>OZ012662.1:105553270-106916260 GCA_963942545.1 Oxycera nigricornis
AATACTATCCATCATTTAGTTAAAAAAAATACATAACAATTCTCGATATGCATGCATTTTTTTCCACGTCGTCGAGGCAAATCCGTGAATTGAAATTAATTTAAATAAAACACTTGTGAAAAAAACAACGTCCATTCAAGTTTGTGTACATTGACGACGGAGCAGTCATAGTTTTGCTGCTAGTTAACAAAAAAATTGTCGAAAGCTACACAAACTTGTTTTCAAACTTGAAGTACTAACAATCTTTTTAAAAAGAATACAAACACACACACACAAATACAATACATTACACTCTGATCTAAATAAATAATGTAAAACAAAAATGCATAAATAGTAAGGATGAAAAAAATTAACAACACAATTACTATTGCGACAAAAGATTGGAATACACTTGGATACATATTTTTAAAAGATGTATTTTTAATAAAAATAAATTAAATGGAAACGAAAGAAAAACCATACAATTACCTACACTAATATAATAATAAAACTATTTCCTAAGCGATTTTCTCATGTGGGAACGTGTGAAAGTGAATGAAATGTGAAAGTGTGCGTGCGTGCGTAATGAATTCAATAGAAATTGAACGGGGGAAAAATGCATAAAATAATAAATTAAATCTAGAAAACAACCGAAACAACACTAAAATAAATAGATTTAAACACTTTTAAAATTAGGCATATTGAAAGGAATTCAACTACTACTACTATCGGATAAGCGAGGTTTGATTCAAAACATCAACGGAAGATATATCCTAAACAAAATTATGATAAAATGGACGACAATGGAAAACTAGTGCATCGAAAAAAATGGTTCCGAATCAACTGATCGTGTGGTGACATACTGCAACAGAAGGACAAGAGGGACGAAAGTGTTGTTCGTGTATATACATATAGAACAGGTGATTAAGAATGTTGAATAAAGAATGATCTAGTGAGAAATACAAAAAAAATCTAACGTTTATAAAAGTAACAAAACAATATCTAATCAAAATAGAGCCGAAAAAAATATTTTAAAATATTGATTACTATCTAAAAACACTTTACATGTTATATTTTTCTTGGAATTTTCTTCGTTTGAAACAGTTTATCGTGGATAATTTCTGAATAACATTTCTTTTTTTAAAAATATTTTACTACATACTAAAATGAACAATACATTGAAAGGGAAAAAATAACTACATAAATATCGCTTCATAAAATGTACTTTAAATAATATTTTGAGATCCAAAACGGAGACACGAAATCAATTTATGAAAAGAATTAAATTTTACAATGAAAAACTTATTTGAAATATTTTTTTCTCGATTAATCAAAATCTTTATGCAGGCAATGGCAAATTGATGATGAGCACTTGCGATTTTGTTAACAGAACAAGTTTGAAATGAATTTCAAGTTATTTTTTTTTTATTCGAAACCGCGCGATAACTTTTGAATCTTATCTACAGTGGCTCACAACTTATTTAATACAGTGCTTCTTTAAAAAAATAAGTTGCAATAACTCAGAACGTAATAATAATATCAAAAAAATATAAATGCAATTTTGTTGTTTATTAAACAAGTTTATTTTTGTTACAAAATTGATGTTTTACATCTTAAAAAACCAAAAGTAATAACAAATTTCATATCATAGCTTATTTGATGCAGTTTGATTAAATATTAAAATTGTTGTGAATTATTCCAGTAAATTTCAATACTTCGTATGATATCCCTTAGCCTTAGCAAGCTCCGAAACAGAGCAGAGCCTGGAGCCTATTCGGTATTGAGTCAACGAGCTTTTGTGTGTGATTTTACGAGTAATTTTTTGCCATTCCTTTAGTAGCGCTTTCTTCAGGTCTTGTTTATTAGAAATCATGTGTTTTCTAATGTTGTTATCCAACAACGCCCACAGACTCTCAATGACGTTCATATCTGGTTACTGTGCGGGAGGAGACATCAAATTTAGGCAGTTCCAAATTAGCCAGGACTACACAATTCCCGACTTGTGCTTTGGATCGTTGTCTTGGTAGAACCAAAATTGGTTTCGAACACCCAGTTTTTCAGCACTTCGCAGCAAATTGTTTTTGAGTTGACGTTGAGGTTCTTTGTTTTGTCCATTGTTTCCTTAATAAACTCCAAAATTTCCGACTCCGGTTGCGGACATGCAAGCCCAAACCATCATATTACCCCCATCATGCTTCACAGTAGCTTTGAAGTTATTCTTGTTTAGTTCAGTGTTTGCCTTGCGCCAGACATACTACTGTGTACAAATATGACCCGGAATTTTGTTCTAATCTTTAAAACTTATTTATTCTTCAAAATCAATTTCATCCCCTTGAAAATAATCCCCTTCGGCTCCAATGCACTTATGCCAACGGTTTTTCCATTCATCGAAACACTTGAAAAAGTCTTCCTTCGGTATGGCCATCAATACCTTCTTCGATTCCGCTTCAATCTCTTCTATCGTTTCAAAACGGTGTCCCCGAAGCGGTTTCTTAAGCTTAGCGAATAGCCAGAAATCACGAATACGAATACGGTGGTTGCGGAACGATATGGGTGGAATTTTTGGTGAAATGGTCACGAAGAACGAGCGCAGTGTTAGATGGTGCATTATCATGGTGGAAAAACCAAGAATTGTCTCTCCATAAATCCGGTTTTTTGAGACGCACAGCTTCACGCAAACGACGCCTGACACTCAAATAGTATTCCTTGTTGACAGTTTGACCGGTTGGAAGGAATTCATAATGCACCACACCACGACAATCGAAGAAACATGACCTTGATTTTTGAGCGACTTTGGCGCAATCTTTTCGGTCTTGTCTCACCTTTGGCACGATATTCGCTTGATTGATCGGTTGTTTTCGGGTCGTAAGCATAGATCCAAGTCTCATCTCCCGTAATCATGCATTTCAGCTTATCCTGATAGTCAGACAGCATCATTTCACACACTTCAACACGACGCTGTTTTCCCATGAAATTCAGCTTTTTTGGCACCATTCGCCATTTGACTGTTCTGAGGCACAAAACATCTTTTAAAATGGTGTTGACTGACCCATTTGAAATTCTAACAGCATCAGCAAGCTCTCTAGTAGTCCATCGACGATTTTGCAGCACCAATTCTTTAATTTGCGTGACGTGATGTTCATCAGTTGATTTTCTTGGTCGTCTTTGATGTGGTTCGTCTTCAACGCCTTCACGACCCTTTTTTGAACATTTTATGCCATTCATACATTTGTGTTTCAGACATGGCCTGTTGACCGAGAGTATTTTGCAACATTCTGAGCGTTTCAGCAGCAAAAATTTCATTCCGAACACAAAATTTAATCGAACTTCTTTGTTGAATATTTTCCGACATGGTAAAAATCGAAAAAATCACTTTTCGCTGTTTACGAAAATGAGCGTCACCGCTCAACTAATGAAGATATTGCCGTGAAATTTGACACAGATGTCAGGGACAGTCCTTCCAACTTAAAAATAAATAATCAAAAACCCGGCAAAATTTAAATTGAAAATTCCGGGTCATATTTGTACACAGTAGTATAACATTCCGTCGGAGCCAAAAATGTTAAACTTGGACTCGTCCGTAAACATAACCGTATTCCAGTACGCGGATGGCTTTCCCATATGCTCTTCGGCAAAGGGAAATTGGTTTATTGTGTTTTTTTGGAAATGAATGGCTTCTCAGGAGCTACTCGCCCGTTGAAATCATGGTCGCGAAGCACACGTTTGGACGGTTTCAGCACTACAGGACTTTCCTAATTCACGATGAGTCTCAGTAGCCAATTTTGCGAAAATATCCGGGTTAATTTTCTTCTTACAATGTATCGTTCGTCCGATACACTGTGAAAATTTTGTTTGGCGCATTTCTGCCCTCATTTTCTACCCGATTTTCGTCGAAGTCTTCAACTGTGCACTGCAGAGGAACTCAAATTCACACTTTTAGCAATTTTCTGAACACTTTGTTCTTTTCTAAAGTGGATTAATACCAATTCGCGCTGTTCAATTGTGGTGCGACGACCCATTTTACTACAACACCTACTTAATTTTGGCACTTCAGCTTGCAAGATCATGCTAAAAATTACCTAAACCAATGTCTGAACACAATCAAAAATTCAAGAAACAAAAAAACTTTGAAGTTTATTCGCATTGCAATGTCTGTATCGAATAAGCTGTGAGCCAAATGTAAATTAGTGTTGTTGTTTTTTGTAAAAATCAAATGGAAAATATTAAATCAATTCGAAATACATTCAATACAGCAAAATTAAAATTTATAAATAATCCTTGAATTGCAGATCTCTTCCTTGTTTTTTTCCCGAAAAATTAGTGTGAAATTTTCGCCGATTTTTGATAGAAAGAAATAAGTTGAAGGCCAACAGTCGTTTGGTTGGATGGTTGGTTGTAGTGGAAGCCCCTTTAATCAAAAGGAGGCTCACTTGGACCACGATAGGCCCATTGTAATACCACAAAAAGATATGGTGCGGCACTAGAACCTGTGGGATGACGAGAATCATTTAGATTCTTGTATGCTATGCAGTCAATATTTAAACTGGACACTTCTTTGAGTCTGTCCAGGAAAGGCGAGCCTAAAGTTTGCATGCGTTTCCTGGATAGTGCTGGGCATTCACCGATTTTTGATAGAAAAAAATAAACTAAAGGCCAACGATCGTTTAAAATTTTATTATTTAGAGAAAAATACAACAAAAAAATTCTTATTATAATTACAAAGGCTATTTTCATCTGTTTTTTCGATTATAACTTTTTAAAATACTTTCGCGTTGTCTCTGCAAAGCCTCTTTTGATAATTCTTCGTCTGTGGTCACTCACTGATAGATCCCACTTCAATGTCCAGCGGTATTCCGACTTCGTACGATCATTTCAACTTCCTTGATATCTTCGCTCGATTTTTCGAGGATCTTGATGAAATCTTCCACCCTGTTCTGTTCGGTACTGATGCCTTGCGCGAAAACTTTTGCCCGAAAAAGGCCACTTGTTTGTTTAGACGTTCAGAAGTCAAGAAAAGATATTATTGTCAAATGCATACACTTTGTAAATGTATAAACCATAGCAAAATGACGCTCAGGTTGAGCTTCGAGGCAAAAAAAAACATAAAAATGGATTTTGAAAAGGTTCATGCCATTTTTTTGAATATTTCCTTGGTGAATAATTGAAGTTCGTTTCGTCGTGCTCTCTTGGTCGATTAATAAATTACTAAAGAATCTCTGAAGTCACAAAGTTGGCAATGAGTATAAAAAGTCCATCCACGTTAATTTATAGGACGTGTTTTCTTGTTTCTGATAAGCGGTCGAAATGCAGATCGAATTTTTTTAGAGGCAATCCTTCAATCATCAAAATTGTGTTCGCAAATTCGTTACATTTGTTCCGATTTTGTCGTCATTAATTTTTGATTGATTTTTATCTCTAAAATGATTTATCATTCAAACAATTTTCTCAAATAAAAAACTTTGACGTGATCTTCCTTTTGCGAAATTTTTATTGGTGCAGAGAAGATTATGCAAACTCCTTTTAATGAATTTTAGAGAAGTTTCCTAAAAAAAATTCTGCGTAAAACACATCGGGAAAAAACCTACAACTCTCATCGCAAAAAATTTGGAGAACACTTTTTTTTAGTATTGGCTTTATTTAATTTCTTTTGCCATAATTAATAACACAAGATTCACTTTTTAAAGCTCATCATAAAAATTGTTACGCCTGACGAAATCACTTTTTCGTTCCACTGAACTATTTTACTAATTTTCCTTTGCCTACAATGAAATGCTAAATTGCAATAAAGCCAGCCCAAAAATTTCAAAATGCACATTTCTTTGATTTGTTGTAGCCAAAAACAGACCGTCAATCGTGTTTGCAACGATACTTTCTTCAAATTCACAACAACCAGAATATTATCCACTATAATCGTGCTATTATATAAAAATATGATACTAAAAATCCATCTATTCTTATTGAATTCTAATTCTCCTATAGATTTCTGCTTTGTTATCATGTTTACCTTTGTATTATTATTAATTAGTTGATAAACGTGCATATATATGTTTATTGTATTTTATTTATTTTTTAGGAAGAAGGAAAGAGTTTTTTTGTTTATATAATTCTACGATTATTATTAATTATTACTAAACGTACATATTCGTTTGTAATGTAAAATTGAAAAAGAGAAGAAAAAAGATGAGAGAACAAAAAAAATCAGCATTAATAAATCCATAAATAACATACAAGAAATTTTAAATAACAAAAAAAAAAAACAAATTAAATAAATAAGAACTCTAAAAATTGCGAGAATGAAAATAGAACACATATTAAAAATGTTCCAAGAAGAAAGATTATGTGTATATTGATTAAATGAATGATCATGTAATATGTGAAAGGATATGAAACGTATAGTAGTTGCATATTATACATTACACAAAATAATAATAATATTAGTAATATAATGATAACGATATATACTGATAAAAAAACAAATGGAGGAAGGAAATGTGAAGAAGATGAAAATCACAGACAACACACACACACAACTGCTGTATGTATATAAATATATGTACGATGTATGTATATTGAAAACACCCCACACACACACCTATTATTATATATGTTTATATACAAAATAGACTTTTTATTTTTAAAAATATACAATAATATTTATTTAAAATTGAAAATCATGCGTTTTATTTCGAAAAAACTGTGGATTTATTATAGTTTATGTAATAAATGGGGTGTGGCCTGGTCAAAAGTAGCTGTTTAACAGGTTGACTGCCCCGCATAATTTCCAAGTTTACTTGATTATGTGCCACCAAAGCATCTCAACACTCATTGAAAGGTGCTGTTAGTCCTTTGGTTGCCTCAAGACTACTTTGTTTAGGTGTTATTCTTTCAAAATTCGTGATGAAGGATTCACCAGAGAAAACAATTGCATATGCTGCTTGCGAAATACAACTTCTGGGCGCCTATTCAAATGGCTGGATATTTCAGGAGAAATTTTGGAAATTCATAAAAGATGCACCAGAGAAAAACACTCAATTTCGATCCACGTATCGTTCTCTTAATAATAATTGAACCTGATGTTGATTCAAAGCGGGGGATGCCGTTTTACAGTTGTTGTTTTTCAACGTTGGGAGGTGGAAATTTTCAAAAGGTACCCATCAGCTCCTGCCTCTCGACATGTTAGATTTCTACCGACTAAAACCACCTGTGTCTCCTTCAATTCACTCTATCCATCAATTTTTTAGCAATTGTCCGTATTTAGATTTCAGAAACTAGTACTTCCCAGACAATAAGAATCGGTAAAGGGATAGTACCAAATTTTTGGGGTTTAGTATCCTTTTAGTTCGATTTTATTGTATTAATTTTATTACATATTAATTTCATGTTTGGCTTTGGTTTTTGTGAAGCTGATTGTAATTTACTTCGAGTGTTGATTCTGCAGGAGGTATTTTTTTAGTATTGGTTTTAAAGGAATTTGGGTTTGGTATGTTCTTTTATTTTGTCCGATAGTGTATTGAAAAAGTGTTACAATACGGTTTATTCTGATAAGGTTCTGTAGCTCAAGGAAGCGAAGGAGATGTTGATGAAGTCAGGATGACGAAGAGATGAAAGGCTGATACACATTGCTGATGACCCAGACGGCGATGTACTCAATGATCAGGATGAGATGTACAGCCTGTGGAAATAAGGAAAGAAACCAACTGTCTTAGCGAGACAGTTCTAAAGTGAAGTTGAATGACGCATGGTCATTACTCTTAGATCTTCGATTGACCACCACAGAACCTTTCTTGACAATCGTATTGATTGGGCCTTTTTTGAGTCATTAAGTTCTGGCAAATGTGATAGCTATATTATTCATGTTCCTCATGCTTTAAGTGTTTCTTTCCGCAATCCTGTGTAATTTCAGAGTGCTGAATTCATTACGGTCTAAATTTTTATGGAAATCATGCCTTGCAAATTTAATTTTTGGGCTATTTTGTAAACCTCGGCTGTTGGAGTTAGCATAGGGAGATTGTAAATGGTTTTATACGCCTTGCTTACTAGTCTGGAGATGATCATAAGGTTACCTTTAGAAGTTTGACTCCAATTCAAGATGCCGTACGAAATTTTGGAAAGAAGTAGAAGCCACATAGAAGACCAATGAAGACAGTCAGTTTTTTTCCTTAGATCATTTATGTATGGAGTCCATGTTAGTTTCTCGTCTATTAGTAGTCCTAGAGATTTTATTTGATTTATTTTCTGGAGGTTTGTGTCATTGATTTTTATGTGTGGTTGTATGTCAGTCTTGTTCGTTTGTTTGAAAATAATATATTTTGTTTTCCCGCGTTTATTGCCAATCTACTTTGTAGAAGCCATTACCAATACTTGTCCAGGTCAGTATTTACTTTTTGTTCAATTTCAGGATAAGTTTTATCTGAGTATACGAGCACAGTGTCATCTGCGTACATAACCACTCTCGCAACAAGGTCTGCTTTTTTTATGGAGTTGATATAAAGTAGAAATAGCGTTAATCCTAGGATCGAACCTTGCGGAACATCTATGCTAATTTTAGCAGTTTTGCTTTTCACATCTCCAATTAGTGTATTTTGAAATCCATCCGTCAAGTAACTGTATATTAATTTATTTGCTTTTCCAACAATTCCAAATTAATTAAAGTTTCGTGTGTAACTGTGTCGAAGGCTTTTTGTAGGTCTACGAAAATTGCTGCAAAGTAAGTAGTGGCCCTTCTCCAAGTACTCATTTACAAATCTAATTACATCAGAAATGGCATCAGTTGTGCCTTTACCCGCTTGGAATGCGTACTGGTCTCTATCCAATATTTCGTTTTGCAATAAGAATTCTTTGATTCGGGAATCTACATTTTTTTCGAGGATTTTACTTAAGAAATTGGTCTGCAATTGTTTGGGTCAGTTTCATCGCCCCCTTTAAAAATCAGTAAAACTGCAGAGATTTTTAAGTATTTCGGGAATCTTCCCTCCTTAAAATAATTATTTATCAATTTCACGAGAGTACCTGCAATATTTTCTTTGATTAATTTGAGGTCATCAACGGAGATACCATCAGGACGTGGTGCAGTATGGTTTCGTAGAAAATCAATAGTTTCGATTATTTCTTTTTTAATTGGTTGTTTTTAAATGAAAAGAAGTGATTGAGAATGTGTTTCGGGACGATGATGTCTGTATCGGCGGTAATTTCGTTACTATTTCATGGCCTATTTTTGAGAAATGGTGTTTTAGGCAGTTGACGATTTCCTCCGATTCACTGATCATTTTGACCACCACAGTTAGTGGTGAATTCACAACTGTTGTTTCACTGTTCCAAAAACCTACAGTTGAACAACCGTTGCATCCTGTGTGTGTGTGGCTCACTTAATGTTAACAGGATTTTCCACCTATTCAATTTATTCCTATATTAATGAATTTTCCCCGCCTTAGTTTGAACATATAAATTTTGTCTACCAGTTGTATTTCGACCAATGAATTCGCAAGCATACGGATCGGGCAGTCAGTCACTTTGAAAGCTGTCAAACAGCTCCAATCAGACTCGACTTGGCAACAGCGCGCACGGTCTGGCTTTCACTCACCGAATCGATTTCAATTGAGTTCCCGATCTCCTGTACGTGGTAGTGCGCTCTCGTCGTGTGACTGAACGGCTTTCTCGCTGATTTGTAGCAATTCTAGTGGCATTTATTGCTTTTTAATAGGTACCGTAATCGAACAGGGCCGTCATAGATCTAGTGCAATCAACTCAACGCCCGAAAACATCGAATCAAAGTGATTCTACGCGAAAACAAGTCTGCCCATCTGACATCTGAAGTGACTGCCAAACTACGCTCTCAACGTCCGGAGGAACACGACGAGGCAAATAGTTCCCAGACGTTGTGGCGGGCGTGGAATCGAAACTACTTGAAAATTGCAAGTGAGCTTATCGGCCGGCGAATATTGCGATTCCGCGATTTGCATCGCATCAAGGTTAGATTTGTTTGTAATGAATCGAGCGCCATGCCAGCCACCCCCGAGCCGTGAGCCACACACTCCACTCCCGCTTGCCGTGGCTGGATCGAAATTATTTTGTGTACGTGTACCTCAGGCTGCGCTTAAGCCGAGGGAATTATCATCGTCGCCCGCTGATAAGAGGAGCGCCCACAGCTTAAATTGTTGTCAGAAGCCAAGGGTCACGAATCGCTGATACAATCGCTACTGAGCAATGTCGCTATGTGACCAATTCCCATCTCCAGCCCATTTGGTTGGTGGGTGCATTCCGATTGCGACTCTGCTGGACAACGAAGCAATAATCGCCAGGAACACGTGTCTTCCGACAATGTTTTGGGTTCATGGACTGCGACACATACAATCCGTGTCTTTTGTCGTGTTTCGTCAGCGCCAGCAGATTCGCCTCGTGTTCCGCATGCGGTCACTTGGCCGGCGATTCGTTAATTGGTCAGAAAACTTTCAACCAGTTCCACTGCCAGCCGCACAAAAATATTTTTAACACGTAAGCTGCCACAGGTACAGAATTCCATGTGTTCTCCCAGAACTAGTTTGTTCAGATTGTCCTTCGTAGTTTTTCGATGAAAAGTTTTTGTATGATTCTCAAATAATTCCTGCACTTCCTTTCAATGCAACGATCCAAACTATCCAGAGGACTGCCTCCTTTAATCACCGACGTCCGAATAATTTCCCCATCCATATCTTCGGCGATTTCCTTAAATTCAGAATAAAACATCCCTAACAGACTTATCTATAATATTAGATGCCATCTAGGAACCTTCAATTCCAAGTTCACACAAAATGCCAACCTTCTATTCGCGCCAGTGAACAAAAACCGGAACACGTCAAGGTTCGCACCTCTACTAAATGCTTACAAACAAACCTTCAGGTTTGTTCACTTGCAAGCAGCTGCGTTTGCATGCCTCCAAAATGAAGATGGTCTGCAATATTGCATCATAGTCCACCACGTCTACGACCGAGTGTTAAACGGTTGTTGATAATCATTGTAAAAATATGATGCAAGTAACGCATTTCGAATTTTTTTTACCATCATAACTTGCAAAAATTACCACCTATGCATGTTTATTTTTAGATTTAATAAAGATTTAGACTCTCGTCATGTATTACGTGTCCCACAAAGCGTGGTAGTTAGTGTGGTTATCTGAAATATCTTGGGTGTGGATTAAATAGTGATAAAAAAAAGTATGTTGATCATTCGGGCGATAAGAATACAGAATGGTTCAGGAAATCGAAAAAAAATAATCTTGTTAGTGAAAGCAGTATGAAATATGGTTGAAAATAGGATTGGAAAATATCTTATATTTATAATAAATATAAAAATATCCGTTATTTATCATCGAAGTTTAAATAACTATCCTGTAAATATGAATTTCGTACTGAAGGTGTTGGTATCGGTACCTTTTCCCCAAAGCCAATTCACATGAAGAAACTATATCTGCATTCGTTCACTTCTCTTTGAAACTACTTAACACTAAATGTGCCACGCGCGGTTAAGTGATCGTTTTAAAATTCCGAATAAAATTTTCCGTGTACAACGTTATTTTATCGCCATTTATCATAATTTTTTTTAAGTACAGGGTGCACCATCTGGACGTACCCTATTTCAACATTGAATACTCCGCCATTTTTCAGCCGATTTTGACAGATAAACACAATTCTGAAACGTCATTCAGTGCCATTTTAGCTATGAATCGATACACAATGAAAGAACGCGCTGAAATCGTAGCGCTTTACATTGAAAACGTTCGTTCAATTGTGAAAACTATGCGTGCTTATCGTAAAAAATATGGCAGGCAAACGGCGCCTACCAAAAAAAAAAACAATTCGTTGTTTGGTGAAGAATTTCTTTGAGTACTGGTCTGCAGCAACTCGCCAGGTTCCTATTCGACAGCGTCCGCGACGCTCCAATGAAGTTGTTGTAGCGGTAAAAAAAAGTGTTGCCGATAACCCAAATACGTTGTATCGCCGCCGATCTCAGGAGTCAAACGTGAGTGGAACGACTCTAAGGAGGATTATGAAGCAAGATCTCCTTTTCCCACACAAAGTGCAACTTACTCAAAGATTGTTGCCAACGGAAATGCCACGTCGCTTGCAATATGGAAATACTGTCGCAAGAATGATCAATGCAGAACCTGATTTTTGGTACAAAATTTTAATGACGGACGAGGCTCATTCCACCCTCTCTGGTGGAGTTAATAAACAAAATTGTCAACGTCGTACGATCGAAATGTTTATCTGCCCACGGGTTCAGAGCACCTCCTAAAATATTGTTCCGATAATAAGTCGCATTGATTTTCACGCCTGGCTAAATGGAAACGATCGGAAATCGGTTTGGCTCTTTGTAATCTAACCTGTTTTTGTTTTGATGTACGATCGGGTGCCTTTTGCAACATTTTTCAATATGCGTCGCATGCTTGCTTGCGATATTTTCAACGCTGCCGGTATCGTTGTAACGTTTTATGGTGCGATAGACAAACTTTCTGTTCACTTTGAAATGGCTGGAATTGTTTATGCTATTCGATTGGCTCCCGACGGAGCTCCTTACGAGACAGCAGGCCAAGTGTTCTGCGATTCGATTGAAAGCTCTAAATCGCTGGCATGAGGAGAATGTTGGCCAATCCACCATTCTACGAAAGAATGGACAAACGCCAGGGAAAGTATACCTCACTTCTCCGATTCCCTGCTTTCACCACGGTTTCAAGTCTCATGGAATGGATCATGGAAAGAAGATACAGGAATCCGTCGACATTTTCACTGATGGATGGAAAAGTTGGCTGTGGCGTTTTCTCCGAACAGCTAACTATCTTTCCGGCTACCAGATCACTGCAGTGTTTTTCAGGCAGAGGTCATTGCAATACACAAGGCAGTGGACTGGTTGAGAAGTCGGAAAATTTCCATAAGAAATCTTAACATTTTCTCCGACAGTCAAGCTGGTATCCAATCACTATCCAACGTGTATACCTAATCCAAAATTGTAATGGAATGTTGCACACAACTGAACGTGATGTCGCTTCACTGTGAAGTGATCCTTTGTTGGGTGCCTAGAATTTGCGAAGCTGATTCCCTAGCGGGAGCTGGCACCGAGCTCCAGGATTATATACCAACACCCCAAGTCGGCCATCCACTGGCCTCCGTCACATCAAGTTTCAAACAGTATTACATAGAGGTTGCAAACAGGGTCTGGCTGCTGGAAGAAACCTGCAGGACAGCCAGGCAAACTTGGAACGCACTGAGCTCAAAGCGCACCAAGCAGCTTCTCAACACTACTGACGGGGCATTGTCTCATTGGCAGACATGCAAAAAGATTGAGCGCCCCTTTTCACGGTTTCAGCCGCAGCTGCAGATCGGAGGAGGAGGAAGAAACGATTCAACATTTTCTGTGCGAATGCCCAGCACTATCCAGGAAACGCATGCAAACTCTAGGCTCGCCTTTCCTGGACAAAAGTAGCCAGTTTAAATATTAGCTGCATAGTCCTTATCTTTTTGTGGTATGACAATGGGCCTATCTTCGCCTTTTGATAAAACGGGCTGCCACTATAACCAACCAACCAACCAAGAAAGAAAACCGCATAGTCAATCACTTTTGGATGTGCCCGTCCAAAGTAAACAACCAGACGATTTTTTTGAAACAATTAACAGTACTGTCTGATGGCATTAAAATAATAGTAATGATTATAAAAACATTCCTATGACAAATTCTTTTAAATAACTACCATATTTCTAATAGAATGAATTCTCGATTTCATTTCGAGACCCTCAAAGTATTAAGTAATTTTTTTTAAACATAACTTTCCCCCGATTCGAATCTACGATTTCAAATCGTGTCTGCTCTAACCAACCTGTGCGTTAACCATAGCTTACATAATAGTTCGTGGTTATGCTGGCATAGTGCCGAGTTAATTACAACCCAGCATGGTATGTGTTCCATTGTTTTTCTATACAAATATAAAGTGTAGAAAATGCACAACACTATTGCACTTTGAAATCAGCCTTCAAAATACATTACATTACGTCTAGTATCAATAGCGCCATATCTAACTTGATTTTCGTTTAAAAAAGTATCTATTGTTGATACGTTGTGCCGAGCAAAAAATTTAACAATGCCTAAACATGAGAAATGGTGGCGGCGACGAAGGTGTCCACGGTCAAAGCTGTTAGATGTGACTCAGAATCGCTTTTTTGATAGATTGGTTATTTTGTAAGATCGCTTGTAAACAATATTTTAGTTGAAAATGTAGCAAGAGCCAAGATTTTCAAATAAATAAATCAATAGGCGATGTAAAGCGGCGATGCGTTTTATCAAGGATAAATATTTGTTCCAAAAAATACTCCCCCTTTGGTTTGCACTAATTAATAAGCAATTCAGTTTTTAGGCGTACCAAATATTTGCTTTCCCAAATGTTCATCGAGCATTCTCTATATTTGCCATGCGAGTTGATTGCACTAAAGAAAAATGATAAAGTCGAGTTATATATTAACAATTAGCATAACGTATTATTTTCTTTTCTATTCCTATTACCACTACAGTTACCGCTGTATTATCTATAAACTATTTGTATATAAAATACTATAATTTGTTTGCATACATTTTGCGGCTAAGTTAAATAGTAATCTAACAAAAAGTACCGAGAAACAAACAAACAAAAAATGGCACAAAACGTAAAGACCAACAAAAGCAAAGGCAACAAAAATCAAAGTAAAAAGGTAAATATTTGCATTGTGGATAATCGATTGTAAGAAATTTAATGTTGTTGTTGTTTTTACATAAACTCTTTAGGGACAACCAGAAAAAGTCGCAAAGAAAACAAAAACTACCACGAAAAAATGTTCAATATGTCCCTGGCTGTTTGGAAGTTTCCTGCTGTTCGGTGCAATCACAGCCGCTCTAGTTTACGACACAAACGCGAACGGTAAAGGTGTTTTCCAGAAATCCGTTGTTGGTACATTCCTGAAAGATGTTGGCGCTCTACCGTACGTTGAAACGGCATGGTATACGGTCATGTCGAATGGTGCACGCGGCTACAAATGGGCCGAAGTGAATATACCGCCTGTCTATGCAAAAACATGCGAAGTGTCCAAACCCTATGTGGATCTTTTGAAAGATCTCACCAAAATAGGATGTAACACTTGCTGTAATGTTTGGCAGAACACAAAGGAATTGATAGCACGAAAAGGACCGATAGTAACGGATTTTGTAAGTGTTCAAGCTTGATTTGTCGACACATGTTTAATTATGACGCCTACAGATTGAACAATATGTTCCTGGATTGCCTAAGAAAATACAAGATGTCTCGATATCGGCTTGGACCACTTCGGTGGGAGTGTATCATAGCAGTTGTGATTTCATGAAGACGAAAGTGTTTGTGTAAGTATCTCTGCCACTTTTCGCACAATCGATCTGCATCCCAGACTTTCGTACAATAATAAATAATGTCTATTCAACTTTTCACAGAGGCAATCTATCGCCGGAGAGTTTATCAAAAGCATTAAATCAAACGCAAACCGTTGCCGCCGAATATTACAGTTGGTTTCACAAAAAAGTCGACGCTTATGCTAAAATAAAATGATTCTTAATCGAACAAATGCATACCAACAATACGCACGTTTCAAAACGATGAATTAAAAGATAATAATTAAAGAAACAAAAAAACTCATGTAATTTAGATGTATGTATTTTAGAACCAATTTTTCGTCGTATTTTTTTCTATAGTTTTTTTTTTAAATAAACGAACAAGGTTTGTCTCTATAAAGTACATATTTTACAATTTCCATAATTCGTCTTCTTTTCCCCCTATTTACTCTTCTTTTTTGAAAAATTTAATTGAATTTAAAAAAAAAGAAAACGTTCTATAAAAAATTATGAATAAAAAAATACAATGTTTTATACAGATTATATTTAACGTAACGTATAGAGATTAAATGTGAATAATTCTTGATTTCATTTTTGTTAATTGAAATCTGAGAGTCCGAAAAAAAATCATAGTTAAACTTTGAAAATGCATTTAAAGGATGTGAAACTTTTCACACGGTCAGTTTTTAGAGTGTTGTTAAACACAAATCATAAATGAAATTGTTTGTTGTCTGATTGATTTTCCTAATATAATAAACAAATATAATTGTAACATATCACTCGACTTTATTATTTTGATTGAATGTTGTGCATTAAATTGGGTTAAGCTTTGCAATATGTACTAACAAATTCGATTTGAGTGTTCAATGTGTTGTCGATGTGCTTTGAATTGATTTACGGATGTACATTAGATGCTTTTTTCTCAAATATCAATTCTGCAAAACTGTCCACAAGAAGCTTACAGATAAACGAACAATACGAACAACGATTTTAAGCCCGGGAAAATCTTTTGCATATACAAGAACGCAAACAAAATTAGTGGTAGAAGATTGGCATTCTGTTTCGAACACCTTTTGAGTTCAATAAATTCAACATGGACATTCCTGCAGCTGATGCGATGGAGAACCATCTCTCACCAATACGCTGAGCAATTCAAGGAGTATCTTTTGCAACTACACATCTGAAGTGAATACAAATAACATATAAAATAGCATCCCTGCTGAACTTTTAAAAAATGAAGGAGGTAGAGCAGTAAGAGCTGTCCATTGGCTGATTTAATTAATATGGGGAAATATAAAAATGAACATGCCTAAAGCCTGGCGTATGGTATGGTCTTAAAAAAACAGCGAACGGTATGAGTAATGCGTTCTAAGTAGATCTACTATGCTTTGTATCTTGGTGTTACATCTAAAAATGTCCCTCGAGCTGATTTTACTTATTTATTTCGCCAAAGCAAGGTAATCACATGTTAAAATATAAATTTCAACAAATACTTAACCCTAATATACATGCTACACTCAACACGAATTTACACTCGTCACAATTTAGGGATGGATAAAGAAGGGCTTTATAAATGCAGGATTTAAAATTGAACTTCGGAGATGGTAGATCCTACAGCACCTATTAAAAGGTTCATTACCTGCATATTTAGTACGATGCTGGTATTTTGTAAGTACGTGTACTTCTTGCAGGCACTTTAAGCTTTATTTTATTAGTCAGCTACTCCACGTTAATGTGGCCCCTAATCACGCCAAAAGCGAAACAAGAAGACAACACTGTTCTTCTGGCTTTAAGAGTCAACAAATTCAGAAGCTTCAATCTAACTACATAGGGAAGCAAGATTTGCAAGTCACCAGGGCTATAGAGGTGTCTCAAAGCAAACAACAAGAATTGTTTTTGGACTGATTCTATTCTCGTATCATTAACTCCAAAAATTGGGTTCCATTCATTACTGGCATATTAACGTAATGGGCGAACCAATGAGGTAAGTAATGATTTAATTATCCACAAATTTTTAAACTCCTTGGCTCGCTTTTAATAAAGCTAAGCTGTTTATTAGCTTTGGCGAGAATAGTATCGTAGTGCAAATTGAAACACAGTTTCTTGTCTAGGACAACTCCAAGTTTACATCACACCGTTGCTGGAGGGAAGTTAATTTTGAATGGAAGAAAACAGCATCCGATTGAGACTTTGTAATAAGTTTTGTCAGGGGCCATTATGATAACAATTAGAGGAAGGAGGGACTCACCTAAATATCGGCGTCTAGCGCCAAAGCTGATGGCAAGCGTGAGCTGCCTATATTTCTGTACAGCGCAAGCGCCGCAATGAACACTCAAATGAAAGGGTGCCGATGCAGGCAGTCCAAATTCACTTGTATGAATGTTGTTTTATTCCAAATATCTTTCTCCTTTTATACAAAATCTTAGCCTAATTTCTATTTACTAAACATTGACTTAAAACTATTTTCCCACAGGACCAATGCATATGTTTGTAATAAATCTATAATTTATTTCATTAGTTTTCCGTATTTCACATGTTGACCCATAATCACATTGCAAGGATTCCAACGCCTTGCAAGTGGTCATCAAAAGGAGCGCCGTGTCTACTTGACACTTTTTAGTCACGTTTGGGATGGCATTGCTCCGTATGTAATTCATATTAAATGACCCTTGTGATTTATGTGTTAATACTGTTCGTGGGCATCTTGTGGGCACGCGTGGCTGAATTTAAATTAGTGAGATGAACGGGCATGCGTGGCATAATACGCATGAATGAGTGCAGATGGACAAGTGGTTGAACATGTGATTCCACTACACCCTCACCGTTTAGAAGTGTTGCGTACTAATTGAGTAATTAGTGCGAAACACAAAAAAATAATTATCTGTATGTTTTGCTATCCGCGCTGCATATGCATGGGTTACATGGGATTTTTCAACTAAAGATAGGATAAGTATGTTACTTTTCATTGTTATATAATTCAAAATATACTTCAGTGAGCTTATATCTAGTCTCATTACATGTGTTTTTATCTTGTTACTATAATTAATATTACATATAATATTTAATTTACTATACTCGTAATTTCAAAATAATTAATGTTGTTGACTTATTCTAAATTGCTACTAGTTAGTCTCTTATATTTATATTTTATAGTCAATCATCTTGTACAATTTTAAATTATTATTGTGGACCTTTCTTGGTTTACCATCAACTTCTATTGTTGTGTTTACATTATTTGTATTTATCACTCTAAAAGGTCCTATATAAGGTCTATCAAGTTTTCTCCTATTTTCCTTTTTCAAGAGAACTAAATCGTTTGTTTTTAAATGAATTGGATTGGTTTTTGTTATCTTGTCGACACGTTTCTGTTTGACTTTTTCAATTATTTGCTTTGCTTTGTTTAACGCATGGTGTAATCGAATTTTTAATTCGTTTGCGTAATTTTCTGTATCGTAGACTCTGTCTGTCTGTCTGACTATATCATTGGGTAGATATGGTAATTTGCCGAATACTAACTCATAAGGCGTGTAGCCATTATCAACATGTGGAGTTGTATTGTATGCGAACGTGTAATACGGGATCCACTTGTCCCAATTTAGATCTTCGGTAAAAGCTAGAAAATACTCATTTAACACTCGATGGTTGCGTTCTACCGTGCCTAGAGTCTGATGATGATATGGAGCCGAAAATATCTGTTTAATTTCAAGCAATTTGCAAATTTCTTGCATTAAATTATTCGTAAATTCCGTACCTTGGTCAGATTTTAATATTTTGAAATGTCCAAATTTTAATATAAGGTCGTTCACCAATGTGTACGCGACTGTTTTGGCGTCTTTGGATTCTAGTGGTGATGCTATCACGAATTTACTTAGTTCACACTGCATCGTCAAGATGTATCTATAGTCGTTCGAGATTCTTAATGGTCCTACGATATCGATAGCTATTGTTTCGAAACTGGTGGTAGGTGTGTCGGTTTTTATCATGTGTTCTCTTGTGTGCCGTACTTGTTTATTTATTTTGCATTGTTTGCAATTGTTGACATAGTTTTTTATCATGCTGTTCATGTTTTTCCAGCAATATCTTTGTTTAAGTTTTAATTGGGTTTTTCTCACTCCTAAATGTCCTCCATGTGGCGTGTCGTGATATTCTTGTATCAACTGATTCTGTATTGTTGTATCCTTTATACTCTTCGGGGGTTCGTATAACATTATACTTAGTTTTGCGCGACTTTCGTATTTTTTACTTTGTTGCAACATATTAATTATATTCTTGAAATCTTCTTTACTTATTATTTTGAAGATATCATCGTTATTTGATAACGCTAATTCATATAAATTCATCTCGAGAATTCCATCTAACAACTTTTCCATGGTGGATACGTATATCGCACTGGACTTATCGTTGCAGATTCTAACATTCGATCTAATTGTATTTGAGCTCGCTGATAGCTTTTCGTTAGCGGAAACGTATTTCTCGGTAACTTTATCACTACAGTATACAATGACTTCGTCGCTTGTTCTGACGATATCGAATTTATTATTTTTGCGCAATATAAATTTCAACTTCATAACTTTTCTTACTTCTGATATTGATGTGCAATCCCATACGTAAAGTTGATCAGACTTTACTGGTGTATCGGGTTCATCTATCGTAGTATTTTTATTTATATTGTCTGTTCTTTGTTTTGTAGACATACCCCTTGTTATTGCCAACACTTTTTTGACTTTTTCGTCTATTTCGGGAGGAATCATTGTTTTTAAAATATCTGAGTCTAGCTTGATGCGTGATAATGCATCCGCGTTGCAATTTATTTTTCCTTGCTTGAACACAATCTCGAAATCATAATCGGAGAGATCTAATCTAATCCTAGTTAGTTTAGATGATGGATTCTTGTGCGTGAATAATGATACCAGAGGTCTGTGGTCAGTAACCACAATGAATTTTCTCCCATATAGATAGGGTCTAAAAAAATTTATTCCCCAATGTATTGCAAGTAGCTCTTTCTCAATTATAGGTTTGTTGATGTCATGTTTACCTAATGATTTACTTGCGTACGAGATGGGTAGATCTGAACCAATATCACCTTGGGAGAGTATCGCTCCAAGGGCATAACTAGATGCGTCTGTTGTTAATACGAATGGTTTCTCAAAATCGGGATATTGCAAGATGGGAGGTGAGATAAGTCTCTCCTTTAAAGTTTCGAAAGCTTTCTGACATTTTTCGTTCCAAACAAAATTTGCATTCTTCTTTAACAGTTCATTTAAACATTTTGCTATTTCGGCGAAGTTCGGGATGAAGCGTCTATAATAATTGCAGAAAGCAACAAACCGACGAACTTCATCTGCGTTATTCGGGATAGGATAGTTTTGTATGATTTCATCTTTAGAAGGATCGGTTTTTATACCTTCATCAGTTATCAGATGGCCTAAGTAGACAACTTCTGGTCTCAAAAATTTGCATTTCTGTGCGTTCAGTTTTAAATTGTACTTCCGTAGTCGTTGTAGTACTTTTGTTAAATTTTTGTTATGATGATCGACACTACAACCAAAAATAATAATGTCGTCAACATATAGAAATGCTTCTGAACTTAAACCGGTCAGTGCTATCGTAAGCATTCTTTGGAAGCTGTTGGACGAAATCTTGAGTCCAAATGGTAATCGCTTGAATTGGAAATGACCGTCTCCTGTAGAGAAAGCTGTCAAAGGTCTAGAATGTTCATTCAATTCAATCTGATGAAATGAGCTGGTCATATCTAGAGTAGTAAAATATTTAGCTCGACCTAATCTGTCTAGAACATCGTCTAGCCTCGTCAATGGGAATTTGTCGTTTATTATTTTGTTGTTCAAACGACGGAAATCTACAACTAATCGCCATTGTTTTTTATCACTAGAACACTTTTTAGGTACTACTAAAAGTGGTGAATTGTACGGGCTAATAGATGGTTCTATGATATCATTTCGCTCTAATTCTTTCACTTGGTCATTAATTTCTTCCAGTTGAGCGTGTGGTAGTTTGTAGTTTTTGATGTATACGGGTGTGCTGTCAGAAAGTTCAATATGTTGTTTGTAAAAATTGTTGACTGAGAGTTTTTCGCCTTCGAGATGAAACACATCTTGGTACTCTTCGATTATTTTCATTAGGCAACCCATTGTTCTCTCGTCCTTGTAGTCTGATCTAATTGTTTGTAGTAGCTCTCGTAAACGATCTGGATTATTTTTATATCCCTTGCTGTTCTTTAATATATTATAGTTTGATAGTGGTTCAGTATCTATTTTGAAATTCTTGATGTTGCATGGTTCATTATTTGTATTTAGTATTTTAATGTGGCAGATACCTTTAGACGGTACTATTGAATTTCCTACGTAAACTCCTTTTTGTATTTCTTTATTGAGTACTATACTGTCTTCACTTCGGTCTAGGTCGATCGGTACTATAGCCTCAGTTCTTGCAGGAATTCTAAAATTGTACATTTTTAATGGCTTCGTATTCATTGGTATTGTGACCTCATCATTGTTGATTATGAATGTGATTGTGTATGTTTCGTAGTCAATTTTGCATTGATATCTCTCTAGGATATCTCTTCCTATAATCCCATCCGTAATGATTGGGAACGATTCTTCTACTAGATTAAATGTGTTAATTTGTTTAGATTCGCCAATACTCAGATTTAAACAAGTTGTACCAATGGACTTTATCGTTTCTTTGGTTATTCCAGTAAGGTTGCATATATTATTTTCATCTATGTACGATATTGTATTATTTATTTTAAATATAGATATATCTGCTCCTGTATCTATCAGAAAAGTCAGATATGTTTTGGTATTCGTGCAAAATAACCTGATAAAACTTGGGCTAGATGCGGATACTTTGTAAATTTTAGCGGTTTTGTATCCTGTTAATCCGGTAGGAGTTGTTACTTCTTTATTGGTTATTCCTCTCCGGATCCCTCTTCGTTTCCCTGCTCGTGAATGACGTTGATTCGTCTATTCATGTTCATATTACTATTGTTGAACCGATTGTTGCTTTGTCTGTTTCTAAAATTATTGTTATTTCTGTTATAATTATTTCTGTTATTCGCGTTATTTCTATTGAAGTTGTTCCCGTTACTGCGCTGATTGGCGTCGTACCTTCTATTATTATTATTAAAATTGTTTGGACTGAAGTTTCTGTTACCATTATTACCGAATCTATTCGTTCTATTGTTATTATTGCTCTGGCCATATGCCTGGATGTGTTGTCTTCCATTCGAAGTGTTGTATCTGTTATTTGACATCATATTTCGCTCGTTTCGCGTATTGTAATGTAGTATATTACTTGCGGTGTTTGCATTGCTCTTCTCTAACTCCATTGTCAGGTTAATGGCATCGGCTAGTGTTTGTGGTCTAGCGGCAAAAATGGTATTTCTGTATTGGTCGTGCAGACCATTCTTAAATATAGTCAGAGCATAAGTGTCGTTCAGACTGATAATCGTTTGTTTCTGCTCTGTTGATGCGTTGGTCCCTAAATCATTTATTTGGAGCTGATTAAGTTCGCCAAGAAGGGACAAAATTCGTTCTTTGTACTGTGTAACAGATGAACGATTTTGGGTGACGGTACTTAGCGAGGTGTGAATGTTCGCGACAGAGTTCAAGGGTTTGTACCTAGCCAAAAGTTGAGTTTTTAAAATATCAAAGGTGTTAGGGATGTTTGCGCTAAATGAAGTGCGCACATTGTCTGCAAGTTTAACATTGTAGACGAAGTCGATTAGTTCCGGCTTTGATGCATCATTCAATTTCTTGTTTATATATTCGACAATTTTTAGAAATGCGTTTAATTCCTTTGCTCTACCCTCAAAGGATGGAATGACTTTCATCGCCATATGAAGTTCGAAATTAGCCATATTGTCGTCGTTTGTCTGATCGTCCACACCATTAGTTAGCATACTTATTAATATATGGTTTAGTTCTTTTGATGACTTGACGAAACGTATTTTCAAGTCTAAATATTTATCAGAATCTGATTTTGCGAATTCTTTCCTTAAGGTTTCTTGTATTTCTTCCAAACGATTTAGTTTTTCTTGTATTGTCTCTGGTTTATATGATCTCTTTAAACCTTTTCTTGCATTAGACAAAAGTTTCTCTGTTTCAATTAATAATTCTTTAATTTTGTCCATCAACTAATCAAAAAAAAAATTTTTTTTTTTTCACATAACGTTATAAGATTTTATACATTTACATTCCTACTCGACTGTTTCTTAACATAATTTTTGTTCTACTTATTGTATGTAATTGCTATTATTATGAAGATTATGGTCGTGGTCGTTGCCTGCTGGTATTCTTGAAACGTCGACTGGCTCACCGACTTGCAGTTGCCCATGTTCGTGTTTTTGTATGTTGTCGACATACGATCTCTCTAGTTCTTTTAGCTTTTGGAACAGCTTCCTCCTGTTGTCGCCCTTTGCTATTGCTATCAAGCGGTATAGGTTCGCACGTTCGATCCTGAATCGCACCTTCTTTCCACCCCTATATTTCCTCTTCTCCTTGTTGATCGGCGGTGGTGGTTGCTTTTTCGCTATCTTCTTGCGGTAGTCCTCTATTGTGAGTGGCTTCGGTCCGATTGCTGCGAGTTCTTTTCGTCCTGTCGCCTTGTATGCTGGTGCTCTTGCTGGTGTACCAGGGGAGTATTGTTCCCATAATTCCTCAAAACCTTCCATTATTGGTCCTAAATATCGGCAAATAGGTTGGCAGGATCGCCATGTAATAAGTTTTGTCAGGGGCCATTATGATAACAATTAGAGGAAGGAGGGACTCACCTAAATATCGGCGTCTAGCGCCAAAGCTGATGGCAAGCGTGAGCTGCCTATATTTCTGTACAGCGCAAGCGCCGCAATGAACACTCAAATGAAAGGGTGCCGATGCAGGCAGTCCAAATTCACTTGTATGAATGTTGTTTTATTCCAAATATCTTTCTCCTTTTATACAAAATCTTAGCCTAATTTCTATTTACTAAACATTGACTTAAAACTATTTTCCCACAGGACCAATGCATATGTTTGTAATAAATCTATAATTTATTTCATTAGTTTTCCGTATTTCACATGTTGACCCATAATCACATTGCAAGGATTCCAACGCCTTGCAAGTGGTCATCAAAAGGAGCGCCGTGTCTACTTGACACTTTTTAGTCACGTTTGGGATGGCATTGCTCCGTATGTAATTCATATTAAATGACCCTTGTGATTTATGTGTTAATACTGTTCGTGGGCATCTTGTGGGCACGCGTGGCTGAATTTAAATTAGTGAGATGAACGGGCATGCGTGGCATAATACGCATGAATGAGTGCAGATGGACAAGTGGTTGAACATGTGATTCCACTACAACTTAATGGTGTGATATATCTTCAGATCGTCAGCATAAAAAAGATGTGATACGTCCGAAAGCTTTTCAGATAAATCTGATATAAAAACATTAAAAAGAAGAGGGTCGAGGTGACTGCCTTGAGGTACATCAGATTGTACGAGAATTGGCTTGGACAAATATTGATTGGTTGTAGTTGATCGGCCCTTGCGGAAACCATGTTGTTGTTCATTTAGAAAAGGCTCAATAATAGCTGAGAGTTTTTGGCAAACGATTTGTTCGAATAATTTACGGATTACGAGGTCTAACTATTAAATAACGAGACTGCGCGCGCAGAAGGCGTCCTAGAAGAGTAGAGAGGGAAACGAATGCAGCGTTGGTTAGCGTGTAGTGTCTGCTACGCCAATACAAAAACACGTTTTGGTCGCTGTAGTAGTATTTTTTCTATAGAAGTTAAAAACAAACGCGGTTTTTTCTCGTGCCGATAACAATGTGTGACATCAACGGCATCGTGATGATTGAATGGGTTCCAGAAGGTCAAACTGTAAACAAAACTTATTATTTGAAAGTTTTGGCAACACCGCGAGAGCGAGTTCGTAAAAAACGGCCGGAGTTGTGGAAAAACAAGTCGTGGATCTTGCACCAGGCACCCCTGCCCATAACGCGCTGTATGTTAAGCGTTATTTAGCTGCTAGAGGCACTCCAGTGCTCGAACACGCGACGTACTTGCCTGATTTAGCGCCTTGTGACTTTTTCTTGTTTCCGAAGATCAAGTCTGCCTTAAAATGAGCCCGATTCGAGTCGATGGAAGAGGTGAAGCAAAAATCGGTGGAGCTCCTAAATGCTCTCACAACAGAAGACTTCCAGCATTGCTTTGACCAATGGAACGGTGTGTGTCCAGGAGAGGGGAGTACATTGAAGCATTCGATTGTAGAATAATTTTTACAATAAACCTCTTTTTCATATGCAGTCTCGTTATTTAATAGCCAGACCTCGTATATATAGTATGGCAATATCTCTATACTTCAGGACAGAGCGGTTGTCACCACTCTTAAAGATAAGAATTTTATGGGAAGATTTCCAATAAATTGGGAAACTCCCATTTGTCGAAGATTTATTAAAAAGAAAGTAAAGAGGTACTTCAAGCTGGTCCATACACTGGACCACAAAAAAATGGGGAAAGTAAGTCTGGGCCAGGACTCTTGTTAACGCCAAGGTTGTTAATAGCTTGAGAGATACATATCCATAATCAATACCATTGGATTAATTTTAGAGGACTCTGTATCTACCGAAATATTTGGCGGTGAAAAAAAACTTTGCTACTTCTTTTTCGGCTAGCTTTTATCTAGGGGTCTCAGACGTCTATGAACTACTGCGTTGCTTGCTTTTTTTTGTTCTTGCACAGCCCATCGTCGGCCTCTTTCATCTTTTTTGGGATGATACTTTATTGGGTTGACCCGTTATGAGTTTTATATCCTCCTGTACGCGATTTAAAATTTTTTTGACGTTACATTTTTAGAGAAGATTAAGAGCTTAGATTGTCTAACACCTAGCAAAGATGTCTAGTAGTCTTTCATAGGTTTTTAATCCTATTTTCAACAGCAAATGCAGAATGTTCTTTGTCACACAATGGAAGCAAAGATTTCTCAGATGGACACACAGACAATCGTTGCTTCAATTTTTGCATAGTGACCATTTTTTTCAATTCGTTCATTTTCCATATGACCTAAATCAGAATGGCATCATTCTCCTTTGGCAGGTTGATGAAATTTTGAAGGCACTTCCCAGTAAATTTGTAGAACTCATGTCGGAATTCGATGCTTTTATCGTTGCCTGGCTATCGGATAGTATATATATTCTTATTTTCCTTTAGTCTCTGGTAATCCATTTTAGATCCAAAAGTGTAAAGCGTGAGTTTCTGGATTGTTGCAGACTGGCTTGATGGTTTGTATTGAGATTTGCGTTAATCAAAACGAAAATATTGACCCAATCAAGAAAAAGGATTCGATATAAACATAAAAAAGGGAGACTGCATCTTCAAAAACATAGATAGGATTGATCTACCTCGCCAAGTTTTTCCTCAATGTTAATTTTTTTATTATTTTACTATGTCTTGAGAGTATCCATATAAATTTTTAGCTCAAAATATTAAAAATTGACGAACTTATTATTTTTTTTATTTTATATATGCAAATTTTAAAATATTCAAAATCGTCACCGTAAATATGTTACATAAATACTTTTTTAAGGGCCTTTATTTTGTCATGTCTTGAGAGTATTCGCCTAAATTTTTAGCCAAAAATATTGAAAATTGAAAAAGTTACGAATTTTTTTTGTAAAAAAACTGAATTGTTTTAGGTATGTTAAGGACTTATTTGGGTGGGCACTTCAAATGTGTGAGAACTATTAAAAGAGGTTTCACACTATACCTCAAATTTTTTTCAAATGAAAATCTTTATTGGTGGCGATTCTATAGATGTTCAAAATTGGTTGGGATCAATTTGACCCCATATGTTCTCGATGATCGAAAAAATAGGTGTGTACTCGAAGGTTTAAGAATTATATAATGAAACTCGATCACCTTGAGTGAAATGGCGATCTCAGCATAAACGAATGAATCATAACAGCCTGATAAGTTACACGATAATTAATCTCTCCATTGAAATATCAACAGTTTGTCGTTATCTTAAAAGCAAATTGGAGTAGTTTCAGTTTAATTTTATTTTAAATAACCAATTCCAGATCCTGATAAAATGCGGCGTCGCAACAACACGACACACGAACACGAAGAAGACGCATCCTTATACGATACAGCAGATGGTATCGATTCAATCCAGTATGAGAGCGTCCGTCGTAAATTGCCGATAAAATCGATTGTTTACATTTTAATATTTCTTATAGCCGGAACAGTGAGTGCTTTGCATCCAAGATTATTATAATGAATTTTATGCTCATTAATAATATCATCCTTTAGGTGTGCATAACCATCAGCAGTTTAATTTTCAGCGGACACATGGATGAGAAGTACAACGATCGGGTGTGGCCCCTGTTCATAGTTGGCGGCATTCTATTGATTCCGGGTGGATTTTACGGTTATATCCTGTTTTGTATTATGTTTGGGATATCGAATTATACTGCCGATGATATTCCATTGTTATGAACTCGTTCGGCATGAGCAGAAATTGTTTTATTTATGACGAAAGTTTTAATTCAGCCAATATATGTGAATTGATCAATGTAAAAAAATTGAAAATAAAGTATTTTAACTGAAATTACGTTCAAAATGATGAAACGATGTAGGAAGCAATCACTCAATGGGCTGCAAATTTATCGAACACGATCATAGAAACGATGGATTAGGAAAATTGTAACTCTTCAACATATTCACCGCAGATTGGGTAATCAGAATATTGCTCCCCATTGGAGCGAGTTCTATTCTGTACAGTAAATGCGGTAGACAGTAAATGCTAAGTGCTTGTGCTAAACTGACTAATTAGACGACGGAAGATAACGAAACATATTAGCAATCAATCAACAGACGTCAGGATTAGAACGGACAGCAGTCAATGCTGGGGGCGATTAGAGCAAACGGAATAACCTTGCGTTATTTACAGGCAATAAATGCTGATATCCACTAAACACACGACTTTGGGGATGTTTATCCATGGCCGGGCGCAAATCCAATCGCAATAAAAACGGATTACCGGACAAAGCGGCAGCCAGACTGAACAGAAACAGCTTTTAGCTGACATACAGGTATGAAGATGGTCGTACTTGGGAGGGTTTGGTCCTTTGGCTTCAATATTAGAAATCGCAGACTCACCCGTCTTTACTGGGCATTTATGGAGATGTCCTTATATATGAGAGGAACCATTTTCTTCAATCATTTCCGCAAATTTACCATGCATACATTGCACCAGATTCTTCGTTCACTAACCACAATCCACCCTGGTCTTAATTAGTTGCTGGTAGCGGTAGTCGTTCAATTTCAGGGATAATAGCCACCTCGGAAGATACCACGAACTTCCTTCCTCATTAAAGTGTGTGCAGCGTCCGGGGGCTTGCTCTTGGTGACTGCGACTGAAGAGTGCAACCAAAGATGTGCACTGTGTGCACGCATAAAAAGTTCCTTTGATCTGAAACCTGTTATGCGGTCGAAGCTACAATTATGCACCTTATTCGGACTTGTCCTTCTATTCCCTGCAACTCAGAAATATTGTTGCTGGCACGAAGTGTCCCCGTAATTCAGGCGTGAGTGCAGGCGCAGCAGAACTTCGTACAGCTACGCTACACAGGAGCTAGCTCCGAAAAGGACGCGACCCTTTCATTTGCTCAAATATCCCTGCTTACAACGTACGACTCCTGTGCATGATATGCCACGCACGACAGAAGTCGACGCACGAGGTGTCTCACGTATCTGCAGATACAAACATCCACTTTTAGGTTTTGTTCAGAATAATTTATTTGGGCCGATCCCGGCGGTACTGCAAGACCGGGCCAACCCGCGACAGAGGTGGAGCAAGCCCCTAGCACTCCGTCAACTTCCAAAAATCAGTTTAACATTTGTTGTCCCCCTATGGGGGATCTATCAGATGTTAAGCTGATAAGAACAGATACTACACTTTGATCTTAGCCATAAGGCCGAGAAGCGATACCCACAGCTCGTTCTTTTCGCCTCTTATACCTTCGCTAACACGACCAGCGTGCAAGGTCTACTCCAAGCAAACTACTCGACGTGCACTTCAACTCGGCCCGAAGCTGCAAGCAACCCCTTGTTTTGTCGGCCTTGATTGTTCGTTGCTTGCAGTGAGTACGGCGGCGTACCTGTGGACAGGTAGGGCTGCACACACGGCCAGCCACCCTATACCACACGTAGTTTTCCTTTGGCTGTATAGTACAGTCAAAGCGTCCGAATTTTGACGTAAATCGTGCATTTTAGGCTGGCAGGCAAAATTTTATTGCAATGTGTGGGCAACGGTGTAGTTAGCTTAAGTTCAAGGTTCTGGGGTCGCAGCTCCAATCCACTGGGCTTCATCTTAAAAACAAAAGAAAGTGGGACGCCCGCATATCTCCGAAACCGTGGCTCCAACAAAAAAAGTTGAATATGGCACTTGTGTAGAATTTAATTTGTAGCAAGTTCTGCGTACATTACTCTCACGTGGTGTCAATATTAAAAGAGTTACACGTCGAAAACGACGTTGAAAAGAGGGGAATATTTTTCGGGTGCCACAACTTCTTTGTTTTCCCTATTTTCGCGAAATGCGTTCGGGAGTAACTTTTAGACAATTTTATCGCAAGCCGTTTGCGGTATTGCTTGTTTCGATCACTGTGCCCCGGCGGGAGTTATTGTGTCTCGAAAGAGGAAAATCACATGTTCCCGCGAACCGTTCATCTGGTCTTAAAATGCATTTCACCCTATACCACACATAGTTTTCCTTTGGTCGTATACGCTGCGAGAACAATGATAGATACAAAAACATTCATTAGGACCGTCGAAGCGTCCCAAGACTCATGCTGATTTGCATTTGATAAGATTAAGGGGGTTACAGGCTTTATACACCCAAAAAACTGACCTATTTTTAAGCATTGATTACAATGTCCCTGGAGTAGATATTAACGTTATTCTTTTTGGGTTCGTTGAAAACACTGTCAAAACGTACTAAAAATTTTATTTCATTAAATTATTATTATAATTATACACAAAATGGCGGCTTTCTCCTAGCCATATAAAAAATGCACATTGAACGGTGACAATGATCCTGAAGCGAGAAATGGTCGGAAACAAAAAAAAATCAAAAAAGGTTTTATCTAATAAGCCAGTGGCTATCGTTCGAGCTAAAATGATACAGTTATGTACAATAATAACAAAATGGCGGACCTTTAATTTTTGTCGAAATTCGATTTTGTTTGTAATTTATGGATTTAAAAAAAAAATTTGAAACCTCCGTGGTTCACACGATAACTATACATAATGTTATGTAATAAATGGTAAAAACTTCAGAAGGATCGGATCAGTAGTTTCGGGGAAATCACTATCACGGCATGAAAAAAGTGGTTTTGAGAAAAATGCGTTTAAACTTTTGTTTGTTGAAAAAGTATAAAAAATGATATCTACGGCTACATTAGGCAAGGTTATGAGGTCAAAGCACGCGCATTAACTATAATAAGAATGCCTGGATCTGAATGGAGAGAAAGTAAAAAAATTAAATGTATAAAGCCTATTAAGTTTGTTAGTTTATTTTTGTTTTGACACATTAAAAATTCTTTCTGTCAGTCACGATATCTCACGAACGAAACATTGTATTAACGTCCTTGCAGTGTAAATCGAAGCGTTTTAATATTTTTAAGGGTCCGTTAAATTTTCAATAAATTCAATTAAGCATTATTTGATTGATTTGAAAAAACAGTGACATGATAGATTTTTTAAAAAATCTTCTGGCAATCAATGAAATAAAAAATAAGATGCTGCATAAAATTCTTAGTAAGTTACAATCAATAGTTTTTTCATAATTGAAATAATGTATTCATATAAAAATAATAAACCATCAATATTTGTACTGAATAAGAATTGATACGAATAATATTACCCAATTTCTCTTTACTCTCATGATGTGGTTTCGTTTAAAATATATGTAGTTCCATTTTTATAATTTGATAGACTTTATAATAAAATTAGTACAGCCGTTTATTAATTTAATAAAATATAGAAAAAATTAAATTAAAACAATAATCAACAGCAACAATCAATACAAAAATTATAGTTTTTTATATTTTCAAATTATATTAACATAAAAACAATAAATGTTAAATATTTCTAATGACAAATATTGACTCATTACACTCACTGTAAATTATTATTTATTTAAATTTTTATTATTTTATTAGTTACGTAAATATAACTGGAAAGTCAATCGTGTGGGTCATCAGCATAAAAGAGGTTATTATATATTTAAAGTCTAATTAGAGGACAGCAATGCGAAAAAGTTTAAGTACGATGTTTTTAAAATTTGAAAAGATTTGCAGTTTTGCAGGAAACCCCAGGCTACAACCCAATAGCTTGCGGACTTTTACTTTACATCTTTTTTGAATCATTAACTCGTTCAGCGCGGCGGGATTATTTAAATAATAACCGAAAACACGGGGGCGCTAATAACTTATAAACGATGTCCCGCGGATTTTTGATAGAACAAGCGATGTTCCACAAGAATGATCCTAATAGATGTTTTTGTATCTATCACTGTTTTCGCAGCGTATTCGACCAAAGGAAAACTACGTGTGGTATAGGGTGGCTGGCCGTGTGTGCAGCCCTACCTGTCTGTCCCCAGGTACGCCGTACTCACTGCAAGCAACGAACAATCAAGGCCGACAAAACAAGGGGTTGCTTGCAGCTTCGGGCCGAGTTGAAGTGCACGTCGAGTAGTTTGCTTGGAGTAGACCTTGCACGCTGGTCGTGTTAGCGAAGGTATAAGAGGCGAAAAGAACGAGCTGTGGGTATCGCTTCTCGGCCTTATGGCTAAGATCAAAGTGTAGTATCTGTTCTTATCAGCTTAACATCTGATAGATCCCCCATAGGGGGACAACAAATGTTAAACTGATTTTTGGAAGTTGACGGAGTGCTAGGGGCTTGCTCCACCTCTGTCGCGGGTTGGCCCGGTCTTGCAGTACCGCCGGGATCGGCCCAAATAAATTATTCTGAACAAAACCTAAAAGTGGATGTTTGTATCCGCAGATACGTGAGACACCTCGTGCGTCGACTTCTGTCGTGCGTGGCATATCATGCACAGGAGTCGTACGTTGTAAGCAGGGATATTTGAGCAAATGAAAGGGTCGCGTCCTTTTCGGAGCTAGCTCCTGTGTAGCGTAGCTGTATGAAGTTCTGCTGCGCCTGCACTCAGGCCTGAATTACGGGGACACTTCGTGCCAGCAACAATATTTCTGAGTTGCAGGGAATAGAAGGACAAGTCCGAATAAGGTGCATAATTGTAGCTTCGACCGCATAACAGGTTTCAGATCAAAGGAACTTTTTATGCGTGCACACAGTGCACATCTTTGGTTGCACTCTTCAGTCGCAGTCACCAAGAGCAAGCCCCCGGACGCTGCACACACTTTAATGAGGAAGGAAGTTCGTGGTATCTTCCGAGGTGGCTATTATCCCTGAAATTGAACGACTACCGCTACCAGCAACTAATTAAGACCAGGGTGGATTGTGGTTAGTGAACGAAGAATCTGGTGCAATGTATGCATGGTAAATTTGCGGAAATGATTGAAGAAAATGGTTCCTCTTATATAAGGACATCTCCGTAAATACCCAGTAAAGACGGGTGAGTCTGCGGTTTCTAATATTGAAGCCAAAGGACCAAACCCTCCCAAGTACGACCATCTTCATACGTGTATGTCAGCTAAAAGCTGTTTCTGTTCAGTCTGGCTGCCGCTTTGTCCGGTAATCCGTTTTTATTGCGATTGGATTTGCGCCCGGCCGTGGATAAACATCCCCAAAGTCGTGTGTTTAGTGGATATCAGCATTTATTGCCTGTAAATAACGCGAGGTTATTCCGTTTGCTCTAATCGCCCCCAGCATTGACTGCTGTCCGTTCTAATCCTGACGTCTGTTGATTGATTGTTAATATGTTTCGTTATCTTCCGTCGTCTAATTAGTCAGTTTAGCACAAGCACTTAGCGTTTTACTGTCTACCGCATTTACAATTTAGGATAGGATTCGCTCCAATGGGGATATTCATAATATTAAGTGCAATGAATTGCACAAAGGACTATCAGCAATTTGGTGTGGCGTTAGCCTAGACTGCATATAGACTACAGTCTTGCCGATCCATACTCAATGCATATTGAGAAATTGGGCTCATGTGAGTCTTGAGGACTTAATGTTTGCGCAAGTCCAAAGCAAAGGTTTCAGGATTATTAGCATTTTGCAGTGTCTGCATCTAATGAGCTTTCTACGAAGAAAGCGTATTGGTGAGAAAAATCGATAATGTTTATTTGTGAATGAAAATGACCGGAGCGTCAAGACGGGTATTAACCATAGAGGGTGATTTTCATGAAGTTTGGAAAGATAACGAAAATTAAATCAGTCTTTTCTAAAATATTACAATACATACATTTTGAGTAGAGAAAAAAATTTGTTTCCTTGAAAAATAAATCTTCAAATCATTTTGACTCTAGAGAATGTTTAAACTTTACGCAATAAAAATATTCAATATACGATTTATAAATAATCATCAGGAAAAAATTGAGTTGATAGTATCAGGCGTGAAATATGATTTTGCTTAAGCAGAAACAACTCCTTTTTACAGAAGTTAAAGGTTAATTTGTATTATTTTTTCAAACCAAATTGAAAAACAACAATTATAATCCCAAAATAATTGTAATTAATTGTTTTATTCATTTTAGGTAGCGCAGAATGAAATACTGAACAAATATCGTTGCAATGCGATCCATGAGAATTAGAGAGAGAGAAAAACAAAGTATATCTAAGGGTTACACAAAAGGGCTTAAAAATCTAAACATACTCAGAAATTTTCGGATATTATTAAAATCCTTTTAGATGTGCACAGGTATAAAGCTTTCCATGTCTTTTATGAACTTCTGAAATACATACTTATCTAAAATTGAATGAGAATATGTATACAAATCATTAATGGTTGGAACAATAAAAGTGGTTTAATAAATGGAACGTTTTTTTTTAAAATATTTCATACGACGTATAGTATCTGATTTTTCTCCTTCTTTTTGATGCATTTAAAAACCCAAGAAAAGCTTCAGCAACACAGGAAGCATATCTACACAGTTGCGGTTTCACATATCGAATCAAATGGAAGAAAAGTGTAAGTAAGGATATTAGAAGGTGAACCGTATACCAAGAGTTTTAAGGCGTTACACCAGAGTAAAAATTTCAAAAATTCGATTTTATTTTTATTGTCTTAAAAAATCCTTTGAACCCTCTAGAATACGAGACAAACGGTTTTATATCTGCCAGAAATCGTTTTCATTGAAATTTCCAGATCTTTCTCGACCCCTCCTGACTGCTACGAAACGACTACCTGCGGTAAATACGACACCTACTCGTCTGGTACAGCATTATATCTTACCATTCGATTTGTAAATTCTCTAATACTTTAATAGATGTTTTTAGAAACATTTTCAAGGATGTTGAACATAAAGTACGTTAGTACGGCGTCCTTTGCTGTTGAGCGATGACGTAAAGTAAAGTAAAGTCAAAACTTTAAACGCGTTTTTCTGGAATCACGTTTTTTCAAATCGGCACGCAGCATAACTCAAACAACTTTCTATTTTTAACTTCCCAGTATATGGGAAGTTCTTGTAATCGCCTCGAAAATCGAAATTGAAATTTTCAACATTTCTTTACGTTTTGAGGTCTATAGAGTATATATAAAGTGTTTTCAGAAAGGGAGATGTATGTGTGTGTGTGTGTACGTACGTTCGTGGACACTTTTTTCTACGACGATAACTCACGTAAACGAAGTTGTATCGACTTCGTTGAGGTGTCAATCGAAGCGTCTTTGCAATCTTCAGAGCTGATTAGTTTTTGGGATACTTCGGTCGGCGGGGTTTGTTGTTTTGCCTCTTTGAAGGTCATATCTGTCATGCGTTATATCTCGCGAACCAAACGTACGATTTTTTTGAACAAAGTGTCAATTGACGCGTATTGACATTTGTGTAATTCTGTCAAGTTTCTAAAAAAAATGTTGGAGTGGTTTTTTAATTTTTAAAAAAAAAGTGCAAAAAATTAGGTTTTTTTTCAAAAACACGAAATTTTGAACCTGATTTTCAAACCTAAGGAAGCAATGTTTATATAATTTACATACTCCTAATAGTTTTTGTGAAAAAAACAGCAAAAGTTTTTTTCATGATTACAAAAAAAATTAAATGAAAAATAAAAAATCATTAAACGTTCAAGGTCATTTACGTCACTCATTATATCTCGAGAACTAAATATAATATTTCCATCATTAAGGCGTCAATCGACGCGTATTATCATTTTTATGATGTTTTTATATTTTAAAAAAATTGTTAAAGCGTTTTTTTAATTTATTAAGAAAAAATTCGAAAAGTAGTGTTTTTTTCATAAAAAAATTCATTTTTAACCTGATTTGCACATCGTAATAATAAATGTTTGTAGAATTTATAAAATTTTATCAATTTTCGTAGAGAAACCAGCAAAAACTTTTCTCATGATTACAAAAAAACAATTAAAAATAAAAAACCATTCAAAGTCACCATGTAAAAAGGGTTCATTCGAATCATAATACCTCAAATCTCTTATTCTAAAGACATTGTTGTAAAGTCAATCAAAGTTTATTAATATTTGCAAAATTTGAGAAGATTTTCAATAGTTTTCACAGCACCATGTTTTAACTTTAATGAAAAAACTGCTTTGTAACCTGTCCCCCCTCTGATTGATCTGCGTGAATATTAAATCAAACTAATCCACGAAAATCTTTACGTAATCAATTGACGCTCGCGTAGATATTACGATTAATATGAAGTCATTCCAATAATTTTTACGATAAGTACATTTTTATTATTTGGAGTAGTATTATTTCCATAACTATTATTGTGTTGAATATTTTTAATATATGTTTAGATATTACTGGGAAGTTGACCGTGTGGATCTCATGGGTCGCACCTCGTGGCTTGTTTCACTCCAAATTAGGTCCACATCTTTTAAAGAACATTCCGCATAGAAATACGTAGGCGATTTTTGATAAGTTTCGATTTTTTAGGCGAAACTAAGTGTCCGTTTTTTGGTAGTAAAATGAACTTTTTTTTCAAATGCTCGCCAATTTAACAAAAATGAATATTTTCAAAATCGCCTACGTATTTCTATAGCTATACTAATGTAGTTTAAGAAAAATTTATTTATTTTGTTCCAGATTAATTTTTGGTGCACTTCTTCTGCGCGCCGCGGTGCCCGTCCAAAAAAACCGTTCCGCAGAAATGGCTGTTGGGTAGCCATTTTGTAATATTTTTTAACAAACTATTTTTTTTTTTGAAACTTCAAAACATGCTTAATAACATTCTTAAGAAGAAATACTCTTTAACTTTTCCTTCTACTTAAAGCAAATCGCAAAAAACGTAAAATTTTGGTCTCTACTGTGGTGTTACTTCCTTAATTTAAAATTAACTTCGGCTTGTTTAATAGGTTTTATTAATTTTTTAAGTACATGAAAATCAAACACTGATTTGTTGTTCATCATTTCAATGACAATAGACAATTCTTAAAATCTGTAAAATTAACAAAGAAACACATGTACGCATAAAATTGGACTTTGTTCCTTTTCTTTTAATTATTACTTTAACGATTTTTCCGCAAAAAAAAATATAAAAAAATTTATGACTTGCAGATTTATGTTCGGCCGACTAGGGACCCCTAGACACGTGCTTCACCTGCTTCATGGCTAATCCTGCACTGTCTGCACGACAGAAACACGAGACGATTCTGCTTGGGCCACATCCACATGATATGCATTGGCACGAAATAAACGCCAACCCCCTATGCACAACTGAATTTCTCCGCGAAAGCTCACAGGCGCCACTTCGGGGATGTTTTCTGCAAATGCTTTTTGGGGGTTGGTTGCATATTTTTGCTTCCGATTCGGATCAAACAGATTCACTTGAGCTCAAGAGCCGGTCGCATCGAGGTTGTTTCGCGACGAATTGAAAATCTGTGTCCTGGAATTTTCTTTGCTAGTGCTAGTGCTCAGTTTGGTGCATTGAAATAGTCCTGTTCAAGATTTATTAGTGATTTTCTCGAGATATTCGTGTGAAGAAGGTGCTTCTGCCAATCGATATATGCGAAATATCAAGTGAACAAACTGTAGGGGACGGCGCCAGAGCCACACGATTCGCGGGGTTGTTTGTTTGCTAAGAGGCCAAACAGTTTTGTGCAGAAAATCAGTAGTTAACGCTAAAAGTGCTACGCGGGCAGGAAAACATCGAAATTTTCCAATTAGTCGAACAAATTAGTGCTAATTAAAAATTCGATTTGGGGACGGCCGGGGGAGGTGTGTCCTGGGGCGGGCACAACACCAACCCATCCCGTTGTCAGACTCCTCTCCATAAGGCCTACCCAAGTACTTGTGCGAATATATATGCGATACGGTGATTCCCCGAAGCTAAGGTGTCCGTCTCTAGCGTGATCTGTGATTTAACGAGTAAATAGTGTATTGAAACGCGCTGGTGCAGCAGTTAACGGTATAGGACTTCGTAAGTATTCCCACGGGCCTATAGTTGAATGTCCTGGAGACGAAAAGATTTACGACTGCAATTGAGCCATTCAAAATCACCGAACCTATTCAACGTGCACATTCTGAGGTTGCCTTTTTATCTTTGTGTGTGACGGGTTGCCATGATGCAAGAGTGAATCCTTTTTGGAAAAGTTTTCCAAGTTGAAGCACACGTGACGTGCTTTCACGTTATATGACGATTTTAGACGAAGGTTTGAAAGGCTTTTGTTATAAACGAGGGTGTTCGATCATTCAATCAAATTTAAACAATAAAGTTAGTTGTTACAGTACCCTTTTACATTCCTTGTTTGTTATTATTCGTTTGAAAATACAGGCTTGTGTGAACCTTCCATCAGGATGCATACTATTTCTATTTGACAAGATATTTGCTATTATTTTGTAACGCAATTCCTTCATTTCAATTTAACCTTTTCGGTATTGCATAGGCGGCACACTCCAAGGATCATATTATAATGATCCTTCAGCATTGACATTTCGTCCTTTGTAGACGTGCACAGGTCCAGAAGCTTATTGTATGCCTACACAACTGTTTCTGAGGAAAGTAATTTGTACAAATGAGATGCGACCCAGGTGCGGATTCAGTGTATTCTTTATATAACATAGTAGTCCTTTATGATTCATTTGCATTTGGGATGCTCTCTTTCCGATATTGAGGAACAGCGTAGGTTTTGTTTCGAGGGATCAATTCAGGTGCGTTAGTATTTGATTAAAGATATATTTGTTTTTTTGTTGTTGTTGTTGAAAGATGGTTTCTGCTGAGATCCTTAATGCAGATTTTTTTTATAGGACAGACAGTATCAGACTATTGTGGATTCGGTTTCTTTTATTAGAATTTTAAGGAAGAAGTGAATATTTTTATTACGATAGTGAGAATTAAGACTCCAACCTGCTTTCAAAGGTTTTCGAAATATTTGGGCAGAATTACGAAATTTCCTTTCATGTTATCGTCCTTAATAATTTTATTTAAATTATAGAAACGAATATGATTGTTTATAAAAATTATTTTGTATTTCTTAAATTCTATTTACCTTAACATTAAATAATCAATGTTTCAAAAGGGAAAGGTTGGAAAAATACGATCGAGAGTTTCCTCGCAGTTTTGATTTCTTTTTCGCTGTTACCGCCACTTAGTTACAGCTGCTACCCAAGGAGGTGATTTTAGATAAGTTTTTATTTATTTAGAAAAGGTTCACAACAAGTTTCCTATATAAAAATTGAACCAATATTCTAGCCAAGTTCTAGCTAGTCAAACTAGAAATAAATCGGTGCGTATTTTTCATACAGTCTAAGATTGAAAATGCAAGGATAAATTATGCTAGTTGTTCCTTGACAAAAGCTTTGGTTTAGTATCATATTATGTATTTGTAAGGACAATTTGTCCAGGTTGTACTTTATATACCAAAAAAGGTGGTAGTAACAATGTCATGGATATTATGCAGCTTGATCTAAAGGTGACTTGGTTCAAAACGAGAAAATACAAGATAGGTTTGAGCCTTTAGTCACATAAATTGAACCGATAAGCTAGTGGCACCGTCAAAAACTCTTGTAGAAAGACTTTATTACTAAAAAAGAGGAGGCACGGCATCGTTTCCTCAGATCTGGATGAAATCCAGCAAGAATTTCGCTTCGATCACAGCAATCCGAAATTCTATCTACTATATGCCACAATTACTGAGCACCATAGCATTTACGGTCAGATACGATGGGTTTCACCCAGATTTATTGCTTTTTGTCGATTTGGCTATGAGACACGAAGAGGACGCAGGATTGATTCTAGGAACAAAGAATGATCCTACCGTCAACTATGAAATTGTTCCGATTACAAGAGTTTTTAATAATTCATCCGTTCAACAATGAGTTTTTAGTATAATTTACATATCTAAATGATCGAATTATTTGCTGATTTCTAAAAATAAATGTATTTGTAGTTGAACATTGCCAATTAACCTTAAGGGGGTAGTCTAGTGTTAAAAAAAATTTCCATATTTTTTTTTAAAAATAACTCGATAGCTAGCTATTGAAAAATGCCTGTACAAAATTTCAAGTCAATATTTATACTGGATTTCATTATACGGAGATTTCCCCCTCTTCTTGCTACAGTTTCGACTCGTAAGTAGCCTTGATGCACTCGAACATCTGCGCCGTAAAATGAGTTGTGTATATATATTTGGATATAACAAAAAAAATACATTATAGAGATGTCGTAGCTCTTGTTATTTTAGTAAACATTGAACTTTCAGTGAAAATTGATGGTAAATTAAATTTTTTTCGACTAATCATAAAAAATTCTGTCGTAAAAACTTTAAACGCGTTTTTCTCCGATCACAATTTTTCGTTGCGCGTCGTAAAACTGCAAAATAACTACTCGACCGGTTTACCTAAAATTTTGTACAGATACTTATTCACTATTTAACGACGGAACGGCCCTAAATTTAGAGCAAAATTTTTTTTTGTCCTTTGAAAAGCACTTTTTCCAAAAAGAAAACATGCAAAATTCAACCATCGTAATTTCAAGTGCGTGCCAAATCGTCTAAAAAAATTTTTTTGCTCTAAATTTAGGCTCGTTCTGTCGTTTATGATCGAAATAACAAGAAAATATTTGGATATTTGCTTTCAGATCAATAGTTTGCCCACAATTTTACGAGGCGCAATTGATTTTATTTTATGTTGATGGAGTGCCTCATTGCGGCGGCCACCATTTTGTTTTTTTCTATTCAATAAATATGATTTTTCCCCTTTAAATGTTAATAAACAAATATACAAAGTTTCAAGTCAATAGCTTCTGTCGTTTTAATTTGTACATCAATTTAAAAAAGCATCCATTTTTTCGGGCTCAACACTAGGCTACTCCCTTAAACTAATTACATCCACAATTTTTCAAAAAAAAAAAAACAATACCGACCGGGGATCGAACACACGACCTCATGATTACGACCTGGTCGCGATGCTTCCTACACTACACCGTTTCTGCCAGACGTAAAAACTTGCTAATAGATAAGCATCGCTTAAAACTGTACAGGCTTTTTCTCAAATTGGGTGGGATGGGTGTTGCGGTCTACTATTTTAAAGATCGAATATCCTTGACGTCTTCTACTTATGTGCCTAATTTCATCCAGATCTGAGAGGACGATGCCATGCCTTCTTCTTGTAAGACGTTTTCAAATTACAAGAAGAAATTGATAGAAAGATCAGCTGGTTCCCATAATATGAATGTAACAATATAAAATGTACGAACGTGAATTATATAGTAGTTTTGTCGTAATCCGTTGAGGACTCAAATATTATTCGATTTGTTTAAAACTCGAAGAACATATTAATTCATCGTTTTTGGTAGTAGTTTTTTGGTGTTCATCAGGATTTTTATTTCGTTCCTTTTGGTTCATCATAGCGAGTAAAATATCGTTTCGCTGAATTCATAGACAAATCTAGGATTATATTTCAACAAAAGCCATTCTCAAACATAGTTTGTAATGGACTTGAAAATATGCTTAGTTAATTTGGTAGCTCTACCCACAGGATCACTTCCTTTTCGATGAAATATTCGCTATTAAAACTATATTTTTCTTGGGCATTTAACCCGCAACACTATAAAACCATTACTCAAACTTGTCTGTGTAAATTTTAGAAATGGAAATTTTAGCCGAAGGAAAACATTTTCGTTTGGTAGAAGAATCGGAGCTTCCACAAATATTGGAATGTTTGGAACAATTTTTACCGGAATCGTTGAAGGTAAGTCTATGCGTAATATTCATGAATATTTACTTCTTTTAATTTATTCACCAACAAAATCATTATTATTCATACACAACGCTTATCATTCACAACGAACAACATGTCTTTTAAGCGTAATTTCAACTCAAAATTAAAATCTATAATTTTATGACTCGAGTCTGGTGTAGCATTTAAAGAAGAAATGCTTCAAGGAACAAGAGATCCTAGAAACAATCCAGCAAAATATACAAACATTTCAATGCAAATGAACAAACTACATTCAATAACAAGTGCATGACGATGTTGAAAACTTTTGGTTTGTTCGCCATGATAGAACTCATCTCCTTTTTCTGAAACTGTGATGGCTATTTAAATGTTGTAAAAACAAAATAATAGTTCGGTTTACCCAACTCAACCCAGGAACCCAGGGTGGTGGGTGGTGTCTCAGTTTTTTTCTCGTTGCTACAGAGCGAACAGAATAAAAAGCATGCTTCAGATTCTGCTGGATAAATAGTAGGAAGTATTATGACTCACAATGTATAGTAGTTTATGGGCTTTGTTTGCTTCGAATGTGTTCTCGTTAATTCATTCGCTGTTCAATAGGGCTTCATTTAATTCAGGTCTATTGTAATTGATATCCGCTGAGAAGCATCGACAACCAATGACTAGACGAGTCATTTTTCGATTAGTTTTTAGCCTTGAAACGGTCTGCTTAATTGGAAATGGACGAAAAGTCATCAAGGATATATGGAGGAGATATAAGACGACAAGTGGAAGTATGCACGTGATTTTATATGAACGGAAGAACATTGGCAATGAAAGAAATTAGTGGAAAATGATAATCCCCGTTAAAGGATGACTTAAGAACCATTTCATTTGGAATGCTAATTTTACGAGATTCACCTCCTGTGACTTTAATCAATTTAATCCTTTTTTAATTGATATAAATGAGCCAATATTTCGGTTATTCACTAGCAAAAACAACAGCGAAGAGATTTTAAATTTGTGGGTCGAAATTATCAGTACAAGACGACAGTAGGGAAGGATGTAGTAAGTATGTCGTTATTGCGATGTACTTTTTATCGAAAAATTGAATTTGAAAGGATAATACTAGTATGTATTAATTATTGAATGGTATGGGGAAGTTTCACTATTTCTGTGCATCTTATATGTATGTTCTCTACAATAAAGTTATCTTACAATTAGTTAAACGGATGCGTTTTTCTGTTATCAGTCTTCTCAGTGCTTGGAGTTTAATCCAGGTATAAAATTCGATTGATTTCTTTGAGCGTTTATGGGGTTTGTCATCAAATTTTAGTCCTTCTATTCTTTGCACATATTTGGCAATCTAAAATGCCATCTACAATCGCGGCTTCTGTTCAGTACCTTAACATCATACAGTAATGGAAAATCAATCACTATTTATTTTTTCAAAGCGTTATACATACTTTGCTTTTCCTGGCGTGGTTGTCTGGACTACTTTCTTTTCGGAATCATTACGTAAATGTTTCCCTTTCTCTTGCATGCATGAACATAAATGTTTCGCTTCCGCGGTGTTGCGTTGCCATAATAATTTATTGCGTGAGACATTTATATCCCGCTTTATGTACTTTTTATGTGAATCAATCTTCATATATGTATCGTATTCGTTAATTTTTATCAGAAAGGAGTTGATGACGCATAGGTTAGATTGTTTAGGTGTCGCATGGCAGGTTGGGGTTCGAATCGGATTCAGAATATGACTGTATAACATGCTTCATGTTCTTAGTAGAATGATTAAATAAAAAGTTTGCGGATAGATGATTAAGTTTTTCCGATTTTTTCGTTCAATTGGCAATTGGTATCCATTGGTCGGAAAAAATCACTTTCTTTCTTTGTGTTTTCACTTAAGCAGCCCTCATTTTGCTATTCTACACGATTATCATTGTTGCTATTTACTAAACGAATTTAAGAGAGGTTACGAATAGGCGTTATTAATTTTTCGAAATTCAACACAGCATGTTCAATTCTATTTTATTTAATTTTTCAGTAAGCTATGATTCGTATAAAGTAGTGAGATGTTCCATTGTAGTTATTCTTATTTATGTTCATGAAATATACTCATTCTAAAGTAGTCTGGCACATATTGGGTTCAGTTTCATGCTCCAGACACGTAGATTGAACAAGTTGCATTTTCCATCCAGCAGAAGCTCCACAAGAATTGGATCAATATTCAATTGCTTACTCTGCTCATTTTTGCTCTTCAAAACTGAATGGAATTGTTCTATTAATGCTGGTTAGTACGAAGGGGACCCAAAAGTAACGGGAATTTCGTTATATTTTTTTTATTATTCAACATTTTTACACAAAATGTCATCCGCCTTCAAAGTAATTCCCATTGACTTTAATACACTTGTCTAATAGTTTCTGCCATTGTTCAAAACAGTTTTTGAATTCACTTTCTGTTATCTTCTTCAGCCGTTCCAGCGATTTTCGTTTGACCTCTTCTACAGTCCCAAAACGTTTTCCTTCCATGCCCCTTTTGAGTGTAGCGAATAAAAAAAGTCGCAAGGAGCAAGGTCCGGCGACTAGGGCGGATTTACAATTGGTGTCATACCGTTTCTGGTCAAAAACTGCTTCACAGACAGCGCGGTGTTGACAGGTGCGTTGTCGTGGTGGAAGAACCAATCACCTGTGCGCCAAAGATCTGTCCTTTTCTTTCAGATGTTTTCCCTTGACCTCTTCAAAACTTCCAAGTAAAATCGTTGATTGACCGTTTGGCCTGGGAGGAACGAATTCCGCGTGCACAACACCTCTACAATCGAAAAAACAAACGAGCATTGTCTTGATGTTTGACTTCACTTGGCGTGCTTTTTTTGGACCGCCATTGGCTTGATTGCTGCTTTGTTTCGGGATCATATCCATAACACCATGATTCGTCACCAGTTATGACCTTAGAAAAAGAATCTGCGTCCTCATTTAACTGATTTCGTTATTCAAAAGAGGCCTGAAGTTCACGCTCCCTTTGGTCGTCAGTGGGAAGGCGAAAGACAAATTTTGCTGCAACTCTTCTCATGTGCAAATCTTCAGATAAAATGCTCTGAATCGAACGCCATGACAATCCCGATATTTCACAAAGTTGATCAATGGTCCGGCGACGATCTTCACGAACAAGAACATCGATTTTGTCAACGTTGTCGTCCATTCTTGAAACGCGAAAACCAGTCGCAGACACGTGTTTTACTTAGAGCATCACTTTTATAAGCTGTTTTAGGCATTACAAGAGTCGCGGACGTTTTCTCCAATAGAAAACAAAATTTCACAGCCGCGCGTTGCCCCGGCAGTCAGTCATTTCACGTTTTCGCCGAAAGAGAAAAAGTTGATTCACGGAAAAAAAATTCCACGGACGAACGGATGCACTCATAGCGACCAGACTTGAAACCCCCCACTGTCCCCCTACCTTCCTATGCGCGTTACTTTTCGGTATCCCCTCGTATTTGGATATCATCTAGATGATTTGTTGAAGGCGTTCCAAAAGTATACTTTTTAAAAGTGAATTGAAACGGCAAACCTGTCTAGCGCTTGTTTGTTTCTAGCTACTTATTATATTTCAATTTTCATTATCGTAAGGGTTGACGAGCAACTTGAAAGCTACCTCCTTAATAAATTGATAATCAGGATTTATGCCTACTTTTCCATATACAATTTTGGTTGAATATTTGATTGATTTGCACAACCTTAAATAACAAGATAATAAATACATACTAATAATAATTCTTATTTCAGTTTCATCAAACTATTAGAACGTACCTGAATGATCGTGTTTGGAAATTTTACTTTTATGTAACGAAAAATTGGCCAGACAATCCAGTTTGTCTACATTTTCCAGGATGTACATTAACAGTATGTATGATATTTTTAATTAGAATTTAGCAATGTATCGAGCTTTCATTTCAAATTGATTTAGAATCAAGCAGCACTTGTCCGAATTATATTTAGCTAAAACAAAAAAAAATTAAAAGAATATTACTTCGAAGGAAATGAGATAAGTAATCATTGATGACACTATAAGCCATAAAGTATTCATTATTATATAAAATAGTTGCAAAAACAACGAAATATATCAAAATTACTATTTTTTAATTCGTGCAATGTTAATTAGGGACTAAGTGTAGTTAGACAAACGTGAAGTTAATAGTATGCTTGTGTTCGACTGAAAACATACATAATTGAATGGTATGCACGTCCTTGTGGTTGAAAAATGGCCATTGCTGTTTCGGGTCTATAATTTTCAAGTCCAGAAAGCGTACAAATAATATCGTTGGCATATTTGCACAGAGTTGATAAGATTGGAATTTTAAATTGTCATGCTATGCTGAAATTGTCTTTTAAAGACTGTCGTCAACAGGTTTTGGTTTATCGTGAACGAGGAAGGATAACTGGCATTAGATATTGAACGATACATTGCTATATTTCCATGGCAAGCAATGATTCAATGGCTCATTAAATATGGGGCTGCTAGATTTAGTACTTGCCCACTCTGACCATCATATTATGTCCAAGAATCACTTACAGGACCTTTCTATTTCTGTATTTATCGCTTGCAGCCCAACAATAATATATACGAAAGTTTTGGCGTATTTTGTCCAACGAATCAAATCGATTGCGTTAATCTTTTGCACAGCGAAGACATTTTGATCGATTGGAAAAAAATATTGTACCTGAACTTTACGCACAAGGACATCATCAATCAGTTGGAATCCATTTACACCAAGAATGACGGAACGATGGAAAAACTTGAGGGTGATCTGTATGTCTATAATAAATCGCCTGAGAATCTACAGGACGAAGAGTAAGCTTGGCTAGCCGATATGAAAATATGGCGTGAAATTAATTAGAGTCTCATTTCTGTAGACTCCAGTCCGAGGAGGTTGAGATGCGTCCTCTTACCACGGAGAATGTGAAGGTGATTCATGATTTATATCCGGCCAGCGAGATAGAGTCTATGGATGTGTTTGAAAAATTAATTGAAGTTCTGCCGGGCGTTGGTATATTTTGCAAGGATACAGGAGAAATAGCGGCGTGGATGGTGCACTCTTACTATGGAGCGATGTTTTCCATGCAAACGAAACCGGCGTTTAGACGAAAAGGGTGAGTATTTTAAGGTATGTGCACATGTTGGTCGAGAAAGTTGTGATTGATTGCCCTAGGATAATAGAATCGAGTGTTCTATACACGAAGATAATAAGACCGGCTCTTGGTCACAACTAAGGAGTGTATCGAAAAAATTAATCTTTATAATTTTGTCTCTAAAAGTGGTACTAATTGCTTCATCGAACTATTTTCGTTCCTCTTTTATTATTATATTAACTAACGTTTAGATAAGAATTCAATGAATTTTCATTTCAAGGAAAAAAAATTCGGACCTTTCCGTTAACTCTACGCATTAGGTTCCTACAACGGTGCCATCGACCACCTTATATGCATTTCTCCACTTATTTTAAAAATCCTTTTCGGTTTTAGCAATTTTGTTTGTTTTCTTTGATGTTTCCTCATTTCAGCCCAATATCTTTCGATTGGTCGAAGTCCTAGACAGTTTGGAGGGTTAAGCTGTTGTCGGTACCACGGAGATGAGGTCTTCATACCACTTCATTGCTGATCGAGCATAAAGACTTGTCGCTAAATCTGGCCAAAATGCTACAGATGCGTCGTGTTTCTCAATAAATGGTTTCAGTCGCATCTCTTCGATGTATACTGCTGAGTTGATGGTACCCTTCGCTAAAAATTCCTCTGATCTGAGACCACATCGACATATTGCCTGCCAAATCATATACCGCTTGGGAAATTTGGTGCTTTTTTGGTTTTATGTTTTGGGCTAACACCACTACCCTTTGATCCTGCTGTATAGAAGTCCTGGCCAGGTAACTGTGCGAAATCGGTCTTTACGTATGTTTCATCGTCCAGCACAACACAATCGAATTTGGTCAGGTAATCCTTGTGTAGCTTTCGCGACCGATTTTTCGCTTTTTTCTTCTTTTCCTCGGAACGATCGGTTACTTTTTGGACTTTATATGATCTAAGATTATAATGCTTTTTAATTCTCTGAACCATTGCGTTCGATGTTTGCACTTTTTAAGCCATATCTCGAATGGATGTGTTAGGACTCTGCAAAAATTTCCTCTTTATCTTTCAGCTCAAATTCGTATTGGATGCACCTTTTTTCTACCTGTTCCAGACTTTCTATTCTGATCGTTCGTTTCAATGTTGCAATCGACGAACTGGTCTCTTCTTTTGCTTATACCGAATATTTACCAGAGGATTTTCCAAATATTTGCATACAATTGAACTACGCACTTTTTCTTGATTTGATGACATCTTTTCAAGAGTGATCTTACAATATAATGGATTAGACGTTCTTTTTTGTCGCATTTTATAGATAATTTTGCATACCCGATGAAGACTTAAACTTATCCCAGACATGAGCTATGCAGGAAAAACTAAAGGTCAATTTTTTCGATACAGTCCTTATACGAGGGTGAGTCAAATATAAACCGGACTTTTTTTTATACACATTTATTAACAGTAATAATATTCAAATAAGACTTTAATCATTTTTCTACATAGTCTCCTGCACGCTCTACACATTTTTCCCAACGTTTTGGCAGCTTAAAAATTCCTTGTTCATAGAAAGTTTGAGGTCGAGTTGTCAACCAGTTGCGCACGCGCGCCTCAACTTCTTCATTCGCTTCAAATTTTTCGCCTCCCAATGCTACCTTCATGGGACCAAACAAAAAATAGTCGCATGGAGACAAGTCTGGGCTATAGGGAGGGTGCTCCAGGGTCTCCCAATGCAGCTCAATTAATTTATCCTTTGTCAATGCAGCTGTGTGAGGTTGGGCATTGTCATGGAGGAGAATGACCTCTCTGATGGGATTTTTTCTTCTTTTGTTTCCGTAGGCGGCTTTTGCTGACTCTAGCAGCTGACAGTAGTAGGCAGCATTTATTGTACGTTGGTCGTGCAGGAAATCGATCAGTAAAACACCTTTGTAATCAAAAAATACAGTTGCGAGGACTTTTCCGGCTGAGAGGTGCAATTTGGCTTTCACTGGACAATCTTCGTCTTTCCGCCGCTGTTCCTTGCTAGCCATTTTTGACTCGGGGGTGTAATGGTGCACCCAAGTCTCATCACACGTGACAATTCGTCTCAAAAAACTATCGACTTCATGGTGAAATCGATTTAAAAGTCGCTCAGAAATTTTCAGCCTTTTCGCTTTTTGATTTTCTGTCAATAACCTTGGAACACACCTGGCGCAGACTTTCCGGAATCCAAGATGATCTGTGATGACGGAATAAGCATTATTATGGCTTATACCCACTTTTGAAGCGATTTTATCAATAGGGAATCGGCGTTCACCCTCGATTAGATGTTGAACCGCTCGAATATGTATTGTCATCAGTTACACTTGATCTTGGGTGTCGATCGTGAGTTTCATTTTCTACACTTTCTCGTCCATTTTTAAATTTTCTAGCCCAATCACGGACACAAGTGCGTGAAAGCGTATTGTCACCAAACTGCACCTTCAACCTAGCCAAAATATTCTATGCTGAAACGTGTTCATTTGTTAAAAATTTAATAATAATACGTTGCTCAATGGATAAACGAACCACTTGCTCACTCATGATTGCTACTGATCAACTGGAAGAATGAGCAGCCCGGCAGGCGGCTGTCCCCACTCTTAACAAACCAACTTAAGACCCCCTCCCCCCACCCAACCAGACCGCTCGGCAGAGTCTGAGACTCATAAAGACAAAAGTCCGGTTTATATTTGACTCTCCCTCGTAACCAAAACAATTTAGATTATTATTATGATTTGAAGTGATTGTGCCGCATAATTCAATCAAATTCATTCCTTGATTTTTCACCAATCGAGCTACACTGATATCGGGACATCTTCGTGACCTACTAACAATTTGACGAGCATCCTTATTAATCTTGAATGTGCTAATGTCTATCATTTCAGATATGGCATCCATTTAGCTAGAAATCTAACCAAACAAGTGATTTTGCGGGGCTATCGTCCATTTGTTATGATTCGTCCCGAGAATGAAGCATCACGAAATCTATATACGAAATTAGGATTTATGAAAGCTTATGAAACGGTACGTGTGATACTGCGACCGCAACTAAAACCATCATCAGAAGATGGTCAGCGACAGACAGACAATGGTATCAACGAAATACACATTGAGCATTTACAACGAGGCATAAAGGAGATGTGCCAGAATGGCATTCAGAAATCAAGTGATGATCGAAACAAGGAGACCAATGGAATTGCGATGCGTGATAATGTTGACAAAGTGGATTCTAAGTGATTATTTTCAAAAAGTTCAAATACAACGTTGCATATGCATTTTACAAGCAAATCTTTGCACATAACGAAACATTAGAAACCACTTTTCAACATACTTGGCGTGTAAGTTCATAGAAATATTCCCATAGAAATTTACTTTGTTTACGGTACAGGTCCTAGAAATCCATCCATGCTGGAATACATGCAAACTAATGTTAATATCCACGACACCTAGAAATGTTAAGTTTTCTGAGACTTTTCAGTGTTTTTTCAAAAGTCTGATAGATTTCAATGAATTTATAGCCATTTATAACTTTTAGTGATTTACATAAACTAGTAATTAAGTAGGTCTGTGTCAGTAATTACACGTTGAATTGAATCTAACAAACAAAAATGTGATCGATTGTGCTTGATAGCCGGCAAGTAATTTCCGTACATACTAAACGGAAACGGTACGAACAGGAAACGAGAGTCCACCTAGTTTCGAGTATTTATATTTATTATTATAATTCATCACGACCTAACTAAGCGCACGTTATTTATGATAACCTAGTGATTTGCTAATATTTTATCGTAGCTCCCACCCTCCAAAAAAAAAATTTGGACCATTCCATTGTATTTACTTTACGTAGCAACGATTTTGTCGTTTAGTTAACGTTCACTATAAATTGTTGACGACAAACAATATGTTATCAGTTTCCAAAATCTCGCTAGAAACAACACAGAACAAATTGTGATGATAATAAGTAACTAGACACATTTTGAAATTTAGAAAGACATAAATGAAATTCATATCAATATGAATGTAGATTATTATGAAATTATCCATACTTATACAAGGACATGATGACGATGAGGATGATAGGAAAGATTAGGTAAGCCTAACTAGGATATATGGTCAACTGATTTAAATTATATAGAATTGAGCAAAACCATAATGTAATGTGCTTTAACAAAATCATATCTTTTATTTTCAATGTGAATACATAAATGAGCATTTAGTTCAAAATGGATGTTGGAGGTTTTAATAAGAAATCGTGATGGTTGTACCGAACAATTTTATGCTACACAAACAGGTAGGTAGGTCAAGACGGTTCCAACTACAGACAAAAAATAATAATATTCCCAGAGTTATAGAGATTTGAATACCGCGCGGTCGGTACGCACGCTCTGCCTTCCCTAGCGTATTATACGCATGCATCGCGGTTTACCGCGTAAGATCAGCTCCTTTCTTTTTCATCAAACATCACAACATCAAAAGGATGCTCTGAACATCGCGAATGAGGCGAACGAATTACTGTATGCACCTGGAGCAGACGACTCGATGTAAGTCGCTAAAAAATAACTTTAATTCATTAAATCGCGGTAAAAAAAACCTTAAGAGTTTTTCTCGAAACTTTGTTTTTCCGTGCGGTAGGCACAGTTTCTGGAGAACAAATCGACCGATTTTGCTGACACTTTGCACAGTTCCTCTTTATAGTATTGATGCGTGCTTAAATTTGAAGGGATTTTTATTCGGTCGACTCGTTCTTGTTTTATACGAAAAAAATGTTTTAAAAACGATTAGAATCGGAAAAATGCTAAAAAAAATATGAGACGAAAATTCATTCAAACCCATTTCACAACTTTAAATTTCTTTTTTTTTTCAATTTCTTCGTTCAATCACGAGCCAGGGGCATAAACTATAAGAATTTTTTTGAATTTTTGATTTGAGATGAACCTGCACCGAAATATTCTGCCTATCGAAAAAAAAGATTGGACGAGGAAAACTGCAGGAAAATTGACAATTTTCAATATTTTTAGCTGATTTTTTTTACAAGTTCTTGAAATGCTTAACTTTTATGTGTGTAAATTTGCAATAAAATAGATTTTTGGTTTTTAAAATACAATTTTTTGAAAAAAATATTCATTCCTTCAAGACCTATGTAACCCCTTAAGTTACGTCATTACCCGTCGAATGAAACCCAATTTCCACGTCAACGCAATCTTTCGTTTTTGAGATAATCGAGACGAAAAATAACTCCGAACGCACATATGCACATACGTACATACATAGACACAAACATCTCTCTTAAAAACGATAAATTTGGATTTTAGACACCTTAAAACGTGGAGATATGTCAAAATTTGGGATTCGCAAAATTGACCCAATCACAATAACTTCCCACTGGGCCCTGGGACGTTAAAAAAAATTCTCACCTTACCTAGCAAACAATGAAAAGTACCCAACCCAAGTTTTGTAATAAATTTCTATAGTAAAATAGGGAAAGTTTATGGGATTTGAACCTCCGTGTCTAGTCGACACCGCCCTTCAATTTCAATCTTGATTTATTTTTGTGGAAGGAGAGGACAAGCATTGCATTTTCAAGGACATTTTCAATTGATACATCGAAACCCAATTTTCAGATAATTTTGCCTACTAAATTACACAATTTCTATGCGAAAAAACTTTCCCGGGGAAACACTCATAAATTAATCATTGAATTTCAGGACCAAATTTCAAAAATTTCGCAACTTCCGCCATCTAGCGGACAATTTCGGAACTAAATTACCAAAAATTCTGCCACTAGCGTTATCTAGTGAACTTTTTTGGAACTAAGTTCATAAATATCCGCCACTAGCGCCATTTAGTGAGCATCTTCGCAACTAAATTCCTCGTCTAGTGAGTCATGTTCGAGACTATGTTCCAAAATTTCCACCAGTAGCGCCATCTAGTGGTTATTTTCGGAACTGAATTTCAAAAATCTCGCCACTAGGACCAACTAGTGGACTTTTTCGGAAGCAAATTACCAAAAATTCTGCCACTAGCGCCATTTAGTGGATTTTTTCGGAACTAAATTCCAAAAATTCTGCCACTAGCGGCGTATATTCATTTTTGGAACTTAATTTCGTCATCTAGTGAACATTTTCGGATTTAAATTTCAAAACAAACCGCCACTTTCGTCATCTAGTGGACATTTTCGGAACTAAATACGTTAAATTCCGCCACTAGCGCCATCTAGTGAGCGTTTTCGTGGCTATATTCCAAAACCTCCGCCACTAGCGTTATCTAGTGGAGTTTTTCGGAACCAAACTACCAAAAATTCCGCCACTAGCGCCCTCTAGTGAACGTTTTCGGAAATAGATTTTTAAAAAATCGACACTTCCGTCATATAGTGGACATTTTTCAGCAAATTGCTGTTTCAAAGGCGCCACGGACTATTTGAGCTTTCTATTCTATTTGTTCTCCTTCACAGATGAAGACACACAAGCACGGTGTGAACAGCCTTCTTCCCAATAACGTTTCTAGAAATTTAATTTACAAAGCTTAATTCGTTTTAATAGTTTAGCTTATGTATTAATTACTTTATTTTCAAACTTTTCCTTATTAAAAGGTTATTTTATAACGTACAGAGCAAAGTTAACTAAATGTATATAACTATACATATTTATTTATAATCATTTCTTCTTAAAAATCAAACACCAATTGCCTTGATCATAATAATCACATTCCAATTCCACACATTCTATCATTGAACACAATCTGACCAATTCACCATCCTCAAATACATGATAGTATCGTAGAAACTCCCTTTTCTCTTCGCCATCTTCCGTCCGACCAGCCACCACGACCGGCGTAGTTTTCAATTTCCACGGAACAAACACGTCCTGCTCTTGGAATTGTGTCCGATTCACATGAATCGGTAAATCGATAACATCACTTTTCAACGGATCTGTCGGCTGCGTATCCTTAATTTGTAATGTTGTATCAATCATACGATGATTGTTTCGATTGCGATGCAAATAGCTTGATTTTTTGCTATTGAATTCTTGATTTTTCGCCCATACGTAAATTAAGCAACGACCACCGGATACTAGGATACGCGCCATTTCGTTCATTGCTTGCAAGCGACGGCTCTGAAATCGTTGAGAACTGTTGTTGAGTGACTGGGTTTTAATACGTTTTTTTTGAATGCCACACCGTTTAGTAAGCTGTTAACTGGTATATGTTATGTGTGTTGCAATACAAATGCAATGAAAGATTCGTGCCAAACTGAATGAGAAACTGAACAAAATACCAACGACCAAGGATGGGGTGGTTAGCAACATGTGACATGATGAAGACAATGTGTGAGGTGAATTGGCGGACGGGCGGATGGTTTATGGTAACGGAATTTGATTATAAATATGTTGGAGACGTTTCTCACTTTAAATAAATATGATTTGAACAAAAAACAATGTGATTTCGAAATATAATACAGTTGGAGTGTAATTAAAGTGCAATAGAATGATAATATTTAGGTTGCTATAAAAAGAGTGTACTATTCTTTTAGTATTAAATACAAATGGTAGCAAATAAAACAACAGCAATAACTAATTATGGAATGAAAATCATATTATAAAGAATATTTACATCACTAACCTCTGTCGCCAAATGATGGATAACCGCTATGCTAACACATCCATCCACAGAATTATCACGAAATGGCAAATGAAGACAATTACACTGAAACGCGTGGCACTTTTTCTCCAAACAAACTTGTAAAAGACCCTCACTACGATCGCATCCAATCTAATAAATTCAATTCTCAGTTAAATCATTTAAAATCAAAGCGAAACATTCCATATTACCTGAACAGCGTGTGAGTTGACCGTTAAATATTTTCCGTTGCCACAACCAACATCCAATATAACGGAGCCCTGCTCGAAGGATTTCAGAAACTCCTCTACCTTCGGCCAAGGTTTGTATCGCGTTTCACTAAAATGGCTTGCAATTTCGTCGTACACTTTGTGAACATTTTCTTCTTCCAATTTCGATGCAACGCTCGCCAGTCGACAATCCACATTTTTACGTTCCGAAGCATAGGTATCACACAGTTCAGGATATGTGCAGTTGCAGCCAGTTCGTCGCAGCTGCCGAAACGTAAGTGATGTTCTTCGGGATCGATACTGGATTGTAAGACCGCTCCCTTCTTTGCTTGGAATCACATCCATTTGACGGGGAGTGATGCCATGCGTCCATGAATATCTCGATTCGCCGGACATTATTAGAAGAGAACGACGCGGAAGTATGACCGGAATGTGATGTTCGGTGCCCTTTCGAAATTCCATGACAATGTCGCTTTCCAAAGATAAGGAGTATATCGGGTCTGTAAAGGCGCTGTGAGTGTCGACATGAGGAGGAATCCCTGTGAATTGTAACATAATGGTTTGCATTATAGATGGTCTGATCAAAGTTACCTTGTCCGGGCTCATATATATTCACGGTCAACTGATCCGGCACCACTGCTAATTTACTATCAACTTTTCCTTCCAACCTCTCCCACAACAAATCACACTCTTTAGGCACGCCTTCCTCTAAAGGACTATCTGGATTCACGTTGTTCACACCGTACAAGAACTCATAGCCGAAATGTTTAACACGCCTATGCTTGAGCGTATTATTTTCTGATGGATTCTCCTGTATTCTTACTGCACCCAATAAAATGTTTTCCTCTTCTTCAGTTACAAATTTTTTCAATATAATTAGCCCATCGGGAATATTTTGATGCCATGAATTCGGTATGTTTGGGATCGATTTCACATAAGATAAATATATAACCGATCCGTTTTGTCCTAGCAAAGAGATACCGTGCATACTTTCGAAGATATTGGAAGCGTCGTCAACGTTTGCGCAATCAATAAAACAGTACGATTTGTTGGCCAGCATGACCACGTTCAGGACTCGACCATATTTTAAGGCTTCCTCGAGAACAACTTCCTTTTGAAGACCTGTCGACAGTCCAGCATTGCATATTGCTATGAACTGAAATGTGATTGTAAAAATCAGGAAGATTCAACTATGTTACTTCAATTTTCAGGACACTTTATGGAGCGGTAGTATATCACGAATAACGTGAGCAGTGCTGGCTTCCATGTAGTCAATTGAAACAAAGCATCACGAAGAAAAAACCTCATATCATACTTACTTGAGTCGGATGGTCTACACATTCAATACCGGCGTCACGCGATAATATCGCCTGACATCGCTTCTGTTTCCTTTGAATTTTTACACTTCTAGTCTTTACACTTTCGCTCATGATGCTTAACAATTATTTCCACCTAAAAACAACACAAACTGCTAATAATACTACTACTACTACTACTGGAGCATAAATATTGTGTATCATTCCCGCCGAGCGGGTGACATTATATTAGAGGTTAATGTCATCCAAGTACAATGCCTATCAAAATTTCAATTAAGTCGTATTCACGTAGGAAGTGATGTTGATTTGGCCGCGCGCGAAACATTTTAAATATTTTCAATTCATGAAGTTGACGTTTTTGTGTAATTTTGAGGTTTGCCTAATCTTCATTTTAAACTTTAAAATAAGCAAGATATTTTATTAACCTTACAAAAATTACAATCGTTTTTTTAAATATAGCTTGGCGAAATTTGCGAAATATTTTTAATGTTTTTTGTAGCAATGCCCTAACTCCGCTTCCCGATTGGAGAACTGTCCCAAGCCAGTGTAAAGGAATTGGGATTCTGATCGATCCTCAGATCAAAATCCTTTCAACAGAATGCTGAAGCAAAGGAGTGACGAAAAATAGGGTCTAGCATATATTAATTTAAAAAATAATAACCCTGAATTAGGGCGATCGATCCGGAGCTTTGCGTTGGGGCTCAATCTAAGTGGTTGTGCTTGCACTACCTCGAAACCCTACCAGGAGTATACTGGTACCAAGAGTAACCGAGGCCCCAGGGCCTTGTCCCTGCCTGGTTGACACACAAAGCGGATAGAATCATTTCTAATACAGTTTGAGACCGATAGCTATTCGGCAACCCTTTTGTATCGTGGTGCATTGGCGTGCTGTTACGTTATCAACAGGGATGCCGCTCCTCAAAGAGCAGCAAGGATGCTGCTAGGTCTGATCCTTACCAAGGATTATGAAGGAGTCCATGCATGCTCTGGATAATATTCTGGAACCCATACTCGGAAAAGCAGTACTCATAACATAAGTTATGGGCTACTGACTAGTACGTTTATGGGGGCTTTGGAGCGAGCTTATCGTAACTCGTGGCTTAAGAGGCCCGTGGAGTTAAGACTACCTGTCAGGCCGTTAAACCTAGGAACGCTTTCTGAAGCAATGTCCAATGAGCGTGCATATTTGATGTGTTCGAAGCGGGATTACACTTTTTGTATCAAACTGTGAACAAATAAACATTTTTTTAGTATACAGACATCGTAATCTTGATTTCAGGAAAAATTCGTGATTTTAGGAATGCTTCAAGAATTTTCCATATTTTCAGTAATTTTAGTTGAATGCAGTGGCGATTCTCACATATGGGCACATGAGTACAAGAGCTCCCTGTGCTAGAAGCCAAATAGCATGGAGTTGTATTTAAAAATCCTACAGTCATTTTATTAAATACAGCACCCGACATTAGCATCCTTAATATATTGCTCATAACGACAAATAATCCAGGGCGGATCTGTAAAAATACGACTACATTTGGCCGTTGAAGGGGAGAGGCACACTGATTTTTGCAGGAAAAGTTGTGGAATAACTTGTATAATAATAATTGACCCATCCTCCTTCTCAAAAAAAGTCGGAAACATTAGAAAAAATCGAAATGTTTAAATTTCTTTAAAAAATCGTTTTTTCCTACTTTTCTCACTCCTAACTTCATAACGGTTCATTTTAGAGCAACCTTGTGTGGAAATAAAAGTTGCGCAATGAATTTTTCCTCAAGATTTGGATTTAGTTGATGGAAGCATGGCTCCTACGACTCAATCCGAAGCCGGGCAGCACTGTTTTAAAGTTAGGAGTGAGAAAAGTAGGGGAAAAACGATTTTTTTAAATTTTTAAATTTTTTTTAATGTTCCCAACTTTTTTGATAGGGAAGATAAGTCAATTACTGTTATACGAGTTATTCCACAACTTTTCCGTGCGTCTGTTCTGGATACTTGTGAGACTATCAGAGCAAAGGAGTTCACACAGATCTATAGACGAATTTTAAACATCGTGAAATAATTTTCTTTCTAAATATTTTTTTGGAAGTTTAGCTTAGAAAAGTGAGCGAGGGGAATGAGCCCAGAAAAAGCGTACCAAACGAAAAAGCGAACGAAAGTTTGTCTTAAAATTTAAAATGAGCACAATACATAGCAATAATGTGCAAATACAGAGTAGGTTCAGTGAGCAGAGCGCCCGACTTTTGCTCTCGAGGTAGATGGTTCAAATCCCCGATCGTAACATAGCTAAACTTCCCGCCGGACACTCCCACAGTGCCACACTGCTTTTTATTTGTTTGATGGCGCTGTATATTCAATCGTACATGTGATTGCGTCTTTGGTTTTCATTCAAAACTTCACAATAATTTTTCGCAAATATTTACCAAGAGTTTTCTTTAAACTATCTTTATTTGTTCTTTGTAGAGTTCTTTGCTCGCCATCGCATCAAGATTTGATTAGGATGGTATAGTGCATTTATATTTTCATCGTGTCTACTACATTTTCTGAAAGTTTCATCTTTTTAGCGATAAACTAAGTAATTTTGCGATCATCTCTCGGCCTATGAGTTATCCCATAATCGAATTTTTTATTCAACATTGTTTAAATTAACATTTATTTAAACGAATAGGACGAAACGGTTTCCAGAAACAATCAAAAAAAAATATCGATGTTTTCCCATTTCAAGTATAAACATATTTATATATTTCTCAAAACTTAAAATATTACAATAAATACGAAGTTACAAAGTATTAACAATAAAAGAGTGCAACAATCATTTACTAATTGACTTTATCACTCAGATTAACCAGAATAACTACAATTTCATTTCATAGAAGCATCCCACTTACATCGAATACGCTTAAAACTGATTTTGCGCCCGTTGTACGGATAATGTGATTAGATCATTAAGCTTGATGTAAAATTTAAAACATTACAAATTAAAAACAATGTAAGAGAGTAAGCATAGAATAGATGATAAAAGCCACAAACAGAGATTCACTGTTTTTTCTTCTTCAATTATGAAATAGTGATGAATATAAATGGCAACCGACATGTTTCACTACGTTCGATATTAGATATATTGCCGACGAGATAATCACGAACATTGTTAGCCAACTGAGAAACGAGTATTTCTTTTCGGGCGGTCGAATGTGCTTCAATAAACCCAGCCAGCCACCGTTGTCGGCCAACCAATAAACGAGATCATCTTCGATGAGTTCAGACATACCATCGATTAGATATTGTAGATAGTCGTAGTGGCCCTGTCGAACACAGTCTATGGCAAAGCCTCCCCCAACGGAAAATACCGATATGATTTTACCCCATGTTATGTTCGTTTTGAATAGTTCTTTGGCAACCAGACTGAGCAGCATCGGTGCAGTGTCGCCATCCTCTAGTTCGCCGAACGGTGCACTCGATAGCTGGCGCGATACATTCGTATAGAGGCGTGGATGCAAACGCTCGATTTCCTCGCTCATCTGGAAAGGATTATTGAAGATAGGTTTTACAGAATACTATGTAAAACTCACGCTATTTATGGCCGGAAGCACTTCATACACCACGCTTGATGACGGCTCAAGGATCACTCGCAATCGTTGTATCACCTTTCGATTTAGGACGCCAGCTCGTCGAAGACGTGCTCGAATGTACTGTCCGCACAAACATTTTCCCTGAAAGCATATTGTTCGATTAAATCAAGAGCATTTTATTTGTGGTTTGGATGGTCACCAGCATATCTATAATTGGAATTTGCTACTATGCCAACAAGGAACAAACGACGCAAACGAACAGTTAAGTTTCACTCAGTTAAGAGGGAAGCGGAAACGGAAACGACGAGACGATCCCATTGACGTAATTACAGCGTATACATTTCGAGGATTCAATAAGTGAATCACATGCCCAGACACCAATGAAGGACATCAGGCGGAACGGCGGTCCGATAAGTACTTAGATTCACCGCTCGATGGCGACACTATCGCAAGAGAAATTTACTATCGTATTGAACATTCTCCTAAACGGTTACTGTCAAACTTTCAGCCGAATCGGACTCGTAGTTTCGTTTTGACCGCGTGTCCGCGAATTTTAGAAAAATGGAAAAATAGCAATATCAGTCGGTAATTCGATTCTTGTTTTTGGGAGGGAAATCGTGCAGCGAAATCAAAGAACGCTTGGATGCTGTGTACCGTGACTCTCCTCCTTCGATGACGACCGTCAAAAATTGGTTTAACGAGTTTCAACGTGGTCGCACGTCGATTTTTGATAAGCTACGCCCAGGTGCCCCGAAAACGGCTGCCACGGAGGATAACGTGACAAAAATCCACGATCTCGTATTGGTAGACCGCTGATTGAAAGTGCGCGAGATAGCTGAGACAGTAAGCATCTCCAAAGACTGTAGGGGTCATATCCTGCATGAAATTTTGGGCATGAGAAACTTTCGGCGCGATGGGCACTGCGTTTGCTCACTCCGGATAACAAGCGAAACCGTGAGATCACTTCAGAACAGTGTTTGACGCCGTTTAAGTGCAATACGAAGGATTTCTGCATCGTTTCCTGACCGTCGATGAAACATGGATCCACTGGTACACACCAGAGACCAAGGAACAGTCGAAACACTGGACTTTACCCGGCGAACGTGCTCCGAAGAAGGCGAAGACTGTCCTATCGGCCGGAAAGTTGATGGCCACCGTTTTCTGGGATTCACAAGGTTCGATCTACGTCGACTACCTGGAGAAGGGCAAAACGGTAACAAGACTGTACTATGCCGAATTATTGGGGCGATTTGAAGCCGAATTGCAGAAAAAACGGCCCCATTTGGCGAAGAAAAAAGTGCTCTTCCATCATGACAACGCACCGCCTCACACTTCCGCCCTCGCCATGGCCAAATTGGGTTTCGAACTGCTGCCCCATCCACCATATTCTCCAGATTTGGCCCAGTGTGATTTTTTTTGTTTACATGTACATGTACATGTTTTAAGTTTTTCTATCGAAATAAATGCAAAGAACCTCACGTTAATTGTATGCTCCTTTAGGACAAGTCGAGAGCAAGGATATCATCGACATTTTTTTGCATTGGATTTTGCAGCGCTGAGAAAAGCGACTTTTAGTTTACGCACACTTTCTGTTTTTTTTTAACAGAATAACTGTAAAGGGATTTTCTAGTTTATATGATCCTTGAGGACAAGGAATATTACGTTAAAGTATTGAAAAGATTGCGTGATGCAGTAATAAGAAAGCGGCCACATTTTTGGTCAAGCGGTGATTGGCTGCTTCACCACGACAACACGCTGGCGCATTAATCGAACTTTGTGCAGCAATATTTGCCTGATCATTATGACAACGCCGCTCTCCTTATGAGAACTGTCCCAAGCCAGTGTAAAGGAGGAGGGATTCTGACCGATCCTCAGAACAACAACCTTATAACAGGATGCTGAGGTAAAGGTGTGACGAAAAAATATATTTATAAATGATGATAAGCCCTAAAAACGGGGATCAATCCGGAGCTTTGCAACGGGGCTCAATTGAAGAGATTGTTGTCTGTGCTTCCTCGAAACCTCACTAGGGGTATACTGGTACCAAGGGATCCGCGGCCTCAGGGACTCGTCCCTGCCGGTGTCGGTGAGGAATCTGTGGAGGTTGAAACTTGAGGGCAGTGGTTGTACACCAATTAGCGGGTACTTTCATTTCTAATACAGTTTGGGAACGGATTAATTCGGCAACTCTTCTGTATTGTGGTGCATTGGCGTGCTGTTGCGTTTACGACAGGGGTGCCGTTACCAAAAAAGCGGCAAATCCTCACCAAGGATTATGAAGAAGTCCGGGCAAGTTGTGGATGAGATCTGGAACCCATACTATATAGTATTCCAAGGTAATATGAAATAACTGATGAAGCGGTGTGCATATAAAAATTTCAATCAAACTGTATGTTGTTTGGAAGAAATGTTGGGCACGTTGAAATCCAAAATTACCATATGGTGAGAGTAAGTAGATCGCTTACAACTGTACGGCATAAATATTTATGTTTAACCAATGTTAAACTCAACTTTAGATTAAACCGTCAACAAGTCACACGCACCAAACGTGAACATTGAATTCAAGATCAACACACCAACAAATCAAACAAGTTTGTTTTCTTGGAAGCATTACGTAACGCCACAATGCTCGATTGTCTGAACATATTTTTTTCATGCAGGTGATCCCCCGATCCTTCAGTATACGTTTGCGCTCTCCAATAATTAGCATTTAATTGTCCCGTCATGGGCATCCCCCCAAGCTATGGGGGTCAAACGCCAACTGCCAAGCGAAATGATCTCAGTCCGGATGAATGGCAGTGGATCGACTTCTCTTGGAAATATTCTGAAAAACCAATGATGCAACCCAAAAATCGGCGGGATCAGGTCAGATTCCACGGTGACACTGATTGCCCGTGAAAAATAGCTTTTGGTCGCTAGTCCGGACAGTGTGCCTTCCAGACGACTATGGGCACCATAAAATAGACTCACACTCGATCGAGTGTTGGCTGACGGAGAGCAAGAAGCACCATTAATTTAATTCCGCCAAACTCGACACCTGTTGATTTGTCAACATTCTCCAGATCGCGTTCAGCCCAGCTGTTTATTACCCAGTGTTCACACATGAATCCACAGCATGAATTGGTTTATGTCGTGCTGCCGAAGAGATTGTTGATGGATTCGGGGAAGGGGCGGCAGATGTGATGTAAGTATGAATACTGGAAAGGTCAGGATCAATAAGTAAACGTAAAGTGTTCAATTGTAGAGCTCAGAATGTCTTTTTCCAGAACACTTATGATCCCATGTTGAGGAAGTGTAGTGGTGAGCGACCACGAACGTAACCTCAAAGACAACTCGGTTCGGCCCCCCGATCATGGGGGATCTATCTATCTTCTACTTCGCGAGGAGAGAAGCACAACGCGTGGACAGGCAAAACACATTCAGGAATGATTAGAATAAGAAATGCAAAAACGTACCTGATTAATTAGATCTTCTTTGTACTTTTCGTTGGGCAGAACCTTCCGGTTCCTCCATTCGTAGTTAGTTTTGGCGGTGTCAAGTTCCTCGTACAGCGGCATACGAGCTGATTTCCCATGCGCACACGACTCCACATTGCTCTCGCCACCTCCGTCCTGCTGTTCTGTTGCTGCTGCTAAGCCCGCGATCGTTTCGTCCACCGAGTCCATACATTAACAAAGTTATGATGGTGAAAAACTGCATCCAAACGTCTCAGATTCAGACCCTAAACGGCTGCGAAGCCTCCGAAACGTCGCCTGTGTGTGCGCCAAGCCAAGTGATAGTGAAGTGGCGGGCAACTAGCCGTGGAGCTGTAAGACAACGCCGAGCTGGAGAACAAGAGACACCGCCGGAGAAACTAGCCAGACCAGCGAGACCTCCAACATGTTCGGTTGTTAGTCACGGATACTTGCGCTTGCCACCATGTGTAAATGGAGATAATCTGTTAAACATACACCGTGGCCGCCGCTCTCCCGGCACACGTAGTAAATCCACTTGTTGTATGATCTAAGTGCAAACCATCATTGCATCTTCAAGCGTTTGATCCATCTTTCGAGCCAACATTCACACGTTCCGGCAATGATGAGCATCAATTGGCGGTTTGCAGCCAGATTGCATTTCAATCATTAGTCTAATTAGCATCGTTTTGATCATTACCACATTCCGCTTCCAAATTGAATGTTGGAGTTCTGGTTTGATCAGCTGTCGCACGAATGATCAGCAGCTCGAATATGTTTGCATATAATTAAACACTTGTACAAGCTGTTTAGCAACATCGTCTGAATGAATCGTTTCGGATCGACTTCTCTTGAAAATGTTCCAAAAAATCTAGAGCAGATTCCGTCCACTTGAGACTAAACTCACATTGGCGTGAACTATTTTCATTTAGGGGTGGACAGTAGTGCGATTATCTTGCTTTGAACTATTTGTAGTCCCGAAATTCCTTAGAATCCCCTATGTAGAAAATAGCAAAGGAATATTTGATCCAAATTTTCGATAGGAAAGAACTTATTATTTTTTCCATCTATCGACGATGTTCTATGAACTTATTTTTAAAACACTCAAAATCACCACAAATATCTACTGCTCAACGAGCCCGTCACGGGACAACTTCCTGCCTTAAATTACGTGCGATCAATGACTAATATACCAGGATTATTTCTATAATCGGGAAACCGGCCGAAGACCAGCTGTTGCACGTACTCACATACATAACCAGTCAAATCTTACCATTTACTCCCTTGCATTTTGTTATCATTAGTCTATTGCTAATTGTTAATTGCTACGTACTTTCCACTGCTACACAATTGATAAACACGTGCGTTTTTATGGCTAGTTCCGATGAGTTATCCCTTTTATTTATTGCTCTTTCCCCTTGTCGGCACCGAGGCAAGGAGAAGTTCCAGCCTTGATTCTAAGAACAAGGGATAGTCCAATCATCAAGCATGGATTTTGCTTGGGTCACAACATATGCTTGCTTTCTTCTAAAAGATAAGTCACCTTATACAGTTTTGCCAAGAATTTTGCCCGGAATTTTTTTCTTCACGTCTCTGTTTATTGAAATCGTGTTACAACTGTAATCAATGCAACATCTGCCACTGCACCGAAGTCGATCCTGCCCATGGGTTGGGCAATCCCACCCGGCTTTAACCCGTGAAGAGGAGTGTGGGGACATTTTTTTAAAGGGTGTCACCCGTTTCTGCACCGTGACTGCCCCGTCCGTGAATCCGGAAACGGGAAATGGATTCGCGACGACCCAAAAACACCGACCGAAAAGAGAATTTGAAAAAAATGAATCGGGAGCAAAGGAGTTCACACAATTAACTGACAATTTGATTTCACCTTAAGTCACTATTTTTATTTTTTAATTATACCTAACTAGCCCTATCTATGCTTAAATCTACTCACAATTTTTCTCCTTCTCCTTAAACCTATTTCCGCCGCTGCCTCCTGAATTCCGCTGCTCGTACGCCACTTGCTGTTCGTCCTCCTTATTTTTTCCTTAAGATACAAGATCTACAGAATATAAAAATCCGCACCGAACTTCCGCTTTTCTCGGCTTGCCTTCTCCAGTCCTTGCCCCCGACCAGCAATCGAAAGAACCCAGAACAACCCCTCCAGCTGTTCTCACGGCGATATTTATTGGATTACGCGATCCCGTTCGCTGTATCAACGGTCAACGGCCAGCTGAGTTCGCTCAATCCATTCCTACGACTTGTTTCGTGTCGTTTTCCGATGCACGTCTGCTGGCGATTTTCATACTCCGTGCTCGGTCTTCTTGATTGACCACAGTGTTGCATCTCGGTGGGATAGCTTGCTTCGGAGAAGAGCCTTTCGGAAGGCACTGATGTCGAGATGGTTGACACATATCTGAAAGTGACTGCAGAAACTGCTGAAAACGTTTCAACCAAGTGCGTTCAATATAAGATAGGATTCTGCTGTATTCTCTCTGGTGGTGCTCTCAAATAAAGACTAAATCTTTCAGGAATGGAATTCGCCGAGTCTCTGGGTGTCATATGAGGATAGCCTTCTTTTGGCCAGGCCTTCTGGATATTTTTGTTGTGCATTTTGAATAAAGACGAAGATGCAGCACCTGAGTGATGAATCTGAATCTGGAGACACTCCGGACACTCAATAAATTCAATCCGAAAAAAAATTAAAAACCAACGCTATGTCTTATGTTTAATGGTGTTTAAGTCGATCGGGTGAGGGAGCTGAGTGAATTAAATTAGATCTGCAGTGGCGCACCCCGCGTTCAACTCAAGACATAGATTTTACGATTAATCAAGCATAGAGATTAGAGAACATCGATTTTTCCGATCTATCGGTTAATCGATATTACGTTTGTATGTTACTTTTTATATGAAAAGTTTTCAAAGAATGTATTATCAAAACATGTTATTAATATATGCTAAACTATTTTCAAACATGCAGCTACTATTTTAAAAGATACTCACCAATTGTTTTACTATGCTTTCTACCTTTAATGGTGAATCTAAATTATTGAAAAATTGTAAAAGCCGTTTTTTGGCATGCCTTGGAATTGCCAACCATTGGTTTTGTTGATAAAATAGTGATACGAGTTTTTAGAAATTATTGAAGCTATCCAAAATTCATGGGTATGAGGATCAGAGGTAGGACTATCATTTGAAATTTTGATTTTGTGTCAATATAATGATGTTTGATAGATCAATCCAATTAATTAAGGCTCTTACAGGAACAAAAAGCTTCATGACTCGTAAATTGTCCACATTATATGTTCATGCTGACATTATTCTCGCTACATTCCGAGGTAGGTGTGATTGGTCACTTTTTGCAATTAATTGATTTTTAAATATTGAGAATCCTGTCCTGAATTACTACTTCATAAATCAACATGCATATCGACAATTTAATCAAATTTATTATGCAAAGCTAGGAACGTACTTACCGCTGATGATGATTAGATTAATTTTTGTTTCAACCACTCAATAAGCATCAATGATTTCTACTTCGGATGAAATTCGCCTTAATCGCGACAATTTCCAGAAAAAAATGATTTTATAGGTAGCATCTCGAAATTTTTTTCATCATTGGGAGGTGAAATCTTCAAAAGATACCAATTTGCTCCTGCTTCTCAATTCATTCAATACCAGACTCCTTGATGCAAATCCGCCCAGCAAGCGAATCTGTTTTCCTATGCTTTCAAATCGTAGCTGTTTATTTGGATCTCATCAACAGAAGTGAAAGCATGCTAAAACTCTTCAGAATCGATCCTATTTATATATATATGCACACCCTCCGATGTCTAACGTTAATTGAGCTAACTGGATAATTTATATTGGTTTCTAGTTCTACGTTTTATTTACTGAATAATGATGTCATCGTCCTAATTATGTATAATTGAAACAAACGTGACTTATCAATATTTTTCGTCACAAATAGTCTACCGCAACGTTGATTTATGATAATAGTGCGGCGCCAATTCTGTTAACCATTCCTCTTTTATGACCGTTAAATCCTTCATAAACAATTTGGTTGTTTGCATTAGTTCACAAAACACTACAAATTGTGGTTGTTCCAATGTATAGAGCGTAGACAAAGGATGAATTGATAGCTCCGTGTCACCTCTTATTGTCTTATACACACCTGAATGATGAAGATATGCAGCATTCGTGAAAAATCCACTTGTGATACATCTACAAATCGTCGTCACGTCTCCTTTACACGAGAACATTGGTATTCCTAGTTTATTTTCGATCAAATTCAAAAGTTGTGCTCGGAGTTCGTACGCCCGTTTTAGGTTTCGATATACAACATAATTGCGTCCACAAAACTCCTTGGTGCGTCCGTTCTCGACGAATGCCGTGAATACATTCAGCAACGTGATGAGATCACCTTCGGCCACTTCGAATTGTCGCTTGGCAACGCGTCCTTTTATTTGTCCTTGTCCAGTTACTGGTTTGGAGAACACCGATTGCACTTGTAGCATGGATATTATTGTAAGGATCTCCTCGGTGCAGCCCATTTGGCCGGCAATGTACAGCATTTTGCCCATCATTGCAGATAGGGGCATTTCCGCCAACAGGTAGCCAATTGGTTTGGTTAGATCTCCGTTTTCATCGAGTGCATCTGGAAATAAGGTAGTATTTTGTATGTAAGAATGTCTTGGATCTTTCAAAGCGTGTGGGTTTCTTTTTTACGATTTTAAATAAAGTTTTAGAAGGTTTTTGGATTTTGCAAGTCCATTGTAATGAGTTTATCCTGAATTGTTATTCAGTGATGATAAAATCCTAGGAAAATATCAAGTGTACACTTTTTGGTCACAGTAGGATTTTTCTTCAAATTAATCATTAATTATATATAATTTAACGGATTATTTGTATCAACAAAACCTTACCTAGTGCATAAAGCGTTTCCAAAGCGCCAAGCAAATTTTTCGCTGGAGGTGGCGAAGGAAAATTGAACCTTAATATATTATCAATTCCCAACGATTTCAAATGAAGTACGGTTGACGACAGATCAGTTCGCCTCATTTCGGGTGGCGTTTGATCAGGCAGCTTGACAAAATCCTCTTCTGTATAAAGTCGATAGACTTTGCCGCGACGCATCCTGCCCGCCCGACCGGCTCGCTGTTCTGCTGCTGCTTTGCTAACAGGCACCACGACCAGACTATCCGTACTACTTTCCACATTGAACCATTTCAATTTCACAAATCCGCAGTCAATAACTATTCCCGGAAAAAATCTGATTATAGCATGAAGTGCATTCGAATGTGCGAACAAAACCTACCATATACTATACCAGGAATCGTCACCGAGGTTTCTGCAATATTCGTGGCTATTATTGCTTTGCGTGTTCCTTTCGGAACATGGAAAAACACTTTCAGTTGATCGTGATTGGTAAGTGTTCCATACATTGGTAGAACTTGTAAATCCTCGTGTTCGTGTTCCCGCAACAAATCAATTGCTTGCAAAACCTCCTCTTGTCCTGTTAGAAATGCCAATATATCGCCCGCGGGTTCTTTCTTATGGATTTTTATAACCGTATTCACCGTCTCACGAACATAGTCCGGACACGGTTCTTTCAAATAAAATGTCTGAACCGGATGCGCACGTCCTTCGACACTAAGTATTGCGGCCGTTTCTTTTGGCTTTTTTGCGGTTTTCATATCGAAAAAGTCCTTAAAGAATTCCGCATCGATTGTTGCTGACGATATAATCACTTTAAGCGATTCTCGTTTCTTCATGATTTTTTTAAGCAGTCCAATTGCCGTGTCTGTAAGAATATTCCGTTCGTGTGCCTCGTCTATAATGATGACGCCGTACTGAGTTAGAAGTGGATCTGCAAGCATTTCGCGAAGAAGTATTCCCTCAGTCATGTACTGCAATTAAAATTAATTGTTTCGATTTGTATTCCGGCAAGCAGGATTAGTTATGCAGAATTTACCTTGATTTTAGTTTCATCGTTGCATTTGTCATAGAATCGAACAGATACGCCAACACTTTCTCCGATATGTTCACCGCGTTCGGTGGCCACACGATCTGCCAGCGTTATGGCAGATATACGTCGTGGCTCCGTGACGCCAATCAGTCCTTTTACATACCAGCCCCATTCTAGTAGGTACTATTGAAGAAAGACAATATTATTTTATTTGTTTTAAATATTAAAAGAAATGCATTTTCGTAATAATAACAAAAGAAAATTCATGAAAAAGTACTCAAAATATGAACGAAAGAATCGACTAAGCCTATCGAAAATATTAAGGATAAGCAGACCTAAAGTTTTGAGTTTGTCCGGGTCACCACCACACATTATGATTTATATTTTTTTGGTTTTAGCCTGTAAATTAATTATTTTTTAGATCTCGGTTGTTTAACGTTCGCATAATTGATTAAAAAGATTACTTTAACTGTTCCTTTAAAACGTTATTTTTATTTTGAGTTTTTTCACATATACGTATTTCGGGAGTAATTGTTCACCCTTCTTCAGTGTATAAACTAACTTTTGTACAAAGAAAACCCTAACTTATATATTGAAAAGTATAAGCTAATATCAAACACGGAAGGAAAATAGGAAAGGAAAGGAAAATAGTGGTCAGGGGTAAAACAAGGGAGATAATTATGAATTTGAGCAAATCATATGTGAACAACAGTGAATGGCAGATTATGAAAGACCTGAAGGCACCCACAGTAAGGATAGCGAAATGGCTGGTTAAGGAGTGTGGAAATATGGGGAACATATACAGCAGAAAAGCGGTCAGGAACAGGGAAGAGTTTTTAGAAAGGTTAGCAGAGGTGGGAGAGATCAATAGTGATGAAGTCCTAGTGTCCTTCGACGTTAATTCCCTGTTTCCGAGCGTACCAGCTAATCAAGCATTAGCTTTTTTTAGGAGTGGATTGAAAAACATTTGGCGGAGTCAACACCAGCAACTTGCATGTCTGAAAATTATTTCACATTCAGGGGTAGGTTCTTTAAACAAAAGGCATGGGTGGCTATGGGAAACCCCCTCTCTCCGATTCTGAGTGAACTTTTTATGACGTGGATTGAGGATAAAATTGAGCAACAAGGAATGCTCCCGAGAATTTGGCTTCGGTATGTTGACGACATCTTTGCAGTAGTTGAGAGGGGAAAGCTGGACGAAACTCTGAGGGAGATTAACACGATCCATAACAAAATTACTTTCACACAAGAGGTGGAGTCTAATCAAGAGTTGGCTTTCCTGGATTTGAAGGTGATTAGAAAGGGCAGGACATTGGAGTTTGACATATACAGAAAACCCACGAACACACAAAGGACCATCCCTTCTTCGTCACACCACTCATTTCAACAGAAGATGGCAGCTTACAACTCTTACATACACAGAATGATTTCTGTTCCGTTAACGAATGAGAGGTTCGAAAGGGAGAAGTAATATATTTTGGACACAGCCAAAATAAATGGATACCGAGAATCCGAAATTTTATCCATCATCAAAGGGAAAATAGGTAAGTTCAAGAATAATAAACTAACAACACTCTTCAAACAGGAAGCGGAACGAAAAGCAGTGTGGAGAGCTCCAATGACATACTCCAAAATATGGATGAAAGTAAGTAAGATCCTCAAATGTGAAAACATCATCGGGGCTCCAAGTAGCAGAAGTTCGCAAATAAGATCGTTGTTGGCCTCGGTTGCAGACAGGAAGGAGAAACACGAGATGAGTGGCATTTATAGGAAAGCTTGTTCGGAGTGCAATAAAACGTACATCGGAAAAACAAAACGATCGGTGAGGACGAGATTCAACGAACACATACGAGAAGCACAATTAGGCAGGTACAAGAAAACGGAAACGTTAAAATCCACAGTAGCTAGACACATCAAAAGTGAAGGACACAACATAATATGGGATGACCTCGAAGTGTTGAAGGAGGTAGCAGGGACAAGTAGATTAGACGCATATGAGTCGATGTGGATATTGAGGCAGCCGGAAAATCTGAGGTTGAACGAGGACACGGGTAATTGCCAGTCTACCCACTTACGGTTAATTACCTGAAACTCAAGACAAGAGTGGCTTGCACTCGGAATATTTTGCCATGCTTCTTTAACTGTTAGCCACAAATCGTCCGAATTTCTATGATTTTTCTTTCCAACTTTCTTTTTTACTATTTGCCACAAATTCTCTAAAGGACTTAAATCTGGGCTTTGCGCTGGCCAATCCAAAATATTTATTTTTTTGGTTTTTTTTATCCATTGCATTACTAAGCCAGATTTATGCTTTGGATCATTATCCTGCATAAAGATCTATGTAACCGGCAATAATTCATCAATATAACGTTCAAGGTGATTTTCTAACATACTTTTGTACATTGCACTGTCCATTATCCCATTGATCCTTACTTAAAGTCCAACACCATGCCAGGACATAGCGCTCCACATCATTAAAGAGCCTCCGCCATGCTTAATTGTTTTAATAGTGTAAAAGGGTGTGTTTGCTTCACCTTTCGGACGTCTGACATAAATTTTGCCATCTGATCCGACTCTGTTGAGTTTGCGCTCATCGCTCCATACGATTTTTTCCCCAAAAATGGGGCGGTTTGTTAGGGTGAGTTCTGGCAAACTGCAACCAACGTCTTCTGTTCTTTGCAGTTACTAAAGGTCGCTTTCCCGCGACACAACATGTTGTAATCTATGTCTCACAGTTCTGGAGGATACTTCAATTCTGTAAACATCTTTTAATTTCCGTTGGACGGTGAGGAAGATATCTCTGATCCAAATTATCGGAAATAAAAAACCAAAAGATTTATTTTTAGGATAGATGAATACAGGTAATGATCGATGGAATAGTCAAAATTTTGATTGTTGACAAAATGGCGGCTTCCCAAAGAAAAAAATCGTTTTTTTTTTCAAGAAAATTTCCAGTTTAAAGGGGCTTAAAAATCGAAATTATTGTCAGAAACCTTATTCCTTCGATCATTACCTGATACAAGTATCTAAGAAGATTGTGTGAAAATTTCAAGCCGATCGGTTCACGCGTTTTGGAGAAATTTTCCCCACCGACTTTGAAAACACTGTTTCGAGAAAAACGCGTTTAAAGTTTTGGGAACCAATTTTTTTTTCAACTTACATCGAGTCATCTACTCCAGGGCCATAAGAGAAACCCTCTGCTTCATCGTTTGCTTCTAATGGCGGTTTTCCACTAAACGGACAAAACTCAAACAAAACACAAACTCGTGTCGAATAAAACAAAATTGCAACTTTTCGCAAACTTTTTGAAGACTGGCGTGTTTTGCGACAGTTGGAGTTTTGTTTTTCGAGTCCCACTCGAACATCAAAAGGTTTTGAAGTGTTTTGAAACTCAAGTCTGTTTAGTGGAAACGGTCGTGTTGTGTTTTGTATTTTCACTTTGTGTTTCGTGTTGCTAGTGTAAATCGAAGTAATTTAAATGATTTTATTTTACCATTATTATAGTATAGTTTTATAGATCATGTCTGAAAGTGGTAAATCTTCAAAAAAGCAGTGGATTGCAGAAGAAATCTACACCTTTATAGATGCATTCAAAAATGTAAAAATCTTCTCTAAACATGTTCGTTGCTTATTGAAGAAATGTATTATGACTTCTTCGTGACAATCAGTGGAAATGGACCAAAAACAAAAACACAACTCGAACAAAATGTAGTCCGCTTGATGGAAACAAGAGTTTTGGTTTTGTTTCTGTTTTGTTTTTTAAGTTCCAGAAAACACAAACACAACATAAACTCAACTGTCCGTTTAGTGGAAAACCGCCATAATACAGCCAACTGTTGCTGTTTACGTGACATTTTCCCCTTGCGCGTGCTCCCTCTCTGCTGATTTTACGAGGCATTTTGATACACAAAACTCTACACACTGAGGAAATAAACAGAATACTGGCACAAATTGACAACGTGGCAGTTCACTTTAAACTGACGAAATGTACTTACTTTATACCTAAAATTTCTAAATATAGCTTTCAGGTATAAAATAAACCTTTTATATTCTAATTCCAAGAATAAAAACATTATGAAAAGCATAGACAAGGGCATAGGGATAATGAGAAGCAATTGCTGTTCCGGTTTACGCTTCGCCTACTTTCAAACGCTCGGAGACGTCTTTACAAATACGCTAATTTCTCTGAAACTATTTGCCGGATCAATGTCAAATTTTCGGACGATATTCTCAAATATATGTACATTTAAAATATGCAAAAAAAGAAATTCGATTTTTTTTTTCAAAATTACAAGTGGATATAACCCCTTAAACTATTGCTAACTGCGAATAAACCAAGCTGTTTTTAGAGCACTGAAATATTACAGTAAAATTCCAGGAATTGAACGAATAAATGCCAACTTGCATACTTTTGATAGAATTGTATCAGGGCATTTTTTGGGGGTTTAAATTGTCTTGCATCAAAGTGGCCTATTTATGTGTCCACCACTGTATGTTAAATTAAAGAACCGTATTGCAATAAAAAAAGTTGAATTAGTTATTGAAATGAAAATCCCCGGAAGCCAACGAGCAAAGATATAGCTTTGTCTTTGTCAAAGTATAATTTTAATTCACTATTCCGGTAAAAAAACCTAATGCTGACGAACAGATGTACTGTAATCTAGAGAGCGATAAATATAAAAAGCCACCTTTCTGTTCATACCCACGAACATGTTGTTAATTACTACAATACCAATGTGAAATATATTTCTGTCGTGTAATGATCCGGACGTTGTGTTTACTAAACACGAGGTTGTAAGATGCAACGATTTTAGCGAAATGAAGTACACAAAAACGCCTGTTGATGTTTCATCAGAAAACGAGCACAAACTGCAAACTGTTTAATTTTCTAGGACGCATTTATTTACAGCAACAGACAGAATCCACCTGCCAGACTCATCATTGTTTACTCATTATATTTCATTCATCGGAAATATCATGGTAATGATGGTGACAATAAATTCCAGATGTACACAACAAAAAGATATAAATAAACATCTGATCAGAGCACTTAGAATTTATTTGCATTTGCACCACTTAAAACATAACATTTTGCTCGACTCGACATAAATTACATACATTCAGTGATAACAAATCATAATTGTAGCATTTATAAAAATAATATTTATATATTTATAATTGTATTGTACAACTGTTGCTAGCATTATTTCATTGTCTTACATTCTCCTCTTTCAATAGAATTTGATTTGTTTTCCAAAATTTTCACGATAGACTTCATTTCATTTGCATTTAATATCATCAACATATATGTATTATCAACTTTTTTCAACAATCAATTTCTTTGCAAGTCTTTCGAAATTGATCCACCAAAAAAGATTTCTTAACTGAAGAATATACAATTTTTCTCGTTTTTACTATTTCAAAAATAATTTCATGTAGTTTTTGTGGGATGTCCCTTAAATTGATTTACAACTGTCTTATTATTCTAGTGCATACACAATTCATTCATCATCATGATCATGCATTCATCATTATTGTACATTATTATGTTCAATTAAATTTTCTAGCAATTGTTTTTAAAAAAAGGTTTTGTATAGTATTTTTTGTTGGTTTTTTTCTTCATCATCTAGTTTGATTCATTTCAATGTTAGGAAGATTATTTAAAATGTATAGTGTTTGTGTGTGTATCTCTAACTAACTCGTTGACTAATAATAAATATTGAGATTGATTAGTAGATAGAATGCCGATTTGGAATCGATGCAAATTTCAATAAAGTACGTCGTTGTGTTTTGGGTGAATTTAAAATCAGGACGAATAAATAAAATATGTATGGTAGTGAGACATTGACTAGTTACATGCATAAGAGTTGACCGTTGTATTTACGTGAAAGTTGCAAACAAGACCGGCACATGTATGTAATTTCTGCTGGACGTTTACCTAAACAATTTACAACAACGGATTACGTTATAAAAACATTTAGTCCGTGAGGATTTCGGACAAACAAATGCACGTTGCTTGTTCTAATGCATTTCTATTACAATAAATTTCCATAAGGTATTCCGCTTTGCACTCGTGGATAATTTTAGCAAATCTTACGCAAGAAGCTGCCACCGATTTTCATAAACAATAAAAAGCGATGGAAATTGTTTTCGAGAATATCGTGTGATGGGTTCATAACTGGAAACGTTATGATTGCAATAGACAGTCAACAAAAACGGGGCGCTTATGTAAGAGCAATTACAATTTATTGCTGGTAACCAATTTATGCAAGTGTGCTTCTTTCCGATGACAATCGACTCGACAACAAAAACGTATCGACATTCCTCACATTTAAAAGAGTATATAATAAATATAGCGAGCACACGTGTCCCTGCCTTTTCCTCCTCCCCCTACCCCAATGGAAATGAACGAGAATCCTCCTAGTTCTAGTGGGCGATATATCATCACAACGACGTATTATTACCAGTTAACGAGTTAAATATAAAGTTCTGTACTTCCAATACGTGCATTTCAGTCGCACAAATACAAACTAACAATATTACATAGCCACTATACTGTAATAAACATAGAAAATCCCAAAGTTTGTCACAGAATATGCTCAAGAGGACGCAATGCAATAGTGCATGGACATTAAACACGCGCCACAACCACGCCACGCAGAAGAACCAATTCGATTTGAAGACAGCATTTTGCCGATAGAACTGAACGGGCGTCACATCGTTCCTTTCCAGCATATCCTGATATAAGGCAATATATCGATTCCATGCGGTCGAGCTCAATAGTAGTTGGCCCGTGAAGCACAACACCTTGCGGGCGACTTTCTTCGTAGTCACCTTCACTTTGTATATCACACCCGAATCGGAGCTCTTCGATTCAGTTGTTGGAAGGATCGCTTGCAATTGGGTGTAGCCACGTCGTGGCGGATTGTTTTTCAGGAAGAACAATATACCTAGCATGAGAGCTATACAACCTAGTCCATCACATATTCCGTCGATGTAGTAGCCTGCTGTCCCGATCTCCGATCGTTCGCCACGCACGTGTTTTTTCATGCGCGCCACATGCCCGTCCAGATCATCCAAAAAGGTCCTGAACTGGAACAGAACGACACCGAAACGCCTGTAGCTTAGATTGTCTGACGCAACAAAACGTCCTGCGGCGATTGCCACAAATACGTGGAAAAACGAGATCATATTCGCCGTGATAAATGTCGATCTGGAGAAGCCGACTATATCGTCGAAAATGGTGGCCATCGGGGCGAACAAGTAGTGGTTCGTGTGGTCCAGCAGAACAGCCTTCACCGTCACGTGACACAACGGATTGATTTCGCATGATATCCACGTTACATTCTCATAGTTCACCGACGCAGTAGCCGCCGCAGATGTGATTGATTTCTCGCTGGACGCAGGAGTGATCATGGAATAGCTTGCCGACGAGAAGACATCGTTGCTTCGGTGACTTGAGCTGCTGGAAGCTGCAGCGGTTCCAGCGAATGCAGCATCATTACTGCTGATCGCTCCTCTTTTATCGAAGCTGGCCAAATATTTCGGAAGAGTTGAATTAAAGTAAAAGTTACGATCGATCGGGTAGTTCTGTATTCTCAAATACAACTGGACGTCCATATACACGTAGAATATGATGAGAAGGAATAACAGCGCCAACAGGATTTTGCTGATTTGCGAGCTTGGACCCACCATTTTGTCTACGGATTTGGATTTGAACACTAATCGAATTGAACTGATTTGATTTAAACTATTATGGCAAGGATACGTCGTTAAAATACATTTAGCATACTTAAAAAACTAGCAAACTAAAATAAATGGAGCTCGTCCTTCACAACGCTGTAATTTGAGACGGAGCAAGAATAACAAACAGTGAACAATTTCGATTGAATTTGATGAATAGTTGAATAGGATTGGTCGATGATAGTTGAAGATTTCGTTCTGACTTCTTATTTGTTTTGTTTGTCGCGCGAGGCTCAATGTCTCGTTGATACTCCTCGGCCAATAGAGGTGGTGCAATTATAACGTCAGCATCTGAAAGAACAGATGAGGCAAAAAGTTAATGATATTTAAGTTTGTTTTGTCATGAGTTGATAATTTGCACGACGTTTGTTAGGATGAATCATGTACAGCTTATTAAAAAGATATTTACAAAAGAAATGATACCATTAAGTTTTTACCTCTCTAGTTCAATCAGTTATGCTAGTAAGTTGGCAGTTGGCTGCTTTAAATCGTTTAATGCCTGATGTGGGCTGTAGCATTTGCGGATACAACGGAAATCTAAAGTTTTTCAGCTTTTAACTGTATTGTATCAGTACCATCCAATATTAAAACTGGAAATTAAGAAAGCTATGCGTAACTACTTCGCTAATATCGAAAATTTGCTACACTCTCACAAAACAAAGCCGTTTTGTTCTTATGTTAGTTCCCTTAAGTCTTCGTTCAATATTCGTAATACTGTTTTCTGGGACAGTCAACAAGGTTCGACTCCTGAAAAAATCTGCGACATATTTGCTGATTTTTTTGCGTCAATATATCCTGCTTCCACTTTCCCAATTTTTTTTAATACTTCTTTTCGGTTTCCACCTATTCTTCATTTTATCTCATTCATTTTATTCATTAATTCTTTAGATTCCAGCATAGGCCTCGGGCCAGACGGACTTCCTAATGTATTCATTAAATCCTTAATCTCCTCATTATGCACTCCACTATCTTATATTTTCAATGCTAGTTTATCCTCTGGTATCTTCCACAATTTGTGGAAATTAGCTAACATTTTTCCTGTACTCAAATCTGGATCCTCTTTCAATGCTTCCAATTATCGTCCCATTTCGATTCTTTCTTGTTTTCCCAAACTTCTTGAACGCATTGTCTACAATTAAATATACCAAGCTTTTAATTGTAGGCTGTTCCCGTTCCAATATGGATTTGTTCCAAACCGTTCGACCGTCACGAATCTCCTTGGGAAAGGCTCTCGACAGCCGTATTGAAGTTGATATAGTGTACACTGACTTCAGTAAGGCATTTGATACTGTCAACCTAAATGTTCTACTTCTAAAGCTACCTCACTTTGGTCTGTTTGGACCATTACTCTCTTGGCTTGAGTCCTACATCAGTTCCCGTTCATGCCGTGTTAGTCTATGTGGAGCACATTCTTCTCTCTTCCAGCCAACCTTCGGCGTTTCTCAGTGGTCTATTCTAAGCCCTCTTCTTTTCTTACTCTATATAAATGAGCTTCCTTCAATCGTGGCGTCTCAGTGTCTTCTGTATGCTGATGACTTAAAAATTTACCGAGTTATTCTTTCAGAAGAGGATTGTTTCTTGGAGTGAAATTAATTTTCTCTCCCTTAATGTCCAGAAATATCAAAACATATTCTTCTCCTTAAGACCAAGTGTAATTGATTACATCTACATGATACATATTCCACTTGCGCCTGTTCTTCAAATAAAAGATCTGGGAGTGATGTTCGGTCCGAAACTAAAATTTGAGCCTCACATTGTGGCAATAGCCGCACGTGCCTCTAGTGTCTCCGGGTTCGTATTAAGACACTCTCAGATGTTTACTGACATTTCCTCCGCCGTCAACCTATACACTTGCCTCGTTAGACTCATCGTTGAATATTGCTCGCAAGAATGGTCACCACACTATCAATATTTAGATTCTATGATTGAATCTGTACAGCACAAATTCACTCGTTTCCTTATCTTTAAATTTAATATTACATATACAGGGTCTGTCCGAAAAGTAATGTCACCGATTTGATTAAAAAAAAATATTGACCAGAACCTTCTACCTCCCCGCATTGAAACAGCGCTTCCAGCGACACTTCCAGGCATCGAAGGCGTCACGGAAGGCCACTTTCGGAATCTCCTTTAAAGCCTTGGTGCAAGCCTCTTTGTCCTTTCCAACTGTCCCGAAACGATGACGTTTCAAAGGAGTTTTCAAGCGAGGGAACAGAAAAAAGTTCGGGGCAGCCAGGTCAGGACTGTAGGGTGGTTGGGGAATCGTTGGTACCTTTGAATCGGCCAAGAAGCTGGTCATTTTTGGTAGTCCGTTAACACTTTCGGCAACATCCTCGCGCACACTTTACGCATTTGCAAATTGTTCGTTATGATGTCGTGAACGGTACTTTTCGCAATGTTTAATGTCTGTGCTACTAAACGAACACTAGAACGACGATCTGAATTCAAAAGGTCTCTCACACGCGTCACATTGTCGTCAGTGGTTGACGTTAATGGTCGTTCAGCGCGCGCTTCATCGTGAACATCTGCGCGACCTTCTAAAAAGGCTTTGTGCCACCGAAAAACTTGCCGTTTTCGATAAAGAATCATTGCAAAAGGCTTTCCCTATCATTCATTCATTCAAAGTTTCCACTGCTGACTTTTGTGAGTTTTATGCAAAAATTGGTAGCCATCCTTTGCTCTAGCGAGCGCTGCATTTTAGTTTGCACGGTATACAAAAACGAGTTCTACGTAAAACCGTGTCCTTACTCTCCGGATGGTCGGAAAATACTGAACGACCGCTTGTTGGAAAGCTGTTTTCCGCTCTATTGAAACGGTTTTATCACGCTACGGCGTAAAGTCATTTTACAATCAAGTCAGTGACATTACTTTCCGGAAGAGCGCCTTTTCTTGCTAGAATTTCCTACTTGCAGTCCCGCAGACTCCTTCTAGATGAGTGTTTTCTGTTTCGGCTTCACCACCATCAATTCAACTCTAACCTCTCCGATTGTTAGAGTATCGTATTTCAGAACGTCCTGCCAGATCTGACATCATATTTACAGTTCTATATGCTAGGAATGAGAATGTGCATCATTCGCCGACGTTGCGGCCCTCTGCAAACCACAATAGTCTGTAACTTGGCCCGTTTGCTCAATCACGTTACATTCACAAGAAGAATGTTAAGTGTACATTAACTTATTAGTTGACCTATACTATGTATTTCTTTCCTTTATTTTTTCTCTTTTATTGTCTTGTAATTGGACTATGTTAGTCTGTAAGACAAATAAAATAAATAAAAATAACACACCTTTGCGTTCCAAAGTAAGTAGTGTCGATAATATAATGCTAAAATTTTCAATTAAAATCGGAATTTGTCATGATTCGACGGCAATAATCGCAGCGCGCGGAGGATCCAATAAATTCGACAGTCTGCCAGCAAATACTTGCTAAACTTCACACGGAAAAAGCGCGAGAAACGGTATTTTGACTACAAAACTTCACAGCATCAACTGCTCTTTAACATAGTTTTATAATAGTTTTTGGGCGACTTACTTTATATCACAGGTTTTATTTTCACTTTGCACGGCACTGACTCCGAGCCGTAGGACTATTTTTTTCGGATTTAAGCTGGCGTGAAACCTCTCGGGCGATACAACAATCAATGGACAAAATATAATGAATAATTAACTTGCTAGTCGATATCTTCATAAAACAGTCAAATAAAAAATATCATTCCGATAAGTCCAAAAAATAAGGGAAACCCACATTATGACACGTTCTAAATTTATCGATAGACCGCGCAATTTGGGTATTATCTGAATTTTCGCAAATGTACTTCATTTCTAGTGCAAGATCGAATCTCATAAAAAAAACTAATCAAAACCATACATATTGAGATAAGGATAAATGAGTTTTCCATTTGCTGAACAGTTACACTTGCCAGCTCACTCGTCTCTAGTATTATTTACAGCACAATCTTAATTAGCCACGCTTTGCATTCGGGTTAGCAATATATGCTATCGATGTACATATGTATGTAGCATTCAGCCTAAAAGATATCGTCAAGTTTCAATGTTATCGCCGTTATTTATCAAGGATAACAAGGAATTTGTTGATTTGTTTCGTTTGTTTCCTGAAGTTATCTTATCTGGACTTATTGATAAGGTTTTTATCGAAATGCACATTTCAGAATTTGTTTGTACTATAATAATTAAAATATCTACTGTATTTCCCCAAAAATAAAATTTCGCAATATGTAGGTACCATAAGCCATAAAACGATTCAAACTCGTCCGACCGACAGTGTTTATCGATTTTCTAAATGATTTTATCGGTGAACCTTGATCAAACATCATTTGCTTATCGCAATTTATATGAGTGTTAAGTATATTGCACTTTGACCACAAAAAAAATAAAGGTGACAATAGAGTGCGATCCAGCGTTTGTTGTGTTATCCTTGGAACATATTTTTTATTAATAAAATAAAACGTGCAGTGCGGATCGGCGGATATTGATTGATTGAAACGTTGTGGACGTTAATCGAAAATAGTTTGTTAAAGTATATTCTAGGATTTTTCAAATTATAAGTTTCGATTTAACTATCGAAAATCAGGACCTAGAAAATGTCTTTTGACGAAATAGAGAAGTTCACAGATTTTTGGTCCAGACTTTATTTATTTTTAAACTGGTTACAAAAAAGGATGAATATCAAGAAACAAGCAGTGGTTTTGATCAGCGATAATGGACAAGCGACGGCGACGGCAGAGACTACGACATACTTGTTGAAGAAAAACTGAGAGGGGAGCCGTTCTTTACACTCCGAAATAATCCTTTACTGGACTCAGTCAAAAGAACGGAAAAGGTACTAAAAGAATGCAAACCTCTGATTGGTAACCTTTCGTCTTTGCGAGTCCAGAATCCGACGCTTCCAAGAATCAAATGTCTCCCCAAATTACATAAAGAATTCAATGAACTGAGAGAAATTGTTACAGCAAACGACTCACACACATACAAAATAGCCAAGTAGCTTGTAGCAGAGTTTCAGAAATTAGAGACCCTATAAAACACAGATCAATAAAAAACATATGAATTAGCTGATCTACTAGAAGTGGAAACACTTATAATGATGACGAGATCATGACATCGTTTGACGTGAAAGCCTTGTTTCCCAGCATCCCGATAAAAGAATCGGTACATCTTCTGGAAACGTGGCTTCTGGATCAACAGGAGACGCCGGAATGGAGGAATAAAGTGAAGTCTTAAGTGAAATTAGCTGAACTTTGCATCAGAACTACTTCACGTTCAGACGGAAATATTTCAAAATGAAATCAGATATAACAATGGGGAACCCGCTCTCTCCATTCATTAGTGAAATCTTCATGAACTCAACAGAAGAAAAGATTAGAGAGAAGGAATTGCTACCAAGGATCTGGATACATTGCGTGGATGATGTGTTCGCGGTAGTCAAACAGAGTAGGCTCGAGGATGTATTGGAAGGTATCAACGAAATCCATAGAAAAATAGAATTCACTACGGAAAAAGAACAGCATCGTGAGATTGCATATTCAGATTTAAAATTAATAAGAGCAAACAACAGTTTTGAGTTTGACATACACAGGAAATGAACTCATACTCAAAGGACGAAACCATATACATCCAATCACTCATTCACACACAAAATGGTCGCATATAACTCAATGATTCTGCGAATGGTTACGATTCTTCTAAATACTGAGCGCAGCATCAAGGAAAAAGAATGCATCCTAAAAACGGCACAAATGAATATGTTCGCCAGGACAATCATCGAGAACCGTATTAAGAAGATAGAACATCTGAGGAGAATACGGGAACTAACGTCCCTAGAAAGTATCGAGAGCGTCGAATAACCAAAAAACGGTTAGCAATTGAACGCTCAACGATAAGTAGAAAACTAAAGAGTATGTTAGCCAAATTCAACATCGAAGAGACAATAACGAGCAATAAACTCAAAACGAAAAGGATTCCTGGGGACAAGATCCACAAACTGCAACAGAAAAAAGCGGCATATACGAAATCACATGTTCAGATTGCGATAAAGTATATGTATATTGGACAGACAATCAGGCTGATCCCGAAAACAAAGCAGGAGCACATTAGAGAAACTGAACTAGCCATCAAACATGGAAGCACTGATATTAGGTCATCGGTGGCAAAACACATTGTTAAGGAAGGCCACAGCATCACTAGGACAAACTCGTGGTCCACAAACATTCTAAGCTGGATGTCTACGAGAGTCTATTGATTGCGAGAACCCCGGAATCGAAACGTTTGAACCACGATCTAGATAGCAGTTTCGAAATCGTATAATAAAGGAAACAAGTGTCTTTTCTTATATTTTTAAAGTAATACAATTTGTAGAACCTCATTGGTACTTCATTGATACGAAACAATGCTAAACTGGGAAGACTTCCCTAACCTTCATTTTCCTGTGAAGGTTTCGTGGTTAGCATCACTACTCCTGCTATGTTTGCTGTCCTTAATCAATCATAAATCACTCAATTAAACGTGGAAAATAGCAGGACTGCCAAAATTCATGATGTAAATCCGATTCCAACTCTGAATTTTCGCTTGGTATTCTGTTGTAAATTGCTCAGTTAACTATATTGAACTGCTTAGCACATTGGCCATATCTGATTTCGAGCTGCATGTGATGTAATTTTGTAGAATCAATATATAAAACAGAATTGTTTCACCTAACTTGGCTCGATCATTGCGGATTTATTTCATGAAATATTACACGTTGAAAATATTTCAGAAGTTCAAAAGAACATTTTAACGTTTGAGCGATGTAGTTTTCATAATTTAGGCAAGCGAATAATGTCGCAACGCATAGTAAAGGATAATGAAATATAGAACTGATAAGATCGATGGGAACAAGCTCAGCCTGCACCAGGAAGGACTGACATCCTCGCAATCCATTGATGAATCAGACAAAGTTATGAAGGTGCCTTTGTTGAATATCAAATCGCTGCTGATGTTTGGTAAGCAAGCGGTCGTTGGGTAAAGACAACCGAAAGTGATGTCTTCAAAAGGATTAGGCACGATTTTTTCGTTGAAAACAGTCCCGAAAAATTAGGTTATAAAGCTATCAATATAAAACCACTTAATCCTGAATGCTTCGTTAAATTTTAGTTACGAGGGTTGCTATTTATATTTCTGGCCTATGTCAATTCTAGTGTTAACCAACGCAAACCATTGTCATATTCGTAAAGTTTGACATTTTTTTAGCATATACATACTCAAAACTTTTGAACGTACAAGCGCTATTTGTTTTTTACAGTAACTTGAATAAAATCATCTCGGCTGAAAAATGAAATTGAATCGTGAACATTTTCGTACGATGATTTTCTACGAGGATTATCAAGACAGGAGTGCATCGATCAACTTAATTCGACTTTTGGTGATGAAGCGCCATCCTTGAGCACTGTAAAAAACTGGTGTAACGAATTCAATCGTAGTCGCCGTCCGCCCACCCATGAGTTTCGTGTAAATCGTCCAAAATCAGTGATTTTGCCAGAAAACATCGATGTAGTCAGAAATCTGATAATGGAAGATCGGCATGTGACATATCGTGAGATTGAGGTATCCCTGGGCATTAGTTCCAAAAAGCGCACATAAGATATTACATGAACATTTGGCCGTGAAAAAAATTTGTTCATTTTTCATCACGATAATGCGAGCTCTCACACATTTCGTCAAATAACTGCCGCCTTTTTGACCGGTCAAAACATCGAATTAATGACGTACAGTCCTGATTTAGCACCCAACGACTTTTTTTTTGTTCTCTTACATAAAAAAAAACAAATTGTGCGGACAACGATTTTCGACGCCCGAAGAAGCCTTGAAGCGTTCAAAAATCATGTTTTGAAGGTGTCTCAAACGGAGTGGAAAAAATGTTTTGACAATATTGGTTTAAACGCATGCAAAAGTGTATCGATTTTCATGGAGAATATGCACTTTGAAAAACAATAAAGCGACTTTCATTGATCAATTATTGTCTTTTCATTTTAGGCCAGAAATATAAGAAGCAACTTTCGTAGAAAAGCCTAGCGTTAAAAAATACGGCAGATTTTTAAAAAAAATGGATTTATTTACGCTTATTGTTTTTTTTGTGGATTTTGAAGCGGCTGATTCAATTACATTCACGTTCTGGAGACTGTTGTGAAGCCTTGGATGGACAAAGTGGCTGCTGGAAGAGATTACGTGTTTCAACAGGACTCAGCGCCCGTTTACAAAGCAAGGAAAATTCAAGCGTGGCTCCACCACTGGTCACCCGATGTGTGGCCACCGTCTAGCCCAGATTGCAACCCCCTTGATTATTACTGTTGGGGGGTGCAGTCGAAGAAAAGGTCAACGCAAAACCCAACAACACCAAAGACGCACTACGAGGCCGCATTACCCTACTATTTGCATTACATTTCATGTGATAAATTCAATTTACTAAGTTCACCAGGCTAAATTTCTTAACACTTGCATTCTTCAGCCTAGATAATTTATCCACTCAAACGGTAGCCTCAGTTATAATATTATTAAATATTTATCATTTACGTAAAACTTCAAAACCGCAAGCTTATATTATCTGCAGGAAACACATAACCGCAAGCAATTTTAGCTGATACCACCAAGATACTGTACGAATGTGTCACAACTATTGTTATCTTACGCTAAAACCACCTGTACAAGCTACACAGCCGCGTCTGTGAAATAATAGTAAACGTTTCGCATAGCTTTGTTTATTAACAATGCAATATACTTCAAATTGTACAATACGACAATGTATGTTGCGAATGAATAATATCTTTAAATTAAGAAATTTCGTTGTCTTTATCTTCTATTAAATTTATATCGGACAGAAGAAAAACGCATGACTCACAATGATGATGGAAATATAAACTAAAAAATGCTCACTTATCGGCTTGCTTTGAAAGATTCGAGCATGAACTGAAATCTAGATGTGTTGTAAGAGGAAACTGTTACCCAGGTGCATCAGTCGTCTATGAATATGCTCCGATGTCCGATGATGATGCAGGGTTCATTGTCGACGCCTTTTATTATTTTTAGGTACAACTTCAACGGATAATCGCTCGTTATGTCTTATACTCTGAATTTGGCGAACTACGCGTACCATCTGATCAAAAACTATGCGGAAATTTGGAATAAAGCCCACAATTCTTAATCTTCATCAATCTTTATTGGATTCCCTTCAAAATATGCTCCATTTGAAGCAATATACAAATGACAACGCGTTTTCCAATCATCAGAACATTTTTTATAGGCGCTCTCCGGTATGGCTTTCAGCTCCTTCAGCGAATTTTCTTTGATGAGGTTTATGGAGTCATACCGGGTTCCACGAAGCGGCAATTTGAGTTTGGGAAACAGGAAAAATTCACATGGAGCCACATCAACGTGGGATCAGAATTTGCTCGATCCAGGATGTCTGCAGCGATCTGCTGCTGATACTGTTTTTGGAGAAAACTCAGCTCAATCGGAAAAAGCCGAGCGGAGATGCGCCGCATGCCCGATTGGTTGACCAAAATCAAACAAGCTGATTCACGAGCAATGTTGACATCACGAGCTACCTCTCTAACCCTAGCATGATGATTTTTGAGCATGATTTCTTTAATTTTTTGGACGTTATCGTCAGTTGAAGAGGTCGATGGCCGTCAAGTTTTCGACGATCTTCCGACCGTTTTTAAAGGCTGTGTACCTGTCTGAGTTTTCGATAAAACAGACTCACCGTAAGCCTTCTCCAGCATTCGCATCGATTTGGCACACGAAATATCGTTAAAAACACAAAATTTGAGGTAAACTCTTTGTTCAATTTATTTTCCATTGTAAAATTCACCGAGCACTACTGAGGTGGACTGATTCAACCAGCTGCTGTAAACAAACTGGTTGACAGATCGCGCTCATTTCTGCATAGTAATTAAGGACAGTCCTACCAACATACAGAAACTTAAAATACTTGAAAATACTTATCGCGGGCGATTTAAATGAGAAATTTCAGGTACTTTTTGGTCAGAAGGTAAGAATCATTAATTTAATGAAAAATGACTATTAAGCATGGCGGAGGCTCAATTATAATCTGGGGCAGTATGACGGCAAGTGGTGTCATCAATTTCGTTTTCATTGTGTCAACTATGAACAAGTTGGATTCTTTGAATATCCTAAAGAGCAATGTTACATCTAGAGTAGAAAAATTAGGCTTGACGAACTGAACTGGATCTTCCAACAGGATAACGATCAAAACATACGTCCAAAATTGTAAAGGAATGGCTATTTTATCGGGCTGCTCCTTTGCCACATTGCCCAGATCTCAACCTGATAAAGTAAAACGTGCAGTGCAGTAGATATTAATTGATCGGAACCTTGTGGTCGTTAATGCAAAATAATTTGTTGAAGTATATAATAGGATTTTTCAAATTATAAGTTTGGATTTAACTATCGAATGTCAGGACCTAGAAAATATTTTTTGACGAAATAGAGAATTACAGATTTTTGACCCAGACTTCATCCTCGAACAGACCGCGGCCAAAAAATAGATATCTCGCTAACGCTTCTTATATAAAGTTTTAGACACTTAGTCACTATTTGAATCTAAAATATATTGTCTCTAGTGATTTCCAGGATTATATGTTATAACATGAAAATCGTATAACATGGGGGATACGTTATTATATGAGAGCGCTTCAAACGCTAAACTGGTTACAAAAAAATCCCCAGATCTCCACCCGATTGAGCACCTTTGGAAATATCTCTACAAAAAATCAGGCCGAGAATCATTTCAAACAAGGTCCTCCTCCAAAGGAAGACAAACTAATTATTGAAAATTGTTTAACTTTAGTAGTTGAATTTTTTTTCTTCTTATTTTGCACTCTACGTTTACTTTTGATGCACAAAATCAGCTACTTTCATAGTTCGAACTAAATATTTTTTGTCTGTGTTTCTTTGTTATCAAAAATTCTCACTTTTTTGTATGTTCGTAAAGAATTTTGCAATATTAGTTTTTATTTTATACTAATTACTTGTTTATATAAAAGATTTCTATATGAGATTACTTTTTTTGGCGCTCACAGTATATCGCTGTCTTCAATCAATGTTTTCTGCATTGTTCACGAAAAAGGTTTTAGAGCAAATTTTGTACTAACAATCTTATCAACAACAGCTCGTACGTTTATATGAAACTTATACAATAAGCTATATAACATGTATGTACATATATATTTACCTGCGGCACTTGAGTACTCTTCCCGCAGCCTGTCTCGCCGACCAGTATCAATGTCTGATAGTTCTCCAAACAGTACAATATCTGATCACGATATTTGCGAATAGGAAGACCCTCGCGTTGTGCATCGATGGGTAATGAATGGTGTGCATTAAATACAAAGGATGTCACCTGGTCGTCAGTTGGCTGAGCGTCACGTTCCGATGCGTAAGAATCGTCATCTACAAAAAAAAAAAATAAACGTAACAATTAGTCAACTGTTTAAATGAAAGGTGATTAATCGAAAGCAATACACGATGTCTTATCTTAATTACCGGCATTTAAATGTCGAATTTGTAGTTTAAATTAATAGATTCTAATAATTTACGACGCCACCTGTTCAAGATAAATATTGCGTTCTATGTATTTGAGTGACGAAACATTTTTGTAACATTGTTGCTGAACACTCGAGGGAGGAATGGATTTTATCATCATTTCTAGTTTCTATCACTACCACCAGTATCATCGGTTCTACTTATCACACTGCACTAAATTCTTAATAAACGTTACACAATTGCTTGATTTACTCAATTTAGAAATGTCCACCCGCGCGATTTATTTCAATTTTCAAGCGCAAGCCAGACCTCGACAACACAGAAAATCGCCGCCTTTCTTCACACTATCCGAAACAATTCTGAATGTGAATATTTTATGTTATTTTGATGATATTATTATTAGAACTTCATGTACGGTCAGGGAGAAGGCAAACCTATGTATGACCGCCTTGGATCGATGAATTAATAAACGGGTGTCCAACAAGTCCAAAAAACAACAATTACAAATGACCAAGCTTTTTCACTAAACAGTACTAACAAACAATCTACAATTATTACTTTTCGTGGGCATTGACGAAAGCAACAGAATACACGATTTCCATTCTATTTTTGTCAACTTCACACCGTCATTTCACTTAATATATGATGTTGTACTTGTACCCAGTAGTTAAGGCGCGGGTGGACTGGCCAACGTTGGACTCTTCGGTGCACACGATGTCTCCGTATTATTTTATCAATAATAAATTCATCGTGTCCTGCTGGCACAGCGACGAGTCTAGTTATTCTATAATTTAATCGTGGCAAAGATAAGCTCGAATAAACCAATCAAACGATAATTCATTATGTATTTCTCACGCAACCGTGGTGGAAATAGGTGCTATCAGTATTGGCGCTCTTTTTGGATTGAGTTTTTTTTACGATGTTGCATTCGTAAATAAAACAACAACAACGATCATTTTAAATAATAAAAACAATTTATAGCTTTGGTTTTCATCACCCTGGGAAGTTAATCGTGTGAGCCTCAGGGGTCGCACTTAGACCACATTTTTTTTATATAAATTTAGATTGCAAAATTATTATGCGAAATCTACTGAATCGATTTTGATGAAAATTTGTGCGCTGTTTTATTATGTTATAAAGATTTTCTAGGCGAATTATGAAGGTCCTAAGTGCATTCTAAGTGATAAAAAATTAAACAAGCCGCGAAGTGCGACCCTTGAGGTCCACACGGTCAACTTCCCAGTAATATCTAGATAAACATTAAAAATATTAAACAAAATAATAATTTTAAAAATATTACTACTTTAAATAATAATAATGAGAGGTATTCATAGCAGCAACAGGAATGAGTTGATATTAATCATATCATCTACGGAAGGTTTTTTTTGGATTTCCATCATTTAAGCAGTTTTTTTATTAACACTAAAACACTGTAAAAACTATTAAAAATCAAAAATCTGCTCAAATTATGCAAATATTATAAAACTTCGATTGAATTTACAACAATTTCCTTAGAATAAAAGATATAAATTAATGTCATTCGAATGAACCCTTTATACATAATAACTTTGAATGGTTTTTTTATTTTTTATTTAGTTTTTTTTTTATAATCATGGATTATGGTTTTGCTGGTTTCTCTTCAAAAACTGACAAGAATGTATAAATTTTATAAAAATTTATTACTGTGCTGTGCAAATCAAGTTAAAAAATTATTTTTTATGAAAAAACCTTAAAATCCTAAAAGCCTAATTTTTTGCATTTCTTTTATTAAATTAAAAAGCTGCTGAAACAATTTTTATGTAATGTTAAAAAAATTGCAGCAATGTTAATAAACGTCTATTGATACCATAATGATGCAAATATTATATCTGATTCGTGAGATATACTGAATGATAAAAATGACCTTGAAAATCATGATGACTTTTAATTATTTTTTATTTTTAATTGAATTTTTTACGTAATCATGAGAAAAAGTTTTGAAATTGTTTCTACAAATATTGTTTGGAGTATATAAATTTTATAAACACTGATTACTATATTTCGCAAATCAGGTTATAAATTTATTGTTTATGAAAAAAATCTAATTTTTTGCACTTTATTCTCTTAAATTAAAAAACGGCTCCAACAGTTTTTATAAAAAATTCATAGATTCACGCAAATGTTAATACGCGTCGATTGGCACCTTAACAATGCAAATCGTATGTTTGGTTCGTCAGATATAAAGCATGTCAGAAATGGCCTTGAAGAACATGATGACTGTTAATGATTTTTTATTTTTTATTTGATTTTTTTTGTAATCATGAGTAAAAAACTTTGATGTCATTTTCAATAGAACTGTTTGGAGTATATAAATTTTATAAACATTGGTTACTGCAACTTGGAAATAAGGTTAAAAATTTATTGTTTTTGAAAAAAAAACGTTATTTTTTGCACTTTTTTTAAAAAATTAAAAAACGGCTACAAGAAATTTTTTAAAAACTTGATAGAATCACATAAATGAAAATACGCGTCGATTGACACCTTATTTAAGAAAATCGTACGTTAGGTTCGCGAGATATAACACATGACAGAAATGACCTTCAAACGGGCAAAACACCAAACCCCCCCGACCGAAGTTTTCCAAAAACTAATCAGCTCTTAAAATTGCAAAGACGCTTCGATTGACACCTTAACGAAGTCGATACGACTTTGTTTACGTGAGTTATCGTCGTAGAAAAAAGTGTCCACGAACGTACATACGTACGTACCTACGTACACACACACACACATACATCTCCCTTTCTAAAAACACTTTATATATACTCTATAGACCTCAAAACGTAAAGAAATGTTGAAAATTTCAATTTCGATTTTCGAGGCGATTACAAGAACTTCCAATATACTGGGAAGTTAATAAAAAAGGCCTTTTTCCTTATTTTATATTTATTGCTATTTTGTGGCAAGGGTAATTTTTTTTAAAAAAAGAAAATTATCAACAATTGGATTTTTTAACATATTTTTTTTCTTCAAAAAAATGAAAGAAAACGGAGTAAATGCATTTGTTCACTTAAAAAAATCATAACTTTAAGACGAATACAGATATCGAAACGAAAAAAAAGAAAACTAAAGGGGAAGAGTATAGCTTTCAAGGAAAAAATATACCGCATTCAATTATTGTTGGAAAAAACCCTTAAGTTTGCAACCTCAAAATGGCCAATAATTTGGTTCTAAATTTCCTAGTAAAAACGTTATTAAAAATATTAGTCAGTTTATCATGGGTTAGAACCTCCTAGTCTAGTCAACAACTTCATCTTTTATTGTGCTTTTGGTTAGCAACTCACTAACACTATTATTGCACATTAATGGAGGTTCTTGTTTCCAGGCTTATAACCCGGTATATTATTAAATGGGAAATGTGGTTTCGGGGTGATGGATGGCATCCTCTTCAGGTGCTGTCATTTACCATCCGCCACCAGACATTACGACCACGGTTAGGCTTGTTGATGGATGAAGCTCATTATACTTCAACTATTTTATAAATTATTTGTATCCGCGTAGTATAACGACTGTCAATTTTTCGTATATTATGCATACGTAGCAATTCTATATATAATCATTTTTATGTTGGGTTTTTGATAATTTTCGAAATCTCCTCCTTCCTTTTTTTCTTCAATCGGAATGTCTAAGTTCTCACATTTTTTTGTTGCGTAGCAAATAGCCCTTTTCCACAATTTAGTTGCGTTGACTTTGAAGAAATTTTTTAAGAGCCATAATTTTTATTACACATTTTTCAAATGATATCCCAGATGTTTGTATATAAAGAATAGGTAGTTATTTATTGATATGCCTTTAAAGAGGAAAATTTTGTGTACCTTCTTTGGATGTACGAATGAGCTGTCGTTGCCATTCCTTGGTGCTTGGCATTCGGGGCGAACCGCCCCCCCCCCGTTACGACGCCGCCAAATAGAGTATGTTTAGAGCATGTTACGTTTTTGTTTTTCTCAAATAATGCATTCTCAAAAAATGTTGTCAATATATGCTAAACAATTTTCAAACATGCAGCTATTATTTTAAAAGATACTCACCAATTGTTTTATTATGCTTTCTATCATTTATTGTAAATTTAAACGTTGGAAAAATTTGTAAAAGCCGTTTTTTGGCATGCCTTGGAATTGCCAATCATTGGTTATTTTGATAAAATAGTGATGTGCAGGATATGAATTTTTAGAAATTGTTGAAGCTTATCTTCTATCCAAACTCACAGGCTTGAATCTGATATGATCATCAGAGGTAGAGTCATCATTTGAAATTTTGATTTTGTGTCAATATGATGATGTTTGATAGATCAACTCAATTAATTAAGGCTCTTACAGGAACAAAAAGCTTCCTGACTCGTAAATTGTCCACGTTATATGTTCATGCCGACATTATTCTCGCTACATTCCGAGGTAGGTGTGATTGGTCACACTAGTTGAAGTATAACGAGCTTAACCCATCAACAAGCCTAACCGTGGTCGTGCCGTCTGGTGGCGAATGGTAAATGACAGCACCTGAAGAGGATGCCATCCGTCACCCCGAAACCACACTTCCCAGTTATTAAAAATATTATTCAAAAATTAATAATGTCAATATTTACGAGCCAGAACATGTTTTATTCTTGAATAGAAAAATACAAATAGAACGTTCTTATTTTTACACTGTTTTTATTGATAGCACTGCGAACAAACGACCCGGCGGAGGTCGTCGCACATCGTTTTTTTTGCATTTGAAGCAACAATAATTTTTTTTTGTCTTTTTCGTGGGACAAATATAAAAAAATAAAAAAAAATTCGAAAAACTAAAGAAAAAAAATTTAATAATTTTTTTTTCGCAGTCAGAATTTTTTGTGGCACTTTTACAACCACAATTAATACTTTTAAATGAATAAACGGAAAAAATACCGTCGAGATCAACGCCGTCTGCCTACGTGGGTCGTTTTCGTCCGGATCGATTTTGATATTATCACCACGATGGCTAGAACGAGACTGGGACAGAGAAAGTTGGTAGACAGGTACTAGAGGAGCGTAACTTTTTTTACAGGGCACAGCAGCGCCCTTCCTAGCGGTGTACAAAAGTTACAACTTTTAATTTTCGCTGGGACGAAAACCATCCAGGTAGGCAGGCAGTCGAAAAGATAATAATCGTTGGCACAGCAGCACAAATTCGGACAAGGTAGTGTTAGAGTTGTTTCATTTATTAAACAAAAGGATCACTGGGGTGTAAAGTGGTCAGTAACACACTCCTCCGTGATTACTACTCTGATTTTACTCAGGTTTTCATTTACTGACTAATAGCCCTGCACTAACTCCTATTTCCGAAAACTCGGTGCATAGGAAGGAAGCACTTTCATCCTTTACTCACCCAGACTATATAGACAGACAATATATACGAATGACGCATGTGGTATGTAAAATTAATTAAATTAACTGACGATAGTTTTTACGAATAATTGGATTCGAAATGAAGAACAAATGATGTAGTTTGTTACAGTCAAAATATTTTTTAACACAATTCTATTTCATCCCAATGTTTCAATTTGAAGATATTAACTTTACTGGTTCTTAACATAGAACTTTATAATGTAAAGCTATGCATGCGATACCATATCTAACTACATAAATCCAATACTACCCCCACTACAGTTGATGTTAATGGAACACCTGGCCATTAGGCACACAAACTAATGGCAATCAGATTACCATCGAGTCGTTCGATGACATTCAAAGTCGAATAGTCCAAGACAACTATTGCTCAGCCCTTATCTTATCAGCGACCACGTTTATATTTATGACGCCGAGGCGCTTCTACGATTCCATGCCATTAATATATAGAATTGTTCGAGAACGTTGTAAAGACTATCATTTGGATTTGCGGCTTTATTGTGAAACTGGTGTCGATTCGAAGGAATCGGAACAATTTTCTTGGAATTCATTACAGAAATAGTAAATTATTCTGTTGAAGAAAAAATGAAGAACAATGGATTAGTAACATTTCTTATGGAATTTGGTGAATCACTGTCGTAACAATATAATATCAAAGTAATTACTTTCTGAAGGTTTTACTTTCTGAAGGTTTTACTTGATGCATGTTACGACGGCATGTTGGATGTGAGCTGGGGATAATTGTTGTTGTGTCTTGTTCAGTTTGTTACCTTCTATAGTATTTTATTACGAGAAGTATACTCAAATTATTTCCGTCTTTGCATATCAAAACTAACCTTCAAGGACCATGACAAGGCTTGTTTTCAAAACGTCTGAGCTTATTGTAGCTTTAAAAGAAAAAAGCAAGAAATATTCCCAATTATAGCTGAATATTTTCAAACAAATCGAAGCATATTTATCATAGGCTTTAGAAACTACACTACCGCTCATATGTATTTGCCTACCTAGATATTTTGAGATTTTCTGTATTTATAGACGATTTTTTGATGTAAAACGATTTAATTATATCTTTCATTAAGGGGTCTACCCTCTTTTAGCAGTGTAAAAACGGGTTATTTTTAATAATTTTTTCGATAGGTTTAAATTATAAATATTGATAAAGGGGTTACACTCTCGAAATACACAAAAAAAAATTTTTTATTTATTTATGTGAGTTTTTATCAATGAAAATAATGCTGGTTGAAAAAATATCGAAAAAACGAGAGGGGTGTGCGCCGTTGATGAAATTTTTGAGATGGTTGGTCTCAAATTATAAAATCAAATAGTTTTAGGTTCAATGTGTTAATAGCTACAGCGCTAATAGGACGATTTTCGATTTTTGCAAAATTGACAAAATGGCGGACATTTTTCGAAAAATTACGAAAAAACATGCTTTTCTTCACCGTTTTTGACCCAAAAAAATACTTCAAATCAGAAATGCTGACATCTTGTTTGGATGAAAAAAAATTGTAGGTGTAATAAATCCACCAAATGTTTTTGAAAAACGATAAATGAATTCTCAATGAAAATGTCATGAAAGGGGGAACACCACTGTAAAGACAAAAAAGGCATTTTTTGGGATTTTTTTCTTAAAAACCAAACAACATATCGAAATTTGGTAAAAAGATCTATATTGAACAAGTATTTGACATCCTATTTGTATTTTTTAAGAACTTTAAAAAACAAAATGGCGGCTGCCTAGCATTTCTTCAGAAACGCCTTATTTTGTCATGAGTAGATAGAATAAGGGAGTTCTGGACCACTTTTTCCCACGGTCCCCATTTTTTTCCCACGGGTATCGGATTACCGCCCCCGCATGACGTCACCTGTTATCGCTTCCGGTGGCGCCATTTCTTATCGCTGTCGGGGTGATTCCCACGGATGACGTCACCTGTTATCGCTTCCGGTGGCGCCATTTCTTATCGCTGTCGGGGTGATTCCCACGGATGACGTCACCTGTTATCGCTGTCTGGGGCGCCATTTCTTATCGCTGTCGGGGTGATTCCCACGGATGACGTCACCTGTTATCGCTGTCTGGGGCGCCATTTCTTATCGCTGTCTGGGGTGTTTCCCACGGGCAGGTGTTTTCCCACGGCCAGGTGTTTACCAGCCGCGATGAGTCATGCTGATGAATAGGTGTGATAAGAAGTCAAGGTCAAGGTCGGTGTCAAGGTGTTTTCCCACGGGCAGGTGTTTCCCAACCACGATGAGTCATGCTGATGAATAGGTGTGATAAGAAGTCAAGGTCAAAGGTCAAGGGTCAAGGGTCAAAGGTCAAGGGTCAAAGGGGTTTTCCCAACCGCGGTGAGAGTCATATCCCAGGAAACACCTATGACATCATCTTCAATTTCACAACAAAATGCAATATTCTGAGTCATATCTCAATTCTGAGTCATATCCCAGGAAACACCTATGACATCATCTTCAATTTCGCAACAACACGCAATATTCTGATTTCGCAACAAAATGCAATATTCTGAGTTATATCTCAATTCTGAGTCATATCCCAGGAAACACCTATGACGTCATCTTCAATTTCGCAACAACACGCAATATTCTGATTTCACAACAAAATGCAATATTCTGAGTCATATCTCAATTCTGAGTCATATCTGAATCACATTACCCCAAATACCTAAACCTTGAATCATCTACATAAACATCCTGCACATAATATTCCCATAAACACAAAAATAATAACCATCCACTTGAAATCCAATAACTTCCCAGAAACGAAAATGCCAACCACCGGAAATTCCACTGATAAGGTGGACTACAAAAGATCGTATTACTGCACTAGTTGCAAATCGGATCGGCCTAACGTAAACAATTGCCCTTATTTGAAAGATAAAGATAAAAGAAGGAAATAATAAATAAAGATAATTTGAATCATGCTGATGAATATGTGAGATGTGTTTTAAAATAGCAGCTGGATTCATTTCTTATCGCTGCGGAGGAGAGTTTTTATTGCTGCCGGTTGCGTAATCTCTTTTATTGGGTTCGAATATTTTACAAACATTTCAAAATTAGAAATTCGATATGTTGATAAGAGCTTGAGTGAGGGCTATTTTAAATGATTAGACGTTGGAATTTGAATAGCGTGCAAGAATTTTTTGTGAACGACCGGATGTTTTCTCTGCCATATAAAATAAACAAAATTATAGTAATTATAATATTAGGTTACCCTTAAGGAATTTATAAAATAAACAATAGAATTATATAAAAAGACAAGACCCCAACAGGAATCATTCCAGTTGCTATTCTGCGTTGTAAACCAGTATTCATTCAAAGTGAATTTTTATACCTTGTCGAAAATATATAAAAAATTGCAAAAGATAAAGATTTTGTTACAAGTGACAATATCGTCTGCGAAGAAGTATGGATTCATTAAACGAACTACTTAGCTGCAAACCCCTGGTATTTACAAAAATTTCCGACTTGGAGATTGGAAAACGATACCGCATTACAGCTGCAGAAAGAATGGAAACGAGGTAAGACAGAGCTTTGTAAATGAAATAATATTGAATTTTTTTTCTTCATTTTTTTTTGTTTTGAAGGTACGGCGAAGCTATTGTTGTAGACCTAAACAATATCATGAGGCTATTTCTACCTGGTCGTTACCAAAAATGCAGCGATAAGGTTATGGAGGACTTCAATGCGGCAAAGTTATCGTTGAGCTGCAGCAGTCATGATTCTAAGGACTTGCACTTCCATGAAACAGTCATCGATTCAAATGTATTTTAAAAACTTCTTTAAATAAAACAATTATTTCGGTTAAGTCAAAGTGTTTTTATTCAATTAGATTTTCTTGTATAATAAATTTTTTCAGAAGGAATGCGTTTTGTTGCGCACAACATCCATCGTGTAAAGTGCAGGTTGATATTTTAGGATAGTGCTTTTTCAGTGTTTTCAGACTAGGACAGCAACAGTCGTCCAAATTGCAAACCATGATAGTGTTCCCCAGTAAACTACCAAGCCAGTGTTTTTTCTCCGAGCCTTTCACATATATTGAGGCACCCTTCATGTTTTGATATAGATATTCTTTCATTTCCGTAAACGTTGTATTTCCGATTTCCCATTGCAAACCGTGATGATGTTCGTATAGCCAATTGGCTTGAAACTGCAGCTCTTTCGAAAGTGTTGTTATGCTGAAGGGGGGTTTCAGTAAAAAATGTCGATGAAAATCCTTGTTCACATCCACGATAGATAGTTCTTTGATGATAAAGGCGTTGTTGTTGTATCCTCTAAATCCTTGCATGTCAATGATGAAAGGCGCCATGATTGAATGATTCGATTTGATTAGAGAATTATTTTTTATACAAGTTTTTGAACTGAACTAGTGAGAGGATTGTACTCTATTACACGATCATGAAGAAGTAAGCAATAAGCTGTTGTTAAGGCAGGTACATCTACAGATGTTTTGATATCTACCCTTATGTCAACTGAACCTGATTTTATAGATTCATTTTGACGTGAACAATCAATTACTATAATTGGTGCTGAATTCTTATATTCGTTTCGTGAGAGTAATGGTTGTGCTTGCACCCCGTAATAAGATTGTTGAAAGTTGCAGTACATATCATAAAGCAGAGCGAATCGATCACGTGTAAATTTTATGTTAACGTCATCGTAAGGATACGATTCGGAGTTTAAATGTATTTTGATATTGGTTAAATCACAGTGATCAAATTTGCTGACATCTTCACTTTTGAGGTTTCTTCGATTTGTCTGTAACGCTAAAATAATATATCGTGGTTTTTCGAGTTGGCTTGAAGTTTTCACATTCCATACATGATCTGTCGTTGATGGTAAAACCGGATATTCGTACAGTTCCCAATTTCGAAAACTTACTTGAATTGGTTGTCCTGATTCAATATATTTCAACATTGACAATTTTTCAGAACCATCTGGGGTAACGTGTGGCACCTTCCATTGCAGTTTAAAAAATTTTATGTATACATCATCACTGGGCGAAAGAAATGCATTTTCATCGCTTCTAGATCTAATGAGAATTAGCTCATGTTTAGCATTTACGATAATCTTCTTGTAGTCTTCGGCAAATCCCAAAAATTTTCTTAGCGGAACAGAAAAGTTAAAGTAGCCACTTGATGGCATGATAGATTCATCTGGCGACCAACCGGCATTATAAAGCATTTTACTTTCATTTTCACTAAGTGATACATAATTTTTCAGTGTCGATGTTATTCCGACATTCTTGTTTCGATCGATTTCTACTCCATTCAGTTCATATCTAATCTCATCGAATAGAAAAGCGATGCTATTATTCGTAAGTTTAGCAGTTGTTGATGTTGTTCCATCCGATTTAATTAAAGCACCTTCAATATAGATGAAGCTTTGACTTGGCAAAATACACAAGTCCTGCTGTTGTAGAGGTATTCTAATTTCATCACTGCAGTTGAATGATGATAGAAATGGAGAGTAGCTATGGTATTCAATTTTCGAGATACTATTGTCATAGATGACTTTACGTGTAACGTTCAGAATCTCACTCATTTTTGTTTTTTTAATTTGAACCCCAGTAATTTCAAGAACTGTTTATTTTGTAATGTTAGTCGGGGTCTTACTCGACCGATTTTCCTGGTTGAACTGATTGTATCTACATTGTTGGACAGGTATTTATCATCGTTATATAACAACATTCTGCGGCTTCAAATGAAGTCTGATAGTTATTGTTTCCCCCTTGAAGTTTATTAGATCTCCGTCTTGGTCAATCAGCTTAAGAGTTAGCGTGCTTATTCGTTTAACGTTTACCGGCAAATAAATGACATTACTAGGAACCTCCACTATTTTATAGCCTGGTCCTACCTCAGGTGAGAATTCGTGGATTGTATGCGAGGGAATATTATTAATATAAGAATTTCCAATTATGTTGCAATCAATCCGTATTACGTTCACTTTACTTATGCTTACAGGTAGATCAGAAGAGTGTTTGACATTGACTTTTAATTCTCGTTTAGCAAATCCTAGCAATTGACCAATGGATCTTTCTTTGTTGAAGTAAATAGGAGCAGTTGACTTGATTTCACTTTTGAGAGTGTTATTATTGGCACGTATTGAAAAATTTATTTTGTCATTGATCTTCGCCAACTGTTTATATAGATAATTTGCAATATCATCGATTTCGTATGATCCAACGGGTATTTCTATAACGTGCTTTCCAATGTGTAATAAATTATTGTTTTCATCCACGTTAGGTATAGAATTATATGTTTGAAAATCAACAAGTCCGCACACATAGTCATCTTGTAATTCGATAGGTGGAAAATACTCTGTTGTAAGAATGGATGTGTTTCCACTGAGAGTTAATGTTAGTGCCATGGCAGTATATAACACAATGATTGGGTTTTTTAAGTAAAGTATTTATTTATATGAATGCACTAGACAATTTACAAACGTTTGTATAAAAATCTTAAACATAAATGTCCACAGTTGTATGAGTCATAGCTTTGGTATGTATTGTAGTTGTATTTTATATTAGATCCCAGATAATCTAGTAATTCTATCGGTGGAGGTAAATTACCAAAACTATCAAAGTATTCCACATAACGATTTTGTTTGTTGTACGCTACCCAATGGGTACCAGAGCCTTGAATATTATCTAAATTTACTATACCACACTCGTTTTGCATGGCAAATCCCTTTGGTAAATTATTTCGCATAAAAACTCCTCTGAAGGTTGGTAAGAATCTTGCAAACTTTCTCAAATCATTTTCATTTAATGCTCTCTTGGGTAGCGTTTTTAAAAGTTTTTTGGAACAGGATTTAAATACAACCCTAAGCCTTTTCTGTATGGCTTCAAATGTAATCCTCGACCTAATGTTATCTGCTCCATTTTCTGGTTATGTCGCTTTTTTTCCTCTAATGTATTTTTGGCATTATTAGCATCATCAACAGCTTTAGCTATTCCCGCAGCTCCACCTGATAAAGCACCAATAGCAGATAATCCTGCGAAAAGAGGAATTAGGAACGGCAAAACTCCACCAACTTTAGGAATGGGTATTATTCTTGGAGTTTTGATAGCTTTTTTCCGTCCTTTTGTAATATTTTTTGCAGCAGCTAAGGCTACCTTAATACTTGCCTTCATACTGTTGGGTTTCTTCTGTTTAATGATTTTTCGGACTTTAGAAATAACTGTTCCAAATTTCTGTTTATCTTTCAATCCCATTCCTAATTTTACTTTAGCTTTCATCATATTGGCTACTAGTAACGCGTTAGTGCGTTCGGCTAATCCTGCGTCTGCTGATCTAACGCGTTGCCACGCCTTTTCAGTTAATATCTTATCTAGTTTGTGACGATCGCTCGTTTCTTTAAATTGTGAATAACCAATATCGTGCTCTTTACACGCTTCGTCAAGGGGATTTATTCCGGCGTCTCCTCGGGCAAGTCGTTCTTGAAGCTTCGTGCCAGGTCCACAATATTGATAGCCAGGCAAATGCAGTTCAATCGGTAGTTTATTAATCAGAGTATTAATGAACCCTCTTCCGCTCACGGCTTTTCGTAAACTACTAGTACATTTCTTTTCATGATCAATCATTTTATACTGATCGCGATACACCTTGTTTAACAACTCATCGCCGACTGTAAAACTTTCGTTAAAACCTAGTCATTTACATGTTTGATGTTTAGTTATCAGGATGCGGTTTATACAACAACACCAAAAGTTATTGGTGGAAAATGTTGACATTGCAAATGAACCCTTTACAAATAAACATAGCAATTTATTGCCTAATAATATTCGAGCTATAATTGTGGGTCCCTCCAACTGTGGTAAAACTAACGTTATGATATCCCTGTTGAAACATCCCAATGGCGTTAAATTTGAAAACATCTACATCTACTCGAAATCATTACATCAATCCAAATATAGACATTTAAAGCAGGCTGTAAAACCTATTTCTGGACTAGGCTTCTATACATTTTCAAACAATAGTGCAGTGATTCCACCAGATAAAGCTGAGTCTAACTCTGTTTTCATTTTCGATGATATTGCCAACGAGAAACAAGATAACGTTCGATTATATTTCTGTATGGGAAGACATCATAATATTGATAGTTTTTATCTGTGTCAAACTTATACGAGAATACCGAAACACCTTATTCGAGACAATGCAAATTTTTTGATTATATTCAAACAGGATGATATGAATTTAAGACACATTTACAATAATCACGTAAACACAGACATGACTTTCGATCAGTTTAGAAACATCTGTGGAAAATGTTGGAGCGATAAATATGGGTTCTGTGTAATTGATAAAGACAGTCCCTTAGACAAGGGTCGATATCGAAAGGGGTTTGATGTATTCATAATACTATAAAAACATCGAAGCAGTTCAAATCAGTTCATTACCAGTTCAATACCTGGTCAAAGCAGTTCTATACCTGTTCAAAGCAGTTCTCTACCTGTTCAAAGCAGTTCAATAGCAGTTCAATACCAGTTCAAAGCAGTTCAATAGCAGTTCAATACCTGTTCAAAGCAGTTCTATACCTGTTTAAAGCAGTTCAATACCAGTTCCAAGCAGTTCAATAGCAGTTCAGATTACCAGCTTGATGCAGCTCGATAGCTGTTCAATACAGTTTGATAACAATTCAATAAGGTTTCAGTACAGCAGCAACAGTGAAGACAGTACCAAACAATTCGAAAAAGACACAAATCGATTCAGGTACAGCAAAAACCATTTCAAACTCAAATTAGAACCTATTGAAAGAATATTTCAAAATATTGTAGATACCTTTCGAAATTTGACGACGAAATGCTGCTGTTGTATTCATAAAAAATGAAAAAAACAATGTCTGATAAGCAACAACAGACGCAGCTACTCAGTGATATTGTAGCAACAACCAATTCGATAAGGAAAAAGTATCAACAGCTGAAAGCTAACAAAGCTGGAACAGTGATTCAGCTAGAGGAAACATTTAAACCAATCACGCGCCCTCTCAAAGAATTAGTTAAAAGAACCAAGTTGTTGCAAAATAATAAAGACATAAAAAATGGAATTAAAGAAGAGCCTCCATCAATACGAGATGAGGGAAATAGTCACCAAGAAGAAGAAGAAGACAGTTTTAAAACTCCTACACCAAACTTGAAACGAAATCTCGCCGCCACAACATCCAACTCTTCTTCTACAAAAGTTGTTCGTAAATATGTTGCCACTGCGAAAGGACGAGAATATTTTGAAGAGTACATGAAGCAAAACCAATTTCCGGAGATTCCTAGGCATTATCTAGATATTTATGTAAATCAACCGTCTGCAATTGACAGTGTTTATGGAATATATAGGGATGATGATGATGATGGAGAGCAGTGGAAAATAGGAAATTCGAATTTCGTAATCAATGGCAATCAAATACTTGTAAATGAGAAATCCTACATAGGAACTCGAGGTTTATACGAACTGCTTTTTATGAAGTATCCAGATGAAAAATTATATACCAATGAAGATTTAGCAGACTATAAAAGTATTATTCTGCACACTAATGCTTACAGACGTTCTTACGACAGCAATAGTCAAATAAATGGAAACCGAAGCTTTAAATATAGAAAAATAATTTCGAAACTGTTAGATAACATCAACAAAGAAGGAAGAGGGCTAAGACAAACACCTAAACACAAAGATTATAGTTTAATGCAAACATCCGACAAACAGAAAGACCACATATATTGGGATGATCCGAATGAATTAGTGAGTCGATTGCAGTTACTCATTGGATCGCAACAAGCCGGTCACAATAATCATAACAACGAAATTATATCGATCATTGAAGAGTTGAAAGAAGCGCAAATAATAGAATAAATACGAAGAAATCACCAGCTGTTTCAAAAAATGAGTGTTGACAAATTTGGTCGATTTTCAAAGGAAGGTGGAGGCAAACGAGGGCCTTCAGGTCCCAAGGGACCTGAAGGTCCTCGGGGGGCTCCAGGTCCGCAGGGGGCTCCAGGTCCGCAGGGGGCTCCAGGTCCGCAGGGGGCTCCAGGTGTAGGATTCGACAAAGCGGAGAACAGTGATTATATTCTTAAATTCAAACGATTAAAGCATCTTGGCACGCCCCTAGATGATGATGATGCTACAACAAAAGTTTACGTTGATACATATGTTGAGAAGCTAAAGGCATATGTTGACAAGCAAATTCAGATTCACTGCGATAATAATAAAAATGTTGATGTTGTTTGAATTAACGTTACATATATATATATTAATAAAAATACAAGTAAACAAGCTTAGTCTTTTTTATCATGAGCAAACGACAAGTTATTAACGAATTGCACGCGTCTGCTCGAAAAAAATTTAAGCGACGGCGTGTTATTATAAAAGGTTTGGATGATTTGTGGCAAGCGGATTTAGTTGAAATGGGAGCATATGCTAGCGAAAATACAGGGTTTCGTTTCCTTCTTACGATCATTGACACGTTTTCTAAGTTTGCGTGGACGGTTTCTATCAAAACGAAGACTGGTAAAGAAGTTGCCAAGGCAATTGAACACATACTTCAACAGGGGCGCATTCCTAAAAACTTGCAAACAGACGACGGAAAAGAATTCTACAACAAACATTTCAAAAACATTATGGAACAATATCAAATAAACCACTATTCCACGTATAGCTCTCTTAAGGCGTCAATTGTTGAACGATTCAATCGTACACTGAAGAACATGATGTGGAAGGAGTTTAGCATGAATGGAAATTACAAGTGGATTAGTCTCGTTGATGATTTGACCAAGGAGTATAATAACAAAAAACATCGAACAATAAAAATGGCTCCTTCTGCTGTAAATAGCTCAAATGAACTGTCACTTCTGTCCACCGTGTACAACAATATTAAAGTAATGGGAAAGTCGAAATATAAAGTGGGTGACTATGTACGAATTAGTAAATACAAGCATATATTTGAAAAAGGATATACACCAAACTGGACAACGGAGATTTTTAAAATTCGTCAAATTCAAATAACCAACCCCGTCACATATCTTTTGGAAGATTATGAAGGAAATCCAATCGAAGGAGGATTTTATGAACTTGAACTGCTAAAAGCTAAGAATCCGTCGTTTTATCTTGTGGAAAAAGTTTTAAAAAGGAGGGGAAATAAAGCATTTGTAAAGTGGTTGGGGTTTTCAAAAGAACATAATTCCTGGATAAATGTTAAAGATATGGAATAACTCATTCATTGTTTTAGTGTTAAGATTCAAAATAAAACATTGTGGTTATAATTGAAAAATAAAATTTATTTATTTGTTAATCGTTTATAAAATTGAACAAGCCTTTTAACTTCACACAATCTCCTATGAACACTGTAACATTCACAAGTATCGGGACCGCATTCTGCATCATCATAAGCCCAAGGACAGTTCACATAATGTTTACCAAACTTGTTGACTTTTTGTTGCATGTCAGCGTAGGCTTTCAAAAACGTGTAATTGTTTACAAATTTATCAAAGTGCTCCGTTAAAATTAGTTGCTTGCTATCAACAAAAAATTGTTTATATTCCTCAATAGAACGCTGAAGATCATCATTATCGTCTTTAGTATCCATCGTTGTGAAGCGGTTGACGGTTCAAGTAATACTCATGGTATATGTTTGCTTCATGTTCTTTAAATCTAAAAATTCTACATCTGATCTATAATTGAGGTCTTGTTTTTGTTTTATGTATTCAACTTCGCCATTGCTAAGAATCCTCTCGGCTTCAAACTCACGGTATTCAAAGCACGAGATTTTGAGTGAACGTTCGGAATAGTTGCTATCATATGTGCATCGTACTGTTAAGATATTTTCGTCATCGAATTCTAATTTGAAATGTCTGTAAAAAATATTTTTACTTTCGATTATTCAATTTCTTTTCTAAGCAAATCTTGCCGAAATCCTCACCACTGGTAGGGGATTACCTTGAAGAAAAGGTATTCCGATACTCGAAACAACAACAAATATTTTCAAAAACTCCATTCTCTGCTTCATTCAATTTTATTATTTATTTCAATCTTCCTATTCTACATCCATTACAATATTATAATGTCCCCATGCATATGTGCTAACCCCATCTTCCCTTATATATCGCTTATCATCTAAATAACTTAAAGAAACCTTATTTATACATTCAGTATATAAATTGTGAAGCTTAGATCTAAACACGTACATACTACCTCTAAGTATCTTTTTTCTAAACAAGCAATCTCTATAATCATCTAAATTTAGTCCATCCATAATAAGCTTCTTTACACCTTTTGCTTTCTTAATTGTATCACCATTTTCTATACTTAAAGAATACATTTTAGCTCTTAATCCTATAAACTCCTTCATGACTTTTCCACTATTTTCGTCTTTCATCATACCCAACACTTTTCCGTTTTTCAGCGGAATATTATATATGTTATCTTGGGGGTACTCAGAAGTATCAAAGTGATTGTCTATATCCGGTATAATATCACTGTAAAAGTCGTTTGTTTGAATAGTGTAGATAAATGAATCCGTATCCATATAGTTGAGAATAATTTTCTCATTATATTTGGGCTTCATGAAACGATAATGAAAATCATACATTTTCAATTTTGATAGATCAAGCACGGTGAAACCAAGATAAGTCGGTTTGTTGTAACATGTGAATACTCTATCCATTTGAATAGCTGCCATATTGGGGGTAAAAACGGCTGCACTATGAAAATTTGGCTTGGATATAAGACTTCGTGCGCCTGAGTGTCTGCCTCGGCTTTCCCAATCCGTCACAATCTTCACATCTTTCCTTTTATCCACATTTTCCATCGTTTTGCCATATACTGCGTTGTTTAAAAGCTTGAAAAAGTTTTTCTCAAACAAATTTTTACTGGCTTTGCGATATTGGGTGTTCAAGTCTATGTACTGCTTCATCCAAGTCGATTGTTTAAACTGTAAAACTCTATGGACACGGGTCAATTTCAAACCATTCGCAATGCATTGCTGTAGATTTCTATAGTGAATCACATAATTTTGTTTGTTAGTTAAGTCAGTGATCAATTTCGCAGTTTTCGAACCAGGTGCTTTTTTATTTTCTGCACAGAAAGGTAAATCGTTATGCTCATCGTGCTTTGTTGATGGATACTCCAAATCAACTTCCAATATGTAGCCAATGTCCGCGTCTATTGCAATATTGAGAATGTCAACCTCATCTATATTTTCAACCCACTGGAATTCAGAATGGGGAAGTGGCTGTGACATTGCCCAACCATATAGATTGTTTGCGTCTACATACATCAGATATTTGGAAGGATCCTCTTCTTTATAATCTTCCAAGTATTTGTTGTTAGCTTTTGAGTGACGATGTGAGCATTGAGTAATACCACCTCTGATTCCTCGTTGTATAAAGTGATGCATGTTTATATCTGTTAGAAGATCAAGTTTAACCGATGTTATTTTGAGCATGGCGTCCCACGATAACCCAGGAGTTGTATAGTATTGGCAAGGGTCAAGTCCATAGATATTTTTACAAACTTTCCTGAAATTTTCGAAAACGTCTGTCAGAAGCAGCACATCTGTCTTCAGATATAATTCCAAATAGTCCCAAATCGTTGTGCAATTGAAAACTTTCCATACATTTTCAGCGTGTTTATAATCAATCTCATTGCACTCGCTATTTGTCATTTTGTTGTAAAAGCTTTCTCGAGGTGGTAAACAAACTTCATTCAATCGATCCCACGAGTTAATATAATCGTAGGGAAATACACCCTTTCTTGTAAGCAGATGGGATTTCTCCTCATCTTCATATACTGATCTTACGGTTTTCAGATCTACTGGAGAAAGATTTTTCACTAGAGCATCCAAACTACTCTGCATGAATCTGGCTGAGTCTAAGAACCTAAGCTCAATCGTTTCAAACAAATCGACTTGAATTCGTTTAGATAATGAAACGTATAATTCCTTATTAATGGGTATAATAGATATTTCCCCATCAATGCTATCTAATTCTTTCACAAACAAATGACAATCATAGCCTGAGAGGTTGTGAAATAATATTGGAAAGAATTTCGGTACTCGATACAATAAATTGCATTCGTTATGAGCGGGACCTCTATATTTTCCAGTAAAGTGACAATGGTCTCGGACTCTATCATTGTCAAGCTCTTTTTTACAAATGTGACAGAAAATCGATTCCCTTTGAACCTTTTCTTCTTCCGACGATAGAGCATCCATTGACTTTGGATTCTTGATATGATTTATATAAAACCATTTTACGTCATTTACAATGGAATTAACGAATTCTTTGGGTGAATCTGGACCTTTGTATAATCTGAATCTGTCTAATTTTGAATCGAATGAACACTTGATGAAATAAGAGAAAGCACAAGGGGTATGTTCTTGGATTGTTGACGTTGATGAAAGTGTCGGATTGGGTGCACATGTATCGACGTCCTGAAGAAGGCATTCAAAATCTGCATAGATGACAAAAGGTACCTCGAGTTGTCGTCCATAGCTATTATACTGCAGCGTTGCTTTCTCCGGTTCCACCATCTTCGTGACTACTCTGCTACAGCTGTTTTTATGCAGTTGCAGTTTCTCGCTCGAAATAAAATATTGCAGGCATTTGTTGCAAACATAGATAGCACCATTGTGTAGCGTTTGTTGACAGCGAATCAACCTTTAAAGAAGAAGAAAAATAATAATTTACAAATCCCAAACACACACACACACACACTATTCACTATTACATACCTTGAAATATGTTTAATCCAAACATAATGACAATCTTCGTTGGATTGCAGCAGGAGCAGATTGATGTGATGCGATTTTTCTTGCTTTGTGATATGATATGGACCGATAACCTTTCTTAACTCTTCATCGTATCCAAATAAATTAACACTGATTGATTGGTTTAATTCCTCAAATTTGTCAATATCTTGCACCTGTAGCGGAAACTTGAGTCCCCGAAAATTCAACACTATACCGTTTTGAAGATGTATAACGCTGTCTGCAATGTCATCAATTCGGTATGATGTAGTTCTCTGTGAATGATGATCTGTCGGACACATTGCGGAAATTATGCACCATTTAAAACAATAACTGTCGCGGTTCTTAATATTAATGCAAGCCTTCTTATTTGCCAATTGTCTTGGTAGCGGAATATAACTTGTTCCTCTCAATGGTTTAAAATCGTTTATATTTAACTCACAGTGCGTAATTCTAAGGAGAGCCCATCCACTGTCTTTCTCCTGGAATTCCTCCATTTTGATTCGAATTTCATTAGCCATATTATCGAAAGCTAATTTCAACTCACTTTTTTGAATTATCGCTTGCATTTTTGTATGGAAAGACTTAATGCTTATTATGCAATCGTTTTCATCATCATCATTCATTTTAATGAATTCAGCAAAGAGTTCAATGTTGAATTTGAGTGTCACGCGTTCATCTAGTGCACTCATCAGATAATTCACTAACGGATCTTCCATCATCTTTAAAAACTCCGCCGAATTTAAAAGACCCTCATCTTTGTTTTCAAAAACAAGAGTTTCCATTCGCTGTCCAAAACAACTTTTTACCCTTTTAAAATGTTCGTTGAGGGGCTCTATAGATTTAATTTTGTGAGCATTGGTTCGCACATGATAGTTCCAACAAGCACTATTGACTTCGATATTACAAAATTCACAAAACATTTTAAGGAATACAATTCACTTTGTGTTTTTCACTGAGCTCAAAATAAAAACTTTCCTAATTGAGATGCAAAGTGAAAGCAGAGGATTGGATATCTGAAAGATCTAATTCTTCCTTTTCCACTTTAAATAAAAACTTAGTTATTTTATATTTAAAATAAACTTTTTAAATTTTAATCACTTTTTATCTTTTGCAATTTTTTATATTTTTTCGATGAATACTGGTTTACAACGCAGAATAGCAACTGGAATGATTCCTGTTGGGGTCTTGTCTTTTTATATAATTCTATTGTTTATTTTATAAATTCCTTAAGGGTAACCTAATATTATAATTACTATAATTTTGTTTATTTTATATGGCAGAGAAAACATCCGGTCGTTCACAAAAAATTCTTGCACGCTATTCAAATTCCAACGTCTAATCATTTAAAATAGCCCTCACTCAAGCTCTTATCAACATATCGAATTTCTAATTTTGAAATGTTTGTAAAATATTCGAACCCTATAAAAGAGATTACGCAACCGGCAGCAATAAAAACTCACCTCCGCAGCGATAAGAAATGAATCCAGCTGCTATTTTAAAACACATCTCACATATTCATCAATTTAGCCCATCGCTAATCTTTATTTACTATTTCCTTCTTTTATCTTTATCTTTCAAATAAGGGCAATTGTTTACGTTATGCCGATCCGATTTGCAATTAGTGCAGTAATACGATCTTTTGTGTTCCACCTTATCAGTGGAATTTCCGGTGGTTGGCATTTTCGTTTCTGGGAAGTTATTGGATTTCAAGTGGATGTTTATTATTTTTGTGTTTATGGGAATATTATGTGCAGGATGTTTATGTAGATGATTCAAGGTTTAGGTATTTGGGGTAATGTGTTTCAGATATGACTCAGAATTGAGATATGACTCAGAATATTGCATTTTGTTGCGAAATCAGAATATTGCGATAAGGGCAATTGTTTACGTTATGCCGATCCGATTTGCAACTAGTGCAGTAATACGATCTTTTGTATTCCACCTTATCAGTGGAATTTCCGGTGAGTGGCATTTTCGTTTCTGGGAAGTTATTGGATTTCAAGTGGATGGTTATTATTTTTGTTTTTATGGGAATATTATGTGCAGGATGTTTATATAGATGATTCAAGGTTTAGGTATTTGGGGTAATGTGTTTCAGATATGACTCAGAATTGAGATATGACTCAGAATATTGCATTTTGTTGGGAAATCAGAATATTGCGTGTTGTTGCGAAATTGAAGATGATGTCATAGGTGTTTCCTGGGATATGACTCAGAATTGAGATATGACTCAGAATATTGCATTTTGTTGCGAAATCAGAATATTGCGTGTTGTTGCGAAATTGAAGATGATGTCATAGGTGTTTCCTGGGATATGACTCAGAATTGAGATATGACTCAGAATATTGCATTTTGTTGCGAAATCAGAATATTGCGTGTTGTTGCGAAATTGAAGATGATGTCATAGGTGTTTCCTGGGATATGACTCACCGCGGTTGGGAAAACTTCTTTGACTCTTGACCTTTGACCCTTGACCTTTGACCCTTGACCCTTGACCTTTGACCCTTGACCTTTGACCTTGACTTTTTATCACACCTATTCATCAGCATGACTCATCGTGGTTGGGAAACACCTGCCCGTGGGAAAACACCTTGACACCGACCTTGACCTTGACTTCTTATCACACCTATTCATCAGCATGACTCATCGCGGCTGGTAAACACCTGGCCGTGGGAAAACACCTGCCCGTGGGAAACACCCCAGACAGCGATAAGAAATGGCGCCCCAGACAGCGATAACAGGTGACGTCATCCGTGGGAATCACCCCGACAGCGATAAAAAATGGCGCCCCAGACAGCGATAACAGGTGACGTCATCCGTGGGAATCACCCCGACAGCGATAAGAAATGGCGCCACCGGAAGCGATAATAGGTGACGTCATCCGTGGGAATCACCCCGACAGCGATAAGAAATGGCGCCACCGGAAGCGATAACAGGTGACGTCATGCGGGGGCGGTAATCCGATACCCGTGGGAAAAAAATGGGGACCGTGGGAAAAAGTGGTCCAGAACTCCCTTATTCTATCTACTGTCATGGCTTCGCGGCCGGACCGTTTTCTCTTGAAATGTTAAGGTTGTGGTTATGAAACAAATAATTGCCGATAAAGCATAATAACAGCCAGAGAAGTACGTAGGATTTTTTTTAAATTGATTTTTGACAAATGGCGTCATTTTTTGAAAAAGATGAAGAAAAAAACGAAAAAACGCTCGAAAATTGTTAATAACTATTGAAATATGCAGCATATGAAAAAAATATTACGTACTTCCATACAGACACTAGTTTTTAACATATTGTAAGAATTTCAAGTAAATCGAACAAAAATTGTTTGAGAAAGGAGTCCGGCCAGTTTAAAAACATTGTTCCGAGATAAACGCGTTTAAAGTTTAAGTTATTGAAAAATCATGAATAAATTTGATATACCTTTGGTCTGCAAAATACGTACTTCAGCGTTTTCTGATAACGTTCAACTAACCGAGCACGTGTACATTTTTGAAAGATTTATATTTAAAATTGTTTTAAATTTCAATAACAACAGCGCGCGGGGATACGCGCGGATTGTGCCCCGAAAGAGCAGTGAGAGGCGCCGCGCTAATTTAAAATTTCGAACACTTAAATATTTTTTATACTACATGAAACTTTGCTACATGATTTCTATGATAATAAGGTATACTTTAGAGCAACAAAAAAAATCTGATTTTTTGAAAATCCTACAGTGGTTTTCCCCCTTAATAAACAAATTATTTCTCCGAAATTACAAAAAACATATGGTTTCAACGAGAAGAAGGTATAAATTTGAGCCGGATCGGTTCAATATTTTTTGAGATATTTTGTACAGAAGTTGAAAAAGTACTACTTTGAGAAAAACGCGTTTAAAGTTTGCGGTAGATAAAAATCATGGATTATTAGCTTTTGTTATAACTAAGTCAGCAATTCCAGGTCCTATTGCCTTAGAATTTCAGATTTATAAGAATATGGTAGGGGTACACAATTAGAGAATCGCCCATAGTGCCGAAGAGAAGGTAGGCAGGTGTGCTCGACCGGCTGGGGAACGCCGCGCTGCCTATAATTGACTATAACTCGAGAGCTAATACGAATATCGCTTCAAAACTTTTTTGGGCGTATTTTTAGAGCATTTGGAACATTTTAATTTAATAAAATAAATTGTTTTTTTGAGCAGTTACATGTATTTCCCCCCTTAAATAAATTGCTAAGTAGAATGCCGAAACTACACGGAAAGAAAAATTTTTCTAAATGTCAAGAAATGAATTTCTTATATTAAGAAAATCACATTTTAAGTAAACATTTCGCATTTCAATCCCTTAACGATTAACTCAATTCGAAAAATATCATATCAAGTATTCTATACTTGAAGCTAGAAAATCATCATTTTCTTATGATAAGAACTTATGTCGCATTTCCAGAATTTTGAATTCTATAGAGAAAACCAGAGTCCCATGATGGTGAAATAGTGATTTTCTAGTTATTTTCTAGCAGTCAGAAAATCATCGCTGGCATCAAGAAAATATTTTTTGTCATTTTCTGAGAACCAGAAAATATTTCTAATCATTTGTGAAAACTAGAAATAGCATTCATCCGTACAATAGAATAATTTTCTGCAGTTCGTTCGGTTTAGTTCACTTTGTTGAGCCTTTGGTGACAGTAGTGCTTATGATAGTAAAATATATAGTGTACTCAAACGCAGCAATTTTTTGCAACTGTTCGGATTTAAAGAGGTAAGTAAAATAAATTTTGTGCTGTAGCCTTTCCGAAAATTCAGTATTCAGTCTTTCAAGGCACCAGAAGTATCATTCCACGAAATTCTCCAAAAATTGGCCAGCGTATACTAAGCAAAATGGGGATAGACTGATAACTTTCTGTTTTATTTTAATTTACAAGTAAACTTATTGTTTTAATTTTAGATCGACATTGACTTCGAAGCCAATTTTCCAAATTGCAATAGCCTTCTAAAGGAGTGGCAGTCATTTGCGGAAAAAATTGTTGCATCCATCCATCCATCGAAAAACAATTAAAAGAAACACACCGGGCCACACTATTTTCGCTTAAAAAAGGTATTTAATAAAAAAGTATTTTTTTTTAAATGTTGCTAATTGAATCTATCTTCATCCACATTTTTTCAGTTGGCTACGAAATCAACAAGCACAACTTAGCCATATTAGACGTACTACATCAGTTTCTCGTGCCTACCGGGCAAACTAAAGGCAAAGACAAAAAAAAAAATTGGAAATACAGAATTGCAGACAGCTAAGACGCCTTCATATTGAAGATCAATACTGTCTCAGACTTAGGAAGAGCTATGAAATTGCGTATAGAAAAATATTCAAAATTTTCCCAATTAAAATTTCAGCCATTTATTGACGTTGTTATTTGTTCTGACACCGATATTTTGAATGCTTACTCGGTAGTTGATGACCATATGTATGAATAAATTAAGAATATGTTTCTTACTATCAAGAAATAAATACTTATTCCATGCGCAATTTTCTTATTTTAATTTACTGGATATAAGAAGAATAAGGAATGAAATGCTCTTTGATTTCTAGGACTAAGAAAATTGGCACTTAATATGAGAATCATACATCTAGCAAAGTATTTTCTCGATTTATGCTCCAACCACTTGAAATGATCTGTTTATCACGTGGACGAGAATCGTTCCCTATTTTCTTGAATTGATAGTCTATTCGATTGAGTTTTAGAACATTTTTCTTTCCGTGTATGTGAAGCTGTAATTAAAAGTAAGAGTAAACAAAAATTTCGTGTAAATGACATTATTTAGTATCTTTTTTCCTAGTTTTTAATATATTCTATTCATCAAAAGTTTTAATTTTATTCCTGATCCCGAATACACCACTTTCCCAGGATGGGCAAATACATATGAGCGATAGTGTACATCAATTTCTACTTTATCCGAATGGAGTCATTTTAAAAACAAAGTCTCCAGATTTTTTAAAATTTTACGGTCAAATCTTCTTCAGAAAGCTTAGGATTGTGAATCGTGTTGTCAGCGACCAAACAAGATACGACGATTAAGAACATACGATCGTCATTCAACTTCAAAGAAGGCAAATCATCCAAAAACAACTTTGGATGCTGCAAACAAGCACATCTTGGCTCCCGAAATGAATATGTGATGCTAGAAACGATATGCGACGATTCTAGATCTCTTTTTATGGGCTTAAGGCATGCGAGTGAGATTTTATAAATTAACTATGAAATGTTTGACCATTTGTTTTGCAATACTAAAAAGCATTGAAATGACCGTGTTATGGCACTCTGCTCATAAATTCTTATACCTAACGTTAGCCTCTTACCTCATGCCCAATATCCCGAAGCCCTGAACTTGATTATGTACTTTGCAGGCTTCCATCAAGCCGTGCATTAATAGTTCTTTGCACCCTTAGCAACTCCTCCGTCGGGAATATACCTTTTACGCGACGTTGGAAATTACAAAAATTTACATGTGCTGTCCGCTTCTATACATTCTAGTCTAAACGGAGCTGATATAATCAGCATAATGTACAGAACATCGATTTGGCTCGACACACGCTAGCCCCGATTCGACCTCGCGAAAAGCTGGAGCCACCCACCACCCCCACCGGGCAGGAAGGCAAACAGGCAGCCGTAGTAAGAATGGGAGCACATGAATATTTATAAAAATCATACCTTTTTCACGGGAAACAAACGAAATATAATTGCACTCCATTCTTCGCATTGTTAGTGCGTCGCTTCCAAAACGGATGAACCACGCAAACAGGACAGAGCGCCATTTAAACGACGGTGTTTTCCTTGGACAAAAATATGTGGTCGGCGAAATACACAAAGGGAAAATTCGCCAGGCAGGCAATCTTTTGTCAAGGACTTTTGATCAAATAAAGATACACTTCTCGGAAAATTTTCAATCCTTTGAAAGTTTCATTCAAAAACGAAGCTGTGAGCTTCAATGCGAGACAACAATGGAGGGCTTTCAATTCACCAGCCACTGAAAAGAGTTATGTAGTTCTGTTCGTGTGCCTGAAGCAGGCAAAGTGCAAAGTTTTTATTAAAATTGGCTGCCGTGTGCACTTTTCAAGGGTGTCGCGGGGAGAAATGCTTTATGAGTTTTCCATTGTTTTCCGAAATGACCTTCAAGTCATTCCACTCATAATAGGTGTGTGCTTGCGAAAATGACCGCAAAAACTGAAATGCTAATATGCGTACAAGTTTTTCACGATCCGGAATTGTGTCAATGCATAGAATTCGTTTGCTGGAATAGATTTTTTTCACATCATCTATTTTATGCCAATAATTATGATTAACATTAATGATTTTTTTGGATTAATTATACACCATCATCATTATTTGTGCGATGTGCCAATTCAACCATTGGCTTCTAGGAAAAACAGTCTTACAATTTCCGTTTAGGTATCCTACGTTTAATGTGGTTTCTCCACCAATCTACAACCTTCAGATTGCCCTTCAAAACACCTCTGGCAATAGAATAATTTCAAAAATCCCTTTTTGTGGTAGAGGAAGAAGTTTTAGCAGGAGGCAAATATTAATTGGAAAAGTCGTCAGATTTAACAAAAATGATTTGGGAGTCGCCAGATTTATAGAACAGATTCAATTTTTTGGGCCTGACCAAATTTCAAATAAATTTGATATTAGTGTAATACGCTTTGGTATAAAATCATTTCTTGAATGGAAGCTTATCAAAAATTTTTGAAACCTAGTGACAAGCACTATTCTTAATAGCACGCGAAATGCCGAAATTACTGAAGCGTACTTTGGCTGGTTCTGCCGAATATGGCAAGAGCAGTTAGACTTCAGATTTAACTCTAATTTTAGTTCCCAATCACACAGTTCTTTTATCCTAAAATCTATGTACATATGTACAAAAATCCAACTCTAAAATTAAAAGAAGAGATGTAAAATCGATATACCCATGTATAGTATATAGATTTGGTCGCATCATATGTGACCAAAATTATTAAATTTCTTAAACAAATCGATGGTCATCATTGCCACCGATAGTCGTGGCTTTTATGATTCAAGTTTATGGGTCATAAATGATGATCCTTTCACACTTGTCCAGTCGTTGACATGCCATGAATTATCTAGAGCGCATTACGCTGAGCAATGCAGCACGTAGAATGATGCATGCTCGATCTAAATATATTCTTATGGCTGATCGTCATTTAAATTATGAATGTGTCTTAGATCGAAGTGTACCCTTGGTACACTACATTAGTTTAAGATAAACGAACATCAAAATTTACGGTTTGTTCAGAATTCGTGACAGGGTCGGCTTGTGTCAGTCGGTTATTGTAGTTTAGCCGTTGACGAGAAAACATGGTACCACAGTTGGATAGTGGGAAAAACTGATTATTGTTGCGTTAAGCAACAAAGGGCTGTCCACTAGGGCTATATCTAGAAGAATTGGTTGTTGCCACGCGACTGTGTCCGAAATTGAAAAAAAACGCGAAAGGATCTCTCCAGCGGAAACCAGGAACAGGACTTGGCAACAAAAAGACAACCGCGAAATATGACCGACATATTAAAAACATAACCTTAAATGACCGGGAAAAACGCAAGGGAAGTCACATGGGCTTCCAGGAAGCGACTGGAATAATGATTAGCGATATAACTGTCAGAAGAAGGCTACAGTTATGTGGATTTTCAGCTGGGTGACCCCGAAAAAAACTAACTTTAACGGCGAAAATGAGGACAGCGAGGCCGAATTTCGCCAAATTTCATCGAAATTAGTCGGAAAATGACTGGAAGAGAGTACTCTTTACCAGTCGGATGGATTGCAGTATGTACGTCGCATAATCGCAGAGGAACTTCATAAAAACTGTGTAGTGACTCGAAACAAGTTCCCCCAGAGTTACATGGTTTGGGGTTGCATTTCCTATTTTGGCACCGAACATTCGGTGTTTCTAGAAGGGTCAGGCGATCAGTTACAGCAGCGTGATTGACAACCATTTGATCCCGTCGATGGATAGGCTCTTTCCAGTTATTTACGACCCGATTTTTCAAGATGACTCTGCGCCATGTCATCGCGCTCGTAAGGTAAATGTGGGTTTTTACAAACAACAGTTCAATACAAAAGCATAAAATAATTGTTTTGTTTTTGAACAGGTTAAAGAATTCGTCGCAGAAAAGGAAATTTCTACACTGTAGTGGCCAGGAAAGAGTCCCGATTTGAACCCAATCGAGAATTGTTGGGCCGATCTGAAACGAAAATTGGTAAGTAGGGGACCAAGGAGTAGTTCGAAAACGCCATTAAAGACGCTTTGAATGACGACATAAGCATCGAATACTGTCGGACATTGATAAAATCCATGCCTCAAAGGATTGAAGCTGTAATCAAGGTTCGCGGAGGATACACAAAGTATTAGTTTTAATAATTAATTAAAGAATATTGTTCCTACCTTTCTACTAGTAACTTCCCATACAAATTTCCTATTAAGAATCGAAAATAGTTGATAATTTTCAATTCAACGAATTTCAGTGCGAAAATAGTCATTTTGCTGATAAAACATAAAAGTGGCTGTACCTTCGAAATAAATAATTTTTTTCTTTATGTGTTTCATACATTTTAAGTATAAGACTACAATTAGAGAAGTAAACACCAGTTCGTTTTATTTATAATTGAAGATCATTATGTAGAGACGGTATGTGATGATATTTCAAGGTGTTCAGTTTTAATTGGCCACCACGGTATATATTTTTTTCCATTTTAATCGGAACCTGAATATCCGTGAATTTTTTCTTTAAAAATTCCTAATACTACCCTAAATACTAGGGGCGTAATTGTTCAACGATTGCACAATTTTGGATTGCTGTGATCGCAGCGAAATTCTTGCCGGACGATTGAATGTCTAATTGTTCTTAAAATCAAGTCTTTATCGCCTTGCCTCGGTGTCAATTAAGTAAAGCGCAGTAAACGAAGATGACATCATGCAGTAGCTGTTCAATTGCATAATCGCATTGTGCCAATTTCATAGTGATACATTTTAATGATTTTTTATTATAGAATTTCGGGTAGGCCTTCGGACCAATTATCTAACCAAGAGAACTACAATAAATGGTTAACTTTGAGTAACCACTGTACCATAATGGGTGTCTTCTTTTTAACTTCCCAGTATATGGGAAGTTCTTGTAATCGCCTCGACAATCGAAATTGAAATTTTCAACATTTCTTTACGTTTTAAGGTCTATAGAGTATATAAAAAGTGTTTTTAGAAAGAAGTATGTATGTGTGTGTGTGTACGTACGTACGTGCGTTCGTGGACAGTTTTTTCTACGAGCATAACTCACGTAAACAAAGTCGTATCAACTTCGTTGAGATGTCAATCGAAGCGTCTTTGCAATTTTAAGAGGTGATTGGTTTTTGGGATACTTCGGTCGGGGGGGTTTGTTGTTTTGCCCCTTTGAAGGTCATTTCTGTCATGCGTTATATCTCGCGAACCAAACATGCGATTTGCACAATTAAGGTGTCAATCGACGCGTATTATTATTTTTGTGATTCTTTCAAATTTTGGAAAAAATCGTTGAAACCTTTTTTTAATTTATTGAAAAAAAATGCTAAAAATTAGGTTTTTTTCCATAAACAATAAGTTTTTAACCTGATTTTGAAAACACAGTAACTAATGTATATAAAATTTATATATTCCAAATAGTTTTTGTAAGAAAACCAGCGAAACTTTTTCTCATAAAAACGTAAAAAATTAAATTAAAAATAAAAAATCATTAAAAGTCATCATGATTTTCAAGGTCATTTTTATCATTCAATATATCTCACGAACCAAATATGATATTTGCATCATTAAGGTGTCAATCGACGTGTACTAACATTTCTGTGCTGTTTTTAACTTTATAAAAAAATCGTTTCAGCCGTTTTTTTAATTTAATAAAAGAAAATGCGAAAAATTAGGATTTCTTTCATAAAATATAAATTTTTAGCCTGATTTACAAAGCTCAATAATAAATGTTCATAAAATTTATACATTGCTATCAGTTTTTGAAGAGAAACCAGCAAAAAAAATTTTGCGAGACTAAAAAAAAACAAATTGAAAAAAAAACATTCAATAACAAAAAGCGCATTCATTTTTGCTAGCCCTCTTTTGTCCTTCAAGCATCGATATAAAAATAACAAATAACGTGAAAAAGGCTTTGTAGCCTTCCCCCTCCGATTGATTCGCGTGAATATTCAATCAAACCAATCCACCCCCCAACCATCAAAAGCCTTACGTAATCAATGGACGTTCCAGTAGATGATATGGTTGATATTAACTCCTTTAAATTACTGTGATGAGCACCTCTCATTATTATTATTTAAGGTAGTATTAGTTTCTTAAATATTTTTTTGTGTTCAATATTTTTAAGATTTATGTAGATATTACTGGAAAGTTGACCGTGTGGACCTCAAGGGTCGCACCTCGCGGCTTGTTTTAATATCAAATCGCGTCTTTTCCATATTGCGGAGGATGAGCTTTACTAAAAAGAAATTAACCACCCACTCTGGAATCAAGGCTTTGTTCCCAGTGTTTATTTTTAATTGAGGAATCTTAAAAAGGATTTTGTGGACAAGTACTTTGTGACAAAAGGTGCATTCAAGCATTTTCAAGACGAAGAAAAATAAGTCATGACTATAAAAGCCTTCTATAAAAATATATGGAGATTACATAGATCAATAACATTTGCTTCATTTCGTATTCTTTTTCTTTGCACCTCTTTTGCCGGGAACTCACCGGCACAAAGTCTTTAATAAGAACAGATTGCAGAACGGTTTAGCGATGAATTCAATGAACAGTACATGCTTTAAGCCACTTCGACGTCGTTATAATGAAGCTGGCACGCATTTAGAGAAACTATTTTGGCTGTTATCTGAATCTTTCTCTCAGTTTATCGACCGCCAATTCAGACTTTTTTCCCGACAAGCATGGAAATATGCAGAGTAGTTTGGCTACGACTTTATTGTGAATAAACTTTGGAATTTTCTTCTTCTGGGAATGCATAAACCCGGTGCGATACTTGCTTTCCGCTTGCTGTTTAACTGGTCGCTTGGGTGCTCTTTGCATCAAACTGTTGGGTTTGTTTAACGTGAATGAGCCTCAATTCTCTGGGCTTCGTAAGTTACTGGATATGCTTCATTCCAGCGCCCCTCACATACGGACGAGGTTTCCTAAGCCACTCCCAGAGTAGTTACGAGCAACAAAGCGATGGTTAATGTGGCATCGCCTCAACGATGACCCCTGGCTTGCTTTGTTGATTTATTCACGCCACTCGTTACGCTGAAAGGCTTCCCCCGAAGGGAGTGACCATAAACAGTCCTGGGACAAAGACAGTAACGATTCAAAACGGCGTGCCAACCGCACCTGGAGCGGATTAACGAGCTGGGCCCGTGTCCTCTTCGACGGGGGACTGACTGACTGGCTCCTTCCACGCCTGCACTGCGTCAGCCGGAAACAATGTTGGCGATAGTGAATCCCGCAAGCGGGGGTGCATGGACTGGCTGCAAACGATAAACAAATCGTGAGAATGGCGGGAAAACAATGTCAAGAGCGTGGAAGCGATATATGGCGACATGTGTGTGATGATGTGATGCGAAGACTATGCTGTAGCGCGGGGCGCGCGGGCAGAGCTCACACAGTAACGGCATCGAGATCAAGGGCAATCAGCGGCGACGATGATGACTAGTTGTGGTGAATGGTAATGATGACGTCAGGCGCAGAGTGGCACCAACCACTCCCAGACACCGCGCTATCAATGCAAATCCAATTACGGGCAATAAACGGCGTTAAATTAACCGCAGGTCGGACCTTTGGCCGGGATCGTCGACTGGGCGGTGGGACGGGGGATCTAAACATATGCAAATGCTACTCACCCGGTCGCAGGAACTTTGGTTTCGGCGGCGCTGCTGATATCATACCGCGGGATTGTTTGATGCTTCCCAATCGCCTCAACAGGCCCACATGCTCGCCCCAATGGACTGCGGCGACGGCGGCAACCCGCTTCGATTGCTCCAATGACTAAATTATTCTCATTCAAATTTATTTATAGCTCCGTGGAACGAAGGAAGCACGGCAAACACGCGGGCCGCCAACAGCAAATAGATAAATCGCTTGCAGGCGCACACAACACAACACACAATGCGCGGCACAGTCTGTAATCCGGAGGGTGGGGAACACCGAGGGAAGACAACGAAAATTCCACTAATGAGGTCGAGTCGCTCGAACCTTTCGCGGGCACGCTATCGTCGATAATCACTTTTGATTGTTTGTCAAACGCCGCGTCCCCGAATCGAGGATAATCCGAAAACAGTGTTTGGCGTCCCGTTCAGGTTCAATGCACCGCTGCCGTTGTTAGTTTCCTCCGCGTACACACACGCCAACTGCGGTTCCACGCTAGACGCGCAACTTCTGTCGAATGCACAGCTTTAATTAACACATACGACCGCTCGACGGCCGGGAATTAATGATTTGTGATCTTCGAAACAACTGCACAGAGTCACTAAACCTGTTTGAATTCCACCAAGTCTGTCGCCGTCCAAATGCAAACCACAACAAACCGATGTGGCACGGAAGACATCGGAACCGGGGCGACGGCGAGATGTTCAATCGACTCAATAGAACATCTGTCAAACGTGACGCCCATATTGAACGGACCCGCTTTTCATCCAGCTTTGAACGGACTTCCACCGCATGCCTTTCCCGGTAAGCGTCTCGGGCTACTACTATCACTCCAGGCTGTCACTGGAATCTTTTTGGCGGCAATTGGACCATTGTTGTTTAGCTGTATTCCGTATGACGTCACTTGGTTATGGTTATTTCAGCATTGAATCTCGGATGTAATATGACGTATGTCTATGCTGCTAGAATCAATAATTCTCCAGAAATTCCCGATATTTTGTATTAGTTGGGAACATGTGGGTGCAACATTCGAAGTGGAAAAAATACGAGCCTGACAAAATTTCCACATTCGACCGGTCGTCACCTAACAAAAAGCGGTTCGTGTCTAGACTATAAAAACTGAATCTAGCAACAGACACACTTTAGAATCCACACAACTGTCATATTTTCGCAACTCTGCAACCAATTTCAGTTCTGACCAACTTACACTGTAAAAATTCTGAAAAAAAAAACAAATTTCTTGAACAAATTGATGAGAACGATATTTAAAAGTGTTCTTGATTTTCTTCATAAAAAATATTTTAAGCTTCTCTCAAGCAGACATACGAGAAAAATTGCATAAATTAAATTCATACATTCATGTGTTTTGCGAGGATAACCTAAGAGTAGTTTTTAAAAATTTAGAACGACACAAAGCCGTTAGGCTGAATTCAAAATTTTATTAAATTTTATCTTTTTGAGTGCTCCGTAAAAAACCTAAACAAAACTTTTGTGTAGAAAAAATATATCAATGTTTGATAACAACAGAAAAATGGTTTGCATACATTTTTTGGCGTTAATTCTAGGTGATGGTTTTTTCATTAATACATCATCTAACTTCAGGAACTGTTTGACGAATCTATTGAAAATCATTAATACAGCAATACAATTCAAAATGTGACCATGTAGTCAGTTTTACCCTAAATTTTTAGTATGTTCTCTTAAAATCCTCACTAATGGAATTCAACGCGCGATATAATTATAATATATATATAAAATGCGGTCTAAGTGCAACCCTTAAGGCCCACATAACTAACTTCCCAGTGGGTTGAATAAAAAAGCTATAATTTTTTTTTATTAATTACTATTATCAATAATTATTAAAATTACTGTTATTTTTATTAATTTTTGATCTAACCATAAAAACTTTGTTAGAGGAAGACGCCTTCACCACCTGGTTGTCCTCTACCAAAGCCTCGACACCCTCCTCCTCTTCCCCGTCGTCTTCCTCGTTCTCCTTCCTCGTGCTCTATCACGGCCACAATCATAATTGAGGGTATTTAATTAATATTAATGACAATCATTCGTTATTAAGAATGTTTGATCGTTACTGAATAATTATAATTGACTTTTTGTTTACAATATGAAATTACAATTAATAATATTTGATTATTATTAACATTATTAAATTATTTGCAACAATACCCAATTATTAACTACATTAGCGTCACTGCTCCTATTCTCCCAAACCTGATAATATAAAATTGGAATTCTATAAATTAAATTTTTTTTCGATAACATTTTTTCATCTTAAATAAAAAACGGTTGAACCGATTTTGCTGAAACCTCATTCAGTTTTAAGTTACGTAATTACGCGTCCAATAAAACCCACGTCCCACGTCAGTATGATCTTTTGTTCTTGAGATAATCGCGACGAAAAACAATTCATACACACTCACAGACACCTCTTAAAAAGCGATGGATTTGGATTCTAGAGACCTTAAAACGTGGAGATATGTCAAAATTTGTGATTCACAAAATCGACCCCATTACAATAACTTCCCACAGGGAACTGGGAAGTAAAAAAATTGTTTTGCATTCCATAACAATTAAATAATGTTTAAAAAAAGTTATATCAGAATATTCAATGAAGGCGCTGAGAATAAAATTCTTGAAATTTTGCTTTTTTGGCCTTCTCGGCGGTAAGAGTATGTTAAGGAAAACGTTTCGATTTGCGAAAGAGATAGTTACTGTAAATCGATATATCTTTGGTAGGATTGTATTCGGTATTGTTGAAAGTCCGATTCAAGTGTTACGCTGCCCCTAGTCCAACTCAGGCTATTCTTATTATCTCAATAATCAACCAAAAACGTGATGATTGCGTGTGAGACGATGAGAATGAAAGCCAAATCCGACTGGTATTTAGTTTCATAAGACAATGTTAAGCCATCCACGTTATCCAACCTATTATCATCCTTGCTCGTTAGCCACTCATATAGTTCCAGGCAAGCAGATATTTCCACTTCGATCGAATTGTGTAACAATCTCCAAACAAAATCAATTCCGGCTCAAACAAATCGGAGTGGTTAAGGGTGGGTGGGTTGAGGGTGGTCAAGGTGGCGTCGACGACAGCACCTTGATGAAAACGACCCAGTCCACTCCCAGACACTCAATCGAAAAAAGGACTTGAATTCAATTCGAAATTTCTCGTCCTGCGCGCGGACCATTATATATTATGAACGCACCCCAGGGTTGCGTGACGTCACCTCACCAAGCTTGCATAAGCCTTTGTGGGTAGATTTCTTGCATCTATTCCACGGCAGGTAAGTAAGTACACGATACCTGCACTTTTCCGTGCATAATCCAGAAGGATTGTGGGAAGCTGATAAGGACGACATCACTTCTTTGACGGAATCCATGAATTGTCGTAGGGGTATTGTATAAGCCTATATAATAATCAATGCGGGATATTTGTGTGAGTGGAATAGATCCACTTTATCATTTGGTGTGTCCTCGATTCAAGACCTTCCCCCTAGCAACAGCTCACAATGCAGTTGATTCGCGCAGGTTTTTCGCGTTGCAAACGAACACTCCATTTCCATTTCGCATTCATGACGTCCGCCTTTTATTTGAGTGTGTTATAATTTGATGACGTAGTTACCGGTGTATCAGTACCGAGGTTTTTCGATCATATTGAAATTCTATTAATTTAAGGTAGACGGCCAAAAAATAGTGATTTTTTATGAATTTGTTTCTCAGCTCCTTCATTAAATATGATCCTGCTACTGTTTTTCAACAATACATCTAACTTTTGAGAGTACAAAAACTTCTTATATTTCATTTCCCATTATAATGCTATTTTATAGAGGGCGCCAAAGTTGACACCTCGATAAGTACCTCATCGCATGGCCGACAATTAAAATTAAAATTTGCAAATCTGAAACAGAAAACTCAAAAACGGTTTTAAAGGCTAAATAATAAATAGCACGCACCCTCTGACCTCCCACAATAAACATGAGACACAACATACCAAAATTACTCTTCCTTCAGAAAGAGCGCTCGGATTTCGTCTCATTTTGGGCGCGAAAGAATGAGCGATAATACATGGTGTAATTTCCGCATGTGGAATCGGGCAAATGTATTGTGGCGAGGCTGCTATAGTGTGTCAGCAATTCGTATACATATACATGCTGCGTCCGAATTAGTGTGCGAAAGACATGTCTACCGATACCGAATACGCATGCAATATTCCACATAGCGTGTGACAAATATAACAGATGTAAACTTTGCAGCAGTTGGTCCTTTTGATAGTTAGTTGCATCTATTTTAATGAGTGATGACCAATATAAATCAGATTTCACGAATAATTATAAGAATACTGTATATACTATCATCAATTTGCTGATAGTAATTTTCTTATTACTATTACAAATTGAAATCGAAAGTTTCAAGAAAAACGATAGCTAACGTACAGTCTGTTACGTACGTTACGTTGCGATCTATTTCTTTTCCTATGACATAGAGGTCACCTCAGTCCTCCATGCTTCATGGAAGGAATCAGCTGTCAGTCGAATTCAGTCGTTCTTCGAGTGTTTTTTTTTTGAAAAGAGTGCTGCTTACACCTCGCGCGTCGAGGCAATTTTTTACGTCCGCATGAAAAAGGACCTAAATTATCGCAAGCAGCTGCTGCGAAATACATGGAGAAGTCGAAGCAGTTCGCAAGCAATTGGGTGAATTGCTATAAAAAGGTCGGTATTGCCGATGATTTCAAGCAACGTGACAAAAAAGATAAAAAAACATTCTCGCAGTGTTTTCGAAGGATCCAACTTTGAGTCTACGGTGAAAGTGTAAAATTGAAAGCAAAAGGTGTTGACATATCATACGAAACAATTTGTAGGCACTTGCTTGCAAATAAAGTGAAATATCGGAGTACTTTGGAAAAGTCAATGTTAAGTGAAAAATACGTTGAAAAACATGTGGCACGGGCGAAGGAAAACTTGGACCGCGATTGGAGTAACGTGATCTTTTCTGAAGAAACTTCCTTTTAGGCGTTTCCGAGCATCAAACACGCCTGAAAAACCTCCACTAGTAGACTGCTCCAACGGATTGTTAAACACCCCGCCAAGGTCCATGTTTGGCGGACCAACTTCCGTTTCCGAACTTTCTTCTTATTTACAGACAATTTAAATGCCGAAAAAATGAACAAAATCTATCAAAAAGCTTTGTTACCATCTGCCAAGCAATGGTTCATCAGAAAAAAATGAGACCTGGATCCTTCAAGAGGACAACATCAGAGTCGAGCATGTGGCGAGTGGAAAGGGCAAAATCGGATTGTCACTTTAGATTGGCCATCTCAGTCACCGGATGCAAATCCAATAGAAAATGTAAGGGCTCTAATAAAAATGCAACTTCGCAAACGCAAGTCATGAAATTTAGATCAACTTTCTCGACAAATTCGCAAAATTTGGAGGTCTTTTCCAAAAGAATATGCCGAAAACCTCGTGGAAAGCATGTCCCGACGGTGTCAGGCCATAATTCATGTTGCAGGGGATTGGACTTGCTACTAAGATATTTGCATTGGAGTGTTGATGACCAATTAAACAATAAATGTGCGAATTTTTTAAAAATCTATTATTGTTATAATTTAACAGTGACCACGCTCTTATGTAATTTCGAATTCAACGCCAAGTGCACTTTTCATGTAAGATGGAAAATAAAATGCGGATTTATGAAAAGAAACGTCCATTTTTACGGGTAATATTTTGGAGGCGCGTGGAAAACTTACGCCCAAGGCGCTAAAGAAGCCTAGGAAGGGCCCGCATAAGCTTCTAGTAATATGCACATTAGACCTGGTAACTCAGTCGAAACACAGCTATAAAGACTATACTAGGTCTATAGATAACTTGTGTCATAACATTCCCCGTCCAGTGTTACGCCACGTTCAAAAACAATTCCACAACAGTATTAACTCCTTCCATTCGTCCTTAACTCACGAAATGACGTCACATGGTGCTGGGGATCCAGGTCATCGCGAAATATCTGAATGCAACCCCTTGTTTGTCGGCACTACCGCTCGCCCTCGTTATATCTTGTCTTCACGCTCAATGGATGATTTCAATGGTGTCCTATATTCCTGTACACCTACAATAAAAATAGCTTGTGGAAGAGTGGTAGTTGGAAGTTTTAGCGCCAATGCGAAAATCAGTGGACGTGGAGCTTGAAGACTCCTCCACGCGAAGGCGCTAGCACTCTTGCACTCGAGCAGCTCGCCAGCTAGCTTGCCCGTTCACATCAACCCCTGCCTTGGGGTGGTTGGTCTGCTGGATTTAAGCTCGGTGTCGTTCCAGAGAGGTGCACGGGCTCTGCCTCATTTTCCACTTTTCCGATTTTCCTCGCTAGACGAAAAGTTCAGTTTGGTTTTGTGTGCTGGCATGAAAGTGACGATAGAGGCGCCGAACAAAGCGAACCGAGTCGATGTTCATTCAAATCGCCTTGTTTTTTAGTTGAAGACACCACTTGTCCAATCCAGGAAGTTGCCTAAGTGTTAAGGAAGAAAACCAATCGTCCGTTACGCTTAAAAATTGTACGCCCACGAGTGTTCCATTACTAGTTGCCCGAGCGGTCTCGTTAGTTCGGCAGCAAGCCTAGGTTTTCGTAATAGAATGTTACGTAAAGTTTGCCACTAGAAAAAAAACGTGATTGACTAGCGGAAAGCGTGAGTTACGAGCCTGAATTCGAAACGGTTACATAATAAAATATTCAGCCTTGCATCGATTGTACTATTCAATTCGGTTTCGTCCTCCTCCTTCTCCTTTCGCACGAACGGAAGCTTTAAGAAAGTCATTCGGTTGCATTGAATTTTCCGGAAGAAAGTTGTGGACGTTTTTCGGTCGCATATCCTTAGAATTTCAATTTTTTTCTCTTCGAATAGGGGACAAGTGCTAGTCAGTGAAGTAGTTTCGTTACGTTCGAGATCCTTTTACATGAGTGCATAAGAATATAAATTACAAATAGCATAAATAGTGATGTCATAGAGCTCTAACAACACTTAAGGGAGGAGCTCCAGTCAACGGAGCAGCGAGTCCATAACGAAATTACCTAATATTTGATCGATATTCGGAAAATTTATTTGTCATCTCGAGTGTGAACGAATTTAGCTGTTGATAATGCTGCATATATCGGAACGGATCCTTATTCTAGCTGGAATTTTATTTGTGCTTAGCTTCAAAGGTGAGTTGCATATTGAATGGTAACGTACAATACAATTTTTTTTGCACGGTTCTTATGCAATATAACAACACATGCATTTCTTCCATGCCAAACTTCTCCGTTTAAGCAAGGAGTTTGTATCCTCGCTTGAACTGTTACATAAATCCTTGAACAAAATTGGAAGACTGCTATAGACACGACCCACAAGAATGAATGTTTCATGCATAATACTGTTAAGAGTCATAGCTGGCAATAAGTCCTGAGAGCTAACCCCATCAACTTTGTTATTGAAAGTAGTCCTTTATTAAATAACCGTCACCATTAAGGAAGCAAGAACTCGTGCCGTTCATAATTGGTTAAATCAAATAAAAGAGCTTCCGGAAACGGCCGAATTCACATTCGTATAAACTAACTGGAAGTCACATGAACTGGAATGTGAAAAAGTCACCCAAGGGATGGGGATGGTTCGAATAGGAAACGATGACGGGGTGAATATGACATGTCTCTCAAACTATTGATTGTACAATATTCCATACAAGTGAATTCACACATATGTATGTGTACTCATTGCAAATAACTAAATGAATACCTGCACGTCTATTTGGCCTCCTTACGAAATGAGGCGAACCATTACTCAGTAGCGTCCATTGCTGAAAAGCAGCCAACAATTTGCAGGTTTTTAGCCTGATGGCTCTTGCATGCGCTGTTTCGTATGTGTGCGAGTGAATATATATATATATATGAATTTTCTAAGCCCATTTCTAGCTGAAGGCGTAATGACAGTGATTTGTTTCTCGAGAATATGCATAAGTGTTTCAGATAGTGCGGCAAAGCATGTGACAAACACTAGAGAACGAAGGAGAATATGTGATGAGAGTTGAGAAAAGGATCCCCCCCCCCCCGCCTTCCGTACCCATTCCTATCCGAAGATACTGTTGGTTGACCTGTTCATTTACATAAGTATGGGAAGTTTTGCAAGGACGACGAAAAAAGCTTTGGCCTTGAATAGTCTGTTTTTATTCGAAAAGTAACTATTCATCACGTTCATGAACGTATGGTGGACATCACTATGTGCGCTCGAGGAAACGAGGACCACGTCATATCTTTGGCATCGTGAGAAATTTTCTTGGCAAGCGTTGACGAGTTTAATTCGGTAGAACATTGTTCGCGACTGTTTTACGACATTTTTATTTGGCAATATTTATGGGATATTATCTACTGTCCTTGGGTTCAAAATTTGGCAAATAAATGTATATGGAGCTTAAGCTTATGGTTGAGTCGCATGCTAGTAGAGCACGCCACTATGATACTACTTGAAGCGATTGGTGCCTACTTGAAAGGGCCTGCGCTTACAAAAGGTCCTGCGCTCCCAAAAGAGTTTGTTAACAGTATAAAAACACTTTATTGCACACTAAATACAATTAACAAAAGTACTATGACAGGTGTCCTCGAAAGAAAGAATACATTTTCCCCCGTGTCGATCTTAGCGCCGCTCCACGGTCGAAGGGGTGTTCATAACAGCCACATACTCTAATCATCTGTTCGCCGCTTACTTCTGACTCAATGTACATCGTAATGACGTTTGATGTGTGCGCCACGTTTCAATAAACTTCTCATACATATTTCTTTGTTCTCAATTATATCTAATCCCCAACTAAATGAGCAAACAAATGGCACATCAACGGCAAATAAAGTAATTAAGAATCGATCTTGACATTCTTTTCTGATATCATCGATATTTCGGCATTCATCGTCAATTTATTCGGGTTAGGTTGAAAATATTGGCTCCGAGTGCAACTGACCTACTGTACTGCAGTATTTGAAAATGTTACTAAGTGTTACATGGAGGGGGGGGGGATTTAGCAAGTTGTTATGTAACAAAATTCAAAATTAGTTAAAGCTCCTTTTTTATAATACTAAATCATAAAGTCAAATTTTAAATTTATTGGCCACGTCACGAGGTCAGCAGACGCTAGGCGCGTTCTACAAAATTTAGATACATGGTTTATAATTTGTGTTCAAAATATTTAAAAATTTAAAAGGGGGTAAGATGAATTTGTTACAATTTAGCGTCCACTTTCTTGACGTGAAGCATCAGAGATTTTTTTAGATTTAAAAAACCAATTCGCTTGGTGTACATTTGAAATACTGAAAGAAAAGTGAAATATCCAAAAATGCTACATGTTTGAAAACAGTTCGATTTTAAAAGGAAATTTTTAGGATATTTACTACTGGAAAAATTGTTGGTTTCAATAATTTTCACAGAATTTTAGGTACACATTGAAGCTAAATATGCTCTCTAAAGATTTTTCAAGTTTAAAATAATAGATCCAACAGTTTTTGAGTCGGTTTTTACGGAGTTTACAAAAAAAGTGGTTTTGCGAAAAACCACTGGATATTCTCAAACCGAGCGTAGATCAGTAACATTAACAGGCTTCAACTTCAGAACGACTGCAAATTTCGTTCTGATTCTTAAGGAAGAAATTCTACTAATGTTTAATTTATGCAAAACTGCGAAAATATATTCCTGCAAGTTGTACTCAGATGAATCTATCCCCCCCCATTTTATTTTATTTTGCTACCGTTTGGGAGATATGGTGTATTGACTTAAGAGGGTCTTTTAGGTTACGATTTTTCAAAAAAAAAATATTTTAATCATTTTTTTAATAGAAAGAAAAATAATATCATTTTGAAATTTTGTACATTGGGTGTACGAAAATATTTTTTTAGATTTATTTATTGTTTTTTACCCATAGCAATTTATTTAAAAAAAATACGCCGGACGTGATTTCAGGTGACTGGATCATCTGGGAAAAAACAAAACGCCAAATTAATCCTTGTTTGAATGTCTGTGTCAGCCACCGGAATGATTTTTTCATTGAAAAATAACAAAATGGCGGCCATTTTTTTTAAAAAACTATTTTTTGAGGGTAGAAAATTGAGTGAAAATCGGAAAATTTGCTACCGATCATGATGATTTAGCTACCGGCTATAGCCATATATGTGTAAAACAACATATTAAAAAATCAAAGTGATCGGTTGAGTATTTTTTTTTTCAAAATCGTGTCCGCCATCTTACAAAACATGTTTCGAGAAAAATCGTGTTTATTTGTTTTTACGATTTTTTAAACGCTATTTACCTCTACTCTGCTATACCTGGGTCATACGAAATTCCTTCCTATTTTTTATACAGTCACACGTACTAGCTTATTGTGCATCTCTGCGAGCGATTTTTACAAAAATTTTAACCTAAAAGACACCTTAATTGTTTTTGTTCCAGTATCTAGAAATCAGTCCAGTCACGATTAAAACTGTAGACAAAAATTTCGTTTCAATATCCTTAAACTGACAAGAAAAACCTCTATGTTTAGAGTGAAAACCCGTTCATCTAGGGTTGGAAACCCCTTTCCTGGCATCATTGATGAAAAATCCGGCGTCAAATATTTTTTTCGTCCAATCACACAAAAATTTTCATATATTGTCGTTTGTTTGTTTGTTGTTTGCTTCGTTTTTGAGATCCCTATCTAATAAATAATGGCGTCAAATAGAGTAACTTCAACCTTTTCTTCAAATTCAACGGTTGGTTCAAGCTTAAATGAAACATAATATCCTTTTCAAAACCAAATACAAGAGGATTGCCAAAGACAGAGTGCTTATCCATTTGCATTTCAAATATTTAGTACATGTATAAAATTTCATATTAGAAATGTTTGTTGAATAAAATCAACTTTAGGGGTATACCTACTTTACAAGGCCAAAAAAAAGTTCACGTTTACAAATTTATTGTGAAGCCCCTGTGATATATACCGGTATAAATCCTTTTGCATTCAATAAATAAAGACTTGAAGTTAAAAAAAAATGTATGTACATATATTACCGCAATAGTGACGTCATCAAAACACAAACAAAAATGATTACCAAACGGTGCCATTGATTCAAACTGGAAGACTTGCCTGAAACACGAAAATCAAAAATATTATGTTTGTGAACCAGTAAAAAAATTTTTTTTGGGGCAAAAACAAAAACAAAATGGCGTCGGTTCAAAAGAAGTTGTCCAAAAATCGTCATTTTTTTGTTTGAATTGTGATTTTAAAAAAATTTAAGAAATAAAATTTATTGAGATGTTTGATATTCACACGATACCTATACATATTAGGAATAAGCTGTGAAAATTTCAAAAAAAATCGGTTGTGTAGATTTTGAGAAATCACTGGCACCGTATCAAAAAAGTAGTTTCGAGAAAAAGCGTTTAAAGCGCTCGGAAGTGCTCTCGAAAATATCGAAATAAATATTGATGTAGTGCTCAGATCATTATGACATTTTGAATGAGCATTACTGAAGTATGTACTTTTCTTTCGAGATCCGTAAAAAAATCGATTTTTTTTGTAAAGTAGGTATACCCCTTAAAACAGTTTATTTAAATAAAATTGCATACTGAACTTGTTAACAATCGCAGGAAAAATTTTGAAACCCGGGGAAAGAAACCTATAATTTGAAACGTTTCTGATCCGATTTGAAAACCAAACTACCGACGAAAATCAGTGTTATCTCATTTTAGAATTCACATATAAAAATGTTTTTAAAAAATGAACATTACAAGCTGAATGTAACGTGTGCCGTTTTATAGGGTTTAACGGCCATCAGATTTGATTACCGGCCAATACATTTCTTTAAATGTGATTTCAATGATGGTCTTCGATTAATTAGATTACATCCATTTATAACAACCTCCACTTCCAGCCAGGAACTCGCCCAGTCTCGCGCTAATACCAAGGTATTCTTTTCGTAATCGACTTACTTGCACAATACACACCTCCACTAATACTACTTTTCCACGGATCCTCGGTATTCTTCCTGATAAAGAGCTTAACATTTAATACACTCCACAAGCATTGCTTTGTCATTTGAATCCGTGGCTGGAAGATTTGATCGATTTTATGATTATTGATTTATTACATTTATTTATATACATAGACATATATGATATATGTACTCGTATAGGATAGCTGGATTTCAGTCAAGTCGTGCTGATAGTATTCATTCATTCTCATGTGATTTTTCGGCATTGCTAATGAGTGGTTAATGGGACATTCTTTCATCGCCCACTTCCAAGCTTCACTCTTGGCACGCAATGATATATTCGATGTTAGGGGTGGTCTTTGCACCACATCTAGATAATATCGAGGAAGAACATTTGGCGAATCCTTATTTATGAGCTCTTCTGCTTCGCACAGAAGAAGAAGGTGAGCCCCAATAGTATAATAGTACTACTCACTATAATGTAATCGCATTAATGAAGGATTGGGGCTACTCAGCATTGTCAACACATGACTTCCACGAATTAAGGTGAAGAAATAAATGAAGCACAATTAACGATTCCTGACATGGGAAATGATTTAAAAATCAATCGTTTTTTGTGGAATTCACTTACGTTTGTACTATCAATTCACTTACGTATAAAAACATAGGGAATTCTAGGACAATCCACGATTGTTACCGTAATTTTGCAATTAAAATATTCTGTTCTGTATTTTTGATCTATTAGTAAGAAAATTAGTCCACGCATACTATTTCTTGGAAGATTTTCAGAAATCAAACAAAAGAGTTGAAAATTCTGCGCCCAGCGTGGGGTAATCGTTTACCAACGCGTCAATAAATCATGTAACTTCATCTGTATAAAACAAGATAAAATCAATTTATTCATTATTTTAGACAAAATATAGTTGAATCAAATTTTTGTGATATTATTCCTAGACATATTCATCAAATAAATATGTACGTGTCATTTCAGGTACTACGGCCATAGTATGCTATCATTGCAATAGTGAATTCGATCCAAGATGTGGCGATCCTTTCGATGATTATTCTCTAGGTCACTTGAATTGTAGTATGAAACCAGCTCCTGATCATTTACCACATCTTGAACCAGTTGTTTGCAGAAAAATTACACAAAAAGGTAATTAAGTAATCAAAATAGATCGGCAGCATTGCAAATTATGGCTGTTTTTTTTTCAGCAATAGAATATTTTATAGAAGTGTTTATATTGATTGTCTTAATGAGAATTGTGGTGGATAGATTAAGTAGATTTCTATAAAGTTTTTCGCAGAACGTGATGCCAACTTGGACTCATTTTTATTTTCTAAATACTTCGATTATTTAAAAAAAAAAAGATAAAGATGAAATCTAGTTTTGCTGTGTTAAATATTTTTTCTAAGTATGCTTAATGACGTAGTCCAAATATTTGAGCTCTGAAATTCGTTTTTGATCTACGAAAATTCCACGAAGAGCTACAAATTTTCTTTCTCTTCCACAAACACGAAATTGTGAGCTTAAGTTCAAGTTTCTGGGATCGCAAAATCACCCATTTGGGTGCCATCTTTAAAATAAGATAAAAGTGGCTCGTGTTGCTCTAACAAAAAAGTTGTGTATGGCAAACTTGTGTAGAATTTTTTTTTGGGTCGCCGTAACTTTTTTGGTTTTAAATTTGCCACAAAACACTTTCAGGGTTGAATATGTCTAGAACTGTCCATGAATTGTTTTTTTTTATAATTGCTCTTCTGTATAATTTGAGCAAACTATTTAACCTGATCAAATGTCGTAAATTCTCAGCACGCATTGGGACATCTCGAAACTTCACGTTTTTTTCGAAACGACTTTTCTCGTCACAGTTACATAGTTATCGTGCTAACTCTGAAATTTATTTGTTTTATATTTTCGAATAATGAATCAAGTTTTATACACACTTTCTGAGATATGTCAAATTTATTGGGGTGTCACATTTTCTACGTCTTTTCAAGATGACGCCCAAATAGAGGGATCTGCCATCCTAGAATCTTTAACTTAAGCTCAAAATAATACCATCTGCATATTGTGAATCAGCCTGCCTATCTAACATGCACGCTTGACGTCATTTTACCGACCATTTAAATGGAATGCTCGTCAAAAAGTGCATACAAATAATGATTGTAATAATTCTCTCCAGTCTGACAAGTGCTTCACGGGTTCCAGAATGTGCCTTCAGATGGCGTGCTATAAAATGTCTGAAGTTGCTGCAAAGGTATCGCACCGCCATTTTCTCATAAGTTCGCTTTCCTAGTTCTCTGCAGCTATGAAAGCATCCCTTCTATGTCTCTGTTTCCGCGGGCACTGATCGAGGGTAGGTCTAAAGAAATTCATGTAAAAAATAGATATCAAGAATATATGTTCAAAAAGCTGTGGCACTACGCCTAAGATAAGCACCAAAAATTGTATCGGCAAACTCATTGGAATAAAATCTGAATATAGTATCTAGAACGTAGATTTCACATACCAGGAAATGTAATATTTACTCTCCCTGAATTACCGGGAGGACCTGAAGGTCACATTTAGTCGTCCGCTGGTCCCTAACTCACGACTCGAAGATCGTATTTAGTCGTCCTTTAGCCACCGCCATGTTTCGGGTCGCATTTAGTCGACTCTTGAGCCACATTAGATTACCCCCTATACCCTCGCCCGCAACTATATCATCATCATCATATTCATGTTCATTTAATTTAATTGTAAATATTATTTCGGTTAAGTACTTTACGCAAAAAACATATGAACCAAAGGCACAACAAAGTATCCATTCAATAATCTTTAAGCATCGGCCAAGGTCGGATAGAATTGTTTTTCAAATTTGCTGTTTGACATATATGTATGTCGCTGTCAAACAATCTTACCTTTTACTTGTCAATGTCAATATATCATGTACGTCAAAAGTCTCCATAAACTGTGAACGGCGCGTCATGCTTGGTCTGTTCAATGCGTTCACTCGATTATAATATTTTATTAATAAATAATTTATCGTTAAAGAATTATTAGTTCCATTGTAGTAAATACCTACAAAATGGGTGACCCCATTTTTTGGCTTGTGTCAGCAGGGTTCACGTTTCACATTCGTACATTAATACCGAACAGTTAACCGTTATTTTGATGTGCAGCTAGTTTGTTCGGTGGACTTTGTTAGACTTTATAAGTTAATTTTTCGTTTTTGAACTAAATACCGTCAAAAATCATTTACTAAATTTATCTTTTCAGTTTACGGAAAAGTACGTGTTCTTCGTGATTGTGGCTATATTCGTGACGACCGAGATAACAAGGAGTGTGTCAAACGTCTTGGCACCCATGACGTCCAGGCGTTGTATTGCGCATGCACAACCGATTTGTGCAATGCCGCTCCCGCAACAACAGTGTTCAACAAGGATAGTAACATATTGATGAAGGCATTGCCTGTAGCTCTTGTAATTTTAACACGTAGCCTTAACATCAAATCAACTAATTTATAAATGTCTTAAAAATTGTTTTCAAATTTTATCACAATTTTTGTTTTCTTAAATTGTAATTTTAATGTGAACAGAATGATGTCACGTAGGAGCATTATGAAAATTGAAATAAAAAAATATGAAATACGGAGACAGAAAGTAAAAATATTAAATTGAAATAACATAGAATGAGCGGGCAAAAGAATAATAGCATTATGTTATTCTGCGGTAATGTAATAAATGGAATCTATTCTGGTCAACAACAACAAAAACGTATATCGAATCGACCTAAAATGACGAATCTTAATATTAATAAATCTAAAGAAAGTTTAAGATCTAACAAATTTTCTAGAAAGAAAATTCAACAACTATGAAAAATCGCTACTTAGTCTTATAATTTTGTTATTGTAAGCTAGCTCGGAACGAATGAATGGACAAAAGTGATATTGATATTCTAAAGGATATTCAATGGTAATTTTAATTCGTAGGCTTTTAACATCATCTTGATAAATTTGAAATTGTTTAATTGAAGGCAGAAAGGATCGTAGGCAATACACATGTATTTATAAATTGTATTTATGTCGACTGTTCTGTTTATTTATTTATTTTTAGCTCCACGTTGAACAAATTTTGAATGATGAAAGTCGACAAAAAAAATATCACTTTGCGAGTGTGGGAAACAATTAAGTGGAATATTGTAAATTGAGAAATATTACTCTGTTGATTTTACTCAAACACTGCCTAGCTAATCAAATAGGATTATACTATGTTAATTAGGTCTCATAATTTTAATTAATAATATATTCGGCTCACTTACACGACTCATTCACACGAATTGGATTTAAATATTCCCGAAGATATTAATATCATGTATGGGCATGATATATAGTTAATAGTGTTGTTATTTGAATTATTATTATTTTTAAGAACGTGTTTAGGGTATAAATAGACAACCTAATGGGCGCTAAAGCAAAATAAACAATGATGCCTTCTCCATGGAAAAAATTAAAATAATTTTAATGTTAGTAACAAAACATTTAGCGCTGATCATTTGATTTTAAAATTATTTTTTAAGTTGACTTGTAAGCAATAAATTACATAGATATGTTGCTTTAGAGGTGATAGAAAATGTGTTCATATCGAAGATATGAATATTATATGAAATGGGACGAACTGCATATAGAAGAGAGCAACATTAGACTGCAAAAATTTCAATATAGATTCTTTAAGATGAAATCAAGTTGATAGTTTCAATGAGAATTGAATGATATGTCCAGTGAGCCACAAAAATCTACATGCGGCCCGTATTTTCGCTGGCTTGACGAGCCCCATGGCACTAATTGGGAAAGTAATGATGTAGTCTTGTTTATAATCTATTTTTATTGCCATGCAACAAAAAAATCTTTCCTCCAATATAAACTTAACTTAATCTATTCAAGAAAAAACCTAAAAAAATAGCATTGACAAAAGTATACGTACGATCATGAGATCCACTAAAAACTTCATGAAGGAATTTACATTTCATTTCAAAACATAATGCCAACTTAATTGTTGGCCCACCATGGGCATCTTTAATTGCCTGCAAGCGTTGTCTAACTCGTTTGGCGTTATTTGACCCCCATTCCTCAATGAGCTTCTCTTTTAGCCATTGCAGCACTTCTAATGTCGTGTTTTCTTATTTTTCGATCCAGAAGCTCCGAAACGTACTCGATGACATTCAACTCCGGACTTTGTGCGGGTGTATTGAGCTGTCTTGCAGCATAATATAGTAGCCAGTCCTTCACGATTTGAGCGGTGTGTTTAGGATCATTGTTCCAACTCTCACACAGGTCCAACTTATCGACCGATTATCTTAAAGTGTGTTGCAAGATGGTTTTGTAGAGATGACGATCCATTACACCATGAATGAACAGAAAATTTCCCTCACCCGACACTGTGACAACACACAAAACCATCACTTTGCCACCGCCATGTTTGACTGTAGGCATTAGGTGTTTCGGGTCCATTCCTGTGTTTTTCTTTCTCCAAACGTTATCTCTACCGTCACTTCCAAATATTTTATACTTCGAATCGTCGGTGAAAAAAACCTTCTTTCATCAAATCAAGTCCTTTATGTAAATACTTTTTGGCAAAGTCTTAGCAAAGTTTGCGATTTTTTCGCTTATAAGAGGTTTTTTGCGTGGTGTTCTGCTGTGATAACCTTTAGTATTTAATTTTCTTTGAACTGTTCTTGAATGCCACGTGATTCCTCTTCGTTCTGCTATGTCCTCCACCAATTTTGTCGCATTCGCCTATGGGTTTCGATTCACTTCTTTCAAAATAAACGGGACATCTCTGCGAAACAGCTTCTTCGGTCGACCATTGCGCGGCTTGTTTTCAACAGGGAACCTGCTTTTGTAGTTGTTGAATATTGTTTGAACTGTCGATTTACTTAAATTCAACAACTTGGCTATTTCTCCGTAAGATTTTCTTTCGTTTCGACGTTTTACCACCAGTTCCGTACTCCTGATGAAATTTTCTTCCGAGAAGCTATCGTCACAGCTTCGGTCTTATCGAAACTGCACTAAATGTAGCCTAACGCGAAGCGCAAATGTCAAAATATGATGAAAGGTACTTCCCGTTATAAAACAGAGCCGCACAGTAGCATAAACATTGATTTACCTAGTCGTATGTAGACTTTTGTCAATGCAGTTTTTATTGCAGATTTTTTTTTGTGAAATATCAATTAAAATAGTCTTAGAATATAACTGCATCATTACTTTTCTTAGTTAGTGCCATGGCGCTCGTCAAGTAGCGAAAATAGGGATCGTATGTAGACTTTTGTCGGTCACAGTATTTGTTGGTCGTTGAAATGGCGGTTATTTGTCCGGAGTTGAGACGAAGTAATGAATATCGTGTTGATGGTCTATATTCTTTATTCGGGTGGTCTTTCACGTGCAGTACAAAGTACACCTATGCAATAACACACAACATATATAAATGGTCATCATATTTCGCTTAGGGTAGCAGGACACCCTATGCATGATTTTAGTTGAGTCAAGGGTGTTGCTTCCATCAACAGTGTGCTCCACGTCAGAGTTCAAAGCACATTTAATAAAGAATATTTTTAAATATGTGTTTCATATAAACAACACGTGGCAGATCAGTTCTGACTAATCCAAGGGACTTATCCAATTTTCCATTGTATTTTCAAATGTGTTCGACAATCCCAAAGTATTTTATCGAATAAAAACGCTTCAAATCGGTTCCTTCTCTACCTTCCGTCCAAATTGTTTAGCGTGTGTCGTTTTCGATTGTCGTCTCTTTAGCTATTGGTCACATTTCAATAACAATGGAGGATAGTTAAGCTTTTGGACTAGATTCGATCAAGTTAACATCGATGGGAAAGCGACCAGCAAATATTCAAACGTTCAATTTTCCACATAAGTACGTTGCCTAACAAAGTATTCTTCTATCAAAAGGACAAACGGGATGAAGAGTGCTCGAAGCTGGCAAATATTTTTACAAACTCCCAAAGGGGGCTTACTATTTGCTGGATGGCTCTGTCAATCTCGTGCGGTCTACCAGCGGAAACTGAGCTGCGTGCAGAAGTCTACACGAGGCGTTAGTTTCTGTTTACGCCGCGAGCGCTGTGTACTCTCCGGGCGTGACGGCGTTGCCATATATTTTTCAAAATCATCCACTCATAGCCTTGTCTATCTTATTTAGACCCTTGAAATTTTCATTTGCTACTACTCCGTTGAAAAGATGATCAAAATTTCAAGTGCATCATATATTCTGAAAATATGTATATTTTTGTATTGTAGATGATAAGAAAACTGTCGTTTGTTTTTCTAGTCAAATTATAAAATCAATATTTAAATACTTGAGACATTTGCAAATTATTAAAACTGAATACTATATTACAGATTGATATGACATAGAAAATCTATTTTAAAGTAACATTTATCAAAAGTTATGCGGACAGCTACAAGATGACAGAGATAAAAAGAGTCATTTAATTAATTTAAATTAAAACAACAACAAATAAATTAAGAAAATAGCTGAAAGAATAAATTGAATGATGATCAGATTGCCTTTTATATTTATTAAATTCATATACACATAATACATATAACGACAAGTAAGATACTTAGTACTAGTAAGCAAAGTGAATATGAAATAATTATTGAAGCTCTAACGCAAATTAGAGGAGGGGAAGGCAATTCATTTGATTTATTAGTTAGGAAAACTTGTTTACGCTATACATACTGCAAAAAAATCGTCTTATCAATAGAATACAGATGAAATAACACATGAATTAAACATATATTGAAATCAATGCATGCATCCTTACGCATGTTTACATACATACATGCATACATGCTGAAACACATACGCATACACATTCACACATACATATTACACATTCTTCACATACATAACATATACTAAAGAGGCCCAACACACAAAATGGCTTTTGTTAAATATGAATGCTAGATAAAAATATAGTAAAACCTAACATCAGAACAATGATACATACGAACTCGTTGAATAGAACAAATCAGAGCTAAAAAAAATGAAAAACGATCTAAGAAACGAAAATCTAAGTGGAATATTTAATTTTCAATGAAATATGTTATTCTGCTTGTTGAAATAATAAAGAGTTAAATACTTAGGTAAAATGCGTTTTTTTATACTTTAAGGGAGGAAATACATGTAAATTTTTTAAAAAAATTTTAATTTCAGATTAATTTAAAAAATATATGTTGTTTATTCAGAAGATCTTAAACATGTAATCCTTAAAGTTCATGTCTCAAAGTACTTTAAAATATTTTTTTAAATAATTTTTCAACACAAAATGGCGGCGATACAAGCGAATGAAAAAAACACCTCAAAAAATTCCTCGTACAACTTAACGCCATTTCCAGAGATTCTGCAACAATCAGAATGTAAATGAGATGTATAGTTCATAGGTTGACCAATGAAAACTATAAAAAACATTAAATTTTTACATTAATTTTAGATTAAACAAAAAAATCGATTATTTTTCCAAAAAATTCCCATTTTAAACAATAACAACCAAATTGTTTCTCGAAAATTACAAAAACATGTAGATTTTACTCTTTTGTAGATGTAGTATAAATTTGAGCCGGGAAGATTGGGAGGTTGTAGTCACAGCTCTTTCACAGAGATGGTTCACGGTATTCAAATTCTTTGTTTTTTGACGCTGAGAATCATTTAGATTCTCTTATGAAGCTGACTAAGCTACTAAAATCAATGTCAGATACTTCCGTGAGGCTTTCCAGGAAGGGGGAACCTAGAATTTGCATTTTTTTCATAACTAGCTGCCCGGACAGACTTCGTTCTGTCAAAATTTATTGGTCTGTCGCAGTCCAATAGAAAAAATTAATTTTATTAATTAAAAATTAAATTTTTTTTAAAATTTTTTCTCTCCGTAAGAACCATCTTTATGCTTTAAGGAAAATATATTTAAAAAAATAGCCAAATCGGTCGAGGCGTTCTCGAGTTTTGCGCTAAGCAACACATTTGGCGATTGATTTTTAATTATATAGATGATGCTGTGCATTTTTCACCATCAAACGAGATGGATGATATGCGAATGAAACGACAGCATAGCCTTGACATTCCTATAGAAAAGGCAAAACACCCGTTGAATAGTGCAACCAGTCAGAAACACGAGTGGGCCAATTTGGAGAGTTGAGCGCTGGTCGCCGACACGAATTTACGATATAAGGAACCGATGGTACTGTTTATCGTACGAACATAAGCATACTTCAAATTTTAGGAAAAATAATAATTTTGTGGACAACGGTTTCATCAAATTGAAGATAAATGGAAGCTATACATATCGGAATCAAATTATTCGCTAGAAATACTGCACCTTGCTGTTTAGTTGTATCCAACCAATAAGACTAAATTTCAATAAACCATCTTTCCCTGAAGAAATACCAAAATATACTTGTTAGTTCTGGTTCACCATGTCGTTCGCACAGACTGCAATTTCAACTACTGCATTTTCATTATTGATAGAATGAATGCACACATTCCAAAATTATTTAATATTTTGTTTATTATTCATTATTATTGTATATTTTTTTCCGTCGTCCGTGAAAACTAGAAAATATCAATACCGATCGTGCAGTGCACTCCTGTTTCATCTAGTTTACTTTAAAAATGAGCAACGACAGTTTCACGGTTATCTGTAAAATAACCGCCTTTTCTTTGTAGAAAACCCCTATTTTCACACTTTAAACTCCCTACCCAATTTCCAGACGCTCCCCATATGTCATCTCCATCTGCAACAATAATATGGCAAACGCTTCCGCGGCACCCTGCAACAGATCTCTTCTGCGACTTTTTGTGTATAGTGTCCCGTTTTGTGTCAAACGCGAGAGGCTGTCAAATTCCACGGTAGCAGGTAAAGTGCCCGCATTCATTCCATTCCCAATTTCCCCAATAAATAACCACGCAATTACTTCTGGATGTAGCGAATTTGATGTACAAGTATCTCGCGTACTTGAAACGACTGAAAAAGGTCTCACGCTCGTGCCACGGTGCCGCTGAATCGCACGCGACATTTTGCCTTTTTTGTTTCGTTGCCTTGTTTGGACTCCGTCACGGGAATCATCGGACATGGAACTGGATCAGGTGGCGAAGCTCAAGCGATACTTCTTTCTGGGCAAGTTGATTCCTGTCTACGCGCCGCGCAAGGCTGACAGTTTGATTGAAGACCTCGACGCGGTGAAGGAGCTGCTTCTGACCGTGGACGCCGACTGTTTTCTAACGATCGTGAAAAATCTCACGCAACGCGAGGAAGACCAGTTGCCACGCCGAAATGAGGTAAAGTCGGGTGCAGCTGTCATCATCGCCGCCTGAATATGATTGTTTTAATTGAATGAATCTTTGGGGTAGGTGTGGTTCGCGTATGCTGTCTATATGTCCGCTTGTGAGCGTGTGGAGGACCGGAAGAAGGTGTATCAGACGTTCCCCGAGGTGGCTCGCACTGCGGAGGATATGTTCACCGTAGTCCACTATGCGTGGCTAATCCGAAAGAACGCGGGCAGCAAGGGACATTCGCGCACAATGCGAAAGGCGATTTCACTCTGGTATGGGGCGAAGTCGGAGGCCGATCTGATTCAGATGTTTGAAAAGAACCGCGGGATGTACGGGCTCACGCACAAGGACTTGATCGTTTCGAGCCACATAAATATGGAGAAGGCTGGGCTGATCAATTTGCGCTGTGCACTCTTGAAATCTTCCGGAAAAGCACTCGTCGATTTCGACGATGCGGACGTATCGAAATGGCAAAGTCCGGAGAATCATGAAAAACTCAAGGCTATTCTCGAGCTGAAAACCAGCAAGGACGCGGCAAAGGCCGGTGAAATCATTGAGAAGCACAGCATCGGAATTGAGTGCGTGCCGACGAATTTGTTGCGCAAGTTCGAAGTATGGCAGGCGTTGATTCCGCAAATGAAGTATCGGCAGCTGTTGAGCTCGATGTTCCATCTGATTGACTCAAAGTTGATAGGACATCGCGCGTTGAGCACACAGCTAATCAAATCACTTGGCAATGTTTCGTCATTGACCACAGCAGACGTTTCGCCTGTCCTAATGCTGATCCACGCAAAGAAGCTGCAGACCAAGAAGAGATATTCGGAAAAAAAGAAGGTAGGGCAATGCTTTTCGTGAAAAACATTCACTCTAACGTGTCTTGTGTCCGAAACTTCGCAGGCAATGTACTATTCCGAAAAAGTCAAGCGGAACAACATCAAAGACAACGCACTGATGGGCTGCAAAGTGATGAGCATGTTCAAGACATCGTTCGACCACGTAAAATCGAAAATCGGCTTGAAATTCTGCATTGTGCTGAACTTGCAAACAAACTACGCTACAAGTAAACCGTTCACTTGTCCCGCTTTCAATTGGATTTTAATAATTCCATTTCTGCCCGTCCACAGAGGCCGTCATAAATCAAACTCAATTGAATTGTACCGAAGCTGCCATCACACTAGCCCTCATGTATTTCCGCAGCGAATCGAACGTGGACGTGTTCACGTACACGCCCATGCAGACGAATCTCGAAAAGTTGAATTGGACGGCAAGCATATCGTTCGACGTGGCGCAAGCGATTTGTAAAAGCAAGCAGGTGCGTAGCACGTAGTTCAAATTCTTTGCTTCAGTGTTGACTGATCGCGAAATCATTTGATTTGATTATTTTTCCAGTCGCCGAAAAACGCTCAACGCCTTGTTACTCCGATTGCTGATGCCAACAAGAAGGCGTCCAGTTACGATGTGTTTCTGATCATCGTTCCGTCGGCGGCGCGTCGCAATCCATCACACAAACCGGACACTCTAATTCAGAATCTCATTACGTACAGGAATAACACGAAAAATGAAAGAGCAAGGTAAGTGTTTTTTTTCTAGGGTGACTAGTTGGAGTTGTGAGAAGCCTTAAGATTTTCGAGAAGTATCTGTGGTATTTCCACGTTCCCAATTCAATTTTTCTTCTTATGCTAACGCCGCTGGCTCTTGATTCCTACACCAATTGCGTCTTGCTGCTCACGCGAAAAATGTCGCACCGTTTTTTTTGGAAGTCTCGCCCAAGCACCAAATTTCGCCCACTAACGACTTTCTTGCCTGAACCCCGTACATTCACGTCCAGCCTTCCTTGGTTAGCAACCGCACCGAACAGGCCCTCCAGCTGTTCCCATGGTGATATTTATTGAATTCCCCGATCCCGTTCGCTTTATCAGCGGTCAACGGCCAGTCGAGTTCGCTCAACCCATTCCAGCTTTCATTCCTTCGACTTGTTTTATGCGAATTACCGATACACGTCAGCTGGCGATTTAATCTCTGTGCTCGGTCTTCACGATTGGCCACAGCGTTGCACCTCGGTGGATACTGTGCTGCCCGTGTGTGTGTGTGTGGGTGGGTGGCCTTTGGGCAGACACATTGCGACGCCGGTCTTTTTTGTTGAAATAAAACACATTTGCTTGTTTAGAAAATTAAAGAGAAGTTTATTAAAAGTATGCTCCATCGGCAGCTACAACCTTCCCTCATCTTTCAGGTAATTTACGTAATCCTTGCCTGAAGGAATCCTGGTCTTTTCAGCCGATCCAATTATCAATCCAAAGTTTAATACTTTTGTATGAAGCGAATTGTTCTCCCGTAATATCCGACCGCATTGTTCGGAATAAGTGATAATCCGAAGGAGCTATGTCTGGCGAATATGGCAGGTGGAATAGCACTTCCCCAGTCCTGTCCATCTAAATATGTTTTCATGACTTGTGTGGTATGCGGTTTTGCATTATCATGTTGAAGAATTAATTTACTGTGCCTATTCGCCCATTCTGGTTGTTTTTCTTCTATGGCTCGCTTTAAACGCATTAGTTGTCGTCGGTAAACGTCTCCATTAATAGTTTGAGAGGGTTTGAGCAACTCATAATGTAAAACACCTCTCTGATCCCACCAAATGCAGAGCATAACCTTAGCAGAGTGGATTTTTCTCTTTGGCTGTGATAGACCGGGTTCACCTGGCATTACCCACCCGTTTTGACGTTAGGTATCTCATAATATATCCATTTTTTTATCTCCTGTGATTATTTGATGCAAAAATCCTTTTTTTTTTTGCTGTCTTTGAAGTAGCATTTCACAAATTGTTATTCGAAGTTCGATGTCTCATTCTTTAAATTCATATGGAACCCAGTTACTAACTTTTTGAACCATTTCCATTGCTTTTAAACGCTTTGCGACAGTTGATCGTTCAATATTTAATGTTGCAGCCAATTCGAATTAAGTTTGGTAAGAATCCTGTGCCAATACTGCTTCCAATTCAGCATCTTCAAATTTTTTCGGTGGATTTCCATGTACTTTGTACTCAGTGCCAAAATCATTATTTTGAAATCGTCGAAACCATCCTTTCACGTTGTATTAGAAGGAGCATTCTCACCGTAAATCTCCACAAGCAAACGAAGAGTTTCCACTGCGCTTTTCTTGAAATAAAATTGCGTAATAACACTTCCCGCAAATGATGTTTACTTGGAACGAAAACCATAATGCGTTTGACAGCTGACATAAAGCCCTATCGAATGCAAGTGCTGCCATTTATTAGTACACGCAAGCGGTACTTAAAATGACATCTGTTGGCGAAGGGCGAAGTCATATTCAAACACCCAATAGATCTACAGTAACGGAATCCATCACTGTTTCTCAGTTTTAAATTATTATCACAAGTTATGAAGCTCGTTCTATTTGCACCAAATGTTATTTGCAAAAATTGAATCGTTCACGAGTTATCGCATAACATTCTACACTTTCAGAATAATTATTGTCAACTTACGTCGCTACACACCATCCATGATTCACGATCAAACTAAAATGCTTGACAACGGAATATTGGAAATATGCGGATTTGGTGAGAATATTATTAAAGTGATTAATGCATTTGCCACCCATTCATTTTCCTAAATCGGCATAAATGAATTGCACACGCGACATGGCATCAATAAGAAACTAGCATTTATTTGAGAGGTAGAAAAATAAGAATCTTCAACGTATTATGATTTGAAATGTGGAAAAGCTGGGTTTAAAATATTACGGAAAAAGCTTAAAAGAATTGAAATTCTTACGAAAATTTGGCGAGAAAAGATCAGAAGAAAACTTGAAAGTAAATGTAATGCACATTAATACATATTCACATGTATCTTATAAGGATTTATTATCTTTGAATCGATAATTATTCTAATGCTAATTGCAAGCGTTATTGTATTTGATCTTAAGGATATAATGTTAGTATCTAGCTTGTTATTTTTTCTACTTAGATTCATTTTATTTCAAGAGCACGTTTTACGATATTGCGGGAAATTAACAGGTCGTTTTATTTTTAAAAAGTTTACAAAGGGAATGTCGATTTCAAGTTAATTTCGCGGATTATTTACGCTTTAAGAAATAATTTTTGAGGTTATCAATCAAGTGATTAGATCGATAGAAGAAGCTAAATGAAATTTTTAAGAAATAAACAAAACCACTGTTCACACCGAGTGCCCTGTTCAGATATTAGGTAATTATATACAACAACAAAAATAGACTAAATTCTAACCATGTTAAGTTTAATGTAAAACTTGAATGATACGACGATGAAATAATAGTGATAATTTTCTAGAAAATACCAATGTTTCAATAGAATCGATTCAAATTGAATACAATCACGACGAAAAAGTAAAAGAGAGACAGAGAGCGTGTGTGAGATTGATATGGGATCGGTTCGCCAATACTTTTTTTGTGCATCCTTAATTTTGATTTAGTGCAGACGTTCGTGTAGAAGTGTTGCGTTCTAGATGAAGCAAGAAGAATGCTTGACAATGGCTGTTCATTTATTTAACATGTGATAAATTTTTTTAAATTTATATGTGAAAATCAAAGACTTAACTGTAGGCAATGAAATACATACACGATTGAATATTATATATTTACTATTTATAAATTGCATTTGAGCAGGTAGATAGAGTAACGTACCTAAACAAAAAAAATCTAAAGCAATATACCCTTGATATCGTCTGCACTAAATTCGAACATTTGAAAAGTAAATTGTTTTAATGGCAGATCCATCTTATTGTTGTAGATCTTTTATTTTACATATACATATACACTTTAAGCGATTTCGACCATTCTGATGTAGGCTAACCAAATAAGAGACTGACTAAACGCTTGAAATTCGCAATGACTAAAACCATTTACTCATTTTATAATCGCCATTGTACACGATTTTATCTAAATATGGAATGGAACATGCAGTATTTCAACCGCGAGACAAGAAATTGTTGATTTGTTTAGTAGAAAATCAAAAAAAAAATAGTTCCTAGCTAGGTTTGTTTCGTTGCTTTCTCGGGGGGCAATTTGATATCATTTATAGTCATAGTTAACAATTGAATAGTTTACTTATAAAGGGTTTTCCAATAAGGACACAACAATTTTATCTATGAATAAAACACAGAAATACTTGAGATATTGAGTTCAAATTGTTTATGAATGAAATTCGATATCGGTCATATGACCACCACGAGCCCATTTACAGCGGGTCGATTCTTTGGACCCAATTTTCCACCACTCTGGCACACATTTCGACCGGAACGTTGGCAATTTCGCGTTGGATGTTGTTTTTGAGGTCGTCTAAAGTTGCTGATTTGTGTTGGCATAGACCAGTGACTTGATATGGCCCCATAAAAATAAATCCAATGGCGTTAGACCGGACCATTTCTCAAAATAACACGTTCACCGAATTTGCCTCTCAATAAATCGATTGTGACGCGTGCTGCGTGGCTAGTGGTACCGTCTTGTTGAAACCACATATCGTTGATGTCAAGTTCATCCAATTCTGGCCACAAATAATCTTCCAACATAGCACGATAGCGCTCTCCATTGACGCTAACATGACGGTCGTTTTCATCGACGAAAAAATACGGCCCAATCACACCTCCCCGGCATGAAAATCGCACCAAACAGTCACCTTTTGTCGATGCAACGGTGTCTCAAGAAGCACATTTTGTGCTTGTTGGTGACCAATAACGCATATTTTGCTCATTAACAAAGCCATTGAGCCCGAAATGAGCTTCATCGCTGAAGATGATTTTTTCGAGGAAATTCGTAATTTTCTTCAAGCTTTGCCAGAGCCCAGTTGAAGAAGTTTCGGCGTTTCAAATGATCAAGTGGCTTTAGTTCTTGAGTTAATTTAATCTTGAAAGCATGTAGGCCAAGATCTGTTCGCAAAATACGCCACAGTGTCGTTTGAGCGATGCTCAATTCTTGAGAACGACGTGGAATCAACTGATTTGGCTCATTTTGAATTGATGCACTTACGGCTGCGACATTTTCTTCGTTTCGAGCAGTATGACGTCTTTTTGGCACCGGCACGTCCAATAGTGTGAATTTAGTCTCGAATTTATCCACTATAGCATGCACAGCCTGTCGGGTAGGACGATTATTACGGCGCTCTTAGTGTAGGTGCACATTAGCGTCAAAAATAATCGTGACGCTACGTCATTTCTATCTGCGTCGTTTTGGCAGACAATGCACACTTGCGTCCTATCGTCGATTTGACAAATAGTTGACAGTTGATCAAACCGAAATGAGTCGCTCATTAAGAACATTGTCTGACGCTAAATTACAAGTGACGCTGCGTCATGTGTGCACTCCTCAATATACGCCAATGAAAATGGTGCAACGCGGATAGCCGATAGTTATCTGTGTCCCACAGAACCGGCGTCACACTTGACAGCTATCCGAAATGATGCGAACGCTCGATAGGTGTCCGTGTTGACATTGACAGTTCATCTAAAACAGTTGAAGGGTGCGTTCATATAAAGATACAAAATTGTTATGTCCCTATTGGAAAACCCTATACTTTGGCAATGTCAATTTAACGAAGGATCTTCCATTATGCCATTTGAATACAAGCTTTATTCGAAAACAGACGCGAATCGATATATTATCAACTCACACTCTGCTCTGCTCTCAAAATGGTGCTTAGTTTTTAATGCTTCAGAAACAGAAATGAAATACGAAAACATTTATGTAAGTGACTTGAAAATAAGCAAATCAAATGCTGCATCCGAAAAGAAAAACAAATCACGAAAAAAAATCCAATTATTTTTATATAGACGCTAAACTCATTGATAAAATCGTTAAAGTTAATTAGAAACTGGTAATAAATAGAATAAAAATGATCGCAATGGGTTACACGGAGCCACGTTTATCATTGAAACAGAACCAGAAGAAAAATCGAGTAAAAGAAATCTCAATTACGTAAATTTCTTTGAAACAAAAAAAAAATCACGATACTGTCCAAATGAAACAATACGAAACGATAATGATTTGTTAAAATCAACCAAAATTGTGATATTTCAATATTGATAACAAGAAAAAAATTGATACAGAGAAGTAAATAGAATTTTCCTATTAAGTTTTTTTTTAAATAATGTTTTACAATTATTATACAAATTTGTTACCGATCGATCACACGTGTTGATTGCATTATACTTTCACATTTTAAAATGATTTTCATCACACGAAATAGAGGAGACACACACACACATAGCTTTCTCATTATGTTAATAATGCATAAATTAAAATAAATATTAATGTGTAGGAAACATTTAAATTTAATCGAAAGATTTTTTCCATAAAGCAAGGAAGAAAAAATAGGTGATACACAATAAAAATTAATAGCATTAAAAATTAAAAAAAAACATATAAACGTTCACAGTGAGTGGTGTGATTAGAATTTTTTTATATATATTTTCGAATTATGTCTACATTGCGACGAAATGAAAATTGTATGTATATTTGAAATTTGATTGTTATTACACTCATAGACAAATAAGCAAACAATTGGCACTGATCTATTCTATATCTCTGCTGAAATGATAATAATTTAATCACAGCGCGTATTCTATCCATAATCTCATACTTAGGCACAGCACAGGTAAAAGAGAGATAAGCAGTTGAAATGAATTCATTGAAAATTGTACATGTGTTGATTAGCGAGCGCATTAATATTAAATATATATTCTGCAGTAGCGGTAGTGGATATGCAAAAATAAAGACCGTGTTCTTGGATTTAGCACCAACACAAAAACAAACTATTGCTGAAAATATTCAGTTTCGATTTCGATGCATTTGTCTTTGTTTTGTATTTAGATTCATGAATCTCGAAATGCTATCATGACGTAAATATTTATTTAAATTTTTTACTGCATTTTTTTTTAAAAACGTAATTTGTACGATGATTGACAAAAATAAAATCTTATTTGGGAATGTTTTTAAATTATGAACATGGTAAGAAATGTGTTTTATTTGTGGGTGCGAGAGAATGAGGCTGTTCAATCAACTTTCATTGTTAGTTCGAAGTTTAAAAGACGTCCAAGCAAGTCATCCAATTGACACAAAACCAACCAGGTTCTTAATGCAAATTAATAAAAGAGCATGTAGATCTTTCCTTTGTCGTTAGTTACTTTCTTTACCGTTTTAGGGTACTGTTTCAGATGGCTGAGTTTTCAAAAGAGAGGACTTTTGTTAGCAATGAAAATGATGGCTTAGGGGGGGGGGGAGGTAAAGTGTGTAAATTTCAAAATTTTCGATTTGTTTTAAATGAAAGTCGACAACTTCAAGAATATTCTGGGAAAGTTTCAAGTCCATCGGAGCAAAACTGTTAATGTAGCAGCTCGTATCTTACAAGACATCAAAAAGCTGCAGAAGCAACCAAAGAAGGCAAAATAGCCCGCAGACAGAAACAGAAAGACGTCTTGGATATTTTGAATGACAGCGCTTTACTTTACGGTCCCGGAATCGATGATTCTGTGTGAGTATGCCAAAAATAATTGATTAATTAAAAGTAATATTTTTAAAGTCGGTGGACACTGTTTTTCAAAAACCACTCAACCGATCCTCGTGAAATTTTGTGCAGCCTTTTTTTTACACATTTTATGAGGTAAAGCTGTCTAGTTTCTTATCATTTTTTTACAATAAGAAATGTGCTGAATTTTAACGTTTTTTCACTTTCTAAGTGATGCCAAAAAATTAAGAAGAAAAACAATTTAAAAATAAAAACTTGATAGGGTTAGTTTGTCATGGGTTAGAACCTCCTAGTCTAGTCAACGACATTGTTTTCTAGTTTGTGCTTTTTGGTTAGCAACTTACTAACACTATTGTTGTAAGTAAATGTAAGTAAATGGACTAAGAAGGATACACTCTTGAAGGAATGAAACTTTCGAAAAATAAAGCCGGCCAAACGTGATGCTCTTAGCTGAAATCTCTTGTTTAAATTCTAAAAATCCCCGAGGGATCCATAACGGCTCGTGAATTTACAACAAAGTTTACCAAAAATATTGGGATCTACCTTTTTTTAAAGTGAGACTGCAATATCGTAAAAGACAGTATGAACTACGGAACTTTCTGCTTCATGTTCGAACTTCCTTTTGAATATTCTATTCTCTAGAAGCGTATTCATGAAGGCGATTTGTAGTTTTAGCATTTTCTGTCCAATGTTTTAACCCTTCCTCCCTCCTCTCCCACATATTCTAGGTCTATTTAATTTTCAATTTAAATTCTACCCACTTGAGCTAGTAATTATGTTTTATTGGCTTTTAAAACTACTTAAGAAATATTCTGGTACAAGCATTGCAACTAGGAGGTCCCTTTCCTGTCCAAATTAGTTATAAATAATTCATTTTCCACTTGTAACTGCCAACCGATTTCCTATATGTCGGGATAATATTCATAAATTAATGAAACTACCTTTTATGAAATAATATTTTCAACATTATTAGTTTGATAACTGGACATTGAATGAAAGATATTAGCGTTTTTGCCGTAATATCTAATCTAGAACCATTAAGCTTAAAAGGCTACTGAAAATATTATCCGGACGCTAAATTCAGGAGAGGAGGGAATCAATCGACCAAATTTTATGCGACTTAAAAATGAATAAATGCGAAATAGTGTAAGGAGTGTACTCAACTACAACTTAATAATGATATTAAAAGCTTTATATTTCAGTTTATATATTTGCATTCTACAGATTATTCTTGAGAGATAAGGCACTCTAGGCTTATAACTGAGAAAAAATAGTATCATTTTAGCTTGTTCTCAACTATGACTTGTTAGTAGTTATAATCATAGACAAAGCCGCAAGAATAGTTACACGTATGGAATCCTATGCAAACAAATCTATGCGAAATTATTTTATTGTTATTCAGTTTTTTATACTAATTTTCCGTGTATAATATGTAACTTTATTTACTTCAATGAACATACATATATACCAGGTGTAGAAGTATGAATCCGGAATTTTCCTATAGATGGTGCTCGCCATCAGTTTAAGGCCCGGAGCAGCGCCATCTTCTTCCTCTAACAGCTGACAAAGTTTGTCAACACGCAATAACCTAAGTTTCATACACCGGTATATTTTTCTATATCTGGGTTGTTTGAGAAAACGTGTCGAGTTTCATTTGAAGAAAACTGGTGCAGAATCACACCGTATGCTTGTCAAAGCATACGGAGAACATGCTATTGGCAAAAGTCAATGCTTCGAGTCGTTTAAAAAATTTAAAAATGGCGACTTTGACGTGAGAAACTAAGAGCGTGGGAAACCACCGAAAATGTTTGAAGACAAGGGCATGCAAGCCTTATTGGATGAAGGCGATACTCAGATACTCGCGGAACAATTAAATGTGACGCAGAAAGCAGTATCTCTTCGTCTGAAAGCTATGAGAAAAATTCAGAAATTGGGAAAATGGGCCCCACATGATCTGAATGAAAGATAGCAAGAAAATCGAAAAAACACTTGTCAAATGGTGCTCGCCAGATATAAAAGAATATCATTCTTCACCGAATAGAGACAGGTGATGAAAATTGGATATATATTCAGAATCCTAAGCGTCGTAAATCATGGGTGAATCCAGGCGAACCATAAAATCGTTTTGGAAAGAAGACAATGCTCTGCGTTTGGTGGGGTCGAAAGGGTGTAATATATTATGAGCTACTAAAACCTGGTAAAACCGCTAACACTGATCGCTACCAACAACAAATGATCGATTTGAATCGAGCAATACGTGAAAAACGACCGAAATATGTAGAAAGGCGACATAAAGTCATTTTGCTTCATGATAATGCCCCCTGACACACAGCAAAACGGATCAAGGATATGATTGAGGCATTCAATTGGGAAATATTAGAGCACGCGGCTTATTCTCCAGACTTGGCACCGTCGGATTACCATATGTTTGCATCTTTGGGACATAACTCGCCGAACAACACTTAGATTCGTATGAAAATGTACGAGAATGGCTTGACAACTGGTTTGCTTCAAAGGAAGGATTGTTTTTTTGGCATGGCATTCATAACCTGCCGCAAAGGTGGGAAAAATGTATAAATTTCAATTGAGACTATTTTGAATAAAGTATTTTTTATAGTTTTTAAATAACAAACGTGTAACTTTTACAAAAAAAATCCGATTTCATACTTCTACAATACATCAATCGATTCCTATCAATATTTTCCCAAGATAGTGCTTAAATTGACCGATGGGTCATTTAATACTCTAGGTTTTCACAGGAGACCTACAGGCGTCTATATGGCTCGTCGCTTGCGCAGATATGCGACACTCATGCGTCTGGTAAGGAAACGACAGATCGTTGTCGTAATAGCAGCATTTGTACAAAATCATGCGATAACCATAATCCTAATTGAAGTCGAGAATATTTTATCCAGAGAAAGATTTTTTAAAAGGAATTGTTATAGAGCTTGGCTCAAAATTTTAAATACACCATGACTACAAAATATATCCTTCCTACTCATTTTTGCGCTACCAATTATTATCCTGTAATTTTTATTATCACACGTTCACACGTGTTCATAATGTGTAATAACATCTAATCAACCAAACTTTCCCTGTTCACTTTGATAGACAACATGATTAATGAAAGTTGATAAAAAAACCTAGCAAATTTACTTAAGCCAAAGATAGTAGCGACAAATATCCGTATACATACTACGCGCGGGAGAAAAAAAATATCTGCAATAAATACGGACGCATTCGGTCATTGTTGACTGATTATTCTTATATAAATTCAGCTGACTGACTTCCTAGTAAAGATATTTCAAGTAGTATCTGTTGCACATTCTGTGATGAGACGGTCAGGAATCAATACATGTCGGATTCGTTAAAAATTATCTTAATGTGTACTTAGATCCGTTGCAAAGTGACGCATTTGTGGTGAAATATTGTGGAAAGATTCTAGCGGCAAATAGTAAGCTGAGCTAGTGTTACTTGAGCGGTTCCGAGTGGAACGTTCGTTTCAGTTTTACAAATCTTTTTTATAATTCTCGCTAGAAATTATATGCGGTTGCACTATATTTTTGTTTCATAATATTAAAAGTATCTATTCGGAAATATAATAAAAAAATTTATGAGCAAGAAAAATTTGGATAATGTAGTTAAGGTTTTCGAACCAATTTCATCACACAATCAGAAATACAGTAAAAACCAGTGCAAAATAAATTTACACTGAAAAAGTATGAAGTAAAATTGGATAAACAAATGTTTTTAAATGATCGTTGGTAAGAAATCGCGAATAGTTCTGCACAACAATCCGGAGGAGTCTCAAGTGTTGAATTATTGATCTAAAAAAAGTGTTAAAAGTTCACACGTAGTGTATGCAAAACATTTACTTTAAAACCAGTTTTTGTAATTGTTTACTTCGTCACATTGTCTGCCGGAATCAAATGGAATGTACGAATAGAATGAGTAAGTTTTGTTATGATTAATTTTTTAAGGGGCCCAGCCAATTTAAGATTTACAAAAAATTCGAATTTTAATTTTTCGCTTCAAAGATGCCTTAGTATCTGAAAAATAAAATTCCAAAAGATCTTGGGTGGGAAAAATCTTCAAGTACTCAAAATTTGAATTCAGGCACAGTGTTTTTGATCTGTTTGGAATTTTAAGCGTTAAGTTTTAGCCGAGATTGAAGTCAGGTGGATCCATAAATCAAACAAATCTTGACCGATTAAATTCAAATCTCACCAGTATATTTATAAAAACATTGTCTACCGAAATTCGTAAGATTTTTGCCTTATATTTTATTTTATTTTTAATTATAAATGGTTTTCTGCCGATTTTCATGGTATTTTGGATTTTTTTAAAGCTGCACATTTTAAAAAAAAAATCAGTTAAAAAAAGATCTTACGTAGTTCGATAGCTATTCTTATGAATTGGGTTTTTATATTTTAACTTAAAAACTGTAAAAGCTGCTGGTCCGCCCGTTTTCGCTCTAGAAATGAAGGTATCTTCAGAGTAATGCTAGTAGTAAGACATACACTTTCAGTCAGTTTTGCACGGCGTCCTATAGGGACAGGCTGTGCCCTTACACATGCTGAAAGTATGTTAGTTCCGAGAGCTAAAGAACACCAAAGTATATATCAATGGCTGGGTAGCATTTTGTATGGAGATCCGGTTTTGACTATGGCCGGCTGTTTGCGAGTGTGCGAGCGTGTGTACTATGCGATGGATCGTGATCTGGGTTTTTGAGAGCGCTGATTGGCTGCGAGCTGGCTTGAATACGGAAAAGTGGAAAGTGTATGTCTTATTACTAATGCTGTACAGTAGTCATTTTGATATGTATCACTTTGAACAATTTTTTTTATTATTATTTGCATAATAAAGAACTTTTTAAATTATTTCGATTCATAAAACTAAAAAGCTAAAAACAAAAATCACAAAATGCGCCTAATTTATCTCGTCTAGAGTGGCCTAAACCTCGCAAGGAAAGCAAATAAATTTACAAGAGAAAAATTATTTTTGCATTTCCACAATTAAATAAAGTATGACTGAATGTATATGTGTAAAACAATTAAAATACTGATTGTAAGACGCTATCTTCTGTTTCACGGCATAATCAAATGTGAAATGTACATTAGACTATCGTTTCCGAAAAAAATTTTAAACATAATATTTTTATGTTGATTGCGTAATAATAAACCAATCTGTTGATTTTTTTGTATCGAAAAATATCCTCACATCCAATTTCTTTGAATTATCATTAGTTTACATTACTGCAGGCACGTCTCATGATTATCAACGCCATTTTTTGTGATAAACAAAGGCGGATCCAGCATTTGGCTCAGGGGGGTCACTGCCTTGAAAATCATAATAAAAGTAGACAATATTGCAAAAAAATCGTAAAAATCACTAGTTTATCTAGCCTCAGGGGGGGGGGTTGTCATCACCACCCCCCTTTGTATCCGCCCTATAAAGAATATTTGGTTCTCGAGATAATCAAGACAAAAAATAGTTCCGAACGCATATACGCACATACATTCATACACACACAGACATCTCGCTAAAAACAATGGATTTGGATTCTAGAGCCCTTAAAACATGGAGATATGTCCAAATTTGGGATTAATCGGCCCCATTACAATAATTGCCCACTGGGAACTGGGAAGTTAAAAATGTTTTCTTTTTGTAATAGATTAAGCTACAGGCAATGCCCGCTCGTACTGGATAAGAAAAGGTACTGCCTAGGAGAAGACTGGTACGACCGGCGGCATCTGTCATTAAGAAAACAAGAAGCGAACGAGACTAACGTATCGTGGAAGTGCACTGTCATAGTTTTTGAAAGATCACCAAAAACAGCAGCCATCCTTCATCATTCGAAAACGATAATAAATAAACGAGGATTATATTTTATAATTAAAAACGTGTGTGCTTGACATAAACGGTTTCCAAATAGTTTGGAGACAGCGAGAGACAGTCCTGAATAAAGAAAAGTCAGAAGCTACTGTTGAGCGTGGCGGTTTTATGATAAGGGTTGAGGTTGGGAACTTAGTTTTGAAAAGCGAACGCAGATTTATTTTGGAAAATATTATTTCAAGGATTATGAAAGATTTTGTTTTTAGCTTTCTTGTATTCAAAGTGTTTCATGGCTACATGAAAAATAAATAAGGCGATGACCAAAAAAAATTATTTAATTTCTTGGATGCCATGTGATACAATGTCAGACTTTTTCAAGCCTGTGTAAATATATCTGAGCTTCTTGACATCAACTCGATTATCTAAAGCCAAATTATCTGCCTATCAAAGCTTTAAACTTCACATAATGTATCTTCATCGTTTCTAAATAGATTAAGTTAAGCTACTTTTATTGCGACGAAATCACGAGAAGTTTTATCTCTTCAATTTTAATTTTAAAAGTCATATGTTTTGTGCTCTGGCTTAAGTACGACATACATACTTAAATGGTTCTTAATCAACTTAGCAGGTGCTAATTCTAAGTATTTGAAAGACTGCAAAATCGATTGATTGTTAATCTTTATTGCATGAAATGTGCAACATTTCGTTTTGTTTGAATAGCTGAACTGGCGAAATTCTTCGGAAATAGCAATAAATTGTTTGCAATTGTTTATAGTATCAGAGAATATGTCTGAAACAATTTTCACAAATCAATAATCTGTACTTAATCCGACTTTGTTGCCTTTTCTATTGTATCTTATAGTCTTTATAGCCAGCACGCCTTTGGCGGTACTCTTTTCACCAGGGCAACTCAAATTATCTAAGAGGAAATACTTAAGTTAAATTGCAAACAAAGTTTGTATACGTGAGCTCAATCATGTATGGTATTAACGAATGAATACAATTTTTACACTAGCAGTGAAAATCCAATGGTAATAAATACTAATTAAGAACCTTTAGAGCTATCCGAGAATTTCTGGGAATACGTTGTATCTGTCTTAAAGTGGCGTCAGTTTAATTGCTTAAATAAATGGGCTTCGTTTTCCTTTGTTGTGGATAGATTCCTGATAAAATCGTTTACAGTAGAAGAGACAGTAATTAACAAAACACCATTAGTGATGTAAGCTGTAAGTGTCTGTCAAAACAATTAGCTGAAGCTAGAATTATACTGCAAGTGTGTAAGATATTATCATTCGCTTTTTACTTACTTGAGTTCATGGAAAAATCTGCTTCCTTCCGGATTTCGTCTTAAATCTACTTGAAACGTTTTTAATATAACGCAATTGGATATCACCTCATCTTGTTTGCAAATCAATAGTTGTTGTTACAATTAGAGCTCAGCTAAGCTCAGAAATCACTTGCTGATCTGTAAAAAAAAAGGTATGGTAAGTCTTGTGTCTCATATTAAAGTACCTAAGAAATCAATATCAGCAGCTAAAGTGATAAAAACGAATATTAACAAGAGATGAGCTATGAGAATTGCCGAATTTGTTTGAAAAAACTTAGGTTGGCGTTCTTGGAATTGGTTAATTTAAAATTAGTTAAAATATTTTTATTTACCAGGTGTATAATCTTAAATCCGCTGTTTGGTCATAGATGGCGTGAGTGAGCGTATTAAGCTACCATGGGCACGTCATACTTTTTTTTATGAGTTTGACATCTGTCAAAATTAATCAGTGCACATTGTCAGCAATTCAATACAAAAACATACATTTTTTCTTTGGTAATCCTGTTTAGTATTGTGCCAGAAAAAGAGCATATGCGGAAAGCTCTGCATTTCTGCTTCAATTTGAAGAAATCGGCTACCGAATTGCATCGAACGTTTTTGGCGGCCTATGGTGACAGTGCTTGATCGGAAACAACGTGCCGAGATTGGTTTCGTCGGTTCAAAGACAGAAATTTTGACGTGTGGGACAAAAAGCGTGAAATTCGGAAGGTCGTGGACTATCAATTGCAAGCCCTTTTGGACGAAAACGACACCCAATCGCCCAAAAATGCTCTGCTATTACTCAACCAGTCATTTTCATGCGTCTGCGTGTCATGGGGAAGATTCAAAAGATCGGAAAATGGTTGCCGCATGAATTAAACGATAGGCAGATGGAGCGACGCCAAAACACATGCGAAATATTGCTCACCAGCCATAAAAGGAAGTCGTTCCTGCATCGGATTGTGACAGGCGATGAAAAGTGGATATATTTCGAGAATCCTCAACGCAAGAAATCGTGGGTTGATCCCGGTCAACCATCAACATCTTCCACAAGACCAAATCGCTTCGGACGGAAGACGATGCTCAATTAGTAAGTTACTCTAGCAGTAATTGGACCAGTATAGGAAGAAGCGCGCTTACTTCAACAGCTAGTGTGTCGGTAGTATTAATCGAAATTATTTTGATAGATTTGATAATCAAATTAATTTAAAAGATAAGAACAGAATGTTTTATTAGGACTTTTCTTAAGGATCAAATATAATTCTCACCTGAATTTTAACGATTTTTTCAAGTCCCAAGGCATTCCGTTTGAAATCCTAGTTGTGGAAATATTTAACTACATTTGCCTTACCTTTCCGGTATACTATTTAACCCCTCCAGTACTTCAACGTGGTACTTGTAGATACATTAAAGCTTCGACTCCAGTTTCGACTCTCTTGGGGAGTCGGGCCATAAAAAGCTTTCTCCAGAATTTCGACACGATATAAGGTAGCCGGCATTCATTTAATGTTCATCTGGTCGCCACCCCCAACCCCTAGTCCTTCCAGACTACCCATCCTTACTATCTATATCTACTCCAGTATGTAATGAGGCAGGAGGGTCATGCTATTTTAGCTTGCCGGATCATATTTTTCGCTACAAATGGGAGGCGCGCGGGAGCATGGGGTAGCCTTTTTGCTTGCGAAGGCTTTCGTTGAAACCCCCAACCAGGTCTTAACAGTATATAACAGGGGTTTCGTGGCAGCGAGAGCTCATTCTCTCAGTGTTCGAAGTGACATGAAAGTGAAGCAATCGGTGTTCTGTTCAAAGTCATGTATCAGCATGCTTTTCATACAACAGGAGACCACATTGCAAATGGTAAGTCGTGGCCAATTTTTTTCCCGGGACGAAAAACATACGGTTGAACGGATTAAGTGAAATCGCAATCGAAATAGGGGTTGCATTCATCAAAACGATCATGTGAAAGGCTAAATTTCGAGAAAAACAAATAAAACACTTTGTCGAGTGATTAAGTTTGCCGGTGTCCGGGAAAATGGTCACGCGACACACACAATGAAAAATCAATGGGAGGAAAATTAGCCTTTTCATACGCCCGCCAATCTGTTTGTGCTACGTGTTCGGGATTATACGACAAACAATCTGGAAATATGGGAGCGGCCGAAAAGCCGAATTGCGATGTAAAATGTTTGAAGTGATGTGAAGGATCAAAAGAGCATCCATGGATGATGTAATTCTTAATAAGAAAGTGTGTACGTAGTTTGCGGTGATAGTGTTGCCACTGTAAGGTGAAAAGTGCAGAAAATGGGCCTCGAAAATTTTCAAATTGAAATCTTTCGATTTGTTTGTCATCACATATCCAAAAAATGGAGAAAACCTATTGAGGTTTACGCAAAAACACGTTCAGTTAAACCTCATAATGGTGACTAGATCAGTCGTTTACCGCCCATACTAAGCCAAGTACTATTGTGACTTGTGAAACCAATATAAAATGTTGTGAAAAAACTAATGCATTTGACTAAAGGATTCAAAAATCATCCTTATCGCCAATATTTTCAACGAGAATCCAGAAATGGGGCTCATTGTTAAAGATGATTTTTCGGTGAAAATTAGGCTCATTTTTCAACTGCTCCAGAGACCATTCAGCTAACACACGTCGTTGTCATATGCTCTACTCTGTCTAGCACACGTATTTGATTTTCTGTTTCGCAAAAGAATCGATGGATTCTCTCTTAATTTTCATTTTATTTTTGGATTTTAACAGCTCATTTGTGCACTGTTTATTGTATACACTGTGGCCCATGTCACGACGCAAAATTCACCAAGTTGTGGTCTGCGAAAGGCTGAGTTCTAGTGAACAACACCGAATCGACTGCCTCGGATTCTTCTGCACACTCTCACTGACAGCACCGATGTTTTCGGCAGATCTTGCATTTCATTGACGTACGGGTGTTGATTGATTGTTTACTGAACCAGTGGACTCAAATTTATCTACGACACAGCGTATAGTCCTCTCGGTAGGACGATTATGCCGACCGTAAAATGGGCCTAGCGAACGAAACGTTGTCCAAACAGGACACCAATTTGATAAAACAATTTTATCATTTGCACGTGTTTTTGAACGCTATCCGTCCATGGTGATTTGGCAAAACAGATTGAATATCAATGACAGCCAATTTGACAGATGTTGCTTCAACAATATGGTCGCTATCAACTGTTCCTATTATAAGTCCCCTATTGGAAGACTATACATTATCTGGGGTGGTTATTATTATTGGAGAAATTATGTTCTTGTTACGTGAGGTCGTCTTGAAATCGAGAATATTCCTCTGCAACTCTTTGTTGAGTAACAACGTTAATATCCTTTTTGATCTTTCCGACATCTCACACAAAAGTAGAAAAATATATAAATAGAACACACTGATATTGCTTCTAGTCAATGAACAGAAAAAATAGTATAACTCGCAACCATTTTAATAGAGCCAAAAACATCAAAATCACGATTTTGTCGATTAGGACATTTTTTCATAGGAGCGCAGAGTATCGTTAATAGGCTTTCTAAGAGATTGCAACCACACGGATTGAGTGAACACAATATCAACCCTTAAATATATGTATAAATGAACAAATCCATTTCTCACGTACTAAATAACCTAACATTTTACAATAAACGTTTTATTCGTTTAAAAAAAATATCGTGAAGACATGTTGTCTTATTGTCCCACAAGGACGAATTCTAAAAGCTACGTTCATCTGGCAATTCAAATCGAAACAGTTGCTCCCCAATTTGAAGACCCGACGTAATGCTATGAATGAATTGTGCGCAGCAGCAATGTACACACCCTCCTAGCCGATTCTCCAAGTACTGTTGGGGTGGGTTAGGGGATGCTGTACGCAATAGCATTTCACGTGTAAAAATACACTATTTTAGGTGTGCACGTCATATCACAGTCTCGATTTCCACCCGCTGTCTGCTAAATTAAGGGTGGTATGTTGACGATGTTAGGTACACTAGAAAGTAGATGCATGCACCATGAAACCATATGAACTTTTGGTAATACATAGCGGCGTCTGCGATACCATAAGCACACAAATGCACGCGTTCGTTCCACACTTCATTAGAATTAATATCCTTTCGGCATTAGTGGTAGACTCTGGTCGGCGTAGCGTGGCTTCAGGGAAAATGTAGGTGTAGAATTATAATGTAGCCATTTCATTAAGTTTCTTTTGGAACAGTATTTGGTGTCGCGTCCAACGATTTTTGATGCTGAGCAATTGTTTTTCGAAAAAAATGAGAATAAAACTCTTTCAGTGAATTGAATGTAACCAATTTTTACTAAAAACTATAGAAGCCTGCAGAATAGTTTATTATGTATACCTTTAATGATAATTAAAAACTCTTAATAGCTTTTCCTGTGGAACCGAAAAATGGGAATAGCTAAAACCATTAATATTATCACCCAACTATACTACGACTAATTACTATATGGCTTCATGTATGACTCCCAACATAAGTAGGTTAATCTATGCACGTGACTGATGTATCTTATCTATATTGGTTCACTTGTGATATATTGTTATACTTCCTGGACGACATAAATCAGAAGTTTCTTCTGCAAATAATATCAGATTTTTTGTTTCTTAGAAAACTTGAACGAAATGATGTTGCGCGATCAAGCATCCAATATATTCTAATATGGACGAAATGATGGCATAAAAAATAAAATTAATGCGAAGAGCCAGTCTTATTGAACTATTCATTGGAGACAAATATCAAATACATGAACTAACACATTTTTGGTTCGCCTAGGTTGATCAGAATAGCTTTACTATTCTAAACATGAAATTTTGCTAGTCTACAGTCTATATTTTCGATTCTTCTTTTGGATCCTTGCCATTAAAAAAAGAAATGACAATAAACTGTGCCCACAACCACATTCACATGGACTTAAGCTATGTACAAGATCTGTTCAAAAAGTATCGCGAATTTTTTTTTTTCAAAAATTATTTATTTATTCATCAATATCTATTTTTTACCCTTCAAAGTAATCCCCATGAAATATTATACACTTGTGCCAACGTTTTTTCCAACCCTCAAAGCACTACGAAAAATCATTTTTTGTGATGTTGTTCAGCTCCTCCTTCGATGCCGTCTTTATGCCCTCAATCGTGGCGTAGCATCGTCCTTTCATGGACCTTTTCAGTTTCGGAAACAAGAAAAAGTCAAAGTCAGAAAGTTAAGCCCCTCTGGAGCAAATTTGGGACGTCACGGACAGAGTCCAACAGCAGAGCAATTTTGGTACGAATTTTGCGGCGAACCGTCTCAAGCACAAATCATTGGTAAAAATCGAATGACACGAGCCGATCGATATGTTTAGATCCTCAGCAACCTCTCTAACGGTAATTCGACGATTGGCCAATACTATTTCTTCACTTTATCAATGTTTTCGTCTGTTGTTGGAGTGTTCGGGCGTTCGGCACGCTGTTCGTCGTTCACATCTTATCGACCCTCTGAGAATATTTTGTACCACCGATAAATGTTGTTTTGATCCAAGTTAGCTTCACCATGTACCACAGTCAACACTTGGAATGCGTCCGTGCACTTAAATCTGTTTTTCACACAAAATGTAAGACAGTTTCTTTAATCCATTTTTTGGAATAGACAAAAATCGAATGCAAGCCAAAACACGTCCAAGCAAAGTAGCTGTCAAAAATTTATTGGAGATTCAAAATGGCTGAACTCACACAATTGTCCGTCGGCTTTCATATCCCGGCCACCCATATCAAAAAAAAAATTCAGTGCTAGCCATTCCACGATAGATGTCGCCCCTAATACCTTTCTCGCATTATGTTCATTTTTGGGCGCGAAATTTATTTCCAGAGATATCTCTTTTTGTTTGATTCTTTTAGAAACATGATAAAACTTATCCTAAATGTTGACCCAGGATATAAGATGCCAGTATGTCAGGTCAGTTTTTCTTCTTTGTGATGCGTGAACAGACTGGCAGACAAACAGACAAAAATTTCAGAAATGGTATTTTTATTTCTACTGGTTCCAAGCAGTTCCTTTAAAATTAACCTAGTTTGGCACTGATGAAGGCATAAGAGTGTGTTCCGAAATACCGCGGTGTCTGCCATAAAGGACAAAATATTTAAAAAAATACGACAAATTAAAAGGACACGGTTTTTTATTTACATAAGTGTTTATATATTTTGTTATATTTGTGAAAATTTCGTGGACTTCAAAAGAAGTGTACTCATCGTCCCAACGTGCATTTTCCTGATTATATTTTTACAAAAAACCTAAACTTTTAGCAGTCAACCATGTTATTGTAACTCCCTGAAAAAGATACATGCCTACTATACGATGACCAATCAAAATTTTCTACAACAGAATGGGTTTTCAAACTAATCATTTGAAGATTTGACTGTTGAACATGATGGAAGCAATTCACTTATGACACATGTTAATTTTAAAATCAATGTTGGCTGCCCTGAAATCCGTTTCACTTCAAAATAAGGAAAACGAAAACAAACGCTAAAATTCGTTTATGAATAAATATCATTTTAAAAACAAAGACTACTAAATTTGAAATAAATTCATACCGTATTAATTATGTCTCAAATTTAAATATTCAAAGTCTTCACCTGATCCTCAAGTAATAATCTTTGAAGACAGTTTTTTATGCACAAAAAATAACCTTTTTAAAAAAAAACAAATTCGACGAAGGGCATCAAAAGACAACAAGGATAGCGCGTATAAATTTGCTCCTTGAATAAAATTTCCACGAATATGATTTCTTTCCTGATACAAAAATATCTACACAACAAAAATCATAATTAATTAGGAAATGCAGTGAAACAATACCCTTTTTTGTTGTTGTGAAAATGAACATGGGAAATGGGTATTTTGTAAGCAATTCTGATACAAAAGTACCTACAACAGGGATTATAATTAATTGGTAAATGTAGTAAACAGAATACCGTTTTTTCTTGTGAAAATGGTTATATTTATGTTTTTTGAATGGAAGTCCTTTGTTCCGAGAAATGTGAATCACTTCAAGGCATTGTAGGACTTCGAATCCTTGACTGTTACTACAGTTTCTGTTGGAATGTTATTTTATCCAAATGAATTCGAACTGCTTAAGGGTTTCAAGTTTCTGTTAGCAGTTAAGCAGAGTAAGCACTTAAAATTGTATACAGGCAGAAGAAAGGACATTTGTATGGTTCTTCGCTATCCTAACTGATTGTGAAAAGTGCGTATGCATTTTTAAGGCTTTAGTTGTGAAATGAAATCAGAATTTTCAAGTATATTTTAATCCTCGAGTTATTTGGGTTGTAAATATGTCAAGATATGTTTCAATCTTAATAAGGCGAGCTACTTAAAGAGATCACCTGAACGGAAACTATGATGATTTTTATAACGGCATAAGCTGTTAAAACTGAATTTCTTCAACTTATATTTCATTATTAACTCTGCAAAGACATGTCCAAATATCAGCTTACTTTGGCTCATTAAGAATGGTCTCCTTAATCAATTTATATTCTATTTCTAATTGGTGTCTTTGAACTCATTCAATCAATTGGGGATACTTAAATGGTTCCCTTCATAAATAAGAATCTTAACAATTCAACTTATCTAAGTGTCACGCAATTTCTGCTCGTCCACCTGCTGGGATCGTTCAGTATCCCACGATGCGTTCATTTAGTCAGGACACCATTTACATGTCTTCTCTCAATAAGCTGAAAAGCGACCCAGATCCTGTTAAACGTTCGTATGAGAATTAAAAGAAAGGTTAATGTCCCTATCAAATATAAAGCTCCTGCTAACAGGCACAGGACAACGACTACTCAATTTATGTGGACATTAAAACGAAACCAAGACAATAAACCTCAAAAAAAAAATTATGTCTATCGACTTCAGCATCTCCATGCATTGCAGATAGGCTCAAGTCGGAATCTAATTTAGATACTTGAATTACTACGAGCTGTTATCCGGCCGTTTAGATAAAGGATATCATCAGCACGATCCACGTTCGAGGTTGAATGACGCCAGCCAAGCTAATCCCGAAGTGATGTGGGTATCTACTTAAAGGTTGAGTTCAAGTGCTCCTTGCTTTGTTAAATACTGAACGAACTCAGTCTAAGTTTGTATCGCTAGCAGCAGATCTGAGATATCCTTCTGCCCACGTGGTAAGCAAAATCATTTTCGGGGAACAAATATCTCCCGGGACATAATATTTGCGTAGCTACAAGCCGGTGCTCGGTGTTTGGAATGGGTTACCGACCCAAGAAGCTACAAGAGGATGTGCTCAAAGCGTCACGGATGTTTCAAAACGATTTTTAAGCCCCATTAGAAACAGTAATTTATTCAAATATGCTTCACACCCTATAGCATCACGAGACCGACAACACTGACTTCTCTGACGAAAGCTCCACGAATTGGCCGGAACCACAAACAAATCGATATGATACTTGCTCAAGGCGCTTGCGTTCAAAAAGCATGTCCTTGAAATGACATCCGCCGGCTTCTTGCTAGACCCTATGTTCTTTTGTCTTTTGTGAAAAATTCTTACGAATCATATGCGTCCTGCATACAAAAATGCTTCGTTTATTTTCTTGCTGCTTAGATTCTCGTTTCCCAACTAGAGATTCGAGTGCAAAACAACATCACTAGCTTCACCCTGAATAATTTTTGTAGCTTCCTCCGCATAAGTTTAGTTTTAGTTGAATGTATGATGGAACCACATTTACGTAAATTTCAAATTGCATTTTATGGATTACAAGCTGTACGGGAGCTCCAAAGCTATACTTGCATGTTGAATGTGAATTTCAAGGACATGTTATCCTCCAGCAGGAGGATATGCTAGAGAAGATATGGTATATGCTTTTGGTTACTAAACATTTTTGCTGGGAAGTCAGGGACGACATCAAGCCAGACTCCGTTTATAAAGTTTTAACTGAAAGCTATTAGATCGAATCTGCGATAATCCTTGGGATTATATTCTTTTCTTTGACCCAAATTGTTGATATTTATTATCTGGTTTGACTGTGAGAGATATAGTTTGGTTATGTGGCGACGACTCTGAATGACTACCCCAGTCAAAGGCACACCGGGAAAAAGGTCACGTAAAACCCGCGAAATAAATATCTGACATGATCCTTGTACGGAATTCATGGACAGAATGTCTTTGGGGGCTGAACGTGACTACCTATCAAGGTGATTTAAAGCCACGGACCTTTCCGGCCGCGGGTTTGTATTGAGTGACTACCAAACATCCTCCAGGCTTAGTGATCTTACTGGTGAAAGCGAGACCTAAGGAATTAATGGACAGTGGTTTCAACAAAACTTGGCCGTCAAATTACCATGCAGATCGATTTCACAGCAGCAACTTCTACTTTCCGTATGAGTTGAGATTAAGATTTTATTATGATCAAACGGCGGGCTTTACATACTATCTACGTGGCTTTTCATTTCCGTCTCGATGTCGAAATCAGCTTGCTTTTCAGGGATGTCCTTCCCGTACACGTTCACGAAACTTTGATCACCAAATTTTTTTGGCCACCTCTACTCGAGCTTTTTGTGAACCCATCTTCGGCAATCGGACATATTTAAAAACATTCTTCAACGGGCGAGGTACATGTCAATCCTGCCTCATCCTTTCCTTTCCAGTTCAATTACCTCTCTAGATTTCCACACAAGTTCAGCCCTGCTCCTTTCGATTTCATGTTCGTTTTTAACAACCTTTCCGCTCCAATGTCATTTTCGCCAAAAAAAAAATGTCTGCTTGGCAGCGTTTTTGATCTGGACTAAAGGAGCGTGTTCATGTGCCAAATTGTCACAGCTGCTAAGGTGGTGCTTCAATGCACGGGCTAGGTGCAAAGATGTGTAAAGATTTACAAAAAGGGGGAAAATCACATTAGACGGTTTGAAAAATCGACTTGTTTTTATTGCAAAAATCGTAAATTTAGCTATTCAGCTATTAAATTTGCGTATAACTGAACCTGGAATAGGAATAAAAAATTCTTAATTTAGAGGGTTTTTTTTATGTCAAAAGCACGAAAAAATTCATTTTTTTTTTGCTAACAGGTCACAAATTTTTAATTTTCCAAGGTTGCACTCAAAATCAGGTTCATCGAGTAATTAGACATATATGTAGGTAATATGAAAAATTTGCTTGGATTGCTTTCACATTAAAATTGTGGACTTCAGCATGCACGGCAATGAGAGACTCGGACGACGGACCTCCATGAAGAACAGCTTCTAACATTGCGAATTTCGATGATAATCACTTAAAAAAATTATGAGATGTAGTTCAAAAATGAGTAAAATAACCTATTAATTTTAATCAGTTCTAATCATTTCTTCGTCTTCAAAAAAAATCACGAAAAAGGCGTAAAAATAGGCCTCCTAATGTAATTTCCTCCCTTAAAAGATATTTTCTTTCAGGGCATCATTTGTTTGTCGAACGTTGGAGTAACATTGCAGCTTAAAATCTTCTAATAGAAAATACTACAACTACGGCAAACAACAGAACCAACTATGCAATAATTTATTCAATATTTTCTATCATTGGTCAAGCATAAAACAGAGCTTTGACCATACGACTTTGTCAATATTTCAATGTTGCCAAGCTTGAAATGACACGCACTTCAAAAAGAAATTGACAAATGACCCACCCTATATTAAAAGGCGAGCAATGCACTCAAATGCTCCTCGAAAGACTACCAAAACACAATGTCCTTTCGATCAATTGAAGCAATAATTGAAATCCAATTGAATATGGGAGAACAGTGCGTGTTTATTTGATTGATGGCAACGACCCACTATTGTTATTTATTTTAACAAGTCTGTTTGTATTTTTATGTGATAATGACCGTTACATAAAATGGCATGTGTTTATGATAGGACCCATTTTCTCGTCGATATGAGCACATACAGTTAACAGTCTCTTTGGGCGTAATCAATATTTAAGCACTTTCAAAGTGGATCTGTTGGAAATACTATGATATATGTATGTACATATACATAGACTAGTCTATATAGCTTGGGAAATTCGAGCACCATTGCATCTACCACAAAGTAATTTTGTACGTAAAAGGAAACGATATACCTTTCAGTATTCTGTATGCATTAAATCGTCCACCGTTCATCAATTTATCGTTTTCTACAAAAACACGTAATTGTTGTTCTAACCGAATTTATTTAGCCCAGCCTAGGATAACAACCCCCCCCCCCTCCCTTAAAAATAATAATAGAACAGAGACGTGACAAAAGTGATGACGGTATACGAAATATTAATGAGACTCAAGATAGACCAGATGGATGACAAGAAAAGGACGTTGATTCATTTTAAAAATATGAAATATGGTTTGTGTTGGTTGTAATTCAATCTACGAAACAAATTACTGTCGACTTGCGATATTTTATCAGTAATTAACCGAGAACCACAGCAACCACAATCTTCAGATCGAATTTGATTACGTCATTATTGAATTTTTTTTAGCATGCCACCATGAAAATTGATACGAGCTCCGACTAATAGCAGCAAATTCTAAAGTGAATAGAATTTCCCTAGAATTTTATTTGATAAGTCATTGCAGATAGATACATATCTAATATCATATTAAAATCTCTCTTAATGATTCGAATATAATGAAAAATTTTAAAAGTGGAAGGAATCAAACCTTAGCCGTATTCAGCGACACTGTACTATCGACATTTTCGATTTGCGTCTTGGGTGCAATATTAAGTAATGTTTAACTGATTTTATTTCGAAAAATAAAATTATTAAATTGTTTTACAATCGATGATTTTGCTTCGCTATTTTCTCGATTTACGTCACCATACATTCATCAAAAAAATATTAATATAAAGGCATACAAATTGATAACCATCCGCCAAACAAAAGTCTTCTATATACATATTGAAAGAATCGCTAGCTTAATCTACAACAATCTACGTGGGCTTGTACGTTTCACCAGCTGTTATTAATGATGTTTTATAAATCGGACATTTATTGATGGTTGCTGACCATTATCATGTTATCCACGGATTACCCGTGTTGCATATATTGAATGAATATTATCGGTGGCTGTTATGCGTGTTTCAATCTTGTTATGTGATGGGAAATTTATCGCAATAAAGCATTTTTTTAACCTTTTCCATTGTAGAAAGCATATAAATTGTTACGTTCAAAAACATATTTATTTAAAATTGAATACTTTTTAAAAATGACTGCATTTACGGAATTTCATGTCCTGACTCGAGCCTATTTGTCTCTGATTTGAGTTGCGTATTTGCAATCGTAAAATGAATCGAAAAATCATGGCAAGTGAATTAAACATTTCAACAACATCGATGTTAAGAATTATTTGAGATGATCCTCATATGAAGGACGATCTACACTCTATATGTGATCTTCCAACTCTGAAATAGGCAGGGATGCTTTACGCGCTATTCTTGCGTCGAGACTACGAACCTGATTTGGCAAAGATTCAGAGCCATGTTTACTTTTCCTCAACATTTCCAGAATCACATGCCGTAATCACGGAACAAGTCCGGAAGAAAAATAAATGCACCGAATGAATATGGAGTACTAGGACACTCCACAATCCAAGCCGTACACTTATATTGGGAGATTTTTTTTAAAAAAAACTCTAGTTAGATACCTATAAATTGTATTTAGTAGCTATTTCGTCGCCGCACCATCACCGAATAATAATTGTTTTTTGGCGAAAAAATGATAAGTGCTCTAATAGAGCAACGGATTGTCGTGAAATTTCATTTCAAACCACGACTGAAACTTATTTTTAATTTAAAAAAGAGAGAAGATGGATAGCAACAAATATTTATCATGTACGCAGCTTTTTGAATAGTTGAAGCATTTTCAAAATGGCCGAGGAGCCGTTGAAGCATTTTCAAAATGGCCGAGAAGCCATTGAAAAAGATGATGCATACCCGAGACACCCTGCCACGTAAAAAAACAGATCAAAATATTGAAAAAAATGGTGGTAAAGGTTATGATTATGGCCCCCACCCACCAAGGGGGTGAGAGTAGGAGAATCGAAAGAGGGGGTTTCAATACTACAATGGCATAAAAAGTTTGCGGCGGTCACGACCCGATGAGAAACTAAAATTTTTGCTTATTTAACATTTTGTTTGAAAGTCGAAAAAATTTAACAAATCAAAGAATTTTGTTTTGTAAAAAATAGAAATAAAAAGAATAAAAAAAATAAAAAAATTGAAAAATCATAAAAAATTGATGAATGTCATTTTTACCACCCGCACGGGTGAGGGGGAGGGGCGAATTGGAGGTGGTGGAGAACGTGTCTCCCGAATGTTACTCTTATTTATGTTATATTTACGGTAAAAATGACGTTTATCAATTTCTTTATATTTTTTTTTTAATTTTTTTTTATATTATTTTATTTTTTATTTAAAAAAAATTTTTTTAAAATTTTTCGACTTTCAAACAAGTCTAAAAATCAGTTCCTGGATCAATTTTACGGTTTCATATGATCTCTGGAAATAGGCAAAATAATCATTTTTTTAGTGGGGGGAATCCCCATAACTTCTCATGGGGGCCGTGACCGCCGCGAACTTTTTAAGGGGGGCATAATCTTAACCTTCACCAAAATGAATGACCATTGCCCAGCTGTTCGTACGATTGATGAAACTGTAAGAATTGACAAAATAAGCGTAAAGCAAATTGTGGGCGAGAGCAGTGCTAAAAATTGCCACAATTGAATAAAAAGGAGCTCGTGAAAATATTTGACTTTAAATGTCATTGAAAATCGCCAAAAACTTCTTGGAAACTGTGATATCGGCTATGATCTACTCTTCAAGGTTAAATTTGCATTAAGAGGAGCACATTTTCAAACCGTGTAGCAAAGAAATAAAAAAGTATGCGTCATGAAAGAGCTCACAAAAAAGACTTCCAATAGTGTTCCGAACAATGCAAAAATCGTATGGAGTAGTGTAGAGATAAATTAGGGGTATATATGAAAAGGGAGGATAGTTAAATATGTATAAATTTAAAATAAAAGATGATTACAGCCACAGCATCGTTATTTTATGACCCCATCTCGTATTTGCTAACTTGTAATTGTAACAGAGGTTACGGAATGAGTGAGGATTGAGAAATAATTATATAGCGAATTGAAATTTAATTGGAAAATATTGATGTCTAAGCTTTAAGTATAAAATAATGCATTAAGGATAAAAATATGAGGCTGTGTTTTCAATTGGCATATCAGCAAAAAAAAAGTTTAAAAAAATACGAAGAAATTACTACAAAAACTACAAATTGGATCACTTTTCACGTACTTATCGATTTCGATTCCATATCCAATTAAAATATTCTTGTAGTCATCTTTGACCTTTGAATTTCTCTAACTAATTAATAGCCATTTTCCTAATATGGAAGTATTCTGTCCCCTAATTTAATTGGTGATCGAATTAATGCATTAAGCACTGGCTATGAAGATGAATAGTATAAATAATAAAATAATTCACTCACAGCATCACAATGCCTCTATAAGCTACTACTTTGAAGCGAAAAAGGGTTGGGTTTTAAAACATTTATCTCTTAATTAATGCCATCCGCAAATCACACCAAATTGGTAATTTCAGTCTCAATAAATTTTCTATAATTGCTTGGAAAATGAGCTTCCATTTCCATCGTTCTGCTTTACCTTCAACGAATATTTTCTAGGTGACTTGAGATGGTGTTGCGTACATAACAAGATGAGTTATTTTTATTATCCTTATTGTTAATCAGATTTAAATCTCGTTAGCCTTGAGGCAATGATTGATTTATATCTAAGGAATAGTTTATAATACACAAGGAGACTTTTCGTCGTCATAGCTCAGCCACGAAATAAGCATTTAAATTATTCAAAACCACTTTTTCCCAATTGGATTAAGATTGAAATATACCTACATCAAAAACATGAGGTTACTGGATTTGAAACTTTTTAGCAAAAAGTCATCTACTGAAATATTTTCTACCATGTAGACTTATTTATAGCATCTGCAAATGCCTCCAGATATAAATCACTTGGTAAATATTCTAATCAGAAATTCAAGGAAATTCCTTTTTTTGGGGCCAAACGAAACGAAAAATATGTCTGGAATTATGTACTTTACCAAAGAAAAATTTCCGTTGAACGCAAGGTTTTCTATTTGCTTGGAAAAGTTACTTTTTACTGTCGTCTTTTCTCATTTATTGGTAGAAAATTTACTCCCGACAGGGCGAAATTTCAAAAGCAATGCTTAAATGCAACTTTGATCCAACAGCAAAATTACGATTCATCATTCCAGTAATAATAATTTAGCAAGGTTTATTTCAGTTGGGCATTAAAAATATATTTGTCGGACAGGTGAGAGACGAAATATATTATTTATAGCTCAAAGGATGCTTTTTCGTCCATTTATCCGTGTAATGATATTACCCTAAGCAGGACAGTTAGGATACACTTAATAATAATTGAAAATTTCATCATAAAATTTCATCACGAGCATAATTCGCCAGTGCTATATTTTTATATCCTTTAAATATTATTGAATATTCTGTACTAGTTCAATGCAAACACGTTCGGGATAGCAGCCACTCGTGAAAACATAGGAAATGATTTTGCAAACTTTTTGGTCACCGCGTCCTTTCTGGCTAAGCAGCCTGAGAATAGGGTCCTTTCTAGACAATGATATGGAAGCACCTGCTATTCTGCTATTTCTACTACAGGAAATTCAATTTATTCTAGTTTCTGGTAGCAAACTTTTGGAAGCGTTAGATAAACAAACGTGATGTTGTGTGATTGTTTGTGGTTAGAGTGAAAATGGGCAAAAACATTTCAAGGCAATAATACTTGAAACACTCAGCCATTAGATGTGTGTAGGCTTAAATGGAATACTTGATTTGAGAGTTTGCTGCGAAAGTTGTTTAGAACTTTATGTTTGCCAGGCTTAAGGATATGATGGTAAACGTTTTTTGACTGCTTCAACAAGTGTAAGTAAATGCTACGTAGATACAAATGGAACTTGGAGTGAGTTCTATATTTCAAGTCTTTCACTACATACATACATCATATGTACAAAGGCTATCGAAAATATTTACATACATTGTTCTGGGTGTATCCTTTGTTTCTTAAGTTCGAATTATTTCGACATTGGCAGCATTGATCCGGTTGACATATTGACAGATATCTACTGTCAAACTTCCGCTGCTCACGCAAAATGACCATCTATTCCGTGATCGTTTTTTTTCGTGTAATCTTCAAATGAGTTGCAAAATGACATCGATTTTGTTCGCAACATCATCATTTCGGACAAAATTCATTTCAATCTTGGAGGTTATGTCAATAAACAGAGATGTACAGTTTTGGGTTGCGAACATACACATAAAGTTGTGGAGGAGCCAAAGCATATTAAAAAGTCACTGTTTGGCGTTGATTTTTAAGTGTTGACATTTTCGGTCTCTACTCGTACTTCTTTCAAAACGATGATATTTACTACGTTACGTTTAATGAATTGCCTTATAGAAACATTCGAACTGATTAATTAATGACAACGTGTACTTTCTTAAGGCAAATTATCCTTAACAATGGATTTTTCATTACCGTAATCAACTTGAAACTAACAATTTATATGATTATCGTAATATTCTGCATTCAAGAGGCGGCAGCAAACATTCATATTCATCTAAAATACCCACAGTAACCAAGCATCAATATTCAAACAAAGGCATACGTATAACACCCTCCGTATATCCTTAGGAACAACAATCATACGATATCCAGTAGCAACAATGGAAGCTATCGAAGAATTCTCATTTGCATATTTATTGGAAGCGATGCAGGAGCATTGACGCAGTCGTGCTACGAAAAAGTGACACTAACGATGATACAAGGCCAATAATAGCATAGAAATATTTATGTGGTGACAATATGATATTGATGGTATTTCAGAGGACATCAAGTTTAGATTTATGGTCGGAAGGACATAGTCGTTTAACCATGATGTTGATCTGATTCTCACTCAAAAGACAAATGAACGACAAATTTGGAAAATATTGAGAGATATTGGAGTAATTAGTTTTTTGACAAGTGCAGAAACACTTTACGTTTCTTAATTATATAAATTCTCGTCTCCTGTGACTATTCAATGCAAAAATTCCTTTCTTTGCTGTCTTCACAGTAGCATTTCACAAATTGTTTGACGTTCGATGTCTCTTTCTTTCAATTCATATGGAACCCAGTTAGTAACTTTTTGAACCATTTCCATTGCTTTTAAACGCTTTGCAACAGATGACCGTTCAACATTTAATGCTGCAGCCAATTCGGATTGAGTTTGGCAAGAATCCTCTGCCAATATTGCTTCCAATTCGGTATCTTCAAATTTTTTGGGTGGTCTGTTCTATGTCCTATTCCTTACGCGTTGTATTAGAAGGATCATGCCTACCGTAAATCTTCACAAGCAAACGATGAGTTTCCCTGCACTTTTCTTTGCAATAAAATAATGTAATAACACTTCTCGCGAATGATGTTTACTTGGAACGAAAATCGACATTTTCAAGAAGGTAAAAACATTTGTCGCTTACACTTCAACCAAATGTCACATAGTGCATTTGACAGCTGACATAAAGCCCTATCGAATACAAGTGTTGCCATTTATTAGTACACGCAAGCAATACTAAAAACGACATCTGTTGGGAAAGGGCGGAGTCATATTCACACACTCAATAATATTTATCATGGCTAAGTTCACAGATTTCGTTAAATACTTACTATCCTTATTGAATTTTCCTTTTAAAATTTATTTAAAAATGTAACTCAGAAAGGAATGGATATCACTAGAAGTTCTATTTATATCTCACTTCCATATGAATTATTCACACGGAGCCCATGAGTGATATCCTTTCTAGTCCAGGACACTGCGACTAGCGTATCGCGAAATGCTCTTCAATCCAAAATTCTTAGGTATGAACACATAATGGATTCAAATTTTTTGAATAGATTACTTTTTGGGCTCTACCCTTCCCATTGCAAGGATAAGTCGTTTTGAAGTCAGATATTTGCATACCAATTTGCATGGCTTAATTGAATGAGATTATGGAGCTTTGTTCTTGTTATCTTCCCGTATTTTTTGGCTTTTATATTTCATATTCGTTGCGAGGAATACGTAATGGAAAATTCTATTTACTTAGCTCACAGTATTTAAATACAACATCCGCACATGGTGATAATCAATGACATGTCTAAGGATCGAAAGTCTATGATTTCATATTCAATTGAATGTTTAAGTTTTATCGAAAATCCAACCCAATCAGTTTGATGAATCGCAAGGTCACTTTAGAAGGCCGAAATGCATATTAAAAAATAAGTAAATATTACGACATTATCTTATCTGTTGATAATAAATCAAATGCGCTCTGCTTCGAATCATATTTGATAGAAATTAGAGATTTAAAACTTTGCGCATTGAAAATTACTTAATTTCATAAACGCCTAATGATTCAATTAAGAATGATAGATTGATATGGTTGCTTAACTAAAAAAAATGGATGGTTTTCTTGTATTTAACATCCATACGCCTGAGTTAATTCGCACAGACATTAGGTTATGCATAGTTTAGCATCATTATTTTGTTTCTTGAACTTTGAGAAAGGTTTAATATCTTCTTAGAAGACATAAATATTGATACCAAAACGTACAACCTAAAAAAAATCATAAACTTTATAAAATGAAAAGCCATTCATTCAATCGCTTTCAAAAACACACTGAACTCGCGCCATTGTCCGTCCGCTTACATATTCTCAGCCACTCACGTCTAGAAAGTTTTTCTGGTCCAGAAAATAATTGTTTGATCCAGGGAAAGACTGTTTGGATTGAATTTTTCTGGTCTAGAAAAAAATTGTTCTTCACTATAATTTTATTTCACTGACTTCCAGGTTTTTGATCCTTTTTTGGTTTATGAATGAATGGAGAAAGCAATCGAAAATATTTCTGGTTTGAAGTTCGGACACAAACCGAAAGTTTTTGAGTTGGTTAACGCACCAATCTTGCCAACTTGACGATAACCACGAAGTCAACTTCTGCATGTGTAACTAAAATGTGATTTAGGAAGGCATGTGATGATGAGGATTTTATATTAAGGCGTCTTTCTACCTAGAAATTTTAAAATTTTAAATTTTTTTTTTACTTATTTCGTTAGTAGATTTTATCAAAAACATGTTTCACATCTTTTAAAAACAAAATGAAAATTTCAAGGTTAGTTATACAGCTACATAGAGAGTTACCGTAAGAAAGCACGTTCAGATTTTTTCAACTGAAAACCAGGGCCATACTCTTACCCTTTACCATATTTTTTGTTTTTTTTTAAATAACAGTAAATAAATGTTTGAAATTTCATATCAATATCTTCTTTCTTTCCATACAATATTTTTTTAAACAGACACTATTTTGAAAAATTGAAAGTAGAAAGACCCCTTGATAGTATTTTTTCACATTTTTTAAATCACTTTCTTCCCTTGCATGTGGTAGCTTGTGAGATAAGCTATCACTCGCAGAGGAAAAAAGTATTCAGATTCAGTATTGCATGATACATATTTTCCCCCCAATAGCTTCCACCTATGAGAAGTGATTCGCGAGAAAAAAATGCTTTGTGTTACATTTTATCTTGAATAATTTTTTTGTGCATATCAGTTCAATGGGGATTTTTGGCAATGCATTTCGCAATGATGTTTTATCGTTTGAGTCAATTCTCAGCATTTTGTAAGTTTCTCCAAATGTTTATCATGACTGGACTATTTATTTAATGGAATAACGTGTGTTCCGTGAATAACCGATATGACAAACAAGTCATTTTGGGATTCACATAAATTCAACAAAAACAATTCTCATAGTTGACTAAGCAGCAACGAGCAATTTATTGCATCTATAAAAGATACATTTCTACAAAAAATGGATTGATAAAGTGTACTATGCCAGAAGTAAACGCACATCATTTCTAACCGACGATAAATAATTCTTGCTTTCAATTCAAGCTTTAAACAAAATCAGATAAGTTATAATTGTTCATGAATCAAACATAAACCAAAGCAGCAACTGCCGACCGCTAAAAGCCCCGATTATAATAAGACTAAAAGAGGGTATTCACATACAACCAAATGAAGTCATCTAAAAGACAGCTTACTTCCAAACTCTACTTCTAATATTTTTTTTAAACAATGCCCAACGATTTAATTAGTAAATTCGAAACACGGTCCGATATTGGGCTTTCATTGCTAAGTATTCTAATTCGCGGACATATACATACATAGATATTTATATTTATATCTGAATTTCAAGTGTATGTATACTCGAATGAATGTATCTTTAAAACATGTCCATGTTGAATGGTGAAACAATTTTTGCACTGTCTGCAATTTTATGGAATTTGGCTTAGTAATGCAATTTAAATTGTGTTTAATGCTTTTGTTGAATTTTATTTACACGGCATTTGTGTCGTTTTCTATTTTGGTTACATTCTTTTCTGAATTCCGATGCTTCTTGTATTTCCGACTGAATCAACGTGCAGCAACGTAAATGTAACTGAAAAATATTATTGGCTGAATTTTACCATCTTGCAGCTTTTGATTCAGTATAAAAGAATTGTTGGAATGTTGGAAGTACTACAATGGAAGAGAGTGTATAGTTCCTTTCATTATGAGAAATATTCAAGGTAGTTTCCTTTTGTAATACCCATTGTCATGCCTTATTTTCACTGTGTATGAATGCAATTGTGCCTAAAGGATATTCTGCATAGGGATTTGAATACTTTCAGATACAAAAAATATCAGGGACAATAGATTGTATGAGAGAAAATCTTTTGGGACAGGATGCAACACATAAATTGTTCGAATATTATGCATCCGAATAGAGATTCTGTTTGAACAATAAATCTTAATCTTTTTCATTTAATACGAATATATTTTATTTTTTAAATGTAGTTTGAATAGGGGGGCTCCCCTATCACTATGGCATAAAAAGTTCACGGCGGTCACGGCCCCAATAAAAAATCCCGCGCGGGTGGGTGAGGGGACCGAGGGCGGTGAGAGGAGCTGGAATTTATATTACATTTACGGCAAAAATGACATTCATCAATTTTTCCATAATTTTTTTTTTATTTTTTTTTATTTTTTATTTTTATTTTTTACAAAAAAAATTATTTTTTAATTTTTTCGACATCCAAAGAAGTCTAAATACCAATAATAATTTTTTTATCGGGGAACCTCTTTAACTTCCCATTGGAAAGCCCCCTCCATCTTTTGATCCCCCTACTCTTACTCGCTTTGGGGGTGGGGGCCATAATCTTAACCTTTACCCTTTTTGGAGACTCATTATACATTTTTCTTAAAAGTGGGTGTCGAAATGGAGAAATTTGAAGTACAAAAATCACATTAAAAAAGTTTACATAAAACAGCAGTAATGGTTCACGTTTGTTAGTAATTAGCGCGAAAGGTCATCAATTGTTTTAGTTAATTCATTAATAAAGGTGATTAATACAAAAGAAATTTGGACCGTGATTGGAGTAACGTGATTTTTACTGAGGAATCCTCATTTTTTGTATGTAATTACTGGAAGAGAGTCATAGACGGAAAATGATGAAAGAATTTTGCGGCGTACAATAAAGCACCTGGCAAAGATGCACGTTTATGCTAAACATCTCGGAAAGAGGATTCTGGAATCATCATAATCATTTTTACAAAAGGCCTGAATGCTGAATTAATGATCAAACATTATAAAAATGGTTTGCTTAAATTTGCTGAGAATTTATATGGAGCCGAAAATCGATTCGATTTTGCCTGAGCATTACGATCCTAAACAACGGAGTCGTTTCTTACCAGCTGGAAAGAAGCAAACAGAATCACAACTTTGGATTAGCAATCACAAAGTTCAGACGCAAACCCGATAGAAATCGTGTTGTCATTAATGATGGAGAAACTAAAAAAACAACATGGCACCTCACGCCGGCTGTCAAGAGTATATCGCAAGGTTTTACTATGGAATACGCACAGAAATTAAGTCAGAGTTGCACAAAAAGATGTCAAACGATAATTGATAATAACGGCGAATGGATTCTATATTGGCATAATTCGCGAAAAATGTACTCCTATGTAGAAATAAATTTAATCTATGCGATTCATAGTGTTTTTCATGCTCTTCTGGCGGCACGTTTTTATGAAACACACTCTATAAGTTAATATGGAGACAGAAATTCGAAGTACTTAATTTTTTTGTGATTACAGTAAATTTAGCAACTTCAATGCTTTCATTTCATATACTTCAGACTACATATGCACGAACGCAAAAAGCTATATGGATATGATTCTTACGACCTACGTCTGTCATTTACGTCATGTGTCACTCAACTTCAATTTCGCTTCTATCCGCGACATTAACATGTAAATGTGTATGGCGATATTCACAATGTGTCGCATTATGGAGCAACAGCTCAGACATGATATTAACATAATTAGCTGAGTTTTTTTTAAATCCAAATAAACAATACAAATGAAACTTGACAAATAATTTTTAATGTATTTAGCAAAGTTTATTAATGGTATTTTTTTTAATTACTACCACAAAAAAAATTTATTTACACACATATGAATCTAGCGCAGACGAGACAGTGTTGAAAACGCAATGACTCTCTACTGTTGCAGTTCATCGACATAATGAACTCATAAAATCTTTGACACATTTATCGTCATAATGATGCCAAGTGATAATGATGTTATGACACATTGGCCGTGCGTCATTGAACTTGGAGCCTGACAGTGAATTTTGGTAAATTCGATTAAATAGTGAGAATAGACGTCGAGAAAATCCAATTGAAGTACAATTTTAACCCATACAAATAATCATTTGCTTCGAAAAAGGAAATATGCTGGTTGGAATGACAGCGGAACAAGTTCTACAATTTTCTCATAGATGGCTTCGTCCTTCATTACAAACCAAATGATGGTTCAAGTATCTTCATTTCGGACCGTCATCATTACGACGCTTGCTATTATTATGACGGTAAATGTGTCAATGATATAATGTACTACAACTAGGAAATATTAGATTTTCAACCATTTCTCTGTTTTTCCGAAATTAAAAAAAAATTACGTCAGACTCAAACAGCATGTTTGCTGAATGAAGATGTGTATATCCTTGAGAGTTTTAAATATATGTTTTGGGATCAGTATAGTTCCCATAAGTCCACTATTTGAGTAGACAATGGGCACGACATCGCGACTAATAATATATTCTGGCCACAATTTCACGTCTGACGTCAATAAAACTCTAAAGGGACCTCATGAAATCGGACGTATGTACGCATTTGCGAACAATATTCTACAGTTTTTCTGTTTTTAATGTTGCAACGCGTTATGAGGTATCGTTTTTTTTCAATTTGGATAAGAGAAAAGTATGATGTATTGTTCCCGGTTGAATTTCATTTTTACATTAAAGACTATAAATAATAGTGGATGGATCCAAATGTTGCTCAGGGAATTCAATGTGCTTTCGTATCTATTTCGCTGAATTCGGCTAAGAATTTTCTGAACTTTAACGGCAGCAAAGCAAGCAATTAAGGTCACATAAAAAACATTCAAACATTTTAAATTGAATAATTTATTTGCTGACATATATATTACTCCTTTCGTCAATGATCCGACAAAATGGCGACATACTTATATACATATATATTCATGTAGCTCAATCAAGTGACCACGAACTTGACTTTTTTTTGCTTTCAACTCAAACAACCAAATCCATTTATTAGTGTGAATCATCACATATACAATTCATCCGGGGGTAATTAAGCTGTTCAAACTGGAAAACTACATATGTACATACTCGTATACATACAGTGTTGCTAAAATTGATGCACAATCATGTAATCCAATCGTTTTTAGTTACATCGATTCGTTGCATGCGTTTAGATACATTTATCGATAGCAGAAAGATACAATTCATCAGCAATGTGACTTTTGCAAAGTTCGAAGGCAATTTCATTCAATTAAGCGGGAAGAAATACAATATTGAAAAATATTACAGGAATTAATTGATATATGAAGATTTCATCAAAGCATTGAGTGTATCTTTAGATAATTCGAAATATTTCATTTGATAATAGTTGAAAGAAAGATATCGTTTTAAATGATCTTGTAACATGAACTTGCGATGAGTATCGATCAATTAAAAATTAGAACCAATATTGTCTTAATAATGTTTTTTTAATAGAAATCAATATGGATCTTCACTGCAGGACCTTTATAATAAAGCTTTATATCAACTGCTTTTATTTTAGTTTACAGTAATAAAGCTCAAGCAAATGACTTTGATCATTTCATTCTCTACTTATGAACCCTTATATCTTATATAAACTACCACATAATTACGTGTTTACGATTCATGCATTTGAAAGCATTTCAAATCGTTTACATTGTATAGAGATGATTTTGCTTGTCAGATGCACACATTTCACACAGTTTCGATTGCAAAATGTGTATCAACTTCATAATAAAAATGAGAAGTTTGTGACGAACGATCAACCTAACATCTGCTTCACTCTGGCTCCACATTGGGCGCCATTTGTAATGATTTTATCGGATCGTGTCGAATGAAAGTCGCCACATTCGCCTCATTGATCTTACGACTGTTCACTCCCGGAGACGAAGCGACGAAACTTTTCTTGAAGTTATGCCGCCAATTCTTAGATTGGCCGCTCCATAATTAGAGGTGCGGTGACTGCTGGGAGACCAGCTCATTTCGGCACGTTATATTGTTTCTCTGGTTTTCGCCTTGAATCTCATTACCTGGTGTTCAGTCACAATATTTGTGAATTACAGAAAATACCGATACTATCTAAATTCACAAGATCAAAATTCAACACCAAATCATTTTTCGAGGTTGGACCTCCTGCTTTATTCTACCCAAAGTTATCTTAGGCACAAAATTAGTCAAAATCGCGAGCAAGCTTTACTTGAGAGAGAGAGAGAAAAATATCAAATATTATAAACGTAGGTTTGATCTCAAAACAAACGATTCAATTTGCTCAATTTGAAACGCGAGCAAACAATCTTTCGAGAGTCCGTACCTCTCTTACAGGAATACAGACGTCAGTGGAGCCCGTCAGGCATAAATCGGACTGCCTGAGCCCACCCTACAATGGCCTAAGATTTTGTTGGCACATGTTATTTGCAACTAGGGCCACCATTCTATTTGCTTTAACCGTGTGATTACCTGAAAATTAAATTCCACAGATTCAATTTACCTTGCCAATATTCTCAAACTTTTTAAATTAATTTTATGTTTTGGTCCAGATTTGAATGTGGATCATTGAACGCCATAAAATTTTTTACATCTTATTACATAAAGTCAGACATTCCTTTTTCACATATACATTGATATCTAAATTTAAAGGCGCTAAAGATTTTTCACGGCTTTTACTTTCATACCATCAACTTACATACATGCCATATCAATGATTCAGGCCTTCCTTTTGAAAATGCAAGAACATTTCAAAGAGAGAATATAAGTAAGGATCGATCTTTCCGAAAATATCATCTAAGAGAACGTTTCATTTTTATTTTCTAAATCTACTTCACATTAACACTCTTATTTCATTTTCAAATCGTAGCCATGAGTATTCTCTAGATTCAAATATCTGCTAGGATTTTCTCACAAATACGTGAAAATTCTGAAAATAGAAAACATCACATCACATAGTCACGAGTTTAAAGAATACATAGTTCGATGTATACGGCGTCGATGCACGTAGGCAAACGAGTCAGGATAAAAAATCCAAAGAATAGCATTGTGATTTCGATGTAACCGAAAAAGATTGAATCGGTGCCAAACTTGCAGAGCGCCCCGTGTGCATAGCAGAAGACATACCCAGTTTGATGGTACCATATAAAAAGTGGGTCTTGAATTGCTCAACATTTTGCAGAGTACACAAAAATTATTAGACAAAGTTCATCCCTAAATACATGAATCTATTTATCAATGTAGATTTTAGATAATGAGGTATGTGTCCTTTCCATGAGTCAATACAATGGAATTTATTTAGTTTATTAAGCGTTTTATACAAATATTCTCTTAATTGCAATTTCTCTAAGGGAAGAACTTAGAGTACTCTCTGAAACATTATTAATGGGTATTTCAAATCCACAATTTTTTCATGTTAAACGGTCAATTCTATCTCGGCACATCTTGGTAAACACTTTGAAATTTTCCCAATAGATAATTTGGCAACCAATCATCACAAATTTATACTAATTGTCAGTAATTTCATCTGTTGTCATAATATTTCGACAATTTGGACGCTTTTTGTTAAAAACGTTTAGTGAAGGAGGAAATAAATTTATTATGAAATATCGATGCAAGTATTTTATTGACCGATGTTTGAATAAATTTCATTTGAACAGATAAATTGTTAAAGAAATAAAATTAATAATGTATAATAATATTCTAATATGAAATTAATAAAATTAAAATGATAATAAAACTATAAACTAATAGTAGTAGTATTAATTTTATTCTTTCTAAAAGAAAAGATTGTATATTATTATTAATATAGCAATAAAATCTCAAAAATACAAGTATTCGATATTTCTTTCATTTAATTCGTTAACGACGAATTGAATTTGTAAAATATTTAAACACAGACATTGCCTGCCTTTGCTGGCCATGAGATGAGGCAAAACCCCATCACAGAAAAATTAGTACCACGGGCATCATCTATGGTAGATGAAGAAGGATAAGGAGAGAACGTCAGTTGGACAACAGCGCGGCAGAAAATCGACAAAAAATGGATAGCGAAAAATCCTGAAAAACCGAAGCCATTCCTGGAAGACGGGCAGTCTTGAGGTCTTCTTGACAAATTTTCCATGCAAAAATGTCCTTGGGGGGGGGGGGGGTGTCACTGCCTTTATCGTGCCATTTATGGTCATATTAATGAAACAGAAAATCGTAAAAATCACTAGTTTACCTAGGCTCAGGGGGGGGTCATGATCACCCCCCCCTCCCTTGTATCCGCCCTTGATGACAAGTCCTCACAAACGATCAACAGAAGGCCTAACTAATTTGAGTGCTCTTCAACTAGACGTCTCTTCCCATCATGCATATCATCAGGCCTCATCACTTCGAGCGCACCAAGTTGGAGCATGATCGGGGCGCAATGGTTGACGAGGGGTCACCATAACAGCAAAAAAGATCGGTATTTAAGGGGGTAGGATTAGTTTCCAATATTTTTAACACATTTTTAAGGGTTATTTTTGGAAATATGACAAGCATACTTTTATTTATAAGTAAAGAACATAATAATGCAAGATTTTAAGAATCTTTTGTAAAAAATTTGTGGAAAAAATGAGCCACTGACAGCAAATCACAAGATGCTAAAGATAATTTAAGCAATGTGTACTGAAAAGTATTCGATCGTTAGATCTTTCTTAGTCATGCATACAATCATCTTGATAATTCGTCACAATAAAACTACTAAATCCCCAAACCATGTGCATAATAATTGTCTTACAACTACCATAAATATTAAAAATTATAGGATTTTCCATAAAATTTCCCGGTTAAGTTCATCTACCAAAATAATATCGCAATTAAATCAACGGAAATATCTGCAATGTCCACAACTCAATTTATGTATGCGTCAGCAAAACAATAATTCTTGTTTCTGTTGAAACAATTTAAATGGTTGTTAAAATTCCCCAACACTCGTCTTTGCTTTTGCGTAATTTTCGTCATCAAAAAATAAGCTCTTGTCCATCTTATGTGTATCGAAAATTGTAATACACGGCAATCTCAGAGATGCTAATTTTTCAGAAACAATATTTAAGAGAAATATCACGTTGTTAATGTGCACAGCCATGTGTGCAAAATACGCACGGTGTGGATAAATTTAGATAGAACTATCTCTGAACGGACAAACCCATAATCGTGCTATATGCAGATACTACTAATAGTTCGGCGAAGCCAGATACTACACTTCTCTTGGTTGATGGACATCGTCTTGTCTTCATCAATGATTTTGCCGGGATCTTTATGTACATATAACTAATCTCTTGCAAACTACTATGTGTGTATTATATGCGACATATACATATGTGCACATATTGATTTGCAATACAGCAAATGCGTTGTGTAAAGGAGCTGAAACTGTAGTCAATTACTGAAAATGTTCTGGGCCACCATATTCTAGTGCTCATCGAGACTTCAGTTCGCATTCGTGATTTTATAAGCACATAAAATCGTTGGTGTTTCAATTTTCAACGAACGATTGTTCAATATTAAAGACTTTTTGTGAATTTGCACTTGAAAAAAACAGTTTCAAAATTATTTTCAACTTTGAAAAACGTGCGGAAAGATCAGAAACTTTTTTTAAAATAAATTGTGCCATAATCTATCAAAAGTTCAGTGAAATTCGAAAAGAAAATCTGTTCCCATATTACCATTAGATTTTTCTGTATATACTTATGTATATTCTCGCTAAAAAATACTCAATATTCTGACCGGAAAAAAAATCTAAATTTTTATTTAGATAAAATAATATTCCCATTCAAAGTGTGCGAGAGAAAATTTATTCGGTTGAAAATTTTCTAGGGGGGTCGTATCGCCTCAATTCGTTAAACGACGATCTTTCAATTTTGCGTTTCCCATTTCAATTTTCTTTTCGTTAAGAAAAGACGGTCCTCTTAGTAGTGTATCTTTATCAGTGCGTGTGTGAATTTGTGTGTGTGCGTACTAGCAAAAGTATTTCTATTTCGTGCGCCGTGGACTATACAAAACTGTTTGATTTGACTAGATCCATTCTCAGTTTACGGATTATATTCGAACCGAGAATATTTCAAATTATTGAGTTGCCGTCCATGCCATGCGTGATAAACTTGCCAAATTATTTGCCTCGCAAAAAGGTGCATGCGAATTTAATTCAGATTTTATACAAGGTTTGAAATATTTCCGAAATATAATTTTAAAAAATGTTTGATTTGTAAATGAAACCAAAATAATCGGAACGGAATTTTTTTAAAGTTTTTTTTGAATGATGTAATATTTGTGTGATGTTATTTTTATCAAAAATCAAATGACTGAAGTGTCTGTAGTTGAAAGTAGAAAATTAAACATAATTTTCAAGAAAAAGTTTTTTATATATGTGTGTTCAAGTGTGGTTTTAATATTTACTTGTAAATAAAAAAAAACAAATACATCATTCTTCATAAATAAATCCAAATAAAAAAAATATTTCAAAAAATGCCAAATAAAATCCCTATTTTTTTCAAATTGAAAACTAGTTTCGAAGCAAATTGTCTAATATATATATTTGTGGAAATTTTCTCTCTTTTCATACATCTACACATATGTACATACATATTGACGCGTGGTGATAATTAAAGGACATAATGTGCCAGTTAAAGTCACATCTAACGGGACAGCGTGTACCAATGGGGCTATTGGGACAGAAGGGCCCGAGACGACAGAGACCGACTCATCAGGGACCGGGGGGATGCGGAAGTCGTTGGAGGGGTCGGGCTCAACGCCGAACGACCTTGTTCACCTCCAGAGACGGGTGGGACTCTTCAGTGGGGTGGCTTTAATTGTTGGAACTATGATTGGTAAGTATACATATGTTTACAGGAATTTTTAATTCTAGGCTCATCATGCAATCAAAATTGATAAATTTGACGAAAATTCAACGGTAATTAAACAAAAAAAATTTGAAAATTTAAAATTCATCGTACTGTTTTACTAAGTCACTAGTTTTTTACTGGAAATGATATTCGGAAACCATCTTCTATCAGTCCAGTGAAATTAATGATAATTTGAGGTCTATAACGCAAAAAAACCCATGTGTGTATTATAAACACTGAAGCTTAGGAATTGATATTTTTTTGGATTAAACTTATTTTGCGAAAACCTCAAAAAAGGGAGTGATCGTGCGGAAAACATGTAATTGTTTGATGAAAACTATATCACCTAAATTTTCTTAACTTGATACTTTTATTTGTAAAATCTGTAATTTTTCAACCACAGGATCTGAAAGTTTTCTTGAACTGTTTTTTAGTAAGTTTATCATGGGTTAGAACCTCCTGGTCTAGTCGACAACTTTCGTCTCCTAGTGCGCTTTTTGGTTAACGACTTGCTAACACTATTGTTGCACATTAGTGGAGGTTCTTGTTTCCAGGCTTTTGGCCGGTACCATTATAAAATGGGAAGTGTGGTTTCGGCGTGACGGATGGCATCCTCTTCAGGTGCTGCCATTAGCCATCCGTTACGAGACAGCACGACCACCGCTGGCTTGTTGATGGATTAAGCTCGCTATATTTCAACTATTTTTATAATTTGTATAATTTATAACTTACTAATAAAAGCGACGTAGGCATACATACGAAACAAATTGACGGTCGTTATAATTCGCAGATGTAAATGATGCATGCATTTTAAAACACTTTACCCTTGCCTCAAAATAGCAATAAATAAAAAAAGGAAAAAAGTCTGTTTTTTACCACTCAGATAGAATGTTTCTGACTTGCAAAATTTCAAAAAATTTGGATTTTTTAAAATATGAGAAAAACGGGAAATCAATTATTGTTATACGAGTCATTCTACAATCTTCAACCTTTTCTGGAAAAATCCGTGCAGTAATTTTTATGCTTTCTAGATTTAATTTAAATTTTTAATGGATCCAATAATGATACTAGATTTTTTAATTGTGTTTAGGGTCTGGAATATTTGTATCGCCAAGTGGTTTACTAGTTAGAACTGGTTCCGTTGGTGTGAGCTTTTTGATATGGCTGGCCTGTGGTATGCTCTCATTACTAGGTGAGTACATATTTTGTTTGAATTTCTTTTAAATAATAATAAAAAAATTACCACGAGTCTAAACCGACAATAATAATAACGGATACAATAAAAATTTATTGAATTTAATAGTTCTCCGTTCCCGGCTCGCAGCTGACAGGCGAGCTGCGTTTTCGTTCAATGTCCTTATTTTTACTATTATTATTTTTCATATATGAAGTGTGTTCAACAAATAAGGGAAATACTCGTATTAGTCGGATTCGTTGTCTTTTTGTTGTGTTGGCAAACATGTTTGAAAATCACCTGTTCATTGGTAGCTGTATCTGATGTTTAGTCTGCTGTCAGTTGCCGAACAGGTTATATGTGCTTTGGTACGTTCTGCAATTTTTTACTTGTTAAAAAATGGATACAAAGAATTTGCATTAAATTTTGCTATAAGGCTGGAATAAAGTGCAGCAATTTTTCAGAAATGTTGAATATTGATCTGAATATTCCGTTATGAATAAAAATGACGATTCATGAGTGATGTAGGCATTTTCAAGATGGCCGTGTTGACGTTGATTGCCTCAGCTCATCAACAACCGATAAAAAGAGGAGAAGGTGAAAGAATTGATTATGAACGATCGCTGAATCACTATGCATACAAGAAGTTGCTAACGATGTTGACATATGAATTGACTTATACCATGGACAATTTTTATACCAATAACATGGTTTTTTCCGAGGACAAATTTGAATGCTGCTAAGAACACATGGTGTGACACAATTTATGGTGATGCAGAAAAAACCAAGTGCGACGATTTTCATAGCACTGGATGAATATTTCGTCGTTAATAACAATTCTTTTCGCTATAGCTATGAAGAAGATAATTGTTGAGAAAGAAAATGATTTTTAAATCAAGAAATATCACATACAAAAAATTATGTTAAGAGTTTCCGTTCGTCACATGACAATATGGAGAAAAACAGATCGATTAAAAATGAATGCACCCTCAATTGAATATTTTCAAACAGTATTTGCTTTACAGCCAATGGATCTTTTTGAATAAAATCTTGTCAGGACCTTAACATTGAATTTCAACAATACCAATCAGAATAATCACTGTGTATTCTATGTATATACATACATAGAATACACAGTGATATACCATACATGCTATATGTACATATTTATTTCGATATGACCTCTCAAAAATGTTGCATTTTGGCATGTTGTCAAAAATCCTCGAAATTTTGAACTTTATTATTGTCTACCACACGTACCAATGACAATCTTCACGTAGGCAATGAATCCGGCAAGTTTTGATACCGAAATCAAATTTATTGTCAGAAAAAAGTGTGCATTGTCGCTGTTTGTATTTGTAATTAATGTTGCGAGGAAATTTCGAAATTATTTTTCTACAAAGTACGAAAGGAAATTTCGAAATCATATTTTTTTTTGTTTCTTGCGACGAAATTTTTGAAATTATCTTCGTATAAAATGAGTTTCAGCATTTGATATCGTTCATTTTATTAGAAATGATTCGTTTGAAACTGAAAAAAAATTCTTATTTATTCATGAGAAATCGCATTAGTTTTGAAAATTTAATTCTTGATCGAAAAAATTAGTTTGGATCGAAGATATACAGGGATTACATTGACGCTTGAATGATTTTGGCCACTGTTTAGCCTTCAAACTGCAAAGATTTTAAGGATTTTGTCAGGATATGTCAATGACCGATACTAGTGTATTTTTGGCAAATTTCTGTTATATTTTTAAAGTGTATGGCGCGTGCACCGGTTAACGATATTTGGCGCGCTCCAAGTCGGAAATATTTATTAATTCAACAATGAAACATTCAAGGCTAATGAAGGAGCAGTACGGCCGCTGTCGATCTTCAGGAAATTTAGTTTTTCGTAAGGACAAAGGTTTCCGAGTTAAAAAAATTCATCGGCAAATCGGCGAGTCCTTTATAAGCTCAACTTTATGATCTTAGACTAATCGTCCGCTCATCCACTATCTCTTTATGCAAAACTTGAGTATAGAATTGTTGCATCATGGACATGCATTTTTCATGAATTTGTTTAGAATACAGATAACATTACATTTTCATCATTGCAATTTGGAAGTGTCGAAACAAATGACACTGAAATTCTGAGAACAATGAGGACCGACCTACTGAAATATTATCATAAAAATATGAAAGAAACCAACGCTGAGATCCATATATCCTGCGAAAACAAAGTGGAGACAAAAGAGCATATTCTATGTATGTAAATGTGAATGTGATGCAGCATTCCATAAACAACTGAAACATCTGCCTATTTCTAAATGATGTGACAATTCTAAGCCGCTGCGGAACATTTTGAGAATATTCAAGCCTCGCAACCTGTTATGGTTGCCATTTCACAATAGTTCCATCCTACCAGGTAGAATGTTACTACTTTAGAAATGTATCGTGAATGTGAACACTGCAAAAAACTAGATTCTTTTGCCACCATTCGTAATTTTGACCGAATTCAAAAACACGTAATTTCCATACATTTTCAAATTACATCCGGAACGTATTTTGGACAAAATCACTGAACAAACCAAGCTGGTAATCGTGGATAACATGTGCAATAGATGTCGCTAGTTGATATTTTTGAATTCAATACACTGTTTGATACAATATGTCAAGAAAATACAATGCTTCTAACCAAAATTTGTCTACTGTAAGAAAAATAAACCGAGTCCAAACAAGTGTGAATGCAAGAAACTGCTTCAAATGCATTTTCATCGACTTTCCTTTAATTTTTAAGGATAATAATGAGATTGTCTTCATTCATAGAAGATTTAAAAATAATTAAGCATCAATATTTTGAGACCGCAACTGTTGATCATGTGTATTTGACATACAAAAACATTTCGAAATAAATACGTGTTTTTGGGCTGTGATGAATATGTATCTAAAAGTTTGGAAATTCATCACGCTATCCCATTTTCGAGACAAATAGAACGATGATGCGATGGTCAGTGGAGAATATCCCATTTTCAAATGCAATGGATTAGTTGATTTTTAGCGTCCATCTTTGTAGTAGGTTTAATGTTAGCGGGAAGATGTCATAGAAATGTAAAAAAATTATCCGTGCCTGAGGAAGACAGATCCAGAATATCATGACAAAAACAAAAATAGTAATGCACATGGAAGGATTATTCAACTATTTAAAAGCCAGGATACGAATGCCACGAAAAAGGCTCGATCCGAGGCTCATACAGAATTTGTTCTTTGTTTGATCCGCGACTTTTTGGATCATTCCAAATGGAATGGAGTGAAGCCGTGCCACTCCATTTGGAACGACCATGAATGGTCAGCTTAACAGCAAAAAAAGGAAGCGAAACAGATCTATTTAGATTGCATTGCTCATACCGGTCATAAGTTAAGTTCATAACATTCCATGCCGTATGATAGCTTGTTTATAGATCCCCGACGAAAAAAAACATTAAATATATTTATTTCAGTTTATCCTAAACATTTTTGCTCAGGAATGAAGGTGCTGTTGTTTACAGCAACTTAAAGTAGATATAATTTTTAAATTCTTCAAACACTTACCGCCGCACCCTGAACTTTATAATCGTTTCTAATTCTCGACTCCAGCGCATACTTTCGCAGCTTTATCTTCAATAAATCACCCCAATATAAATATACTTCGCCCACTTCTTCGGATATGTGAAACCAATGACGAAAACACGATTATTTATTTTAACACCCGATTTTTTTTTGGAGTGCCGCAGTTTCATTGAAATTCTTAACGCCGTCCCAAACAAATAACAACAAAAACAACAACAAAAAGCGAAACCGTTTGCTGATTTCCTTTCGGAAATATCTTTTACCTATCACCGATTTTTCTCTAGTCTCTTTTCATTCATAGCACATGCAGTGTGCGAATTAAGTATAAACATTCATCCCTCTACAACAGCTCCTGCTGAATAAAAATGTTTAAATTTGGAGCGAACCAAAAATGAAGTCAACGATAAACTTTTAAATAAATAAAATCTGAAATGATCATGAGATATGTGGCACGAATGAGAACACATGCGTCAACTGTTTAATTCTATATATTCAACTCGATTGGATAATACATAATATTGTATGTACAAACAATATTGCATGGTATTCTGTATTCTGTGCGTCCTTCCGCTGATACCTTCACTTTCGCTATAAAACATATGTAAATCGCAAAATTCTATTTTCAGCGTGGAAATGTGAAAGTGAAACTCATAATTCTGGAGAGGATGGGGAGAGGGGGTGTGGATGTGAAATAAAAATGCAAATATTTATAAGTTATAGCATTCCAAACGCTTTTCAAAGAAGTACAAAAAGTTACTGTTTGTTTAGTTTAATTTTTTTTTTGTTTTCTGTCCAAAACAGCAAGGCTTATTTTTTGGTCAATATGAAATGCGATATCCTTAAATCACAATAAATATTATGAAACCGAAATTGTTGATTCGTCGGCCAAGATATTTGAATCTTTTCGCGGATGATGTCATCAGAGATACTTTTCTGGATTATGTTTTAACGACTTCTTAAAAACGCACCATGTTTTGTCATTTGAATAAAGTGTAATGCAATATCTGCATCGTATCACTCCAAAGGGTATCTAATATTGACATTGCATTAATTCCCATACTCAAAATTAAATACATATGTACATAAATGAATCTCTTGAATCGTCTGCCATATTATCTCGAAGGTATATGAGATTTATTCAATGTTTCAATACATTATCGCGGAAATAGATAAAATGGTTCATATGTACATATGTGTGTATGTATGTGTATCAAATAAAAGTTTAGCATAATTCCCATGGGTGTTCTTCACCTAATTTGACTATCATCTATGTATTTCAATATAGGACAATATAAACTAAAAATAAATTAGAACGCATTTCTTTCGAAATTAATTTGAAAATATAAGTCAAGGAAACGTAGATGCGTTTGAAAAATATTTATTTTTCACGTAAACAATTTTCACTAATGTTGTGCGTGTAATTCTATGCTCTATCCGTAAATGTACGATGGGAGCTGTTTTGAAAAGGAAATACATAGAAGTACATATGTATATATACAGCTGCGGAAATATAATTGGTAACACTTGTAGCTTACTAACAAGGAGAGGCAACGGTCTCGACCTCTCAGATTTGGATGAAATTTGGCACATAAGTAGAATATGTCAAGGATATTTGATCCTTAAAATATTAGACAAAAGTTTTACTTGGGAAAAAAGTATCTCAACAATACTTCCCGCAAATGCTGTTTTTTCGCCAATTTTCGAAGTTTTCCATGAGGTTAAAAAAACTTATGCGCACACAATGTTAGCAAATTGTTTTTGTGACTTTGACAGCTGACCTACAGTACTTCAAAATGACATATAAGTATGTCATTGGAGTGTTACAGCGCATGTTAGTGGGGCCATCTGTTGTAAAAGTTCGGTTTTCAATGCATACACCCAATAGCTTAATGATTTTAAAAACTTCTGTTTAATTTTGATTGATATTTCGATAGAAAAAAATTCAACATGGTTTCCTATTTGTTTCGCTTGACCTCAAACATACTGATTTATTCAATTTATTTAAACAAATATGCTTACATAATTCAAATCGAATGTTTTTCCACCGGAAGAAAGATATTCAAGCTACTCATTCCTTTTTAATTTCCTTGTGCAATAAACCATAGGAAGAAAAGGAAGTTGGAAGGAAGTTTTTCTGAATAATATTTACAAAGCACTTATTACGTTTGGACATCATTTAAAAATCATCGCCACACCGAGCGCAAATTTATTGAGCAATAAATCTGTAATCAAGTCACTATTCGAATGAAAACAATTTCATTTGGTAATTGTTTCTGTGGTTCAATTTAAAAAAAATGTTTTTTGTTGCATTCGAACCATTTAATCATATAAACAAACTCAGACGGATTCACAGGAGAAAAAACAATTTTTTTGAAAACACCCACAGTCACTTAAAATTTATGTAAACAGACGTGAAGAAAATTTATCTGAGTTTTATTGTTTATTGCATTGAATCAAAAATGAAGTCTTTTTGTAAAAGATCATGTTTTTAAAAAAAATCCCCTCAAAATGAAATTTCCTAAATCCCATTTTTTTATATAGTACAATTAACTTAGAGATGAAAATAAAACAAATCAAGCTTTGAAAAAAAATCCAATTTTCCATCAATTTAATGCCTACATAATTTACTTTTGGGTTCTTACTTTCTGGACTAGTAGTGCAGGAAATGAAGCGCGCAATTTTTTTTCGTCCAGCATGGATTTATTTGAAATGTTCACAGAAGGTAGGAAATAGCCCAAGGATCATTTTCTATATCACGCCGCTGTACGTTAAAACCTTGGAGGTGCATTTTTTTATTACATTTTAACTACAGGAATCGATGGAAAAAATAATTCTAAGTAAAAAATGTTCTCTATTTTTTTTTCGTAAAACTAATATTTTTGGAGTTATTCGCGGTTGAAAGTAACAGTTTTTCGATGAAAAAATCGACGTTTTTAATGGGGCTTTCGCGAATTACTCGAAAAATATGCATTTTATCAAAAAAAAATGTCGAGAGAAAAATTGTACCTTTTAAAACAACAACAAAATGCTTTTTTTAAATTTTCTACGACTAATACGAAACGAGAAACGGCATATTAATTAATGCTTAGCTTTTTTCGTCAAATGCTAAATTTGAAAGATTCAAAGTCAAATAACGAGAAAACTTTGCATTTTTCGAAGAAAATTTATAGAATCTTTTTTGAAGTATATAATTAAACCTTTCTTTTCAAAAAAAAATTCTATAATGAAAATTGAGCGACTTATGATGAAAACAAGCCGTGAGGTGCGACCCATGAGGTCCACACGGTCAACTTCCCAGTAATATCTAAAAATATATTAAAAATATTAAACACAATAATAATTATGGAAATAATACTACTCCAAATAATAAAAATGTACTTCTCGTAAAATTGATTACGTATGGATTTTGGTGCATTGGTTTGATTGATTATTCACGTGGATAAATCGGAGGGGGGACAGGTTACATAGCAGTTTTTTCATTAAAGTTAAAACATGGTGCTGTGAAGACTATTGAAAATCTGCTCAAATTTTGCAAATATTAATAAACTTTGATTGACTGATTAAGGTATTATGATTCGAATGAACCCTTTTTACATGGTGACTTTGAATGATTTTTTATTTTTAATTTAATTTTTTTGTAATCATGAGAAAAGTTTTTGCTGGTTTCTCTACAAAAATTGATAAAATTTTATAAATTCTACAAACATTTATTATTACGATGTTCAAATCAGGTTAAAAATGAATCTTTTTATGAAAAAAACACTACTTTTCGAATTTTTTTAAATAAATTAAAAAAACGCTTTAACGATTTTTTAAAATATAAAAACATCATAAAAATGATAATACGCGTCGATTGACACTTTAATGATGGAAATATTATATTCAGTTCTCGGGATATAATGAATGACGTAAATGACCTTGAACGTTTAATGATTTTTTATTTCTTATTTAATTTTTTTTGGAATCTTGAAAAAAACTTTGGCTGGTTTTTTTACAAAAACTATTTGGAGTATGTAAATTTTATAAACATTGGTTACTTAGGTTTGAAAATCTGGTTGAAAATTTTGTGTTTTTGAAAAAAAAAACCAATTTTTTGTACTTTTTTTAAAAAAATTAAAAAACCGTTCCAAGATTTTTTTTAAAAAATTGATAGAATCACGCAAACGTCAATACGCGTCAATTGACACCTTGTTCAAAAAAATCATACGTTTGGTTCGCGAGATATAACGCATGACAGAAATGACCTTCAAACGGGCAAAACAGCAAACCCCCCCCCCCCGACCGCAGGTTCCCAAAAACTAATCAGCTCTTAAGATTGCAAAGACGCTTCGATTGACACCTCAACAAAGTTGATACGACTCTGTTTACGTGAGTTATCGTCGTAGAAAAAAGTGTCCACGAACGTACATACGTACGTACGTACGTACGTACATACACACACACACATACATCTCCCTTTCTAAAAACACTTTATATATACTCTATAGACCTCAAAACGTAAAGAAATGTTGAAAATTTCAATTTCGATTTTCGAGGCGATTACAAGAACTTCCCATATACTGGGAAGTTAATAAGGTCGGTACCTACTATTTTCTACGAAAACATCAGTGAAAACAACCCCCTAACTACCCCCAAATTAAAATTGATCTTCACCCTTCTGTGATTCTCTTTATATATGTATTATCAATACATCCAAGAAGTTTGAGCGAATTAAAATGAATAATTTGAGAAAAATTGGAGTTTAAAGAGAAAATGATTTTTCGCAATTTCGTATTTTTCACCCTTTCCTTCAAAATATCTCCGAAAATACTGGAGATACGAAAAAAAATGCTAGGGTACCAAATTGTAGCTTTTTTAATGACAAAAATTCCTCTGTGCGTAGATTTTTGGACAGTAAATATTTGGCGAGATGTCGTTGTTTAAACCCTTTAACCCGTTGAAACCTTTATTTTTTAAATAAGTTTATAAAAATTGTAAAGTTGTGAAGGGTGGTTTTTAATGGTTGAAAATTTCCAAAATGAACTTAATACATATTGTAAACAACAACTTGAATTAAATAACTATGATAATTATTTTGGGGGAGGCGGGGGGGGGATCGCGGTGTTGTTGTGAATTTATTTTTTTATTAAACTCTAACATGGGTTGCTTTTTAAGGGTTGAAATATTATGATAATATAATATTATGCATAAAACAATCATTACTATTATTAACCAATCCATACCAAATTTTACCCATACTAAGGTTTAAAATGTTATTTTATATTTTTTTTACAATTAGGGGTAGTTTTCACCCTTAAAAACAAAAGGCGTACAACGGCAACATATAGAAAATGAAATAGAAAGTGAAATGAGCCTAATCCCAACTTTTTATGCAAATCGATGCTGGACGAAAAAAAAGTTTTGCCATTTTTTTAGCGTCATGGTGTAAATGTGTTAGGGGCCACCCATATATTACGTAACAATCGCAGGGAGAGGGGGACGGGGGTGGAATTTGCAAATGTTACTAAGTGTTGCATGGAGGGAGAGAGGGGTCTAGCAAATTTTTATGTATCAAATTTTTAAATAAAAAAGTTAAATATTAAAGTAAAATAAAATAAATTTTTTATAACACTAAATCATAAAGTCAAATTTTCGAATTTTTTGCCGCGCCACGAGGTGTCAGCAGGCGCGATAAACAAAATTTGGATGCATTGTTGATAGATTGTGTTTTAAAATTCTTAAAAGTCTGAGGGGGGTACGATGAATTTGTTACGTAATATAGGGGGGTCTTTGAAAATGTTACAAAGTGTTACTTAGGAGAGGGTGGAGTTCAAATACTCTAAAAATTGTGTTACGTAATATATGGATGGTCCCTTATCTCAGATATAGTATGACTACATACGTGATGTCCCATTTGATTAATCTAAAAAAAAAGTAAAGTGAATTTGACACGAATGGTCAATTTTAGGTGCAAACATCACCTTTTCGAATATAGATTTTTGAGTTTTTTTAATTGTTATCCATTTTTTGTTTGCAATCTGCATTTGTATTTAACATGAATGGCTATAACAGCAGTATGACTTGTTTTCAGTTCTTAACTGGACAAACAAGGATACGTTCATCCGACTTCATTGATTTAGACGCCCATAAAGGCTCTATTATTAAGGAAACTTAACAATAGTGTAATCAATTGATCGATAAAATAGGTTGTCTCCTGTTTTTCCAGGTGCATTGGCGTATGCTGAGTTGGGCACAATGAACACATCGTCGGGAGCCGAGTATGCATATTTCATGGATGCGTTCGGTGCACCTCCAGCCTTTCTGTTCTCGTGGGTATCGACGCTGGTACTGAAGCCATCGCAAATGGCAATAATATGCTTATCGTTCGCACAATATGCAGTCGAAGCGTTCGTATCGGAATGTGATCCGCCATCATCGGCGGTAAAAATGGTTGCACTCGTTGCAATAGGTAAAAAAATCTCCACCTAAATTGTATATAGTATCGTTCTTCACCGCCCACTCTCATTTCCAGTGATGATCCTGTTTGTGAACTGTTACAGCGTAAATTTAGGTATGGCTGTACAAAATATATTTACAACGGCCAAATTGATAGCTGTAGTGATTATTATATGTGGCGGAGCTTACAAGTTGTTCCAAGGAAACACACAACATTTACAGAATGCATTTAACGGACCTACACCATCAATTGGTGCAATCGCGACTGCATTCTATACGGGATTGTGGGCGTACGATGGATGGAACAATTTGAATTATGTCACGGAAGAGATACGCAATCCCAGCAAGTGAGTATGATATTGGTGAAGATTGTTTTGTTTTGCCCGGTGTGCTTAATTTTAGATTGATTCAAACGGACTGAATCCCAACGACAATGCGCTCAAGTGAATTATTTGTCGGGCTGAATCTGCATCTTAAATATTATTGGCTCCATCTCGAATGCAAACTATGATCAAGTCAAACACTCTGACAAGGTTGCGTTTTTTCGTTAACAATTGCTTGAATTGCTTGAAGATTTCATAATTATGTACTATAGTACATAAGGGGCAAGATTATGAAGCTTATGTATGCATCATTACGTTTGGAGGTTGCAGCCTTCCCAATTTTATCTTATTCATCATCGAGTGTCCTCCTGCCGATTGAAATCCTCTCATGAGTATATCTTGTCCACTTTTATCAATGTCTACGAGGTGTGTTCAGAAAATAACGGAAAATTTCGTTTTTGTCGCCTTCAAAATAGTCCCCATTTGTGCCAGCGCTTCTTCCAATCTTCGAAACTCTTCTCTAACTCGATATTTGAGATAGCCTTCAGCTTTTTCATCTAGGTTTGTAAAACGACGACCCTTTAAAATTCTCTTTATTTTTAGAAATAGGGAAAAGTCACACGGAGCCATATCTGACGAATATGGAGGCATCGTCAGTTGGTTTTTGACAAAAATTCACGAATAAGCAATGACGTGTGAGGAGGTGAATTGTCGTGGTGCAAAAGTCATGAATTGTTTTGTCACAAATATGGTCGTTCTTTCGGATTGCTTCACGAAAACGGCATTGAATTTGTGGGTAGTACATTTTATTGACCGTTTGATTTCGTGGCAAGAATTCATGATGCACAGTGTCATTAAAATCCAAGAACACGGCGAGCATCACCTTCACTTTCGACCGCACTTGTCAAGTCTTTTTCGGTCTCGGCGATCCAGAATGCCTCCACTAGGACTATTGAGTCTGACTTTTGACGTCATATCTGCAAACCTATGTTGTGTCAGCTGTTATAACACGTTTCAGTAATTCTGCATCGTCTTTGACATCATTTAGTGACACCTGAGCTAAACTTCCATTCGCTGCGGTTTTTTTTTTCAAAATTCAACCCAAAACATTTGAAAAAATTGCATTGCATGAGTCAATCGATACATCAGCTCTGATTGTGATTCGAGCGATCGTTCATAACTATTTCTTTCACTTTTTCACGTTTTCATCGGTTGTTGATGTACTAGAGCGTCCGGGACGTTCGTCATCTTCAACGTCTTCACAGCCATCTTGGAAACGCTTATACCATTCGAAACTCTTGTTTTACTTATATCAGACTCACCATAGGTCTTTGTTAACATTTCACACATTTTGACACACTTTATTTCATTTTTTACACAAAATATGATACAAATTCTTTGATTTGTTTTTTTACAACAAACAAAATCATCGAGCCCATATAAACATGTCTAACCTTGGACGGCTGCCACAGACAAAGTAAACAATTTATACAGCTGACAATGTGTATGTGACAATCGGAGTCTCCAAACCCGCGAAATTTAAAAATTCCCATTATTTTCTGAACACATCTCGCACGTTTCAATCCCATCCCATCGGATTGATCTGATGATGACTCCATCAAAATGGGGCTTCATTTTCTTGGAAAAACTTTCAGTGCTGAATGCTTTATTTCCTCGCTGAAGACAGGTGTCTGTCGTCAGTTTTATAAATCAATCAACTTTCTGAAACCACACTCTGAACTAGATTTTTTTCATAAGTTCTTCGATGTTTAGATCATTTGAAAATAAGTCCAACTCACACTCAATCGAAGCATCTTAAAGCACTCTCAAAATAAATCAAGCGAAATAGATTTCTTGGCAACCACCACTCGCCGCAAGATCATTCGTTATTTCAACAAATTTCGTCCCTCCGTCCTCGTCCAATGTTCATTGAATGGCGCTAAATCTCATCTTTAATCAGTTGACAAGACAATCGACCACAATTGCGCCACTTGTTCGATGAAGATACTTTCAAATATTGTATGTTCTTTAATAGATTGTTGTACATACAGGTGCTGCTTAGTCTTGCAACGTTCACTAATTGTAACGATTATTTTCAGGAACCTGCCTCGGTCAATTATGATCGGTATACCGCTGGTAACAATGTGTTATGCTCTAATTAATGTTTCATACCTGGCGGCAATGTCACCCACCGAAATGATTGAGTCGGAAGCTGTTGCTGTTACGTTCGGTAATCGGATATTGGGGGCTTTGGCCTGGCTAATGCCATTAAGTGTGACAATTAGTACGTTTGGTAGTGCGAACGGCACATTGTTTGCAGCTGGACGGTAAGTTATTGTTTTTGAGATTATTGTATTTTTAAATTGCATCAACATATTGATAATGGATCAGCAATGTCTGCTTGCTGAGCTGGTTTTGATATTCAATCAGCATATAAAAGAAGTATTTTAAGCCCATTCTCTATTTTGGGTGCGTTCTGAAATCCGCATGACACCAATCCTTTTTGTCTGTACAGTGCATACATTCCAAACAATGTACTCAACCCTTCCGCATCTACAGGGTCTATACCAATACAAGGTATATAGACTAGAGAGATAAACCCATTAGAAAATCGTCATCCTATTTCGCTCGCACATTTTACGCACGCTACGTCATGGATTCAATGAAATTAGGAATGCCAAAGAAGCAAATCGGAAACGGCGCGTATGGCAAGACAAAATACAACCAAATGTCAGATTTGAATGAGTGGCTTCGAAAACGCCACATGTTAAAATGTAGAAAATTTTCAGGCAACAAAAACGAATGTGGAATGTGTAGTCAATATAAAAGTTTAGGGAACAAACAAATGACTGATTTTCTGTACCACGAGCAGAACTGTGGAAGGGGATTCGACTGACTGAGCGTGGCGGAAAGGACACTTAGGAACAGAAAAACATCCGCCGCAGTCACCTACGAACTTTGGTTGAGTATAGACATTGGTTATTATAAAGCGTGTTTTTTTGTCGTTGTCGATGCACAAAATGAGTCAAAATCTCGAGCAACGATGCTCGATAAAGTGTTGGGTCAAACTCGGGAAATCGGCAAGTGAGACCCTAGAAATGGTTAAGCATGCTTACTGGGATACTGCAATGAGCCGCGCCAGTGTTTTTGAATGACACAAACTATTCAAAGAAGGTGGGGAGCTCTTCGAAGACGATTATCGTCCCGAACGGCCGTCGAAGGCTTAAACCGACGACAATTTGGCCAAAGTGAGAGAACTGCTGAACAATGACCAACGCTTAAGCATTGAAGCAATACGTGACGAGTTTAACATTGCTCACACAAGCATTCAACGTATTGCTCACGAGGATTTGGCAATGCGCAAGGTGTGCGCCAAGATGGTGCCGAAAATTCTGACAGTCGACCAAAAAGAAACGCGTGTATTCCTTTCCCAAAAAGTTTTGAACTTTTGCATACAGACGAAAACCATCTTACTTTTTTTATACCCACGGATGAAAAGATAGCTGAAGGGACTTCGGTTTGACTCGATTCAGAACGTTCAAGCAGCATTGACGAAGGCTCTCAACAGCATCCCTGAAGCTGACTTTCAGGCTGCGTACGGCCAAAGGCAGCAAGTGTGTTGCTGCCCAAGGGTGCTATTTCAAAGAATATTAAGGAATTGTGAACGTATCTTCAGTCCTACTACTTTTAGTATGGACCGTGTTTGTCGAATTCCAGTCCATCTTTACAGAAAATTTGGGGGGGGGGGGAGGGGAGCTCTGATCACCTCCAACTAAAAGTTCTGAAGTCAAAAAGTGTAAATTACTTTCAATTAACTTCTGACTATTGTTTCGAAAAAAAATATTTATAAATCTGACTGTTGGTCAGACCCCGACCAGACATCAACTATCAACGTGAACAATTAATTAGCAATTGACCATTACTGCTTGGCCGTTCGCATTACAATCATGCTCTTTAGCATCTTTAAAATAAATAGTTGGCAATCAATCAACATGTCACCAGACATTTATTTTTATCATGATTTTTTTTTTATTTGACCGAATAACCCTGTGATCATTTCGTGGCGTGCAATTCATGTGTGAAGACTGTAATTGAACGTAGAATTGTATGAAACAATTAATCCTCTTTATTTAATTTGTAAAAATTAACTTTCATTTCATTTGTGAAAATGGAAAAACATTTTTAACTACAAAATGTCGTTACATCTGTGGCGCAACTAAAATGATTGGCAACAGAGAAAATTCGCTATCATTCTCTAAATTGAGTCTGTTTGGTCATAGATGGTGTGACTGAGCTTATGAAGCCACCATGGACACGCCATACATGTTTTTATCAGTTTGACATCTGTCAACATTAATCAATGCACATTGTCACCCATTACACACAAAAACATTCATTTTTCCTTTGGTAGTCATGTCTAGTTTTGTGTCCGAAAAAGAGCGATAAGCTCTGCTTTTCTGCTTCAATTTGAATTAATCGGCTGCCGAATCGTATCGAATGCTTATAGAGGCCTATGGTGACAGTGCTTTATCGGAAATGCACGTGCCGCGATTGGTTTCGTTGGTTCAAAGACGGCAAATTTAGAAAATCGGCCCAGGAAGATTGGTGATCATCATTTGCAGGCTCTTTTGGACGAAGATGATACCCAATCGCAAAAAATGCTCGCCAAGCAATTGGGTGTTACTCAACCAGTTATTTGCATGCATCTGCGTGCTATGGAAAATATTCAAAAGATCGGAAAATGGGTACCGCATAAATTAAACGATAGGCAGATGGAATGACGCCAAAACACATGGGAAATCGTGCTCACTAGAAAAAAAAGAAAGTCGGTCCTGTATCGGATTGTGACAGGCGATAAAAAGTGGATATATTTCGAGAATCCTAAACGCAAGAAATCGTGGATTGATCCCGGGGAACCATCAACATCTTCCCCAAGACCAAATCGCTTCGGACGATGTTGCTGTGCGTTTGGTGGGATCAGCAGGGTATCATCTTCTATGAGATGTTGAAAGTGCCCATGCCTACCGCTACAACAGACAACTGATCAAATCGCACCGTGCTCGGCGTGAAAAAAGGACGGATTTTCAACAAAGACATGACAAGCTAATTTCCCTCCATGAAAAATGTCAAAAATGTTCCAAAACTACTTGTAGACACTCAACTGGGAGATGCTACTCCATCCCGCTTATTCACCAGACCTGACCCCTTCCGACTATCACCTGTTTTCGTCGAAGGTCCACGCGCTCGCTGAGCAGCACTTCGATTCTTACAAGGACGTCTCCGAAAATGGCTTGATGAGTGGTTTTTGCCTCGAAAGCGAAGGAATTTTTTTGAAATGGTATCCACAAATTGCCCGAGAGTTGACAACAATGAGTAGCTAGCAAGAGCAAGTACTTTGAATAAATTTGTGTATCTTATACACCTGGTAAAGAAACATCAATTTCTCTGTTACTACTCGAAAATTACCTTGAGAAGGTGGTATTTCCCCTTCGGTTGATTTTTGTTGATGTAGCGTTTATATTTTCATTATTTTTCAATTCAGCTCAAACTAACTTTCCTAAATTTCAGACTATGCTTTGCAGCCAGCCGAGAGGGACACCTCCTAAATATTTTGTCGTACGTACACGTGCGCAGGCTTACACCAGCCCCTGGACTAATATTCCATGTAAGTACCCTTCTCCGATCGAAACTAATTTACTGACTATACGTTTTCTTTCTATCATCCCCTAAACAGTCATTGATCGCTGCAGCTATGGTCCTGTACGGCACCATCGATTCACTCATTGACTTTTTCAGTTTTACAGCATGGATATTTTATGGTGGCGCCATGCTCGCCCTGATCGTGATGAGATACACCAAACCCAATTATCCTAGGCCCTACAAAGTGCCAATCATCATTCCAATATTGGTTTTGGTTGTGTCCGCGTATCTGGTGGCAGCCCCCATCATTGACAAGCCACAAATTGAATACCTGTACGCCGTGTCGTTCATCCTTGCCGGTCTTATATTCTACGTGCCCTTCGTGAAGCTGGGCTTGACTCCCAAGTTTATGGGTATGTACTGTTCACGTTGGATCTTTGTTTAACGCATAAGTTTTAGGGTCATGCAAGGGAATGCATTTGCGAATAGTTCTTCTTCGACTTCTTGCTCGTCCGCGAACATTTATAGTGACGTGAAAGGAGTGGGGACGAGAGAGAAGATATCGCTTAGTATAAATTCCCGAAATGGCCGTTGCTAGGATTACATACAATAAACGTACATATATCTGAGCTGTGTGGAGGGACACACAAAGACAGTGACGCGAGGAGGCTCGGAGTTTCTGAACCTCGGCTCCTCGTCGTTATGAGGGACATGCACATAGGTTCGATACCTATTTCAAACAATTGTAGTTCATTACATTTTGCACAAATTGAATAATATTTTTATTGATTTCTCAATTTCAGACAAAGTCACGTTGTTCTTGCAACTCCTGTTGGAGGTCGTGCCTACATCATCGATGGCTATGTTTGACTAGCCACCACGGGCATCCGTTCGAGTTGAAAACATTTAGAAAGTGAGCTCCAAGTATCGCTAGAGCTTCTAATGCCTAAAGTTCTGGATAGTCTACAGTTTCAAAGCAACGCGCAAAACATTCACAGTCACTACAAACTCCTTGAAGCGAATAACTAAATTGCCAAATATCAAATAAGTGAGCAGACAAGCAATATTTGTTAAGCCAAAAATAAATCCAATAAGGTTCTTGCATTGTGAACGTTTCTAAAACAACATGTGAAACTTTAAATTGAGATTGCTATATTGTTAATCATGTCGTAACCTTAAGAACTTGTTGCAAAAATTGCATAATAGACTCTAAGACGCGATCTATTCGATAAAAATCAGAAGCTGCGCGAAAGTCGAAATGTGTAAGGACGTGAATCTTGAATCACGCCAACCGATTGAACACAGCAATAAACTGACTCCATCATTCTAAATCAAATGAATTGAAAATCACAAAATTCGTATTCGATTGGATAACAAACTGACGAGGAAAAAAACCTTATAAGACTTGAACAATGTGTTGTTGTTATATTACTTTATTTAAGTGTCAAACATTTAAGATGAATCAAATTACTTAAAAATTCAAAATCCTATGAACAATAAAAATTCAATACGTATCCATCATTCTAATTGTTCAATACATATATTCAAATAAGTTTATCGGGGTGAAACCTTATTTTATACTATCAACTATATTTTTTTATATTAGATTATCAGAACACAATTAAAGAATGTGTTTATTTCGTATTGAATGGATCGATGCGTATTTTCTTTTTGCTATTTCATATTTGCTTAAGCACACAGTGTATAAGCATTTTATATTGTTGTGCATATTCTTTTATAGTTAAGAGAAGATTTTCGATAAAACACCACAACCAAAACGTAAAATGTGAAGTGAAACTATTGGAGCGAAAAGACTTGTCAAAGATAATGTCGATTGTATGTATTATAAAAATCTAATAGTTCTAGATTTATAGGGAGAATAAAATATGTTTCAGTTAGCACATTTGGTGTTTCAGTTTATTAAGGGGTTAGACTACAGTAGAGATCGAAAATTTAAAGTTTTTTTGCGATTTTTTTAAGTGGAAGAAAAAGTAAAAGTGCAATTCTTTTTAAAGATGTTATTAGGTATGTTTTCAAGTTTAAGAAAAAAAACCTTACTAAAAATATTACAAACAGCCGTTTCTACGGAACGGTTTATTTTAGGAGGAGCTCTGCGGCATGCAGTAGAAGTGCACCAAAAATTAATCTGAAACAAAATAAAAATAAAATTCTTAAACTACATTAGTATATTGTGTGTGTGTGTGTGAATATGACTCTGCCCTTTCCAAACAGATGTCGTTTTTTGTGTTGCTTGCGTGGACTAATAAATGGCAGTACTTGTTTTTGATAGGACTTTATGTCAGCTGTCAAACGCACTACGTGACATTTGGTTGAAGTGTCAGCAACAACATGTGTTTTTACCTTCTTGAAAATGTCGATTTTCGTTCCAAGTAAACATCATTTGCGAGGAGTGTTATTACACTATTTTATTGCAAAGAAAAATGCAGCGAAAACTCATCGCTTTTGCTTGTGGAAATTTACAGTGAACATGCTCAACCTAATACAACGTGTAACGAATGGTTTCGACGATTTCAAAATAATGATTTTTGCAGTGAGAACAAAGAACATGGAAAACTACCCAAAAATTTCGAAGATACCGAATTGGAAGCAGTATTGGCAGAGAATTCTTGCTAAACTCAATCCGTATTGGCTGCAGCGTCTGCATTGTTGAACGATCAACTGTTGCAAAGCGTTTAAAAGCAGTGGGAATGGTTCAAAAAGTTAGTAACTGGATTTCATAGGAATTGGAAGAAAGAGATATTCAACGTCGAAAAACAATTTGTGAATTGTTACTTCAAAGACAGCAAAGAAAAAGATTTTTGCATCGAATAGTCGCGGGAGATGAAAAATGGATATAATATGAGAATCCTAAACGTCAAAAAGGCTGGGTGAAGTCAGGTGAACCCGGTCCATCACAGCCGAAGAGAAATATTCACTGTGTTAAGGTTATGCTCTGCATTTGGTGGGATCAGAGAGATGTTGTACATTATGAACCCACTCAAACTATTAATGGAGACGTTTACCGACAACAACTATTGCGTTTGAAGTGAGCCATAGAAGAAAAACGACCAGAATGGGCGAATAGGCACAGTGAATTAATAATGCCAAACCGTATACCGCACAAGTCGTGAAAACATATTTAGATGGACAGGACTGGGGAAGTGCTATTCCACCTGCCATATTCGCCAGACAAAGCTCCTTCGGATTATCACTTATTCCAAACAAGGCAGTCAAAGCTTACGGGACAATGGTTCACTTCATACGAAAGTATCAAAATTTGGATTGATAATTGCATCAGCTCGGAAGACCAGGATTCCTTCAGGCAAGGAATACGTAAATTAACTGAAAGGTGGACGAAGGTTGTAGATGCCGATGCAGCATACTTTTAAACTTACTTTAAACAAGCAAATATGTTTTATTTTAACAAAAAAGAGCTGAGTCACTTTACTTTACGTCTTCTTTCTACAACAAAGGACACTGTACTAACGTACTTTGTGTGCAACCTAAAAGGCTGGAAAAGATGTTTTGAGTACGTTGGCATTTAATTTAGGTTTAGTTGCTGATCACTTCACTTTTATAAGCCCTCAAACTAAATTTTGTGGAGTTCTGACCACGCGCATTCTTTATGCGGTCCAAAAAGGGATTATACAAAAGGTCTAAATTGTTTATTGTTTTCTTGAAGGAAAACACAAAAAACAGCAAAACTGACACAGTTTTTAGAAAGCATGAAATTGGTTAATTTTGGAGACACTTACCCATCACAGAATAGCGGAAAACTCATGGTAAAGTAAGAGTGAGTTCGTGATATCTTGCAAAAGAAATTTTCATCGGCAACACTCGTTGTTCGTATGTTCTTGTTTATTTCAAAGCTGTTTATCTGTTAAAAATTCTCTTTCACTTTCACACTAAATATATTTATTCACTTTTGTTTCTGAAAAACGGATATAGTTTACATGTCATTAAATCGAACGCGGACTTTATCGCCAGACACCGTTATCAATTGCGCCTCTTCTTTTTGAATATTTTCGGTTTAGCAACACCGTAATGCTGGGCAAGATCGCCAGCCGCCCGTTTCTTCTTCTGCAACAACTGTTTCGGTTGGCGACAACGCACAGTTGACACCCCCATTTGGTTCTTTCCCAATTGTAGCAACTTTTGCTCGTCCTGTTTCGCATCTTTCAGCCGCTTCTTCTCGGCAAGCAAATCCTTATAGTTTTTATATTCTCGTTTCGGGGGAACTGCCCCCAATTTCACGGCCAATGCAACGTCCGCACGCTTCTTGTCTTTCACTTCGAAACCACTCGAACCGAAACGGATCACTTCATGGCGCGCCCGTTTCATATCGAACTCGGTGTCGTCTTTCCGTTTCGCATTCCGTCCGTTCCTTGGCGGCAAATCATCGTTGTCATCGCCATTGTTGTTGTCGGGTTTATTGTCTCTTTTCCAGCTCGTCGATGGGAAGCCGCTATCAAGTTTCCGAGGCTTAGTATCCACCACTATTGCCTTGAAACTGTCTACCTTTGTACCTTTTTGCAGCATGGCCCGCGTTGGCACAATATCCAGAAGGTTGTCAGCCATCGCCTGTCTTTTATTTCGCGATAACAACACCGTACTCACACAAAAATTGCGGCAAAATTGTGACACATGTCTATTTGGCAGTGACAGTACTAGATGAAAAACTTATTTTCCATTTCATCGGTCTTCACTCTACTACAAGTTCGGGTGGAGCGAAACGAATCGCATTCCACTACGGTTGCGAACCCGGCTGCACTCCCACAAATGTCAAACAACCATTCACAATAGTAATTACATGCTTTCAAAAACGGTCGAAATTACCCGTCTTTGGATCGAATTCCCATTTTTGATCGGAAAAAATAATCTGGTATGCTGAGAAGCAAATCGGTATCTTATGAAGATTTCCATCTCCCAACGACGGAAAAAATATTTGCGGTGCCTGTTGGACACCATCTCAAACCACCGTTGAGATTGTTTTGCTGATGCTTTTGTCCATTGTTGTGTTGTGATGTTTTTACGTATGCACTTATTGCTAAGTGCGTTTTACCGTCTTCGCCGTATATTATTGTTGAAAAAAACTAAAATTTATTAATGTCATTATCATTGTGCATAGTCTAGGCAAGAACCACGTGTGACGTGTTGTGTACAAAAGACACCACCCATTTTTTCCCTACACAACATTTAGCGACGCGTCTCCGCTACCCCTTCTTATTTGTTTTACTGCGACCCGTTCTAACTTAGCTAAAAGGATACTGAAATTCACAAATTTGGTGCTATCCCTTATACCGATCCTGATCATCTGGAAAGTACTATGTACTGAAATATAAATACGGAGAATTACTGAAAATTGATGGAGAGAGTGATTGAAGGAAACGGATTTGGTTTTAGTCAGTAGAAATCCAGCATGCGGAGAGACAGTAGCTGACCGGTATCTTTTGAATATTTCCACCTTCCAGCGTTGAAAAAAAGTTGTTTTCAGCCGTTATTCATTTCCATGGAGTTTTTAGTACTTTGCCAAGATTCCAGCCAGGCCAAGTCGTACTAGAATCACGAAACCGAGACAATTCTGAACACCTTCCGCAATGAGACTTATTGTGAACTGTTGTTGTGCTATGCACTTTTGACATGTTTTGTGTTTACAGCCGGAATGGTTGAAATTAAGCTCCATCAGCAACTAAAATGTCTAATTATCTTCAACCGCACTCTTCATTAGACAAATATAATAGTGACGGCATGGAAACTGAAAACACACTACCCGACAGCAATACAATTGATGTCAAGGAAGAAGCGGCTGAAGACAACGATTACGATGCTGTCCTGGAGAGCAAACTGAAAGTCGAATGTGGCAAAGTGTTTGCCTTGTTCGGCGAACGATTCATCCTGGTTTGTACGTTTTGCAACACGAGCTTCAACGAAATGCAACTGTTGGGAGAACATTTGTGCAAAACACATGCACAGGAATTCATCAAAAAAGATACAGACGCGACGACGCCTGCTGCGATCGTGGGGAACACATCGGCCGAGTTGAAGAACGGTCAGGACCCCCCGCTTGCAGTCGACAACAGTCGTGAATCCAAAGGGTTGTCGTATCGGAAGCAGGCTTTCGAAAAATGCGGCGTGGTTTACAAGAAGAACCGTAGAAATGCAGTGAGAAGCAATCAGACTGTCCGATCCGCACAGAATGAATCTATGGAAGCGGGGAACGACGATGATCCCAAGCGGATTCCGGGTCTGAAAAGTCGAATTTATTGCGATACGTGTGGTGTGTCGTACAAGAATCGGAGAAATCTTGTGAGGCATCAAAAGGACTCAAGCTGTCGGCAAAGAAAACAAAGTGTAGGCGCCGTCCAGAGTAAGAAATCAAAAAACAAAGCTTTTGAGAGTAGCTTCCTCGTTGTGGTGGACGATGAGAAACACCTGGTTCCGAATTCAAATGACAAACCATGTTCGAATGTGGATCCTCTGCGAGAAAATAGAATCAATTCAAGTCCCGACAAAGAATTATTGATTAAAAGTGAAGCGCATGAAGAAAATCACGTGAAAATAAATTTAAACATGGAAAGTTTGACCAATGAACCTGAAATTGAGACATGCTTCGGCGGCACAGATTCGTCAGAAGCCACGGATTTGGGTGTGGAAACTCCAGAAAACAAAGTTGAGGTGGATATGCACGCCTGCCGCATAAGCCACCAATTGCCGGCCACTCACGATGCTGATGTGCATTTTAAACTATTCTGCGCTGTTTGTAATAAACAGTTCGGCACGAAGAAGGCTCTGTCCAATCATCAGCGACAGCACAGACAAACCGTCGTCACAAACGTGCCATCCGGTGACGATGACTTGGCGGACAACGAAACGTACGTAGCGAAAAATCCAGATCTGTATTGTAACCTTTGCGACCGGTACTTCCGCAACAAACATAGCTTGTACAATCACACAGATTCTCACGACACGATGCCCACAGTGTTGCAGAGCGACTTGGACTTCCTGAAGTGTAAATATTGCTGCAAGGAATTCCCTAAATACGCGGAGCGCAAGCAGCATGAAAGCACACACTCCGGACCTCGGCCGTACGAGTGTCCTTATTGTCACAAAGGCTTTGTTTCGAACCTAAGCCGCAAGTCGCACTATCGAATACATACGGGCGAATCGCCACACCAATGCGAGCAATGTTTGAAGGTGTTTCGCGACAACTACGATTTGCAACGGCACATAAAACGGCACCTGAACATCAGGGACGTGGCGTGCGAGCGGTGCGAGAAGAAGTTCTACCACAAACACCAAAAGGAGCTGCACATGCGAACGCACACCAAGGAGCGTCCGTATGTTTGCGAGGACTGCGGCAAAACGTTTGTCGTGCTGCCGCAACTGAAGGATCATCAACTGCGACACACTGGGATTAAGAAGGTGAAATGTGATATATGCGATCGCCTGTTCTATTCGAGGAGCGTGCTAAAGGTGCACATGGCGTCGCATTCGGACGAGAAACCGTTCGAGTGTAATGTGTGCGGAAGGCGATTTTCGCGGGCGAAAGCCATGCAGAAGCACATGAAATTGCATTCGGACGTGAAGCGGTACGTGTGCAATATTTGCGGGAAGGCGTACGCCCAAGATTCGGGATTGTATGCTCATAAGAAGACACACGCCAGACAATTGAAATGAATAGGTCTAAGGAAATAAAACGGCTGTTTTACGTGGAAACAATGTGCTTTGATTGTTTGTTTTAAACGAAATATCTGAAAGACACATGAAGCGAGAGTGTTTCACTATTACTTCGTCGTCAAGTAAAAATATTGGGATCACAGCAACCAAACCTCGCCGCGAAGTCCACTAGTGACTTTTCACCTGCTTACGTTCATCCCCTACTCTTAAAAACTGCTAAATTTAACGACGTAATGAGCCTCGCACGCAAATATTTCGGAGAAAATGAGATGCCATTCTATAAAGCGCAAAAATGTAAGGCTTTCTTCAGTAGAGGAAGCTGACGATGTTGATTTGACGGAGGCAAAGCTCCAAGACGACTAAATTTTTGGGTTAGTTGAAGTTTTTTTGTATATTAATTTTGTTCTGATTGCCACATGTATTCTTAATAAAATAAACGTGTTTGAAAGCAAATTTTGTTGTCTTTAGTCGAAAAATCAATTTAATCATCACAAAAATAAAATCACCGCAAACAGAAAAGCCTTACTACTTCATATTTTTTTGATAAACAGTACAGCAGTGTACTCTTCCACGCCAGTCTGCTTAAATATCCTGTGGCCATTGTCGTCGAGATATTTGGTGTACAGTACAGTTTCGATAGCCTGCAAAAAATCGAAAATGAAGAGTAGAGCTTCAAGCACGTTTCTGTATAAAAGTGCGTTGTGTATTTTATCTGTAAATCAGGTCTCTGGTTTATGACTAACATATCCTCGAGGATATATATTATAAAAGTCACCGCGATTTTTTCATAAATTTTTGAACAGAAATTTTCTTTATTGAAAATCAATTTTAATCAAGCACATATTGGCCTTTATTATTTACGACCTTTTGCCATTTTCTGGTAGCTTCATAATTCCATCGGTGTAGAACTTCTGTGGTTTATCGGCGAAAAACTTGGCCAAGTGATTTTCAGCGGATCTTCTGTCGGCCAGTTTTTTTACCATCAAGTCAGACGATGCAAGGTCCGGACTATACTGTGGATGCATCAAAACTTCCCAACCAAGTTGCGTCAATTTGTTCCGTGTCATGAAATATGTGTGTGGCCTAGCATTGTCATGATGGAACACAACTCCTTTTCTGTTGGCGAATTATGATCGATCTTTCTTGATTGCTTCGCTCAAACGATCGAGTTGTGCACAGTACAAGATCAAATTGATCGGTTCGCCAGGCTGTAGCAGCTCACAATGAACGATTCCCTTCCAATCCCACCAAACACTCAGCATAACCTTGTTTGCCGTCAATCCAGGCTTTGAAGTCGTTTGTGGAATGTCACCGGCCTTTGACCATGATTTTTTCGTTTAATGTTCTCGTATTTAATCCACTTTTCATCGCCCGTAATGAATAAAAAAATTCGATTTAGTTGCGTTTCACTGATGGTAATTCGGTCAATCAAATTTCTTTGTGTTAATTCATGTGGCACCCAAACATCGAGCTGCTTTGAGTCGTCAGCCATTTTTAAATGATTCCAAAGTGTCATGTGGTTGATGTGCAGTACCTCCGCTATCTGCTGACAGCTTGAATGCCGGTCTTGCCCAATTAGTTGCAAAATTTCATCGACTTTTTCAGTCACTGACTTGTTTGACCAGAGTGTGGTGCATTTTTATCATCGAAATTTCCGGAACGGAATCAAGCAAATCCGGCGTTCACTCACAGCATTCTCACCGTTCACATCACAAATTTTTCGGCATGTTTTTGCAGCGTTTCCACTTTTTCTATAGTAAAATAGCATCACATAGTGTATTTCTTCAGATATTTCACTCATTTTCGAAATAATTTAACTTTTTGCACGAACGACGAATTGCAGAACTGTCTTCACAAAAAATGTAGCCTGAAATGTCACGTTTCAAACACACGTTCGTTTGACACAATTGAATTAGTGTTGGCCGATGTATGGGCATCAACACCATCTAATGAGAAAATCCGCGGAGACTTTTTATATGACCTATAACACATTCTCGGGGACACATAACGCAGTCAAAGTCTCAAAAACCTCCCTCCCTTCCTCGCGTCAATTAGCCAGACTCTGATTTTTTTCATTGGTAAGTTCAAAACAATCAATTGGAACATTTCCAGCCGAGTGTCGAGTCGACTTGGCTCTTCTATGATTGCGAAACATTAGTAATACAAGAAAAACATCACCATTCAAACTATTTAGCCTAGCCTAGTTTTTATTGAGAACTTCTAATACCATGCGTTTTCTTATGAGCATACAGTCCCGAATCTTGGGCATACGCCTTCCCACAAATATTACAAACGTACGCTTTCACATCGGAATGCAGCTTTTTGTGCTTCTTCAGCGCCTTGGGACGCGAAAACCACCGCCCGCACACCTCACATCCAAACGGTTTTGCGTCCGAATGGCCGGCCATGTGATCCTTTAGCGCCCACTTCGAGTAGAAGCATTTCCCGCATACGTCGCACTTCCAATCTTTTACATCGGAATGGCGAATTCGGTGCTGCGTCAATTCGCCCATCGTTACAAAACTTTTGCCGCAATCCTCACACACCAACGGCCGAAAGCCCGTGTGTCTTCGTTGTTCGTGCAAGCCTAGCTGGAATCGCCGGAAGAACGATTCGCCGCACGTTTCGCACGTAAATTTCCGTGGATTCTTATGCTTGTGCATGTGCGATTCGAGCTGCTCCTTGTTGTCGAACCCCTTCGGGCATTCGTTACATTGAAACGGCCGCTCGCCGGTGTGTACGCGGACGTGTCGTTTGCGCCCGCTATTCGACTTGAATGTGAGATTGCAATGCCAGCACATGTATGGTTTGTCGCCCGTGTGGGTTTTCTCGTGATCCAGACATTGCTGCCTAGTTGGGATCTCCTCGTTGCAAAATTTGCACCGCAAGTACGAAGGATCGTCTGGATTCAGCTCTCGTTCCTCGTCGGGCACGTTTTTATGTCCGCGTGCGACGTGACTTGCTAACGATTGTCGCGATTTGAACACACGATCGCATATTTCACAAGGAAATAGTTTGCCACCTTCGGCGGCTGGCGATGATGATTTACTTTTCGCCATCTTCAGCGAATTACGAATCTCAGTTAGGGGAATATCATCGTCCTGGTTATCTTCTGAGAGTTTAACGTCCCGTTCATATTCTACTTTGGTTTTCCGCTTCCTTTGCCTCTTTTGTCGGTCTGATGGTTGCCTTTCGATTGTCTGTCGACTTTCAGTGGATCCGGGCGAGAATCGTGTGCACAGCTTGGCACGATGATGACTTCTTAACGTCTCCTTCGTATCGAAACGTTGCCCACAGGCACTGCAGCTGAAAGTCTCGAGCGCTTCCGAAATCTCCGCTTCGACCGCATCGTACGCACAATGATCATCATCAGACTCGTCATTGGTCTTGGGTTCGACTGCATCCTCGAAAGGATGATATAACGTGCCGCCGCTGCCTCCTCCGTCCGGCCGTTCGTCTTCATCGATCACTTCCACCTCGAACTTCGTGTAAGTGCGACTCGACTTTAGGTAGTCGTTGATTGCCTTCATGCAATCTGTATGCGTCTCCTGGACGTGCGATCCAAATTCCAGCATATTTTCAAATTTATCGTGGCAAAAGCCGCAAATCAAAATGAAATTTCCACTGACGACGGCAAATATCTCGCCGCACTTGTTCTGGTCAGAACACAGTTGTTCCTCGGCCGGCTCATGTTTGAGTAGCGATTCTTCCTCTTTCACTGGAATTTCGACTTCGTCGTCCGTACAGCCGGTGGCAGCAGCAGGACTTATGAACTCGAACGAAGGTGTACTCATCATCTCGATTGATGGTTAATTCAAATAACTAGACCACTTTGAAATTTACTACTCTACTCCAGACATGACATTTCTCCAAAGGATCTGGTTTGTAAACAAACACAGGTGGAATGCGAGGGAGGAAGTTGTGATGATCTATTGTGAACTAATTTATACCCGCTACATTTTCAAATTATAAACACTTTGACAGTCATTTAAAGCTAATGATTATATCGTCGATATCTGGACGCGAGTATGCTTTTAACTATGGTCATCTAGACAGACTATTGGCAAAATTGTTGTAAACATATTTCAAATAATTATCACAATAGAACATAACGACAAAACATCAGTAGCAATCATTTTCTCTCTGACAAGAGCGGCAATATGTCACGACATAAATATCCTCTAGCATGACATACTCCGTACTGTCAAACAGGATTTGTTTACTACTTTGACATTTCTCACAAGATTCGGTCGCCAAAGTGTGAAAGTGATTGATTGTTTCAGATATTAAGATCAATACTGTAAATAATCCGTTTAGTAAATGAGTAACATGTCGTTTGAATACATCAATTCGTGTCCAATGAAAAACGAACCATTGGATCAGGATGAAAGTGACCTGGCTGATATGCAAGAAGCAAACAAGTGCGGTGAAGTGGTCGCACAATACGGCGGCAGTTTCATCCTGATTTGTGGATTTTGCCGTGATATCCACGAAAATATAATAACATTTGGATCACATATTAACCAGAAGCACAACGACAAAATGATGAGAATCAACAGTTTGCTGAGATCGAGTCATGATGAGGTGGATCGCGGCAATCAAACACCATCATTCGAGGAAGACATGGTTTGGAGTCCGCCCGTCAGTATGGAATCTTTATATCCTATCGATAAAGTCGATGCCGTACAGTCGGAGGCGAGATCTATTAAAAATGAAGCACTCGGCGTGGATCAGACCACAATACAAGTTCCAGCAGAGCAGCCATTGAAATATGTATGCGACCATTGCGGTCAATCGTACAAGCACAAAGGACGTTTGCAAAGTCATCAGAACAAAAACAGTTGCAGAAAAGTTCTGCCTGGTAGGACATTCGACATGCTCGCACCCACATCGTGTCAAGAAGAGTTGCACTGTAATACAACTCCGAAACGGCGGCAGCTAAGAAATTCAAACAAACAGTCAACAGTGCCTGAGACAAAAAAACCTACGGAATCGCAACACCACTTCAGATACATTCTTGAAAATCGGGAAGAACTTAAAGAAGAGTTCTCCGGCAGAAGTAATGATATGAAAGAGGAGTCAGTCAGCGAACAAGACAAGCCTCCCGATGATAATCCATCTTCAGATGAAGTTCAGGTCACCAGTAAAGGTAAAGCTTCAAAAGTACAATCCTGCGAGGCTACAGCACCCGCAAAGCGATTCCCTTGTGGAACATGCGAGCGTACCTTCAAGTCAAAACAGGCGCGCACACATCACATAGGTCGTTTTCACGACGAACAATCACCGGCAGGCGATTCGAAAAGCCTGCAACAGTACCTGCGATGCAAGTACTGCAACACCCAATTCGACACGAAGGCAGAATGCACCGCGCACGAAGGCACCCACATCGGCGAAAAGCGATTCATCTGCTGGTATTGCCCGCATACGTTCAGGACGAATTACGGCCGAAAACGGCATATGCGCGTGCACACCGGCGAGCGCCCCTTCAAGTGCACAGAATGCCCGAAAGCCTTTCCGCATATGGTGCAGCTGGACTATCACATTCGCAAGCATAAGAACCTTCGCGAATTTAGCTGCGCCGCGTGCGGCAAAGCATTTTTCCGTAAATTTGAGCTGAGCCTGCACGAACGGAAGCACACCGGCTACCGACCGTTGGTTTGCGAGGATTGCGGCAAGACGTTCAACGTGATGAGCGAATTGAACGAGCACAGGAAGCGTCATACCGACAAAAAAGATTGGAAGTGTGATACGTGCGGCAAATGCTTCTATTCGAAGTGGACATTAAAGGATCATATGGCCGGACATTCGAGCGAGACACCGTTCGAGTGCGAAGTTTGCGGACGGAAATTCTCGCGTGCGAAAGCACTGAAGAAACACAAAAAACTACATTCCGATGTTAAAGCGTACGTTTGCAATATTTGCGGGAAAGCATACGCTCAGGATTCAGGACTTTATGCGCATAGGAAGACGCATGGGATGCGAACCGCGACAATTGATATTAGTCATGTTAATATAGTTACGTAGTCAATTAAAAATATGTTTTCTTGCGTGTTTATTTTCTAAAAAATTTGCGCAGCATTGGCTTTCATTCTCTGAGTTATCGGCGCCAGTTATCCAGCTTTCGTAATCCTTGTTTTTCACATTTGAAAGTCCTGGCCATAATTATATACCATGCCTCCCGGCCTGTGAGATTCATGGATTCGATTCACTTCAGCAACTTTTCTATCAACGTTGCGAGGTGGAAATCTTTAAAAAAAAAAACACGGAATCATTTCTGCTTCTCGGCATGTCTGGTTTTTACCGACAAAAACCACCTCCGCCTCCTCGAAATCATTCGATCCAACAATTTTCATTCATTGTCAATTTTTCGACTCTAGTCCATAGCACTTCCCAGATATCAACCTATATAAGGGATAGTACCTTATCCGTGCTGTTCAGGAGCCTTTGTTTCATTTTTAATTCAGTAAAATCCTTATAATTCAAATTGAATCAATAGCATGCTGATTTTGTGAATCTGACTGTTACTTCTACAAGTTTTGTCCCTGCAGGAAATGTTTTTAGCGTAGTTTTGAATGTATTCGGATTGGTTATGTCTTTTATTTATAGTTGTTGACTTTTTCAATGGGATCTTCTTTTAGGCATGCGGTTCTAGCGACTGTGATGACTATATTATTCGTATTTCTCATGCTGTACATATTTTCTCTCAAAAATTCTATCTTGTTTCACTGAGCTATGCTCAATGCAATGTAAATTGGATCCCCGCATATCTGCTCTCATTATATGATAAAATAATGATTGATGAATCTCATTTCATGTGTCCCAAAAAATCTGTTCATATATTTAAATCAAACAGTTTCCGGTAGAATTTGAAGATCCATTGTATCATCAATTACAACCGAACATATTATTGTAATCTCACCGAATTTCGGTCTACCGTCAACAATTTGTTTGGTTGTCGACTCTGGGGTTCTCGCAATCAATAGACTCTCGCAGGCATTCACCCAAAAAAGTTTGTAGACCATTTTTATACATTTCGAGTTTGTCCTAATGATGCTGTCCCTTCCTCGACGATGGTTGTCCCCAGAATCATCATTTTTTTTTTGACATTGTTGCTCGTTATAACAAAATTTGAATAGGCATGAATGTACGTCATCTGGCGCGAATGTGTTAAAGTCAAACATTTTATTGTGAACTCATTCAACTTCTTGATGTTTACATTCAACCGTCAACAATCATTCGAGTTGGTTGTCAAGGAAACTGTCAAATTATTTAGTGGCATGTCAGAGTCGAACTCGTCTCCCGCAAGTAGTTTTCCTCCAAAACAGGATGTCCTGCCTCATATGGAAATAGAGTTGCCTTCGATTAAACTCACTGGCAAAACAGAAATTAAGAAAGAAGGGCCGGTCGATATATACCAAGAACTGGAACTCGACGCAAGGATCAAGTGTGGGGAAGTTTTCGCGTCCTGCCATGGACACTATGTATTTATTTGTGCCTTTTGCAAACGTCCGTTTAGTGATATGCAGCCGTTTGGGGAGCATATCCGTGACCAGCACGAGTGCCAACTATTATCCGGGAAGAGCTGCGAAGCTGAAGTCGAATTGCTGCAAACCGATTCATCTTTGACAAAAGCGGAACCAATCGATGGTTCAGAGAATGTCGAAAGCGAAGAAGTGGATGCTTTGGGAAGAGCGAGTTCAAATTCAACGAGTGAATTGAAAGGAACAGGCGAATTGTCTAGCTGCGATCTTCCTTTTCAAGAGTACAAAACCAAAAGATGCCTCAAGAGACAGAAAACTACAACCAAATGTGAGGTTCCCCCGAACAGAAAGAAAGCTCGACAGGAGCCAAATTTGTGCAAGCAGTCTATTGAGGAAATAAAACACGAAGCTTCCAGTCTTGAGGGTCCTGATAAACATGAAAGTCAAGCAAAAGATTCCGAAGACAGCTCGCGGCTGAGCTTTGAGTTGTGCAACATGGGAAAATATCTTCACCAGACCGAGAAGGACAGTGACGGGATACACGAAGATGAGGATGAGAATGATGATGAAAGCTTTAAACTTTCCGAATCGGATGCTGATGAAAATAACTCCTGTGATAACAGTGACCCTACTTATGAAAACCAAGCGGTTCGGCGCAAAAGCAAATCACAGACCATCTCGCAGCCGCTTTCGAAAGAGCTGTTTTGTGTACCTTGCAATAAACAGCTCAGGAGCAAACGAACGTTCAGCAGGCACAAAAGGAGACATAAGCTCGATGCCGATCGGGACCCTGCGATGGGTAGGAAGCAACGCGTTTTTAAATCAAAGATGGAACGGAAGGAACAATGCAAGGACACCGCAAAGGTTTCATGTTTTCACTGCAATATATGCGACAGCTATTTCAAGTCGAAGTTCGGCCTGCAAGCCCATTCCGACGCTCATGACATCATACCAGCCGCGTTGCAAGGGAATTTGGAGTTTCTCAAGTGCAAGTTCTGCAGTCAACAGTTTAACAAGTACGCAGAACGAAAGGATCACGAACGCGCGCATACAGGAGCTCGACCCTACGAGTGTTCTTACTGCAAAAAAGGTTTTACATCGAACTACGATCGAAAAATACACATTCGCTCACACACGGGCGAGGATCGCTACGAATGTCCGCACTGCCCCAAAGTTTGCACGAATAAAACGGACATCAAACGACACATTGCGCGACACCTGAATATCCGCAACTACGGTTGCGAGATGTGCGACAAACGATTCTATCGTCCGTTCGAGCTGGCTCGTCATATGCGCACCCACACAAAAGAGAGACCGTACGTTTGCGAAGATTGTGGCGCTACATATCCTGTAATGGCACAGCTGAAAGATCACCAGTTGCGGCATACGGGCGTGAAGAATATCAAATGCGAAATCTGCGGTAGACTATTCTATTCGAAAAGCGTTTTGAAGGTGCACATGCCAACGCATTTCGACGACAAGCCATTCGAATGTGAAATATGTGGGCGGAAGTTTTCACGAGCGAAAGCAATGCAGAAGCATCAGAAACTGCATTCCGGCGAAAAGAAATATGTATGTAATATTTGCGGCAAAGCATACGCACAAGATTCGGGATTATATGCTCACAAAAAAACGCACGGAGCAAATGTGGTGTAGCAACTTGCTGCATTTCGTTTTTCGTGCTGTTTTCGGATATTTGATTTGTTTGCTGTTGTAAATTGTCTAATAAAGTGATGTTTAGTTAACAAAGGTGTAGTATTCTCTTGTATAACTGCTAAGCGGCATGCGCAATCTACCTTTGCAAAAGAGCTATTGGGAAAAAGTAGGAATTGAAACCCAAAATCGTATCATGACTCTATACGGCAATAGTGTAACCAATTCCTCTGTACGGCGCAGTTGTTTGGTGGCTAGCTATTGCGAAAACATCCAATGCAAACCTGCTAAACCAGGATCAGAAGGATTGCAGCTATTGCAATAACCGGGGCTCTACAGACTACCCCAACCAAGGGATTGTTTATGCTATTAGATTGGCTTCCGATGGAGCTCCTTACGAGACAGCAGGCCAAGTGTTCTGCGATTCGATTGAAAGCTCTGAATCTCTGGCATGAGGGGAATTTTGGCCACTCCATCATACTACGAAAGGATGGACAAACGGCGGGGGAAGTCGACCTAACTTCTCCGATTCTTTGCTTCCACCACCAAAGATTTTCCGTTAAACCACGTTTTTACATTGAATTTCCATGTCATTCAGTGTTTCCATTCAACTAAACACAGATTAAGTTATGAATGTACATAATTAGAATTTTTCAGTATATTGCACTGACTACCAAAATTCATCCTTTATACTTGATAGTCTTCCGAAACATCAACGCATTCAACTGGGGTTGGAAATGAGTGGCTCAAAATTTGATAATGTGCACATTGTGAAACATTAAACGCTTCTCATTTTCCGAGTTCAAACGTTCATAGTTGTTTCGTCCCGAAAAGTTATTCATATTAGGATTATTACAGTTAGTCATTTGTCTATTTCGCATAAATGTGGATGATGATTTTGATTCATTGTTTGGGGTTGTTTTGAAATGGCTATGATTGGTTGTTACTCGGCAAGGAATCCATTGGCTAAATTTTCAATTACTTCACTATGAAATTATTCAATTGAACTAAGAACATAAACATAAGAAAGTTACATTTCTTTTAACGGAATAATGGAGAGTTTAATGTTGCTTTGATTTTGTCGCATTAAACCTTGGGAGGGTCCTGATTTAATGTAAAAAAACACTTGAGACTTTTCCTGTATTAAGAGCTGTAACTGTTTAAATTTCCTCTACTTAATTTTGATCCTACAGAGGACTGGAAACCATTGCAGGATTTGTTTGTGCATTGTGTTGTTGATTAAATATAATTGAGAATAAAGAAATATGAAAACGAGGAGTTTATTTCAATATGGCGTACACAGAAAACGTCATTACGATGTACATTGCGGAAGAGTCAACGACGAACACGCGCTCTGTTGGCTGGCGACCCAACCCATAAGCTTAAGCTCCATTTACAGTAGATTTTAATATTTTATAAATTTGTAGGCCCATCTATTTATAAAATATTCAAATCAACTGCTTCAGGAGGGGCCCTGAATTTCCGGAAATCTTTCTGAGTCAACCCCCATATTATGTTTGTGCATTTTGAGCAGATCAGTAGATTTTTTTGCAATCTGTGGCCATATTAACAGTGAGCTTAAAAAAGTAGGTTTTTCCTATCAAATGCAAATACTATTGGCGCCTTTTCATACGTGAAATTTGTTGGTTTGATAAGTTTCTTATTTAACAGAGCCATGCCTTTTTTCTCTTCGATGTCTCTCTGATACCTGTTTTTTTAATGCGATCAAAATAAGGACAATTTTTCGACCGCTATTCAAGCATCAGAGATATGAACTGACTGTACAAATATGAATTCTTCAAATGAGACTAGTTTTAAGATGAATTCATTTAACACTTTCTTGCCAAACAATTCAAATGATTTATTTGTAAGCTTATTTAAATTTTTACTTCTGAAATATTTAGCAGATGCATTGTCTAAGTTTAACATTGAATCAATAAATAATTGCTGGTACAAAACGATTCTGAAATAATCCAAGATAGTATTCTCACCGTTCTCATAGCTACAATCTTCTCTAATCCTTGCAATTGATTCACTACACCAAATACATCTAATTCACTTCACTATGCACTTCCTAATTCACTTAAGGATTAATCCACACTAAACCCGTATAAGTATTTCCCGATCAAAAAAGGCACACGCACAGACCAAACAAAAAACTAGCTTCCGACCATCTTAAAGACTGCGACGCAACTACGAGATTCCACGCGCGCATCCCTAATTCGCCGAAGCCGAAGCGGGCGCTGGAAAATTCTAATGGCTTTCTTCCAAGACGAACATTCGCATACGTTCAGGACGAATTACGGCCGAAAACGGCATATGCGCGTGCACACCGGCGAGCGCCCCTTCAAGTGCACAGAATGCCCGAAAGCCTTTCCGCATATGGTGCAGCTGGACTATCACATTCGCAAGCATAAGAACCTTCGCGAATTTAGCTGCGCCGCGTGCGGCAAAGCATTTTTCCGTAAATTTGAGCTGAGCCTGCACGAACGGAAGCACACCGGCTACCGACCGTTGGTTTGCGAGGATTGCGGCAAGACGTTCAACGTGATGAGCGAATTGAACGAGCACAGGAAGCGTCATACCGACAAAAAAGATTGGAAGTGTGATACGTGCGGCAAATGCTTCTATTCGAAGTGGACATTAAAGGATCATATGGCCGGACATTCGAGCGAGACACCGTTCGAGTGCGAAGTTTGCGGACGGAAATTCTCGCGTGCGAAAGCACTGAAGAAACACAAAAAACTACATTCCGATGTTAAAGCGTACGTTTGCAATATTTGCGGGAAAGCATACGCTCAGGATTCAGGACTTTATGCGCATAGGAAGACGCATGGGATGCGAACCGCGACAATTGATATTAGTCATGTTAATATAGTTACGTAGTCAATTAAAAATATGTTTTCTTGCGTGTTTATTTTCTAAAAAATTTGCGCAGCATTGGCTTTCATTCTCTGAGTTATCGGCGCCAGTTATCCAGCTTTCGTAATCCTTGTTTTTCACATTTGAAAGTCCTGGCCATAATTATATACCATGCCTCCCGGCCTGTGAGATTCATGGATTCGATTCACTTCAGCAACTTTTCTATCAACGTTGCGAGGTGGAAATCTTTAAAAAAAAAAACACGGAATCATTTCTGCTTCTCGGCATGTCTGGTTTTTACCGACAAAAACCACCTCCGCCTCCTCGAAATCATTCGATCCAACAATTTTCATTCATTGTCAATTTTTCGACTCTAGTCCATAGCACTTCCCAGATATCAACCTATATAAGGGATAGTACCTTATCCGTGCTGTTCAGGAGCCTTTGTTTCATTTTTAATTCAGTAAAATCCTTATAATTCAAATTGAATCAATAGCATGCTGATTTTGTGAATCTGACTGTTACTTCTACAAGTTTTGTCCCTGCAGGAAATGTTTTTAGCGTAGTTTTGAATGTATTCGGATTGGTTATGTCTTTTATTTATAGTTGTTGACTTTTTCAATGGGATCTTCTTTTAGGCATGCGGTTCTAGCGACTGTGATGACTATATTATTCGTATTTCTCATGCTGTACATATTTTCTCTCAAAAATTCTATCTTGTTTCACTGAGCTATGCTCAATGCAATGTAAATTGGATCCCCGCATATCTGCTCTCATTATATGATAAAATAATGATTGATGAATCTCATTTCATGTGTCCCAAAAAATCTGTTCATATATTTAAATCAAACAGTTTCCGGTAGAATTTGAAGATCCATTGTATCATCAATTACAACCGAACATATTATTGTAATCTCACCGAATTTCGGTCTACCGTCAACAATTTGTTTGGTTGTCGACTCTGGGGTTCTCGCAATCAATAGACTCTCGCAGGCATTCACCCAAAAAAGTTTGTAGACCATTTTTATACATTTCGAGTTTGTCCTAATGATGCTGTCCCTTCCTCGACGATGGTTGTCCCCAGAATCATCATTTTTTTTTTGACATTGTTGCTCGTTATAACAAAATTTGAATAGGCATGAATGTACGTCATCTGGCGCGAATGTGTTAAAGTCAAACATTTTATTGTGAACTCATTCAACTTCTTGATGTTTACATTCAACCGTCAACAATCATTCGAGTTGGTTGTCAAGGAAACTGTCAAATTATTTAGTGGCATGTCAGAGTCGAACTCGTCTCCCGCAAGTAGTTTTCCTCCAAAACAGGATGTCCTGCCTCATATGGAAATAGAGTTGCCTTCGATTAAACTCACTGGCAAAACAGAAATTAAGAAAGAAGGGCCGGTCGATATATACCAAGAACTGGAACTCGACGCAAGGATCAAGTGTGGGGAAGTTTTCGCGTCCTGCCATGGACACTATGTATTTATTTGTGCCTTTTGCAAACGTCCGTTTAGTGATATGCAGCCGTTTGGGGAGCATATCCGTGACCAGCACGAGTGCCAACTATTATCCGGGAAGAGCTGCGAAGCTGAAGTCGAATTGCTGCAAACCGATTCATCTTTGACAAAAGCGGAACCAATCGATGGTTCAGAGAATGTCGAAAGCGAAGAAGTGGATGCTTTGGGAAGAGCGAGTTCAAATTCAACGAGTGAATTGAAAGGAACAGGCGAATTGTCTAGCTGCGATCTTCCTTTTCAAGAGTACAAAACCAAAAGATGCCTCAAGAGACAGAAAACTACAACCAAATGTGAGGTTCCCCCGAACAGAAAGAAAGCTCGACAGGAGCCAAATTTGTGCAAGCAGTCTATTGAGGAAATAAAACACGAAGCTTCCAGTCTTGAGGGTCCTGATAAACATGAAAGTCAAGCAAAAGATTCCGAAGACAGCTCGCGGCTGAGCTTTGAGTTGTGCAACATGGGAAAATATCTTCACCAGACCGAGAAGGACAGTGACGGGATACACGAAGATGAGGATGAGAATGATGATGAAAGCTTTAAACTTTCCGAATCGGATGCTGATGAAAATAACTCCTGTGATAACAGTGACCCTACTTATGAAAACCAAGCGGTTCGGCGCAAAAGCAAATCACAGACCATCTCGCAGCCGCTTTCGAAAGAGCTGTTTTGTGTACCTTGCAATAAACAGCTCAGGAGCAAACGAACGTTCAGCAGGCACAAAAGGAGACATAAGCTCGATGCCGATCGGGACCCTGCGATGGGTAGGAAGCAACGCGTTTTTAAATCAAAGATGGAACGGAAGGAACAATGCAAGGACACCGCAAAGGTTTCATGTTTTCACTGCAATATATGCGACAGCTATTTCAAGTCGAAGTTCGGCCTGCAAGCCCATTCCGACGCTCATGACATCATACCAGCCGCGTTGCAAGGGAATTTGGAGTTTCTCAAGTGCAAGTTCTGCAGTCAACAGTTTAACAAGTACGCAGAACGAAAGGATCACGAACGCGCGCATACAGGAGCTCGACCCTACGAGTGTTCTTACTGCAAAAAAGGTTTTACATCGAACTACGATCGAAAAATACACATTCGCTCACACACGGGCGAGGATCGCTACGAATGTCCGCACTGCCCCAAAGTTTGCACGAATAAAACGGACATCAAACGACACATTGCGCGACACCTGAATATCCGCAACTACGGTTGCGAGATGTGCGACAAACGATTCTATCGTCCGTTCGAGCTGGCTCGTCATATGCGCACCCACACAAAAGAGAGACCGTACGTTTGCGAAGATTGTGGCGCTACATATCCTGTAATGGCACAGCTGAAAGATCACCAGTTGCGGCATACGGGCGTGAAGAATATCAAATGCGAAATCTGCGGTAGACTATTCTATTCGAAAAGCGTTTTGAAGGTGCACATGCCAACGCATTTCGACGACAAGCCATTCGAATGTGAAATATGTGGGCGGAAGTTTTCACGAGCGAAAGCAATGCAGAAGCATCAGAAACTGCATTCCGGCGAAAAGAAATATGTATGTAATATTTGCGGCAAAGCATACGCACAAGATTCGGGATTATATGCTCACAAAAAAACGCACGGAGCAAATGTGGTGTAGCAACTTGCTGCATTTCGTTTTTCGTGCTGTTTTCGGATATTTGATTTGTTTGCTGTTGTAAATTGTCTAATAAAGTGATGTTTAGTTAACAAAGGTGTAGTATTCTCTTGTATAACTGCTAAGCGGCATGCGCAATCTACCTTTGCAAAAGAGCTATTGGGAAAAAGTAGGAATTGAAACCCAAAATCGTATCATGACTCTATACGGCAATAGTGTAACCAATTCCTCTGTACGGCGCAGTTGTTTGGTGGCTAGCTATTGCGAAAACATCCAATGCAAACCTGCTAAACCAGGATCAGAAGGATTGCAGCTATTGCAATAACCGGGGCTCTACAGACTACCCCAACCAAGGGATTGTTTATGCTATTAGATTGGCTTCCGATGGAGCTCCTTACGAGACAGCAGGCCAAGTGTTCTGCGATTCGATTGAAAGCTCTGAATCTCTGGCATGAGGGGAATTTTGGCCACTCCATCATACTACGAAAGGATGGACAAACGGCGGGGGAAGTCGACCTAACTTCTCCGATTCTTTGCTTCCACCACCAAAGATTTTCCGTTAAACCACGTTTTTACATTGAATTTCCATGTCATTCAGTGTTTCCATTCAACTAAACACAGATTAAGTTATGAATGTACATAATTAGAATTTTTCAGTATATTGCACTGACTACCAAAATTCATCCTTTATACTTGATAGTCTTCCGAAACATCAACGCATTCAACTGGGGTTGGAAATGAGTGGCTCAAAATTTGATAATGTGCACATTGTGAAACATTAAACGCTTCTCATTTTCCGAGTTCAAACGTTCATAGTTGTTTCGTCCCGAAAAGTTATTCATATTAGGATTATTACAGTTAGTCATTTGTCTATTTCGCATAAATGTGGATGATGATTTTGATTCATTGTTTGGGGTTGTTTTGAAATGGCTATGATTGGTTGTTACTCGGCAAGGAATCCATTGGCTAAATTTTCAATTACTTCACTATGAAATTATTCAATTGAACTAAGAACATAAACATAAGAAAGTTACATTTCTTTTAACGGAATAATGGAGAGTTTAATGTTGCTTTGATTTTGTCGCATTAAACCTTGGGAGGGTCCTGATTTAATGTAAAAAAACACTTGAGACTTTTCCTGTATTAAGAGCTGTAACTGTTTAAATTTCCTCTACTTAATTTTGATCCTACAGAGGACTGGAAACCATTGCAGGATTTGTTTGTGCATTGTGTTGTTGATTAAATATAATTGAGAATAAAGAAATATGAAAACGAGGAGTTTATTTCAATATGGCGTACACAGAAAACGTCATTACGATGTACATTGCGGAAGAGTCAACGACGAACACGCGCTCTGTTGGCTGGCGACCCAACCCATAAGCTTAAGCTCCATTTACAGTAGATTTTAATATTTTATAAATTTGTAGGCCCATCTATTTATAAAATATTCAAATCAACTGCTTCAGGAGGGGCCCTGAATTTCCGGAAATCTTTCTGAGTCAACCCCCATATTATGTTTGTGCATTTTGAGCAGATCAGTAGATTTTTTTGCAATCTGTGGCCATATTAACAGAGCTTAAAAAAGTAGGTTTTTCCTATCAAATGCAAATACTATTGGCGCCTTTTCATACGTGAAATTTGTTGGTTTGATAAGTTTCTTATTTAACAGAGCCATGCCTTTTTTCTCTTCGATGTCTCTCTGATACCTGTTTTTTTAATGCGATCAAAATAAGGACAATTTTTCGACCGCTATTCAAGCATCAGAGATATGAACTGACTGTACAAATATGAATTCTTCAAATGAGACTAGTTTTAAGATGAATTCATTTAACACTTTCTTGCCAAACAATTCAAATGATTTATTTGTAAGCTTATTTAAATTTTTACTTCTGAAATATTTAGCAGATGCATTGTCTAAGTTTAACATTGAATCAATAAATAATTGCTGGTACAAAACGATTCTGAAATAATCCAAGATAGTATTCTCACCGTTCTCATAGCTACAATCTTCTCTAATCCTTGCAATTGATTCACTACACCAAATACATCTAATTCACTTCACTATGCACTTCCTAATTCACTTAAGGATTAATCCACACTAAACCCGTATAAGTATTTCCCGATCAAAAAAGGCACACGCACAGACCAAACAAAAAACTAGCTTCCGACCATCTTAAAGACTGCGACGCAACTACGAGATTCCACGCGCGCATCCCTAATTCGCCGAAGCCGAAGCGGGCGCTGGAAAATTCTAATGGCTTTCTTCCAAGACGAACATTCGAGACGCGTTGGCCGGCCATCGAGAGGCGCTATGGTGGTGGTTCATCCGCCAATGTTCTTGCACTGACCGCGGCGAGCTTCGTGCAGAAACAAATGACGATCGCGATGTTCTCGAGTGCGAGGTGGTACGTACATACATACTCGTATGTACCTAAATCAGACTTTTCTATAGATTTATGTATGCATATATGTAGTTCCAGGCAAATTGTCCTGAAAATGATGTGAACCGTGCATTTCGGGCTGGAAGGCAGAGATTTTTTCTGCAATGCGTGGTCACTGGAACAGTGAGCTTATTAAGTTCAAGTTTCTGGGGTCGCAGCTTGAATTCTCTGGGCGCCATTTTGAAAAGCAGGATAAGTAAGACATCCGCCATATCTTGGAAATCATGGCTTCCACAAAATGTATGGCAAGTCACGATTGAAAAAAGCAGTAGGCAAACAGCTTGTGATCAAATTGTATGAGTAAAATAGATTCTAAACGTGTTTTGCAGTTAAAAAGGAAAACGAAGAATTTGTTGCGCTCGACAGATGATCCTGCTTTGTGGCGTGTAAGTTTTTTATAATTGACATCACGTGAAAATGATGTATGAACAAGTTGCTGCAATTTAAATAAGCTATAAGCAAGGGTCAGTTGCTGCAAAAACTGTTTGCGGGATATTGAATTTGGTATCATTTACTTCAACTTTTCCGACATATGAAATGACTTTGTCACGAGCGACTCAAGAAAGTTGCCAGAAGACAACGGCTAAGGCCATTAGGGAAGCTGTCGAAGCAAATAGAGGCCTCCAGAGATCTCACCATGAGTCCGTACATAATAAGTACTGGGTTTACCCTTACCGCATTCTGGATCAGAATGAAAATTGTACTGCAAATTACAGACGGGCAAGTGGGGAAGTGGAAATTGCTTGCAATGCAGTCTCTTTCTCGTTATAATGTGAGGTATATAAACATTTTCTCTAGATTCCTGCTATTATGAAGTACTTTTCAGAGATTTGGCTCACTCTGAACTATTGAAAAAGTGTGCAACGCCATAGCAAACCCATTTTCTGATCATGGATAGCGTGAGTGATTTGCGCTTATTTTCCAGCTTATAGCCTATAATCGATACAATACAATTATCGTTGCAACTAGAATGTTTTTTCTTGATTTTATCAAGTTGGGGTCGCTCGAAATATGTCAAAGTGTCTAGGAACATTATCCAACACGATTTTCCGTAGAAATGGCAAATTCAAATTGTCGCGACGACGATTTTCCAATTCAACCAAAACTAGGCGGTGTCAGTTGCAGGCACAAATTTTCTTCCACCATTGTGAATACTTGCACTAGGTCATTCAACGAACTTGACAAGCCAGACGAAAACAACTGCCTTGACGTCATGAAAGGTAAATTTTAAGACAGATTCCCACTCGAAATACACCTGTACAGGATGGATTCGGCCGATTTTGAGTTTGTAAAAGCGGACGGGCAGGATGATGAGGCCACCTTTAATATTAAAAACGAACCGCTCGACGAAATGCTGGTCCCTGAAGTGAAACTGTTTGACCTCGCAAGCAGTGGGGATGTTGGCAAGTCGAAATGTGGCGAAATTTTCACAGTAAACAGTGGTTATTTCGTTCTAATCTGTGCATTCTGCAATGCCGAATACGAAAACATGAGAGCGTTCGGAATACATATGCGGAATAAACATGCGGGCGGGTGCAATGCAGCAACAAGTGCATCGACTTCTTCGATGGCTGCTGCCACGATCAAATCGCAGCCCCAAAAGTCGGAGGTGGATAATAGCGAAGGAGCATTTTACGGTTTCGTCGAGACTGGGAAGGCCAATGATTCACTAAATGTTGACTCCAAGCTGTTGGAAGCTGAAACAATCATTGAAGAGATGGACACTGGCCAATTGGTGGATACCGGCGCGGCTGACCGGGAAAACGAGAATGAAGACGATGACAGCTTTAAGTTGCCGTCGGGTGCAAGCTCGTCAGAATCGAGCGACGATGAAGGAAGCAACAAGCGACAGAAAGACGATGTTCCGATACTAAAGTGTGGCACATGCAATCGCAAGTACAAGAACAAGAAGACGTTGTATCGTCACCAAAATATCACGGGATGCAAGCAAATCGCGATACCGGTCGATCCGGAGCTATTCTGCGTGCCGTGCAACAGACAACTAAAGACCAAGAAGACGTTTCAGCGACACCAAAAGGTGCATGACAATCGCATTAAAAAGGAACTTGAAGATAACTCGGGCGGTGAAGAGGCGAGCGCGGTCAAGTCCAAATCAGATGCTTCCGTCCAAGATCCATCGTTGCTATGCGAGCTTTGCAACCGCTACTTCAAGAACAGGTCGAATCTCAGAACGCACGCCGAGAGACATGACACCATACCCGCCGCCTTGCAAGGAGATCCCGAGTTTCTCAAATGTAAATTCTGTGATGAACCGTGCGCTGACTATGCCGCGCGCAAGCAACACGAAACCACGCATACCGGCGATCATCCCTATATCTGCCGGATATGCCAGAAAACGTTTGCAACAGTCTATAAGAAAAATATTCACGTAGCGCTGCATACAGGCGAGCGACCGCATCAGTGTCCACAATGCCCCAACTCGTACTTAACGAAACGGGATGTCCTGCGGCATATAACGTACCGCCACTTGAACGTGCGTCGTTTCAAATGTGATTTTTGCGATAAAAGTTGCTACCGCAAAACCGAACTTGCCATTCACATGCGACGACACACTGGCGAAAAACCCTACGTTTGCGAGGACTGCGGCAACAGTTTTGCCGCTCTCAGCCAGCTGAAGAGTCATCAATTGCGGCACACGCAAACGAAAAACTTCAAATGTGATCAATGTGGCCGTTTCTTTTATTCGAGCACAAGCCTAAAGGATCACCAGGCATCGCACTCGGACGCCAAACCGTTTGCATGCGATGTGTGTGGGCGTCGATTTCCACGAGCGAAAGCCTTGAAAAAGCATAAAAAACTGCACTCGGACGTGAAGGCGTATGTTTGCAATATTTGTGGGAAGGCGTATGCCCAAGATTCGGGACTGTATGCGCATAAAAAGTCGCACGGTCTGTTCTCAAATCCGCAAGGTAATAATTTTTGTTGAGTTTGTAAAAACGTTTTAATGATGCTAACATGAAATATGGAAATTAAATTGTAAATTATTGAAATTACCTTTTAAATTATAATAAAAATTACTTTCCGATCGACTTATGAATTTATCCAAAGCATAAAGGAGTCGTGATTTGATTTACATCCCGATTATTTTTAATATTTTTCATTTGTTTTATGTTTCTTTTCCTTTTAGGTACGCAATTCTCCGTTCCACTTACGTGATTAACATTATTTATGTTTAGTTAATTTCCTCGTTATAAATTCATAGTTTAATATGAAAAGCATAAAAAAATAACAATTGCTTAATGCAAATATGTATTGATATTAGATGTAAACTAATGCAAAAGCACTGATTTTTAGAGTAAACAACAAAAAAAAAACAAAAAAAACGATCATTTTAAAGAAGTAAGCATAGCCTACGAAAGCTGATAACTTTGATTTTATCTTATTAAGATTTTTGCTATATAGAAATTGTTAATTGGACAATAAAGTAAAATGTTTGTAAGATGTTTGATTTTTGCTTTACACGTTCACTAAACAGGAAAACATGGATATTTTGATGGTATCAAAGAATAGTAGATTTAAATTTAAAGTTTCAATACGTAACAGTTCATTCGTGTTCGAACGATTTCGAAGAAACCCCAGACAGTTCGTATTAGCGTGCTGTAATGTGTTGTGTAAGAACATGCTATGTAGAATGGTTCAGCACGGGCCACGTTCTTCCTCTCCAGAACTTTTACCCACGTACTAAGCCATAGCCGACTAGACCACATCACCTCTTAAAGACTAGTTCATGTAAAACAACACACGAGATTCGCAACAGTACCTTATCATTACATTTCATTGAACCGTCTGTATCAGCAGGATTAGCAGCTAGCAGCTTTCCAGGAAGAGAATAGAGCGTTCAGAAAATTCGATATCTACTTTATTTGTAGGATCTATGCTGCTCCATAAGTGTAGGGTAAAAGTGAGAGAGACGCCACACATTCCTTATCTCGCGATGTGAAAAATGGTAGCCCTATACTATACCTAACTACTTATCGACGCTGTCGACGTAACGAGTTAGTGCCAGTTATTTTTGTATCATTGTTTATACTGCGTAATATTGTCACATCTATCCTCCAAAATGAGGAGAGACGCGACGACTTATATGATGCGTGATTTACTGTTAAATTCGGACAAGATATTTAGTATTTCAGAATGCTCAGAAAATATGTAAGGGACCATAATACAGAAAATTTGAAGTTGGCTATAGAAAAAGTTTTTAAAAAAAAGTGAAATATAGGATATTTTTCCTGAACCCAAATATCATTCCAGATCATTTCTTCGCCTTATCTGATCTAACAACAGTACCCTCGTCAGTCGCGTCTGCTAACGAAGAGACACCTACAACGCTCCTTGAACAAGCAAACCCAATTCCAACACTACTTGCCTCAACAGTAAAACGCAAACGAGTTGCTTGTGTCCTCACATCCCCGCAAAACCTAGAGAGAAAGACTTATAAGCTGAATATGATAAAAAGATAAGCTAAAAAAACGCAAGATTACTGGTTCCGGATCGTCAATTTCTCAACGAGATGAGTCTGATTCTATTAGGAATGATAATAATGTGTGCGTTGACTGTTGGGAACATTATTTTCGAACAAAGAAGAAAACTGATTGAATCAAATGTGGTGTATGCCTAAAATGGCTACATGAGACATGTACAATGTACTTTCCCCATTGCAATAAATGTGGGAGGGAAATAGCACGCCAAAAAATCTTAATCATTGTGTGGGAGATGGCATTTTAAAACTTGTGATATTTTAATTCTAGATTTCTATTTTTCTGAAATAATATCGTAAATTGTTTTTTTTACCATATAGTGTATAAAAGTAACTTTCCTGCAAAAACTATACGATTTGATTATATTGCATTTTTCCTTATAAAATTTCACACTTGTAAAAACTATGGCATCTTTCCTACTTTTACCCGATCAAATCTTGATGATATAGTAACGAAAACAGTGCTGAGAAATCATCCTTGGTATTTTGGGCATTTGATACACAGTGGCGGATAAAAGTCTACGGCAGCACCTTATATTGAGGTTCTGGTTAATTGGAGCATTTTTTCAGTAACGTAAATATGTTTATAAAAAACAAAAAAACTTTTCATAACAAACTCAAAAAGAGAAATTCATAAAAACATTAAAAATTTAATGGACAAAAGTCTACACAAACAATTTCCAACTAAACGTATCGAAATTTTTAAAATTATTTGCTGGCTTAATACTTGGTTGGACCCCCTTTAGCATCAATTATCGCTTGAAGTTTGCGGGGCATAGAGGCAACTGAATTACCAGTTTCTGCGGATGTAATTTTCTCTCATTTTGCAATGAGGGCATCCAACATTTCCGAATTTTCCGCTCCAGAAGCTCTCATACATGTTCTATTGGGTCTAAATCCGGGCTTTGAAAAGGCGTATTCAGCTGCCTGGGAGCGTAGTACAGCAACCAGTTCTTGACGAAACGAACTGCTGTGTGTTTCAGATCATTGTCCTGTTGGAAAATCCAGCTCGCTCCAAGGCACAACTTCTCAACTGATGACCTTAAATGTTGTTCCAACAGGTTCTTGTAAACATAGCGGTCCATATTAGTTTTAACAAAAGCTGCAGCTATGGTTCTCCAAACCATAACATTAGCTGCACCGCGCTTGACAGTAGGAATCAAATTTTTGGTCTTTAAAGCCGTATTCTTTTTCTCTCAATATTTTACTGCGACCATCACACCCGAACATGTTGTATTTCGACTCATCGGTAAAAAGTACTCGATTCCAAAAATCTTTATCCTTGTTGATATGGGCCTTGGCGAACTCTAGGCGCAGAAGTTGGTTTTCTTGCGGATATTAATGGTTTTTTACGTGGAGTTCTACTTTGAAATCCATTAGAATTTAATGCTTTCGACAATGTTCTTGCATGGACATCCATTTTCCTTACCGCAGCCACATATTTCGCCAAATATGGATCACTTATTTTTGGATTTTTGTTCACTTCTTTTAAACTTGAACTAATGTCTTTGCGCGAAAGCTTATTCGGTCGGCACTGTTTTTAAAAATTTTGATGATGGTTTAAACAGAACTTTCGCAATTGCCGAGCATGATTTATTGTCTTTTTGTATACTGGACGACCAAAATTTGGACATCACTAGAAATTTCTTTTCGCGATGTCATTTTGCGGTCTTTACAGTTCGAAACTAACGATAAACCTATAATAGAGTTGCAGCTGCACATGTACTGGAATGGCAGTAAGAGCAAATAAACAAATATAATAATAATAAATATAGGCCACATCAATAAAAAAATTGTCCAAATATTTCTTCATTAATTAGAATAGAATTAATTTTAAAAAAATACTTTTTAACAACAAAAGTAAAAATGATCCCCTTTTCCATTCAGGAGTGTACCGTGCATCCTGTGATAATTGCAATGCAGCTTATATTATGCTTTAAAATTAGCTACAATGAGCACATCAAAGCAACCAGAGAGGTAAATCCTAATTCTGGGATAGCCCAACACATTTTAGATACTGGCCATAGTTTTAGTATTAGCAATTTTAATATCATCCATAAAATAAGCAAGGGGAAATAGTTGGACTACATGGAATGCCCGAGATTAGGCGGGTCACAAAGAACAAGGAAAATCTGCTGAATGAAATTACCCTTCTCTTTCATTCGCCACTCCTCCAACCATTAATTACTTAATAATATAACCAGGAAATATTTGTAAATTATATTAAACCTGAAGAAGATCGTCGGAATAAAATTTGTAAATCATAAAAATCAAGTGTTTAACTTTGGTAAGGTTTAAATACAGTTAAGCTTATTTGGATTTTTTTTGTGTACAAGTCAGTCAGCACTGACTGTCGTAGACTTTTGTACAATGAATTTTTTATGTTTTTATGAATTTCTCTTTAAGTTTTTTATGAAAAGTTTTTGTTTTTGTAGGAATATATTTACGTTACTAAAAAAATGTGCATCAATGCATTTTTGATTGACGCTTCCAATTAACCAGAACCTCAATATAAGGTGCTAGCGTAGACTTTTGTCCGCCACTCTATAAGGACATTTGAGGCAGTTCCACAATTAAATAATCTTTGTTCCGTTCACAAAATTCAAATTGAAAAGATTCTGATTCACTTACCATCATACCCACATTTTCGGCACAGTTCTGTTCATTTTTGCTGGTCGCCAAATAAGTTAAATATCCACATCTCAATTTTCTTCCTTCCTTTTCAGCTTGCAATAGCAATTGTTTGCGTAAATAATTGTCTGACATTGGCAGATAATTTTTTTTCGATTAATTTTTGTATATGGTTACAATTCAAAAGTCAATTTTACCTTCTGTCTTGCTACTATCACGAACTATCAAATAGAATACATGAAAGCATGCACTATTGTCAACAATCTTTCGTAAATCACATGCAAATTGCATGTCATATTGCAATGTAAACAATTCTTTTAATTTTACATTCTCAGGCATCATTAGTTTCCATTGAGTCCTAATGAAAAAAGAAACAATTAGATCAGATGAAATATTTAACTTGAAAACGAATTTGATTTACTCACCAACAGTAATCCGTAAAGCTCATAATTTTATTGATTGCTAGTCCAACAATTTGTTTTGTGCTCTTATTGATAGCAACCATGCTCATTTCATCGCTTATAATCAAGTGCAAACGATCACATAGCTCCCGGCTGGCACTTTGATTTTGATCCAAACACAAACCATTTAGAAGATTGTTCGTCGTGAACATGTATTCCTTTAAAATAAATGAAAGTTATTGAGACATCATTAATATTTCATGTGCATCCATCCGTAAATACTATCAGAAATTTCTACAAACTCTTTACATAGAAGAGATCTTTACAAACGTTCGGTAAGACATTGAACAAAAACATTAAGACGAGTCGAATATACTTTATGGGCTTTTACTAAAGCCGATTTGAAATGTTCCATTGCAGCATTTCAAGAACATTAATCAAAAGTTCACTAAAATTCCATTACAATATCCGTATGACCTAATAACCTTAATGAACCGCATTGCTTGAGCGTACAGCATCGAGGATAGATCTTGGAAACGATATTCAGGTGTTTCCAGCCAAACAATCGATGGCACAATTGATTCGCCATCCACGTCGTATAATATTGTACAATAATCCATTTTTATTTGAATAAATCGAGTATGAAAAGGATGTACAGCAAAAAAAATATGTGAAATGGACAAAATTCAAAATTAGGTACTAGATTCGATGATCTTTTTGATTAATAAAATTAATTTTTGACATTTTATTAACAAAAACAATATTATGCGACACACAGTGATAGTTAGCGGCAACTAGGATCAATTAGGGTGACGATTGGTGGGCGACATCTAACAGATTTGGTTAAAAATTGTATATATTTATTTTTTATTTCGAACGTAATTAAAACTAATTTGTTGTGTTTCTTTAGACTGGATTTATTATTTTATATTTGTATATACGTATTTCGAGCACCAGTTATGCTCTTCTTCAGTACATTTGACCACTAATTTAATGCAGCCATAGATGGGTTTATATATATCACATAGTCCCAGCAAAGAGAAAAGGTACTAACATTAGAACTTGGTTACAATCCTTAATTGCAGTCTTTTTGGAAACGGGAAACCTAGCTCAATTAATTAATTTTCCTGGCAGGTAGATTTTCAATCGCGGGCGATATTATCTCGTTGAAGATCGTTCGGCCATTTCCCTCCGGCTAATTTCCTCTTTCTTTTGCTATTGACCTCAGTAGCTTCGATTGCACATTTCCCATCAATATTCGATCTTCAGGTGCCTTCAGAATTGCAAGACTTTCTTGTGCATCTAATTTCCTGCAATCTGTTTCGCGATATTGTCCCAGCCGATATTTTGTCCACCGCCAACGATGTGCCTGGCTACCATTCGACTTCAGCGACGCATGGTAAGGGATCCTGCGGAACGGGAGGGTCGTTCTTCCTCGCAAGTTTCGCCTCTCTTACATGTTCTTCCCATCGTACAGACACCAGTCGCTTGGTTTGCCCTATGCAGGTTTTTTTCACAGTCCAGGCATGAAACCTTATAAATTTCACTTAGTTCGTGTCTCAGTTTTTTATCTTTAGCGGATCCTAGGATATTTTTTAGCTGATGAGTATCATATGCAGATTATTCAACAGCTTCCTTATTTTCCCTGAGACCGCCGAGTGTGTTACTCTTGTCCTTATTTTGGGGTCGTCATCTCCCCTTTGGAGACTGCTCAGTTCACTTTCATCCATACGTTTGGCTTTTTTCCAGATGAGGTTGGAAATCATAGACGGGTGGTAACCATTTTGACGCCAGTGTCTCTCTTTTAAACTGTTCAGGACTGAGAGGCACGGTATATAGGCGATGGATCATGGAATGAAAAGCGGCCATTTTGTGAGCGTAAGAATGGTTCAACTTAGAGGGAATCGTTCTCTGGATTTGAATGGGTTTCCTAAATATGTCAAGATCAATCGTTTCCTGTAATCTAATGATCTTCAAGTCCAAAAACGGAATTTCTCCTTCCTTTTCAACTTCCATTGGAAATTGTAAGTTTCGGTGGATTTTGTTCAGGTTTCCTTGAATTCCTTCCGCTTCCTCTTTATGAACAATGACAAGGATGTCGTCCACATACCTCACCCAGAATCTTGGCAATTACACCTTCTCTTGTAGCTCTTGTTCAATTCTGAGCATGAAAAGTTCGCTCAAGAACGGGGACAGTGGGTTGCCCATCGTTACTCCTCTGATTCTCTTATAGAATCGTCCTCTAAACGTGAGGTAACATTCGGTCATGCACAATCTGGCTAGTTTCATTAGTAAGTTAACCTATCGTTTCCATGCAAATGGGGTTGAATCCTTGCTTAATAGCCATTCCTCCAAGTAAAGTAGAGCTTCCTTGACCGGGATGCTAGGAAACAGAGCTTTCACATCAAATGACACGATGCGTTCATCTGGCGCAATGTCTCCTACGTTTCCCCAGTATTCCCACGAGATCCTCTCTGTTTCTTAGAGATTTTGGATTGTTTAAATCACCAACGCAAGAGATTCTCCACAATAGCCATTTAGCGATGTTTTTAGTGGGGGAGTTTGTGCCAGCAACTACTTCCTTAAATTCAACATCGACGACAAAAAAAATTTTAAAACTAATTTGTTTTTATACTTTTCCCTCATATTTCAGTATTTATTATTAAAAATCAATCAACGAAAACTAATGTTCATTGATGCAGGTTCCATTTGCATGTGTTTGAAAAGAGATTTGTATTTAATATGTTTTCTATAGCCATTTACTGTTGGTGAAAACTACCAGGACTGAATATCTTTCGTTGCTAAAATGATAGCAACGGACCAATAGCTCTATTTATTTTTTAAATGCTACAGATTTATACATCGTCAGGAACCGTAAACAATTATTGCGAATTACAAAAACAGATACTTTGTTCATATATCATTTCAAAATTATGACACTAAAACTCACCATTAGCATCTAAACGAAACCAGGTTCATAAATGTACATTTTACACAGTGGTCCAACATCCACTTCGTAGTGTATTGCGTAGAATTCATTCGGCGTATGATTTGATAATATTTTATCTCCTATTGCTGTAACAAATTCATCATAACATATTCTACTTTTTCTCTTAACATGTACATACCGAAATATTTTTAGTGTACTCTCAGGATATTAGGATGATGATAACATTCACTTCCTACCTTCATTTCAATCCAGTCGGCACGTGTTTGATGTTTGATAGACAATCCTATGCTCAACTAACATTTTTGGCATTCCAAGACTTCTTATAACTTCTTAACTCTGAAGAACAATTATTCTGGTAGTTACACTACACATCATTTTCAACGATATACCTTTATATGCGGACAAAATGCAAAGGACAAATACATGATAACTTGAGGGTAAATCTCTATATTCTCTTTTCAGAAAATTGTTTGTCAGCATATCACTTTCAAGAGATTTTTTCGGGACCAACAATTTCCAAAACTTCCTAAGAGAATAAAAAATATTCACGTGATTGTAAAATATTCAGCAAACAATTTCATACCAATTGTAGTCCTTCTTGAGCATTGGTTGTGCAAGTACAACGCCTACAAAAGTATCAACAGCAAACAAAGATGCCCATAATTCTCCAATACAAACTCAAGCATTTTTATATGCTCTTTCAGATCATTATAGCCATATATATATATATATATATATATTTTAAATTTTTTAACCAGTCTTATCTTGTAGAAAATTTTATTACGCAACTTTTATTCACATACAACTTTGCTCTAAAATGAACCGTTTTAAAGTTAGGAGTGAAAAAGTAGGAAAAAACGATTTTTTCTTAAATTTTTAAACATTTTGATTTTTTTTTATTGTTCCCGACTTTTTTGAGAGACAGAGGATAAGTCAATTATTGTTATACGAGTTATTCCACAACTTTTCCTGCGAAAATCAGTGTGCCCTCCCCCCCCCCTCAACGGTCAACTGAAAACAGATCCGCCCTGTTCTATCTAACGTTCTTGCGTTCCAACAATTGTCCATGATTGATACGTACGCCCTAGCCCAAAATATCTAGTATATAATTTTCGCTATCCTTTCATTTATTTTATTCAAACATTAGTATTTGTTCGATTGTATATCATATACAAACATTTTTTACAACAATTTAAAATAAGATTTTACAACAAAACCTACGCAACGAAAGACCAACTTATTCTGAGACAAAGAGCTTCTTCAGTTTTCGAAATTTCTTTGTTTTCGGTCATCAAAAAAATTCATTTCTTCGCCTTGCTCCTAAAGATACCAAAAAAATGTATATTTAAATTATATTCGAATCGATATTCATCGTAATAACTGTTCAACAAACTTAAAATCATAATGCTTGACTATTCTACTATTAAATCAACGCATATGTAGCCCGAAAATATTAAATCCAATTCGTTTAGTTTATGCATAAAGTCTATGTTATCTACTAATGCCAACAACAACAAAAATAATAATAAATTCGGAGGAAAAAAAGCAAACAAGACTCTACTTTTGCGCCTTTCGTCCTCGGCCTTTCTTTTTTGCAGTATCTTTGGAGGCGGTTGAATGCGTTGACCGAGCATCATCCTCACTTTCGTCTAAAATCGACAAAGCGAAAATTACAGATTTAATAAGCGACTTGGAAAGATATTTGATAGCGGCTTCACTGTCTCGGATTTCAAGGCAGATGCGTTTGCCCCGAAAATTTTCTGAAAAATATCAATTGTGCACGCTTACCATTTGAATAAGATTGCTTTATATTTTCCTGGTCTTCCTCGACAATAGCATCCAAGCTTTTATCTTTAGTTGTGGCTGACTTCACCTTTTTCTCGCCCTTCACTGATCGTTTGCTTCGCGTTGAACTTGCCACACTAGCAGCATCATCATCATCGTCATGCTAAATGGAACACCAGTACAATTTTATGTTGGATCACATCAAACTGACGACTACATACCTTTTGGTTGGCTAAACTTCTCGTTACTCTTCGGTTTTCGTTAGAAGCCGTCGAGCGCTTACTCTTTCCTGACATTACAGATTCTGTTTCGCTGATGTCGCCCCTTTTCGACGGGCTCTCACCTACTTTCGATCCACGTTGTCGTGTCACTGTCTTTGGAATGGACTCCAATTTTTTGGCTATTGACGCAGATTTCTCCAGTACGCTTTGCTGATTTCTAGTCATTCGTCTGGAAGTCGATGAAAAGGTAACATTCTCCGGAGAAGAAGAGTCCATATCAGAGTTTTCCATCGACGTTTGTTTACTTGTCGTAGCTTTCGTAAACAGTTTCCTCACTTCCAAACCCTTTACTTTCCCTAAACTCACAGGACTGCCATCCAGCACTTCGCTTTCGTCAGTCTCAATTGCCTCTGGACTCGATTTCTCACTATCCGGCGAGATTGTTTTCTTCTTACGTCCTTTTGCAAGCTTCTCCTTACCATCAACCATTGGCGATGCTTTCGGCGTGTCCTTGCTTACGGACGATCGACGCGTAACACGCTGCGGCGTTCGAGTATTGTCTTCGGAAAGAACAGCTTTTCTTCGAGCTGACACTGGATCTGGAGTGTCCACACTCGAAGTAGACGCCTTTCTAGTACGTTTCAACATTGTTCCCGGTGTTACTGGCAGCTCTTTTGTGTCTGTTTCAGTTGCACTTCGTTTTGTGGCACTATGCCGTGGCGATTCATAAATTGAACCTTCCTCAATTCGATCCAAAAGTATTGATCGTCGTCGAGTCAATATACGCGTTGGTGTCGACGGATTATCAGTGGAGTTTGATCGTCTCCGTAGTTTCGATCGGGTTGGCGTTTCAGCAGAATCCACCCGAGGAACGGATGCAGCTCGCAACACTCTATGCGCAATTGATGGAGAATCAAGTAGATTATCCGGTTCAAAGTTGTTGGTGTCGACGGATGTAGATCGGCGTCGAGCGCTTCTCAATATACGCCCTGAACTCGTTGCAGAATCGATATCAAATGCTGCTTTGACAGGCGTTTTTGTATTTTTTTCATCGTCTCCTTTACGAATCACATCGCCTGCTTTCTCGTTTTCGTCGTCACTTACATTCAGTCGAAAGCTATCAGTAGTTTTTTCTGGACTATCAAGTTCCGAATGGGCTGCTAAATTCAATTTTGATGTAGATGGCACTGGTTCAACAGACGGCTGGTCAGTTTCGCTGGTCTTTTCTAGGGCTGAATTTTCGACGGCGGTTTCCAATTCGGTAGCTATTGCTACCAAATTAGCTTCTAAGGATCCCATTTCGGACACAGTGGTAGATGGTTCCGCTGTGTGTGTATTTTGTGACGAATAGGTGTCGACTGAACTAGCTGCTATTTCTACGTTTGTCACGGGAGGCGGCGCACCTTCCTCCATTCTGTTTTCTGTATTATGTACTAATGCTTTGCCAGGAACTCTGGTTTGCCCTTCTGCAATTTCATCTTTCGATTCGTTAACATTATCGCTTTGAAGGATTGAGCTGTATTGCGATATTCCAGTCTCACTATGCACGACTCCTGTTGCCATGGCGGCTGTTGGTCGGCCTGCGGCATCCTCATAATCGGCAATTTTCTCATACTCGCCTGTCAGCACGTTCAGACTCATACCTGTCGGTGGCACATTGCCAAGACCGGAATTAGAAAGCGATGCAGCGCTGTTCACAAATGCATACGTCGAATCCATTCTTGCCTTTTGTGTTGGTTGCAAGTCTACATGGACTGTTTCTGTTGCATTCGCAGCTGCAGCTACAGTCGTTGTAAATATCTCCGTATCCGTTGAGCTGACACTCAGCGATCTGGACGGTGCTTGTTGAATTTCCAAATCGCCGTACAACACATCTGCATCGTCCTGATTATAATCGCTTCCATCTGATTTTTCACTATCCCTTTGCCTTGAAGTAGTTGATCGACTTTTGCTCGTGCTTGTTGTCGTTTGACTATGTAAAGTTTCATTACTGCTTGATATACTGATCACGTCACTAGATTCCGACTCGCTATCGACACTTTCATCCTCGTCTCCTGATGAATCTTTATCAGTATCGTCACTTGCAATCGCTTCATTATCCTCTTCTTTCTCAGAGCTTGCTGCAAAGCTCAGTTCGCCTTCATCCAGTTCGATCTCCATTTGTTCAATAATGGCTGTAACATCGTCCGGTTCCTTTATTTCGTTTAGTTTGCCACTTCCTTCCGTTGTTTCCATGTTACTTTCATCTTTTGCAGTGCAGGTCTCATTCTCATCGTCAGCATTTGAGAATGAAGTATCTTGTGCTGGTGGCACCTCAACCAAATCCGTCGTTTCACTTTGACATGGTTCGATTAAACATTTTTCAACAGCCCCGCAACTTTTCCCACCTCCAACCTGGCTCAATTCCAACGATTCCTCGTGCTTGGACGGACTGATTCCGTCTGCAGTTACATCTCGAGAACTTATTTCGGCTGTAGTTGTAAGCTCGTCTACGGCTTCATCGTGGCTTAGAATTTCTTCCATTGTTTTACTTACAAACGTATAAGTCGATGGTTGTAGCATTGTTTTCCCAGTTTCAGTCACGTTTACTGTGGACATTTCTGCCATCCTTTCACTATCCGTCATCAATCCATCGGTGGAGGCTACATTCGTTGCGCTGATTTCCGTACTTTGCGCCATAACTCGTCCCTTATCAAACATTTGTATCAAACTTTCTGCGGGCATAAGAGAACTGGATTTTTTCGTATTCGATACCATCATGAAACGATTCGTTGATTGTGTACTGGATTGGGTGAAAGTTTCAGTCATTTTTTGTTCTTCGTGAATTTCTAAAAATTCAGTCTTTGTTCGCTCCAAGAGGCGAGTGGACATTCTTGGAAGAGGAGCTGAAGTGTCTGGTGTTTTAGATCGACTGCGCGACAATCGATCAAGTGGTTTGCGCGGCTTAGGACCAGCACGACCTGTTAATTTCTCAACAGGTTGCTCCAACGGTTCTTTTATTATTTGCGTAACATTCTCGTCGTCGTCGTTGCCTGATTCGCTGTCATTTATGGTGATATCATTATCCCTTTTCATAATGGAGTTGTCTCGCGAATGTTGCGGCGAGAAAAATTCTTCTTCGCCTGATGTCGACATTAAACTCACATCCGTTGAGCGAAGAGCTTTGCGAGGCGAAGGTGCTCCAAATCTGAATTTGATTGGTACAAAAAAAATCATATATAAAATATATGTACAATGTGTTAAGTAAGAGCGTATACAGCATAACTTGCCATCGGTAAGTGATACGAACCTGAAAATTTTTGTATTTGGTTTAGAAAACTTCCGCCAATGGCGCATTAGTCGAAAAAATTTAGTCTTTGTCGATCTTCCGTCAGAGAAACACAGAAACCGCGATGAGTGCCGTGTATTCGAAACGTTTTGAAGCCGTGTTCCTATGCGTGCACCCAAAAGGGCCAAAAATGTCTTATGGCTCAGCTGCCAAGTATATTCAAAAGTCGAGGGGGGTTGCTGCAAAGTGGGTGAATAGGTTCAAAGAGTCAAAAAATTTCGACAACCTTCCAGATCGTGGTTCAGCAGGAAAAGTGACAAAAAAGACGAAAAAGTGATTGTGACATTGTTTTCACGAAATACTGGATTATCGTTGCGTCAAAGGCAAGCAAAATTGGAGCAAATAGGATTAGACATATCGCACGTTACCATTACGTGAACATTTGCGAGCGAATAATTCAAAATGGCGAAGCACATTGAAGAAACCTTTGCCGTCAGAAAAACATACAATAAAAAGATTTGCCTGGGCACAAGAAAACATTGATCGTGACTGGAGCAATGTAGTTTTTACTGACGAAGCTTCCGTTTGGGGTTATGTTATCACACCACGTGCATGGTGTTCCTCATCAAGCCAATTCGTTCAGCGCACCGTCAAACACCCAATCAAGGTACATCTTTGGGGCTGCTTCTCAAAAAAGGGTTTTGGCATTTTGCACCTCTTTACCAACAACCTCAATGCTCCCAGGATGGTCGAAAGAAAGCCTTGTTATCGACTGCGAAACGTCAATTCGTCCAACAAAAAAAAAACGAAGAATGGATCTTGCAGGAAGATAATGATCCAAAACACCGGAGCCGACTCTGCACTGAATGGAAACAGGAAAATGGCATCATCACACTCGATTGGCCATCACAATCGCCTGATGCTAATCCCATCGAAAATGTCTGGGCCTACATAAAGCAGAAGATTCGAGGGAAACGTCTCTTCACTTTGAAGCAGCTCTCTGGACAAATTCGACGTGTTTGGAGGGCGCTCCCCCAAGAATACGCCGAAAATTTGGTAGAAAGTATGCAGCGAAGATGCCAAGCGATTATCGACGCTGGTGGTGATTGGACCCACTATTAAAGCTATTGCCCATTGCACCAGAACATTTTGAACGTATAAATGTGAAAATAATAATTTTCAAATAAATATTTTCTGAATAACGCTGTACACGCTCTTACTCAACACACTGTAATTAAATACGGGCAATTGCGTTACCTTACCTTTTGAACTTTTCATGATTTTCCTTATCGTCCATGTTAGCGGAGGCCATACTAGTCGACGGCACTCTCTGCAACATTTCCAACGATTCTCTGCTGGTTTGCAACGACGACGTTTCCGTTATGTTTGCACTAGGTATGTCGAAACGAATGGACTTTTCCTCGTCGGCATATTCATTCGATTCCTGCAGCTCCCTTGGCGACACAGACCTCCTAGGGGTAGATTCAGCGGCCTTGCGAAAAGGTGATGACACGCTAGCCGATACAGTTCTCACTTTAAGGATACTTTGAGGCGTGCCGACACGTTCCATCCTATTCGGTTCGCTTGTTTCCGACAATGAATCATCGCGCGAATTTACCATCTGACGACTACTCTTCACAATTGGCGTATTTAGACATTTAACTAAGCTGTCTTTATCACGGCTTGCATTCACATTCGGCGTGGAAGTTTGTTCGCTGCTCGACGACATGTTTACTTGTCGATTTTTAAATCTTGTTAGAAGCGAAGCGTTCATAGGCTCTGACGTTTTAATTGCACTTAAACTGTCGTGTATTTTGTGCCGTTTTGTTGGATTCTCCTGCATTTCTTGTACGATTTCACCGTCTGCAACATCACTCTTTTCTAATCTTCGCTTTTGTACACTCCTGTAGATTTCCGGATAGCAGAGAATACTTTCTCCTTTGTAGCCAGTGAACGCTTCCAATTGAGGCCGACGAATGAATGGAACATTGCCTGGATATAATAATCGTTTGCGCTCGCGTTGTATCCCTTCATCCCAATAGTTCGTCGCTTCGTCCACACCCATTATTGAGCTGTGATAGACGCCGCCTGCCAAATCATCAGCGTTACGACCCAAGAGCTGGGAGCTCAACGTATTTAGCGTCTGTGCTTCTGGTTCCTTGGCTCTCAAACGATTACGAATTCCATAATACACTTCCGACAAATGTTTTGTGGCCGGCGTCATTGTCGTATTATAAGCAGCCAACACTAAATTAGGAGTTTCCAAATCAACTGAACGCTGACTGTGCTTACTTTGCGACAACTCATCCAACTGCTGTATCGCTTCAATGTATTTCGATCGTTGCAGCAAATGGACAAAGTGCAGATTCTCGGTTTTCGCGGATTTCGAATCACAAAGAAACTCTTCAAGTATCACATCTTCGTCCTCGGTGAGAGCCAAATCCAACAAAGCACCCATTTTTCCAAGACACAGGCATCCCGTCAGAAATTGTCGAAACAGATCTCGATCATTTTTGGAGCGTTGCAAATGAAAAGCTTCGGCCACCATATCGTTTGCCAACAGCGTTTTCAACTCGAGCAATGAAGAAATCGGAGCTCCTGGCGCCTGCAATGCACGCAATGCCAACTTGGAGTCATGGTGAACCAGGAGCGCTTCGATAAGAAGTTCCTTTTGCCAATGGATTAGCTTGTGATCGTGAAGAAACGGCGATATTATGTCCTCCAAAGCAATCTTCAAAAAAAAAATCAACTTTAAAATACATTCATCCAAATTGACCATTTTGTTTACCTCAAATTGCCCGTGATCTAAGTTCCAAAACGCTTGTATGATTTTTATTTCCGATGAATTCACTTTGAACACCGACGGGAATTTCATGAAATTCTCAACAATGGTAGCATATTTTACGCTAAAGAAAAACGTACCGTTAGATCTTCCCAAATCGAAAAGCTTTATCTTACCCATCATTCTCGAGAGCTGCATTCAAATCGAGGAAAAAATAAATGAAAAGGGCATATTTGCTTGCAGTGGCAACGTCCGCCACCAAGAGTGCACGCAACATCGCCTGCAACGATGGCGGTGGATACAAACCGTTGCCGCCGCTCTCAAGCCAATGTTCGCGCAGCACATTCGCATTGCATTCGTGCTCAATGAACGAATCGATAAACAGGATGCGACAGCTTTGTGTGCGTGGCGACAGTAGTCCAGAGTTGATTTTTTTAAACTTCATCCGTTGCGACGTGTAGAAGCTTCGCAGCGCTTTATATGGGTATGGCACCAAGGGCGTTCTTGAATCGTATGAATTTTCGAGGTAGACTGTGGCCGCTTTGCGACTAGGCGCTTCCGGCAACAGTCCAACATTGAGAAACCATTGTAGCACTTCCTGATACTCTGATGCCATTCGCATCGAATTATATTGCGTCGTAAGAGTAGTCTTGACTATGAAAACCAAAATGATAACATGTTCAATTTCTGCTTCGTCCAGTCAAAAGTATATTCTTACCTTCCTCTGGGATATATTCACTACATTTTGCCAGAATTATGCTCATCAAATCTGCCAGCAGCTTCAACTGCCGCGAGCAGTACGATAGATCTATTTGCGATCGTTGATCGAGCCGAAATCCTGAATGATCGAATAATGGAACACATAGATCATTGCAGCGATCCTTTATCTTTTCAGCTCGTCGCCATATCCAATTCGTCATCGTGGAAAGCGAAAGACTTTCATCTGGTTTCCTACCTAAATGACTTCCATCCGCCCAACACTTGGCACACTCTTTCAACAGGCCGAAGCAATTGTACTCCAACGCCACCGAAAGTAAAGCATCCCTTTGTGTATTCTGAAATAAATTAATGTCGTTCAAGTCACCGAAAGCAATTGATTCGAAACGCATACTAGCGAGACACTCGTGCTAAAGCTATAATCCGACGAACTTTGCGGACAAAGTGACGCTTTGGCGATTTCATGATAATAAACCGACGGCTCCAATAGCGCTGATGGTCCGGCCATGTTAAGCATGCTGAGGGCACGATTTTGTAATCCAGGCCAATGGCATTTTACGCTTTCATTATCACGGAAAACTATACAATCTATATTGTAAGAAAACGATTGTCACTACATATAAACACGGTGGATCAAGAAATTCAAATCGTTTTTACCAAAACTTAACGATACAGGAAAAAAGTGCTCCTCGGGTCGATCAATTGAATTAAATGGAGCAATTGTGCGATCATCCAGCCACACATCAAGTAGATTGATCTCTTTCATGGGAAATGTGGCCAGGTAGCTTAGATTGTCGCGCCAATCGCCCACATGCGGCATTTGCTCCTTATACCATTGATTTATATCAAATAATAGGATTTCTGTTGAATTTCGCGACTTCCAAGCTAGCAAACACAATGAAATGGTCTCCTCACTTTCATTGGTCGGTTGCTTCGTAACAGATTGGCAAGAAATTGGAATGCTGTCGCGTTCAAACATCGGCAATGTTAGGCGTACGCTGCATGATTGAAATCCCTAGAGTTTAAACAATTGCAATCAGTATTTTGGGCGCAACAAAGAAAATTCACCTCAAACACATAAAACCCGTCGTCGTCATCATCATCTACGTTTTTCTGATTATACATTACCGAATGCATAACAGCTATCGAGGATCGTCGATTTTCGTGGAACGCCCAAACATAGAGGCAAGCACGCGGGTCGTCGGGCGGCTCCAAATAGGACAGCTTCACTAACGGCGATAAGTCTTCGGGCGGATAGGCCAAGTGAAATGCTTGCAAGTCGGTTAAATCGTACATAATCATGCGACCGTCTTCAAATCCGACAGCCAAAGCCAGTAGTGGAACCAACGTTAAAAGTGAAAGGACTATTTCGGGATTGTCCACCACTGAAAATTAAAGCGCCACGAATCGTTGGAAATGTGATTGCACTAAACGTATTATCATACCTTCTAATTGGATGCCAAAGCCTACATTCTCTTGCCGAGAATGTCTGAAGTGTTGCGCAATGTGATTGTTGTCCATATTCGAGAGGACTACATGACATGGAACCAGGAACAGTTCATCGTCGTTTGTCTTCACTTCAAGCAGTGCTAAAACAAAAATCCATTTAGATATTCATTATTTACATGTTTATACTGCACTATTTACTTTGTTCACACTTTCTCAAGCACAAATCCAGCAAAATCACTTTTCCTATATCCGTTCCCACTGCCAAGCATCCTTGGTACATTTGCAAGATCGTCCTTTCGGTTACTTCGGCATTGATCATGTGACAACATGTCACTTTTTCTGCCGTTTCAATTGAACGTAGAACTTTTGACTCTTGCACGGAGTAAATTGATATCATTCCGCCCGGATCGTCTCCGAATTGGATGCCAACAGCTAGCAAACAATAGTTCAATGTGGGCGCATGGATTTCCGATACACATGTGATGAAGCATCGTTTGAAACTGAAAGGATGTATTGAAAAAAAAATTTATCGCTTTTTTTAATTAACGTATCTTTCTTCAGTACAAGAAAATAACATTAAGTTTAAAAATCTTATAGCTAAGGTAAGTCTTGTTCGTTGCCGACGCTTCGGAACACGTTATTTTGTTAAGAATTCATAATTTATTGTTACTGCTGCACGTTGAAATTAACATTTATCATAAGATGTTAGATTTTTTGGGACGAGAATTTTTTTTTGCCAAGTTATTAGGGAGAATGAGTAACTTGTTCACGTATTTTTGTTTTTGTTTTATTATTTCTTCTTTGATCGTTGGGATGTCCAGATCTCTGTGTTTACAGGCGTTTTTAACGTACCACGATGCAGAAGTAATCGTCCTTAGGATTCTAGATTGCGCTCTCTGTAGGAGTTCTATGTTAGAGATGCTTGCTGAGCCCCAGATTAGAATACCGTAAGTCCAGATAGATTTGATAATTGCTTTGTAGAGCAGAATCTTATAGTCCAGGTTTAGTTTGAAGATATTCAGCAACCAGTATAGATTTCGGAATTTAAGGTTGACTTGAGCCTTTTTGGATTCAATGTGCCTCTTCCAGGTTAACTTTCTATCTAGGTGAATCCCAAGGTATTTAACTGAAGAAGCTTGCGGAACAGGCACTCCGTTGAGTGATAATTCAGGGCAAGTTTCCCTGTTAAGCGTGAAGGTTATATGGTTACTCTTGGTTTCGTTAACTTTTATTCTCCATTGTGCCAGCCAACGTTCCACACGTCTTAGGTGGTTGCCCAGGATTTGAGAAGCCATATGGGGGTTGGCGTGAGCACAAAGAACCGCGGTGTCGTCAGCAAAAGTGGAAGTAAATAGATGATCGCATGTTGGTAAGTCTGCCGTATATATATCAAATAAAGCAATTGGCCGAGAACACTTCCTTGAAGCACGCCAGCTCTGATATTGAAGGAGCGAGAAATAAAGCAGTTTTGCTTGACGAAGAACTTCCTGCCAGTCAGGTAAGACTCCATAACTTGATGCGTGTTTGCTGGAAGTGTGCACTTGATTTTATAAATAAGCCCTTCATGCCACACATTACCGTTCCTTTATCATTTTGCCAGTAATGCGGTAGTAACCGGGGGCCTTCTTTGGGTCGATATGATCGCGTATGGAACGGATCACCTGAGCGATCTTGAAGCGGATTGGTACAGCGGAGGCTTGCATGGGACAGAAAGAGAGGCGAACATCTGCTTGTTTAGGATTTGGTTTAAAAACTTCCTCGAGGTAGCGGGCAAAGATGGAGCATTTTTCAGCATCAGTGCGAGCCCAGACCTCATTTGGTAGCCTGATTGGTGACTCCCGTTTGACCGGTCTGTCTAACTGTTTAGCAGCTTTCCACAATGAATAGTTTGACCCTTGGGTTGGTGAAAGGCTTTCAAAGTAGTGTACTATGTTTTTCGCTCGTTCGTGTTTCAGGACTGCATGAAGTTTTCTCCCAACTGCCGATAGCTCTTTTTTAAGGTTTGGAGACCTATGTTGGTGCCATTCACGTCTTAGTTGCCGCTTCAGCCTGATAAGCTCGTTGGTATTTTTGGACGACTTGTATGCAGACGAGGTAGAGCAGATGGGCTCAGGAGTGGCTTGTATAGCTGCTGAGGACACGATCGGATGACATGAGGTTTTGAAATATTCAATATAACTGGCGAGTGGTCAGAGTGTAAATCAAAGCACTGCGCTGCTGATATCTACTCTTGCCTTATGTTTTTGGATACAGCGAAATCAATGAGCTCCAGGATTTTCCGACGATCTGACGGCCAATATGTAGGATGCCTGCTTGAAATGAATTAGAGCTTACTAGAGTTTGTCACAGTTGTCCACAAAGTCCTTTCCCTAGAAGAAATTAGCCTGGAGCCCCAGTGAGTTTGCTTGGCGCTGTAGTCACCGGCGGCAATGAATCGGCTACCAAGGCTTTTGAAGAAATTGTATTGAGTATTGAAGAAATGTTAGTTGACTTTCAGTGTCTGGTCAGAAAGATGTCAACTGAGAGATGTATATTTTTATGAACTTCTTCCTCCGAATGTATTTAGTTTGCATGGTCAATGATATAAAAAATACAGTGATGCCTCTTCACTGTAGGTTTTTCTATATGCTCGCTGAGTATGTGGACTAGCTTTCAAACTATCCAAAGAAACTGTCTTGGCTATTAATGACCGTAGGAAATAGTGCGGCTAGTAAATACATTAACTTGTACTAACAAGGAAAAAATTCTTCTGTGGGAAATTTATTACCAAGACTGTCTGATGTTCATATTGAATATTTTTATTGCCAGGTGCCAGATGCACAGCTTATTGACAATTTTCTCAATTAAATGCATAGCACATCGTACCTGAAAGAGTCGTGGCGCTTCAAGAATTGCGACACTACATACAGTAGTGCTTCCAACTGAAATTTATAAACATTCTACTTCGGGTCTTTCTATGCGACCCTTACTCAAATACAATCATATAAACACACCTGGTTGTAACATCGAAACGATAACACGAAATCTTATTTCCATTTCGTACGGAAAACACTTCTAGTAGAGGTCCTCGCGCCAACCAACCCAACTGCCCTTTACGTATAACACCGCCGATTGAATCTGTCAACAAAGCGCACATTTAAATTAACGTTTTCCATCCTAAATTGCTGGCTCAATACCAACAATCGAACCCACCTGCATTTTCATTGACTTCTTTAAATGTTGAACTGGAATTTAGGTCCACCTTCGAGAATTTGGTAGTTCGTCGCAAAACTAATTCATTTTTACTTGGCCGCATATCCTTTCTGCACTGCTGAACGTTTTGTTCGCCACTTATCGTATTCGTTCTCGGCACACAGACAGAACGTGTGCGAGAATGTTGGATTTTCAAGAGTTTAACAATCGAACTAATAACTAGTTTGTTTTAATGATTCAAGTGTAAATTTTCCAATAACGGGCTGACATGTGTTAGCATCGAAATTGGTAAGTCAATCAATCGCGCGTCAAATATGTGAGGTTAGAATGAGTATTGACGGACCGGCATTTGGCAGCCATTACATACAGCATTAGACGTACTTACAGTTCGCTTTACTTACTTTGAGCGGACTATCGCATGCCGTTCCTGGAAAGCGGCGAAAATTAACGTTTCAAAGTACAGGGTGAAGCAGGCACTCGCCCCATCCGCTAAATAATTTAAAAGAAACATCTCAGAAAAAGCAGAATTTTAAGTGAAACCCACACAAAGTATCCGATTAACTGATATACTTTATTCCGTTTCCCATCGTCTTGGAAGTACTTTGCACTGATACTAAAATTTTCTTCTATTCACTTAGGTAAAACCAATAAAAAATCAAATAATTACAACAAATGACTCTCTGAGAAACCACAATGGGTCAGGTTCCGATGGTATACACGTTGATGATATCAAATTGATCAAAGATAGTGCGCCAGATGTTTTTGTGATTTTTTTAAACATTTGGGGGTGAAAATCTTCAATATGATGTTACAAATATTACGCATGTAACGCTCACTTTTACACCGCAAGCCAATCCTGGCTACGAGCTGGGCAATCCCACCGGCTTTAACCCGCGAAGAGGGGTGAGGAGATATTTTTTTAAAGGGCGCCACCCGTTCCCGCGCCGGGACTGCTCTGTCCGCGAATCCCGAAACAGGAATTGAATTCGCGACGGCCCAAAACCAAAAAGGGAATTTGAAATAAAAGGAACCAAACCGCGACGTCCACTTCTCACAATTAAATACAATTTGATTTCACCTTAAGTCACTATTTTATTTTCAAATCTCACCCAACTAATCCTAAATATACTTACTCCTACTTAAAAACGCTTTCCTGAACCCTATTCAGGTGGCTGCTTTCTGACTCCTTTTGCTGTTCGCCGTTTCTGCTCCTCGCTCACGCTTCACTGACGTTTTTCTCCTTATTTTTCCCACTAGAAAATATGAACAAAATCTAAAGTTCCGCACCAAACCGTCCGGCAATTCCGCTCGTGTCGAGCTGAAGTCCAATTTTTTAGAGCCCTGCACACCAAAGAACACCCAGCACAGAACAGCCTCGTCAGCTGTTCTCCTCCCAATATAAAAGGGATCCCTCTTGTCCCGTTCGCTGCATCGGCGGTCAACGGCCAGCCGAGTTTCCTGAACTCGTTCAAACTTTCATTCGCCTCAACTCGTTTTATGCCAATTACCGATGCACGTCAGCTGGCGATTCAATCTCCGTGCTCGGTCTTCACAGCGTTGCACCTCGGTGGATACTGTGCTGTGTGTGTGTGTGTGGGTGGGCGGCTTTCGGGCAGACATATTGCGACGCTGTGCAGATTGGCATCAACGTCGTTACCGACCTGAATCGTTTCATCAGTGCGTTGAATTCGAATGCTTAGACGCTGTCGGCGAGTTCGGCATGTTTTAGCATACGTCAGTATCAAAGATATATAATCAAAAGAACTATCTCATGGAACTGATTTCAATATTGATGATACTTCAAATTACGCAGCTTTCGCGTGCATGATCAGGAACAAACTTTCCATAACAACATTACTTCCTACTTATCTATCTAGTCCAATATATATGTATGTACATAATTCAATATCCTTAATCTACACAAATCCCATATAAATTTATATAATTCAATATCGTCAACCTAAATGAATCTACTCTATATTTATATAATTCAATACTCATAACCTAAATTGATCTACTTTCTAATTATCTAATGCAATATCCCTAAAATGTAATTAATTAATGACCTGCTTGTATGAAACGGTGGCCCGCGTATTCAATTTTCAATCGATTTGTTTGCCCGCACGGCGGTTAGGGATTTTCAAGGGCAAGATAGTCCCTTATTTTGTTCTTAGTTTGATTCGTAGATCGGCTACGCTGCGTGGCGAACGTAACAATGATACCGATCTCCATCGATTTTCATTAATTGTTCATATTTGGGTTCCAGTGCGTATTTCCCAGTCTGTTAGAATCGGTATAAAATATAGTATCTAATTCGTGTGGCTTGGAATTCTTTTCGTTCTATTTATAATTCAGGATTTATATTAATAATTTTATTTCATATTGAATCAATCTTTAGCTTTGATGTTAAAATGCGACGCAGTCTAATATTGTGTGTTAACTGACGAGCGAGCGAAATCATAGAGAAATTCGACACGTTTTCGAGCCCATCGAGTCACAGCTTGGGAGTAATATCAAAATAAACTTTATAATAGTGCATACTAATCCAAAAAAAAATTTGACCTGGCCAAAGCTACCCAGTACCAAAAAGTTGATTATTAACAGGCGGACGTTCGTTTCCATCGATAAATTCTTGCATGACAATTTTCCAAAGCACACCGACAACAATAAATGAAACATTTCTTTCGCCGCCTTATTTTTTTTATATTTTCTACAGCGTGCTTATTTTCGTAGCTATGTTGTGATCGGGCAACACATTTTGTTACTTTCCATCACTGCAGCTCAAACCGACACTAATGATTTTCGTCGTCAATTTTTCAATATTCTGTCTACCATGTTCTTATTAGAAAATATTACATTTTCATATATTTACCGGAACAATAAATTTCAATCGTTTCGTTACAAATTTCTTATTACTTCCCATCATTCAGGGATTAGCGATTCTAGTCTTATCTAGCAAGAGGTTTTTTTTTAAAAAAAGGCCTAATTTATTTATTTCAAAATTTTTGTTTAGCAGCGACGGCAATGATTTGAAGAAAACAAAACAAAGATATACAAGATTGTAATTGTTGATAAATAGAAAGTGTAGAGTTGGCGAATTAACTTAATTTTATATATACTACTGCCTCCTCTAATTGATAATAATCCGATGCATTTTGTGTGCAACCAAAAATATATTTATATTTATTAAGCATCATCGTCTCTTATCGTCATGCGAAGCGAAAATACTTTGTGTTGTAGATATCAAAAATAAACCTTTAACGCCATGTATATTAAACTATTTCATGCACGCGTGACTATCCGTTTTTAATTGTTTCTAATACGAAGATCTCAAAGAAAAAAAAAACCAATTCACTTAGTCGACATTTGCTATTAACTAACAATAAGATCACATTCAATCGCTCGCAAATAATATGAATTTCGATACATTTTTTGGTCACATTGGAATATCTAGACGAATTTACTTTTGCTTGAACTGATTTGCTGTTGTTGTTTGAACGGAAAATTGTCTTGAACTAGGAATTAATAAGTGTTTGCTGCAATCAAAAACAAATATTTGTTTCTCATATTTTTTTTATGATTTTTATATCGATCTAGAGAGATGTTTTTTGTGTGTTGGTGTTGAAAGAATGCATTCGTTTCGTCTAAAACTATTTGTTGAATCGATTTAGATAGGATGCACGCATATGTGGCTAATTTATAAATATATTCAATAAATATTTTCTCATTATTTCTTCTTCTTGTCATCTTTCGTCACAATTTCCTTGTTGATTTTCGACTTTAGATGATCCTTGTAATCAAGAATATTTCCTTTCCATTTAGTCACAGTTTGATTTTCACAAATCCAAATTTCTTCGGCAACCTGAAATAGGGTTTGTGTTAAAGAAAAATATTGTTCAAGCGCCGTAAATGGATTTTTAATGACGGTGTGTACAGCAGACGCATGAATTCAGATAAGCCTTAAAAACATATTCCACTCACCTGATTGATTAATCTGAAATCGTGACTAACTAGCACCATTCCACCCTCGAAATCATTAATAGCATCGGCCAAAGCATCAATCGTTTCCATATCCAAATGATTGGTAGGTTCGTCGAATAGCAAAAGATGAGGCACTTGCCAGGCCAGCCATGCAAACACCACACGGCATCGTTGCCCATCCGACAATTGACGAATCGGACAGACTTGTTGGCGACCGGTTAAGCCATACCTGCCGATAATTTTGCGCATTTCCTCCTTCTCCTTCACCTCGGGAAACGCTCGCATCATGTATTCTAGCGGACTTACGTCCAAGTCCAATAGTTCGTGCAAATGTTGATGATATCGGGCAATACGTAAATGCGAGTTCTTACGAATCATCCCCGCAGTAGGCACTAGCTCTCCATAGAGCAGTTTCAATAGCGTACTTTTTCCGGCGCCGTTCGGTCCCACCAGAGCCAGCCGCGTGTCTAAATCAATGCCGAATTCTAGATCTTTATAAATATACTCGCTTTTCTCGCTGTAGCGGAAACTGACGTTCTGTAAGAGTTGCAACAAATTAATCGTTATTTTTGGAATAAATCAGAAAATTTGTGTAATTACCTGCACCATAATAACAGGCGGCGGAATCTTTCCACACGATGGAAAGTAAAAGTTCAAAATCTTGTCATCAATCACTTTCTCCGTGAGTCCTTGTGCTACCATTTTCGCAAGCGTCTTTTCCTTCGATTGGGCCTGACGCGCCAATTTAGCCGAGCCGTGACCGAATCGTGCAATATAATTCTTCATATGTGAAATCTGATCCTGCTCCCAATTGTATTGCTTCATTTGATTCTCCAGGAGTTCCATGCGAGTCCGTATGAACGCTTCATAGTTTCCGGTGTAGTATTTCAAGCGTTTCTTCGTCATATGAATGATATTCGTGCAAACGCCGTTCAGAAAATCTTGCGAATGTGAAATCAACACCAAAATTCGTTTGTATGTTTTCAATTCTTCCTCGAGCCACACGCAAGCGTCCAAATCCAGATGGTTGGTCGGTTCGTCGAGCAGCAACAGGTGCGGTTTCACATACAAGGCACGTGCCAATGCAATTCGCATACGCCAGCCGCCTGAAAAGTCCTTGGCCTGTTTATGCTGCATTTGCTTGGTGAATCCCAGACCATGAAGAATGCGTGCCGCTTTCGCCTCGGCCTGATCGGCCGACATATCATCCAATCGTTCGTAGATGTCCATTAGCTGCTCCTGAGATTCATCATCCTCCATCGTTATCAATTCGTCGGCCAACTTTTCCAATTTGACACGTTCCTCGTCGACTTCCATCACACATTGCAAAGCGGTTTTTGTGCTAGCCGGAATCTCGCGTGTCAAATGGAATATATCGATATGATCGGGAATGGGTACTTCACGATTGCCGAGCACAGACAGCAACGACGATTTTCCGCATCCGTTCAATCCAATCAAACCGTAGCGTCGGCCACAATTCAATTCAAGCATTGTGTCCTGCAGAAGTTCACTGCCGAAAAACGTTATAGAGAAATTGGCAATTTTTACATCACGCGATCTTGGATGCACGGCCAACGAACCGGTACAGGCACGTGCATTTGCACTGATTCGTGCCTCTTCCTCTAATTTTGCACATAGTTTTTCTGAAAAGACAAAAACGAAATCCAAATTTAGTTGTAGATTTTAATTAATAAAAAAAGTCAAAGCTTTACAAACTATGTCTAAAAATAATTCCTTTAGTTTTTCTTGCCATTTGAAAGATAACAGATCGGAAAACGAGTGGCAGAATGACAACATACAACTATACAATCAGTACTTAGTATTCTTAATAGACGGGAAACTTACATGTATCTCACACAAACATGATCTAAGAGAAAACGTGGCTGCCTTTGTTGGTATCCTATGTCGCTTCAACTTTTTTATAACAAGAAATAAAATTCAAATTATGTATGCGCGAATTCTTTCCAAAACTCTCTATGGCATGCATCTTGAATTGAAGTCAAACTTTAAATAGTAGCTTCGAGGTCTAGTAAGAAACCAAGGCGTATGCAGCCATTTATAATCTCTCTATGCAAGCCCTAACAGGCTAAATTTATTTATAAGAATTTACACCGTAATGAAGTACAGTTATCACGCGACTTGCGTAAATGTGCAGTTACGGAAATTGTGAATTTAAAAAATCACAAAAAAAGAATAGGTACATAATGAATTTTTACAAAGAATTTTTCCATTTTATGCGGTCAATGTTTAATTCTCTTCTTCGGGTCTATGCATTTTGGGACGATTTCATGGAAAGCACGTTGTTTTGTAGAGATATTGAACCACATCTTGAGTGTATGCCACCTTGAGCAGGTTTTTTAGTGTAAAATCTGTTTATTTACTGTTAGAATAGCATCGAAGCGAAAAACCGAATTCGCTGATAGTAAACCATAAAATAAACAAAAAAAAATTAGAAAATTATACGTACGTATGAAGGCGGAATGACGATTACAGGAATAGCTCGTGAAATGATTCGACCTATATCAACTGTTAACACCATAGTAAAATCGAAAGTTCGCATTGTCGAAAGCACAAAAGGTGCATCATCATTGAAAGTGACTATCATTACTATAATACTAGACTAGGTCCGATATCAGAGATGGAGAAAATGTTGCACCATTGAATCGAGGCAATGACGCAGAAGCGAATTTCTATAAGTTTTCTCATCATCCAAGAGAAAGCCACAAGGATTTACTTCAGAAGGTCGGCATCACTTATAGGGAACACTCATTCAAAGCTTGTGCTGGATGGTTCAAGCGTTTTAAAAAACGGGGAATCTTCACAACATTAAAACAAATCACTGGAGAGGCAACAAGCGCTGATGCAGTTGCAGCAAGTGAATTTCCAGAATATTTGACCGAAATTATTGAAAATGGGGGATATTTGCCCGAACAATATTTAATGCAGACGAAACGGCTTTATTTTGGAAGAGGATGCCAGCTCGAACATTTATTGCCAAACAAGGAAGGATGTATGCCTGGATTTGTGGTCGCGAAATATCGCATAAAGGATGTGCTTGGCGGCAATTTATCAAGGGATTTAAAGCTTAAACCGCTTACAGTGCACCATTCTCAAAAACCACTTGCTTCTAAAAATATTAATCTAAACATGCTGCCCGTAATTTGAAAATCCAATACCAAGGCTTGTGTTGGTTGTAGTGGCAGCCCCTTTTATCCAAAGGTGGCACACTCAGGTCACGATAGACCCATTGTGGTACCACAGACGATAAGGACGGCACTAGGATCTGCGGGATGACGAGAACCATTCAGATTCTCATATGAAACCGGCTATGCAGTCAATGACTAAATCAGCTACCTTCGTGAGGTTGTCCAGGAAGAGCGACCCCAAGGTTTGCATGCGCTTCCTGGACAGTGTTGGGCATTCGCACAGAAAGTGTTTGATTGTTTCTTCCTCTTCTTCTGATCTGCAACTTCGGCAAAAATCAATGAAAGGGACACCCAATCTTTCTGCGTGTCCGCCGATCAGACAGTGTCCCGTCAGTACGGAAACGACGGAACTCAGCGTTTCACGGCTTGTGTTGAGGTACGTTTGGAGCACAGTGCGTGCAAAGTTTGCCTGGTTGTGCTACAGCTTTCTTCGAGCAGCCAGGCCCTATTCGCAGCCTCCACGTAGTACTGCTTAAATCCTAGCTTTATGGAGGCTAGTGGTTGACCGACTTGAGGGGGGGGGGTGTGTGTGTATACTCCTGAAAAGCTTGGGTTACACTAACGCTTTCCGGAGACTGTTTCAATAAACACTTGGGATGAAGTCAACCAAACAACGATGAATGCTGTGTGGAAGAAACTTTACCCTGAGACGATTGATAATTTTAAACGTTTAACTGAAGTAGGTGAACAGGTGCATGATGCTATGGAGACTTGTGTAAATTTGGCGCAGCAGCTAGACCTAGAAGTGGAAACCGATGACATAAACGAACTTCTCTCCAACCATGATGTACCATTAACCAACGATGATCTTATCCAGTTAGAAGCGTTTCGAAATTCCGAAAAAGCAGCTGAGTTTTGTGATGTTCCACAACGTATCGAAAAAAGATTTTCTACTAAAGGTTTATCTGAGGCTTTTTGCCTCGTAAAGCAGGCCCTATCCAAATTGGAAGCGATGGATCCGGATACTGAACGGTTTGAAAATGTAAGCCGCCGAATTAATTCAGATATACACTATCTACACAGCGATTTATGATGAAAAGAAGCGAGCGACTAACAGGCAAACATCATTAGAAATGTTTATTAGACCTTGAACTAGTGTCACGACTCCAGAGCGAAAATAAATGTTATGGCTTTTAAATGAAAACCATCTACGGATTGATAATCATTAGTTCGAAGATTGAGTTTAGTTCTTTCATTGTGCTATATTGTTCTTGAAAATCAATTCATAAATAATTAGTATACATAAATGGTTCGAATTCGTGCACATACTTATAGAAATGTATAGAATTTAATAAAAAAAAATGTAAGCATGTGGACAAGACCAAAAGGATATAAAAGGCACAAAAAAGGCACATGTGAAGAGTCCGGTTTCAGCCATCTTAGAGTAAAGACCTGCGTCTAAACACATATTTTTCATGTACGTTTCAATTTGTTTAGTGTTACTGTATATATTAAAACAAGTTTCAAATACCAACTCATTTAATTCCTACATGCATACTTCATTAATTCGTAGCCAACATTTTCTTACAAATGCGCCAGAGAAGTCGGTGTATTGTTGTAAATTTTTGATTTGAGATAACCCCACAGAAAAAAGTCCATAGGAGTTAAATCAGGACTGCGCGGAGGCCAGTTTATGTCGCCTCTACTGTAGATCAATTTGCCAGGGAAAATTTAACATAGTCTATGCAGTGACGTATTGGACGTGTGTGAGGTTGCTCCGTCCAGCAGGAACCATGTTCTTTGATTATAACCAAAGAAGTTTTGCAGTTCGGGCACCAAGAAATTGTCTAACATTTCCACATAACGCTCAAACAATTGTAAACTATCTTTTGATACACCTTGTACCATGTACGGAAACCCAAAGATGGACAAAATTAGTGAAAATTGAAGGAGTGATTTCGAGGAGATTGAGATGGTTTTAATCGATCGAAAGATGAGTCGTCAAGTTTTGTATGTATATGACTTGTGTCGAAACTCGACATGCCGAGGCAGGAGCCGATCGGTATTTTTTTAAAGATGTCCACCTTCGCCCCAATGTTTAAAATAAATCGTTAGCACTTTACATTCTTGATATTCGACGTGGCAGATATATTGACAACGATAGAAATGTTTGTGTTAATTTTACAAAGACCCCAAGCGAATTTTCATAGCCAACTGCGGGACTAGCGTGTTGAAAAAATTCTGATTAGATTAATATTAATTTTCACAAGAAACATACCGTCCTCAGTCAATTCAACTGCGTTGCCGTTAACACCATTCTGTTTGGTATCGGGAATCTTCTTTGCCGCCGAAGTTGATGCGAGCTTCTTGTTGCGCGCATCCTTCTTACGTTGAGCGTCACGCTTCTTCGCATCGGACGGCATGCTTTACGGGCTTATGCTTGATTGATTGATTGAACTCACGAGCTACGCTAATTGATGACAGAGATTGGTTACCGGAATCAAGCTGCTACAGCTTCACGGCCAATTTCTGAAAGACAAAACAGAAACAGTTCAGTCAATTTATAGATAACAGAGCCTGCTGCCCTTAAGCCTGCCGTTTCGATTCAATGATAAGAGATTCAACGTGCATTCTCAAGAGGAAAGTTTCCAATCCATTTATCGACGATAGATATTGCCGAGATTACGGCGACAATGTGGATGACTAAAAAACTTGGGTAGAATCGTGTCAATGCAACACGAATTTGAGGTTATAGCATCGAAGCTTTTGTTCACGACCTGCCTGACACTCAGAGTTTGGGAATTTATAATATTCGGTCTATATTGAAGCGAGCCACCAACATTAGATTCATCTATTCGTTAACGCGTCATCACTCGACTTCATTGAACTGTTCAATTGCAAGTACAATTGTTTTGAAGGTCATTAAATTTCATTAAATTCACGTTCTAAATCGATTTTTTTCCCCCAAATATGGTCAATATTGCCATGCAAATTTTCACGAAATCTATCAAATATTTCATAGTTATAACGAATTACATCGAGTTTGGAAACTTTTCCGCTTGTGAACACTTAGTTTACCCGCTTGTAACGAAGAAATTTCTAGTGAAAACCGCGGACACCTGAATTTCACGCGTGTCAAGCGGTGGACGATTCACTTAGTAAGAAATTCTGACAGTGCAATTACAGACGTCAAAACGGAGCAGATGGCGATGTAGTGCATGGAAGTGACTAAAGATGATGCTGCATACACTTTTTCGATAATCAACGGAAAGCCTAATTTCGAACCGTTATGTTCTGGGGTCTGGGTGGTACTATCCCTTATACCGATTCTTATCGTCTGGGAAGTATGTACTATGTACTGAAATTTGAATACGGAGCATTACTGAAAATTGATTGGAAGAGTGATTTGAAGGAGACAGAAGTGGTTTTAGTCGGTAGAAATCTGGTATGCCGAGATGCAGGAGCTGATCGATATCTTTTGAAGATTTTCAACTCCCAACGTTGAAAAAATAATTGAATGCCCTCAAGACAAAATATCAAAATTACAGCCAATTAGCGCGAATTTGTGTCCTCTGCCGTACAATGGCCAAACCGTCTAACTGTAATTTCCTCGATATCGAGATAAATGGCTTCAAACATTTCGCGTGAAAACGCTTCCGCATTTCCCCTGTCTTGCCTACATTACCAAATTTGTTTTTAAAAACCTTTCAATCAACGTACACAGAATGCAACATGACTTCAAGATTCACGAAAATCGCCAATGCGGGGATAAAAACGAAGGAAACTTATTTTTAGACTAGTTTTCTCGCTTGAAACACATCTTCAGATACAACGGCAAACCGTCTAAAATTATTTAAACGTTTTGTCCAGTGTGCGTAGAAGAAAAACTTGCCTAAGAAAACAACGTACAAACGCTCCAAATGCTCTTAGGTCGTTTGATCTCATGCGGAATGTAGGGTGGATGTGAAACTAAATGCTTATAAACGTTTATTTTCCTTCTGATCTGTATAGCTGTACAATGGACAAACCGTCTAAAGTACTTTAGATGGTTTGCCACTTGTTAACTTCCCAGTATATGGGAAGTTCTTGTAATCGCCTCGAAAATCGAAATTGAAATTTTCAACATTTCTTTACGTTTTGAGGTCTTTAGAGTATATATAAAGTGTTTTAAGAAAGGGAGATGTATGTGTGTGTGTGTGTGTGTGTACGTACGTACGTACGTACGTACGTTCGTGGACACTTTTTTCTACGAGCATAACTCACGTAAACAAAGTTGTATTGACTTCGTTGAGGTGTCAATCGAAGCGTCTTTGCAATCTTAAGAGCTGATTAGTTTTTGGGATACTTCGGTCGGGGGGGTTTGTTGTTTTGCCCCTTTGAAGGTCATTTCTGTCATGCGTTATATCTCGCGAACGAAACATACGATTTCCTTGATCAAGGTGTCAATCGACGCGTATTGACATTTATGTGATTCTATTAAGTTTTTAAAAAATTTCTTGAAGCCGTTTTTTAATTTTAAAAAAAAAAGTGCAAAAAATTAGGTTTTTTTAATAAACAATAAATTTTTAACCTGATTTACGGAAGATAGTATTCAATTTTTATAAAATTTATTTACTTCAAGCAATGCTTGTAAAAACAACATCAAAACTTTTTCTCATTACCATGTAAAAAATTAAATAAAAAATAAAAAATCATTAACAGGCATCATGATCTTCAAGGTCATTTCTGTCATGCGTTATATCTCGCGAACCAAACATACGATTTACATTGTCAAGGTGTCAATCAACGCGTATTGAAATTTTCGTGAATTCCTCGAATTTTGAAAAAAAAGATCGTTGGAGTCGTTTTTTAATTTAAGAAAAAAAAGTGCAAAAAATTAGGTTTTTTTTAATAAACAATAATTTTTTAACCTGATTTACGGAAGACAGTATTCAATTTTTATAAAATTTATATACTTCAAGCAATGTTTGAAAAAACGTCATCAAAACTTTTTCTCATAAAAGCAAGAAACATTAAATAAAAAATAAAAAATCATTAACAGTCATCATGATCTTCAAGGTCATTTCTTCCATTCACTATATCTCACGAACCAGATATAATATTTGCATTATCAGGGAGTCAATCGACGTGTTTTAACATGTTTTTGATTATTTTAACATTATAAAAATCCGTTTCTTTTCATAAAAATAAGTGGCTTAAATTTTAAAAACCATCAAAATTTCAATCAAATTTGCATTTGTGGTAATCAATCATCATCACTCATCCACTAAAAGCCTTGCGTAATCAATGGATGCTCCCGTAGATGATATGATTCATATTAACTCATTCCTGTTACTGCTATGAATACCTCTCATTATTATAATTTAAAGTAGTACTATTTTCAAAATTATTATTGTGTTTAATATTTTTAATGTTTATCTAGATATTACTGGGAAGTTGACCGTGTGGACCTCAAGGGTCGCACTTCGCGGCTTGTTTTTTATGTGAAATTAGCAGCAAGATGTATTATAGATGGAATGGCCAGGGTCATAACTCTTGAAAGGGAAGGGAAATGAAACAAAATGTTAAGCTCATATGAAAGAAGGGAAGATATAATGTCCCTAAACGCGCATATCTCAAAATCTTGAAAAATGTCATTTAGACGGTTTGACCATTGCACGGCAGATCTATCCTCTTCTTGTTATATACGAACACCTTATCTAATTCAGGGGTAACTGCGAAAGTAGTGATGTACGTGGACGATACAGTTCTGATTAGCTCAGGCAAGACAGCAAAGAATGATGGAGAGAGAGCCTTGGAGGAGGCGTAGGTGGTTTTAGTCGGTAAAAATCCGACATGATGAGAAGCAGGAGCGAGTAAGTATCTTTTGAAGATACTTCCTAACGCTGAAAAAAAATATTAAGAAGAAATATCACGGGAGTGTCTAGAAAGTATGCCAAATTGCGTTGTATCTCTGGAAAGGATTCAATGCATCATTGCTTCTATAAATTTACATTGGTCTGGATATATATATATATTTGAAGTTGGTCCCTCGTTTTTAATCGGGGAAAATAGGTCGCGCCCAAGATGGGATCAGATTATGGTGTTTTTCGCTTAAGTCATTGCTGTTATTGCTGCTGCACCAAGAAATGCAACAAGTCAACAATGCAATTGATAATTATGAAATTATGTGTGGCACGCGACGCCGCATTTCAAATACATGTGTCGCGGATATTGGGAAATACTACAGAATCCCACTTCCATCTAGGGCGCATTAAGGTGCCTTGTGATCGATAATGCAGTTTTGATTCATCAGTGGGATTCCCCGAGTGACGTTTCGAAAGATCAAAATTGTAGTTGAAATTGTTTTATTCACGATTTGAGGCTCTTAATATTGTTTTTAGGTTGAAACTTTTTGATTTTATATTAAAGATAATGAAGAACCTATGAAATCTGTGATAAGAACAAGATACGACATTTACTTCAATATGAAAAACACCATGTCAACATTTTCCCACTGTATTTATTGAAAATAATATTTCCACTTGTCCATCACTCGATGAAATTACTCAATCACCGCATCAAGGCAAATGATTTTGAAAAAACAAACAAAAAATTCAGTTCATAGAGAGCTTTGTAAATTATCAGTACGGTCAGTTTGGTTACAAACATTTAAATTAAAACATCGCAAGCTCTCAAGTCCAGTTAAATTGCTATTGCTTTTCACTTGATCTAAAATAGTCGATTAATTATATGTAAATAAATTAATAATAATAATTTCCGTGATAATTGTAGCAAGCATAGAATTTTCGTATCGAGTTTGCGTTTGCATTGGATTGTATTTATCTGAACCTGGGTTGGCTGCGAGTTGCTTCATTTATTTTTTTTAATAGTCAGTAAAATTTTGTTTCCGTGCCATCGAAACGTTTGTGAACATTTATCATTTCGAATTATACAATTTACGGGTATTGGACAGAATTCACGGATTTCTCAATCGATTTTATTACAAGCAATCATCGTCAAGTGGTAAACGTAAAATGGCTTTTTTGGCAACGAGTAATTTTAAAAATCTGGTGAAAATTCGTCTGCTCAACTTAATCGCTGGAAGGGCTGCGATAAGGAAATTCGCGTCCGAGGAAGGATGCACGAAAGGTGGTCTTGTAAGTATTGTATCCTGGACATTTGCGAGTAGTGTATATTATGGATCAATTAATGTGATTGTTGTTTTGTTCGTGTTGCAGAAAGGACTGGTGGTTGGAATGTTCGAGAAAGAGTCCGATAACGATGAGCCCAAGCTAACTACATGCGCAGAGAAATTCGACGATAGGGTGTCGGGAAAATTAAGTGAATTATGCAGAGAGTGAGTTGGAATGGAATTGATTTTATGGAAAGAACTCGTTGAATGTATGATGAACCGCTTTATAGGGCTGGCATTGATGGCACGCTTGGCAAAGGAAAAGTTTTCAGCAATGTGGATCAGGAGTTTCGATCAGTTGCCGTCGTTGGTCTAGGACGTGACGGTGTCGGTTATAATGAGCTGGAGGCCATCGATGAGGGTATGGTATGTATCAGTTGAGGTAGTGTGTTTTCTTGGGTGAGGTAACTAGTCTGGTGCAGTGCTATTAGTAACTGCTTCTGTAACTAACTGCGGTTAAAAAAATATTGACTTGTTGCTGAACTCGTCTATTATCCTTGCAATTCCCTCACCGTGTGCATAAACGCAGCTACATCTGACTAAGTTCATGTAAAGAGACGATTTCATTCCTGCTTCACTATCATATTCAATACAGTTTTCGTCGCTGAGGTGAAAATCTTCATTGCTCCTGCTTTTCGGCATGCCGGATTTTTACGCCTCCTCGAAACCTCACTCCCATCACTCATTTCCTGCACTGTCCGTGTGCAATGTATTCCCTGAATGCTTGTTTATTTAGTATTTTCCAGACGATGTACATCGGTATAAGGAAAAATACCAGTATCTCAACAATTTTTATTAAATATTTCCAATTTTGTTCATCTTTGTAGAATAAACTTTAGCGGTTTTTTATTATTGTATCGAGTTTGTAGTAAATGTTTGCGTAGCATGATTTTAAACGATATTATGTTAAGCGCTTCTCTTATTGTGTAAGGTAGCTCATTGTAAAAATTTGATGCGGCGTTAATCAGATCCTCAGGCGCTCTGTCCTAGCAAATTTTATTAGAATATCATTTGCGTTTCTCATATTATAGTCGTTAACCCCCCCCCCCTATTTCTATCTAGCTTCATTGTTTTTGTTTCTTCACGGTGTAAATTTTTAAAAATGAATTGTCCTTTTTCCATGTAAATCAGTCCGTTTACGTTAAATTCTTGTACTATTTTATATACTTGAGAAGTAGCAGTCATTCTTTGCAATTTGTATATGGCATTGTATGCTTTGGTTAGTAGCCGTCACATGCTCAATAAATCGTCGCTTAACATGTCTCCTAATTTATCAAATGCAGTCAGTAAATTCTCCTTTTCAGGATAATGGAATTGTGTGTACGTTTGCAACGTTTTCAGGGCAGAGAGTGCTTCGTTGGTTGAAGGAACAGTATAACAATTCTTATTTATGTCTTCGTCGCCGCTGCTATCCGAATCTGATGGAGATATTATTGACTGCATTATTTCCATCTCATCAGGCGACTCTGTTGTTACCAGGTCGTAGTCAATTTGATCGTAATCATTGAAGTCACTAGAGATCGCAGTCTCCTTCGCCCAATGTGTGAAAGAGTACATTTCTTCCCATTTTTCTCGAGTTGCAATTAATGTCGAAAGTGGAAGGTCGTCTTCTTCTGTAACTCTGGATCCATTGTAAAACCAGCGTATCGGAAGCAATTCGATAGTGTTTCTTTCCTCGACGCAGCATTAACCATTACAATGGCACCCAACAAAGTGAATTTTAATTTCATTTTCTTGTCGAGGGCGTCTATAAATTTCAGCAATAATTGCCTCCGATAGCGCCATTTCAAACATCGGATGACGCCTGTTATTGAACAGATTATTAGTAAGGAAAATGAAAATGAATACATTTTTATACCATATTTCTTGTAACGCGGCAGTTGCATTAGGAGACAGAAAAATGATTTGGATCTATGAAAGGCTTTGCGCTCTGGGATGAGCTGGACAATTATCGATCACCAAGAGAATCGTCCTTTGTTTTCTCTCCAATTCTTCATCCCACGTCTGGAAAAGCTTTTGGAAAATTGCTCCGGTCATCTACGCTTTTCGGTTAGCTTCAAAGCTAACAGGAAGATGCGAATTATTTTTGAAACATCTCGGTGACTTGGATCTTTCAATAACCAGAAGCCGTTTCTTCTCGGTTCCGTCAAGATTGCCGTATACCCAAACTGTAATCCTTTCCTTCGAATGTTTGCCCCCCGGCAACTTTCCCCTTCAAACTTTATGGTTTGATCTGGCAACACTCGAAAGAAGAGGCCAGTTTCATCACTATTAAAGATGTCTTTATTTAAATAACATCTGCGTATACCTAATTGATATTAATAAAATTCGTAAGCTGAATTGTAAAACTTAGACGAGATGTATTTTCGCATTTTTGTATTTGTTTATTGTATCTAATAAAAGCGACCTTGAACCGGCGTATTAAATACAATAGATAAATAAAAATAAGACTCGTACGAATTATGTAACATACCTGGCCAAACATTTTTAATCCAATTTTCAGTGACTTCTTTCGAAACGGAAGCACTTTCGCCGCTTATTTTACCATTGCAAATGTTGTGACGCTTCTTAAAGCTTCTGGAACACTCAAAAGATTCCCCAGATTCTCCATTGACACTATTTTCCAATTGTTTGAAATCCCCCGCCTTTTGCTGAAAAATTGGTCCCGATATGGTAACGTTCTCGCTGCGCTTGATTGAAAACTACTTCCAAAGGGCTAGGTCGAGCCGGGTTCCACTGTACTTCATTTATTCAACTCTCTGAATTGTTTCATTTTTTATTTTTATAAGTGGCTCAATATCAGTTTTATTTTTTTGTTTAAAGACAAAGTATTTGGTTTCGTCTGTATTCAAAGTCAATGTGTTCTATATGAGCTATTTGGGGTCAGTTTCCAGCCCTCCTTTAAATATGGCGCTTTTCAGATACTTTGGAAATTCTCCACTCTTGAAGCTCTTATATTTACTAGAGTAACCAGTATATCTGCGATATTCTCTTTTATTATTTTGATATCATCAACGCAAATGGCATCAGGACCCGGCGCAGTGTGATTTTTCAGAGAATCTTCTTCTTTCCAGTAGCTTTGCACGGTTCTTCTCGCTGTAAGATCAGCTCGGTCGACACACCAGCACCGTATCACCTAAGTTCCCTCATTTCACTTCTTGAGTTTAGACGACAAGAATATAATAAAAGCATGTCTTCTCATCACCAGGAGAACGCAAGAATAGCATCAGCAGTTGGAGCGAAACAATTGCAAAAGCAAGGCTGCGTAGCCATCAGTGTGGATTGCATGGAATATCCAGAACAGGCGGCTGAAGGGGCAGCCCTAGCCGTTTGGATGTATCAAGATAATAAACGTAAACAGGACCGAGAGCCAGTACCGAAATTAGATCTATACGAATCGCCCGATGTTGACTCATGGACCCGCGGCCTATTTAAGGCGGAAGCCCAGAATCTGGCTAGACGCTTAACCGATACGCCCGCAAATCAAATGACGCCATCAACATTTGCCCAAGCAGCAGTTGACGCGCTGTGTCCGTGCGGAGTGAATGTTGAGGTGCGAAACATGGACTGGATCGAGACGCAAGGCCTCAATTCATTTCTGACTGTTGCTCGAAGCTCCTGCGAACCACCAATATTTCTGGAGATGACCTATTGCGGTGCGTCAAGCGACGAGCGTCCAGTGCTTTTGGTGGGCAAGGGATTAACCTTTAACAGTGGCGGACTATGCTTGCGATCGCCACAAGAATTGGCCGACTGTCGAGGATGTATGGCGGGCGCTGCAATTGTTGTGGCAACTATAAGGGCTGCGTCGGCGCTGTCCTTGCCCATAAACATCACCGGAGTGATACCACTGTGCGAGAATATGCCGTCCGGAATGGCGTACAAGGTTGGCGACATTATCACGTGTCTCAATGGAAAGACTCTTGCCATACACGTAAGCTGACCAGACTATTCATAGGAATGCACGTTTTCACGCTACATTTTCAGGATACATCCAAAGCGGGCGTGGTTATAATGGCCGATACATTAACATACGCGCAGAACACATACAAACCAAAACTTATTGTGGACGTAGCTACGATCTCATGTGAGATTCTTCATATCCTTGAAACTTTCTGTTCTGATTGGTCCACTTTTAGCGGGAGTAACAAAGGCCCTGGGAGGTTCAGCTGCGGGAATCTTTTCAAACTCGCATTACATCTGGAAGCAATTCCATAAGGCTGGCGCCTTAACTGGCGATCGCATGTGGCGTTTACCATTGTGGCAATATTATTCGAAGAAAGTTAAAGGTAATTGATTGTGGTCTGTAGATCGTTTTGATAATCCTTCGACTAATATATATATAGACTATCTGGCCGTGGATGTTAGTAACCGTGGGCACGGCAACGCATCAGCCTGCTTAGCTGCAGCGGTCCTTAAGGTAATTAACTTGATTTTAATGGATACCCGTATATCACGAGAATACATACTCTTCTCGATTCTTTTTGAAGTGGAACTAAAATCCTAACATGAATTGCTTTAGCTTCTAAAGTGCAAAGTTGAATGAATAGATTTTTTTCAGATTTATTATATTATATTTTTCTAACGTACAGGAATTCGTACCATGCACCGATTGGGCACATTTGGATATTCGTGGTGTTGGCATGTTGTCGAACTCGAACGCGGTACCATATTTGGCTAAGGGTCGTATGACCGGCAGACCAACACGCACTCTTGTACAGTTTCTGTACCAAATGGCATGTCCCGATGAACAAGTGAAGGACTTGCGAAACACATAGAACGGACCCAACACTATATGAGCAAAACATGCGAGCGCATCGTTTACCGGAAGTGGTAGATAGAGAAGTGGGATGTGCTTGTTTATTTTCGTAAAACGATTAACCGCTCGTGTGCTTACGTGTAAAAATTCAGAACGTTCCTCTTGGAATCATATCAAATGTTATCACAAAATAGTTGAAAGATGTATAATTAATGAAGATGAAATTCGAAAAGATTGTTGAAAATTTTGCGTGAATTCAAATGTTTATTTGCTATTTTATATCAATTGCAACGGTGTCTTGTGTAATAAAAAAAATCTCCATACGAAAGCAATTTTTTTTAAAAAAAGAAGTTCGTAATAGACTCACTGAATTTTACAGCGCCGAAACCTTGACCCCAACGCCAGTCCCAGTATCAGCGAATATCTGGAATATCTAGACCGACTCACTAGCCACAATTTTACCTCGGTACATGCATAACGCTGCGTATCAGAGTTTGTTACAACTGTAATTTTTGCAACGTCTGCTATTGCACCGCAGCCAATCCTGGTTATGTGTTGGGCAATCCCACCCGGCTTTAACCCGCGAAGAGGAGTGTGGGAAATTTATTTTGAAGGGCGCCACCCGTTTCTTTGCTGGGACTGCCCTGTCCGCGAATCCGGAAACGGGAACAGGATTCGCGACGATCCAAAACCAGGATAGAATCGTCTGCATAGAAGTTTAAGTTGAGATAAAATATCCTGGGCTTTCCTCTTACGGTAAATTCAATTTTCACGGGCTCATGATTGTGGTCCTAGACGACGACACACCAACAACTCGTAACTACAGAAAATCGGCAAAGCTAACACCTTTGATTTTGCCGGCTTGGATGGTAAAATTATCGTCGATCGTTAAGGTTCAATATGAACTTTGCAATAAAGGTAGCTGAATTGGTCAGCGCAAAAAGATACTCGTGTATTTGATCAACTGTCCACCGGTTGAATTTTCGTGGAAATCGATAAGGCACAAGGGAGCCGAAAACGCGACGTTCGCTTCGCCACTTCACACAATTAGCTAAAAAAATATGTAAAATCACTATTTTTTTAATCTGACCTAACTAACCCTATCTACGCTTCACTCTACTTACAATTTTCTGTCTTATGGCTAACGTCGCTTGCTGCCCGTTCGCCGCTTGGCGTCCGTTGTCCTCTTCTTCCTTCTCCCCACGATGCGTAAGATGCCGCCAAGTTCCTTCGAATCTTCCCGCCAAATCAGTAATTCTACGCATCGCTCCGACCAGCACCCAAAAGAACCCAGAACAAAACAGCCCCGTCAGCTTTTCTCCCGGCGATATTTATTGGATTCCCCGATCCCGTTCGCTGTATCAGCGGTCAACGACCAGCCGAGTTCGCTCAACCCATTCCAGCTTTCATTCCTTCGACTCGTTTTATGTCGATTACCGATGCTCGACAGCTGGCGATTCAATCTCCGTGCTCGGTCTTCATGATTGGCAACAGCGTTTCACCTCGGTGGATGTTGTGTGTGGGGGGAGGGGCATTTGGGCAGACACATTGCGACGCTGGCAATTAAGGGCCGCTGTGCAGATGAATCATCGCAGCCATGGGGTCGGGTGAAGATCGCATTGACGGCGAACTGAGTGGTCCCATTGGTGGAACGATGGGTAGCGATGAATACGATCTGTTGAATACGACAACACGGCGCAGTTCAACTCTCCACGACAATATTTTAGTCTACTTAGCTGTCTTATCCACTATTCCTAACCTAAATAAACCCAATCCATACTTAACTAATTCTACACCGTCAACTCAATGAATCCAAATATATTTATATAAATCACTATTCTAAGCAAATCTGTTTTCTATTTATTTAATTCAATTTTTTAGTCTAAATAAATATTTAAATTAATTTCTCCAATTCTATATACGTACATATTTGATGACTTGCCTGGACTGTGTGAAGTGGCGGCCCGCGTATACCATTTTCAATCGATTCGGTCACGGTGGTTTGGGGCTCTTCAGGGGCGAAACAGTCCTTTATTTTCGTACGTGGATCGGCCACGCTGCGTGACGAACGTAACAAGTTCTTGAATTGCGTTACTCGACGCATCGAACTAAACTTTTCAGCTTCAACGCCAACACATTGATTGCCTCTTCTGCTGCGCTAACGTGAAGAACTGCGCTACTGAGACTTATGTCTGGTATCAGCGCATTGTTCTGATAGTTGAAGTAAATAAGCTTTGCAATCTCCTATGTATATTCCATTTTTCTAAATAGAAATTCGCCACGCAGTGAGTATTACTCGCCAAAGTGCCACTAGAAATGTGAGAGCCTCGATATTTGTGCATCAGCACAATAGCGTGGCGCATTACTGCGTTACACATGTCTAGTTCGTACTATATAAGTTTTGCAGGGTAGCAACTAGAGATGGGTATCGATTAATCGGAAAAATCGATGCTTTGTTTGAATAATCGATGGTTTTTTAATCGATGTTGTCTATATTTGATTAATCGTAAAATCGATGTCTTGGGTTGAACGCAGGAGGCACCACTGCAGATCTAATTTAATTCACTCAGCTCCCTCACGCGATCGACTCACTGCCAAATACAGAAATTTCACAAACACCATCAAACGTTGGTTTTTAATTTCCAGCTTATGGTGATTCCTGTAGCTGCTATTCTGAAGGATTCAGTTGAAAAATTGGACCCGAAACACCAAATCGGAAAGGCCTTGCGATTTTCAGTGTTGGCGCAGCACAAAAAACGTTTTGGGTTAATAGAACAGAATTCAGTTTTAACATTATCTTGCATCCTAGATCCCAGGTTCAAGACGATGTACTTTAAGGAGCCTACCAGTCTCGCTAAGATCATAAATATTGTTTCTAAACATATACGTGAAAAGCAAGCTGCATTTCACACCCAAATTGAAACCTCTTCAGATTCAGATTCATCACTCTCACGTGCTGCATCTTCGTCTTCATTCAAAATACGTAACAAAAATATTCAGAAGGCCATCCTCATATGACACCCAGAGACTCGCCGAATTCCATTCCTGAAGAATTTAGTCTTTATTTGAGAGCACCACCAGAATTCTATCTTACGTGGAAGAGTCAAATATAAACCGGACTTTTGTCTTTATGAGTCTCAGACTTTGCTGAGCGGTCTGGTTGGATGGCGGGGGGGGGGGTGTCTTAAGTTGATTTGTTAAGAGTGGGGACAGCCGCCTGCCGGGCTACTCATTCTTCCAGTTGATCAGTAGCAATCATGAGTGAGCAAGTGGTTCCTTTATCCATTGTGCAACGTATTATTATTAAATTTTTCACAAATGAAGATGTTTCACCATCGAATATTTTGGCTAGGTTGAAGGTGCAGTTTGGTGACAATACGCTTGCACGAACACAAGTGTTTGATTGGGCTAGAAAATTTAAAAATGGACGAGAAAGTGTAGAAAATGAAACTCACGATCGACGCCCAAGATCGAGTGCAACTGATGACAATATTCGACCGGTTCAACATCTAATCGAGGGTGACCGCCGGTTCACTATTGATGAAATCGCTTTAGAAGTGGGTATTAGCCATAATTGTGCTTATTCCGTCACCACAGATCATCTTGGCTTCCGAAAAGTCTGCGCCAGGTGTGTTCCAAGTTTATTGACCGAAAATCAAAAAACGGAAAGGTTGAAAATTTCTGAGCGACTTTTAAATCGATTTCACCACTAAGGCGATAGTTTTTTGAGCCGAATTGTCACTTGTGATGAGATTTGGGTGCACCCTTACACCCCCCGAGACAAAAATGGCTAGCAAAGAATGGCGGCGGAAAGACGAAGATTGTCCAGTAAAAGCCAACACGCTCCTTTCAGCCGGAAAAGTCCTCGCAACTGTATTTTTTGATTACAAAGGAGTTTTACTGATCGATGTCCTGCACGACCAAAGTACAATAAATGCTGCCTACTACTGTCAGCTGCTAGGGTCAGCAAAAGCCGCCTACAGAAACAAAAGAAGGAAAAATCCCATCAGAGAGGTCATTCTCCTCCATGACAATGCCCGACCTCACACAGCTGCATTGACAATGGATAAATTAATTGAGCTGCATTGGGAGACCCTGGAGCACCCTCCATATAGCCCAGACTTGTCCCCATGCTACTATTTTTTGTTTGGTCCCATGAAGGTAGCATTGGGAGGCGAAAAATTTGAAGCGAATGAAGAAGTTGAGGCGCGCGTGCGCAACTGGTTGACAACTCGACCTCAAACTTTCTATGAACAAGGAATTTTTAAGCTGCCAAAACGTTGGGAAAAATGTGTAGAGCGTGCAGGAGACTATGTAGAAAAATGATTAAAGTCTTATTTGAATATTATTACTGTTAATAAATGTGTATAAAAAAAAGTCCGGTTCATATTTGACTCACCCTCGTATATTGGAAGCACATGGTTGATACGTTTCCAACAGTTTGTGCAGTCGCTTTCAGATATGTGCCAACCATCTCGACATCATCTCAGTGCCTTCCGAAAGGCTCTTCTCCGAAGCAGGCCAAATTCTATGAGGACAAAGGAGTCGACTGACCGTCGATCTGGCGAAAAAATTCTTATTTTTGAAAGACACGGAAGACAAGTTTTGGTGTCAATTAAAACCCTATCGGTAATGTAATGATGATTAATAAGTACATATTATGAATCTATAACATTCTTTTAATTAAAATTATTCTGTTTTTTGATGAGGGTTTTTCATTGGGAATTTTCATATGTATGGCTATAAAATGCCAGGTATTTAATTATTTAATGTTCTTTTCCGTTTTTTTCATTGACGATTAATCAATATTTTCAGCAATAATTAAACGGTGTATCGATTAGTTACTTGAAAAAATAAATCGTTGCCAATAATTGATGTTTTGTAGTTCGATACCAATCTCTAGTAGCAACCCTTGTTCTAATAGTATGTAGCATCGAATTTGTAACGGTGAAAAAATCTGAAGAGTGCTCGGAATCAAAACAGCAATGTGAACATAAGGAAATTTAATTGAACCCCTAGAAATATCTCAGAAATTCGTGAAAATCCTCGAGAAAAAATGTAAACAAATAATCGATAAAACAAATTCCTAAACAATTGATTGAATTTCATTAATTTGTGGAACCAATTTTTATTGAGAATCTATTACAAATATTGTAAAATTATTGAAAATGAATGAGGAGACAAAAATCAAAGTGACAATCACTTACATTTGCTTTTGTGTGTTCGGGTTCGCTTACATATGACTTATACAATCCGAAATATTCTATGCCATCATCATTATTTGCAATTTTATCACTTTAGTCACCTAGTTTACATGTGTACACGTACATTTATTTCAATTTCTTGTCCGTAACGTTCAGTCTTTCGTATAAATTCCACTTTGATTTTGTTTCAAAAAAATTTTTTTAAGAATTTGAAAGCTTTTCGTGTTCAATTTTTTGATTTTCACCTTGGATTTCATTTATTTTTTTGTTTTGAAAAATACAATGCGTTCATTTACGCTACAATATGATTTACATATGCATGGCAATCAACGTATATAGTTGTTTTGTGAGGGTTTCTTTTATCTTCACGAAACAGTTCACGGAGATATTAATCAAAAATAAGAATAAAGTTGCATTTTCATTGGAAATTACCGCATTCATATAAAATTCCACATTGAATTCTATTTGAAAATTTCAGTTTTCTCTAGTGAAGTCATACAATTTCGTAGGTTAAAAAAAGATCGTCCACACGATCAACTTATCTAAACATACATCTACATGTACTGGGGGCTAGGAAGGGAGACTAGGGTTGTTTGGGGAGGTTGTAATTTGATTACATGTTTGTTATACATTTTAGCTGGGCGTTTATGTGAAATTTGTTTAACTCCCTTATTTAATAATAAATCAATAACTTGGCAGGCTATTGTAATCTCATATTCAATCCTAATTTTTTTTAAATTTATTTGTCTAACGGGACTAATTTAGTAATGCATTGATAGCAGCCGTCGTTTTGAAATTCAGTTGATTTTGGGACTGGCGCAAATATATGTATGTATGAATAAAACAACAACAAAGCATTATTCAAAACGTGGATATGTGTAGAAGCAAAGCGTATTTTCTCTTAGAAATTAACTGTAGTTCTTAAGTTCATATAGACGAGTGTTAGCTACATGGGAACGAAATATCTAATGTATAATGCATTTATCTTATAGCATACATTATAAACAAGGTAACAAACGAAAACTCTGTCTGCAGAGAGATAAATGTTTTTTTGTTGTCACGGACAAACCAAAATGTCCGTTAGGAAATCAGAAACAATTGCATAGCTATGATTGGAGCTTGGTGCAAACAACTGTCGATCTCTCTCGTACATTCTACACTTGATCGTTTTCAGTAAAGCTTCCAATATTGCATCACTTTGTCGTTACGTGGAAGATACATTGATTGGGATCGTTCGATGGCTAGAGCGCATTGTTTAGATCGACGGACCATCTCTTGGTCGAAAATCTACAACAATCAAAAAGTGAAGATGTCAATCTGTTTGTTATATAGTCAGGGGAAAATTATAGCTTACGTCGTCCTCCTTTGTTTCCAGCACATCGCCAAGATCCCATTCTACGGCTGGCAATGGTTGTGAGATAAATCGCGCGGCTGCCGCTATCGACGGAAGAGCATGATTCTGAAGTGCCACCACTTCCCACAGAGAGCTCTCCAATGCATTCGATTTCGTTGGATCGCGTTCGTCCATAATGTATGGATCGCGCGAAACTGAAATCAGAATGATGCTACTTTGATAAAACTCAACCAACAATTGTGCGAAAAGGTCAATCCAACAGGAATCCATTTACTTACCTTCACCGGCACTCGGATGGCATATCAATCGTTTCAATCCGGGGTGTCGCAATATTAAATTCCCAATAAATTGCAGAATAATCACAATGTCTTGCGGTGGTGCTACTAAACTAAGCCGAGCTAAACGTTTTACAAATGCAGCGACTAGATTTTCAGGTAAATGTGTGGAACTGAGGAATATGTCGGCCAAATAGAACAGACGCGCCTTGAATTTCGTGTGGAATATCTCGGGCTCAAACATTGAATACAATTTCTCATAGATGTCCGGATACGTGATATTGTGTTTTTGAATTAACGTGAAGATTCCTTGCAGGGCCAACAAGCCGATCGGTCCGCCCAAGTCTAATGAGTCCATAAGAAAGTCGGTCAACAGCACCGGCTTCTCTAAATGCGGCAAGATTCGCTCGAGCAAAACAATCAGCACTTGCTTATGAATTGTCTCCTTCATTTGCCACAGCATCACACAGTTCCACGCCTTGTTTATACATTTCCTAGTTGCATTGTAGTCAAACGTATCGTCGGTGACGCCATCGCTCGCACCGAGCAATTGTCTGCCGTCGAGCAGTTCTTTCGTCACCGGTATCGCATTGATTAATTCTAAATAGTTTTGTGCAAAGGCATCGCCCGGCACGAGCGAGCCTTTCGGTGTCAGGCCCGGCATCAATTTCCACGCATGATAGACGATGTCCAAGTATTGTGCGTGCTCCTTGAAACGATCGATTAAATGACTACTTGAACGTTCCGTGGGTAGCAACTTTGATAGGATGTTGCGAAGTCGATTCACCGGGAAAAAATATAGTCCCGATGTGGTGTGATCTAAAGGGTGTTTACTTTCGCATGCTAGCAGTTTCATGCTGGTGACTAGCGCTTGGTTGGCTTCGGTGTGTCGTTCGAGTTGAAAGCAACTCATCAACAGGCGTAATGTTTCCAAATAGCGTTCGTGTAGCCATTCTCGATATTTTGCTTCGGGACTATCATCTAGGGAATTAAATCAACGCAAGTTTTTTTTAGTTTTAAATAAACAAAGAAGGTTTGAGAATATGCTCAAATGATAAAAAAATAGTTGCTGTTATATAAAACAACTATTTAAAGTGGCGTTTACATATTTTTATTTACTAAACTCACAAACAAAAATGCTTCGATTACAAACATTTATATTCATAAATGCATAAGTTATAAACTTATACTGACAAAGTTTTTCGTTATCTTTTCTTTTTAATGGCGCCTTGTATTTTCACTGCTGTGCTAGAAACCGCCGCAGTCAATATACGCGGTTTTTTTAAAAAGTATCGCGAATTTTGAATATCCGCGGGCTACGTGTATTCGATTTTCGATATTTTTGTGGCGTTATGTTGGTACTCATGTCTCTCTCGTATGCTGACAAAGTTCGGCCATTTTGAATCGTCAGTTAAATAAATAAATAGTAGATGTAATTAGATTCATAAACACACTTTTAGATCAAGGTCAATATTTTGCTGCTGTTTTCGTGGACCTCAAAAAGGCCTTTGACACAGTAATACATGAAACAATGACGACTAGACTAGTAGAATACGGAATTATAGGGAAAGCAAGAGACCTTCTGCGATCTTATCTGACAAACAGGTACCAAACAACTTCCATCGGAACTACCTACAGCAAGCCTGAAAAAATTAGCATTGGGATTCCGCAAGGATCAATCTTGGGACCAACACTTTTCTAAATATACACGAACTCCATAAAAAGTGCTAAGCTTACTGGGAAAGTGGTCGTGTACGCAGATGATACGGTGCTCATTTACTATGGGAAAACGGAACGTGACATTGCAAGGTAAACATTGACCTAATCAATTACTGGCACTGGCTTTTGGTAAACAGACTATCTATGAACTATACAAAAATAAAATGTATCGTGTTTAAACAAAAAAACAAAGCTGAAATCCAACCACTGATCAAAATAAATGGCACCATCTTCAAAGGATACAACAAATAAATTACTTGGGACTCACAATCGATGATAAACTCACATGGACGCCACACATAGCCGAACTTAGAAAAAAATAGCAGCCGTCGTAGGTCTCCTTCGCCGATTCAACTTCTTTCCGACTAGCAAAAAAGTTCAAATTATATACATATGCCCATATTCTGTCAAAAGTTACCTACGGTCTACTGATATGGAGTCAAACTTCAAAAAGTAACCTAATAGCCATCTCCAGATTAATAACCAAGGCTTATAAAACTATATACAGACTCCCTATGCGGACCGCTACAGTCGAGGTGTATAAAATAGCTAAATAGCTAAGTCTAGAATCCCTAATACATATGGAGAGAGCGAAACCCATACATAAACACTTAAATCTAAAAGAATATAGCTCATTGAGCCTAGAGAAAATCTCCGGATAAAAACATATATAATGTCGGAAATGCCAACGATATAGTTATCGGATATGCTAGAACGGAACGGCTAAAAGAGGACCCTGTTAATAAAGCAGCTGGCTTTTACAATACGTTACCGAGCTATATAAAGAACATAACAAACTCTAACTTATTTAAAATGACACTCAAAAAACATCTCATACGTGAACAAAACTTGAAATGAATACATCAGCTCCGCAATTTCTCAAAGTTCATAATGAAGAATTAAAAAAAAATATCACAAATGTTAATATAAACGAAAATAAATGACTTTATATATCGAAAATTAGACACTGTCCCTTATACCGATCTTTATCGTCTGGGAAGTGCCAAGCATTTTTTAAATATGGATGGATAAATAAATAGTTTCTATTGTCTTGGATACATTGCCTAGAAGGACACGGAGGTGGGTTTAGTCGGTAGAAATCCGGCATACCGTGAGGCTGGAGCCGATCGGTATCTTTTGAAGATTCCCACCTTCCAACGATGAAAAAAAAATTTTTTTGACAGCTTTTTTGCTTGGACGTGTTTTGGCTTGTTTTCGATTTTTGTCTATTCCAAGAAATGGATCAAAGAATCTGCATCAAATTTTGTGTGAAAAACAAGTTTAAGTGCGCGGACGCATTCCAAATGTGAACTGTGACATATGATGAAGTTACCTTGGAGCAAAGCAACGTTTATCGGTAGTACAAAATGTTCTCAGAGAGCTGAGAAGATGTGAACGACGAATAGCGTGCCGGACGCCCGAGCACGTAAACAACAGACGAAAACATTGATAAAGTGAAGAAAACAGGATTGGCCAATCGTCGAATAACTGTTAGAAAAGTTGTAGAGGACCTAAACATACCGATACCGATTGGCTCGTGCAATTCGATTTTTACCAATGATTTGGGATTGGTGGAAAAACAAAAATTGGCTTTTGCACCATGATAACGCCTTTGCGTAGCTTGTGCATGCGAATTTTTGGCCAAAAACAACACACTAGTGATGCCGCAGCCACCGTATTTCCCAGCCCTGCCCCTTTGTAACTAAACTTATAACTAAAGGAATACATTTATAGATACGAATTGCTACCGTTTAGGACATTTGCATAATTATAATTTTGCGACAAAGTCAAATGATTTTATGTTGTCCACTTGAACAATACTCAGACAAAAATTTGACGGCCAGTCGTCACAGAAAAGCTGCGCAATCAATTTATCACATTCAAGGCAACAATGCACGGTGATCGTGCAATATGACGCGTGCATATCGAGGAAAAAATTCGCAGTCACATTCCAGCCTAGAAAGTAGGTGGCCATTCGAATTCCAACCAATTATCGCTGAAACACCACCATTGGCGTGGACACGTGAATTAAGCGACAGTAATTCTCGCTTGCTAGTAACGACACATGCATGATTTGCGTTTTAGATCGCACTAAATCATCATAATCTTCGGACACTTGCGCTCGATATCCATCGCCACGCTTTTCATTTGTGGGATGACGTCGTCGATGTTGCTGTGCACTGAAAAATGAACGCCTCGACTTGGACTGGTGTAGAATAGAAGGCAGTCAATTGCGAGGAACTTTAATTGAAAGACTAGCGGATCTATGTGAACATAGGGAAAATCGGGATCCTTAAACATTTCCTCACAAACAACGCATTGATTTTCACTGGGCGAGCTGCTTGCACAGCGACCAGCCATTGTGGTCTCTTATGTAAAATCTAGTCCCTTTCAACGCCATCATCAGACTAAAATACCTTTTGGCTTCAGCGGCTCCACTTCCACAAACATCTCGCGCCTTTTCAGCAACTCCACAAATATCGTTTCGACCGTGAGTAGACATGGTGTGACGCTGTAGCTTTTGCTGATGCATTCCTGGAATGAGAAACGACAACATAACCTTTACAAGGTGCCACCCCAATGAAAATTTGCAATGCTTCGATACGGGCGCCGGCACTCACCTCGAAACACTTGATGATGTCCAGCAGATTCCGCGAATGTTTACGTGAATTTAGGAATTCATTGGCCTTCGATTTGAGTTGTTTCCACAGGGTTTTGGTGTTTTGTTGCAGCTGACTCTGTTCGGCCGACATCATTCCAACAATTTTCCCGTAGAGGCGACGAGTACTGCAAATGTCAAACGAGTCTAGTTTGACATTTGCAGCTGGACGCAAGATCAGCTGTTTGGTGCCTGAATTTTGAATACTGAAGATTACGACCGCAACAATTTCGTCGGAACTGTATTATTTTGATGGTTTTGTTATGTTATTTTGTTGTATGGTCACCATTTACTTCATCTTTCAACGATTTTTTCCGCTTATGTAGAACCTACATTAATAGATAAATTCCTAAATAAAATGTCATGAATGAGCCATCCCCGATGACTGAACTGACTTATTGATCTGATATTGTTTATTGAGACTCCAAAGCTACCGAAATACACCAAAATTTCGTAACAACAAATTGTGCAATCACAACAGCAATTTGAAAAGCTGACCGCCGTTAACGCCACACGTTCTCATACCTTCGCCCAGGTGACGCACAGATCGGTAAATTCTCTATGCTATCGAAATTTTGGCGCGAAAATTGACAGCTAATTGCATTTCCAAACATAATTCATGAATACGTAGCTGCAATTTTAGATTTTTAGTGAAAATAGTTTGTATGAATATGAAATAGAACCCGAAAATCAAATCAAATCCATGAAATCGTTCAATGTTGGGTATGTCGCTGCATAACAACTTATATATTTTACAAATTATGCTCTGAAAAGATAATCTACGTCCACCAAATGAAGGGTGGTGTATTTCTGTGTCTTGTTTCGTGAATTATATATCATATTTACAGTCCAGTTACTTTATATTTAGAACCTGAGTATATCGAGTGTGCATATATAAATCATTTGAAAATCACATGTTTTCTAGACGTAATTTTCTTTGGTCAATATTCAACTTTTAAAATTCGTCAGAATTGCTGCACTTCCAACCATTGAATTTTTAATTTCAACAATAATAGACGGGAACAATCGAATTGATTTGTAAAATTGCAAAGCCAACCTCTTCCTTTTACAATCGGACTTGAGACCGGCCTTGGCGGAATATTGGTCACCACAAATATGGAATTTGAAATAACTTTTTGACAAAATTCTTGTGATATTAATTTGGAACACGTCATTGAGAAGCGATTGCCCACAATTCGAAGAAATACAGCGGGCTATTTCAGTGAACATAAAAATTATGAAATGTTTAATTAAAACTGCTTTAAAGTCACTCCAGCTTTACAAAAGATCACACAACGGATGTATTACTGCAATTTAGTATGGAATAACCCTCATTCATTTCGAAAATATGATGTATTTTGGCAATCAGCAACCACGCACTATATGTCACAAATTCTCGAATTTCACTGTCTGTCTGGGGCATTTTTCAATAGTCTCTCCTGTAGGCTATTTCGCCCTTATTTTTGGCTTAAAGCACTTTGTAAGAACGTCAGGATCCGCATAAAATAACTAAATTTCGATGAATACACGTTTTGCTTCCATTTTAAAGTGGCTTCATGTCAATGCAAGACGTGCGTGGTCCGCCATTTGTAATAATGGTCGAAGGCATTCAGGAGAAAACTGCTGAAGTTGTTTCGCTATCATTTCAACGGTTTATATCATTCCCTTTTCAAAGCAAGTAATTGTTTGTAGTTTGCAAGTGTGTCATTTCAATTAATAGAATTCAATCGAAAATCCTTGAAAATGCGACAAAACAATTTTATTACACATTCATTGTTCTTTCAAACACACAAATCACTAATAAACGACCAAAATAATCCAACTACATTGCATTTTTTACTTTCGACACGACTCACAAACATAATTTTCTTTTTTAATGTGCGACAACATGTGCAACGCTAGTTCGACTCTATCGAAAAACTTTCTGTCGCACAAATCGCATCCAACCTTTCGAATTTTCAAATGTTTCCGTTTAATGTGACGCTTCAATCCGCTTTTATCCTTAAACGTCTTTAAGCACTCGTCGCATTGCAGGACCGGATCCTCGGTGTGCGTACGCATATGAATCTTTCTGCTCAAGTTCGAGACGAAGCGTAACTTGCATTGAGGACATTGGTACGGCCGTTTGCGTCGATGCGTAGTCTCGTGCGTTTTACGTTCGGCAAGGACACTGAACTCTTTGTAGCAATATTTGCATTTCAGATAATCAGCATCGTCCTTGAGCGCTTCGGGGATTTTCTCATGAGTATCGGCGTGACTGTAAAAGATCTCTTTATCTTTGAAACGACGGTTGCACAAATCACAGTGCAGGTCCAGTTGTTGCGCTGAGCGCGAATCGTCTCTGTCCAGATTCTCGGAACCATCCGTGTCAGATTCGTCGTGCTTGAAAAATGGTTTTTGCTCGGCAATTTCTCTAGTTTTCCCGCAACTCGTACAGGCAAATGTACGCCCCTCAATGTGCGTTCGTCGATGCAGCGCCAGTTGCACCTTATCGTACACTTTCACGTCGCACAGGTCGCATGCAAGACGCTCGACGAGCAAATGATGGCGATCTATGTGACGACGCAAGTAGCGTCTGTCTCTAAACACCTTGGAGCAGGTCTCGCACCGGAACGGCAGTTCCCCGGTGTGGATCCGGATGTGCTGCATGAGATTTCGACTGCGTACGAACACTTTGTTGCAATGCAAACACTTGTACGGTTTTTTGTCGCCGGTGTGCGTGGCTTCATGTTCGCGACGTTCCGTGTGTTCGGAGAATTGCTTCAAGCAAAACTTGCACTTTAGAAAGTCCACGTCGTCCTGAAGCACGGCCGGGACTCGATCGTGGGCGTCTGCATGCGCGTAGAGTCGTTTGATATTTTCAAAGGATCGATTGCAAATGTCGCAGATTATCTCGGGTTTCATGTGTTCTGCTTGTTTTTCGTGTTTGGTCGATTCCGCTAGGCCAGCAGGTCGCGGACTAGAAGAAACATTTATGAAATCTTGGCCAGCAGCTGGTTGAACATCATCATTTGGGTTTGGTATGCTTTTGGCTTTGTTCTGTTGCAAATAATCTTTTACACTTTCTTCCTGTGAAAGAGCTGTGCCCGAGAAAGGCATGGAACAATGCTCGTAAGGTAAATCCGATTGGGAGTAGGCTTCACCAGCTGTTTCTTCCACCTTTATAAAAGGTTCCACATCGATTCGTGCATTCTCATCGTTCGTCTCGGCGTGCGTAACTGGGCGCCGCTTCTTTTGTCGGCAACCACTTTTCTTTTGATGTCGTATCAGATTGCTTCGGTTTTTATACGACAGTCCGCACGTATCACAGTAGAATCGATGCGGAAATCGCTTGGCCACTGTCTCCGATTTCAACGCCGGGAATTGTTCAACATCGGTATCTTCGCTGGAGGCATTGTCCCCATTTTGCACGCAACCAGTTCGAGCTTGATGCCGTGACAAATTGATGCGACTCGTAAAGGAGATGCCGCACGTCCCGCAGTGCATTGATTGTATCTGTTCCTGTTGCGTGCACTTCGTCTTCCGTTGATGCTTCATTAGATTGTCAATGTTTTTATATTTCATGCCGCAAAAGTCGCACGCTATGCGACCACTCCCTTGTAATGGGGACCGTCTTCGCGCAATTGTGTCCAAGCAAAGTCTTTTGTTTTGCAGATTATTCAATTGCCTTTCGGGAGCCGCATCAACAACATCGGGTTCTGTTTTGATGACGTCTCGAGGGTGGTATTCGTTCATGTGCATGTTCAAAAGTTGTGCATCTTTAAAGTTTTCCTGACACGAACCACAGGTGAGTGGGAAAAATCGACTGGACGAAGGCTCTGCATTGAAATTGCCGTGCTGTTCGTCATCGATTAATTCCTCCTTAATGTTGATTTCCTCGTAATCGTACGATGCGGGTTCGTCCTTGATTTTGTCGTGGTGGAGCGCTGCTCCATTAGTCAAAACGTCTGGCTCGGACACAGCGAAATCGGTCATTATTTAAAAACAACAATCAGTGACACAAATCACCACTGTTTTGATGAAGACGAGAGTAAACAATTGAAATGTCAAAGTCAGTGCTGCAGTCTTGGAACAGAACAGAAAACTAACTAGAACGGAACGAACCGAGTCAATATGAAATAAACTTAAAAAAACATATATCCTGAAATATACGTTTTGAAGATTATTACTTCCAGCATTGAAAAAATAACAGATAACGACCCAATGTTGAACAAAATAAAAACAAAATGTAATCCCAAAATCTGATACTTTGGGCCTCACCATTTTTCCTCCTTCATGTTGCGATTGGAATAGTTACATTTTCTTGAATATTGTATTTTATTAATATTTGCAAAACAATATTCCGGGTAGTTTACATCTGGAACGATCGCAAACGCAATTTCTATACTAAAATTTAAATATAAACTAATCTATTTAATTGAATTTGATTTTGCACAATTGTATTCGTTCTGTTTTATCCAAGGGCTTTGTTCGTTTCCCATCAAGTGATGGTGGTACATTTTTTCTAGGAGATAAATTATCCCTATTAATATGTACTGAAATTTCAAATAAAATCTAAAGCCTAGTACACAGTTCGATTCAGAACAGAAAATTCTGCATGTCTCCACATTTAGTAAATAATTTGCTGCTGGAAATTTGACAATGGAGACTAGTGGAACAAGTGGAGATTAAGAAAGTCAAAGTCATTTACACTTTTGAATCTTCAAATTGCCGGCTGCTGTTGATGATGGCGACAACTTCAATGACAGTTTCAATGACAGCTATTGCCAAACGTCAACTTTCTGCATCAAAAGAAATGTCGAAACAATTAAAATTCAAGTCTGAAAAGTGTGGAGAGTACTTGGTGTTGCGGTGCTGCCATCTACCGAGTTCATTGATTCTGCGCAGAAAACTGTGTACTGCTTCTGCAGAATTGAGTCTGAAATTCTGTGCGGAATTTCTGCAACTGCAGAAATTTCATACAAATTTCTGCGTCGAACCGAACTGTGTACTAAGCTTAAATCTGCAAATTCCAGTTGAGCTCAAATTTCTCAGTCTGGCAAACAACGAACGCAGCCTAAAATGTTAATTTTCTTGGTGGAACGATACGAACCGAATTTGCGCCAAACTTCACTCGAAACTCCCCAATTATCGATGCTTTTCAAAATTAGCTGGAGACCGTTTGAATTTTGCCGTTTGAACCGTCGGAATTTGTTGATGATACTGTTCGTGCAGCATTCCCATTTTTAATGTGAAAAACTAGTTTGACTACTTCCAAAAGTTTGTTTTTCTTGCATTTCCTGAAAGCCGCATCGGCAGGATTCTTCACCGTTTCTGTTCATAAGCCTAGTACACAGTTCGATTCAGAACAGAAAATTCTGCATGTATCCACATATGGTAAATAATTTGCTGCTGGAAATTTGACAATGGAGACTAGTGGAACAAGTGGAGATTAAGAAAGTCAAAGTCATTTACACTTTTGAATCTTCAAATTGCCGGCTGCTGTTGATGATGGCGACAACTTCAATGACAGTTTCAATGACAGCTATTGCCAAACGTCAACTTTCTGCATCAGAAGAAATGTCGAAACAATTAAAATTCAAGTCTGAAAAGTGTGGAGAGTACTTGGTGTTGCGGTGCTGCCATCTACCGAGTTCATTGATTCTGCGCAGAAAACTGTGTACTGCTTCTGCAGAATTGAGTCTGAAATTCTGTGCGTAATTTCTGCAACTGCAGAATTTTCATACAAATTTTTGCGTCGAACCGAACTGTGTACTAAGCTTAACACTCAAAATAATAAATATGCATCAATATTTCGAATTCCATATTTGTGATGATCACAATTTCGTCCACGCTTGTCTCAAGTCCGATTGTAAAAGTAAGAGGTTGGCTTTGCAATTTTACAAATCAAATTGATTGTTTCCGTTGATTATTGTTGAAATTAAAAATTGATTGGTTTACTAGGGGAGTGGAGCAATCCTGACGAATTTTCAAAGTTGAATATTAATCATAGAAAATTATCATATAATATGAGGGGGGACCCAAAAGTAACGGGAATAGGATGGTGCGGGACGGTAGAGAGGGGTGTTGTGTTTTACAGTAGAGGGTTTCAAGCGATGACTCTCTATAAGTCAGTGTGCAATGTCTGGTCGCTGTGAGTGCACCCGTTCGTCCGTGGGATGTTTCTCCGTGAATCGCCTTTTTCTGTTTCGGGGAAAGCGTGAAATGACTGAGAGGAGGGAGCAACGTGCGGCTGTCAAATTTTGTTTACTGTTGGGGAAAACGCCCGCGGAAACTCTCGTAATGCTTAAAACAGCTTATAAAAGTGATGCCCCAAGTAAAGCACGTGTCTACGACTGGTTTTCCGGTTTCAAGAATGGAGAGATATCGATTGAAGACCAACTTCGTTCTGGGTGCCCCTCAACTTCAAGAACAGAAGACAACGTTGACAAAATCAATGCTCTTGTTCGTGAAGGCTGTCGCCGAAACATTGATCAACTTTGTGACATTTTTGGATTGTCGTGGAGTGGTCAATGAAAGAAACGATAAGACAAGTGTATTAAAGTCGCCGTTGTTCGTTATTATATTTATAGATACTGTATGCACAGATAGACGATTGAAAATTGTGTATTGTCCGAACAAATCAAAGTTCTATATTTAATTTTGCATAGAAAGTTTTATTTACAAAGTATACAATATGATAACATTAAATATTCACATGAATCACGAACAACTTAATCGTCTCATATTAAAACAATTACTGGGCAATGGCAAGTAATAGACTGTCGTCCTTTCTTTAAAAAGCAATAGATCTATACAAACAATATAACTAAAATCATAGACTAGGATTCTTGGACGATTGAATTGCCTCCACATCCTTTGTTTTCGTTTTATCTCTCATCTAGAAAGAAATGAATCTTGTTTTCAAAGCTGTTTTTGCAAAAGTACGAGTGAAAATACATGTTTGGACTGCTTTTCCAATGTCCTTTTCATTTGCTCCTCCAATTTTTTTAGGGCTTCATCATAACCAGTTTTAATGCGATCATATTCTTGAAGCATGTGCTTTTCTTTGTCTTCGGCGTATCGCTGTTTAATGAGAATGGGATATAAATTTAACAGGTTCACTGTCAAGCAAATTTAATGAAAACTGAATTTTTTTCTGTCCACCCAAATTAGTCCAAATTTTGCTACCGCATAACCAATTGGGTCGACAAGGATTTCTCCAAATATTTATGTCGGAGTCATCTATAAGGCTAGTATTTTCGCAACGAACCATCAAAGAAAGTCACAGCTCTGTTAAATACAGCAAATTTAGAAGATTTTGCTCTGCCACTCAGCGGGAAGGACAGTCAACCTGTTCAGGCATTCATACTTACTTTATAGTTGGCAGCAGTTTTCTTAGCTGCATTATATTTTGTTTGCATCTTTTCCAGACTCTCACGATGTTGCTCGTGCATTCGTCTCAACTTCTCCTCCAGTTCCTTATTCGTACGACGGCAATCCTGTTGCTGATCGCTCCATCGCGACATTACAGCTTTCATGGATAGCCGTTCCGAATCGATTAGCGACGACCGTTCATCCAACTCCTGTTGAATTTGATCAATACGATCCTGTTTGTACTTTAACTCGTTGCGACATTTTTCCAATATGGAATTGACTTCGTGCAATTGCGCACTTTTCGACTCTAAAATTTCCTGCATTTTTTCACGTTCCATGAGTATGGCACGCTTGAGAAGATCTACCTCGTTTTCGCGTGTTTGCAGCTCGGTATAAATCGAGTGAATGTCCTTTCTCAGCTGCCCATTATGTTCCTCCATTTCCTGATACTTTTCAACAAACACCTCTTCAATGTGCTTAATTTTGTTTGCAAATATTTTCGCCATATCGTTTCGTATGTTCGCTTCAAGCCGTATTCGCACACTTCTTTCGATATTCTCCGAGTTTAATTCCGGGGAAGTCGATACACCGCGCTCCTGCAATTTCGAAGATCTTTCGCTGTCCGTTTGGCTCGAACTGTTTGAGTTTTTGATGTATTCCTCGAACTTGCGTGCCTTTTCTTTCAGTGTGACTATCAGTTTGTCGGACTCTTTCTTCGAGTCCAGCTTTTCAAGCAAAGTTTGCACCTCAATTTGCAGCTCCTTGTTTTTCCCTTTGATTGCTTCACATTCGTTCCGAACCTTGGCAATCTCTTCAGCAGCTGCCATGCTTTCGTTCTTCATCTTGTCGAGTTTATACAGCAAATCCTCGGCCAACGCATCACCTTTTCGGCTAACAGTTCGCAGTTCATCCATTTCGGCCTCGACTAAACGTAGTCTGTTGCTCAAACGTGCGTTCTCTTCGTTGGCCGTCGTCATTTTAATTAAAGCATCATTTTCATTCACTCGTAACTGATTGATTTCTTCATTTTGCTTGGAAATTTGATCTTGAAGTTTCCGGATTTCCTCGCGTTTTTCCTTTTGCCCGACCAGACATCGATATAGCTCGTCCTTTAGGCGAATGATGCGATCATTGACAGACGACGACGAATGGCTTTTGTTGAAGCTTTCTTTCGTGATGCCCAGCCGTCGCATGTTATGCGAAATCTCGGCGTTCTCCTCCACCAGCTCCTCCATAAGATTCAACTCGGCAGCCGTTGCATCCAGCCGCGCCCTCAAGTCACTGTTGTGTTTTTGCATGGTCTCTATTTGTGTCTCCAGCTGTCCCACGAACCGTTGCAGTCTTTCGTTCTCCTGCGACATGCCTTGCTTGGCGACAAGTTCTTGATAGTGCCGTTGAGCCTCGTCCATGTTACGTGCCAATTGCGTCATCAGTTCGGATTTTTCACTCAAAAGCGCCTCGCGATTCTTCTGTAATTCTTTAAACCTAAACGGAGATAAGAAACGATCGAAGTCCGACTACCATGCTACGTATTTCACACCTTTTAGTTTACCTAACATCTAATGTGGAGTATTCACGATCTTTTACGTCGAGTTTACCGCGGAGATTCTCAATTTGTTGCTGCAAAAGCGTCACCTGGGCCAGATGCCTTTCGTTTGCTTCTTTTACGAGATTTTCCGCACGAGCGTCTGCCGAGTAACTCGCATTCCGTTCGATAATTCGATACTTGTGCTGAGCATCCGATAATTGAAGCTTTGTGCATTCTAGTTCGGCGACAAGCTCTTTGTTTTTTGTCTTCATGGCTTCTACGTTTGAGTTTAGATCAGCCATGCTCGCTTCCATTTCGGAGATTTTCACTTTGCTGTCGACAAGCAACTCATGCGTTTTTGATGCGGTCATTTGTGCCCGTTCCTTTTCGGCCTCCGCCAGCGCCAAACGCTTTTTGTTGTCCTCACCTTTTTTCTTCTCGTCATGAAGGAGTTTGGTGAGAGCCTCAATTTCACTAGAATGTTGGACAATCAAGCGAATGATTGGATTTTAAGTTGTTTTAAGCCTACCGTGTCTTCGACTCCAAACATTTTTGCAGCTTGTCCACTTCCAAACGACACTCCTTGTGATCATTGTGATGTGAGCCAGCAGATCGAGCTTCCAACAGTTTATTATAGGCAAATCTTTGCTCCGTTTCTAGTTTATTTGCTTTGGAACTGTTGCTGCCGCCGTTTGCATGTTGCCCGATTATTTGTGGATACTGGTTTTGGTAATTTGCACTAAGATCGACTGTCAGTTCGTCCTCTTCAATCAAATCGTCGAAAGCATTTTGCAGTTGGTCGCCCAACTAAATTTAGAGACGAGAATTACGGAAAACACATAACATAACAATTCGACACATTTTTACCTCCTCGTTTCGACGGCGCTGGTCCTCGAGAGCCTCTTCTTCTTCAGCTCGATTGATGCTATTGTTTAGTTTGATACTATCGCCGCCTTGAAAAATACTCAGACCTGGAATGTCCATTTAACAAATTATCATTGAGTTCAAACGTGACAAAACAAATTGTATAAAAGCGCGTCCGGCCGGTTGATCTGTCTGTTGAATTGTCGGAGAAACGTCAATGTTTAGTTATATTTTGTAAGTCAGTGTTGCTGTTATTTCGACTCCGTACAACAGGAACGTTTCAGATTTGAAGGTTGTAACGGTCAAAGGGGGTGGGAAAAAATTTAAAAATTTGAATATTCGAATTGATGACAACGCAACATTTCCAGTGAAAGTAATTTTGATTTTCCTGACTGTAGACCCTTTTATATTTCAATCTATAGGAATTCGATTGATTATGAGTGTGCAACATCCTTTTTAAGAGCGTATTCAGGACCTGAACTAGACGGAGGCAACTCATATTAGTTTCAAAATAAAACTGAAAACTATTATCTTTTGATTAATTCAGATATGATTGTACATTTTTCGTATGGTAAACAATATTCTCAACAATTCAATCTAGAAAAAGAAAACTTTATATACGATATTTTACAACAATTGAAAAATAATTTCGAATGGAATTATAAACATTCTATTGTAATCGATACGTTTTATATCTAATGTATTTAACTGGGCTGAATTGGAATGTGAATATGCGACTCTGCTTTCCAAAGGTTTTTTCGTAAGTTTGTCTACAACTTTCTGTTAACTCTTTTCTCATTTTTTTCACAAAGTTTTCTCTACTTCTTCTATAGTGCTTCTACGTCAGATTTTAATTCTTCGAAGAGATCTGAATGATTGTTTTAAAGTTACTGTAGTGCACGGAATAGTGCTCACATTAAAAAGTACTTTTCTAATAGCGGATCAAATAAACAGATTAACAACGTCTATGTTAGTTAATTTGTCGTTTTTTTCATTCAAAAATTATATAAGGATGTCCTCATCCAACTCTTGATATTTTTCACCAAATTTGCATCTTGTAAAAGTCTGTGATATTAGTTTTCGGCATGCATAAAGGATGTAGAACCTGTGGAATGACAAGAACCATTTAGATTCTCGTATGAAGCTGGCTATGTAGCTAACATTTAAACTGGCTACTTCCGCGAGGCTGTCCAGGATAGACGAGCCTAAAATTTGCATTCATTTCCTGGCTAGTGCTGGGCATTCGTACAGAAAAAGTTGAATCGTTTCCTCCTCGTCCTCCGAACTGCAGCTGCGGCAGAAATCGTGGAAAGTGACATTCAGTCTTTCTGCATGTCTTCCAATGAGACAATACTCCGTTAGTACGGATATGATGAACATAAGGTTTCACGGCTTGTGTTGCGAAGCTGCTTGGTGCGCTTTGAGCTTAGTGTGTGTCAAGTTTGCCTGGCTGTCCTGCAGGTTTCTTCCAGCAGCCAGGCCCTGTTTGCAGCCTCTATAAAATACTGCTTGAAATTTAGCTTGACGGAGGCCAATGGAAACCCGACTTGCGGTGTTAGTGTATAATGATGGAGCTCAGTGCTAGCTCTCGCTAGGGCATCAGCTTCGCAATTTCCAGGTATATCACTATGTCTCGGCACCCAGCAAAGAATCACTTCACAGTGAAGCGTTCAGTTGTGTGCGACATTCCATTAAATTTTTGGATGAGGTGTATACGTTGGATAATGATTGGATAGCAGCCTGGTTGTCAGAGAAAATGTTGAGATTTTTTAAGGAAATTTTCTGATTTCTCAACGAGTCCACTGCCGTATGTATTGCGATGACCTCTGCCGAAAAAACACTGTAGTGACCTGGTAGCCGAAAAGATAGTTTCAGGCCTAGCTGTTCGGAAAAGACGCTACAGCCAACCTTTCCATCCATCTTTGATCCATCAGTGTGAATGTCGACCGATTCCTGTATCCTTCTTCTTTCCATGATTTAGTCATCTCTGCTAGGGATGACTGACTTGACACCGCGATGAAAGCAGGGAAATCGGAGGAGTGAGGTCTACTTTCCCTGGCATCCCTTCGTAATATGGAGTGGCCAATATTCCTTTCCTGCAAGAGATCTAGCACTTGGTCTGCTGTCTCGTAAGTAGCTCAGTCGGGAGCCAATTTAATAGCATAAAAAATGCCTTTGTCGGGCTAGTGCGTATAGCCCCGGTGATTGCAATAGCTGCAATCCTCCTGACTCTGTTTAGCAGGTTCGCATTGCTCTGTTAAATGAGTAACTGTTTTGAATTCAATAAAGTTCAAACGAAAAGCAGTTTTTATTCTTTTCTAACTAAAGTTTAATCACAGCAAATGAATTACACCTACATCCAAACCTGCTTCGAGTAAAATCTTCTTGAAACTTTCCTGGAAGTCATTGGAACCACTAACTACACATGCTAACGACTTTAAATCCTTACAACGATCAACATATTTCTTAATTTCTACACGATTCAATCGTTCTCCAACAATATTTTCCTTATATTTCAATTTACTAGCAAAGCCGGCTTCGGGTCGCGATAAATACAATTTCCCGTGAAAATTCCAAAACCTATTGAATTCATAAATTTCTTTTCGAAACAATGTTGTCTGCAAGTTTTCGAAACAAGCATATAATTGAATTCTCGTCATATCTTCCTCATCGTCTAGGACACCTTGAATAATTGCAATAAGTGGAGCAATTGCGACACCGTGACAAATCAACAGTAGATCAGTATAGTCCTTGGGATTGTGTTGAAACATTCCGATCGGACCGCGAAACTCGACCTTGTCGCCGGGTGCTAATTGTTCAATATATTTCGACATGATTCCGTTCGGACTCAGGTTGATGAGGATCTTGAATTCTAGCTGATCAATGTCGCTCCAAAATGGTGAATACGGGCGGGCATGCTGGACCTGGGGGGTCGCACGCATCATTAGATGATGTCCCGGCGGGATGTATAGGATCTGATCGTTGTCAGCTGTTTCCTGTATGTATTTAAAGTGCAATTGCATGATTTTCGGTTGAATTTTATCGCATGCTAGCAATTCATAGGAACGATAGGATAGAAGCACGTTGACTTTGTCGCGCAAGTCGCTTCTGGAGATTTTCGCAGGTGGAGTGTCTAGTATGCAATTGACACAGCCATTTCCGCAACAATCACTTGGATTAACTTGGTATCCACTGTCTGCAGGAGCCATTGACAAGGATTTTTGCTTCACTAGGAATCACTTAATGGTCTAGGTAAGTGCCGTTTTTGAGTTTTACTGCAATAACAATCGAATTTTGGAGGAAGACTGAAGGTGTAGCCTTGTAATGTCGACATACAAGAGTTGCTGCTTGAAGACAACTGCGAGTTCTTTGCACATTCTTAAATATTTCACTATTAAGAACACTAGCAATGAGCAACTAAACGACCAAAGATGGATATGACAGTTGTAGCCCGATCTGTCATTAAACTGTCAACCGTTCGATCTTCATCGTTGTTCTGGTTTGCACTGCTGCCCCCTCGTCCATGTACTTGTCACTTGTCGACTGTCACTACTTGTCACTTTACAAGTTTATTGGCATTGAGTTTGTGAGCGAAATGAAAAGTGGCTGCTGCTGTCCGCTTTTCTGAAAGCCCACTTCCAACTTCCAAATCCTTTCGGCACTAATTCGTACGGCGAGAATAAACAGTTTGCGTGCACGAGTTCCGCTATGTATGGAGGATAGGTGAAAATGAATCTGCAATCATTGTTCCGCGACTTCAATCCCAGGTAACAAACAAGCACGCTGAATGGCGCTGACTTGTGAAAGACCTTGTCCGAAGAGCCACTTGTTGAAAACTGGGGCCACAAGTCTTTCCAAATCCGCGTACATTCGCGGCGCACAACGCGACAATGCCTCTGACTAACTCGGATTTCGTGTTGCTTGCAGCAAATTCATCGTGCATTGCAGTTTGTTTACATTCATTGCGCTGTTTTGTTTGAAGCTCGACGGCTATATCGGTGAGTGCGAGCCCAGTATCTATCTATATTATCTGTTCCACACTTGGAATTGTTTGTCCAATACGAACGGCACGACCGACACTAATTCTTTCGTATTTATTCGCCAGACTGGCCGTACTGGGCCGTGTTTACGCCGCTCTGGACATGGAAAGCTATCGCCACGGCCGGAGCGATTGTGGGGGCTTTCGTGTGGTGCCGCTTCCCACACTACAGGTGAGTTCTGTTTGGGGAAGACCTTCAAGTCGCCTACTGATCTTTGACCGGTTGTGCGTAATTCAAAATGCCACACGTCGTTCATGGAATTGTTATCAGTTGCTACAATAAGCGATCAGAATAATTCGAATGATTAAATGAACATAAAAGTCTTTCATAACAATTTGAAATAGTCGGCGTTTTAACCAAATTGTCAATACGCGAACGTCGAAAATTGTCGCATCTGTTTTTAATTTTTATTTGGAAAAGATCGGGATGAAACTTACATAATTCGAAAGGTACTGTGCCATAGATGTGCACAAAAAAGCATGTGTGTATCTTGCCGTTAAGGCAGGTAAAATTAAGTGAAAACACATGATTCCCCCATACAAACCGCTTTAACCAAATTACTGAAAGAATTTTGATCACTTCCATGGCTGCATGAACTTCGATCCTTTTGCCTTCTTTCTTTACACGGAAGAACATTTCCAAAAAAAATAAAAAAGAATTTTTCAAACATTGGTAACGGTAACGCTAGCCAATTTTCACAGTTTGATGAAAATATTACCTAGTATAGCCATAAGTTCCGTCAGTGGCTCAAAAATTCATAACTCAAAAACAAAACTAGATAAAAAGCTAAGGTTTGTATTGAAGGTATAAAAATATCTAAAGTTAACATTTTTGGCAAAATCGTTCGAAATGGTCCCCGCCTTCTTCTTCACACAAAGTCGTAAACGCTTCGGCCATTGGTCTATGAATTCACGAATTGTGGCAAGTGGTAGTTCGCGCGCCACCTTCACGACAGATTTCTTCAGAGAGTCCAAATTTCGATGAGAACGTGCACAGGGACGTCCTTCTAACTTCGTCCAAAGTGAATAATCAAGCGGATTTAAATCCAGGCTGCCGGACGGTTCCCCTCATTTATGCTGACAAGTTCGGCCATTTTGAATCTTCAAATAATTTTTGACAGCGTTTTTGCTTGAGCGTGTTTTGACTTATCTTCGATTTTTGTATATAGTAAAAAAATGGATCAAAGAATCTATATCAAATTTTGTGTGAAAAACAGATTTAAGTGCGCGGACGCATTCCAAATGTTGACTGTGACATATGGTGAAGCCACCTTGGACCAAAGCAACGTGGTGGTGGTACAAAATGTTCTCCGAGGGCTGAGAAGATGTGAATGATTAACAGCACGGACGCCCGAGCACGTAAACAACAGACGAAAACATTGATAAAGTGAAGAAAATAGTGATGGCCAATCGTAGAATCGCCGTTAGAGAAGTTGCTGAGTACCTAAACATATCGATTGGCTCAAGCCATTCGATTTTTACCAATGATTTGAGATTTGTGGTAAAACGAAAATTGGTTTCTGCGTTGCTTGTGTGCAAATGTTTGGCCAAAACAACACACTAATGATGCCGCAGTCACCGTTTCCCCCAGACTTGGGCCCCCTGTGACTTTTTCTTGTTCCCGAAACTTAAGAGGGCCATGAAAGGACGACACTACGCCACGATAGATAAGAAGATAAAGACGGCATCGAAGGAGTAGCTGAACAAGATCACAAAAACTAAATTTCTAGAGTGCCTAGAGAATTGGAAAAAACGTTGGCACAAGTATATAATATATGATGGAGATTACTTTGAAGGAGACAAAATAGACATTAATGAATAAATAAATAAATTTTGTAAAAACATAAAATTCGCGATACTTTTTGAACAGACCTCGTATGTCTAGCAATGCGATATATGCCCAAATTTCTTAAGCGCTTGAATGCTAGCTCGTACGCCGCTAACTGTAAATCCTGCCTGAGTACCTGCCACGAGACTCCTGTACTCATCTCCTCGTGTGAGTGTACGCCAAGCAATCCCTGCCTAGCAAGCTGATCCGCTTTGACGTTTCTTTGCGCCTCACTGTGTCCAGAAACCCAGCGCAGTGATACTTTATTCTAGTAAATCTTCCTCAGTGCAGATCTATAAGTCTCATCCAATTTGGCGATCACCACAATTGATTCTAGCGCTCTTATGACCGCTTGACTGTCCATAAAGTAAGTGATATATCTTTAATGGTATACCCTCTTCTTCTGATTTGCTCTGCAGCCCGCAACATCGCGGCTAACTCCGCCTGCACAACTGTGCAGTACTCCGGGAGCTCTAACAAGTTGTTCAGGCCCCAGTACTCGGAAAATGTTCCGGCTCCCACATATGCCTTTGTTTTTGAGCTATTCGTGAGCATGTACACATTTCTTCCGCTCAAGCCCCTCCCCCTTCCCACTCTTCCCTTGAAGGGAAAATGGTCATAAAGTTTGTGCCCAACTCTAATGTTGGCCCTCGTTAGTTCATGTTAACATTTTTGTATTTCGTACATAAACTTTTCAGTATGAAAGTGCCCGTAGGGTCTCTCGCTCCAACAACCCTCACGGACGCGCAGTACTAGCGGTTGCCATATCTTTACAGTGTAAATCTAATGGCAATAAATACAAGATCATTTCTAGTGCAGTTGTAGAAATTGTGCACAGTGCACCTGTTATTTTCAAGCACGCCACTCTTTTGGTCTTAGTCTGCTGAGTCATGTTGCATTTGAATACAGATCCGGTAAAGGCAAAGAAAAGCTTCCCGGAGAAAAATAAAATACAGGCCAGCGCGGGGATCTGGAATTTGACTACCGTGAATGGGAGACGGATGCTTTATGTGACGTTGGCGTTGGTAACGTGGCACAAAGGATTGTTCCAAGATCCTAAAATGATTATAAAATTGTCCGTCTATCTAAAATACATGGTAGACGTTATAAGTGCGACTTCTTTTGGACAATTTGCAAAAAAAATATGTGAAAAAAAATTTTTAGATTGAATAGTTTCTAATAAGTCGTGAAATTTTAATATTATTCTTAATTTTTAAAAAAATATCGTCAATACCAGTTGTTGTTAATAATTATTTTTGATTGCAAGCTTAGCTTTTTGTTAGTTGTTTTGCAAAATAAACAGATTAATGTACTTTTTATTTAAAAAATAACATCAAAATAATTATATATTTCTCGTTCCAGACTCGAGGGTGACTCCTACACCCAATTCAAAGCGATGCTAATTTCTCTGTCGCTTCATTTAATATTGCTCATGTTCGAATTGTTGGCATGCGATCGACTAACATCCGGCCGACATTTATGGGTTCTAGTTTTCATCCCCTTAATCATCGGCAGTTTGGCAAGTGTCGGTGCCTGTGTTTGGGCTGTAAAACATGATCGATCATTCGAATTGGAATTGTTTCTTGCTGTCAATGCGCTACAATTTGTTTCGTTGCCATTAAAATTGGACGGTTTCGTGTCATGGAGCTGGGAAGTTGTATTTGTTCCTTTATGGATTGTAATATGCCTTAGTTTAGTTAGTAAGTATTGTCGTAGTTTGTTTGTTCAGATGCTATAATAAGTAATGGATTTGTTACAGGCGTTCTTTACAATATAATATTTTGCGGGATTATGATGCGAACGCCAGAAATATCGATACAACAGCGGAAAGCAGCGTTACATGCTGCTATTGGAAATACTTTTACAGCACTTCCCGTTTTATGTTTTCAGGTAAGTGTAGCGTAAATGAAAGCTTCATTCATCATAAAATATTGGCGATTCAATAAAACGATTGAATTGTACATAATTTGCCAAAAAACCATCTATAGTTTGTATAGTCCATCACATCCGTTTCGAACAATCTCAATTACAATGAGTGTGATGCAATTTCAGGTGATAATTGCTGACAAACTGGAAGGCGAATTGAAGTTTCCCTTTATTGTCGTATTCACTCCATTACTGGTGGCTGTATTTACTTTGATTATATTAAGTTTTAGCGCTAAAGGTGGCAACAAATGGTGGTTTGGTATCCGTAAAAATTTCAGTCAGTTTCTATTATCCGCACTGCCATTTCTACAAGAATATGGTAACATATCATATCATACAGAGTCAGGCGGACAAACTGTACCACTTGATTCAAACGTACAACTAAATGAGTTTGGCAAGCACGATAAGAAAGGTAAAAAAGCTTTAAATAAGAAAAATGATCAGTTGAAACCAGTGGTACCAATCATCAGTATAGACATACCCGATTAGAAAGTCTATCAATAAATAATTTATACAAATGAGAATAATTGTGCACAAACAAACAAACAAATAAAAAATAATAATTTTTCATGGAATATTTATGAAGCACAAATCGTCGAAATCGTTCAAAAAATAACACCAATAAAAAGTAGGGACGAAATTTTGGGACGAATTGAATTTGATTGGTCGGTAAAGAATGTATGTGAATTTTGTAACCAAACCAACATACAAATATGTACATACATTTTGAAATGATTCAAAGGATAATTTTTTATAAAAGTTTTCGATATAGAATGAATCTAGCTCGGAATTTTGTAAACTGTAAACAAAAATGAAAAAAAAATCAGCAGAATTTTTAGTGTTTAGTTCAAACAGAAGCAAAAGCAACAATATTTGAATATTATATTATTTAGTTTAGGTTATTCTCAAAATAGGCTAGAAAATGTATATTGAAAAGTAATGTTTAATAAACAAAACGAGAATGATTGAAGGTTTTCAATTGGTTGCACATTGTGCATTTTACGTTCATTTAAAGAAAGATACAAAATTATTCTTCATGTTTTAAAATTGTTTAACAAACGTATTAATTAATTTTAACTTTTTAATTAATACTATCGAAACACTATAAACACACAATTATTTGCGATATGCTGTTCTTTAAATAACATTTGTGGACAAGAGGATTTTCTTGTCCGATGAATCATGTATGATGCATGATAGCGCTTTTCCAATAAGTCTTATGCGTTAATGAATCACATTATTAGAAGAATATCGTTACTAATTTGTAAACTTGAACGAGGGTTGCCTAATTCGCCGATCGCTTTTGGGAACCTCGTAGCAAGATTGTCTGAAGCATCCAACCATAAGTATTCCGTATTCCTTTAGTCTGCAAGCCAACTTGAAGGAACTGAATCAATTGTCTGTATATATTTTAAAAATTTTATGCTTCGGCAAGGCCTCACAAAGTTGAACGACAACGTTTCAACTAACACCATGCCTTGAAACGGCTTCATAAGAGTCTGTTCCGGTATATATTTTGAAATCAACAGTATACCTGAAGTACCGCATCTAGCAAATAATATTATGCCCCACTTATGAGGCTTGCTTTTAATGTACTGTATTAGGCTGTGATGGAATAATTGCTTAGCACGAAGCTCTCAAAGATAAAATCCTCAAATTATATCTTTTGAGTAGCGTCTTCTTGCAATTAACCTGCCTGCACTATAATCCTAAAATTATATTGTTTACTCTAAACCTCAGCTCGATAATCCTAAAATTATTGAGCTAATATCAATCAAAATCACGCAGATTTAACCTATGTACTTTATTCATTATGACTGACTGAATGTCTAGTCATTCTTTCATTTTTATACACTTTATAGCTGACCTGTCAGCACAATGCAGCTATCAGGTCAGCAACCGTAAGTCTAAAGTTTACAATTGAACGACTATCTTAACCTTTAAGTATGGACGTCAAATATTTTTAACACTAGTGCGGACGTGGAGTCTCTCAGGCTACTACATAACATACAATTTTTTTCTAGAAACTGATTCTGAACCGCGGCAAAACCCTACCTATATCTAAATATCTTTAATTAGAAAAAAAGTATTTGTAATCAATTTTCTTTACTGTAATTATACAGAATATGAAAAATCAACTATCATGGCTCTTTTTCAGACTTGTCATTTTGACACATTAAAAGTAACTAAATCTGACACTAGAACAAAAAAAAACTTCTTTATCTACTAATTCAATATACGAACGTAAAAAAGCTCCTTCTGGCAATACAAATAAAAAATTCTGACAGCAGTCATAATATATGTAAATTACTGGCAGTCAGCGCACAAAAGACGAGAACATTGCAGGCACACAGGCTTGCTGCACTCCACACAAACATAAGCGGTCATTCGGCACTTCTTGGCGGGACATATTCCACATACTTTTCTGGTTCCTTGGCTGAGTGGTGGTGTTTGGACATCTTCAGTAACCATATATTCACCCAAAATTCGAGCAATAGTTGATCATCGTCTGACTGATCCGAAGCCAACAATATATAATTCAATTTTTCTTCGAAAGATGAATCATCTAGTCGTATTTTTTTTCTCTGAGGCTGTTTTGAACTAGAGCACCACGCTTCACTACTTTCCGCCATTTTCCATGACAAAAATCCAAAACAAGCACAAAAACTATCAAAATATTTTATATGGCAACAGTGGACGTGGAGCCTCACAGGCTCCAGCCAATATTTCGATGATTATTACTCACGTGCTATGCACCCAGCAACGCAATCTCCTCCCTCACTGTCTATTTTGCTACTAAAAGAGAAGCTACTGTGACGCTCGGGTGCGAGGAGCGTGGGGAAGTGTGCGAAACAAAGAACTTGAGAACCGCGGCCATACTTAAAGGTTAATGCTTATGCAAAGGAATATTGGTACCAAACCGACCGTACCGACGTACCAAAAAGTCCTGCTACCGTAAACTGTATCATTTACTCCTTGTTCGTAGTTCTGGCACAACCGTCGACGGTGGTTTAAGATCGCGTGTAGAGAGAAGCAATGCCCTCATCTCGACATGGGTGATCGTTCTGATGGTTCAATGAAGGTGATGGTTGCAGCCTCACGCTTCCATTTGGGACAAGTGCATACCATGCAAACTGATATGTACAACCTGTGAAAATAAGGAAAGAAACCAACTGCCTTAGCGCAACTGTTCTAAAGTGAAGGTGAATGACGCATAACCATTAATCTTAGATATTTGATTGACCACCACAGAACCTTTCTTGACAATCGTATTGATTGTTCACTTTGTGACGTCAATGCGGATCTTAAGTGTAGGAAATGATAATTCTGTGGACGTCACGCAACATTCTAATGTATCGTCAAAATGATACCTGGTGACGCTCACAGAGGTAATCAGCGTGAATACCTTGTTTGACCACCACAAAAGCACAGGACACCAATCCTTTCCTACTACATTGAATAAAGCATTCACCCAAAACGAATCGTAGATAAAAAACAACAACAGTGTATGTCCGTCGGTTAAAATAATCGAACCTCGACTTGTTTTACGTTAGATTGTTTTTAAAAAGACAGAGCAATTGCGAGCAGATTTTTTTTGGTTCACTTTTTTTGATATGATATCGCGATGGCTGGGCTTTTTGGCATTTAGCAGCACTGCCAGCATTGAAAATTGTGTGCTGTACACATGTGGAGATTAAGGGAGAGTTTGAGGTAGTAATGCCATTGAAAGTATTTTTATCAGTTTATTTAATACAAACCTTAGAAAGACTCAGTAGAAGCACATATCATATTGCTGTTCCAATTAAATAAATAAATTCTCTGGGGTGAATTCAAATAGAATTATTTCAATCGATTGACGGATTGGTCGCATTATTAATTCACTTTCCATTGATTCAAATCAACCTTTATTGCGTACATATTTGCACCTATGCATATAATGCTATGCAACAATTATTTTCGATTTCAAGGCTGTTGACCTGATTTGAATATGTTTTTGAATGGTTCTTGCAATTCATTACAAGTCTGTGTTTGCCGATGGAAGTAAGGTGGTTGTAAAGCAACTGATATATGTAAACTGTAAAATGTGACGTGACGTCAAAATGTAAATAAGTATTTGGCTTTAAAGACGCAATTCATGGAGCGTAGCCGAAAAATTCGTTGTGACCTAAGAACCTTTGGGCTTAGCGTTCGTTGCACTACGACGCACTTAATTCGGCTGATGGTCATTTGACACCAATTTCTCAGGAAGCCCATTTTAAATAATTTCAAAAGACGAAATAAAAGCAAAAGTGTTTATTTGAATATTTTAGGTATTTGAATAATAGACGATCACAATAAAGTTTAAGCTTAAGCACTCACTTCTTATAGTCCGCATGATACACGATTTAACATTTCAATTAAACATTTTATTTTCACAAAAAAAAACTTTACAAAATCACTTAAAATAATTTTCTTGATACAACTATTACATGATACATATGCAAGTTTTCAACTAATCAATACTTATTGTTTTTTTCTTTCGCAAATATGTTTTAATATAGAAATCTGCAAATAGTGTAAACATAAATGCATTCTGTATAAGTCCCATAATAGATACGAATTGCGGTAGTGCACAATCGGTTTTTACAAGTGGTATTATAAAATGTATAATTAAATAGCCAAATTGTATCAATTGAATTTGTGTAATATATTTTTTACACCATGCATATTTTCTGGAATTGTCGCCGAATGATGATAGGAAATAATATCCGTACATAATAACATGAACGTAAGCATTTATTATACCGAGCAACGATGGATGACTACCTGTTTAGAAAAAAACAATGAATAGAAAAACGAATTAAAAAAACTGTACGATTATTATTTTTAGCGAGAAAAATAAGTTGGGAATTTTTTTAAAATTAATTTGATGAAAAATTTTATTGGAGTAGAACAATTTGTTCGTGAGCTTTGGAGTGTTAAATTGATATTATTTCAAAATTTAGCAAAAGAAAAAAAGCTGGTAGAAAAATTTCGAGACGCACTCTTTAAAAAATCAACTTTCAATAAAATCGTACTTCAAGATGACTTAAACCAATTTCAATGTGTTCTTTAGGTAGTAAATATTGGATTGTTTGAAAAGTCATTGCGTTTTTTCCCGATAGTTGTCGTCATCAGCGTTTGTCTGTTTCATAATGTGGCATGTACGTCAATATTTGCACGCGTTTTAGTGTTTACACTTGAATGAAAAGTTCAAAAGCATTTTAACGTGATGCGGTCGAGATTTGTGCCTAAAAAGTGAAATCCAAATATGGAGAATTTTGCAAAATATATTCGCCATATTTTGCTCTTTTATTATAAAAAGGGGGAAGGCAGCAACTGAGGCAAGAAAAAAGTTGTGCAATGTGTATGGTGAAGATGTCATTAAAAACCGACAGTGACAGAATTGGTTCGCCCGTTTCCGTGATGGAAATTTTTCGGTTCAAGACGCTGCTCGCTCTGGTAGGCCATCCGAGATCGACGACGATAAAATCAGGACGTTGATGCAGGCAGACAAGCACTCAAGCATTCGGGAGCTAGCTAGCGTTCTTAACGTATCCATTGGAAGCGTTCATGGCCATCTGAAATCAGCTGGCTTCGTAAAGAAGCTCGATGTTTGGGTGCCGCATGAGTTAAAGGAAATTCATAAGGTGAATCGCATAAACGTTTGTGATCAACTCCTTCAAGCACTGCCATTATTGTAGAGTGGCGTTCTTAATGTTCACCGCAAGAGTCGCTGGCATCGCAAAGGAGTTGATGCCTAACAAACATGCAACAGTCCCAGTTGACGTTCGTCCTGACAGCTGACTACACGCACGTGATATTCTTTTAATCGTTTTACCTTGTTATACATATTTATCGGAATAAACTTGTTTGTTTCAACATATGTCGACATACCCCACATAATTGGTAACCCCGACGTGATCCGGTAATATCGTTTGAAAAACAATTAACAAAATGTCCTCCGGGACATACTTTGACGAAACCGTGCGCGAAAGTGAACCCGAAAACGCCACAAGAGACCCTACATTATGTAAAATGAGGCGCCATCTTTGTTTGAGAACTATCATGCTGATATTAATATCAATTTTATACTGAAAAAAGATAATTATTCTTCAAGGCAAACATTAAACGACGAGGGAACTTTATTTTGAAAGAATATGTCGGTTGAGTTTAATCACCAGTCCAGAGCAAAGCAGTCAAGGATAAAAAAGTCAATAATTGTTCGTCATTACTTAGGCTAGCCGCTAAATAGGACGCAGCTCCGTGACGTTACGCAAAGTGGTTGAGTTTCCCACCGCAGCGTGAGTCACGGCGACGATCATCCCAAATTGGGTCGCAGTTTCACTACGCAGGCTACCCCGAAAGTTGTCACAAAATATTTTATTTAGTTTTCGTCTTTTTTTCAAAATTACACAAATCCAATCAGGATAGGTAGTGACAGACCAAATCTTCAACAGTAAACTATGGCGTTGTTGATGTCAGTCTGCTCTTCTGTTAAAGCTGTTAAAAGCAAACAGGCTAAGAAACTGTCTGACGAATATATCATGTTTTTTCGTTCGTTTTTTTAGTAGCAGTACAGCGAATACATTGCATGTTATCTTTTTAAGGAGCCATCCATATATAACGTAACATTCCAAAGGGGAGGGTGCAAATTGATCTCCAGGAGAGGTGATATAAACTGGCCTTCACACATTTAACTCGTATGGACTATTTTCTGTGGGTTTATTTCAAATCAAAAGTTTATAACAATAAACCGAATTCTCTGGCGCATTTGAAAGAAAATATTGGCCACGAAATCGCAGCCATCACGGAGTCAACCTGCCGAGTCGCCATTGGAAATTTCACCGTTCGACTAAATAAATGCCGTGAACGCGAGGTTTTACATTTACACGATATTATTTTTAAGAAATAAATTCCCAAATACTGCACTTTAGTAATTAATAAACTTTTTCTTTATTTTATCGACTCACAAAATAACAAAAAAGGTGTTTTTGGTTAAAAGTATTTACATTGTTATTATTTTCTGAATAAAATATTTAAAATTCTGAGGGGGGTACGATGAATTTGTTTCGTAATTAAGGAGGGGGGGTCTTTGAAAATGCTACTAAGTGTTACATTGGGGAGGGGAGAGTTAAAAGTCTCTAAAAATTGCGTTACATAATTTATGGATGGCTCCTTAATTAATTAATAATCAAACATTTTAGTTGATGCAACTTTTTTTTGGGCATTTGCATGCGATCAAAGAAAACAACTAAAATACACAAAAAAAAATTAAAATTACCTGCTAAAAACTTGGCATGACAATAAACACCAAAAATAATGCCGGCATGATGATAAACATGAAGAAAAGTGATCTGGTTGTTTTTCTTGCGCAACACGAAAAATATCTAAATAAAATATAAAAAAAGGCATGAAAAACGCGGAAAAAAATATTCAAAATCAAAACCAACCGTATCGAGCAAATCTAAATATTTGAGCATATAATAAAAATATGTCGAAAAAAGCACTTTCGTCATGTACGGTTTCGTATTGGTCGTATCAATAATCTGGCACGTAAAACTGAATTCACTTTGAAGATATGAATACCACAAGGCCTGGAAAGAACAAGCACATGCTTGAGACGTTATAAAAAGGTCACCATCAATCACATCATCAGGACTGCACTTACAAACGATGCCATGGTCAAATTGGAAACCACTTGAAATATATTGTACACTTTCATGATATTCCGCAAATCGTAGGGTTTGCGATCCTTCATATAATTCGGACCCCATTTCAACACAACAAATAAATAAAGCACGATCACACTTAGAACTGGAAATGGTGAATGTACCAAAGGATATGCCTTCATTCGAGGATCTATAAAAAATATTGGTAAGATCTCGCGATAGTATCTAATGTAGATGATCTCGCGCTACCTTCGAATTCATGGAAGAAATAATAATAATAATTGTAAACTGTACGAAGCACAAGAGCCATTTTGTCGATCCTTTCCGCAAACACTGTTCTGACTGCTTCAGAGATCCGCCTATGTGGAAAAAACGGAGCTCCGTCGCTCGCGGTGACTGTTAACAAATGTGGAGGATTTCGATAGAGTGTTCATATTTGAACGATTCCGTCGTCCTAACGAACTTTTCATTATCATAGGGTGGTGCAGGTCAAGCGACACCATTGAAGCACCACCCATAAATGGGTTGAACATTCGAGTAATGGGAATATTTTTTGTCGCTGGAGGTCTAGGTGAAAGAAATACAGCAAGTGGGCAGACTTGTGTTAAAGTACAGTTAGATTAACGCTTAAATAGGCTTTCTTTTCTGTAATTTTCGTTTACCTTTGAACTTTTTTTCCACCTTGTTTTCTAGCAGTGTTTATTGCCTCTCCTGTTCGGCACTTTGCATTGATTTCCATTCGTGATGAGGTTGGACTTGTTTTAAAGTGATTGACTTGTTGATTGGATCGATGCGTTTATTGCAGCGATAGTGGCAAGGGCATTGCTCTACAGCAAAAACTACGTTAGTTGTTAATAGTTGATTTGCATTTCAATGTTCAAAAAGCACTCGATTTTCCGGAATGGAATGTTGAAAATTAACATTGGAATGTATAGAAAGTTCTAAAGCAATCAAGTGCAAAACAGTCTGTTCTGTTTAGATTTTCTATATAAGCACGAAGTATGGACACAACATTTATAATCTTGTCCAAAATGTTCCCTTCAGCTGCTATAAACCATGTTTAGACTTCTGACTTCTCCATGAGTGTTCACGTGACTCTTTCGAAATTCTTATCAAGTGCAGAATTGATTTTAAAGTCATTTTATAATTGAAGAATCTCGAGGTCCGAGATATTGCGGCTGATAATTTCTATGTCCTCAAAAATACTTTATTTGAACTGATCTAGAGTTTGTTTTGCAAAGTAAACAAAGTATTCTCCATGAAAATGGATACACTTTTGCATGCGTTTAAATCAATATTATCAAACCATTTTTTCCACTCCGTTTGAGACACCTCCAAAACATGGCTTCTGAACGCTTCAACGGCTTCTTCGGGCGTCGAAAATCGTTGTCCACGCAATTTATTTTTGATGCAAGAGAACGAGAACAAGTCGTTGGGTGCTAAATCAGGACTGTACGACGGGTGTCCTATTGATTCGATGTTTTGACCGGTCAAAAAGGCAGTTCTTTGACGAGATGTTTGACGTATTATCGTGGTGAAGAATGATTCGACGTCGTTTTCTTTCTCATTCCAACAAACACATCGAGCAAACAAATGGTTGTGTACCATTCAGAATTGATCGTTTTACGCTGCTCTAGTGGAATTGTTGCTACATGACCAGTTAGTCCAAAAAAACAGGCAACCATTTGCTTCGCAGTGATTCTTGTACAAACAACTTTTGTCGGGTTTGGCTCGTCTTGAAAGACTCACACAAACAACTGCTGTTTTGTTTTGGGCTTATACGCATACATCCATGATTTGTCACCTGTCACGATCTTATAAATGTCTTTTGAAGCACCGCGATTGATTTTTTAAGCGTTTTTTTGCACCAATCGACACGAGGATTTTTTTTGAGCGATTGTCAAATTATGTGGGATCCACCGTGAATAATTTTTTTCCACGGTCAAATCTTCATATCATATCTTATGTACGTTGGTCCAGGGATACCTCAATCTCACGGTATGTTACATTATCAGATTTCTGACTGTATCGATGTTTTCTGGCAAAATCATTGATTTTGGACGAACTACACGAAACTCGTCAGTGAGCCAACGCCGACCACGATTGAATTCGTTATATCAGTTTTTTACAGTGCTTAAGGATGGTGCTTCATCACCAAAAGTCGATTTAAGTTGATCGATGCACTCTTGTCTTGATAATCCACGTCGAAAATCATCGCACGAAAAATGTTCAGGATTCAATTTTATTTTTCGGCCGAGATAAATTTTTCAAGCTGCTGTACGTCAAAAAGGTCTGAGTAGGTACGTATGTGCTAAAAAATGTCAAACTTTACGAATATGACAACGGTTTGCATTGGTTAACACTAGAATTGCCGCAGGGCCGGAAATATAAATAGCAATTCTCGTAATATCGCAAAAAGTCCAATTGCAGGATGGATCAGTCTACAATGTGACTTTTTGCAGAGACCTTTTAGTTGAAATGTATATAGGTTTTCAAAAGTTCCCAGTCTCAGCATGAAAAATGTGTTATCCATCAGTAAAATTGTAAATGTGTTTGCAGATACTGTTAAAAATTTCCGCCATGTTTGATGACGCTCAGTTGCTGTTGCCAGTCGTTTGTGTCAGTTGAAATTCTTGTGTAAAAAAAATTTGTAATGTAGAAGAATGAAAAGCAAGTATTTGCGATGATGTTGTTCGAATAACTGCACAGAAGCCAAAGAGAAATGTCATTTAGTTCGTATGGCTTACTAGTTTTACAGTTGCCCTACAAAACTGTCATAACTGTCGTTTGGCACTCATTGCGTATTCATAAGACACGTAGAATTCTACCACACTGAATACAAGGGTTTTTTGCTTAGATTTTTTTAAGTCCGATGGATGACTCTTAATAAAGTCCTACAATACTAAAAATGTTAGATGAGGTAGCCAATCTTGCTTCCCAATGTTTTCGAGAGTTTTGGGCTTGGAAGGTTTCGGTTTCCTAGAACAATTTACCACTGAATATTTTTCTGCTGGGTTGTAATAGTAAATGTAGTATAATCATCATCATCATCATCAATGGCGCACCAGCCCAAATCGAGCCTTGGCCTCCCGAAGACTCTGCCTCCAACTGTCTCGGTCCAGCGACCGCGTCCTCCAATTAGCGAATCCCAGCAAGGATTCGCTGTCGTTGTCAACTGCATCCTCCCATCGTTTGCGTGGTTTTCCTGGTGGGCGGCTTCCTGTTGCTCGGCCTTTCATGGAGCGCTTGGGAATTCGCCTGTCATCCATACGCTCCACATGACCAGCCCACTGAAGTCGTAGCAGTTTCGTCAGAATCGATACCGGTGGCTCGTCATAAAGAGCGTACAACTCATGGTTGTACCGGATTCGCCAGTCCGGTCCGTCCTTCACGGGCCCCAGAATACGTCTCAAAATGCGGCGTTCGAAGACGTCAATCCTTTTTTCTGAGGCTTGAGTCAAAGTCCATGTTTCACATCCGTAAATCAATACAGGACGGATGATCGTTTTATAGACGCGCAGCTTATTTTTTCGGTGCACTTTGTTACTTTTAATCACCGAGAGGACTGAAGTATAATCAGTGAGTCGGAAAAGACATCCACGGATGGAAAATAATCAGGCTTAGTCTTTTGCAAACCGTCATCCATTTGCAAACATTTTTAGATTAGAAAAATGATTCTAGTTGCATCTTGAAAACCAGATTATATATTTTTTTCATCATTTGTCAGTTACAATTTGTTCGTTTGGAAGATCATATAGCATTAACGCTCCATACGGAATAGCAATTTGTGCTTCTACTTGTATTTTTGCTAGAAATCATCTTAGAGTAAACGGTGGAGCTATATTCAATATAATATTCAAGATTATAATGCCTGTGAAGCCAGTGTCTATTGTTTGATTGGAAACTCTGCAGAATATATGGGTTTTTAGTCGATCTAATAGTAGCAACAATTTCTAGTACGGAGACTTTCGAAACAGATAAACAAAAAAACAATATATTTGTATGTTTGCCATTCATAGAGCTTCTGTGTAACAAAATAAATTCAAATCTATTTTAAAACCGTTTTTCGATTAAACTTGTCGATTTCATAACACTAATTCATAACTTCTTGGTTTTTAAATCATTTTTTAAAGTTTTATCAGCTTTTCAAACTGCGTGCCACAAATTCAGTTACAAGGAATGTAGTTGTCAAGAGATAGCGCTGCAAACGATAGTGGGAATACAAGAGGTTCCGTCAATTGACGTCTAGTTGAAATTCAAGTTGTACCGATTCGCCTTCTGGCTATTTAACTTGGACTGCATAATATATGACTGGAGGTTTGAGGAATTGATTGAGAATGGCGTGGGCATTGGATATTTGTGATGATTCAAGCAAAATTCCGCACAGTTTTTTCCGGGCCAAAGTTTTTTTTTACTGAAAAAAATTGATAGTCTAAAATTTAAAAATCGGTTAACAAGACATTTGAAATTATGGAATTGCAAAATTAACAACAATTAATCGAAAAATAGTGATGATATGCTCCGTACTCGTGTAAAAAACATATATTGTAAAACACAAAACCGTTGTACGCTTTTAATAAAGAGTATGTATTGATTATTTGCAAATAATTATTTGTAACTATTTTTGATTCTGGAAAGGTTACTGAAGCAAAGCTGCTTCATTCTGCTTCTATCTTTATCTGCATCGACCATATTCCTTATTTTAATGAAATATTCAGAATAGTTTTTATTGATAAATGTTATCGTTGCCTTCTCTTGAGGAAGCTTCTCATTCCGCTGCAGGAACCCCAACCAATCTTTACTTTGATGTTTGCGGAGCTGACTTTAAATTATTTCGAATGTTGTTTCTGCTGGAGATATTTTTTAGTATTACTATTAAAGAATTTGGGTTGGCTATGTTCTTTACCTTGTGTTGTGACCCAAGCGAAATCCTTGCTTGATGATTGGACTATTCCTTGTATTGTAGTGTAGGCTTATGTTATTCTAATTTTTTTCTGACGAGTATGTAAAATAGTGTTACGTTTTCGTAGTACCTTCTCATTAATATTCGTAGTACTTGATTATTTGCCTTAGTTGCCTTGTTGATGTCATTTAAGGTGAATTGAATTTCACTTGAAGAACAGAAAACTAAATGGATTTTCAACAGAGCCTCAATTGGCGTATGGTAGATTGATTGAAGCATAAATGTTAATTTTGTTGCTTTCATATATTTATTATTTATTTTTTTTCCAGTTTTTTACATTTTCCCTATGATTTCTTTTTCTTAATGATGTACGATCGAATGTAGAAGTCCGAAAACATGACTATCATAAATACATTTTGAACGAGTCCAATAACCGTAGCAAAAAGTGGATGTTTACAATCCGCAACAATCAGTGGAAGGGTGTAATGTATGAATAAGTAGCCAAATTGTAACAATTGCAATTGTGTGATGTACTTTTTGCACCAAGCATATTTCGTTGAGTTGCCTTCGAGCGAGGATAGGAAATAGTATCCGTACATGATGACGTGAACGTAATTGTTGATAATTGCTAGTAAACTTGTGTGACTGCCTGAAATGTGATACAGACGGTTATGGCGGTAGTATATACTTAATGTTTGGTTTATGGATGCAAAATATCTTAGGGATTGTCAGGAAATCATTGATTAAGGTGAATCGAGGCTTCTGCAGGGATGCGCATCAACGTAACTGAGACCCAAACTTACCTACGCCAAATTTACAATAGACGTAAAAACCGAAAGTGACCGCTACGTGGTGGTACACGTGGAGAAAGGAGACTTGATTGGTTTTTCTGCGCAGGACGAAGAATACCTATGGAGAAGCATAGAAACCATTAATTTAAGTGTTAGGCTTAAAATTTTATAATTACCGTATCCAATAGGTCTACGTATTTGCCCAGGTACGACAAATACGTGGCAAGGATTAGGTTCAGCATGTACGGCTTGGTATTGGTGGGATCAGGAAGCTGGCACGTAAAACTGAATTCACTTTGAAGATACGAATTATATAGAGCCTGAAACATGCAACGTTTGGATTATGAGATACAACTCTGAAGGAAGACTGCGCCTCTTACGTAGGTTGCCACGAACAAATTGATGATGACTTGATAAAGGTTATACGCCCGAATGATGTTTCTCAAATCATAAGGCTTCCTGTCCTTCATGAACTCAGGACCCCATTTCAGCACAAAGAACAAGTAGGCGCCAAGAATCGTTAAGATTGGAATCGGAGAGTGTACCAATGGATAGTCGTGCAAACGTGGATCTAGAAAAAAAACGGAAGTCACGATTACAAAACGAACTCCAAATATAAACTTCACCATACACTTCACCTTGAAATTCATGAAAATAATAATGATAACAATTGTAGAGTTCTTTCACCACGAGAGCCATATTGTCGTCCAAATCCCTTCTAAACTTCGCCGCTCTACTTCCCGAAATCAACCTCTTTCACGCACAATGCCTGTTGGCAAGTGCTGAATTTTTGGTAGCCCGATTGGAACTTGCATTGTTACGCAATAAATTTGCCTAATTCGTGGATAGGGTTGCAGAAGGTCAGCCATTGAATTGATGTTAGATTTCCTGCTTTGGAAAGTGTAGTAGTAGTATTTCAGTCAAATTCCACATGGCAGTTGGAACATGTCTAGATGTGGCTATGGTAGGACCGACTGAAAAATACTTAAATTTGGAGTTCCACGTGTCGAATAAATTTGAAGAATTCCAGTGAAAATAAATAAGCCGTTTCGAGTTTCTGCTAGAATTCTTTGTTGGTGGATTTGTAAGCACATGACTGACTGAAATTATTTGATTCTTTTAGAATTTGTTTGAAATGCTGAATGTCTTGTACGGAAAAAATCTTCTAATGAGCTTTGGAGACATGTTTTGCCTGTTGATTTATTCCTGTTCAATCAATGCTGCCATCGATCTATAAAATATGAATCATTTTGTGTAACATACTCCCCGTTTGAATGTCAAGGCTACGCCTGCGGAGTGATTGGCTTATGAAATTTTCGCTGCACTTTGCTCGGCCTTTTTAACACTAGCGCTAAAATGGTTTGAAAGAAAAATCTACTTTCTTACTGAGCATTTTTCAGCAATGCAAATGAATTTAGATCCTGCCGAACTGATTTGTGTAAGTTACACTTTGTATGGGAAAAGAAGAAGATCTTGCTTCATAATCCTCCTTAGAGTCGTTCCACTCACGTTTAACTCCTGAGATCGGCGGCGATACGACGTATTTGGGTTATCGGCAACACTTTTTTTGCCGCTACAACCTCATTGGAGCGTCGCGGACGCTGTCGAATAGGAACCAGGCGAGTTGCTACAGACCCGTACTGAAAGAAATTCTTCATCAAACAACGAATTGTCTTTTTTTGTAGGCGCCGTATGCCTGCCATATTTTTTACGATAAGCACGCACAGTTTTCACAATTGAACGATCGTTTTCAATGTAAAGCGCTACGATTTCAGCGTGTTCTTTCGATGTGTATCGACTCATAGCTAAAATGACATTGTCGTTTCAGAATTATGCTTATCTGTCAAAATCGACTGAAAAATTACGGAGTTATTCAATGTTGAAATAGGGTACGTCCAGATGGTGCACCCTGCAGTTTGCTTTCCAGTTGGCTCATAACATCTTGAGGTTCCTTTTCAGATGATGACAGAGTTCAGATAGTGTAGTCGCTAGACGGGTCCTCAATGATGCATCTGGTAATTCTTTCATTTCTGTACTCTGCATTGTCAGGTGCTTTAAAAATAAATACCTTTCATCATTAACATAAAAGCAGTGAAATAATTTTGACTGATTCTTTTATTTTTCACAATTATTTATTTTCTTATTCATTAAGCAATTATTTGTTTTTTTCATAACATACGTTCTAAAGTAAAAATCCGAAAACAAAATCATCATAAATACATCTTGAACAAACATGATGATATTTATGAAAAGTGGATGCTTACAATCGGCATTTACAAGTGCAATACCGTAATGTATAGCTACGCAGATAAATTGTATCAGTTGCAATTGTGTTATATACTTTTTACACCAAGCATATTTTGTTGAGTTGCCTTCGAGCGACGTCAGGAAATAGTATCCGTACATAAAAACGTGAACGTAATTGTTGAAGATTGCTACGAACGTTGAATGGCTGCCTAAAATGAGAATCACTTTATAAAAAATTATTTCAATGTACATCATTATTTTTATCCAGAAAATAGTTTGCTCGAAGCTATTTTTTGTCACAGTCGTAAATGTAGCTTCATATTCAAGCATCACCAAATATGGTTTCCAAAATTCTTGGTTTGTACGCATTATACTACCGACACACGAGAGCACATAATCAGCTGACGCCAATGAAATAGAAGCTATATCACTACAAGTACCATCTATGGGCAAAGTGAATGAGCTAGGTGTAATTTAGCAGTGAATTTCGAACAATTTTATTGTAGCTACTGGAGCGGTGCTTTTAATAGACTGTGCAAGTTTGTTCCCTGTATTCACGATCCGTGAGTAAATCTATTTAAATTATTTTTCACCTGTTCAAAGGTTAAGATGACAGTTCAATTGTCAGTCACAACAACATGTGTTTTTGTCGAATGACAGATACAATGACAGATACAATGAACTGCATGTAGTGTGGCCACTATTTAATTAGATCATCGCTCATAATGAGCTCTAGTGTGTCGGTAGTATTGAAAAGAAACATGACAACGGCATATATAATAAGTAGTATAAACACTCGAGCAAATCGACGCACTATGTTGAATTTTGCACGCGTATAAGTGTTTTGTCGTTTGTCAGACGTTAAGGAATCAAATGTCACTACTTGATCATCACAACAAAGAGGATAAAGGCCATCGTTGAGCCGAAATGCACGAAGAAATCGAATCAAGGAACCAACCGTTCACACTTACCTGATGCAAATTTTAAAAAGCAGTAAAACACAAACGTTATTCCTGCATGATGGTACACATGCAAAAAAGTGATTTGATTGTTCTTCTTTCGCAGCACAAAAAATACCTAAAAGGAGTAAATAGAAATCAACCAGACTCGACTCTCATTTCAAATATTTATGATTACCGTGTCCAACATGTCCACGTATTTGCCCAGGTACGACAAATACGTGGCAAGGATTAGGTTCCGCATGTACGGCTTGGTGTTCGTTGGGTCATGAAGCTGGCACGTAAAACTGAATTCACTCTGAAGATACGAATTGTATAGAGCCTGAAACATGCAACATTTGTATTATGAGGTGCAATTTTTAGCAGACTCCCTCTATCTCTTACGTAGGTTGCCACGAACAAATTGATGATGACTTGATACAGGTTATACGCTCGAATGATGTTTCTCAAATCATAGGGCTTCCTGTCCTTCATGTACTCAGGACCCCATTTCAGCACAAAGAACAAGTAGGCGCCAAGAATCGTTAAGAGTGGAATCGGAGAGTGTACCAATGGATAGTCGTCCACACGTGGATCTAGGAAAAAAATGGACGTTGGAATTATCTAAGTAACATTGATTGTATCTTTAAAACACATCGTTACCTTGAAATTCATGAAAGAGATGATGATAACGACCATAGAGTGTTCGTAGCACGAGCGCCATATCGCCGTTCAAATCCCTATGGCAATGATCCTCAAAACTTTCTCGATCTGAGGCTCGAAATCTACTCCCGCCGAAAAGCACTGCTCGTTTGCAACTGTTCGATTATTGGAGCATTTTTTGGGCAAAATTACGAAGTAAGGCAACTGTTTAGTATTCTACGATCAAAAAAGGTGAGAATGTCTAATTTTTTTAGTCAAGGTTAAGATACACTCTATAATCAAAGCATATTCTGATTTTGCATATGGAGTATTACGAGTACATTAATTAGACTTAATGAGCAGCTTTGGAATGTATGCCTGTAATGTGCATATTCATGGGGCTTTTATATTTTAACATTCATTTGATTTGAACAGAGTTTGGTAGGCATTTTCATTATAATATGTCTCGCATATTACCATTAAATTTTTGTGTAGTCGATTTGCAACAAAGTGTAAGTGACCTGAAGATTGACCATACTTCCTGCAGCAGGTTTAAGGTTTGCAGCGGGCAGTTAAATTGATCGTACTCAGCCTAAATTTATTAATAACAATAGTTTCCCAACAGAATTGATTAAATGTTACCAGAGAATGGGAGTATGGTGGATACCTAAGCATGACTTTCAGAATTGTAATGAATTTGCCAGCCCAGTTCGTCCTTCAATGGCAACAAAATGTGCTCGAATATATCAATTGTTCACGATTCACAGCCATAAAATAATATTGGACGTATGATCGTTTTGCAGATTTGTTTTTTATTTTGAGTTTTGTTACATTAAATTTATTAACTTCCCAGTTCAGTGGAAAGTTATTTTGCGAATCTCAAATTTCGACATTTCTCCATGTACATCCTTGTTTGACCACCACTAAAGCATAGGACACCAATCCCACCAGGTTACTTTGAATAAAGCATTCACCCAAAACGAACCGTAGACAGAAAATGCAACCATTGTATGTATGTCCGTCGGGTAAAATATTCGAACCTCGACTTGTTTTACGCTAGATTATTTTTGAAAAGACAAATGCCGATAACAATTGAGAGCAGATTTTTTTCGTTTCACTATTTTTTGATATGATATTGGGATAGCTGGGCTGTTTGGCATTTAGCAGCAGTACTGCCAGCATTAAAAATTGTGTCCTGTGCACATGCGGAGATTAAGGGAGAGTTTGAGGTAGTAATGCCATTGAAAGCTTTTTTATGTATTTTTGTCAGTTTATTTAACACTCCACGTTTTAAGGTCTCTAGAATTCAAATCCATCGTTTTAAGAGAGATGTCTGTGTGTGTATGTACGTATTTGCGGATGTGCGTTCGGAATTATTTTTCGTGGGACGATTTAACGATTTTTCAATTTCTAGCATCAATTCTAAGTAAAAAAAACCGATTTTTTTCAATTTGTTTTAATAAAAAATCGATAAATTTGTTATTATAAAACAAATTATAATCATTTTAAAAAATAACTCAACGTGGCTACCTCGTGATTTATGTACAGAATAGGTGTGCGAAATTTGAAAAGGATCGGATAAATAGATTTTGAGTGAAGCGCGTTCACCGACTTTGAAAAGGCTAAGTGTTGGAAAAAGGCGAGAAACAGCCGATTTACAGTTTATAGCGCGTCGAAGAGCAGAGTTTTAAAATCCTGTAGCTCCGTCAGTTTTGCTTCAATCGATTTTAACTGAATACTCTTGAAGAGTTTTACTATCTAATAAAATAATTAAAAAAATGCAAAAAAATAAATAAATAAATAATAAATAAAAAATACCACTTCCCCTCTTAATATGAGGATTTTTTGAGCTTTGCTCTAATTTTCTAGAATAAAAGTGTTGCTTAGCTTCTGGTGTGGTTTGATTGCTTTCATTTTTTCATTATTTTGGACTGATTCTGTTTTGTAGGATTGAACAGATCAGATCCTGTGTTAGTAATTTGTAGGCTTTATGTTTTTTTCTTCTTAGAAGCAAAAATTAGTTTTGCAGCTATCCACGTTGAATACCTTGGCCAGAATGGCAGCGTTAACGCGGCAGAGTCTTTAGCGTCTCGAATAAACCCGATCAATGCCTGAAAAAAATTTCAAGCTTTTCTTTTTAAGCATGTAACGGTTCTGAGGTAAGTTGTATATTATATTCTCGGGTTTTCTCTGGTTATTGTTATTTTTCGTATTTTAAATTCATTATTTTAAGTACAATATTTACTATGCCGTCCTCCGAACGATGAAAACGCAATAAATAAAAAAAACAATCCAATCTTAATGTTTTTTTTTCATGTCAAGGTAAGACAAAGTTCTTTCTAAACCATGGACCTTTTTGGTGCTACATTTCTTTTAATCATATTGATTTCCATCTGTCCGACAAAATGCGAACTAAGCGTGACATCTATCAAAAGGCACGACGGCAGCCATATTACATGACGAAAAAAGGAGTTTCGTTTCGAAACGTCTCCGGCATTTTCCTTTCCGTACAAAAGTGCGTCCGATCGAGATCAATCGTCGTGGATTTGCGTGTTGGCCCCGTTTCCGTTGTTTCGGTGTAATGTGGTCAGGCTCGGCGACAAGAATCGGTTGAATTGAAAATTGCGGAAAACGGGCCGGTTCGTTCGTCTTGGGCAGCAGACAGACCCTGCAGGTTTGTAGATCTTTCGGCGGCCGAAACAAGGACATTGTCAAGTGTGCGCACTCGACTAAATGTCCTCGAATCGATTTTTCCGTTGCATGACGGATTCTTATTGATGATAAAATTGTGCGCTTCTTGGTGTCGGCAGAGGTTTGACATTTCGCGGAATCGCTTTGGAATTTGGCAGCTAATTAATAGCTTCCGTGGCGTGTGGCGTGAACGAACCTTCGCGGGCATCGTTTGCTGTGAATAATTTATAAGTGCTGAGACGAATGGATTAGTGGTAAACGCGTTGGAACGATGAAAATGTGTATTTGCTTGTCGAGCGAGCGCGGCGAAGATCGCCGCTCGTGTGGTGAGAACAGATCAACCTGTCGCCCGGTCGTGGTGAGATTCGTGGCTGTGAAATTTTCCGTCAATTGTGCAAAAATTGCAAGCGGGTTATTGACGCACGATGTGGAAATCGAGCGGAAACAATGGGACGATTTTCGATGTGCTTTGTTAGTGATTTGGAAATCGATTACGACGTGAAAATCGGCAGCGCAATAGTGTTTTTTTGGAGTGCGATGACAGCTGTGAGGGAGAAAGACGATAGGTCAACGCGGCCGACGATTCGTGCCGGAGGAAGACAGCGCGAGTGAACGTGAAATGTCAAAGCAACGAAGCTGATTATCGCGGAAGAGGATTAATTGTTGCAAAGCCCGTGCCATTGTCGACGAAGCGGCAATTGGCGTGGAAACGAATGCGAGTGGTGTGCGACTGGAATCGGAGTTGAATTATTGGCGACATTCGGTAGTGCCACTGCGTTTTGGCGTAAGCGGATAGTTTCCGGCGCACGTACTTTGTGGCTGATGTCGCTTTGACATTCGGCACGGCTGTTTCGCTGAAAATGCCGCGAAAATTGACGGTTCCGTGCCAAACTGGTTGTTGATCGGTTCTTTTGTCAAGTGCAGCAGCGACAAGTCAAGTTTTCGAGAGGGAAAATACGTGATGTCGAAAAGCGAGTGAGATGGAGCGTATGGCAATTGGCCTTTGTAGTGCTTTCGTCGCGCGGCGAGTTGATCGTGTGCCCGAAACTATCCAATCAGTGCACAAGATGTTGTCTCGCTCGCGCGCGCACTAACAGGCCGCTGAATTTGGGGCCGATTAATTTTCGGAACGTTGGTAGCGCCGATGACTGCGAGCGCTGAATTGGTCGCTACGTCGTGCGAAATGTCATCGTGTACGACGAGCCAGGCTACGACGAGATGGACATTTTTTCGTATCGTTTTTATCGCGTTTATTTGACAGAAAGTAAAATAATTTGACTGGGTAAATCTCGATAAAATCTTGATGGTAGGATTGTGTGATTGTGCGCTACCGCGGCTGGTGTCGATAACGTGAAAATTCGAACGGGAAACGCGAGAGATGTTGCGTGAAAATTGTTGGATTCGGCGGTAGAATGTTGTATGTGACCCCGATGCGATTTTTCGGTTGGAAAGGCGCTTTTCAGGTGATTCGCGGCTCCAGCATGCCGTGCCGATGACACGGAGACATTGCAGATTGTTTGGAGCTGCTGGAAAATCGGTTGGAATGGTGCGCAACGCGGTGAAGTTGCGAAAACAGCGAGAATTCGATTGGTTTTCGGGAAACGACGACGAAGACGTTTTGTTCGCTTGTACGAACGGGTCGGGGCGGCCGCGGCCTTTGTAGAAAATAGGACAGGGACTTGCGGGTGATGAGCGCGCCTCGACCGCGGCGACGAGGAAGAAAAAAGATATGAGAAACCTTGGAAGTGTATAAGTGAAAAAAGTGACGGCGAGCTGGTGTGCGTTCGGATGTGTGTCGCTTTTCTTCGATGCCAAGGACTGCGGCGATCCGCGCACTTTGACACTTCGAAGGATAATCGTTTGAAGAGGAGACGTTCAATGCGATTTGCATTGGCAATTGAAATCGAATTGGAATTCGAGGGTTGTTCCTTCAGTCATCGATTTGACACGAGCGCTGGTTGAGTGTGTGCGCGCGGCTGTTCACGTACTCACGTAGAACTCCTCCAATTTCATGGACGCACACAGACGAGACGTGCCCGCTTAGTACGGCGCGGCACACGATGGCGTGATGCCCCAAACGCAGCCTGGGTTCTGAATTGGTCGTGCCACCGTCGAGGTGAAATTTCGGCCGTTTGAATTGTGGCGGGGAACCAATCGCCTTGAGATGGCCTTTGATTGAAACGAAGCGAAAGCGGACGTTCCAAGAGGACGGGTTCTGATGCTGCGCCGTGCAATAGCGAAATGAGAAGAGGCCCCCTCGGCTGCAGGGTTCCCGCGGAGTGTGGGCATAGGGACAAGTAGGAAAAGAAAAGGTGTAATGTAATGTGCATGGCACGACATCAGAAAAAGGGTGGAGAGAGATGTGCCTATATGAATTTTGGTTAGATATCTTTCTATGCAATGCGTTGGCTAGAATCTGCGGAATCCTTCCTACTGAAATATCGGACATTGATTCTGCGAGCCTACTCCTGTTGAGTGGGTCGGCCCGCACATATTTTCGTTGTCGGCTGCATCAACTGTCTATACATCGTGGCTAACTTGATAGAAACGCAGCAGGACCTGATCGGTATCATTTTGAAGATTTCCACCTACCAGTGTTGAAGAAAATGGGAAATGTTCTTCCAATATTGTGTCGTCAGTTGTAAATGGCACACCCAAATCATGTTCCCAGCATTTCTTCGACGAAAATCCAAGTATCACATTTAAATTCTGAAGAAATCTGCATTATTTCGTCGTTGGGAAGTGGAAATCTTCAAAAGATACCGATTTGCTTCTGCTTCTCGGCATTTCAGCATTTCGGATGAAATTCCACATGCATTTCCACATCTATCCTTCAAATATGAGCCTTGTGCGTTGCGTACGTCCTGCTGCTCCGATTAGAAGCTAAATCAAAGCAATTCTAAAAATAATCCCCCCACATATTTGAGCTCTGCAACGTCCATGGCTAGAAGAAATGCGTTTTATTTACGTGACATCAACAGAGGAATGTCTTGTGCGGTTGCATCGCATTGGAGCATAATTCGACTATCGAGTCTGCATGCCCTTGTTGACTTCGGGTCATCGTGCAAATCCCTTTTAAAATCAATCCATTCACTCGCCTACTTCCTACGAATATTTTTTTCATTATGTAGATCCTCTTTGCGTGGACGAGTTGCTTTCCAAATTGAGCCGAACGAAACTTATGTATATATAATTGATTCCCTACGAAGAAATGATAGACTCTTGCTTGTTTGTTTCGGGAAAGCCCCATGACTAGAAACTATTAGGAAACGGACCCTTCCAAAAATGTTGGATGACAACAATGAAAGCGAATTTGAAAAGAAGCATTCTTGCCTTGTTATAAATGTCGGAAAATACCAGCAGTTATTGATACAATAATTATGATACGAACGACGATACCCGCTGAATAATTCAACAGTTGATTACATAGTGATTGTCCCTTTAATGTCCTGATTGTTTTTTGATTTCGATTTGAACGGCTAAATTGAGGCATATTGCCCGAATAATTCCGTAAAATATTCTGATTAGGAGAATCTACTGCGCATTTATTGCAACAAAAGAGTCTCAGTGATGTTTGTATCCATTCCTCGTTTCTCAATTAGCTTCAGGATTGATTACGTGGCCGATGTTCTGTTTCTCTGTCCTCTATATGTTATTGAATTGTGTAAATGTTTCTGTCCATGATTTTTCCATGTGAAATTTATATTGTGCTAAGAAAATTAGCTCTGAATATATTTTATTACGAACGAATTGCGTTGTCTGGCCTCGTTTTTCTGCTACAGTACTGAACATATTAATGAAAACAAACAAAAAATCAAGTGTTTCCTAGTTTCCACTCCTGATTCATTTTTGAAAACATCAGAAAACTTAATATGGCCTCATATGTCCTCTATTACTAATCGTATGCATGTTGGCATAGAATCAATCAATGATCGGAAGTTTTCTTGTATTTTATCACTGTAAAATTACATATCTTGATTATGGCGCCTTTCATTTTCTATTTGGTCGTCAAGTCCTCTTTTTCCAGAAATGACTTCAGGATAGCCGACAAATCCTCTATACGGTTAAGATCGGGGAGTTCCCAGGCCAATCCTGGTATTGAGAATCGTAATTTGGAATCTTGGCTAGTTCTGGAAGAGCTCTGGATCCAAAAAACTTGTACGCACTTCTCGGAAGTTATCATTCCATTCGTTCATTATCATTCATCGACAAAGATTCAGGCCTCATAACAGGATGTCTCACATGTTAAGGGAGAAGGGAGGGGGGTATGGTTAATTCTTGGTTTTTTAAGCAGAGTTTTAAGATTTGTATTTAGCAATATGGTAAAGGTTAGTTAATTTACTGAAAGAATATACTAAAGTACATACAGGGTGCGACATCTGAACGTACTCTATTTCAACATTGAATAACTCCGCCATTTTTCAGCCGATTTTCACAAATGAACAAGACTTTTTTTAGGATATTCTATGGCATTAATTTCAAACCAGGTTGAGCAGCTCTTTTGCGGGCATTCTGCATAACATTGGCCAGCATTTCGGGCGTTGTAGCAGCTATTTCAGCTCGTATATTAGCTTTGAGTTTGTCAATGTTCTTAGGCTTGCTGGCATAAACTTTACTTTTTAAATCGCTCCACAGAAAAAAGTCTGGTACCGTTAAATCCGGAGAACGAGGAGGCCACTTCAAATCACTATTTTTTGAGACAACGCGTCCTGGGAATTTCCTCTGCAAGAACTTGATCGTAGCGGCTGTGGTGTGGCAAGGTCTTGTTGAAAATAAAAAATTTTCACACCTTTTTTCTGCATTTGTGGACAGGCAAAGTGCACCAAAATCCAACGGTAACGTGCGCCGTCGATGATCTCTCCAACTTTGAAGAAATAAGGCCCGATGATGGTTTTGGAGCACACCCCGGCCCAAACAGTTACTTTCTGATCGTGCAGTGGTGTTTGATGAATAACGTGTAGGTTCTGTGTCCCCCAAAGTTGATAATTTTGTTTATTAACTCTGCCGGAGAGGGTGGAATGTGCCTCGTCCGTCATTAAAATTTTATCCCAAAAATCAGGCTCTGCAACGATCATTCTTGCGACAGTATTTCCATATTGCAAGCGACGTGGCATATCCGTTGGCAACAGGCTTTGAGTAAGTTGCATTTTGTATGGAAAAGGCAGGAGATCTTCATAATCCTCCTTACAGTCGTTCCACTCATGTTTAACTCCTGAGATCGGCGGCGATACGACGTATTCGGGTTATCGGCAACACTTTTTTTTACCGCAACAACTTCATTGGAGCGTCGCGGACGCTGTCGAATACTAACCAGGCGAGTTGCTACAGACTCGTACTCAAAGAAATTCTTCACCAAACAACGAATTGTCTTTTTTGTAGGCGCCGTATGCCTGCCATATTTTTTACGATAAGCACGCACAGTTTTCACAATTGAACGATCGTTTTCAATGTAAAACACTACGATTTCAGCACGTTCTTTCGGTGCGTATCGACTCATAGCTAAAATGACACCGAATGACGTTTCAGAATTGTGTTTATTTGTCAAAGTCGGCTGAAAAATGGCGGAGTTATTTAATGTTGAAATAGGGTACGTCCAGATGGCGCATCCTGTATATTAAACAGTATCCAGTAATTTTTCTTATTTGAAAAATATTGAAAAATGAGCCAATGACTCTACATCTAAAGAGACGTCCAGGTAAAAGGGTAATTGGATCGCTGAGAATCTTTTGGATTCACTAACGAAGCCGGCTATTTAGCAGACAGTTCCGTTGGCCATTGCCGTGAGGCTATCCAGGAAAGGAAGATCCAATGTTTTCAATCTTCTTCTCGTGAGTTTCGGGCATTCACATAGAAAATGCAGAACTGTTTCCTCTTCTTCTGATCTGCAACTGCGACAGAAGTCCAAATCGTTTCATTGTACAAAAGCCAAACTTCAGACGAGCAGATTGTGCTAAAAGCGATTATGTTAAATAAAATTCAATTCAGATGAAATGCAGCCAAATTATAGCTTATATATATATATATATATTCTCAAATGATGACTGAAGATCGAACGAAAATTGTTTTTGTTGCAAATCCATTGAAACATTTTGATTTTAGCTGCGTACGCTTCGACGATACCCACAATTGCACACATTATCGTTTTTATATATTTTATTTTAATATATTTTAGGGGCACGAAAATTTTCCATAAGCCGCCGTTAATGGATGCCAATAGGATGTACATTTTATTCTGAAAACACAATTATATCCACACATACATTCTCTTCGCCGCTGCGCTCAGGCGTAGAACACAACAAAACTTTATAAATAAAAAAAAAATTAAAAACAAAATAAAAATAAAAAGCGGAAATCAACTCGACAAAAGTTATTTATTTTTTCAAATGAGACAATTTTCGATATAATTTTTAAAGTGTGTGTGTGTTTTTTTTTGACTGAACATTTCTAAGAATAATCAACAAAAGAAAATTATTTAAATGAAATTTTCTTCTATTTTGAAAAAAATAAATAGACACATTATCAATGTAAGGACTTGTGGAAGAAAGTGAAGTCAGTAAATAAATCTATGTAAGAGGACAATATATATATTATATAAAAAAATCATCTAGACTAGAAACGGACAGACATTTAGGGATACATCTAGTCTTAGTTCCTTTCTTGTCTTGTCTGAATAACATTTTATTGGGACGTGAAATTTGTTTCATTCGAAGGGTTGAAAATATAAAAAGTGGAATAGTGAATTGTGTTCGTGTGTGTGTATGTGTAGAACAATAGCTATTATTGTAAATAATTATAATTAAATAAGCAACAAGACGACAACGGCGGTGACTATATTAGACAACGGCGACAAAACATAGCACCACCATCACCGACGAGATGAGCGGCCGTCCAAGGACAACCTCATTTGCTGAGGGTAATAAGCAACCACCGAATTTAGTGTTGGGTGGAATGAAAATAAGCAGTGAGTACAATAATTTTTTTTAATAATTCCATTTTTAGTCTAGATTTTTTTAAAAATATTTTTTAAGTCAACTATTTGTTATTTTTATATATTTTTAGTCTTTTTATTTGCTATTTGTTTTTTTCTAGTATGTTTTGTTGAATTTATATATTTTTTTAAAAATATTTGAATGCATCAATGATATGCGACTGTTTGTTGAAAGATATACATCATTGTGCTAATTAGATAAATGTGTAAATGTGAAATAATAATTGCTCATATCAGTAGAGAAAAAATACTTCAATTATCATTATTCTAAATAATATGAACTGTGTGAAAAATGGCCCGAATCATGTATATAAATTGAGAAAGTCCCTATATTTTGGATTGAAGATTGTAACATTAAATATGGCTCTAAAGAGAAACTCTATTTTTGCTTTGCTACAAACATTTCACTCAGGTATAGAAATATACCAGAAAGATAGACAAATTATTATAAATCGAATTACTCGGATAATAACAACGCCACCAAACTTCTTCAGTAAAATATCGATTATTTCGCGAGTAGTAGGGGCGGGGTGGGGGTATACGGAATGCTTTTCAACATTTCCCGGCATTGTTCAGGCGTAAAAGGACCCATTTCTTACGACGCAAGTTTGGCACAGCATATCTGTGTCTATGTGTGAAGTGGGTAACTGATGTCAATGTTGAAAGATCACGCACTTTAAACAGGAAGTCATCAAATGGATTACCAAATCATTCCCGAAATATTTCCACTAATTTCTGTTGTATTTTTATTATTTTCAGTATAAATTAAAAATAAAATATTTGATTTTAATTTTAGAGATTTTCGATAAAATTATATATATAATAAATAATGATGAATATTTGATGGTAACTTAATTACATTTATCAAAGATAAAGGTTAAGATTATGGCCCCCTCTCCAGAAGGAGATGTGAGTAGGGAGGATCGAAATAGGTGAGTTCCCCTACTACTATGGCATAAAAAGTTCGCGGCGGTCACGGCCCTATGAAGAGTTGTGGGGGTTCCCCCACTAAAAAATGGTCATTTTGCTTATTTCTAGAGATCATATGGAACCGTAAAATTGATATGGAAAGTGATTTTTAGACTTGTTTGGAAATCGAAAAAATTAAAAACAAAAAAAAATTGTAAAAAATTAAAAAAAAACAAATAAAAAAAATTAAAAAATATTAAAAATATTAAAAAAATTCAAAAAAAAACAAAACAATATACAAAAAAAAATTAAAAAATTATAAAGAAGCTGATGAATGACATGCCTACCATAAATGTAATATAAATAGGAGTAACACTTTGGACACACGTTTTGCATCCGCCCTCTCATGGGGTCTTGACTGCCATGAACTTTTTATGCCATAATTGTAGAAGAACTCCCCTCTTTCGATCCCCGCTTCTCGCAACGCTTTCGGGGGAAGGGGCCATAATCTTAACCTTTATCTAATCAAATTATAATGTTTGTAATTTTTAAAATTGATCTATTAGGTCACGATTTAAAAAAAAAAATTTTTTCAACCATTTATTTTTTGAATAGAAAAGAAATCATTTCGAGATTTTGTACATATGTTAATTGGCACTTTGGGCGTACAAAATTTTTTAAATTTTTTTTCTGTTCTTACCAAAACCATTTTTTAGAAAAAACAACAACAACAAATGACGGGGGGGGGGGGTAAAAACGCCTAAGTAGTCCTTGTTTGAGTACTTTTGTCGGGTACCGGAATGATTTTTTTTCATTAAAAAATAATAAAATGGACGCCATTTTTTTAAAAAACCTACTTTTGAGGGTGGAAAATTGAGTGAAAATCGGAAAATTTGATACCGATCTTATTTGCTCCGCTATAGGGAAAGTATGTGTACAATAACATATTAAAAATCAGAGTGATCGGTTGAGTATTTTTTTCAAATCGTGTCCGCCGGTTTGTTAAAAAAAATTAATTCGAGAAAATCGCGTTTACTTATTTCTCCGATTTTTTTTATATAAAAAACGCTATGTACCTCTACTCTGCTTTGTCTGGGCCATACAAAATTCTATCCTTTTTTCTGCATACAACTCCTGACTAGCTAATTGTGCATATCTACGAGCTATTCTGATTTTTTGTTGTTGAAAAATTGTAACCTAAAAGACCCCTTAAAGCCATTGATAAAATTTCCACGCCGCCAAAAATTCACAACCCAAAGTCATTCACTCTACAAAAATTTTTAAACTGATTTTGGCAAACATATTCGTCACACAAATTTATGACCTACATCGACATTTTGATGTCCATCTCTTTTAACGCGACGAAGAATTGAGATGTGCATTATCCGTTTTGTAACTCAATTGTAAACGTGTGAAAGACCAATTGGAAAGCGGCGGGAAATTCAAAATTGAAGAGAAAATATATCAATTTGTTAATGGTTGTTGATGGCTGTTGATGGCGGGAGGAAGAAAGAGTTGGGCGGTCGGAGAAGCATATTGAGAATCATTAATTCAGTCTCAGTCAATAATTTTAGATAACACAAACCAGATGTGAACTTTCAAGTCAGATATTTTCAATTGATTCTTTTTCAAGCCCAAAACGTTGTACTATTTTGTTGTTGTTGTTTGAAACGTTGCCAAAAAGTTGGTGTTCCAAGTTGAAAATAAAGGAATTCAATACTATGTGAGAATCGGAAATGAGGTGGGAGTGCAGAATCTGTTATATAAAACATTAGATGATAGCTCAATGAATATTTACTGATGGTTAATTGATGGAACAATCTCTATTTGAAAAATGTATAAAAACAAGTACATCATGGATTAGCCACGAAAACAGCGTCAAGCTCCAATTCTTGGAATTCTTTTGATGTGTGATGGTCGAGAAAGAGGAAACTAAAAGATGCTGGTCTGTTGTTTTCATATATATACTTATAGTTTGTCTTTATCGCCTTCACATCATTCATCATCATCTTCATCATCTTGATTAGCATTCGTTTGGCAAAGTTACGACCACTATTTTCGTAGTGGATTTCACTAGTAGTTTTTATCAGTTTTCTTGCATATATACATATGTATGTTGTATAGACACACGTATGTATGTATCAGCAGACTAGAGGATAAGCTTTAGATGTGTAATTATGTCAGATTTTCTAGCCTTCTTCTTGAGTTATGTCAATAAAAAGTGAATCAGGTGACCTAGTTGCTAAATGATTGAAGCGCAGTTGAAATTCAGTTTATCTGTTGTAGCGTTCCTTGGAAATTACTTAAGATACGTATTTACAAGCGATGTAATGTTGTAGGCTACGAGTTGTATTTACATATGTAGGGTAGAACGAAGTTAGTATGGACGAAAATATATACTGATGGGAATTTAAGGACGGCAAGGACGCTCTTTGTATAAAATCTTAAAATATTATTCGTTCAAGGTAAAGCCAATTTTTGTTCTTCCACTAATCCCAAATCATTGGAAAAATCGAATGGTACGAGCCAATCGATATGTTTAGGTCCTCAGCAACTTCTCTAACGGTGATTCGACGATTGGCCAATACTATTTTCTTCACTTTATCAATGTTTTCGTTTGTTGTTGACGTGCTCGAGCGTCCGGCACGCTGTTCATCGTTCACATCTTCTCGGCCCTCTGAGAACATTTTCTACCACCGATAAACGTTGCTTTGGTCCAAGGTGGCTTCACCATATGCCAAATGTAACATTTTGAATTTGTCCGCGCAGTTAAAGTTGTTTTTCACACAAAATTTGATACAAATTCTTCGATCCATTTTTTTGGAATAGACAAAAACCGAAGACAAGCCACAATAGTCCAAGCAAAATAGCTGTCAAAAACTAACTGAATATTCAAAATGGTCGAACTTGTCAGCAAAAGTGAGGGATGTAAGTACCAACATAACGCCACAAAAATATCGAAAATCGAATATGCGCAGCCCGCGGAAATTCAAAATTCGCGAAATGTTTTGAACAGATCTCGTACACAGTGTGTCCCATAAGTTTTTAAACTGTGGCTATGAATGATGCAAAAAAATATAACATGGTTTCCAAAAATTTATTATTCAAAATCGTTTTCATGAGAAGTAATACACAATCTTTCACCCCTTTCATGCCTTTAAGAAATCCTTTTTTTGAAATACTGTTCAATTTCGATGTCATGGCTTTTTGTATCTCGTCCATCGATGCAAAATGATTCCCTTTCAAGTTCATTTTTGATTTGGGGAATAGGAAGTAGTCAGAGGGACATAAATCAGGCGACTAGGAAAGGTGGCTGAATACAGGAATTTTTTTTGGTCATAAATTGAACGTGAATCGGTGTGCGCTGATGTGTTATCTTGCAAGAGGAAAGAAGAGCGATCTCTTCACAACTCGGGCTTAACACGAGCAATTCTTTTGCAAAGATGATTTAGCACTTGTTAGTGGAATGAAGCATTCACAGTAGTACTTTGAGGGTCAAATATTTTGTGGACAATGCCTTTGTAGTCCGAAAAATCAAGAGTATTTTGATTTTTCGATTTTTGAAAACTCAGTTTTTTTTGTACGTAGCGAATTTCCGTCAACCCACTCAGCAATTTGGCGTTTCGTTTCAGGATCGCATGCAAAACATCACATTTCGTCACCCATAAAAATAGATTCAAGAAAATTCGATGACTACTTTTGCGTCATTGACGATAATCGTATGCATCGATGTATCCTTGACTGAACTAAATGGTTGTTGACTTCGCGAGCAGCTCCGCTGCCGGCAACTGTTGTTTCCGGCGGTTGTCGCCAAGGAGCCATGATTAGTGTGATAAAAATCTCGTGGAAAATAAATTGTAATTGTGTTATTGGCTTAACTATTGAGCAAAACTAAAAAAGCAATGAGCATTATTTTTTTTTAGTTTTTTACTTATTTCTTAAACTTTATGTTATCTCACATGCCGAGAAGCATGAGTAAATCGGTATCTTTTGAAGATTTCCACCTCCCAACGACGAAAAAATCATAGGGATCACAGTAGGGATTTGAAACGAATCTCTTCACTCAACTTTATAACAACCTAATTGTGTTGATTATTTTGAACGGTTTACACAACTGTTACAATTCTGTTCCTTGTTTCGCGTTTTAAATGGTCGAAAAAGGATTGAATCGATGGAAAATTATTCGAAAAAGATGTCAACGACACCAGTAGAACACGAGACGATTATGAGCTAAGCTGTTTTATGGATCAGTCAATGGTTTGAGTATCATTGCCTTCATATTTCAGTCTAGTTTTCGGCGAAACCAATTTTAAATGCGACATTCAAATAAACTCAAAAATAAGGTACATCTTGTTGACTATTGACTTTTCATTAGTTTATTACTAGCAAACACTTTCTTGCTCATATTTTAATAGAAAAGTCAATAGGAAAATAGTTTCAATGTCGTCATAAATTTTATGCTTTCAAACGTGTAAATGCTCCATGAATGTTAGTTGTTTAAAACGATAAGTTCGTCCTGAAATTTGCTTAGTTCTATATCGAATATCAAACAGAATGGAAGTCATTCTAAACCTGGTTATTATTTTTACAAGTTAGTATGCCATCTCATTTCTTTTGCGAGTTTTTTTTCTCGTCAAGTGTGCAACAGATATATAACATTTTACATTTAGTCCTTTTGCATGTCACTGTGATAAAAGCGGCGGAAAATATTTCTGAACCGGAAGAAGAACCTGTGCTAGGACCTATTGGCGCACCAAATCCCTTCTTATGGTCTTTTGGTAAACCAAATCCCTACTTAGGACTTTCTGGGGCACCAAATCCCTTCCTAGGACCTCCTAGTGCACCGAATCCCTTCCCAGAACCTTATGGCGCACCGAATCCTTTTCTAGGAGCTTATGGCGCACCGAATCCCTTTCTAGGAGCTTATGGGGCATCAAATCCCTTCCTAGGATCTCATGGTGCACCGAATCCCTTCCCAGAACCTTATGGCGCACCGAATCCCTTTCTAGGAGCTTATGGCGCACCGAATCCCTTCCTAAGACCTTTTGGCGTATCGAATCCCTTCTTAAGACCGTTTGGCGTACCGAACCCCTTCTTAGAACCGTTTGGCATACCGAATCCCTTCTTAGGACCGTTTATTGGATAGGAATCAGTTTGAAATGCCTGGTGATATGCCTGATCCAGAACCAAGGCTGATGAGTCGATAATAGGATAGAGTATCACTAATATATAATTGGAGGAATTGAACTAAATAACTGTCATGATGTGTAATTGAAATTTGATTGATTATCGAGTCCTGAATAAATGAATAACAATAGACTGGAATCGTTTTTGTGTTGCATAAGTGTGGTCAATTGTCCTCAGGTTTTGGTTTCATGACTCCGAAAGAACAGCATGTTTGCCTTGAAGGAATTGTGAGGATTCTGTGAGTGTATCAAGCATGTTTAGTTTTGTAAGCTGATACAGGTCTAGGATCATATCTTGTTTTGGAAAATCGAAAATCGGGTTACCTTAATTTCTTACGGACATGTACGAAAATATTTCAGGATTCATTGCAATACATTGACCTTAAGATGGTTTTTCGTCTCCCGGGCTGGTATGCTTGCAGAAGCCGCGATACTGCATTAAAGAGTACCATTCATACAAGAGACGAAGAACAGAACCAGAACTCGAGACGTTATTGAAAGCACCAATAAATTCGTGACAATACAAATTTCAAAACAAACTTAAGCCACAACACACATTAGGTTCTAAAGTAGCGGTAACATCCTGTGCGCTTGACAATGAATCGGTAGTCATTTTTTCAGGAATGCCTCTTATCTAAGCCATTTCAAACCCAAACCCCCTTAAGGTACGCATGTTTCTGACGACTCTTCGATCATCAATCTTTCTTTCCTGCCATGACGCAACTTTTTTCTCTCCCTGAATTTCCCATTCGTTTAGTCTTAAAAAGAGTGATATCGGATTTTACCAGTAATTCGAATATCGTAGCCGATGAGCCATAAAGTTTACGTCACTAAACTTGTTTTCGGCTCCGCCCCCTGCTCGCCTCGCTCGCATTGGAGCTAGCAACTCGAATGCCGAAATCGATTAAAAATGGAGCTCATCCAATGATTAAATCCCCGTTGTTTCTGACGTTCGCACGGACATACCAGTGGAGCTTAATGTTAATTTTTTAGGGGAAAGTGGCTTTATTTTGTTCTCCTTTCATTTAAAATTGAAGTTAAGCTAATAAGCATAAGACAATAGATTTCCACTCACAGCAAACTGATTATAGGTCATCTGCTTTTTTGTTTTGTGTTTTGAATGGTCCAAGAGGATCCACCTTGGATCGATGGGATTATACAATATGACGATGATGAAGGCCACCTGTAGCACACCAGATCCTTTAGAACTACGCTCCTACATAAACCGTAATAGATTTTAATATTTTATTCATTTGGAACGTGCTTTCATAATCCAATCCAGCTCAGAACGAGACTAATTTTAAATACGACTATTTAGTATACACTTTTCATTAGCTTACTACCAGTAGACACTTTCATGTTCACGTTTTCACGAAAAAATCATTATTAAAATAGGTTTTCATGTCGCCATAAATTCCATATAGTTCAAAAGTATCTTGAATGCCAGTTATTTAAAGCGTCCATATCGTCCTGCATTTGTTTAGTCCTATATTGAATATCAAACAGAATGAAAGTTACTCTGAGTCTGGTTGTTATTGCTACAGGTTAGTATGTCGTGTGTATTTTTTCAAGTATGCCGGAGATATATATATATATATATAACATTTTGCATTTAGTCCTTTTGCATATGACTGTGACAAATGCGGCACCATATCCTGATGCCATGCCTAATCCACCTGAACCGGAGCCATTACCGTTGCCAGAACCATTAGCCGAACCGGAAGCTATGCCTGAACCATTTGCCGATGCAAGTCCTGATGCTGATCCTGAACCAGAACCAATAATATTTCTAAGACCGTGTCCATATCCGCAAATTATTTGTGCTCATGCTTCGATTGGAAAATAGGGAAGAGTGGACCAGTTGTGGTTGAAAACATTTGGTTTTATTTTCAATAAATATACAATAATCAACAAAAGTCAATTTTAATGTTGCTTAAGGCTAGTAAGTTTTCCTGGGGGGAGAGGGAGATGGGGCTATGTGATTCTATAAGAAAAGCCGATTTGCTTGAGATTCCTGGTAGCATTTATGAGTGTATCTTGAAAGAAAATTTGTTTTTGGTAGCTCATCGAAAATTAGGCTCACAACATTTTTTTCTAGGATGCTGTAATGTTTCGTAGATTAAAGAAAAATGGCGGCATTCTAAATTGATTCCAAGATCATCCGAGTGTTTCATTTTGTCATAAAAGATATTCAGAAAGAGTGTGGTCTGCACAATTTGTCTGGTCCAATGACTGCGTTATTGTGTTCCTGTTTAAAGCTCGCGTCAGACGAGCCGCACTTACATTAGGATTGGTCGCATTTGGATGCAATGGTGATTTCGGCGAACGAATCGCAGCTATTATCTCACTGTGTATCAAAAAAAATTCCTTTTTTACAGCATCTTTCAGTCCGAATGTTGATTTGTCTTAGTTGTGGATTCCCCTGCCTACTGAACGTCAGCATTTTACGACCCCATGAGAGGTTATGTCGCTCCCAAAGATCGATAGTTTGGACGCCATCATTGCAGAGAAATCCTGTGTGCGCGCAGGTAACAGGCACCTATATCGCGCACCAGGTTGACATTCCAGGCTCTAATACCAACCAATCTACAAGAGTTTCTGATGGTGAAAACTATGATAGTCAACACTTTAGAGGTGTGCGGGGTGGAATCATAAAAGTGGATCAATAGACATGGAATAGAATCAATTAGGCTCAATCGCATGCAAAACAGTTTAAAACGCTAATACTTTCACTTGGGCGGCAATTTTTCATGTATATCCTTTTTTGTTAGTACTTTTCTAACATTGTAAATTTTCTCAGCTCATTTTTGGTTGGACCGTAGGTTAACTAATGGTCGCATGCAGTAATAACGCCCACTGCGATTGCACTCGATTGCTTCCATAATTTTCGAAATTATGAAAATACGAGGCATCCTAACACGCGACATTTCCCGTCGGAATGTCAAGATTACGGCTGCGGGGTCATTCGTTTCGAACATTTTCGCTGCTCCTTGTTCAATCTCTCTCGATTGTGGCTGTGTACCATTACTCGTTGAGTCTTTTTGATGTTTCTTATTGTTTGACATGAAATCATTGAGACGGTTTGGTCTAATAAATCTGTTGCACATTTTGAAAGAGATCTTCTGTCGACGTGGATGCAGTCCTTCATCGATTTTCGGCTTACATAGATTATCAGCTTCATCTGACTTGTTCTTATTTTTATGATGAAGCGTTTAAACGATCGATCATTGGGATGATATACTTTTTGGGAAGAGTTGATTTGATTTTTTTAAAGGTAGAGTTCTGACTCTTTTTAGTGAAGGTAAAGTAGGCGAGAATTTACTCCATCAGGGTTACGGGTAGTGTTGAAAGTATCCTTGAAAACTCTGGATTTGTTTTCGATCAGAAGATTCATTCTCATAAGGCGTCGCATCTTGATTTTTGTGTGATTTTCCAAAAAGTATCCGAAGGGACCAAAATGTCACAGGACAATGAGCTTCAGAAATAATGTGCCATTAATTTTTTTAAAATCTTTCCATGAATAATAAAAATCGTATCATTACATTACAAGTGTGCCATCCACTATTTTACTGTTCCTCATTTCATGACCCAACAATCGTAATAAGTTTTCCATGAAAATGCAATTAATACCATTTATAGATTCGGTGGATAGTATATAAATCGGTAGTCTTGAAACGAGCACTTAGTAGTCGCTGAACTAGTGCACCGAAAGAACGGCAGCTAATTTTTCACAATGACTTTTAAGAAACCTATTGCCTTCTATCTTCTGATCGGTTCGTCCTGTTAACTTTACCCTTGAATTCATTATATGGTTTTATTTGAACTTTCAGCTGTTCTACTACTAGTGAATGGTCCAGCTCAAGGCGCACCATCTGCTCAATCAGTTGCCAATGGATCTCAATCCAGACAATTTTTCGATTTGACATATTTACAAGAATTTTTGTGTCCATATGTTTCGTTGCTGTGTATCCAGGCTGGATTAGGCTAGGATGTGACAAACGGAAATTGTTAACCTGAAGAGAAATGGTTTCTCAATAAAAAATTAGTTTTTTTTGCCTGAATTTATTGATTGATGTTTGTTTTCTTGGCAAATCTTTTTTGGAAAATTGTCCTGATATACAGATTTAACACGTTCATTGCCACACTCTCAATTGGCGGAATCTGGGGTATGTCGTGCTTAACTCGTATTCTCATACTTAAAAAATCCAAAGATGGTATACCACCCAATAAAAACTCATCTGCATACTGTTTTAATTCGTTGATTACCATCTCTGTTTCTAAGTGTGCATCATGCCTAAGTATTTTTGGTAACGCCCTTCTTTGTCCTGGTTAATTTTCCCAGAAAAAAATTCAGTGCTTTGGAGGAAACTGGATGTTAATAAATTTCGCCTGTGTAGGATAAGCTTTATTAGCTCCAAATGCAATGGAGCTTTGTCAAATATGCTTCGATTTGCATGAAGTTTGGATGTTGAAACAGTTAAGCCGTTGTTTGCATCAACGGTAAAGATCACAGTGTAGACTTTATGAAGACCCTCAAGCTTACATGTGTCAACGTATTTACAGTCTATCATCATCAATGGCGTTTCGGCACAAATTGTGTATGTGCCTCTTAATTAAGTATGATATGCATTGATACGTGTTTGCGATGATACGTTGGCCGTTACAGTGTTACTACATTCTGAATAAATATAGCTATAGGGCAATAAACAACCAAATTTAATATGCCTCCACCTTTTTTCCAAGGCTAGTAGGCGCCATCCCCTGCTTGCTTTGTCTGTATTTGAACCAGTGACAGTGACAGTGAAATATCCCCAAAATAGATGAGCCATAGCAGTAAGTGTATGTCGTATTTTTTTATGGCTCCGCCTTTTGCTCACTTCGCTCGTATTAGAGAGGTCGTGGCTTGATAGGCGTGGCCATGGAGTCATCGAGTTTAGCGAATATTGACGTTATTTTATTTAACAGAGCGATTTGGATAGCTTCAAATAGAATCTCTTAAAAATTTAACGGTCGAGGTTGGAAAGTACACACGCTCAAGATTCTGTTGAAATTGGGTCCGTCAAAAATGGCCTATGATTTGTAAAATAGTTTTCTTTGTGAACATTTTGGAGCTCTAATCATGCGTATTGTAGTGACCATGCATTCTTCGTGTTGTAAGTTTTAATAACATTATTTTTAATTGAAAATTCTCGTAAGTCAAAAAATTATGATTCAGGGATGGAATTTATTCAGCATAAATTCGACTGCCGAGTGAAATTTCTTGGCTAATAAATATCATGTAAATAGAATAATTATCCATTGATAAGCTGGCCCAAATTGAATCTTTTCCCCCTGAATATCCTCCACCGATTCGCGTAGCAAGCAATCGATTTAAACGTAACGTTTAGCAACCGAAAACATATCTCAGGATCATCTTGGGCAACAGAATAGATGCATTAAAAGTGATTCGATTCGTAAGGAATTTATTACTTGTAAATTTCTTGAAAATATATTGGGTCTACAACTTGAAAACTGGTAATTTTTATCGAAAAGAAATGCTTTATTCAGATAAATTATTGAAAGAACGTGTCATTTAAAGGATTGTCCATCGGAAGCTACGACTTTTTACCCATAAATCTGGCAATTTGTGAATTCCGTTCCAAGAAAAATGCTCGTCTTTCGAAGCAAAAAATGAATCGAGCCAATTTTTGATTCCTTCGACGGAAATGAACCGTATGCCGGTAAGAGCGTTCTGCATCGATCGAAAAAGGTGGTAGTCGAAAGGAGCAAGGTGTGGGCTATAAGGCTGGTGAGGCAAAATTTCCCAGTGTATGATTTGCACAAACAAACGAAACACTGTTGACACTCATTTTGACAGCTTATGACTCACTTTCAAATGACATATAACTCATGCCATTCAAACAACGCATAAGCAAGTGATGCCATCTAACGTCGGTTACCGGTTTTTAAGTTGTAGACCCAATATAAACAATAATAATCTTGTGAATGACCCGATTTAGCGAGGAATCTTGAAGTGATGTTTCAATACTTCATCATCGGAACACTAGAAGGTGTATTGGGCAGCAACATGTTTTTCAATGATTGTTACCCTGATTTGACAGAGGTACTCATTTATAGTAGAGCGAACTGAACTGTCTTGCATCGAACCACATTTCCAAAAATTGCTTTTTGCTAAACAGCTTCGAACCTGGCACTCGGTGCATTGGAAGCAAGTGATCTTTCCACTTAGATAAACATGTAAGTTGCAAAGAATATTATATATATATTATTTTGATCATTGGAAACATAATAAGAACTTTACATGGTCTCAAGGTTGTAGGGGTCAGATTTGACTAGAACTGCAAGACCAATACCAATTCTGGTCATCACTAGCTACAATACAAAATCCTCGGGGAAATTGACTTCCAAATGTTTGGCAGGATGCTCAAATTTGTGAAAAAAATTGGTCCTTCGAAACGTTATTTACTGAAAAGACTATTGAACTCAAATCGTAATAGAGTGCGCGTGCTAGTCCTCAAAATGATTACAGGTTTTTCACCTCTTCGATAATAGTATAGTAGCGATCGATTTTTATGAATCGTTCGTGTCTGTATTAGCTTTTATCAATTCCAACGGACATTAAAAAGTTTATACAAACCTATAACGACTATATAATAAGGCTGCGTTGACAACCACTTGGCAGTATCCATCTACCCATACTGTTGAGAGGGTGTAAGCTTGCAAAATGGCAGCCGTTCGAAGGACTTCTAGTGCACGCCTCCTCCTCGGTTAGTTCTGTAAATGTCTGCTTGATTCTCTACTGATTGTGTTTCATCTAGAATTTCTAGTGTTGAGCCTTGTTTCCGTTGAACTAGTCCAGGGTGTGCCTGGTCATCTCACAGCGGCCGCCATCAATAATGCCGGGGTAGCTAGGGCTGCCAGTGTGGCTGCAGATGCCGGAGCGGTTGTTGCACCAATTGTCGAGACAGTCGCCAAGGGGGCAGCTGCTGTTGCTACCGGAGCGGTAGCGAAGCCCGTCATCCTGAACGCCATCGGGAATGTAATCACCGCGCCTATCGTGGGAACCGCTGTAGCGGGTGCTGTTGCCACGCCCATCATCAAGAATGTTGCTAAAGCTGCTGCGGCTGGACCGATCATTGCCTCGACCGCCACCGGTGCCCTTGCTGTACCTGTTATTGAAAATGTTGTGAGGGGTGCGATTGCTGCGCCAATTATCGCGGGAGCTGCAGGAGGTATGACCCCTAATATAGTGGTTGCTGCTGCTGCCAAGAAAGCCATCAAACAGATTATTCGAAATGCTGCTGGGACTGCGGCTATTGCACCTATTGTTGGACAGGTTGCCTCTGGAGCGATTCTTGCGCCGATTCTTGCGAATGCAGCGGCCAGCGCGGTTGCTGGATCCGCTGCAACAGCTGCAATCATCGCCCCCGTAGTGACGAAAGCGGTTCAAAAAGCAATTAGTGCACCTGCCGTTGGAGCGCTAGCTACCGCTGCAATCCCTCTACCGATCATAGGAACAGCCGCTAAAAAAGCCATTGCCCCGATCATTGCCAATGCTAAGGGGGCTGCCATTGCTGCGCCTCTTGCCGCTAAAGCTGTAAAGACGGCTATCGCTGCTCCTCTAATCCAAAATGCAATAACAAGCCTGATCCTTGCGCCCGTCATTGGCGGCGCTTTGGCGGGAGCGATTTCGGTACCAATCATCAAAAATGCTTTGAAAACTCTGATCGAGGTTCCAATAATAGAGTTAGCTACCATGAATGCATTGTCTCCGCCCGTCATAGGAGCGGCTGCCGCGGGAGCTGCCGCACCGATTGTCACAAATGCTATTGGGAGTGCTGTTGCTGGACCCCTCATTGGAGCACTTGCTGCGACCGCCCTCGCTGGGCCCATCATTACAAGTGCTGGCGTAAGCGCAGCTGCTGCACCTCTTGTCGGAACAATAGCTACTCAAGCAATAGCTGGATCAGTAATTAAAAACGCCATCAAGAGTGCGATTGCTTCGCCAGCGGTGGGATCGGTTGTATCGGGGATAGCAATCACACCCCTCGTCAAAAAAGCCTTGCGTCGTGCAATCCGCTTGAATCCTGCTACGGCCGCCATCGTACCTCTTCTTGCTAGTAGCGCAATTCCGACGATTGTTGGAATCATCTTAACGAATATCATGCCGCTAATTGCAGCCGAGTCGGTGGTAGAACCAATTGCCGCCCTTCGGAGTATACTGCGACCGATTTTGGCCGCTGAAGTGGGTGTAGGTGCAGGTGGTATTGCTGCTGCTATTGCAGAGGCGATTCTTACATCTTTGACAAGACTACTTATCCCTGGCGTTTGAGTTGTCCAAGAAATATGTCCTTTTTGTCGATGATCCGGACGCCACTTGGACTTGAAAAAGGGTGGCTAAGCGTGAAACAGTAGATATTGATAACATGAATAAAAGAATTATTAGGAACAATTCGATTAAATTATTTTGTGGTATTTGTGGTAACTAAACAAGATGCGGCATCACTGTCAATTTACCAGGACGCTATCACAAATCGTCAGGTAACTGCAACTGCCAATCCAGCACCACATTCCATTTTCGAAAACTACTTGTCGCCAAGCAACTTCGAACCTGGTACTCAGTGCATTGGAAACATCCGCTCTATTTTGATAAATTATCAACTTCCAGAGAATATGGTAAATGATATCAATTGCTTGTGTGTACCATTTTACCTTTTATCTTTTTTATTCCTATTAATCTTCCCTGCATTATTATAACACTTCATTTTACACTTTCCGCTTCCGATGGTTTTTCTATAATATCATGACTAATATCCCAATTCGCATCGATTTTGCGACTTTTCCGACGCTGAAACAGCATAGCATATAAATTTACCATGACAAAAAGGACATAGGCAAAATAAGATGAAAAGTTCACTTATCTTTTTTTTTGTTGGCGAAGGAAAATCTAGGACAGAAAAGGCAAAACGATTCCAAGGAGAGATGATAATGTAACTCTTGATGAAAATCGATAATATGTGGCTGCGATATTTACATCCATATACATATATTTAAACTTGCGGAAAAGGAGCGAAATAAAGGGTTTTTTTGTAAGAAAAACTCACCAGTTATATGAGTCGTTGTTAAGTGTGAATTGTAATTTGACTATATTTTTGTGATAGCGAAACAAATGTTTAAATAATCAGTACGCATCGAACAATTTATTTTGTTAAACAAAAAGGATGCCAACAAACAACCTGAAGCTAGTCATGAGGAAAAATTTCCTATCAATTTATAGGGTAACGTGAAATTTGGATTGACTCTATTTATATTCATTGCCTTCGTTGCATTGTTGACAATGGAGAGACATTGGAAATGTCGACGTAGTGGCGCCAGGATTCGTGTACATAAGTTGTCCTGTTGAATAGGGATAGTTCCGTTCGTTGGGGGGATTCAATAAAAGGAAATATGAGTACTTACTTAAATGGTGTTTTGCTGGCACGATGGTCTCGAATATTCATTCAAAATAAAAATGCTAAAAGATGTTGTAAGGTTCAATATGATAATGTGGTTCTTTTGTGTTATAAAGACTCTGATATTGTTCTTCAAATAATTTGTGAAAAAATACCAAATGTATGAAAAAGACCTTCGATTCAGGTTCATATTGAAGAGAATCCAGAATACGTGGGTTTGTCATTGGTTGCATTTGATTTGGAACGTTTCTCCCTCTTTTTGCTTCGTTTATGTATACGAACCAATTTATATTTTATGGCTTGCAAAAGATTGTTTTAAGATTCTGTTGGACGAACCAATGTTCATTATCTTCTTAATTTTCATTTTCTCTTTTAGTTTAAGGCGTTACACCACAGTAGAAATTTCAAAAAATGAATTTTATTTTTATTGGCTTAAAAAATCCTTTGAACACCTTAGAATAAGAGACAAAACGATTTTATATCTGCCAGAAATTGTTTTTATTGTAATTTCGAGCTCCTCCTCGACCCTCCCAACTGCTCCGAAACGACTACCTGCGCTAAATACGACACCTGTTCTTCGGGTACAGCATTATGTCTTACCATTCGATATCTAACTTCTTTAATACACTAATAGATGTCGTTAGAAATATTTTCAAGGATTTTGAAAACAAATTAGGTTAGTACAGCGTCCCTTGATGTTGATAGAAGACGTAAAGTAAAGTCAAAACTTTAAACGCGTTTTTCTCGAAACTCAAACAGTTTTCTATTTTTTCACTCCAAGTAATATCACATCTTTAAAACAACATTCCACGTAGAAATACGTAGCTGATTTTCGACAAGTTAATATTTCAATTTTTTGGGGTACAAATAAGTGCCCGTTTTTTGGTAGTTAAATGTTTTTTTTTCAATTGCTCGCCAATTTAACAAAAGCGAATATTTTCAAAATCCCCTACGTATTTCTATAGCTATACTGATTTAGTTTAAGAAAAGAAAATTTATTTTGTTCCAGATTAATTTTTGATGCACTTCTACTGCGTGCCGCGGCGGAGACCCTCCAAAAAAAAAACACGTTCCGCAGAAACGGCTGTTGGCCAGCCATTTTGTAATATTTTTTAATTAACAAATTTTTTTCCAAACTTCAAAACATGCTTAACAACATCCTTAAAAAGAATTGCCTTTTTACTTTTCCTTCCACTTGAAAAAAAATCGCAAAAAACCTTACATTTTTCGCACTCTCCTGTGGTGTAGACCGTAACGGGGATAGCCCGAAAAAATGGATGCTTTTTTAAATTCGTGTACAAAAAAACGACAAAAGGTATTGAATTGAAATGTTGTATATTTGTTTATTAACATTTAAAGGGTTAAAATTCATATTTATTGAAGAAGAAAACAAAATGGCGGCGGCCGCAATGAAGTACTCCATCAGCATCAAAAAAATGTCAATTGGGCCTCGTAAAATTGTGAGCAAAATATTGATCTGAAAGCAAATATGCAAATATTTTCTTGTTATTTAGATCATAAACGACGATAAATTTAGAGCAAAAAAAATTTTTTAGACGATTTGGCGCGCACTTGAAATTGCGATGATTGAATTTTGTAAGTTTTCATTTTGAAAAAAAGTGCTCTTCCTCCGTTCCGTCGTTTATGATCTAAATAACAAGAAAATATTTGGATATCTGCTTTCAGATCAATATTTTCGCCACAAATTTATGATGATGGAGTACTTTATTGCGGCGGCCGCCATTTTGTTTTTTTCTTTTCAATAAATATTTTTTTTTCTCCTTTAAACGTTAATAAACAAATATACAAAGTTTCAAGTTAATACCTCTTGTTTTTTTGTACATCAATTTTTAAAAAAAGCATCCATTTTTTCGGGCTCAATACTAGACTACCCCCTTAAGACCAAATTTTGTAGAAACTGAACAATACCGGTAATCATTTGTGATCAAAATTTTACACCATGCCAGTAATAAAATTGAAGTGAGCATACGAGCGTGGTTTTAAAAATCCGTTTAAATGCAGAAAGACGGTATCACTGATGTCAATTTTGGTGATTTTAAAGATTTTAAAGAAGGGTTTAAAGATTTAAAACTATTTAATTATAAATGGTTTTCAAATGCTCGCAGTGGAATAAACCATAAGGTCACTACTTCAGAAATCTATACTATAGTCAAATTGAAGGAGGTCAATGTCTTAAAGTAAGCAAAAATTTATTTGAAGGAGCTTAGGACCTCAGTGCCTATAAACTTCATCTCCAATGCTATCACTGCATCCGTCGCGGATGCGTTTACAAAACAGATTCTTCGTGACGGCTTGCGCTCGCGCAGCAAGCCAGTTCATCCGCTGCCGACAACGGAGTTATGGTGATTCCGCTCGTCATCCAGTTATGATCACACTGCAGCGAGTATGATTGTTCCCACTTGGATTCATTACACACGATCCTTAAATATCTGTTGAATATAAGGGATTGGATGGAAAATATAAATCTTCCAAGGAAGTCTTTGTAGAAATCAAAATCAATTAATTTGTTCCGAACAAACACAAAAGATTTCTTTGAAAAAATTCACCAAATTGGGACTTATTTTATGAAAGATGATGTTTAAGTTTTATCTTTCATTTATAATTAGGTATTCCAACATGTACTATTCAAGGATTTGTTCAGAATGGTTCGGTGATACTAAGGGTCAAAAATTATTTCGAATAAACAGCTTAAACACCAATGAATCGACGATTAACTATCCACACAATCAGGTGGTGAAGCAATGCAGACAGTGAAAGGACTACACATACATAGTGTCACATAATATCAATTTCGCTTGATTCTGCAATGAAATCACGAATGCGTTCCCAGTCAAAAAGAAATAATTCAAGCCGAGTCGCCGTGCAAGAAGCAAAACTGCAAGGGACAACACAGACGTGCTTATGCTTACTTAAATGTGCAATAAAGGGCCTTCGCAGAACTGGTTGTAAGTAGGCAATCAATCCATAGGTTCCTATCCAGTTTGGCTGCTATCTAGTGCTGCTGGTAAAGTTTGCAAGAACTACATACTTGGACGCGGAGGAATTCAATACGGCCGCGAGTTCAACCGTGCTAAATATAGTTTGCAGTAGTAGTAACGCCGTAACATGATTATAATGAATGTTGTTGTCGTCTGCTTGACTTGCCTACACACAGAATTCAAAGTACATAAGGTCTATGGGTTTTTGTATCTTTTTCCAGCTAATCTGGAAATGATGGATAAAAGATGAAAGACGAGAGAATGGTGTAGCCAGCATATGTCGTGGTGAATGCAGAAGCGCAGCTTCATGTTGTCGAGGACAACTAGGCGTATGGAAGACATGAACGGAATATAAGTAAAAGAAATATTTAGAATGCAGTCAAGATTCTCTGGTTACGCCAACAATCTTTTGATATTGCTTCCTTTTCATGATATACTGTAAACAATTTCAGCGGTGTATATGTTCAAATAATTTGATAACATGAGTTGGATTTAAGGGGGCAGTTTGGGTCTATTTTTAAAAAAAGAAGAAATTCTCTTCGGTAAATTTTACAATAAAATGTTTAAAAAAAACATCGTTAATGGTGGGATTTACATAAACTATTATTCGTTGTAATAAAAGTCAATGGTGTAGCCTTTACTTGCTAAAACAGCGGCGCAGCGTCGGAGCATTGAATCCACCAAGCGTTGACAATTTGAAACTGGGATATCTTCCCTGACTCTTTGTTCTACGCGCCATAATTTTGCTACGCTGCTGGGCTTTACCTTAAAAACTGCTTCTTTGACATCAATCCAAAAATTTTCTATGGGATTCAAGTCAGAGGATTGGGCTGGCCAACCCATAACTTGAACCCCATATGACGCAAACCAAGCTTTAGCTAACGTACTAGTATTTTTTGGATCGTTGTCCTGTTGTAGGATCCATCTCATAGGCATATTCCATTCAGCGTAAGGAAGCATAATTTTTTAATAATTTCTGTATAAATTTTCCCAGTCATTTTCTCTTTTATCCAAAATATTGGAACAGTTCCATAACAGGAAAAGCATCCCCACACATAAATCTTCGCACCACTATGCTTTACAGTCGCTATTGTGTCATCAGGATTATGAGAAGCATTTGGTGGTCTTCTAATGTACTGTCTGCGACTAGGACTACGAAATAAAACTACTTTGGACTCATCAGTCCACAGAATATTACGCCATTTAAGAAGAGGCCAATTTTCTCGCTCTCTCGCAAATTTCAAACGACTTTGACGATGTTGTCGCGCTTTTGTAATAAAGGAAACTTTTTTTTGGACACCTACCTAACAATGATTTTCCATGAAGTCTTCTTCTAATTGTAGAAGTGTCTACTTCTAAATTAAATTCTTCTTTTACCGTAGTCAATGTCAAAAAAGGGTTCTTTTTGACAGCTCGCGCTATGCGTTCGACCTCATGTGAATATAACTTTCTTTTCTGGCCCCTTGTTTCCGGTTTTTCTTTCCATTTTTTTAGCGTTGACGATCATTTTGCTGGAGCATCCAATTGTCCGTTCTATGCATTTGTCAGTTTCCCCTTCTCGTAATAACTTTCTAATCAATTCCTGCTCTTCCGCAGAACAAAGTTTGCCTCGATCCATTTTCTAAGTTCAGAATAGAAATAGAAACATTAGATTGATGTAACACTGTACAATATTTTAAAGTATAAAGATCTTCTGCAGGTACTGCTTCGAGGAAATAAAATCTCACTGCTATTATTTTGCACAAAGAAAAAACGAATATTTAACACTCAAGCCCCTTGAGCGGGGATTTGAACCCTCTGCCTCGAGAGCAAGAGTCGGGCGCTCTGCTCACTGAACCAGCCGCTCTACTCTTATATTTGCACATCATTGCTATGTATTGTGCTCACTTTGAATTTTAAGACAAACTTCCGTTCGCTTTTTCGTTCGGTACGTTTTTTTCTGGGCTCACTCTTCTCGCTCACTTTTCGTTAAAACCTCCGTAAAGGAAGCTAAACTTGCAAAAATATTATTGAAATTTGATCCAAAAGCCCCAGACTGTCCCCTTAAGGAACATTGATTTTAACTCACTCAGTGAGGTTGCCTCGAAAGCAGCTTATTGAAATTGATAACCAAAATTTCATCTGGAAATCCGGATAACGTCTGATGTCCTTGAAGAAGTATCTCTTCAAAGTTCTATGTTAGAGAATAATTATAATTTCAGTTTATTTCTGCATATTTCTTTTGTAATCCTAGAACTACCGAACTACTTTCCATTTAAGTTGATTGACATTTGTCGAGGGGCAAGTGTTATTCAATAGCATTTAAAATTTCACCTCTGTTGGAAGCTTTCCCATTTTCTTTTCACTTGGGTGATTTGATACTCAAATCTTATAAGTTACAAACAGTGAAACTTGAGAATCTTTTAAGTGTTTTTTGCGGGTTAAAAACATTCTTTGATCAATTCCCGCAACGGATCACAAAATTATATTATTATTATTTTTGAACGTAAAAGTTATAAAAAGTTATGCATTCCTAAGTGTACATGATTTGCTTCTCGCTGTCTTCTAATCACGCCAAGCCACACATCAAGAACGTGTGCAAATTATAAGAGTTTCCAAATATTTAGGCGCAGAATGTGAAAAAGAAAAAGTACATATAATTACACAAGTAATTCCTACAGCCACATAAAATAATCAGAAAAAAATATTCATCATTTCTTATTTTTCTCCAAACAAAAAAGAAAAGAAAATAAATCCTCTCCAAATAAACACATTAAATTATTTTTACATTGCCATGAAAATTAAGTTGCTTGCACTTAAATAGTTTTTTTCTCTCCTGGTATTTTTCTACTTAAAACGAATATTTTCTTTTCACCACTATTCAAATGTAAACACACTCAAACGCAATCACTAACATACACGCGTAATTACGCTTCTTATTCGCCCAATAATTTCCACAATTTAATTTTAAATTAAACAGAAAAATATGTTTTGCTAAATTTAATTTGTTTGTTTGGAGTGTTCATTCGAAGTTTTTTTCGCGGAATGATGATGAGAGAGTACATTCAGTTTCAGAGATTGAATAGAGATCGTCACCGCGCAAACACACGACTTTTCTTGGAAAGCATGTAAAATGGCGCAGTTTAGTAAGAAAGATACGCATCTCATGCTATTTTTAAGATATGCAGATAAATTTGGAGTGTTCTAAATAATGGAAAAATGATGTTTGTTCAATTATGTGTGTCGTTTATTTTGAATAGCACTTAAATTGGTGATTTTGTAATTTCTGACTGCTGCCGAGGTTGTTATTCGTTTTTACGAGTACAAATTTCAAATATTGTTGCTATTGGTTTGAGAAATGATTCATTGGATATCTTCAAGCCAAATTTCCTATATAAAATGCAACGAAAATTCACAATTTTCCAAAGCAACAATTTAGTAATCCATACTACCATAATCAAAAGATGTCACTAGTTGATATTTGCATGTGGCATTACCACTGTTGCGGTAAGAGCTGTCGTAAATTTCCCGCCAGGTGGTTCGCGACTGATTAAATATACCAGCCTATTTGTCTGACAGCTCCGACCCCATGTGAAGTAAAATTTAAAGTTAACTATTGGGTGTATATGTACATTGAAAACCGAACTTTTAACTTATAATTATCTCAATTAATTAATGAATTTACATGTTATTAAAAATATTGTCCATCGCTTGCAATCACTTTTTCTTTTGTAGCGTTCGAGGTGCATTGCATTCATGCAAAATTGCCTTTCGACATCTCTTGGCTTCATCTTGCATGTGGCACGAGTCTTCACTGAGGAGGGTCTCTAATTCTTCTTTTTCAAATTTTTCTCTCTTGACCAGAGCGCTCTTTGTCCTTGATGGCGAAATCGTCACTTTAGAAACGTTTAAATCACTTAAAAAACTGTGTTCTAGATTGTTGCCCATAAACATCCACCAGCAAACGATGACTTTCGGGAAAAGTTTTAGTGGAAAAAAGTATTCCAACAATACTTCCCGCTAATGCTGTTTTTTCGGCAATTTTCAAAGTTTTCCATGAGGGTAAACAACTTATGCGCACTCAATGTTAGCAAATTGTCTTTGTGGCTTTGACAGCTAACCGATGGTACTTCAAAATGACATATATGTCATTGGATTGTAACAGCGCGTGTGCTACTTTGGCCATCTGTTGTAAAAGTTCGGTTTTCAATGCATACACCCAATACATTAAGTAACATAAGTTTTAATTTATTTTCGATAAACGAATAAAAAAAAGGTTTTTTTTTAGTTAGAATTGATATTAAAAATTGAAAAATCGTTGAAAAATACATCTCGAAGTGGCTCCCTCGGGAGACTCATAAACCAACGAAATCTTTTTGGTTTTTTGTCATCAGATGATCGAATGATGAGTTTGTGATGTGCATCGTAAAACTTCTTTTTTTGAGGTGCCTACGAAAATTTGCTGTCAGTGGCTCAATAATCAATATTTTTGGACCAAAATTCCAGAGAATACTCTTGAACGATTACATTATTATGTACTTTATTCAGAAATAAATTAATATTTACAGTACTTTCAAAAAAATATCTTAAAAATATGCTTAAAATATGTCAAATTAACCATACTCCCTCCTTAATAATGAAAGTTAAAGTGAATAACATTCTGAAAAACAATTTGAAAATTCTATTACCGAACCCGCAATCATCGCACAGAGAATAATTTTGACACTGCCGGTCATTGTGGATCCAGAAAAGCAATCCACTCGAAGGCTTAGCAATATAATTTGATATGAGTTATTCCATTATTTGTGACTAATTTTCGGTCCATCCAATACTTGCTGCGTGCGTTAGCACCGCTGACAATTTTCTTCCCAAGTACTGTCTTGCCTAAACGCTTTGCGGCGACTATTATCCAACTGATCTATAAGGGCGGTTAGCAGTTTTCGAACTGAAATGACTCCAACAAATTTTGGATACCGTGATCAGTCAGCCGGTTTAATCCTTTGCTATTTTTCTTTGAATTTTAGTTTTTTTTATTATTTTACGATAAAAGTAACTTTCATCAAATCTATATTCGTATTTAACTCCACAAAATAGCAGATACATATAATGGAAAGAATAATCTTTCTGATCATATCGATCCGCTCATTAGCAGTCATAGTTGGTTACACAAAATATGCCGAGCGGCATCAATCACCTCCATTTATCACATTTAAATTACCTTTTTTTGCTAATTATGAGCTGGTTGAGCCGTAAACTTCGGTCACAGGTGTCTTCGCCGCAATCAATCTATCCACAGGCCTCGTGTGACGCTGATAAAAGACCTGTGGATAATATTTTCTATCTTTTCTTTAGAACTATTGATTGAATATCATCATGTTTTGGGATTTCTTCTATAGATTATTGGCTCAAAAAAAAAATTCACATGAGTATGTAATCGGATGCTTTCCTTCGTTTACTTTTCTATAAACATTAACACCGCAATGCGTCACATTAAAATCAGTAAACAACTTTTCCCTTCAAACATGCCATCAAGATCAAAGTTCGACAACATTTTTCCGATACAAATATGTATATGTATGTTGTTGTTTTATTGTTGCTAGGAATTTGAATTAGTAAATAAATTTGCAATGTTGTCGGAACGCTAAAATTCAAATTAAAAAACCAATCGAGTTTTAGCTTTTTCCTCAACACCTAACATGGCAAATGCGACGCAATAGTCAACAGTCGTCCTTGAATGAGTTTTTTTTATTGGTCCACAATAGAAAACTTGTCTCACAAGATAAACTCGGAAATAGTAGTCTCGGATATGCACTGTATCAATTAAAATGGTTGATTTTATATGATTAACGAAATTGGAAGAGAGGGGTTAGCCATCTGCTATTCGTTCCAATGTTTAGTAAACAATCTATATTGCGTTTTAAATTGAAATACAACGATTAAATCGATATACCAACAGTAATTTCTATTGGCAAGGCTACAATTGAGTGTTTGTTCCATGATAATAATAATAATAATTAGCAGCCGCGACTTACTCACCGATCCATTCATTCATAACAACAAAAGACAACACAAATATTGCTGCACTTCCATGCCATCATTAATCAAGGTGGACTAGATGGACCGTTGTGAAATGTGCAAGGAAAATATCGTGTGCACATTTTGATGCATTCTGTGTGGAGGAAATACTTTCCAAATGCCTTTGGGCAGCTTCGAATAAATTTTAAACGAAACATAGTTTCGATACCCTCTCAATCAAAGAGGAGATTCCACTCATCCATCCACCCTACAAGGGTTAACAACACCAAAGATTGTTCGCAAGGTCATGCCGCTTCCTCTCACCACCCACACTATTGAAGAGAATAGTTTGTCTACTGCGGTAACTTCCGCGCCAACTAATTTCCACAAAAATTTATTGTTGGCGTGCATCTTTTTCTGTCGTGTCAATAATATATAATAAAAAAATTGTATATATGTTAACGTCTAAAAAAAATACGCGTGAATACGTGATGGATAGAAAAAACAAGAATAATGCGCAGTTCAGCAGCTGAGGTGAGGCTTTCGCCCGTCCGGCCCCCAGCGAAAAAGTGAATTTTTTCTCGTCTCATTGACACCAACTTGACTCGGTACTTGAGAGTGGTATAGTAACCAAATAAACTAAGCAAATAATTATTGTTAATTTATGTTCTCTCTGTTTTTTGTGTGGCTGTTTCGCGGCATTTGAATTTGCTTTGCCGTGGCAATGGTGGAATAATACGTAAGCGAAGCATTCGCGCGCGGTCGAATTCGAGGAGCAGCTTTCACATGAGTCATCCAATTAACCATAATGGATTAATTATGGGGAAATAAGAAGCCGATGGCTTGGTATTGCAGTAATTTTGGCATTGTTTTTAAATTTATCAATGCTTGATAAAAGAGACGCATTTGTGGGGTGGACAAGTTCAGAAACCTGAAAAAGTGAAGGAACGTATCTAGAACACCCGTATCCATTTTTCTACATCCATACTCCCCTAATGTTCCCTTGTTCACATCAACAAAAGCGTCACGCATTCACAAAGAAGATCTGCCATGTATGCGATGAATGCCGCTCTTTGTGAATCAGTAGTTCAATTAGGAAGCACCACTTTACCGAGTAAGATGACCCCGATCTCGATGGTGATCTCATGGCCTTCACCCTCAAGGGATTAAATGCGTGGAAAGAAATTCGTTGATAGTCTTTTCCAAAGAATGAGATCTGGATTAGTCATCAATAGGGGCACAAAGTTTCTTTTGATTAATCCAATCTGTTCCTTCCATATTTTCCGAAATCTTTAAGGTAAGATTGAAATTAAATTATGCAAAAAAATGCGATTTAATCTGATCCTATCTTAGTTAGCCGCCTTAAAAAACCTTCACACGCTCGCAAACAGCCATAGCCATAGTCAAAACCGGATATCCACACAAAACGCTGTCCATCCACTGACACTTTGGGCTCCTCCAGCTCTCCGAAATAACACACTTTAAGCATATGTAGGGGCACAGCCTGTCCCTTTCTAACGCCGAGTTAAATTACATAAAAGTGTGTGTCTTACTACTTGCGAAACACTCTTCACTCGTACAGCTCTCGATTTAGTGATACTCTTTCGTTTTGGTTTCGTAGTACACTTTGGCTTGGTCTAGCTGTTGCTACTACTAGTATACTTTCAGCATATTTAAGCCGGCTTACTATCACACTTTCAGCATGTAGGGTACAGCTTTTCCTGATCTAACCCTAAGCTAGATTGCATGAAAGTGTGTGTCTTGATGCTTATCTCTCCATGTGCGTAGGATCAAGGATCGTTCGGGTTTAAGCGTATTTTTTTCTCGATCTGAATTATCTTCCGAACTTTACAACAGATTGGCCGAACATGATAACTTCCCTTAATTACAACGTTCTATGTTGAATTCCTGGTTGAAATTTCTCATCCTCCTGTAGAAGCCCGTTTCGATGGTCTCACCGTTTTTCTCAAAAAAAAAAAATCTTTAATAAAAGTACTTCCGAGAAAATATTCCTGTGTTATTGGAAAAAAGCTCTGCTTGTCCCGATCTATAAAGATTTTTAAGCTTAGTTTTTAGAACCGTAGCCGTCCTTGATCACGGTTTTAGGTAATTCCATCCGACGTGAGATCCCGTTCCGCCAATTTAACTGCCATATACGCCTTTTCCGCGTGCCCCGTTTCGATATTATTGGTGATTTTAAACTTGAACTTGAGTTCATGCGTTCTGTTCCTCCAGGTGCTGACGATTATATTCCATATTTCCACTATTTATCAAAGATTCAAACCCGCACAAATAAACAAATATGCTTCGATTCGCATGAAATTTCATAGTCTATATAAACGATAAAATGTGTTCCAAAGTCATTTCTGAATAGTAAAACTAATATATAGTAAATTTATCCAGGTACTTACTAGTTTATTGAATTGTAGTAAAATTTTAACTCCTGGTTGGGATGCTATTTCAAGAAAGGGGAGCGTTCCAAGCTCCCTTAAAAATAACTGATTTTCTTTTCAAGCTCAGATACCTTTTTTTTTTTTAGATTCTTCACATCTCAATTAACTTTCATAATTGCAGCTTCAAATTTGATAGTATGAAAGCATTGCAGAATATCTAAAATCTCGAAAACAGTGTTTCCTTATAAAAAACCAATGAATTTTCATAAAAATCAAATGCGCAAAAAAATTAACCCAATATATAATAATCAGTATTTGATGTCTCATGAAATAAAGAATGAAGCCATGCTGTGCGAAACATGCAGATCTACAAAGTATCTTAAATTAAAGTCAATTGGATAATTTCATACTGTAGATTGGCGGATCCTTCTCAGTTGACATTGCCTGAGAGACCTTTTAAATTTGCAAATTGGATCGGGGACGACATTTTTAGCGTAATGCAAACTTTTATTTTTTTATTTTGAATCCATTCAGCATACACTGAACTTGAAGCTATTCATCGGAACATATGTGAGATAGGGATAGTTTAAATTGGAGATTTATTTATTATTATTTATTTTTACATTTCTTTTAGTTGACATCATTAGATTTCTTTAAATTCTAGAACATTACTTGAATGCCCTGGTGTTTATTGATAATTTTTGTTTGGTGAATGACTTAGTCTGCTTCTTTCAAAATTGGAGGTATCCAATCGATTCTGCAAAATATTACCTTCGTCCAATTTGAACTGATTTTTTCTTGGCTTGCGCTGCAGTTTACTGACCTACAAATTTACTAGCTTTCTTTGCGTCCAAAAAAATTGAAGCTACCTTCGTTCAAGCCATTCTTTGGTAATTTCGGTTACATTTGTCGTGATACACTTTTCACAATTGGAATGGGTTGGACAAACTGCCGCGCGATTTTCATAGAAGAAGGTCGTCGCAGCCATAGCCTTGACATTCCAATTGGGAAAATGCACGGTACACAAAATGCGAGTCGACTAGGAGATCGCGGATTGGTAAGTGGATGGATGAAATCGGTTAAATCGGTCATAAGCGAAGGGAAGTACTTCATTCGGGGGTGTGGAGTTAGAAGTATGGCGAACCGCTTTTTAATTTTGCCATTTTTAGAAAGTTTGATAGATTTTCTAGAGGCAAACTTTAAATAACCACTTGAAATCTCGAGTGTATGTCCAAGCGAACACTTAGAATTAGGAAAGGACTTTTTGACAATTAGTTCAGCCACAGAGTTTTGATTTGTGATTGAGATTGTTTGGTGAGAATTTTCGGGTTTCGTTTTTAAATTTTTCTCTTCAGTTAAGATTTAAAATTGCTATGAGATCTTTCATGATGTCCAAAGGATTGAAGGAGTCATCCATTCAATTTTGGCGATACAAAGCAGTGTTTTGAAGACTTCTGGGAGGTCTTTTGATTACGATCATAATATTTGAACGTGCAAACTTCAATTTCATCATTCCATGTGATATCCTTGCGGGTCTTTAATGTTTTGAGAGATGATCAACACTTCTTTGATTTCATCGAGCAACTGGAATAATCGAAGCCCGATTCAATAGCCCAGGAAAGGTAATACTCTATCCACGAATGAACATTCAATACGTAAATTTAAATAGTACTGAACTATTTAAATTTACAAATCTAATTTACATGCAAATAATTTTTCCTAATTTAAATTAAAACGCTAACAAGTTTTACTTCCATCTAATTATGAAGTTATATTTATAGAAGCGAAATCGTGCCAAGCAGATTAGCAAATCTTTCTATAGAATCAATTTTAATGGATATGTATATTTATATACTTCCTTAGGAAGCACCATTAAATAGACTATTTAAATTTGATTTGATTTCATTTGATTAAATTTATTTTTTCAATTAGGCAAGCTCATATACCGCGTAGGAAAATGGTGTGAAAATATTTTCAACTTACAATAGACTATCCTAAAATGAAGTTAACACTTCAAGTAGGGCGTAGAAATACCATCAACCTCTCTAATCGATTTGATAATCAGTTCACAAAGAATGTTTGCCTTTCAAATCTTCACATCCACAAATCTAAATCATTAGCAATAAATCGCGCATACTTGGCTCAATTGACGATAAAATTTAATTAATCCATGCATAATAAAATTTGCAAATATGTAACATGAAATTTTTTATCAACGCGCTTAACAATTCGCATTTATTTAACTGTATGTACTTGCTTATATATTAGACAAAGCTAATTTCGACATTAACACAGCTTAATGGTGGCAACAAAACCGTATCGGTATATGTTTTATTTGATATCTGATAATGACGCCGACATGTTATATTAGTAAAATAAGGGAAAATAGACAATTAAGCTGATAAAGTGGTTTGCAAATACTCTGATTGCCCTTAAGTAGGCACTAGAACTAAGTTTTTCGTATGCGATTAAATTCTTTGTAAATATTAGTGCAGATACTGCAGTTTCAATTTGATCTGTAACACCATAGATGATGATGATAAGATGATGTCAAATGGTAGCACGGACGTTCCTTGAGTGTCAGGGTGCAAAATGAGTTTATAATGCATATAAGATATGATTGGTGAAAAATGTTAAAAAAATTTACCCTTGCCGAATAATAGCAATAAATATCCCAAAAAGAAAAAAAAGCTTTTTTTATATATTTTTTTACCATTTAAACCAACACTTAGGACCTTCATAATTCGATTGGAAAATCTTTATAATATAATAAAACAGCACACAAATTTTCATCAAAATCGATTTAGTAGATTTTGCATTATAATTTTGCAATCTAAATTAATTTTAAAAAATTCAAAATTTTCTAAAAGGCTTTTTTACATTATTTTTCAATTCATTGCTATTTTGCGGCAAGGGTAAAAAAACTCTAAAAAAATTTGACTACTCATATTTTATAGAAAATTTAATTACACAACTGTTATTCCCTCACAAATTTGCTCGAAAATGAATCGTTTTTAAAGTTATAAGTGAGAAAAGTAGGAAAAAATCGATTTTTTTTATAATTTTTAAACATTTCGATTTACTTATTAATGTTCCCGACTTTTTTGAAAGGGGGAAGATAAGTCAATCATTGCAAAAATCACTCAACAGCCAACTGAAAACAGATCCGCCCTGGTCTAAAGAGTTTTTTTTACACTTTTCACGATCCCCAGTTTCTGATCTTTTCTCGGAGTTGTTCCTTCAGACTTTTGATTTGGTCTTCGCTTATTTTTTTTTTGATTATTTGACTCCATTCTTTGCGGAGCTCCTCTACATTAGGAACACCTTCTTTTGTCTTTTTTTAAACTGCTTTTAATATCAATATCGTTCGATCGGTCGAAGCTCTGGGACGTTTCGTGGACTTAACTCTTTTTCCACAAAATTCATACTATGTTTTAAAACCATTGTAGCGTATTTTTAAATTAAATTTTTATTTTAAAAACAAATGTAGAATCGAACATACAAATGCTAAAAAATTAAAACAGTTACATACATTATTGAAATTTGGACAGAATTCAAGTGTTATAGCCTTAAGGGGGTAGTATGATATTTTATTTTGTTTTCAGCATTCAATAGTAGAACTCTTCAAGAGTATTCAGTTAAAATTTTAGGTCGATTTTAGCAAAACTGACGGAGCTACAGGATTTTAAAACTCTGTTCTGCGACGCGCTATAAACTTTAACCCTTCGTCTGCCTATGTTTTTTCGGCACCTGCGGTCTGCCTACATATACCGCATTCAATTATTATTATTATTAATTTAATTACGATGGCTAGAATGGGACTGGGACAGCGAAAGTTGGAGACAGGTACTAGAGGGGCGTTACTTTTTTTACAGAGGTACAGCAGCGCCCTTCCTAGCGGTGTACAAAAGTTACAACTTTTAATTTTCGCTCAGACGAAAATGGCCCAGATAGGCAGTCGAAGGGTTAAATCGGCTGTTTCTCGCGTTTTTCCAACACTTGGCATTTTCAAAGCCGGTGAACGCTCTAACTCAAAATCTATTTATCCGATCCTTTTCAAATTTTGCACACTTATTCTGTACATAAATAACCACGTCGAGATATTTTATTTTTGATGATTATAATTTGTTTCATAATAACAAAGTTATCGATTTTTAATAAAAAAAAAATTAAAAAATTCGTTTTTTTTATTTAGATTTGATACTAAAAATTGAAAAATTGTCAAAAATATATCTCGATGTGGTTACCCCGGGAAACTCATAAACTAACGAAATATTTTTGGTTTTTTGTCATCAGATGATCGAGTGATGTGTTATGCACCGCAACACTCCTTTTTTTTAGGTGTCTACGAAAATTTGCTGTCAGTGGCTTAGTAATCAATATTTTTGGACTAAAATTTTAAAAAATACTCTTGAGTAATTATATTATTATGTACTTTGTTCAGAAATAAATTTATATTTACAGTATTTTCCAAAAAAATCTTAAAAATATGCTTAAAATATGTCAAATTAACCATACTCCACCTTAAGCGCGAAACTTGCTGCCGAACAACCGTTTGAGGAATCACTTCAGTTTATTACTCACGGCACTTGCGTGTTTTATTACAAGACCATTTTGGGCCAATAACAACACATTACAGTACATAGACATATTCGGGTCCTTTTGACCCTTGCCAATAAAATGTTTTGCAATCTGCAAAATCTAACTGTCGATTTTCATTGGCAATTTCTCAAAATAAATTTAAATGCAATTAAATTTCAGAATAAATTCGCATTCTCCTGTGGATAAATTTGAAAAACGCTTCACAGCACGATTCACATAAAGTGCAAAATATATATGTATATTTATGAGGCACCTGTGCAAAATATGAAGATTCTATCTTCACACGCGTTTTATTTTAAATTTCACACACATCCAACATAAAATAAAAACTAAAAATAGATTCAATCTGAAAACACAGAAGAAGCAGACGAAAATATGGTATGTGCAGAATATCATGCACAGCATGGGAAAATTAGTAAACCAATCATATATAATTCAGTTGGGCTTCCAAGTGAAGAAGTAGATTGCTCCGCGATTAAGTGGCATTTGCCTTGGACTACCAGATTACTACCGAATTCGATGTGAGTCCCTGCCTGAGCAACAGTCTTGCACTTAACACTAAACCGACTCTGAATAAGATTAAGTAGTATGTAGCTGCGTTGTGCATATTCACTGTTGCGTGGAAATTTCCAAAATGAATCTTTAGCTTTTATTCCGCATTCCAGACATTATTTATGAACTGATCTTGAAATATAAATAAAATCTTCGAAAATTTCCCATGACAAATGCATGCCTTCTTTCTCAAACGATTACTCGTTCCAAACAGCTTGTCTGTCAAGGGTTAAACATGAAAACAAACTTGCTAAATGACGATGATATGTGGTTATTATATTTTCAACATGCACCTGCCTCGCCCGCCCTCTCTTCATCATGCTTGCCTGCTTGCTTGCTTACTTAGCGGCGTGATATGTGTAATCTCTTTGCTAGCAGCACACGTCATATTTTTGCGATTATAAACAATTATCATGTTGGCATGTGATTCGGAAATGGTATATAACTAATCCAGTTAGAAATCAGTGGAGCTAGCTTTTTCTCATGTTCATATGTTCGCTTCGCTATTAAAAGGTAGACAGAGAGAGAGAGAGGCGGTACAAAAAAAATATTTACTTTTTGCATACTCAACAATATTCTGAGTACAATTTTCGGAGGCCTGATAACATGTAGGCGCGAATATATTGTGAATATCACTGAAAAAATTCCTCAAATACACAGAATCAGCACACACGTACGCCAGTGGTAATGGAACTTAAATAAAATCACCAGTAGGAAATTTGAGGATGCTGGGTCGAGTATAAATTTTTGCCTTGTCCAGTTTTTTTTATTAAAATAATAAGTCTATTTTCTGCGCATTATTTTCGATTTATCTTTCTCTTCAAGCAAAATCAAAAGCATAAATGTTTTTGTGCTTTCATAATTCAGTTCGAACTCAAGTGCCGTTTTCCGTCGAACCACATGAACGTTCTTTGCCACTCATTTCACATGACAGTGCGACTGGTGAACCAATAAACTGATTAATAGATTAAGCACTAAACTAACAAAGGATGCAACTAGTAATGTATCCAATTATGCTTGTTCACAGTTCAGCGCTATTTAAGACTCCTATAGCAAATGTTCTGGCGCCTTTATGTCTCTTCTAGTGGTACAGACGTATGACTCTTAGGATGCTATCGTAATAAAAATGATGAATCGTATGAAGTGGTGATTGATATTACACAATCGAATATAACAGTCTTGGACCATAGAACAACCAAAGGCACGAAGAAATAAATTCTAATTTGTGTCAGTTCATTGCGGAATGTCTAGCGGAATTGATTTGCGAACAAATGAAGCATACCCTGTCTTAACTTACGTAGAAGTTATTCTTCGTCTGAAGAGAGAGAGAGAGAGAGAGAAGGATTGCCTGGCAAAGTTTTGTTCAAACTGACCTATTGTATTGAGAACACCTGATTGTGATTTCTGTACGTTTACGATGCTAGATTACGGATTTTCATCCAAGATTTAATTTTTTAAATACCTAATATAATTAATTAAATTAATTAAATATTTTCCGTCAGTATAACATCAAACAATTTCCTCCAGAAATAATCTCTTGTCCTCTAATAAATGTTTTTTTATAGACAGTTCGCAACGTATTAGTTCTTTTTAAAAGAAAGATGAAGGAATATATATATTTTCAAAAACAATTTTTTCAACTGTTGTCTGTATACTAAGTTTATGACACTAAGCCTAAAAGTGGCTTCCGTGAAAATTGCATACCAAAATATTTGTTTGCGTCAAGTTGTCAGCTCGATTGTTGACCGCTTGCATATATTTATGACGATCACTAATATTTTTTAATGGTTTATCCAAAATCAATGCAACAGGTTTTTTTAAATTATTTTAATAGTTTATATAGTGTTCATCGAAGGTTTTTTTTAGCAAAATCTTTTTTTCTATAAATAAAAATCGACCATCCCCTGGAAATTGATAAGTAACCTTTTATGTTGCACGATTTCGTTCAATTTGAAAGTAAAACAAAAAAGCTTCGATTAATGGATAGAATGTTGAACTGAAATTTTTTTTTGTTCTATTAATTTTGGACAAGCCACGCAGAAGTAGTGGTGACCAACGCGGGTCACTGTTTTCAAAAGAGGAGTCAACAAACCAATCTGTTAATTTGTTCTAGAAGTAATAGTTTTATTTGAAATTTTCGTACAAGTTTGCTAACAAGGAGAATTCACAACTTCGTCCTCTCAGATCTGGATGAAATTTGGCACATAAGCAGAAGAAATTGAGGATATTCGATCTCTAAAATATTGGGCTGCAACATCCCCCCCCCCCAAACTTGAGGAAAAAACCTTTATTTAGTAACCTCCCAGTACCTTTCAATTGTCACCGTCCTCTATTTTTCTTATTGCTACCCAATTAGACACTGTGGCAAGAGACAACAAAGACTGGATTCTAGGAACGAAGGATTATATGACCATCCGACAAAGGATTTCACTTAGAGCATAACGGTCCTTACCAAAAAAAACTAAATACATTCACAATTTAAAAAAAAAATAACACCGATCGGGAATCGAACACATGACCTTATGGTTGCGGTACAGGTGCATTGCCGCCTACACTGCACCACTTTTGACATACATATAAACTTACTAATTGAATGTTTATCAGTAAATTTTCATAAATTCAAAAAATTCGTCTCATTTTTGCTTACAAAAGTTAAAAAATCGGCAAAATATAAAAAAAAAACTTTTGTTGTCTCGAAAAACTCAACAACTAACGAAATCTTTTTGGTTTTTAGTCAAAAAATCATCCAGTAATGAGTTATGATGATCATCACAAAGCAACTTTTTTTGTTTGGGTGTTTACGAAGATTTGCTGTCAGTGGCTCAATTTTTTTACAAAAATTTAACAGAATACTCTTGAAATGTTGCGCTATTATGTCGTGAGCTTATAAATAAATTTTTGTTTACTATATTTTCAAAAAAAAAACCTTAAAATTGTGTTTTAAAGTATGAAAATTAGCCTACTTCCCCCCCCCCCCCTTCTTCCATTTCTTAAACCACTAAACTTTAGTTAAAGATTGTTGAATCAAAAAAATAGATGCATTGAAAAGCCTGTGATCGGCTCAAAGCAAACAAAAAATTTCCGTAGTTATACTCGCAAACGCACAACAGATTTTCCCACTGGGCAATATCTATATCACTAAACCCAGAGTGAAGTCGGCGACCAACCGAGCCTCACCGCAGTAGTGTCAGAGACCACAGTCCCGTCGCACAAGCCCAACCCAGCCCCGGCCTACCAGTGCCTGTGCAGAGAGTCAGGCAATCAGGCAGTCACTCCGCAACAGTTTGCCAATCTAAGTATCGCGATTGTGTATAGTGAGAACTTTCCGAGCGTCCAGAAGCAGCCAACTATCGCGGCACAAGCCCCCAAAAATAAAAGATTGCGAAAAATCTTCATAAAGCACCAACCAGTTCTTTCCGGTGCTTCCATCGTGACTGTGTGCGACTCCTAAATTTTTTCTAGGCCCCCCGAGGAAGCCCCCAGAAAACCGCACATTTTAGAAGCAAGTCCGTGTTAGTGTTGAATAGTTCGCGATAGGCGGCAAGATCGTACGGAACGCATTCCGTTGGACGGTTTCGCACATCGTGCAGAATATTGCGAATTAATTGGAGTGAAGTGTTAAAAAAAAGTTATTCCAGTGCCGCAGTAAATTGCAGTGATCTTCAGTGATCGTGTTCCACACAAGTTTCAGCGATATTTTCACTTGATCCACCATCAACTGTTGGATTAGTCAACATTTAGCAGAACTTTTACCGGTACTTGTGTTGTGCAAATTTTAGCTGATCGTGCTCGCCAAATTTATTGCATCACTTTATATTGTCAAATCGATGAAAAAAAAAATAAACCCGAATCTCGCTGTGGCATTGACCGAACAAAAACAACACTCGGAAACATGTAGTAAACCTCGGCTCTACCTCCAAAAATGAAATTACCAATTGAAGAAGTAAATATTATTGAGCAGTGAAGCACTGTTGAATGATTTAATCGTCCCAATCACACATTCACTCGCAATTCCGTTGAAATGCTTTCCAAGTCAATGGAAAATTTTCACGTCTTCTTTTTCCATTTTTTTCTACTTCTTCTCTGGTTGTGGCCGCTTCTACTCTGCCCATGCCCATGCACACTATCTGTTGGCTTTCTGTTTTGTATCTGAAATACATATGTTGTATATCTGTTTGTTTTAAGTACATATTGTTGAATAGAAAGACCGACCGACCCAAGAAACAAACCAACTCTATGACGATGATGGCACACTAAAAATATATATATACAGTGTGCGTCAAAAATCTTCTATGTTTACACATTACAGATCACAAGAATTTTGATGTTCTGATGGCCAAAAAAAACAGTATTTGCTTCCGAGATAGGATTAATTTTTATGTAATATACAGGAACAATAATAATAACAAAAAAAATCCCTTGAAAACAGCTCCAAAAAACCCGGAAAATTCGCGTTAAAAATGCGTAAACAATGAGTGATCACGAAAAGTTTGTATTCGGTACACACACCTTTGCAGGTGATAGCCCTTGCTATTTACACCGCATTGATTTCATCAAATTTACTATATCCTTTTTTATATCACTCCACTCTCTTTGATTCTAAGTTGGTAGGAGGTCGTCCTTATATCGGTTTTTCGAGTTCATCCCAAAAACATTTAATGGGATTCAAATCAGGTGAATGAAGTGATTTTGGCATGTTGTACAATAGCCCTTCGTCAGACGATTTGAGTAGTATTCTTTGCATTAGCGTCCAGCTAAAAAATCGCAAGATCGCCCAGGGCCTAAATTTTTGGCACTTATCGGAAAATGCTATTCAAAAGGCTCAAATGCACATGTCGATCCGTTTTGGAATCAATTAAAAACAAATCTACAACGTTAATAACTGTTTTACATTCCCATACCATTATCGACTTACCATCATTCTTATTTACTGTTGGAATGAAGTTTTCGACTTGGTAGGTTCGTCACGCAGTGTGGCCGATCCACGTAAGGAAATAAGAGACTGTCTTGCTCCTGAAGACCCCAAACCACCGGGCGGGCGTATACCATTTCTTATGAATCGTTCGCCGGTTGTTTGGGGTTTTCAGCGGCAAGACAGTCACTTATTTTCGTACGTGGATCGGCCACGCTGCGTGACGATTGTAACATCCCCCCTTCGCTAATCGTTGTATTTCGTTTCCATATTTTCCTTATCCAATATTTTTGTATTCTGATGGATATTTCAAAATGAAGAGCACTTAAAGCGAGCCACTTTACTAGCCGCACTACAATCTGCACTCGCATCGTTATTGGTTGTATGTGGACGCAACGATCACTGCGGGGAATGAAGTGGCTTACGTTCACGAGCTGCTAGTAATGATGCGAGTGCTGATTAAGGTGCAACTAGCAGTACGGCTTGCGTGAATTGGTCCTCGATTTCCACGATGAAAAGTATAGCTCTCCGAAACTTCTGGGTATTTATTGAACATTGTTGTGAGATAATGAGATGAAAAAGATCTTTCAAGCAATTCAACTTCTTCGCAGGCCTAGTTTCAATTTCTTTACCGACTTCGAAAACACAGTGTTTGATTTGAAGGGCAGTTTACATGCTTCAACTTTTGGCAAGTTTCGTCGGTTCAGTCAGGCGTACGTGAAAACGTATGCTCTATAAACGATTCGTGGAACGTGTCAGTAGTCAGCCATGCTTCAATTACCGATCCTTTTTACGAGAACACGAAAAAACAGCGAATTAAAAAAGTATTGATGCAAAATTGCAATTAAAAACTTTGATTTTGTGACAAGAAACACAAGTTGTACTGAACAAAAGCGAAATATAAACAAATTGGCCAACTACTAGTACATTTCCCCTATATCGAAGTTAGATCGATTGCCGGAAAAATTGTCTAGTTCTTCGATACAATTTTCAATTTGATAGAACGTAGAATTTTCTGTTTACACGCACTAATCGTTCTTGGTGTTTAAAATGATTACCTGCAATAATTTGGCTTAACTTCACACCTTCAGCAGGTTGTCGATAACACTCTTACCCCAGCCCCGATACTTGCTAGGCAGGTTGTCCTGTTTTTCCTGAATCAAGAATAATTTTGCATGTTTCCATAACTGCTTCATTTGTTTTCGGATCCTTAGAGAATTAACAGTCGGCATTTGTCTATAAAATATATTTAAGCGACGTACAATCCTCTTATTCAATATTTCCTAGCGTTCTAATGAAAAAAACACCCATTTCTTATAGTGGCGATTTGAAATATCAAATTTGCCACTGTTGGCAATGTTGAAATGACACGCACTTCAAAGCGAAACGAAGAAATTGCCCGCTCTACATCTCATAAACAATTTCCTGGCAGTGATGATGATATATTGGGCTTTCATACATTGACCATTTGCTGTTTACTCATTTTTAACGCGTAATTATCCTACATTTTTAAACTTCCGCGTAAATTGCAGACCATCTGCTTGAAGTTCCTGTTTATTATTTACGTTTAGTATATTGTTTACGCCATATGCTGTAAGAACAAAGAGGATTCATGATTTAGTTTTCAAAAATCAAACATTTTTAAGTCATCTCCGAATCGAATCAACATCCGTTTATTCATTTATGACTCGCACTGTATATGTAATATAAATAAAAGCACGCACAGAAGTGTGTACAGATGCAAATGTACAGAAAGAAAAACAGAGTCACACTGAGGTTACCTATATTAAATGTCTGCATACTCAAGAGGGTCAATTTAAGAGATACACTACGACTATTTAACGATACTAAACGATGGAAGACACGTAATTTAAAGTCGGTGTTAGATTTTATCGTATGTAGATATGCAGATAGGAAAGATACTCATTCGGTGGTAGGTGAAGAAATTTAAATAGACTTGATCTGTATGCGCACGAATGGACTATCTGTGGGCAATGTTAAAAACATCTAAATATAAAATAGCTCATTTCCTTTGCTGGTTCGCACACAAAAATTTCGTTAATAAAACTGACTCAGCAGTTTTGCCATATTGAGAATAATGATAAGTTGTGTTGATAGTTTCTTTAATAGGCAAAGCCAGACAAGACTATGCTTCTTAATTGGACTTGTGATGTTTTGAAATGGAGAAAATAGGTTGATTGATAGTATAATCAACAATATTGCCTACACATGTTCCTTGAAAAATTGCTGCAATAATCGTCTTTTCTTTTAAAAATCTAAACCGAACGATTCACGCATTCTATTTCAAGAGCTGACCATAACTTATTTTCTAAAATCCACAATTAAAGTTTTAGTTCTGTGATCAGCGATTGATAGTTTATTCATACCAGATTCTCGTATCATGTGTACGAATCAAATCGGTTATTTTTCGAATCAAATTTCTGATTTTCCAGATCAAATTGGTGATTTTCCGATATCATTTTTGTTGGAAAATTTCTAATTTGATTGGGAAGAGCATCAATTTTATTTGGAAGATCGTCAATTTAAATTGGGATGGCTCCAATTATATTTGGAAGAGCGCCAATTTGATTTGGAAAAGCACCAATTCGGTTTAGAACTATTATATTTTTGATTCGAAAAATAACAGATTTGATTCGGAGAACACCTAAACTCACGGGGAAATGCTGTCTTTTGCGAGAGAAAATGAGTATCCCGAAGATATAGGTCTTGTAATAAATTCATTTTCCCGCCGATACTTCCAATAAACTCATTTTAATTTGAATATTAAGCGCATCACTACACGAGTGCTTGTTTACTAAATATTTACATAGACAAGTCTATTCACTAATTTTATATCTTCAAATTCCTTTCAATTTTTTATTTCAAATAATTATGCAAAAAAAGTTCCTTTTCAACTGGAAGTCTGACTGTTTTTTTATTGCGTGTATATGTTTTTTTTTATTTGAAAAAATCCTGGCAATTTTCTCTCGAAGCATAACAAAGATAAAATTAATATTTTTTTAAAATAGAAATTCGCTCACTACCATGACGTCAATACAAAGCAACATGATGTCGAATTTTGGCAATGGTGCCAAAAAATAAATACCAAAAAATAAAATAAATATACGTTCAAGAAAGAACTTTCGATTTCATGCTGTTTTCCTTCACGAAAATATTCAACAACACGTCTGAAATTGCATTTGATTGAGAAATAAAAACGCGAAATTTGAGGAATATATTTATTTATGTGGAAAATTCAGTGTAAATTTAGCAGATGGACTTTATAGGGAGGAAACCAGGGGATTCACCGCCAGTTTCAATGATGTGTAGCTTAGATGAAATATTTACTGCAAGTGGTAGGCGCCAAATGTCTTAGTCTGGTGGTTAGCTAGGTTGTCTGGTGGACACATCTTTGTATCTGAGAATAAGAGAAGGTGTGATCTTCAGAAATAGATACATTGCTGAAAAAAATATGACTAAGATTGTTAATGTCTCATGTTCATGCGCTGATGGATCATCAGAGGCGACAAAAGCGGGTCAAAATATTTTGTCAATGTAAAATTTTGGCCGACGGGTGAGACGTGACTTTGGGCTGATTTGCGGATGGTCCGATTGGAATGTTGATGATTCAAGGTGTTGTGTTGAAGATGTCTTAATATTTCTGTCAAAGTGAGGATTTTAGTGAAAAAAATCGTGTATATCTCTAAAATAGTCTGGATTTTTTTTGACCTCTTTACAGTGAGTGGATGCATGCGTGACTTCACCTTAATAGGATATCCTTAAATACAATAATTGAATTCGCTGTCGTATGACAACACCTCAATTTGTTTTCTACTTCGGGGTCATCAATGATTGACCAATTGTTTGGATAGCCAGCTAAGTCTTATTGAAATGCACATCCATGCTTGAACGTTTTCCATCATAATTGACAGTCAATCGATCAATCAATAATTGTATTTATCGATTTGTTCGTATGCAAATATGTTTTTATATCGTGTGTCGACAGAAGGTATCACATTCTAATCATTAAACTAATTGGTTGTTATGGCTTTGGGTTAGCTTAGCTTTTCTTGGCACGGTTTAGCGTTTCCATTTGTTCAGCTTCGAGTCAATGATTGTTATGTCTATATCTTTCACTGTACTACGGTAGACATGAAACTTGTATGGAGAATGTAGGTGGATGTTATTAAATTGCGTTCAGGTAATTGCTCTGTGTTATGGGGAATATGTGGGCGCTAACCGATTACATATAAGGAGTGTAGAGAACATATGAGCATTGTGTTGATGATTTAAAAGATGTAACGATTGGATAAGAAGGGCTTGGCTGTAGTAGGCGTGGAAGAAATGTGTCTGGTTGATAGTATATAGGTCAAGCTAAAGCTACGTAATATTTAAGTTAAATACTGTTCAAACCAATTGTAAAAAAATCTGAAAGTGCAATAACGTCGTCCATCAGATCTTCATATGCCGGCTTCCCACGACGTAGGAAATCACGCGCCGCATACGATTGTATATGTCATAACAAACTACAAAACAACGCTTGATTTGATCTACGAAGCCACCCCAGATGACCAAAATATCTAAGGCTAACCATGAGTTTCAAGTCTTTATTAAGGACGAGGTGATTTAAAGCTTCAAAGTCAGCTAGGATCCAAAATAGATCGACAGTTTCATATTGTTGAAACTGGCCCAGGAATGCTTCATCAAAAAGCCATATGGCCCCATCCATTCCTCCCGCCAAATAGGTGTCCTGGGGCCTTGAATATATAATTAAATTGCTTATATGTTCGCCATATTATCGTCACTCAATCGATGTAAGATGGCAAATTAAGTTTCTTTGAAGGTCCTGCAATTTGCTTCCTTACATATTAATAGAATGGTAAAACTACCCTACTACCCTATATCGTACCATGAAATCGGAGCAGCTTGTAAGTGCAAGCTGCGTAAACCAAGTTGTAAACGTTTACAGGACGTCGAACACAAATAGCTGTTAAAATTTATAAGTTAGAGGATGTGAAAGTTATACCAAGCCAACAGGAATAGAAAACGTGGTTTGATTTTCTGGAAAGAAGGAATTTTTGTCGAACTTTCTTAACTCACCTCATTTGTTTTTCTCCTGTAAAATATATATTGTGGTTCTTTTCATTTTTGCTATCATAAATTGCATAATTCGGTATTCTACTTGCTTTACATTCGGTCGCCCTCTTGTGGGTTTGAAGTGCGTGTTATTTCGACATTGACAATAGTGACACACGTGACATATTAGTACACATGTAGTGTCACACCTCCGCTGTAACAAATGGATGATTTTGAGTCAACAACGTTGGGAAATATAGGACGTGCAATATCAACCGTGAAACATTCGATCTTTTGATAAATAAGTTTGATAAGCGCTTTGAGAAACGTGAATTGAACATCGCGTTTGTGTAATTTATTTTCGTCTATGAGAACATTTCAAGACCCATTTGTACTCAAACCATTTTTGTGCATTGTTTGAGTTAACCCGCATAAAGTAACAGCCATCGATTTATTTATGAAATAAAGCCACAAACAATCATCAATTCCCTATAACTGTAAAATCTGTAAGCCGTATTTTAAGCATAAAACGTTTTGAATTTCTTTATTTCTAAGTAAAGTAGACATATTAAGTATCGTTTCAAGAATATACTGTAAAATTTTCAAAGCAAAATATTGAAAAATGAGTAACAAATATTCATAGACTCAAAAAATCGGATTTTCCGGTGGACACTAGAACTCGACACTCGATCATAGAAGACCAAAAAATCAAAGAGATCTAGGAAATCCTGTCGAGTTTTTATTTTTATTTTTTTCCTTCAATTTTTGGCATCACTTAGAAGTAAAAAAATGAAATTTTTAAAAAAAGTTAAAATTCAGCACATTTTTATTGTAAAAAAATGTTATAAAATAATTCTAAACAAAAACTCGAAAGCGTTACCTCATAAAATGTGTAAAGAACGCCTGCACAAAATTTCACGAGGATCGGTTGAGTGGTTTTTTTAAGGCGTCTTTCTGTTTCAAATACAAGCATCAACACATGGTGTAGATGTGGTGGTTTGGATTTCAGAAAAAAAGCAGGGAGACAGCTGTACAGCATTATTGTTGCTTGCGCATGGTGAATGGTCTTTACCGATAAAAATCGGATCGGAAGTAACGCTGTATCTCCGGCAGTTTCGCTCCGATCGACTTGAAACTTGTACAGAATATTCTTGAAGTTGTCAAATTTTATTTAAAATAAATCGAAAATTTTGAAAATTACAGACTCTACCACACAACCCCCTCTCCCCTCGCCCTTTAATGTCCGCATCATCAGGCCTGAGTATATTTTTGGCAAAATACACTTGCACCATTACCCAACTCAATGTTAAGCTAGCAGTTCATGCTAGAGATTTTTTCCTACGTCGATATGAATCCTGGTCTAGGTGGCTTAATGATTAGAGCGCTTGCTTCCTATGTACCGAGTACCAAGTTCAAAACTACTTTACGACAAAAAGTTTTCGAAAATGGGATTCGGTACCGGACTATAAGTTGACTCAACTGTAAGTGATTATCTGAGTCAAATTACGGAACACTTCATCCCCAAGTATTTCGTTGGTAAAGTAAATGAGTTAACTTTAACAATGTTTCAAGATCGATTCACCCCAATATGGGCAGATGCGCCATTGATTATTATTATTATGAATTCTAGTCAGTTTTCTATTGATGTCTGGACCGCTGCGAATACATCCCGCTATTAGTAACTTTGTAACTGACCTAAAAATAGACTGCAAAGTGATTCTGTAGCAACTCTTTGCAAAGTATCTAATGCTGGCTTCACACCTCGTCATATCGCACCGATAATTCATGACAAGGGTGAAATGGAATCGCACAGAAGATGGCGCGGACAGAATCGGGGTGTCGTGTGGGATTTCAATCAGGGTAGCCAACATAACATTTTGTTTATTAACATTCTAGAGTTGCATTTAATAAACAAAGTGAGATTCTTAAATTCTGCCCCTGATAGAATCGGTATTTCTTTGCAACATAGAAAGGAGTTTGTTTCTGACGGGGAGTCTGGAAGAGGACTAGCAATTTCTCCTGAAATATCTGGAAGTTTTCTATGGGTTTCCCTGTTTGTTAAATTTAGCTCTAGATTTTGTCCTACAAATACGCTTTTGGTGTGAATGGCTGACATAATCATCGGAATTTCGGCATAGAAACCATAAAAATCATTAAATTCTCCGAACATATTGCAAACTTCTGCCATTATTGCACCAAAAACTGATGTTATAGCTAAGAAAATCTTTTGTTAAAATCACAATTTACGGATGGCTTGCTACCATGCATCTGTTATTTTCCTGTTATTGTGAAAATTGAAACAGAGCAGAAAGATTACATAACATGTCCTTCATCGGCTCGTTGCTCGTTCGCCCTTTTTGCTGCAATAAATCTTTGTACATAAACAATTGTATCTTTCGATTAACTGACCTCTCAATCTGAAGCGATTAAATTGTTTGTAAAAACAAAAACAAAATGGTTGAAACATTATGGCGTAATGCACTTAACATCAATAAGAGTACGCGCTTCCATTTATAATTAGTCAATAAAATATTGACTGATTGCTACTATCCACATATATGTACATATGTATGTGACAGTCTGTATCTTTGTTCATTGTCCTCCTATCTGGAATACATATATAAACTCTTTGTTTGCCTGAGACAACTGAACTCAACCACATATATTTACCCCTCGGAATGGCATTCTTATCAAAATAGACTGTTGTATATTTATCAGTCATTTAGCAAATTTTATTTATGCACAATAATTATCAGTGTATATGTTTGTGTAATAAATTAATGTCTAAAAGTTGACAGTGATTAGTTATATTTTTGTACTTTAGCCAGTCAGCAAGTGCTCGCATGCTAGAATCGGGCAGTAATAATGCAAGAACCTCACATCGTATATAAATGGCTAATTTGATAATAATTAGATGGAATGGTTATTTTGAAAATATTTGCTATCAACGAGGAAGAGATTGCCAACAACCACCACAACAACAAGTCGGTGGTGTTTTTTTCTCATTCTTGAAATGGAAAAAAAGATAAGATCGAGATTGGCATGCCAGCGTTATCCAACGATGAGTAATTAAATGGATTTTCCATTGTTTATCTGTTGGAAAGGGCATACTGTCCAGATAAATTGAGGTCATTTGTTGGGGTGAATGTATCTTCTGTTGATGGTAGACAATGAGAACTGAGTGAGCTCTTTGGGCAAGGTCAAGGTCCCTGAAATCATTTTAATCTTTAAAACCTTGTTGATAAGATTTAGAACCATTTTCTACCTAATTTGGATACGGTCTGAGGACATGCGATATGTTCAGGGTAAAAATTTTCCAATCAAGATTTTCCAGCAGCACCAGTCAAAACATTCGTCCAATTCTGCGAAAATTAGTCTCACCCCCACGTAATATTTTGCAGCTGACAAGTTTCTTCTACGTTCGTTCAACTTCCAAGGAAATCTGTAGTCCGAACATACTCCCTTGATCTCTTCGAGGTCTTTCAATAAACTTCAGGCGAAATATGTATAGTCTCCTATAAAACCCACACCCGTATCTAATCGCAACCGAATAAATACCACCTGTCTCGCAACATATCAAAATCCAGGACGAGACACCCTAAAAATGTGTTATCGGGAGTCACCTGGGCCGAGAGCAGAAAAATTGATTAGCACCCAAAAGCCCTTGGGATAATACGACTTTCTTTTTCATCCGATATAAAAGTTCAACACATATCTAAAGGCTACTGGGTTAATCCTCCTCCTGTCGCCTACGCACATTGTGATTATTTTACTATATGTCGTGTATTAAGTTCCATACGTCTGCTGCCATCAACAATTTTCTTTCAACACGCACGCTATTATATACATTTGATGTCCTTACACTCTGTTATTGGTTAGTTCTGGTTCCAAGAAAAAATTATATGTTTATCTAATGAATCTCTGCCTCTTGTATTCTTCATTCTATTTTTGCATACTACGCCATTGAATAATTTGGATAGAAAATTGTGTGGACAATGACTGTCTTTTTAGTTTGTTTTCCGATAATGTTTGACAAAATGTGACGACAATATCCTTGATATCGATTGTATGTTGGTCGATTATCAAACAAGAAGAACAGTAGCTACTGCGACACATGCTATAGTCCCCATTACCAAAATAAGAAAGATTTATTTGACTAATGTTATAAACGTTCTATAGTTAGTTTTGCGTAAGCTAAGTAGTTTTCGGTAGGTTCGTAACCTTTTCCGAATCGATTGTATGAAAATTGGGTCAGGAAATTTTTTGCAGCCACACCTTCATTCATGTGGACTTGTGGTTATGCATAGTTCAGCTATTATCATTTCATTTCATAGGGTTTTCCTAGGTGGCAAAAATATCGTATCAAGATTATCATATCCATGGTCTTAACTCAAACAAAATATCCGTATACCAAATGAAATGAAGATACATTCACAAATAAATCAACTACATAGTAAACTCCATCGCTTTTGTTTGCTTAGAGCATTTCTTCACATTCAAAAAAAAACCACTCGCGCTCCTGTCCGTCCGCTTTCATATCTCCAACCACGCAAGTCGTAAAAATTTGCATGGCATGCTGCTACTGAACGATAGATGTCGCCACTTGCATCTTTCTTGGACTATCTTTGTGCGAAATTCAATTCTGAAAGTATAGTTGTTTAACTCTTCTTTGAATCGTTTCATTTTCCGGGATAAGACAAGGAGGTAAGAGGAAACCAGACTACAATTGTAGCTAAATCCACCGATATTCGGCAACATTCTTGCCAGCGATGTTCTTGATGTGGATGCAAGTATAGCAAGATACTTCTTGGAAGATGGTTGATGATGGTTTCCCACTTGGATGAGTGCAGTTCGTCTATTCCTTTTATTGATAATAAAAACCGTTCTGCTTTGTGTTCAGCTGTATCAAAGCCTACCGATTTTAGACCCAATTTTTTTGGTAGTGACTGCCTTCTTGAGTTGATTCGTCCTCACTCTACGCAGTTATATTATCTGGAAAGCCTTCTGCAAAACAATGACACGTAAAATGCCAATCCAAACTGCTGTTTCTTACCGAAAATTCAAGCTCAAAGAAAAAGTGTAACTTTATAGCTTCCTAATGGGGTGAACCTCATTAAACTGACATCCTTTAAAAAAATAGAGACACTGACTATGAGCTCTATCGATTCAGCCAGAATTAAGTGGAGATATTAGAGGCTAATTTTTGTAATTGTGATGCAGAATATCATAGATGACAAAGAACTCTGGTTGAAGGTTTTCTAGCTCCAAAAAAGTGGTGAAATTGACCCCCAAAAGACATTTTCAGATTCAACTTGTAGCATCTCGGAAAGGAGCAAAATATGTGCGTACAAGTCACAATGATCATTAGGGCTTGTGTCATCTTAGGGATGAAACGTAGTAGTTGTGTTTATTTCTATTTTCGCTTGATTTCACCCTGATATCGGTATACTTCGAATTATGGGGAATTCATGTGAAATTCTGAGTGTTCGGCTTGAAGTTGCATTCAATATATTGGGCGCTGTGATCCTGAGAACAACGAAGGGTACGAAAGACCTATCTTTGATTCTTTACCTTGACGATGTACGGAAGGCGATTTTTTGTCGCATTGTAACAAGTTGAGTCCGTGGTCCTCCACGGAATAAACCCATCTCTGAGTAGATTTTCACGTTAAGGGGGCAATCTGGGCCTTTTTTCCTTAAAAAACCCGATTTTCAAAAAAAACATAATTTTTAGGTACTTTGTATGTGTAGAATTAGTGTACAAATTTTTATTTTGGTTGGTAAAACCAAGAAATATATATATATACAGCGATAAAATAGAGCGTATGTGAGCGTGCTCTACAGATGTTTCAGCTTTAAACGCGTTTTTCACGAAACAACGTTTTTCAACCTGGTTGACATAATTTCGAAAAATCTATGTTACCGATTGGGCTGAAATTTTTACTGAGTATTCAGCACATGTGTAGTTTCAACCCCTACCAGATTCAAATTTTTATAAATTTTTAACGATTTTATGAAGCAATTTAATTGCAAAAAAGGGGTCAAAAAATTGAAAAATCCGCCATTATGTTTTTTTTTCGTCCAAAATGTTTAATTTGGGCTATAGCCAATTATTTATATTTTGAAATGCTATTCCGATTTTTTGCTTTAGATGCTCCAGTGAGGAGATATCATGGCAACCAGTTTTTTTTGGGTGCCTCCATGATATCCACCATTTTGTAAATAAAAGTTTTAAAAAAATATTGAATTTCAATAGTTGCTTGTTGATGTACAAAAGTTTTATACCATTTGATTAAATATTTTTGTTTGAAAAAATTATTGAAATTTGGTCCAAAAGACCCAGACTGCCCCCTTAGCAAAAGGAACATTTCTGATGATGTTTTTGATCATTTCATTGACTTTTGAATACACCAAGAACCTTAAAACATAGATTGAAGCATTTCATGGGTCAAACCAAGTTATAATTTATTCGATTCAATTTCGATGTATCTATACAAAGTTTTATTTAAAGGGTCATTTAGGTTACGATTTAAAAAAAAATTTAACCATTTTTTTCAATAGAAAGAAAAACTGTAGAATTTTTAAATTTTGTGCATATTAATTGGTACTTTGGGTGTACAAAAATATTTTTTTTAGATATTTTTTGTTTTTTACCCATAACAATTGTTTTTAAAAACATCAAAAAATGACGGGGGACGTGATTTCAGGTGACTGGATCATCTGAAACGCCAAATTAATCCTTTTTAAGTGCAGGTACCGGAATTATTTTTTTTTATTAAAAAATAACAAAATGGCGGCCATGTTTTTAAAAACCCCTATTTTTGAGGTTGGAAAATGAAGTGAAAATCGAAAAACGTGTACAACAACGTATTAGAAAATCAGAGTGATCGGTTGAGTATTTTTTTTACGATTTTTTTTTATAAAAAACGTTATATACCTCTACTCTGTTATGCCTGGGCCATACGAAATTCCTTCCTTTTTTCCATACAGCTCCTGACAACTAATTGTTCATCTCTGTGAGCTGTTCTGATTTTTTGTAAAATTGTAACCTAATTGATTATGAATGGAACTTTGTAGACACTATGCCGGTTTCCTTTTGTATTGCTATCCTGAAGAAGAATGAGAATGAGATTTCCACTTTTACTCGATTTGGAATTACCCAAATAGTTACCAAAGTGGTCCGAGTGCCTTCAGTTGGGTGACACTGATTTTATGGGGCCATACATTTGTAGAACATGACTAGTGAATGCTTCCAACAAATTCGGGAAGTAATTCAGTCGAATCCGCGTCATCTAATGTCGCACAGGACATTTGTTGTTACCTGTGAATTTCATTCGTCTCCGTGTATAACAAAATGTTGAATTCAACGATTAAGTTTTCTTTAAGACAATCTCAACGAGTGAAAATCAATTTCTATAATTTTGTTAGGCTAATATTAGTGCGTGTTAATTTTCTTTCATGTTAAACTATCGCGTGTAATTGAAACCAATCGATTTGGAAGCATATACCGTCATCGTGTTAAACGAAACCCATTTTTCGTGCTCAACACGAATTTATCCGTATAAAAAAAAGCCAGACAAAATGCACGAGGCTATTATTTCGCTAATAATAATACACGCTACACCGTAAACTACGAAGAAGAAAGAGATATTTAAATCACCCTGTAATTAATGTCCCACCTTGCTGCTTTTGTTTTGTTTTTTTAAATATATACTATTTTCACCATGCAGACATGCTCACAGACTAAATTTGACTCTAGTTGTTGGCCACAGTAAATATATTTATTTATTTATGTGACGCGAGTCGGACCACGCCGTAAAGTGAAATACAGAAACAGGACGTCTCACGAGACGATGACAATAAAATTCAAGATTTTTTATTTAAATTCTAAGTGAATTTTTAGAATATTTTTGTTTGAATAAAATTCGACCATCAAAATTTGAATTTTTTCGGGAATTCTATTTTTTTTATATATGCGGGTAGAAAGACTGGTTTCTTGGCATGTGCGATATGTCTATGTATTCAAGGTGAAAAACATTAGAACCACTATTTTGTGCAGAACATGTGAAGTTGAACTACCGGGAATCGCGAGATGAGAGAATCTTTTGTTCCGTGAGATTTGATTGTGCAAATATTTGAGGTGATAAGCGTTAATTATGGGTTGGAACATCTGTTCAAGGTTGAATTCATTCACAGAATTTCGTGACCACAAATAAATGTCTCTTTAAATAATTTTTGGTAACATTTCTTAGGAAATTTTGACCGACTGTTGTGAAATCCGTACTTCAAGAATTTTGGAAAATACGGTTCGATTCGCATGGAACCTAGCAAACCAAACTCGTCGTATACGATGCGATACGACGCAAGAGTTTAGGCAAGCATGCCTTCGTAGTTTTAAGGAAGTGAAAGACTATCAGCTCAAAAAGCATATCCTTTCCAAAGCAGTCAAACTAAACCTCTCTTGCCCCTGTTCGATTTCTTAAACCTATTAAAATTAAACTACTTATAAAAAGGATCGTAAATAATCAGAACAAATTTTCAGGACATTAATATATATCCGTTGAAGCAGTTCAGTCCATACTTCAGTGTACGATTTGACAATATAGAAATGCAATTAAATTTTAAAAATAATTAATTTAACACCAAAAAAATCTACGCCTTAGCTAATTTTATTGATCGACGACAGTGACATCATCAACGAAATTATTCAGTGTATGCTACCCTTGATTCGTTATAATGTAACTGTTCAGTTTGTGTATTTTTTTTCGTGACAAAAAAGAGTGAAAATTTCCATTTCCAATCGAAGTGATAGACAAATTAAATTGTGCACAAAAAAATTCGACTAAATATTCACACGTGAACAATTCAAAAAATTATATCATGAAAGTGGACGCCGTCCCGAAAAACCCTTCTGTTTGGGTTGAAAACCATAGTAATTCGTCTAGATTCCAAGATTGCAATAATCAATCGGAAAAATATAATTTCGATGAATTATTAACGAGACGAAGGGCGTTTTTCGAGTCCAATACCACCACCAGTGTTGCCAACACAACAGTATCCAATGCCGACTTTAATGAACCGGACCACGATAATGAGCTTCATAGATCCTTGGACGTTCCACGGGCATCATCGAATAATCTAATGACGGATTCCAAAATCACACATCCTTACAAGCTATTATCGCATGATAGCGGCATTGAAAGTGTTGGACGATTGGAGAGTATATCACATAATCATGACTCGCATTCAATATCTTCAGTTTCGTCCGCATCCTTGCCCGAGGAAGTGTCCTCGCGATCGTCTTCTTCGTCGTCGATCGAGATGCGCGATGAAGATCGTGGTGGTTTATCGAAAGGTGTCGAGAACATTACCATAGCGGATGATGAAGCATCGTCATCCGGTGCCTCTCATAATACTTCTAAAAATCCTGTACGATCGTCCAAGGTAGATGATAATCGTCCCGAATCAGTTCCTGTTGAGAAAACCTACAAGAATGGCGACTCCAAGAACACCATCCACGCGACTAAGAATAATGCCTCAAGCTCGAAGAAGACCATCCTCGTAGCTCCTGAAGGCACAAAACCAAATCGAGTTTCCCAACAAATACCACTACTCAGTCCTACCGATGAAACACCCATCGATCCGAGGCTAATCAATAAAAAGGACGGTCTAAAGAATTGCATGTATTATTTGGATGAATTTGGTAGTCCTAATTTGGGTACAAAATATTTACATAAGAAGAAGATGAAGGAGTTGAAGCGTAATGTTGCTAAAGCAGATAATGTTGAAAAGGTTTCGGCTCGACAAAAAAAGGATAAATCTGATAAAGTCAGAAAGACTGATGAATGTGATATAAATAGTAGTTGTAGTAATAAGAATGATAGCAATAATAAAATGTTGGATGCCGGTGGACAAGGATGTGTCAGCTGGAATAAAATACGACGGAAATTCAGGAATGCATTGAGTAAGTATTTTTTCAAAAAGAATATTTATTAAATATTTTGTAAATCTATTTTTGATCACTGTAAAAATGAATAAGAGTGAAAGATGAGCGTCATTCGCCCAAAAAACCATGAATCCGAGCTTTCAAAAGCAATAACTAAAACGGCTCCTTCCGAAGCACCAGTTTTTCAGGAAACGAACTATGCCAAAAACAAATGGTTCTCGCGCAATAAATGCCAAATATCCTCAATTCGTCTGCTGATTCTTTTGAGATCAAATCATCATTTCATTTTTTTCCCGGCTCATTGCAGTGCCATGTTGCCCTTGAAGGAGAATCATGCTAGTGGCGTCCCATGATCCTCTCTTGGGCATGGTTAATGCCGATGAAAATACTTTGACTCCTGTAGTTAGCAATTAACTATCAAACCCCAGTTTTTCGACTGTTTTTTTTAATCTTGAGTTTTCCGAGAGTGGCTGGGGAACCTGTTTGTGTCGTTTAAAATCAAAAAAAAATCCTTCTTGTATAATGAACCATTGAATTACTTCGACCGTCGAATCGCAAGTTAAAATCCATAAGTCTAGGTGTGCTTATCAGACGTTGGTTATGTGGCCTGGGCCCACCCTATCACGACCTGTCGCGTACGCTTACGCATTTCAGCGCGACTATGCTCTCCACGTTATCACCCAATCGGCGATATCTTCTACGTCCTTAAAATGAAAGGACTGTCCATAGAACCTCGTAGGCTATTTGGCTAGTTCATTTGATACATTTTATGAAGCGTGTGATTGGATTACGATGAATGGTGACCACCACAAAATTAAGCTTAGTTTAGCTACAGCAACTCGTATACAATAAGAGAAATAGAGGGAACAACTGCAGTTAGGGTCATTTTGTCAAAGATCTATTTTGGAAAACAGCTACGCTAAACGATAGTTACATTCAGACTATTTTAAGTGGAGAGAAACAGCTGCCGCCGGGTGTCATCAGCAGAAGTTATAAATGCGTTGGAAAACTTTATAACAGAAACTACAAACATTAGTATTATCTATTTAGACTAACTGGGTTTCATTTTTCTCTTGCAAATCGCAAACATATTTCCGATTCGATTTAAAAATAGCCTTTTATCTAATTAATGGAAGTAACTTCCATGATAAAAATGTCCTATCCCACACGAGAAAATCATTTTATTGTCGAGGCGAACCTCCGATCATGCTCTTTCGTAGACCTCATCAATTTGAGCGTGTCGTGGAGGAACATGATCGAGATAGAAATGGCTGAAGACAAAGCAACACTACAGACAAGGGTTAGCTATCCTACAATCCCTTTTTCAGTCAAAACTGAGATAATTCCGCGCCTAAATTTTTGCTATGCGTATCACTTTATCGGCTCTTTTTTTCAACGTTGGGAGTTAGAAATCTTCAAATGATATCGATCAGCTCTTGCCTCTCGGCATGCCTCTTCAACCTACAATCTCTCAATCTCCTCTTCACGGTCCTTAGTAAAATGGAAGATAATTTTTGACGAAGGAACCACTGAGAAAATGTACAATGCGTCTTTCGGAGGCGATTTTTCCATGAGCCGCGATAATATCATTTAGAACTTTGCAAATTTTTAAATATTTTTTCTATAAAAAAATCCTAAAACAAATTTCAAAGCATATCCTTCGCTTATTCGGAAAATGACTAATTTATTGGAGAAATTTTTTACAGAAAAATTACGGTTTTTCAATCCATCGTAGTGATGTTTCCCTTTAATTGATTTAAATTATCCTTTTTTCTTCTTAAAAAATTCAGTTAATTAATTGGGCGCAAAGTCCAAGGATCTCCATCTCAACTCATAACCCGGCCGTGAGTATAGTTTATAGACAATGCAGTTACAAAATTTGAAAAGATAAAACAAAATTGACCTCGTCAAATGCATTTCGAACTTCAAATTTGCCCATCAAATTTTTTTATAGGGTTTTTAATTCAAAATTTCTAACTTCCGTTCTTTTAACCTGTAACTTAATGTATTTGAAATGTAATCTACCAAAGCAACCTTGCTTACAATACGCAAATAATTGATGTCAAAATTCGTGTCAAAAAATTTGACAAATTAAAAATTTATAAGTTGCATCTCTTCACTGTCAGTCCGTGTTCATGTAAAACAACCGCAAAACAAACTATTTAGTTTTGGGGTGGTGTGTTTTAAACTGTTTTCAACAAGTATCTTCTTTTTAACATTTAGTTGTCTACCAGTCAAATATAAATCCAGAAAGTAGCCAATCAAATTGGGCAGTTTTTCAAATCGTAACTGCCAAAACTGATATTTTTTTGAAGATTTCTTTAACAGTTTTTAGTTATCGCCTTTTTATCTGAGTGGCGTTTTTTTTTAAATAGATATTTTATAAATGGTGGATTATTTTTTGTAAAAGATCGCGTGTGCGTTTTTTTGGAGTATATAAAAGCAAGTTGTGGTGTTACTTTAAATATTGTTGTGGTGCTTCCAAGTGGCTTTTTTAAACATTGAAGAAATAGTTTACTGTCTACGCTAACAAAGCAAAAGATCTATTAATATTTTTCGAATTAAAAACCAGAGAATGTCATTAAAACGAAATCCAATACAATTTGGCAAAGTGCAAAATTGTTTAAAGAAGACTTGTGCAATTGCAAACCCGTATTTGTCAATGAATTCGAATATCGCACAAATTGTGGAGAAATCTTGTGAGTTGGAACAGAATTTTTACATTTTTAGTAGTTGCTTGACCTGATTATCCAAAATTGCTACCAGTTGTTGAACGTCCAGTTGAAAACTTTTGAAAAATCACATTTTGACTGCACAAAACATATAATTTCTTTGAATTTTTCATGTCATTCTTGATGCCAAGATATTCAATTATTACGAAAAAACACATACTGTGCCTAGTTCTTTTGTAACGAACAAAAAAAATCCAAATCTATTTCAAAATTGGGCCAGTCTTCCTATTTTTAATTATTGGTAATCTCATTGAACTCAATGTCGTTCGTACTTCAGACAGAATCGTGGTGGTGCTCTTACTTTCTAGAACGAGCGGAACGAGTGCTTCTAATTATTATATTGGTCTGTCTGAACTGAACTTTGAAACGATTTGCTAGTGACACAAATTTTTGGCACAACAAAATGTTGTTGGAATTTTTTTGGCATCGAAAAATGTAGGTATTTATTTGGGGGTAGAGAGTGTACCTGCATTTCACGTGTTTTCCACCAAACAGACTCAATGGCAGCATGTTGAATTATTACTATTTGATGAGTCTGAGGAATATGAAACCACGGGATGGATTTCGTGTCAAGGAAAGTGGGCCAAATTTGTAGCCGTATCGTTCAGATGATGGTCAAATTTTTTGGAAAGATTCCGTTCAAATTTTTGCAACAAACGAACCGACAATTATGAAATTTTTACGTTTGCTGTCTTTGTTAATTTTTTTGCAAACTGTATGGTTAATAATGAAAGCTACAAAATACACTTGCCCAAAATATGAAGAATGATGACGTGATATCTTCGAAGAGACCCTAGAAAATGCTCAAGAGGAAACTTCACATTCAATTAATAGCTGACAACGATTGGAAAATCTCCTGACACGGTGGAATGAAGCGTCATCTGTCCGTCAAATTCAAATTCATTGATCTTTTTATCTTCGATTGACTTCACTCACTTCATTCATTAAATCCTCCGAATCCCAAAAAAATCCTTAGTGAGAGTTCTTCATATTTAAAACTCACTTTCTTCTCACTTCGAGTGAATACATAACCTCACTTTCAGCACGTCAGCTAAAGTTTCTCGGGTCCGGACCCGAAAAACTCAAGCTTAACGAAGATGTCAACGTCTACGTAAGCTCTAACGAAACGTTCCAAACTTTGACGGAACGTATATCAAATTTAGTATAGCTGTCAGTGACATGGCCGGTATTATTCCATGGAGACTTGCAAGTTCGTAAGTCAATTGTAGTCACACCTATTCGTGGGCATGCCGCGGCACTATTTATACATATTTCTGGCGACCGTCACGTGTGGTGAGTATGTGTGTATTGGAGTGGGGAATATACACTTTGGAGTGGTGAATATGGGCGTTTAAGTGCCGAAAGGGATACTTCACCCCCATTCGATGAACGACTGGTTTATATGTGGTCTCACTTAAATTTGACTAATTTAGACAGAATTCTTTGCAAAATTGATCGAATTCGAGGGGAGTTTTGGTCGAGTTGAACGATAAAAAATTGATTTTTTTAAATAAAGTCTTCCGATTTAGCGTAAAAACTTCTAGAATTTGTCGAAATCGTCCAAAACAACAGCATTATCAGCTTTTAACGATTCTAGAGGTCGAAATATTGACGAGGGGTCAAAAAATGGATCATCGTTCAGGGTCAATTTTAAATAATATAAAGTTTACTGGGGATCTCCAAATTTTTTGATTCACCAAAAAATTAGGAATTCAATCGAAACATATTCACGCAATTGGAATCAATTTGTTCTCGATAACATATAAACTTCCTACATACCATGAAAAACTGGAAAATCCATAGACCAGTCTTTACATTCATAGTTCGCAACCTACTGACTCTATCTATTCCTAAATATTTGTGGGCTGATCTCACATCTCGACTAGATTGATTTGCATATTTTTGGTGCTTTGTAAAATAGGCTGGATAACTTGATGGCACTGAAACCTAAGGCCGAAGCCCTTAAATATGTAATAATTATTTTCAACTGAAACTTGTCTGAATGGACCCGGACCAGACCTTCTTTATTACTATTTATTCTATGGTAGGCATCGTCAGTAGGTGAGCCATTGAATAAATGAATATCTAAAATATGTAGCATTTAACGGAAAGTTTTGTTTGTAGTGTATATCGTCTAAATTTAGATATTTTGTTTCGTCCACTAAAAATAGTGAATCAAATTATTGATCAATGTGTTTAGGAATGGAATTGTTGGTAGTGAACACAGTTTGTCAATTGGCTGAATTGTATCTGTAGACAAAACAATTTGAAGGTAATTAGTTCCATGGCCATTTTAATCTTGTCGGTCTAATCTAAATACCATTGGAACTATCGATGCTTAGAAACATGGTTCATAATTATTGTTTTGACAAATTAATATCTAGTATATCTGCAACCTTCACTAACATGTGGTCATGTGTGAAATATTTATTGTTTTCATTGAGAATGAATTTTTGTTAGGTGTGATGAAATGTGTCAAAGAAATGTTTACTGAATTTCTACAAAAGATAATAGATTTTAGATATTTATTTAACAAAACTGACATTTATTTTTAATATTTTGACTGAATCAGAATAGTTTTGATCTCTCAGTTTTTAGCTTGATTTCTGGGTAAGGAATATCTCGATTATATCTTTGTTTTGAGCGCCATTGGAAGTTCTTCTATTTCGGACCGAAGAAAAAATTTTCCTAAATTTTTCTATAGAGCAAAATCCTAGTCTTCTTCAAATAATTGAGATGCAATAACGCTTGCATTTTTGCAAAGTCATAACACTTGAATTGCAAAATTTAAAGATGATTGACCTCGTAATTCTAGAAAATAATTTTAATGAACGGAAAAAATAAATTAAAACCAATTTCAAGTGCATCACAATAACCTAGATCGCGGAATGTGTTGCTATAGTAAAATTATCTCGTTAACATTGCATTTTAATTGGACCATTGTTTTTTTTTTAAATATTGCTGAAGTGGCTATTCATCTCGAAAATATTAAAATTTAATCTTAAAAGAGTTACCGAAGTTCATTTAAGGTTATCAAAAGTATAAAACCCAATAAAAAAATTAAATGGAACCAGGAGATGCCATAAAACAGCATTTTAACTCGATATTTGTCAGTTTCTCATCTATAGTTTTTTTTAGTGATTTTAAAACAATTGCTTCCTTCATGTTTGTATTACTTATTCATCCATTTTATATGGAACTTTTCACATTTAGAAGCTCTCTTAAAATCGTAAAATTGTGTCAAAATTTGTCCAAATTTTGGTGCAAAATGTCCAAATGTTTGTCAAAATTCTTGAAAGAATATTTCCAAGATGGTAAAGTAATTTTACCGTCGCTCATTTTATATGTCACTGTTCGGTAACATTCGTAGATATTAGAAAAAAATTTGAAGCTTATCTTCAACATAGAAAACTTCCTCAAATTAGTCAAAAACTTGCTATTTTTCAAGAAAAAATCTTCAGATTCGTGAAATAAATCCTCCCTCGCTTCTTTTAATTGTTGTTTTTCAATCGAATTCATAGACAGTAAATAAAAAATGGACGATTTAATCAAAATTATTGAAAAAAAACATTCAAAATTGTTATGTAAATTAGGACAAATAAATTTCCATTGCCAAACTCGGCTTTCGAGGAAAGTAGAACAGTTGATCGCAGAGAGTCAAAATATAAACATGGAAATGAGGGCCTAACTCAGCTTATTAGGCGGTATCGCACACGGTAGACCATGATAGTACATATTTTTTTCTTTTTGAGAACATCGGAGCCTAACAGCAATCACCACCCCAAGATAGTATTCGAGAGACGCAAAAATCTCGTGTGAAAAGTCCGGAAATGATCAATGAAAAAGTTGGTATTGATTGCACCATGAGTGTCCGAAAAAAACCTTAAATGGACCCCCATAGAAATTTATCCATGACGGTGCAAGGTCCGCACTATACGGTGGATGCATCAAAACTTCTCAACCCAGTTGCGTCAATTTGTTCCGAGTCATCAAAGATGTGTGTGTGTGTGGCCTGGCATTGTCATGATAGAACACAACTCCTTTTCTGTTGGCCAATTCTGGTCGCTCTTTCTTGATTGCTTCGTTCAAACGGTCGAGTTGTGCACAGTGCAAGACCGAATTGTGCGTTTCACCAGGCTGTAGCAGCTCATAATGGATGATTCCCTTTCAATCCCACCAAACACTCAACATAACCTTGTTTGCCGTCAATCCAGGCTTTGAAGTCGTTTGTGGAATGTCACAAACCGTTAATCATGATTTTTTTCGTTTAATATTTTTGTATTTGATCCAGTCTTCATCGCCCGTAATGAGTCGCTTCAAAAATGGTTCGATTTCGTTGCGTTTCAGCTGAGTTTCACTGATGGTAATTCGGTCAATCAAATTTCTTTGGGTTAATTCATGTGGCACCCAAACATCAAGCTTCTTTGAGTCGCCAGCCATTTTTAAATGATTCCAAACTGTCATGTAGTTGATGTTCAGTGCCTCCGCTATTTCCTGACACTTGCATGCCGGTCTTGTTTCTCCAGTTGCAAAATTTCATCGACTTTTTCAGTCACTGACTGGCCGACCAGAGCGAGGTGCATCTTTAACATCGAAATTTCCGGAACGGAATCAAGCAAACCACTTCTGGCTCCGGCGTTCACTCACAGCATTCTCACCTTGTTTTTGCGGCGTATTTACGTTTTTTATAGTAAAAAAGCATTACATAGCGCATTTCTTCAGATATTTCACTCATTTTCAAATCTATATAACGTTTTACACGAACGACGAATTAAAGAACTGTCTGCACAAAAAATGTAGCCTAAAATGTCACGTTTCAAACGCATGTTCGTTTGACACAATTGAATCAGTGTTGCCCGATGTATGGGCATCAACACTATCTAGTGATAAAAACCGCGGTGACTTTTTATATGATGATATTGATTGAAAAATTTAGAAACGTAAAAAACGGGATGGCGATAATGTATAACTTTTTTAAAAAAAAAACCAATGCGAGACATCTTTCTGTCAAATTTTGGCACTGAGCTAATTATTGACAAAAATCACAAAATATATAATTAAATAATTAATTTTTATTGCACAGGTGATCTCTTTGTGTTGGCTTTTGTATTTTAAGAAAAAATCCATTTGAAATAAAATGTTAAAAAACGTGTCCCGAATTTCTCTCTATAATTTTGGGCGAAAAAATTGACTTTATTATCCAAAAGACATTCTGAAATATTTTAAAAATCATTAATAATTCAAATGCTGTGACCCGGGGGAAAGAATTCGCCACTGTCCCCTACATGACAAATAAAAAATATATAAATAAGATTGATTTTATATATAAAATTCACATGACTTGCACCGCCGTGTCACACCTTGCAAACGATCGATACAAAATAATTCAATCAATTTCTAAATTTATCATGATCATGGTGATAATAAATAAATGTGTGTGTGTGTTGGTAATGAAATACAGCACGAAATTAACGACAATTAACCCTATGGTGCTTGATCCATCTAAAGTTGCCCGAAGATAATTTTTTTCATTTTAAATTTGTGCCTGCATGAATTTTAAATAATAATTCATTTCGAAATGAGATTATAAATAATTGTCTGGCGCTTGTGCAGGATCACCGTGAATAGATTAACATATGTATATCCCATATTATCACTTGTGTAAAACATAATTGCACTCATGTATCATGTCTCGGTCGTTTCGAATGCTATTATTATAATTTCTTACATATCGAACGGTTTGCTGCATGCAGAATCATTTTGATTTATCTAGTGGTCTTTTTGGTATACATTTTTCCGTTCTTTCTCTCCTTTTGCATACGTTTTCGAGTGTCCTTGCTGTCGCGTGTGGTTTCATAATTTTCACAAGTGGAAACGTTTTGTTTTGTGTGCCTGTGACTATATAGTATGATGAGTATTAGTAAATATGTAGATCATTACCGTACGTACGTACGTAGTACATCCGTACACTGTTTGATAATGACAAACTGCAATTTAATTAGTGCAAAATTCTTGAAATTGGTCTACTTCGAAGTATGGATCTTGAAAATTCAGTAGTGGATCTGAATTGCGCGCGGTCTTTTGAAAAATAATAATAATTAAAATTGTTATTAGTGAATTTGAATAATTTAATTTTTCTGTTTGAAAACGAACAATAATAATAGTAAAAATAATTGTGTGTGATTTTTGTTTTGATCGATCCAAACATCTGCAGTGTCGTTGTTAGAATTGTGAATCTTGAATCAAAAATAAAAGAAAATCGTGCCCATTTTTTATTGTTCTCTCCTCTCTATCTCTCTCTCAAGCTGACGATACAAATAAGCCAGTGAAAATGGGACGTCTTAAGAAAAAGCGATCGATACGTATCAAAAGAGTCTCAAAAAAGGCTAGTATTGATAAAAGTGTCGATAGTGCACCGAATACAGATACACCGTCGAAATCACTGTCCAAAGAGCCAAGTAGAAAGGAAAGTCTTGTGAACAATGGCAACAAAGTGGATTTGATTCAACAAAAACAAAAGTCTTCGTCATCGTCCTCTTCATCGACATCGTCCTCGAGCTCGTCGTTTGATTTAAGTCGGACCCAAGATCCAAGTAAAAACCATTCTCTATTTCATTCGACCCATCCATCTATTCTGTTTCATCGGCACATAGTTAAGTGTAGTTTTTTTGGTTCTTATCATCGTTGTCGTCATTTCATTGTGGTTCAGCGCACTCCTGATGGCATGCGAAGTATAGTGTATCCAATGTTGCATTGAAGGTGTAAAAAATGAAAGAATCAGCCCAAGAATTATTTTATCTTGTTAAGCGGGTATTCTAGTCAAGAGACACCAACTTTTTAGTTTTACTATCCATTTTTTTACCATTTGTTTATTGATCCGTTAAAAATACATAAAAAGTAAACGAAAAAAAATTAAAATCAAAAAATTTATGAGTTGGTTAATTAGGGGGTCTAAAAAAACAGAGCGCCCTGGCGTACAAAGTTTCAACCCTTCTGGTCATCTAAAACAAAATAAAATACGATGGATTCTTAATGAGTAAAAATGTCGCTATGGTATGAACCTCAAACAAGTCAAAAAAAAAATTCCACAAAATGGCGGTTGTTTGAAAAAAATAATTTTTAGCACAATTTTTTATAACGATTCCAATTTTTTTAAAAATATTGAAATTAAATATTTTCAAATTTTATCGCTTCGTGCCATAGAGAGGAGTTGTATAAAGAATGGTCACACAAAACTTGAAATACATCGGTTCTGTAGAACTTGAGATATCGTGCCAGCCAGTTTGAAAAAAGTGGTTTCGAAAAACATGCGCTTAAAGTTTCGTGAGCTTCTGGGCCCATCGTGTTCTCATAACGCTTAGTATTTTTTTAAATGGGTATAAAACCTTCATCAAAAATACAAACAGCGAGGAAATGTATATTATAAGGGTGCAGAATACGATAAGGTTTTATGGGGGAATTCATCGGCAGATAGTCAGGCTGCGCATACCGTCTATTTTCTATTCGTTCCGGTCTTATCAGATTAGATGCCGCGCCACTAAAATAGCTATATAACACGTTAAGTAATCAGAATTTTGAAAAATCCTTTCAAGGGCATATTTTTGAATGTCTAAACTTCGAAAATATGAAGAAAAAAACATTTCGTTTTTTTTTCAAATTTTTAGACTAGAATACCTCATTAAAACCTAAACCAGTTATTTGCAATTATTTTTATGGATTCAGTCTAAAAATCTTTGGGACACTCATCAACAAAGGTGGTCTCATCTCTGCAGAATTTTCCGAAAGATTCTGCGCGAAGAATCGTTATCGATGCTTTGGAAGAAAATTCCGAAAATTCATCAAACGCAATCAATTTCGCTTCTAAGATCTTTGAATTTTTTTTGGAAGCAACACCAGATCTCTTTTGGAGATCATCATCCAATAGTTAAGTTTTTTAGTGGCGTCCTTGAACCTTTTTTTGTGGTGTCGCAATGAACACACTGATGTCTCAATGGACCATCTCTAAATAAGAAAAATATTACTACAACTTACCTACAAACAAATAGTACCATCTCAAAATTTCTTTTAGTTTATCGTAGCTTTTTTGACAGTGTCCAAGAATTTTGTATCATCACATCAAAATTGTGCACCCAATCATTATTCAATGCATTTGTCCTTTAAATTATTTTCAATATCATTTTCTTTGTTAGAAGCTTCTTTGTTAGATTATAGATAGTGTAATCCTGCTAGGAATTTCACGTCACCAAAGGACTCTGTACTCTAGTGTCTCTGATTTCACAAAACTTTGTTTTCCATGTGTGCAATCTTCATCTTGGAACCTTTAGTGTATCATAAATTCCATTTGAAATTATTATTGCCATAACCTTTATTTTTTGCATTGATATTTGCATACGCAAAAAATTCTATTCACTTCACCACATTTCCGTTAAATAATGCAAAAATCTAAATCATGTGAATTTCCATATTTTTTCATTATTTTCAACAACAAAAAAACAAACTTTTTACGAAATTGAAATGCTGCAACTCACTCATATCCATGGTGGGGCTCCATCGGATAATTCTTCGTTGTCATTGTCTACGAATTGAATTCGTCCTTGCTGTCTACACGTCTACATTCACATCCTTCTCGTCGTCGGTTACATCGTCATCGTTCTTGCATCATTTTCGACGCGCCTTGACATTATCATAATCCACAGATATGAAAATGATTGTGGACAAATTACAGGATCTATGGCCTGAACATAAAGTAGCATTATCGATACCAAGAAAAATTGATGAATCCAAGGAAAAATTGAATGGAGTTGTTGTGGAAGGTATTGTAAAAAGAAAAGCAAAAAAAATAAGATGAAAGATGCTAAATTATGTTGAAACTAGCAAGAAAAGAAAAATATATTATTTGCATTTAGAATGGCTAGAAAGGATGGTTTTGTTCGTAAGCTTGATTAATTTTCGTCTTGTTCATGATTAGTGATTGTGTTAATTGCATGGCTACTACAAATTTCTATTGGACGGTTTGATTATTATTGAAAAAGCATTTGTCATTATCAATAAAGTGATTAAGAAATTATGCATCTGCTCAGTTTAAAATGTCTCTTTCCAATAAGCAATATATATTTCGTATGAAAATAGCAGAAAATACAGGAAAAAATTGATAGATTCATGCGAATTGAACCACATTTGACGAAATTCCCTTCTAAAGTCTCCATAGAGCCAAATCAGATAAACAAGATTGAACCGAGACATTATTAACTACTTTGTTCAGAAGAATGTAACAAGAATTTAAGATACATAACTTCATGCCAATTGAACCATATTCGCCCATATCACCCTTTTTCACGTTTAGAATTCTCATCATATATCCATTTTTCATCTCCTGTGACTATTCGATTCGATTTCTTTGCAGTTGCATTTCACAAATTGTGTTTCGACGTTTGATGTCTCTTTCCTTCAATTCACATGGAATGTTCCAATAAAATAGTGTAATAATAATTCCTGCAAATAATGTTTACTTTGAACGAAAACCGACATTTTCAAGAAGTTAAAAAGACTTGTCGCTTACACTTCAACCAAATGTCACGTAGTGCGTTTGACAGCTGACATGAAGCCCTATCGAATACAAGTGCTGCCATCTATTAGTACACGCAAGCGATACTAAAAACGACATCTGTTGGGGATGAGGGGGAGTCATATTCACACACCCAATACAATTATCAATCGACTTAAAATGCCGGTTCATTTTGCTTAAATTGCTTCAACACGACTTTGGAAATGTTCATTTGAATGAATTTTTCATCCTGAGGAAACAAACATGGCACCCAACGCGTTCGGTTAGCTTTTTCATGTCCAATCAAATGTGAATATATGGGAAACATTTTTTTTTTGAAATGCCACAACTTATGGAGTCTCTCTAAGCTTTATTTGACGATCGTCTAGCATCGTTTAAAATATAACCGATAGTGGGGACAGTTTTTTTAAGTGTCCCGAACATACATCATCAACCAATCTGTTACGATCACGTTTCAAATCAGCTGTACAAAATGTCACTGTTGTAAAGAATGAATGAAAAAACATATAATCAGTATCCATTTCGGCTACAATTTGCGTAGGCGTATTCTCTTTCAAACGGAAGAATTCTATGACGGTTAGGTTTCCGATTTTTTTTAATTTTGACAGAAACACTAACATCGACTGACAGAAACCACTGTTAAACGTCCAAAATGGCTGACAATTGTGCTAGTGCCAGTGTCGTCATATATTTGTAGGCTCTATCATTCGAAAGGTATAAAACACTATTCCAGCTATCTGCTAAGAATCTTTTATTATGTTCTACACTCTATACATTAAAATAAGATATCTTGTCGTGGAGAACTCGCGTCTCCATACGTACGCGATGGCGGTCGAACTAGAACAAAACGTCAGTGTTCTTTGCTGCTTCATATTCCGCTTGACACCTAGGTGCGCTGCTGTCGTTATAGAATTCCTATATATTTTTGACGAGTAACACCATTTTTATGTTGAGGCTGGAGACTTTTTAGACTACCCTTGGACAACCTATGGCATAATAAACTGTATTTGTATCTTTTGTTGTCTTTGGGATTATTCTTACCTAATTTAATTTTAAAAATGTTGCAAAAAAAGACAAATCGTAAAATGCAAACACAATTTTTTGCTTACTGATCAATGTTTTCTTTTCTCTTAGGATTTTTTCTGTAAAAGCATATATTTAAGGAGTTGTTTGACATCTGTTGTCCTTATTTGTAGATGCTCTCATTTTGGTTAATCTCTAAAGAACGTGACCACAAATACGCAGTGGCATGTCTGATTACTTCAACTTTTTCGAGTGATGCTTTTAAAGTTGTTTTTGAGGGGGAGTGTGATTAATATTATAAACTATAAGAAGCTCTGATTCATGTTTGTGGGCGCATATAGTAACTAATGAACGTTCATTTGGCAGTGTAGTTCAGTTTCGATTTTTTTTTATAGATATGATACTACATATTTGGTGTGATGATAACTTTACAGTCAAATAAACAACAACTGCGCATTTTCTTATTTATATACATCTAAATTTCAGTGGCAAACAATTTTATTCTGAACATCTTTCCATTTTAATCCTCATAAACAGTCAACAATGAATTATGCAGGATTTGTGGTGGATTTTGAACAAAGAAATTCTTACAAATTTGGTAGAGCTTAATTTTTTTGAATTGGAGTTGCGATTCTGCAATTCTGATCTTGAAAATTCAATTTTCTCTCTCTCAATATTTCGGTATTAATTCAATTTCAAAACGTTTCTAAAGCGTATTTGCACAATATTTACTGAATTTAGTGCCAAAAATTCCTGATTTTTTCGAGTATTTATTAAAATCTATCATTTGTTAGCAATATTTTTTTATTTTGATTGTATGTTCCATTTATTTTTAGAATAAATATCTATTGAAGTAGTCCAACCATTCCATCAACAAACTGAAAAAATGATAATTTAATGAATGAATGGAAAATTTTCAATATTTGGGCATATTGAAAATTTTCCATTGATTATTATTGAATAGAGTTTGAGCACTCTCTAATAAATGTTAATAAAAATTCAATGGCATCACAGCATACGGATTGAAATGCAATTGTGTGTAATATGCAAGACTGTTTTTTATTTAATATTCTGATCGAACGATGACGATAATGCTGATGATTAGCACAGTATTTCATATATTTTTTTTGCAACCAATTTACTTCTTTCCTAACGCCGAAATATGCTAATCAGTAGGAAAAAATTCGGTCTAAAACGTATCTGGATCCGTGTATGAACTTTTATTTAACACAAATCGTAGAGATACTCTCGTTGTGTTGATTATAGCATTTAATACCTTCAATATTTATTAGTTTTCATCAGCAGAAATTCATACGAAAATTGGCTGTGTAAATTGCATTGATGACTCCAGGGATATTTTCTCTCTCAGTAATTTTCTTTGACTACAATATCCCATCAATAATGACTTTAGTAATTCTTTGAAAAATTGCTACGAATATTTCATATTTAATGAGATGAAAATTATGAGTGATTTTCAAAAAAAATCTGTGCAAATTATCTAAAGCAAAATTAGTGGAAAATATTCTAATCTTGATGCCAAGAAAGTTTTTCCTTTTAGCTGTATTTTTCTTTACGTCCACGCTTTTTGACTTTGCAAAAATTAATTGCCAGGGAAGACAGAAAAATTAATTTATATACTCAAGGAGAGGCAACATTTTCATTGATTTTAACCCTTTAGTGTGTTTCGTCTGATACAGTCGACTATCTGCATCTTTAAGGAGTACCTACAGGTTGCAATATTAGTCATTTCCAAGTATCTTAGAGCCAATCTTTAACTTTAAAACGACACCAAACCGAAATGGCACAACTAATTGGTTAATAATTGCTTTTAAAATGTTGCTTGGCCAGCAATTATGTTATTTATTTACCTCATCAACATCAATTTTGAATAGTGAACGCATGTGTGACTTGCCAAATATGATATTGAGATGTTTTCAAAAACGTGCATGTGTATATTTTCTTGGAAATTCATTAGACATATCTTACGTTCACAAGAAAGATATTTGAATTTATTTGAAAAATCAATTTGTGGAATTAAATTAAATGAAAAACTGACTGAAGCTAAATTGTCATCGTTTTTGAAAAATTCTGACCTCGAAAGAGTTTAAAACTGAATGTCGTTGCTGTTTTGTTGATTGAATTCGTCAATGCATCCTTGTGTCGTGATAAAAATGGAACTGAGAGGCAATAAATTCCACCAAAAAATCATAAAATATTCGAGGAAAATATGCGAAATTTCGTGTCAATCGAAACCTAAATTCAAAATGTTTTAATTTAATTTACTTTACTTTACTTCAATTGCCCACATTGAAGTAAATTACCTGAAGCATTTTAAGAGTTATGTGGAATGATCTCCTAAATTTCGTGCGAATCGAACCATAGCTTTAAAAAAAGCTACAATAGAAACTGTATTACAATGTATTGTGTGGAAAGATCTCCTGAATTGCGTAGGAATCGAACCAAAGCTTCAAAAATGCTACAATAGAAACCCTATTACAAAGGATTGTGTGGAAAGATCTCCTAAATTTCATGCGAATCGAACCATAGCTTTAAAAAAGCTCCAATAGAAACTGTAGTACAAAGGATTGTGTGGAAATATCTGCCGAATTTCGTACTAATTGAACCTTATTCGTATTGTTCATGAAGCTCTGGTGAACTGCCCTAAAAATGAAACGTGCACAGTATCAGGAACTAATCATCTTTGCTGTAATTTCTAAAAACGGATAAATAAATCCATTCAATAAGTCCGATTTTTCTGAAGACGTACTCCAAGCAAAAGCTGAAGAACATAGAGGAGAGACCACCACCTCGTACACCCGAGTCGGTTTAGAAGATTTGAATCAGCTCATGATAAAAAGTCTGGTGCAGATCGAACCATATCTGATACATATGGTTGCAACATTTCTTCCATTTCACCACATTGAATGATTTTATTTGAAAATTTGTGCGAGGAATGCTATTTTATTTGAAAATCTCCAAAGTACGTCAAAATAATCGATATTAATCTGCCGAATTTCAAACAAATCGGACCATATTTACAGATGTGTTCATTCAATAGAATCTAACTCATTATGACGACTTGATTTTTATTGAAATGTATGTCTGAATTTTATATGCAATTTGATTAGGTATGCACTGTGATTAAGTGTGAATGGTTGATTAGAAAATTATAAATTTTTAATATTAATTTTATGTTTTTATTTAAACTTTTTCCATAGTTTTTTCGTATATATTTTTTGTATAATTTTTGACTTATATTTTATATAGTTTAAATTTTTTCTGGCTACCAAAAATATTTACCTAAATTTCATATCATAAATGTTTCGTGTTTTTCTAAAAATCAATACTATTTACACTTAATTTTAGGTAAAGATGGATCCAAAATTACTACAGTTGTTGCAACACCCGGACAAGGTACAGATCGTGTACAAGAAGTATCTTATACAGACACAAAAATTATCGGAAATGGCAGTTTTGGTGTTGTATTTCAAGCAAGATTATGTGACACTGGTGAATTGGTTGCAATTAAAAAAGTTTTACAGGACCGACGATTTAAGGTATGTACACATTTATATTTTTTTGGTAAATTTGGAACAAAAATTTTCTTTATTGAAATTAATTTTAATCGAGTACATATTGGCCATTATTATCTATGGCCTTTTGTCATTTTGCTGGTAGTTCCATAATTCCATCGGTATAGAAGTTTTGTGGTTTATCGGTGAAAAACTTGGTCAAGTGATTTTCAGGGGCTCTTCTGTCCGTCAATTTTTCACCATCAAGTGAGTTTTGCAGAGACCGAAACAAATAGTAGTCAGAGGGTGCAAGGTCCAGACTATACGGTATGCATTAAAACTTCCCAATCAAATTGCGTCAGTTTTTTCCGAGTCATCCAAGATGTGTGTGACCTGGCATTGTCATGATGAAACACAACTCCTTTTCTGTTGGCCAATTCTGGTCGCTCGTTCCTGATTGCTTCGTTTAAGCGGTCGAGTTGTGCACAGTACAAGACCGAATTGAACGTTTCACCAGGCTGTAGCTCATAATGGACGATTCCCTTTCAATCCCACCAAACACTCAACATAACCTTGTTTGTCGTCAATCCAGGCTGTGAAGTCGTTTGTGGAATGTCACTGGCCTTTAACCATGATTTTTTTCGTTTAATATTTTTGTATTTAATCAAGTCTTCATCGCTCGTAATGAGTCGCTTCAAAAATGGTTCGATTTCAGCTGCGTTTCACTGATGGTAATTCGGTCAATCAAATTTCTTTGTGTTAATTCATATGGCACCCAAACACCGAGCTTCTTTGAGTCGCCAGCCATTTTTAAATGATTCCAAACTGTCATGTGGTTGATGTTCAGAGCCTCCGCTATCTCCTGACAGCTTGCTTGTCGATCTTGCTCCACCAGTCCAAAATTTCATCGACTTTTTCAGTGACTGGCCGACCAGAGCGAGGTGCATCGTTGACATCAAAATTTTCGGAATGGAATCGAGTGAACCACTCCTGGGTCCGGCGTTCACTCACAGGATTCTCATCGTGCACTTTACAAATTTTTCGGCATGTTTTTGCTGCGTTTTTACCTTTTTATAATAAAAAAGCATCACATAGCGTATTTCTTCAGATATTTCACTCATGTTCTAATCAATAGAACTTTTTACACGAACGACGAATTACAGAACTGGCTTCACAAAAAATGTAGCCTGAAATGTCACTTTCGTTTGACACAATTGAATTAGTGTTGCCCGATATATAGGCCACCAACACCATCTACTGACAAAGACCACGGAGACTTTTTATATGATCCAATAGAAAGAAGAAAATGATTTTTTTTTTGAAAAAAATTGCGCATTAAAAGTGTAAAAAATGCAAATTTAAATATAAATTATTTTCCCATAACATAGTTAAAGATAGAAAGATAATCGGAAAAATAACTGAAAATACTCCAGAAAGTTACAAGAAAAATCTCTAAACAAAATTTCATGTAGTTTTTATTGTGGTGATTAAATGAGGCAGTTCATAATAAAACGCAATGAATTTGCTACATTTGTTTTTTTTTTCATAGAGACACGAACGAAGAGCTTTGTTTCCTATTGAAATTATTTAGAGTTAAATTTCTTTGACCTTGAAATAATATTGAGCTGTTTTAATCAGAAGATAAACGACTCATTTTTGTTCAGAAAAAAACAAAATATCGAAAGATGCGTTTTTATGGACCTCCCCAAAATTCGATTCAAATTTAAATCGTTTTTGCTAAATTTCGATTCGATTATCCGTGCACCTCTCTCCTCACCATTACCCTGGATAATCAAGGTTCTACTGTACATAAAAACTGTTTATTGCTGTATCATCGCATCAGCAACGCGCACTGTTAAATATGGTTCGGTTCGCATGAATCCTTGCAGATAAAAAAATAAATAAATTATATTTATCTAAATAACTTATCAAATTAAACTCTAAAACACTTACATTTATTAATAATTTTCTTTCAATTTCATTACAGAATCGAGAACTTCAAATTATGAGAAAACTAGAACATTGTAATATTGTTAAATTGAAATATTTTTTTTATTCGAGTGGTGAACAGGTAAGACAAATCGATGATACTCTATCAAAATAACAAAAATATTTAATTTCATTTCACATTCAATAAATTAATGATGATAGCATTGGCTGACATCACAAAAAAAAACACATTTATCATGCTCTGATTTGTTTCATTGATAATATTGTAGCGAAGAAGAAACAAATAAAAAAATATTAAAAATAATTTCAAACAAAATGTTCAAATATCTATCTTAATATACTTATATATGTATGTTCTATTAGTGATCGATAACTTCCAGATTTATTAATGTGCTCTTTAAAATTTAAACTTTTTTTTATTGATTTATATACATCTATCTATGAAATGATTGTGTGAAATCCAAATAAATATAAATCATAATCCACAATACATAAATGACGGCCATATATATCGAAAAATAATGATATATTATATATGCATATATACAAAGAATGCTGACAACAATCCTTTTGACGTGGGTTTTTTCGCTAGAGCACTTCAATCGCAGGTATATTATATTTTCAAAGATATCGAATGAATGAAATTGGATTTTTATTTAAAAACAAAAAACAAACAAACAAAAAAACAAAAGACGAAGAATAAATAATGTTAAATAATTGTAGAAAATTTAAAAAATTGTCCATTCTCGTCATGTCAAGCGTAAATTGCTGCTAAATTAATGTAACTGCATCTAAAATAGTTTGTGCAAAAGCTAGAATGGGATTTTCTATCCGAAATTTCGGTGACTATTGAGATTTCTTGGAGCTGTTTTTAGAGAATGAAGGGGTCGTATTGCAGCTGTCTTATCAGATTTATGATTTGTAAGAAGCTTTTCAATGTAGACAATTTGGAAGCAATCGTTTTAATTTCTTAAATCATGAACAGTTGTCGGCTATGCGTTCCAACTGGTGGCTAATCATGTAGGAGACTTTATTGTTAGATCCCCAATTGTAGTTATTGTTGTTTAGCATTTGCTACCAACAAGTATTCTTGGGCTAACAATGTAATATGTTATAACAGCGTCCAATTTACGAACATCCTTGTGTATTGTAACATTTCCATTGCCAAGGTTAGCATTAATTGTCCTGTATGTAATATGAGCACCACATTTGAATAAAAAAATATGTTACAGTCCTCTATTCTCTCTTTGTGTCTTTGTAAATCCTTTCTACAGTCTTACATTTTACAAATAAAAAATACAATACAATTGACATTATTATTCTACTATCTTTACATTGCAGAGGGACGAAGTGTTTTTGAATTTAGTACTCGAATATATACCAGAAACTGTATACAAAGTTGCACGTCAGTATGCTAAAACTAAACAAACGATACCAATTAATTTTATCAGGGTAAGTTTATCATATATTTATATAAAATTAATACCTGATTAAAATCGATATTTGCAGCTCTATATGTATCAATTATTCAGAAGTTTGGCATACATACATTCGTTGGGTATCTGTCATCGTGATATTAAGCCACAAAATTTGCTATTGGATCCTGAAACGGCTGTGCTTAAATTATGCGATTTTGGTAGCGCTAAACAATTATTGCATGGCGAACCAAATGTATCGTATATATGCTCTAGGTATTATCGTGCGCCAGAACTGATATTTGGTGCAATAAATTATACCACAAAAATAGGTGAGTGAAATGTTAATGCTTATTGTTAAATTTTCATTAATTCTTGAACTTTAAATTGAATGTGATATGATATTGTGGGGTTAATTCGAAAACTTCCCATGTCCACTTATTCTTATTTTGTCGCAAGCAAAAACATTGTGGTTGTCGGAAAATTAGAATAAATGGAGTTGTTTATTGTCTCATAATTCTTAATATACGAGGGTGGTCCGACCGATAAGTACTTAGCCTACAAACGAAAAATATTTGTTTTTGGAAAAGTGTCGATTTATTTTTCAATACAGTCTCCTTTTAGTTCGATACACTTGACTCAGCGATGCCTCAACTTCTTTAACCCGTCTAAAAAATATCTTTTCTTGAGATCTGCGGCGATGACCTCCTCATTCGACTCAAATTTCTGCCCGGCGAGTGGTTTTTTCAAGTTTGGAAACAAAAAAAAAGTCGCACGGGGCCAAATCCGGAGAATACAGTGGAGTTCGTAGCCCAATTCGATCAATTTGGCCATCGCGAGGGCGGAGGTGTGAGCCGGTGCGTTGTCATGATGTAAGAGCACTATTTTCTTCGCCAAATGCGGCCGTTTTTTCTGCAATTCGGCGTTGAATCGGCCCAATAATTATTCCGGCATAGTATAGCCCTGTGACCGTTTTGCCCTTCCTTTTCCAGTCGATGTGGATCACACCTTGTGAATCCCAGTAAACGGTGACCATTACCTTTCCGGCCGATAGGACAATCTTCGCCTTCATCGGAGTACGTCCGCCGGGTGAAGTCCATTGTTTCGACTGCTCCTTGGTCTCTGGTGTATACCAATGGATCCATGTTTCGTCGACGGTCACGAAACGACGCAGAAAATCCTTCAAGTTGCGCTTAAACAGCGTCAAACACTGCTCTGAAATGGTCTCACAGTTGCGCCTGTTGTCCGGAGTGAGCAAACGCGGCACCGATCACGCCGAAAGCTTCCGCATGCCTAAAATTTCGTGCAGGATATAACCCACACGGTCGTTTGAGATGCCTACTGTCTCAGCTATCTCGCGCACCTTCAATCGGCGTCCTGCCAATATGAGATCGTCACGATTTTTGTCACGTTACCCTCCGTGGTAGCCGTCTTCGGGGCACCTGGGCGTGGCTCATCAAAAACCGACGTGCGACCACGTTGAAACTCGTTAAACCAATTTTTGACGACGGCCCCAACGAAGGAGAAGAGTCACGGTACACAGCATCCAAGCGCTCTTCGATTTTCCTTCATCACCGACCGATATTGCTGTTTTTCCATTTTTCTAAAACCCACGGACACGCCCGCTTCCACATACAGTCAAATCAAAATTACGAGTCCTATTCGGCTGAAATTTCGACAGTAGCCGTCTACGAGAGTGTACTATACGATAGTGGCACCATCGGGCAATGAGGCAGAATACTTATAGGACCGCCCTCCTATCTTATCATATACAATACTATATTCTGCAAATAATTTGCTTAAACTTTACTGTTACATTATTACAAAAAAAATACAAATCCCCCATCTATTTGGAGGTCGTTCAGTCATTTTTTCCCCCGGTTGATTTCCTCTTTCCTTTGCCATTGACCTCAGTAGCTTTGATTGCAGGTTTCCAACGTCGTGTGGTTCAATTTTCGATCTACCGGTTCCTTGAGAATTGCAAGACTTTCTTGTGCATCTAATTTCCTGCAATCTGTTTCCTCTTGAATCATTTCTACATTGTCCCAGCCGATGTTTTGTCCATTACGACTGTAGTACAATGGAGAATCATTTGTAGATGGAATTTGCAGAACCTTTTGCAGTTGAAACTAGCACTCAAACACCATGACTTTCGTATTCCCCAGACGCAAATCCGATGGACTTTTCTATCTGGTTCATTTTGGAGAGAGCAGCAAGATAAGGACTCAAAAATACGCCAGTATGGACAATTTGAAGAGAGTGGTTGAACGTGAATGGATTAAAATACCGCAAGATCACATTCGTGCAGCGTGCGACGCATTTTTTAGTCGTCTTAAGGCCATAATCAAGTCAAAACGTGGTCATATCGAGCCAAAAGTAAACGAATTCTGATTTTGAATGAATAAAAAATATTTCCACACATATTTTTTATAACTTTTTTAATTGGGGACATTTCATATGACTAACCCTGTATGTTCATTTCAAAGAGGAAGTTACTGTATTGAACGCCTGCTATGCAACAAATACTAGATGCTGTTTAATTTCTTCCTTAATATTATAAAAAATACATTTATAAAATGCACGGGCCATTAAACGCGTTAGAAGTTGTACCATCAGTTTTCTGTTCTCTTCGCGAATGGAGGCGTCCAAAGAGAAATGAGGCAAATAGTTAAAGGTGATCTACAGCAGCATCCAAAACTATTAAAAAAGCAGTGTCCGCACTACTCTGATGTAGTTTCAAAAATAAGAAACTATAAAAGAACGATCATTCCACTTTGTTTTCTTTATTCTAGGTCTGGGTGTTGATTTTTGAACTAACACTTTTATTAATATATTTTTCATAAGCTCTGGCGTTCCCCCTTTTTTAAATTAAATTCGGCTACGACTTCCTGTGATTATTTAATATTTCAATCATAATTATTGTTTAAAGCTCGATTCTTACTATGAAATATTTTAAAAATGACTTAATTTTATCCTTACAGATGTGTGGAGTGCCGGTTGTGTCCTAGCTGAATTGTTACTCGGACAGCCAATCTTTCCGGGTGATTCTGGTGTCGATCAATTGGTTGAAGTGATTAAAGTTTTGGGTACACCAACACGCGAACAGATTCGTGAAATGAATCCAAATTATACGGAATTTAAATTTCCACAAATTAAAAGTCATCCATGGCAAAAGGTATGATGAAAATATTTACAAAAAAAATATGTAATAATTCAAATTTGATTTTTATCGATTGAGCGTTTCAATTAATTTTGATTTTTTGGATTTAAAACAACTAGTTGCACATTGATCAATATATATAAATTAATACATGGACAAATGTGTGATCGATATATTTATTCTAGAGAAAAAAATAGCTTTGGTTGAAATACAATACCTAATCATAATTTCACACATAACGCGACTAGTGCATTTGATATGATGAATCGAAGAGCATGGTTGGTCCTTCTTAGAAGCAAACCAAATAAAAACACACGCTAGAATTCGATTTTATGCATGACTAGTCACAGTCAAAAGAATAACGATTGTTGACCTCTTAACGTGTAGGGCAAATGTATTGTATAGTGCAAATATCCTCGTCTACCTATAATTACAGTGAATAAAAGTTAGTATACATGCTAGTGTATTTATTGTTTGTATATCAGCTTAGCTCCGTGCTTCATTAAAATTATCGCGACCATTTTATTTTATGAAAACTAGTTTTAAAACAATTTCTTCTTTCTTTTTATATTCCACTTAAAACTTTTTACAGTCACTCCTTGAGCGTATGCAATTTCCTCCAAAAGCAATCAGCCAACAACAACGTTTAAGAGTAAGAACCAAAAAGAAACAACAACAAAACCATTAAGAATTGTAATAAATCACAAGTGTTAATCATGATGCGCCGTATTAAAGTTTAAATTTTGAAATTAATCGAATTGTTAGAATCGCAATGCACATCCAATTGTGATAATTTCATTGCAAGGATGCTTGCCGTTGTTGAATCACTATTTTTTATATTTTATTTTGATTTTTGGCTCCACATTGCGAGTAGTTAGTTTTTGATATCATCGAGGATTTTGATTCAGAAATAACTAATTTAGAAAATACATCGATTGGTTGATCGTTTGTTCTATTATTGATTGTGTCTTTATATCTGTCGACTAGCTCCTGTTATATCCTAACATAGTTTGTTAGTTTTTTCTACCATCCTTTTTATATGGCTGTACATAGTTTCCACTAAATACCATTGTAAGTCTGCAATGAACATATCTATTCTGTCGCTTCAATTCGGTGCTATGCTGCTGCAAGCGTGGGTATGCTTCTAATACACCCCTGCTGAATATTTTGTTTATTTTGCTCCACGGTTTATTGGCCGATTTTCTTTCTATGTGTAAATTAATTAATGGAAACCCACTTGCGCATCCTAAAGTTCTCCAGTTCCTATTCTTTAAATTTAGCATTGCGCATCGATTTTTCTCGCAATTTTCAGGACTTATTTATGCGACTATTCTGCTATCAATCTATCAATTCTATCGTTGCATAACGTTTGATAAATTGCTGACATTCATTCTATCCTTGCTGTGTAAAAAAAACGGTTGAAAGTCTATTGCTTGTCTGCCATTTTTGTCCCCACACTTCTACACCATCACTAAAAACGCTACAATTTAAATAAAGAACAATAATCAAGTCACTCAACCTGCATTTGTAATTCTTTAGATTCATTAAATAGGTTTTTGTTAAAATGCTTAGCTAAACTAACACAATGCCTAACCTTTGGTTTTAAAATGCGACCCCAATTCGCGTCGTGGCAAACAACAACTTTCAATCCTCATGCGACGGCGTTGTTACCATTTATTTAGTTTGGAGTGCTTTCAATTGCACTGTTTGCTTGCGTGCTTTATCAGCGACGAGCCAAACATTCGTCCCGGACTACATATATCGCTATCGTGTGATGAAGATTTGAAATACATATGATGAGTGAATTAGAACGACAAGATAGTTACTAGTAGTTATTTATAGTTGTTTGATTATTTTAGTTGATTGTTGATTTCAAACGGAACTTATCTGCATAAAGCCACATTATTTAGATAGTCCAGAAATTTAGATTTACTACCCTCTAACATTGACTTGATTTAGTAAAATGTTTTATACATCTGTTTATAAATGACTGTTAAATTTAATCTAGGAATATTTATAACAACCTTGTGCTATTTTGTGCCATTTTACAATATTGGCTTACATAATCCACGAACATGTTTACATGAATGTGGCTTGCAACTATTTTGAACGAAATTAAATTGAACTGATTAATTAAACAACGCGCTCACCTCGACAATATTGTCTTCATTGATTAACCGAAATTTTACGCTTGAAATTCGAACATAAATTAAAAAATATAACTGTTGATTTTAATCGTATTATTATGTTCTATTCGTTCGTTTTTGTAGGTATTTCGTACGCGAACACCACCAGAAGCCATTAATCTAGTATCAAGACTATTGGAATATACGCCGAGCGCACGAATTACACCATTGCAAGCATGTGCACATCCGTTTTTCAATGAATTACGCGAAGAAGTTCAAACGTTGCCGAACGGACGTGAATTGCCGCCACTATTCAATTTTACCGAACATGGTAAGTGAATTTCATAATAAGAATTTTTCGTTGTTTAGTTAATTTATAGAAAGGAATTAAAAGGGGGTTGAAATTATTGTTGAAATATTTATGGTGAAATGCACACAACGGGGGCGATCGATACAAGCCATTATTGGGTTCACTCTTTCACTCAAAACATTTATGGGACGAAAACGGGTAGATTCCATCCAATCAAATGCAAAGAAATGAAATACACAGGTGTATGTAGCGCAGAGACAGTTTCCCTTTTTTAAGCAGCCAGCGCTAAACTCGATAGCACGTGAAGTGCCGATATTTTTACAGCCATTAGTCATTTTATTCTAAAACCGATGTACAAATTGTCTTTAATTTTAAATCTAAGGGAAGGGGATATTTTATTATTTAACAAAAGTGTATACCAAAGTGTTGCATGTTTCATTTTGTACAGGGTGCGCCATCTTTTGTGTCAGTATGTAAACACTTACTAACTTTGACATTTGTCAAACATATTGATTCGATGAGACATGTTTTTAAAACGGCAATTCAGTACAAATTGAACCATGAATCGCTTCACACCGAAACAACGTGCCGAAATACTGACGCGATGTACATCGAGAATAGTCGTTCAGTTGTTTTAACTCAACGTGCGTACCGTCGAAAATATCGTAGCCAACAGGCACCGTCTGACAACACTATTCGTCGTTTCGTGTCGAATTTCGTTGAGCACGTGACAGTGGGAGATCGTCGTCATGCCGTTCATCAACGACCAAGACGTTCCAATGAACTGGTTGAACGGTCAGAGTGAGCGTTTCCCAGAACCCAAAAGTGTAGTATCGTCGCCGCGCTCAGCATTTTGGCGTCAGTGGAACCACTATGCGGCGAATTTTGAAGGATAATTTGCATTTGTTTCTTTATAAAGTGCAATTAACACAAAGAATTTTGCCGACAGGCCGTCCACGTTGCTTGGAATACGGCCAAACAGTTACTCGAATGGTGAACACTGAACCTGATTTTTGTAAGAAAATTCTGATGACCGACGAGGCCAATTTCACACTATCTGGCGGCGTTAATAAGCATTTGGAGAACGGAGAATCCCCACGAAATCCAAAAAGTGACCAAAAAGTGATTGTTTGGGCAGGCGTTTGCGCCAAAACCACCATTGGGTCCTATTTCTTCGGAGAAAACGAGATAGTTGATGGAAACAGATTTCGGTGGATGTTGGCCCATTATGTCTGCCCGTGAATGCGTGAAAAAAGACTCGACGGTTACTGGTTTCAACAAGACGGTGCGCCATACCACACTGAAAATCAAACAATCCAGTTTTTGCATCGAAAATTCCCTGGACGCCTGATGTCAAAAAGAGGACCACCCAGATCTCCAGATTTCACCCCTTCGGACTTCTTTTTGGTGGGCTATTTGCAAAGCAAAATGTACGCAAGCCAGCCTCAGGGCATGACCGAGCTCAAGGCAAACATTCGTGCCGATATCATCGCTATAACGCCCGAGATGCTGGAAAACGTATTGGAAAATGCAGCAAAAAAGGCACATTTTGTTTTGGCCAATAATGGCGACCACTTAATTGATGTTGTATTTAAAAAGTTGTGAAAATAAATTGCGAAGGGCCAAATTGAATAAAAATGCCTCATATATAGAAATCGTTGTTTTTTTCAAAGTTAGTAAGTGTTTACATACCAACACGAAAGATGGCGCACCCTTTGTAAGCTTAAATCTGCTGTTTTTTTAGTCAAAAAACACATTTTTTAGTCAAAAACACATTTTTTCATAGAAAACAAAAACAAATTTCTTCAAAGTACTTGCCCTCGCTAGCTACACATTTTTACCAACTCTCGTTCAATTTGTGCCAAAAAAATCCATCTCTTTCGAGGCAAACCACTCATCAAGCCATTTTCGGACGTCTTTGTAAGAATCGAAGTGCTGCTCATCGAGCGCGTGGCCCATCGACGAAAACAGATGGTAGTCGGAAGGGGGCAGGTCTGGTGAATAAGCGGGATGGGGTAGCATCTTCCAGTTGAGTGTCTCCAAATTAAGTAATTTCGGAACATGTTTAACGTGTACGATGGCGCGTTTTCGTTGAGGAAAATTAGCTTATGTCTTTGTTGATAATTCGTCCTTTTTTCACGCAGACCACGGTGCAATTTGATCATTTGTTGCTGGTAGCGGTGGACATTGACAGTTTCACCAGGTTTCAACATCTCATAAAAGATGGTACCCTGTTACCACCAAACGCACAACATCGTCTTCCGTCCGAAGCGATTTGGGTTTGGGGAAGATGTTGATGGTTGGCCGAGGTCAACCCGCGATTTCTTGCGTTTAGGATTCTCGAAATATATCCACTTTTCACCGCCTATCACAATCTTTTTTGTCTGGTGAACAAGATGCATGTGTTTTGGCGTCGCTCTATCTGCCTATCGTTTAATTCAAGCGGCACCCATGAATCTTCCCCATGGCATGCAGACGCATGAAAATGGCTGGTTGAGTAATACCCAATTGCTCGGCGACCATTTTTTGCGATTGGGTATCGTTTCCGTCCAAAAGAGTCTGCAATTGATGGTCCTCAACCTTCCTGGGCCGATTTTCACTCTTCTTGTCCCACAAGACAAAATTGCCTTCTTTGAACCGCCGAAACGAATCTCGGCACGTTGTTTTAGATGAAGCACTATCACCATATACCTTCATAAGCATTCGATGCGATTCGGCAACCGATTTCTTGAAACAAAAACAGCGAAGCTTATGCTCTTTTTCTGACACAATACTAGACATGATTACCAAAGGAAAAATGTATGTTTTTGTATGAAATTTGCTGACAATGTGCACTGATTAATGTTGACAGATGTCAGACTCATAAAAAAAGTATGGCGTGTCCATGGTAGCTTCATACGCTCGCTCACGCCATCTATGACCAAACAGCGGATTTGAATTTGCAGTCGCAATTATTCAATCTGATGTATTCGCAGTTAGTAAGTCTTGGATTGGAATGTGCTATTGATACACTACAGTCGCTTTTTCGGATGCCTCCAAAATATTAACATGTAAAGAATAGTTGAATTGTAAAAAATTTCTTTAAAATGGATAATTACTCAATTTTAAAACTTACATGCTTTCAGAAATATTTATTTATTTATTTTATTACAGAACTCTCAATACAGCCAAGCTTGATTCGACAACTATTACCACGTTCACAGCGACAGCAACAAGATAGTAATGATGTCTCATCAAATGCGACCGCTACCGGTGGTGCAGCGGCCGCGTCCAATTTAGCTGGGGTCGCGGGCGGCAATACATCAAGCGGTTCAGCAGCAACGCCCGCCCAAACTGGAGGTGCCCAACCACCACAGTCTGGAACAGGTGATATTTGAAAAACTATCTAAACAAACAAACAAAAAAACAACTAAAGAAACAATTAAAAATAAATCTAATAATATATATCTATATAAAATTGCCTGTGTAGTAAAGAAATTCTTTTGCAATAATATACAATACGTCTATCTATCTACCTATCTATATAAATAAATATATAAATATCTATTTTATTAATGATACATTTATTAAATGAAAGAATCAATAAGATAAACCCCTCAATAAAAGTGTTACTGTAATTATTAATATGATTATTTTCGTTACTATTATTATTATGGCTATTATTAGTTCTAACGTTTCATGATTTGATTTCCTTTCTATTAATACCAACAATAAAATGGTTATTATTTGTTTTAATTTTTTTTAAAATGTCTTGTGCCTACAGTCTTGATTATTATTATTTTTTACAAATTATATTAAAAATGCTGGCTTGTTTTTTTTTTTGAGAGAAAAAAATATGCATTAATTACTATTTCTGTCTGTCACGGGGTTTCGTTTATTATTTGTGTAGAAACAATCAATTTTCTATGAAATCTATTAACTTATTGACAAGAACTTACGACTATACGATGGCAACTTTATTATTTTTGAAAAATCTAAAAAGAAAAAACAAAAACGAACTAAGACAAGTGTTGTAGATAGCAACGTTTTTTTTTGTGTTAATTCTATTCATGAATAAAATAGCATTAGAAAAAAATATGATCATGAGAAATTGAAACAATCGATTATAGAAATATATAATGACTTGAACATTTTTAATTTTTACAATTATAACAACAAATGTTTGAATTAAGTTGCATCCAGATTCGTCTGCATATAATGAACAATAAAAAAATTAAGTAATAATTTGAACTTTTTTTCGATTCTGTCTCTTGACTTATTGCCTAATTCATTTCTATTTATCATTTTCATGATTTCTCTTGTTTTTTATTACATGTTTTTCAATTATTTTCGATTTTATAATTTTTGGTTTGTTTAGAAAAAAGTCAAACACTAGGAAATATCTATTCTTAATTTCTCTGCTGTGTTGTGTAGAATGCAACTGAACAACTAATTAACAAAGAGCACATCAACATTTCTTTCTTGGGCATTGTTGTTGTTGTCGTCATTGTCGTTGTTGTTTCTTTTTGTTGTTATATACTCTAACTTTAAAACCTAATGAAATTTTTTTTATATAAGTAGTAATTTGTAATGATTTTGTTTGTAGTCCTTTTTTAAATGTCATTTAAACACTTATTTTGTACATATATAAATATATAAATTGACTTTTTTTTTGATAATGTGTATAGAAAAAAGGACATGAAAAACTTATTTTGCAAATATACTAAATAATGAAGGAAAAACAAAAGAATATTTATAGTGTTGTAATGTTTGGTAGATGTTTTAACGATGTATGTCGGATTTCGTGTAGCTTTGTATCTATGGTGTATGGATTTCCGCTCGTGCTATTATTCTTTTCCTGTTGGATTGTATACGGAATTTCGTCGATTTAAGTTAACAAGCATGCGGGAATTGTGTGAAATTGCAGGCTCTATTCTATCGTAGTGTGTAGTTGGTGTTATGGGCAGTCTTTTGTGGTTGTCGTACAGGAGAGTGCCCTTATACGGATCTGAAACTGAAACTTTTCAAAATGAAAAGCCGATTTTTTCTTCGTCTTCTTCATCGTGGAACTTAATAATAAGACACATTAATTGCTGAGCCTAAATAGACTAGACTGAGGCTAAATATTCATTGCAAGTAAAGTTGATACACTAATACAGACCGTTACCATATTTTAATATTACCAACACCCCAACTACGAGGCAGGACCCACAAGTAACGAAAATTTCGTTATAATTTTTTTTATTATTTAACATTTTTACACAAAATTTCAATCGGCTTCAAAGTAATTTCCATTGACTTTAACACACTTGTCCAATAGGTTCTTTCATTGTTCAAAACAGTTTTTGAATTCACTTTCTGTTATCTTCTTCAGCCCTTCCGGTGATTTTTGTTTGACCTCTTCTACAGTCCCAAAACCTTTTCCTTGCCCCTTTTGAGTGTAGATAATAAAAAAAATGTCGCAAGGGGCAACGTCCGGCGAATAGGGTGGGTGAACAATATTGGTGTCATGCCGTTTCTGGTCAAAAACTGCTCCGCAGACAGAGCGGTGTAGGCAGGTGCGTTATGATGTTTACTTGGAACGAAAACCGACATTTTCATGGAGGTAAAAACATTTGTTGCTTGCACTTCAAATGTCACGTAGTGCGTTTGACAGCTGACATGAAGCCCTATCGAATACAAGTGTTGCCATTTTTTAGTACACGCAAGCGATACTAAAAACGGCATCTGTTGGGAGTAGTGCGGAGTCATATTCACACACTCAATAACATTTGATTTTATATCAATAGTAACTTGCATTTTCAAGCATTGTTTGATTTCATCTAAGAAAGAGAAGACACGACCGCGTTCTCTCAGATCTGGATGAAATTTCGCATATAAGTAGGAGCCGTTAAGGATATTAAATCCCTGAAATATTAGGCTGTAACACCCCCCCCCCCTATTTACTATATGCCACAAATACTCAACAGAAGTAGCTATTAATATCTTTTAAAACTTTGACGCAAAGAAAATGCTGGACGAAAAGAGCTAGCGTTTGGTAAAAAAGGACTGCAGAGTTTACGAAACTTTCATTCTAGAGAATATAAACTTTACAAAGTTATACAGCATTTTAATAAGAATGGAACTGTGAAGACGTTCAAATTGATATATTGAGTGTATACAGTGATAACTGACCTTTTTTTCGGTGAAAATAATGCTTAATTTTAATTAATTAATGAATTTACATACTATTAAAAATATTGTCCATCGCCTGCAATCACTTTTTCCCACTTTCCGCGTCGGAAAAAGCGCTTCGTCCTTTGAGGCTAAGAACGAATCAGGTCAATTTTTGCTACTTTGCTCAGAAGTAAAGCGTATTTCAGCGAGGGTGTTTCGAATCGAACAAAATAAATAGTAATCGATTCGCGCCTGGTCCGGTGAATATAGCGTTTGTGGTAAAACTTTCCAGCCACTATTTTCCAGGCAATTTTTGACCGGTGTAGCAATCGATCGAATGTGATCGAGCATTGTCATGATGGAAAATTACAGACTCGTGCTTGGTTGCATATTCCGGCCGTTTTTCTGTCAATGCTAGCTTCAAACAAATTAATTGTTGTCGGTAAAGTTGTCCCGTAATGGTTTGACCTGATTTCAGCGGTCCCTTTTGATCCCACCAAATACTGAGCCGTGTGTATTCGGCTTTGCCAACGATGTTCCTGGTTGGCCGGGCTTCACATACGATTTCTTGCGATTCGAGTTATCATAATTTTTCCGATTCGAGTTATCATAATCTATAATCCATTTTTCGTCGCCAGTAATAATTCGATGCAAAAACGACTTTCTTTTGTAGCGTTCGAGGTGCATTTCAGACATGCAAAATTGCCTTTCGACATCTCTTGACTTCAGTTCGTGTGGCACCCAATTTCCTACTTTTTGGATGAACCTTTACGCTTTCAAACGCCTGGAAATGGTTGCCTGTGTCACGCCTAGTGCTTTTGCAAACTCATCTTGCGTGTGGCACGAGTCTGCGCTGAGGACGGTCTCTAATTCTTCGTCTTCAATTTTTTATCTAACCAGGGCGCTCTTTGTCCTTCATGTCGAAATCGCCACTTTCGAAGCGTTTAAACCACTCAAAACTCTGTGTTCTAGATAGAGCATCGTCGCCATAAACATCCATCAGCAAACTATAACTTTCGGCAAAAGTTTTATTGGCAAAAAAGTATCCCAACAATACTTGCCGCAAATGCAATTTTTGTCGCCAATTTTTGAAGTGTTCCATGAGGGCAAAAAACTTATGCGCATGTGGCTTTGGGAGCTGACAGATGTTACTTCAAAATGACATACATTGTCATTGGAGTGTTACAGCGCATGCGCCATCTGTTGTAAAAATTCGATGTCCCATGCATACACTCAATAGTAAATGGAATTGGCTAGCAATTATCATATTTTGAGATAAGTAAAGAGTTAAAGTATAGAATCATGAAAATTCTCATAGCTGCTAGACGAACATCTTTTCTCCCGGCTGCTACTGTAGTTCTTCCACACCAGCCAAAAACTTCTCTGAATTTTTCTAAACCAGCTTCAAAATTAAAATCATTGATCATCCAATCCTGATTGCATATTAACTGAATTCATATATCTGCATTGCAGGTAGCCAATCGTCATTGGGAAATAATCCGGCGGGTTCTGCGGCTGCTGCTGCTGCTTCGTCTGCCAGCTCAGCACAAACGACCGTGGCAAACGTTACAAGTGGTGGCAATGGAGCTGGTACAGTACAAACAGATGCAAGCACCAGTCAAACATCAGGAGTGGGATCGGGAGCAGTTGCAGCATCATCCTCAGCAAGCACTTCGCAAATTCAAGCGACATCAACGATGGGTTAGCCAATATTAATAGTAACAGCATCCGTAACAGCAACAAAATTATTAAACAATAATAAAACAACTATAACTACAGCAACATTTAATAACGACGTTATTCGAGGCAACTCCAATAAATTTATTAAGAATATAATTATTATTATTATTAATATGAATAGTAGTAAAGATATGATAGAGATATAAAGATCTAAAAAATATATATAAAGAGACAGAAAGGGAGTGAAAAAAATACGCAAAAATTATTCAAAAACCATAATATCCCGAACAACATCAAACCACGACAAACTATGATAGAAAATTGATAGGAAATCCGGTAATAAACCAACAGCCAACACCACTAAATTTTTTAAACACAACAACACCGTCATCAATACCGTTTTGTTTTGATTTTCCAAATTCTTCTGCTAACTACAGAAATTACTCCTACTATGATAACAAAATACTACAAAACAAACCTATACTAATATTGTCCTTTAAATCAATTAAAAACCAACACAACCCAAACAGAAAACCCAATTTCTTTAATATAAATTTTAAGTAACTGTACAAAATAAAAAAAAACAGCCAATACACATGTACGTGCAGCGAATATTTATAATTAAAATTTTAAAAAATAAATAAATAAATTAACTAAAAATTCAAAGAAGAAAACAAAATTATGAAGTTTAAAATTAAATAAATTATGATTAAAAATTATAATAAAAAAAATAGCTACAGACCAATATTTAAAAATAGATTAACACACAATAAAAAATCAACAACAACAACAAAATCAAATGAAATTTAGATAATTCACGTCTCGATTTGAATAACAAAATTGTATAAGTAGTTTACAGCATGCGAAATAACATCTAAATATATGATATATATATATATATAGAAATGCATATGTAGATGTAAAAGTGTGGTGTGCATGAATGGTTGCGCTGCTATCGAAAAAAAAAACGTCGTTCGATTTTTTCCGCCCCTCCCTCTCATCAACGATCAGTTTTCGTCATCAATAAAGAGCATCGTCAACAATATTAGCATCATAAAAAAATATATATATAAATTTAGTGGAAGGTGTTTTAATTAAGTGGAATATGAAAACAACATAAAAACAACCATAAATAGTAGTAATAAATGGAAAATTTCAAGAGTAAAATTGCAAAATGATATATTTTTTATTGGATATTATGTTTTTGTTTATTTATTATTTATTTTTTGGCTAAACGATTTCCCTTAAAATGTTAATGAGCACGGTTGAGGCGTTCGATGGAAGTGCCAATAATAAAATGCAACATGGGAAGTGAACAAAAACCATGAATACGTCTAAGAAAAATACTTCTTTTTATCCTTGACTGCTTTATTTATAATATTTCTACATAAATAGAAAACTAATTCTTCCTTTCCTTGAAACATAGCTTGTTTTTGGCGAACTTAGCAACGATTCTACCGCGTCAAATTAGCTCCTTTCTTTTTCATCAAGCATCACAACATCAAAAGGATGCTCTGAACATCGCGAATGAGGCGAACGAATTACTGTATGGACCTGGAATCGACGACTCGATGATGAAGTCGCTAAAAAATAGCTTTAATTCATTAAATCGCGGTAAAAAAAACTTTAAATGCGTTTTTTCGTGCGGTAGGAACGATTTCTCGAGAACGAATCGACCGATTTTGCTGAAACTTTGCACAGTTATTCTTGCGTTTTTGTTTTATACGAAAAAAAATATTTTAAAAACGATGAGAATCGGAAAAATGCTAAAAAAAAATATGAGACGGAAATTCATTCAAATCCCTTTCAAAACCTTAAATTTCTTTTTTTCCAATTCCTTCGTTCAAGCACGAGCCAAGTGCATAAACTGTAAGAAAATTTTCGATTTGAGATGAACCTACACCGAAATATTCAGCCTACCGCCAAAAAAGGTTGGACGAGAAAAACTGCAGGAAAATTGACAATTTTCAATGTTTTTGGCTGAAATTATTCTTTTCCGGGGCTACCAATCAACTCCTTTGGCAATCTTTCGATGCCACCGCCGATTTTGGATAACTGATCCTCACCAAGGCGATCCATGTCATTTTATAGCTCGAACTTGTGAGCGTCGGATCGCATTCCATTGCACGAAACTGTACGTATCTGATTTTTAGGTCCTCCGATGAAAGCGTACAGGGGGTTCCCGCGGTTGGTGAACGATTTAAAAAAAGGAAATTACCTATACAATAAATAAAGATGAAAGGGAAATTGACTCCTACTACTCGTACACAGTATCCAATCATGAATTGCAATCAAAACGATGGCATTATTCAATTTATAGAAATGTACATTTGGTACTGTTGAATTCGACATCAAAAGTTGTTGCAAATGCTTTTGTCTTCCGGAATCCTCTCTTTTTCGAAACAAACGTCCATCTCTACTGGGTATTGAGCAGTCCTGCGAATCATTTTTATTTGGACTCTTTTCACAATTTCTTATAAAAGTTGAAGGTCAACTTAGATTTGTCTGTAAAAGTGTGAAGCAAATATGGTCTAAATTTTCCCTAATTGCCCATGGAAGTCGTATTTCGAGCCGGTTCCTATCATCTAGGTCATACACATAGAGTTTCTGATTTTCATATTAATCTTTGCCGGTATCTTTTTGTTTTTGTGTCATTTTTTAAGGGTCGAAATATTGGTTGTTTGTTAAAAAGTTGGAATTTTTAATCCTGCTTCACTGATGCCCACCAACATGGTTCATCGTTTTTAAACTTACTAAAAAGATAGATGCGATTTCTTTGCGATGGATTTTGGTCTAACGTATTTAGTGACCTGTTTAAAAATCATTCACAATCATCTTTTTTAAATTATGCTTTAGTCATTTAAAATACAGTCATATGACTGACGAAGGAAACCACTATTTTCCGTAATACATAAGGGCGTGAGTAAAAATACCAAAGGAGTGTATCGAAAAAAATGTCTTTGATAATTCAATGAATTTTCATTTCAAGGGAAAAAAAGTTCAGACCCTTCCGTTAACTCCACGCATAAGGTTCCCTACAACGGTGTCATCGACCACCTTATATGCGTTTCTCCACTTATTTTGAAAATTCTTTTCGATTTTAGCAATTTTGTTTGTTTTCTTTAATGTTTTCTTCATTTCAGCCCAATATCCTTCAATTATTCGAAGTTCTGGACAGTTTTTGGAGCGTTAGCTGTTTTCGATACCACGGAGATGTCCTCATATCATTTCATTGTTGATCGAACATAATGACTTGTCGCTAAATCTGGCCAAAATGCTACAGATGCGTCGTGTCTCTCGATAAACACTCTTCGATGTATACTGCTGAGTTGATGGTACCCTTCGCTGCAAATTCCTCTGATCTGAGGATCTGCCAAATCATATACCGCTTGGGAAATTTGGTGCTTTTTTGGTTTTATGTTTTGGGCTAACACCACCCTTCAATCTGCTGTATAGAAGTCCTGACCGGGCAACTGTTCGAATTCGGCCTTCACGTATGTTTCATCGTCCAATACAACGCAATCGAATTTGGTCACGTAATCCTTGTATAGATTTCGAGCCCGATTTTTCGCGACTTTTCCTCCTCCTTTTCCTCGGATCGATCGGGTTCTTTTTGGACTTTATATGATCTAAGATTATAATGCTTCCTCATCTGAATCATTGCGTTCGTTGTTTGCACTTTTTGAGTCATATCTCGAATGAATGTGTTAGGACTCTGCAAAAATGTCCTCTCTTTACCTTTCAGCTCAAATTGATATCGGATGGACCTTTTATTTCTACCTGATCTAGACTTTCTAGCAACAGGTAGGCCCTTTTCCAACTTTATAATCATTCGATTCACTGTTGCAATCGACGAATTGATCTCCTTTGCTAGTACCGAATATTTAAGAAGGGAATTTTCTAGATATTAAACTGCGCACTTTTCTTGTTTTGATGACATCTTTTCAAGAGTGATCTTACAATACGAATGGATTATACGTTGTTTTTTGTCGCATTTTATGGCTAATTTTGCATACCTGATAAAGACTTGAACTGATCCCAAACACAGAAGCTAAGGAAAAACTAAAGGTGAATTTTTTCTCGATACAGTCCTCAAATAAATCAACGTTTCAGAGCTTTGTTCTAAAAAAAAACAAAAACATCTTCAACTTCTCTTGTTCTGTTTGTCGCTCGTAGTGTGGTTGTAATAATCACTTGTTCCTTCAAGAGCTATAAATGCCACGAAGGAAAGCAGCTAGGCGAACTACCATCTCTTCACATGGTTCAAGCTCATCCTTCTGCCTCGACCTTGCTCTCCTTTGGTGCTTCACTCGACGGTTACAGTTTTTTTTTGCAAAAATATCAGTACTACATTACTGATGTAACGATATGTAAGTATAATATTTCTTTTGATGCTTTAATTCAAAAAAAAAAATATTTAGGAATTTATTTTGATTTAAATTTCGCAATGCTAAAACATTTCCTTCTGCTGATGTTGTTGATGTGAAACAACTCAATTTTTCGTATCAGTTTAAATAAATAAAAATTCGAAACAAATTTGAATCTGTAAATACTCACGAAAATATTCCAATTTACTCGAAATTAAATGAAAATTATTTAAATATATTCGAAAAATTCACGTTTAAACTCTCAATATTTGCCGCATAATAAATCTTATTCAGTACAAAAAAAATAGGATGAAACATGAAGAATTATTTTATGCAATCGTAAAAATAGATTCAAATGAATAAACAATTAGAACATGTACATGCAACTTTAATTTAAACCGAAAAAATAGAAAATGTTCACCTTTGGATAACACAAGCTTTTAATGCACACCAACTTCTTTAAAAATGCAACTTTTAAAATGCGAAATAGGATTTTTGTAGTAATTATAAATATATATCGTGTAAACTATTTAATTAATACTAAAAACATGATCATAGTAGTAATAAAATTAAAAGCAAGGATATTTAATTAAGAATGCAAGAGGAACAAGCAAACAAAAAAGTGGCTTTTTTCATACATATTTATAAAAATCAATTGCTTATAAAATTTGCATATAAAAAATTCAATTGCTTATTCAATTTAAATTTAAAATATAACAAATTAAACAAGATCGATTATCTCCGTACATGTGTATGTGTATTCTAACTTAAAGCCAAAATTATGGGTTTTTTTCAATAGAATTTAGTTCGTTTTTTTCGACATTCTTAAAAATATGAACTTTAAAAATCATATTGATGCAAACAGAAATCAACCACTCAAAGTTCATTTAGCATTTCATTTGTTTTAAAACATTTTTTTTATATGTATGAATTCAATTGATAAAATATATTAAACTTATTTAATTCTTATTTGACGGATCTAATAAATAAATATTTACAAATGAAAACGGAACTAAAATACGACAAAAAATAAGCATTAAATTTTGTATGGAAAATACGAGAAAAATACACAATAAAATAAAGTCTAGGATACATTCAAAATGTAACCTTAAGGGGACAGTCTGGATCTTTTGGACCAAATTTCAATAATTTTTATTTAATATAAAACTTTTGTACTTCAACAAGCAACTATTGAACTTTAAGATTTTTTTTCACTTTAATTTACAAAATGGTGGCTATCACGGAGGCACCCAAGAAACTGATCGGCATGATATCTCCTCACTGGAGCATCAACCAAAAAAAATCCGAATGGCAAGAGGAAATATAATTGATTGGCTATAGCCCATTCCAGAATTAAATATTTTGGACGATAAACAAAAACAAAATGGGGGATTTTTCAATTTTTCGACCCCATTTTTTGCAATTAAATTATTTAATAAAATCATTAAAAATTTATAAAAAATTCTGAATCTGGTAGGGGCTGAAACTACACATGTGCTGAATACTCAGTAAAAATTTCAGCCCAATCGGTAACTTAGATTTTTCGAAATTGTGTCAACCAGGTCAAAAAAACGTTGTTTCGAGAAAAACGCGTTTAACGTTTGAGGACCTGCTGAGTGCGCTCACACATGCTCTATTGTAACGCTGTATACATAAACATATATATTTCTTAGCTTTGCCGACCAAAATAAAAGTTTTTACACAAACTCCGCATCTACCGCATATTAAAGGCTCTGTACCACTCGTAAGCCTAAGTTTTCGATAAAACAGACTCACGATAAGCCTTCTCCAGCATTCGCATGGATTCTGCGCATGAAATTTCGTTCAAAACACAAAATTTGAGACAAACTCTTTGTTCAATTTTTTTTCCATTGTAAAATTCGTTGAGCACTACTGAGGTGGACTAATTCAATCAGCTGCTGTAAACAAACTGATTGACAGATCATGCTCATTTTGGGCATAGTAATTAAGGACAGTCCTATCAACAAACAAACTTAAAATACTTGAAAATACTTACGCGGGCAATTTAAATGAGAAATTCTGGGAACATTTTGGTCAGAAGGTATGTAGTATCTAAAAATCATGTTATTAGATTTTTTTTTTGAAAAAATAAACCCAGACTGCCTCCTTTGAAACGTTGAAAATAGCAAATAAACTTCATATAGAAACCCCCAAAAATTGCGAAATACGTCTGATGATAATTATTGTAGTGAGTGATCATAGCCTGGGACCGTTTACATTGTGTTGAGTTGGGTTTGTTTGTCAGATACACATGTTGAACAGTTCCGGTCGAAAAATATCGATGTCCAAATATTTATAGCAGCTCTTATGAATAAAGATAATCTCAGCAATGTCATTATTCCTGTTGAAAACCAAAGTCAAAGTCAATGAAAATATATTTGAAGCAGTTTTATGTATTCATGCCTGGTTGGTTTTCGCTTTATTTTTTTTTGCAGTGGACGAAAGTCCTACAAAGAGCGCTGACTTACTTAATATATTGTGTCAAACAGAGTGGTGAGTTCGAAAATAACAACTAGCGGCATCTATTGCAATATGTCCACATCGATTACAATTTCGTTTTGATCCAAGATTACGGATAACGTTAGAAATTATGAATGCACCCAAAGCTGTATAATTTCATGGTAGTGTAAATAGGCTATAGCGCTTTGTTTCAATAAATAAATCCAATTCAGCTTTACTAAATCGATACTTTAGATAAGATTTATACCGCCTTCTTTGTATCGATACAGAATCAGTTTAAGAAGCGGAAATTTATCATGTTTTTTTTAAATTGGAAAGTGAGGTTAATTTAATTTAGTTTAATTTAATTTAGTATAATTTATTCAATGATGAGTTCAAGGGTAATAATTTAATCCTCCATGTAATGAGATCGGAACGCCATCTGCAACAACAATTGGATGCAATTTCGGAATCGGGGCAGTCAAATTTTCATACTTTTTAAAATATTGTTCGCCATTTTTGAAAATGTATCACTAAACTTTTTAAAAATGGCGGACCGTTTACTACGAACTTTTATAATAATTACGCCAAATTCAAATTTTCCGCTTTTGTTGGAACTAAATTTTGTAAACATGAAATGCTTGCGCATTTTCTGTTGGTGGTTAGTGTTTTCTGATAAATTTTCCCACAAAATATGTGTAATAATAAGAAAGTTAGGTCCGAAAATCATTATTCAAATTATTAATATTTGTTTTAAATATGTTGAAAATTTTATGTTAAAGACAATTCAAAAGAAGCATTGTTTCAAAAACATTATAATTAAATGTTTTGAGTATTATTATTATAAACGATAAACTGAAACCTTCCTAAACTGATCAAATGCCATTAAAAATTGTGCGAAATGTTGTCATTAAAAATAAGTATTCAGTAGAAAAATCTAAATCATTAAAAACTGTAGTTGAGCCGCTGTTGCAACATGATGATCATTATTCATAATTATTTTCCATGAAACCGATGAAAATATATATAAAAATGAAATAATTAAACCAATCACACCACCATTCTTGCGTAAAATAAATAATTAAAAAATGTATAGTAAAACACAACTGTTCTAAACTTAAATGTTGCTGATTATTTAGTTTGTAAATTTTTGCTTAAAATAAATATTTAATATTTTTATAAACATCATGAATTTGAAGATTTTATTATATTTGTTGATGTTTATATTTTTCTCTAACTACATTTCTTAAAAGTTTTGTAAAATGAAATAAATTTGAAGTATTTTTATTTTATTTTTATTAATAATATTTAGATTAAATGCTATGTATTTTAAAACAATCTCTTATCGATGGATTCAATGTTCTTTCTTTAGAAATTATGTCTAAAACAAAAAGAAATGAAGAAAATCATTAAATTTGTTATATAATTTCAATGAGAACGAGAAGCAAAAATTATATTTACAGTAAATTTAGCGCTTAAAAAACTTAATCATAATATCAACATAAATATATATTTTTAATTATTGTCTAATGTATTTTACATAGATATAAAAAAATATATATACATAGAAAATCAAAATAAATGCAACATTGCATTCAATCTTGATAATAAAATAATAATAAAATAAACCCAAAAAAAAATTAATCAACTATGCAAGTAGTTATGATAGAAATTGATGACGAAATAAAACTATGATAATGAAACGCAAAAAATTGCAAAAAATCAATTGAATTTAGTGAAAAAACAAAGTCTACATTTTAATATTATATTAAATTAAAAATAAATTGAATAAACAATATTTATAGATTAAAAATGCGCTGAAATTCTGTATAAAAACAACAACAAAGTGCATCCCTCAAATCAAAGTTCTACTAAACTAATACCCCTTATACACACACGCACGCATATGTGTTCAGTAAGGAGTATTAATTAATTATAAATAATCCATAAATATAATGATTAAATAGCACATAGAGAAATAAAGAAAAATCACTGAATAGTATGTATTGTAATAGATATTAAAATAAAATAAATAAAAATATTATATTATTAAGTAAAAATGCAAATGAAAAAAAAATTTAAAACACATGTATAAAATAATTACACTTACTTAGATACATACATACACAATGAAATGCAATATAAATATATATATATATATATATTTCGAAAATAAAATTGTGTAAAAATAGAATACAGTTAATAATTAACTGATGATTGAAAAACAACTAAATTTTTAATTTTCAAATTTAGCTTTGCGGTCTGATAAGTTCATCCCTTTCCCAATTGATTTTTTATATAAATATATATATAAAAAATAAACAGCGTGACAGAAAACAGCGTTATATATATATACATAAATATATTTAAAAATATCACTAAAAATGCATATTACTGAAATCAAAGAATCGTAGCAAAAAAAAAACAAATGTGTAAAATTTAATCTATTCTATGCGTATTTAGAAGATTAGAAATATATGTTTAATTTCTGTTATTTTAAGTTCAAAAATAAAATACAATTTACTCTATATAAAATTCAAAACAGATATAAAAAAAATAAAACAAATTTTAATCAATTGTTCATTTCAATTTATAGAACGCACCAATTAATGAAGGAAAAACCGAAGAGAAATCTTAATAAAATCTTATCAAACACACACATATAACACATATATACCTACAGATAATACACACTATGTTAATTTTATTTTGTCAAATGTATATTTCTATAGGCAGTTAAATTAAAAAAGTGCTGTACTGAATACAATTCCTTCAAAATGAAACAAAAAAGTATATGTATTATTCTATGGTATATGTAATTTAAAATTAGCGAAACAAATCTTGAATGATAAGAAACAAAACAAATTAACACACACTCACACATACATGCAAAACAAACAAATATAAAATAATGTAACATGAAAAATATTTTTATTGAAAGTAAATTCTTTAAACAAAAAATTAAATGCATAACAAAAAAATCGTATTTAGTTGAATTTCATAAAAATATCTATTATAATAATAAAGTACGAAAGGAAAAAAAAATCACAAAAAATACAAACCACGATATAAATATATATTATATATTTAAAAATAAAAAAAATTAAATAAATATTTTAATTGTAAACTTGAAAGGAAATTAGAAAATATGAAGAAGATAGAAATTCAAACAAAAAAATGAAAAAAAAAATATAATGAAAGGATAAAAATAGACGAGAGATTCATACAGACACACATACACATACAGCTAAGAGTAAGCTTAATGGAAAGGTTATCGTATAAAAAAGGTACTTCTTTCATGATGGTAAAAATCACACGTTTAAGAATATTAGAGTAAAACAATATTTAAAAGAATCAACAACAACAACAAAATTAAGTTATGTATGAATAAATGAAAAATTTCAAAATAATAAAATGAAAAAGGTTTTTTTCTTTGAGAAATATCGTCTGTTACAGGGTCGGTCCGAAAAGTAATGTCATCGATTTGATAAAAAAAAATTATTGGCCAGATCTTTCTATAACATTAAAAGTTTTCAAAATACTTTTCCCCCGTATTGATACAGCGCCTCCAACGACATTTCCAGGCATCGAAGGCGTCACGGAAGACCTCTTTCGGAATCTCCTTTAGAGCCTGGGTGCAATCCTCTGTGACCTTTTCAACTGTCCCGAAACGATGACCTTTCAAAAGAGTTTTCAGGCGAGGGAACAGAAAAAAGTCTGGGGGAGCCAGGTCAGGAATTTGGACGAGGCAATCCTCAAGGCCACGTCTAAATTCGGACTTTGTGACATGGATTAACATTAATTTATACGAATAGAACTAATTGTTTTATCTTATTTATTTCACTGGAGTTGGTATTGCTACTCTGCTACTCTTGGCGGTCATATTGAGAACATGGCTCATGCTTGAAATTCGAGGCAACGCCAGCTCTTCGAAAGCCAAACAGCATATCGTGAATCGAATGATTTGCTTGAAACTGTCTGATAGATAGCGACAATATTTCAATTTATGGCGCCCCTTACTTTAACGTAGCCGCCTGAATATCACAACAATAATTAAAATCAATTCACAAGTCACAATGACAAGAAGCCTTCTTCTCCACCCGGACCTCGTAGGAGACAGACGTCGACGTTGCGTTCCAAACAGTCACTGTAGCTTTTTATGTGTGAATACAACACGAAATTAAAACTATTCTCTCGTGTTTCAATATACAGTGGTAGGTACAAGACCCCACAAATTTTCGATCAGACACCTGCAATTTATGAATTTATTGAAAACTAGCTGCCCGGACAGACTTCGTTCTGTCAAAAGTTATTGGTCTGTCGTAGTCCTTTTGAAAAAATTAATTTTATTAATTAAAACTTGAAATTAATTTTTTTTAATTTTTTTTAAAAATTTTCTCTCCGTAAGAACCATCCTTGTGCCTTAAGGAAAATATATTTAAAAAAATAGCCGAATCAGTCGAGGCGTTCTCGAGTTTTGCGCTTAGCAACACATTTGGCGATTCATTTTTATTTATATAGATAGATAAAATCGTTTGTCCTGCTTTGTCTATCTGAAGAGCTACAGTTTAAATTGTAGTAGTACTGAGATCTGAGACCACATACTAAATATCATTGACAATTTGAATGACAATCAGTAATAAAAATATGTTTAGATCGAGCATACACAATTTCCACGTGCCACGTGTTGCATTGCTCAGCGCCATGCGCTCTTGACATGTCATCAACTTTTTCGCTGGTCAGGACAAGTGTGATGGGATCGTTTACGGATATTTATGATCCAATAAATGTGAACCATGGAAACGATGATTATCCGTGGGAATGGTGAACATCGATTTGTTTAGAAATTAATAATCTATTTTGGTCGTACATGATGCGATTCTGAAACCTATGCATGGGTATATAGATTTTAATATTGTACATAAAGAAATATCCCTTTCCGTAATTTTAGAGTAAGATTTTTGTGATTTTAGGATAAAAGATCTATGGATTAAGGAATAAAGTTAGAGTAAAATTTGAAGTATAACTGCCATATTCGGCAATTGTTTTACTCTCAGATACTTTCCTCCTGCCATATTCGGCAGAACTAGGCACAGTTGGATAAAGATATATCGGCATTTTGCGTGTCATCAGGACATCAGGACTAGCGGTTGTCGCTGAAGAATAGGTAATTTTTGTTTGATTTTCACTTCACTTTGCTACAGAAAAAATAAGTGTTAACCGACGCATATCACAAAATTTAAAGTTAATCGAATTCCAACGATCCAATAAACTCCTTCGACATCATTTTTGATTGAATTCAATGATTTTGAAGTAAGTTGAGCCTCACTTTTTTTGCTTCTGTTTTTTTTTTAAATTTGATGCAAAATTTGTAGTTAGCGATGCAACAATTACTTCATAATATTTTTGTATGGTGAAGTTTTCAGTGACGACTGCCTTTTTTCCGATTGTTGGGATTTCAGATCTGATTAATTTTAAATCCAAAGTGATTTAACATGCCTTTACGTTTTTTTTGATTCACACTATCGCATCTTTATCTTTTACACTTTGCTCCAAAAGTATATTTTCAACCTTATAAAATCATTGGGATTTTTCACAAGTCATCTTGAAAATCCAATGCCAAAATACCAGATTCTAATATTACTAATTTGCTTATCACTCCACACCAGATGCATGACTGCGTGGCGAATTTTATTTGCAAAAATCACCGTTGACCGATTAGTGAAATTTTGATTCACCATCATCATCCAAGTCATTGACTGCGCAAAAACAAACTGGGCAAATGGTGGGATCAAATTTTGAAATGATGAAAGAAAAAAAGAAGTTGGCTCCATGGCGGGATATCAGTTTGATACAAACAGAAGCGTGACCTAAGAGTACGTTGAATATTAAAATATTTTTTTTTGTAATATTGAAGGATTTCTATAAATAGCAACAACTATGTTGAACTTATTCATTTGATTGCATATTTAGTATTTTTTTCGGCGATAAGAAAATGTATATACTGGGATTTTAGTGTTTAATTTGATAGATTGGAGGAGATATAAGCGAGTTTTTTGGGGATTTTCGGATGAATTCATAATTTTCGACACGTTTTCAGTCTTATTAGTTCAAAGACCAGCATTTTTAAAAAAAACACCAAGACCAAAATAGGAAAAAAATATAATTGAAAGAAATATTATTTTATCATTAATATTTAGATATATATCTAACAGAACGAATAGGTGGATGTTGTGATGGAACGGCAAGCTTCAAAATATAGATAAAAGCACATCTGAGTGTGCTTCAAGTTTCTGAGTTGGTCCGCGAGACTGCTAGGATAATTTCACTCGCTGTTGTTCACACCGGAAATCTGGAACAAGTCTTGGGTATTCTAGCAGGATTCCGCTTCGGGACATAAGGCGAAGACGCCGCAAAAATGGCTAGAGGACAACGTTCCGACATTTTTTCGCTCTGAAGACTGACCTTCAGGAATTCCCGATTTGAACTCGCTTGATTACCAATTATGGTCAGCGTTAGTAGGAAGCATATCCAAAATCTAACCACAACGTGGAGTCCTTAAAGGCGCCTCTGAAGAAATCTATAGCAGATTTTCCTCTAGACACCTTGCGTACGGCCATCAATGAGTTTATTCCGCGATTGAGGCTGTGTGCGGAAACTAAAAGCGGACATTTCGAATAAATTATACATGATTTAAAATTTATTTATTTCACTGATTTTAGTAGTGTTTTTATATTTTTGCTAGCTCTTTTCGTTCTTAAGATATTCGTATTGAAGGAGACTTTCGTTTCAAAAGGGATAAAGTACACTATTTTACTTATATTTTGTGAAAAGACTAATATATTAATTAAATTGATTTCTTTTGCACATTTTCATGAGAGATATGAGTAATATAAAACAGTTTTTCCCCATTTTTAATACATGTTCACTGCTGCAGAGGGCGTCTTTCAAAATGTACTTTTTAAACGGTTACAAAGTTTTTGGGTTTCCTGTAACAGATAGAGACAAAACCCCAACGAGATTCGATTCATAACACTTAATACTAGTACTAGTAAACCTAGAAAAATCATTTTTAATATATTTATAGTTTCATAAGCATTTTTCTGATGAGTAAAAATTCATTTTTAGGTGGCAAAATACCCATGCATAAAAATATGGCTGTGTGTTATTATATTGTTAAAGGTTCAGCTACTAGTATTTTTTATAACAAATCGAATGGATTTTGAATTAAAAAAAATCCATTGAGCAGCTTTCGAGAAAGGCGTAGAGCCAGTGGACAGGACATGAATTGACATAGTCAATACATTTTTTCCAGCGATGTTCTAACTTTTTGAACCCTTCCAAATAATAGTTTCCGTCTTTCTCTGCAAAATAGGTTTTTACATATGCTATCACATTCTCGTTCGATGAAAATCTCTGTCTTCCATACCAAATATTAAGGTTAGGAGACAGGAAAAAGTCACTGGGGGCCAGATCTGGAGAATACGGTGCAATTCGTAAACTTTAGCCATGGCGATAGCTGAACTGTGAGCAGGCCCGTTGTCCCGATAGAAAAGCACTTTTATCTTTTTCAAATGCTGTCGTTTATTTGCAATTTCCTTCTTGAGCTTATCAAGTAATAATGCGTAATAGTCTCCTGTTATTGTTTCACCTTTTTGAAGATAATCGATGAGGAAAATTCCGCGACTATCCCAAAAAACGGTCGCCATAATCTTCCCGGCCGACGGAACTGTCTTTGCCTTTTCCGGAGCAGGTTCACCCTCACCTCACTGCTTTGACTGTTCTTTCATCTTAAGAGTGTAATAGTGGATCCAAATTTCATCTACAGTTATAAATCGACGCAAAAAATCGGACTCGTTCTCCTTAAACCGCTCAAAAACAGCTTTGGTAATGTTCATTTGAATGCGTTTTTGATTCAAAGTGAGCAAACGCGGCAACCAACGCGCAGATAGCTTACGCATGCCTAGTTCTCTAATCAATATATGACAAACGCGTTCTTTAGATATGCCGATAGCCTCCGCTATCTCTCTAATTTTGATTCGACGGTCATTCAGTACCATTTGAGGAACTTTTTCTACGTTATCGCTGGTTGTCGCAGTTTTTGTTCTTCCTGAACGCTCATCATAAGTCAAGCTGGTACAACCACGTTTAAATTCAGCTACCCAAAACTTCACGGTCACAAGTGATGGTACAAAGTCTCTATATACAGCGCCCAACTCATCTTTGATTTTCGTGGGGTGGTTGCCTTTCAAAAACCAACATTTATTGACAGCTCGGTACTCAATTTTTTCCCCAATTTTTGTGAAAATCCTCGCAACGACTTACTCAAGTGATTGTCAAACAACAACTGATCATGCAAAATGACTGAAATTTCAATGAGTAATTTTCAACACATGCGTCAACACATTCCCCAACTTTAGTTGAAAAGTTATGCCATCTTCATGTTCAGGCCGGAAACTTTTCACACAACCCTTGTATAAAGAATATTGCAGCGCAAAACAATATATTTAGAATTTTCAAACTAGAGATGAAGTCGTTGAACTGAAAAAGAGTGAATCCAATATTTTTCTATAAGCATTCAATAAAAAGTCGAAAGAGCCTCATGAAATGACAAAATACGTTAAAAATCATGAAGAATGAATTTATTGAATCAAGTCATCAAATTGTTTTGAATGAAAAAAAAAATTTATAAGTAAATTTGAAGTATATTCTTTGCATAAAATCACCATACAAAATAAACAGCTTATCAGTTAAAAATATATTTCAATCCAGGACAAAACTATTAATTTATTTGCAAGTCAGACCACAGTGCGATTTCTAATCAATCAATTGATAGAGTTTGACTAATTAGGTTACAAAGTTTAATTAATGAAAGCAGTCGACAGAGTTCGAACGTTACTACGAACAAAAGTGTTCTCTATGGAATTATAGAATGAAATGCAACAATGAGTTCTGTTATTGTTCAGCTGAATTTAATTTACATGTTTTTACTTTCATAAAGAAAAAGTATTTAAGTAAATGGAAAAATGTACTACAATTTAAAAAAAAGAAATAACCACTTCGATCAATTTGATGAGCTAAAAATTGATTTTGCTATCAATCGTAACCTCTCTCCCACTATTGGACGATTTGACGCGTGTGAGTTATCAATAAGATCACTGTGAATTTACAGTAAGTGTTATAACAGTTGAACAAGTTAAAGAGCTATATGATTCCATAGATGCCATGCAGCTGAAATGCACGAATTATATTTCTATTTAAAGAACTAGTGTTCAGTGAAATCCTCCATATAGCGATATTTTCTGCGTGATCCGTGAAATTTCAATGCAAATACGATTCCTATTTAACGAAGAAAATTTTTTTTTAACGAAATCGTAAGAGATTTAGCTATAAACAATGGCCGGTCGTACTAGATCAAAAGAGGTTTAGGATAAATACCAGTCACCAGACGGTGGGATTTGTCAAAAAGAAGATGGCGAACGTCAATTTGATGACCGTGTGGCAGAGATAATTAGAAAATTAGAAACAAGAACTAAATCTTGAAAAACTGAAGCTATCTGCGATAATATATTTGTGTGTTGAAAAGTATTATGTATGTATGATAAACTAAATGAGATTTTAAATGGATTCTACAATCATAAATTTCGCAGTCATTGAAAAAATATGCAAGGAAAATATTAAAATAAATAATTATCGATAAGAAAATGGAGAAAGAAGGAAGTCTCTAACTTTTACATTTTTCGGCTCCAATGACGTATACAGAGTCACTGCACATCTATAGATTTTGTGCGATTCATTTTTATCGTCATAGATGTAGTTTACAGTTTAATTCCGAACAATAACGACTATTAGAGTTACAGCACGGAAGAAAAGAGTGTTAACTCTTTAACGGAGCCAAAACGATGTATTTTCTACAGCTGGACTTATCCTGCGTTAAAAATAACTCCAGAAAAAAATTGATATCCGCCTCATTAAGAAGAGTGTTTAGATCTATATGTGATGAAAAATCGGTAAAAAATTCTTCGTCCTTAAAATACTTGCAATTGTTTGACCAAGCCGGAGCGAGTTTTTTTTGGGACAATTTTTCACACTGTATGAGTCAACCATAGCATACTTTTCGTCACTTTACACTCTGTATCTGAATTGAGAGAAGGATTTTTTTTATTTGGGAAAAGGTTTGATTCATTTGGGAAAAGGCTTTTTTCATTTTTTTCCATTTAGGATAGAGTTCCATTAAATCGGAAAATGCTATATAATTAAAAATGGTGTCACATCACAACTTCTTATGTGATATGGCGTCATTTTGATTGGAAGGTGTCAAATTGCATGTCCTTGTAGATTCCTTTATGAGGAAATTTTTCGAACTAATATTATCGCCAACTCTTCGCTACTACGAATCGTTCCAAAATATTAGCAAAAAATTTCCTTTCAAGCTGTTGGCTCTTGCTGACCTTCTGCATTCAACACGAACTTTTTTAACTAATTCTTTATTCAAAATCTGAGTGAGGGATTTCAGGAAAAGAACAATTCATTTGATAACAGAGCACATTAAGAATTAGCTGGCGGCTACGTGCAACGTTCAGAATCGTCTGGCATTTATTTGGATTTTGTAGTATTTAAATTAAAATATATATTATAAATTAAATCAACACAGGGTAATCACTTCACACAAGGCCTATTTTTTCCAAGATACTTTGAAGGCATATATTGTTTTTTAACCACTATGGAGACTATAACAAGAGTGTGAGCTTCCAAAAAATGATTATCCTAGGAGTACTTTTTGGACAACGAAGGAGTTCATTTTAAGTAAATTATTAGATACATATATTTTCTATGTTTAAATTTCCATGAATAATTTTCATTCTATGTTTGCTTCTGAAACCCCATTTAGTCTGTTCGAAGAAATACTTCGTATATTTTTTAATTATTTATTATTCAATTTGACATCCACATTTTGTCCGATCATTTTCCGTGAACTGAAGTTTAAAAATATTTTCACGCGCGCAAAACGAAAAATTCATCGCCCATGGCAATGACATAAAGTTTGAATCATCTTGCATGGTGGCGGTAGTAGAGGCAGTATTTCGCTCAGTACTCACCTGTATGCGGTGACAAGATGGTGTTTTTACATCATTTTCACAATTTGACAGATACGATTGACGATTATGTGTACCATAAAAATCAGGGAAATTTATTTTCAAAGTAAATTTCCATAGTTTAGGATTGTTCTCCAAACATTCGTTAGATTAATCTGAATGACAGTTATATATATCTAAAGTTTTATCTAACCTAGTATAGTATCCTTTAAAACAAACAAAATGTGATTTACTTCATGCATTCAGATGTTAAAAACAATAAGTACGGTCCTTAATGAATATTTATTGAAGCGACAAGTTCATGAGCTACTTCTGAAATTATTTCACAATCCAAAAATGACGAGCAGAATATCATTAAAACTAGAAGAAGAAATTCAATTTAAAAGTCAAATGAAAATGAAATTCATCATTGGTCAGTGTTTATGGTCGTTATGAAACCAACAAACACTATCAATTATTGAAACAATGAAGGGCATGGATGGTTCCGGAACCGGCATATGTAACACCAGGCCTGGGTTACACTATGAAAATACATGTGACAAGGTCAACAACTGATAGTCAAATGGTTTTTATGTAAGATTTTAGGGTATTAAATTGCAGCCATAAAGATAATGGTTTCATGCTTCAACGAGTTAAATAGACTTGTGTATTTTGTAGAGGAATATTGAAGCTTATCAGCGAAATTGACAATGTTTTGTAAATGAATTCCGAACAATCGCAATGCAGTATGGTGTGGCCGGGAAAAGTGTTATAGAACATTTTTAAATTAATTCGTTTGAATTTACAGCTATGCAGCATCCTTTTTGGGCGAAGTCTTTGCAAACTGGTGTTGATTTTTAAATGAAATTTGTTGTGAAAACATATTATTTTCAAGGGGCATTGTAACCAGCTCGTAGACTAAATATACAGCTTCGCGATCCCTACCCACGGGGACTCCTGACTGGTAGCGGTTATCAGTAAACGAGGTCGCTTCGCTGAACGCGATAAGCGCTGCAAAACTTAGATGTTTGCGACAAATGGCCGCTGCTGATACAGAATCGAATTTATTTAAGCATGAGTTGGAGTGTGTCCAGAGATAGCGTCTTACACCAGCCTGGGTCCAGCTCTGAACCGGTCGTGCTTAATTTCGCGCGTCTCGCGATTGTGCAGAAAGTGCTTGCCAAACATCCTTCCAATGTGATCCGGTCAAGTGTGCAGGGAGGTTTGCATAAATACCGCTGGCAATTTCTTCCCGCCGAAGAAAAGTAACTGCAGTGCTAAAATATCCTGTTGGCTGGTCTCCTTCGATATCCTGTACATCGCACCGTTACCTTCTTCGACGCCATCATGCTGGAGGTGTACACTTCGGATAGTAGCGACAGTGAATCGCAAAAGGAGAAAACTTTGAATTTGAGCCGCTCCGGGCTGTCCACAAAGGATGCGGACGAAGCGTTGCTAGCACAGCTTTTAGCCGCCAAACAGGCAACGGACATTGAAACGATTCTCGCGCACAACAATCGACTGTCCGTATTCCCGCCCACAATCCCGAAATTTTTGAATGTCAAAGTGCTCGACCTGAGCTCGAATTCGCTCACCAAGTTGCCAGATGAAATTCTACAATTGCCGCTGGCAACGCTGATCGTGAAAAACAACTTGCTGACCAACAAATCCTTTCCGAAGTCGTTCAACTTTAAAAATGGCAACTTGAAGGAGCTGAATTTCAGCGGAAACATGCTGACACACTTTCCGGATCAGTTGTTGGAGTTGAAATCATTGAAATATTTGTATCTTGGCGCGAATAAGATCTCATCCATGCCAAAGGACATATGGAAAATGAATAGGTAAGTAACGCGATTCTATGAATTTCGTATTGGGTGTATAAAACTCGAAACAATCCTGAATTTTACAGGAGATTTGTCTCTGAAATCGAATTTAGCACAACCTGATTTACTGTTGCTACGGAAAAATCGTAGAGCTTTCTGAATTCAAGCATGTGTAAGCTGGTCAAATATCACGCGCGTGTGGAATGATAATGGCTGACATTATTATTGATAAATGTATGTTAGAGAGCGTCCTCTGGTTTGCCGGTAAAATCTAGCCAGCGACATTTTAAGGAAGTCTGTTTATATAAAACAATTTTGAAGATAGAAATTATGGGTTATACGGAATTTTTTGTTGATAAACATCGTCATCGTAAGCTAATCGGGTGCTCCGGTCGATATATTGTATGAAACCTCTTATTTAGTGGTCGTGTTATTCTTTCTTAGCTTATTGATCCGCAAGTCAAAGCACTTGCATTCCGTGTCATGATCTTGGATCGCCTGTTAGGTTTAAAACTCGTTAGGCCAACAACAAGCAAAAAAACCTTGAATAATTTTTGTCCGAGGTGAAAAGGTAAGCTTTCCGTGGCAACACAATGGTACGCGAGAAGCATACCTTGATGATATTCAAACCACTCCACTGAAGTCTTGTAGGGTATAGGAAATATTTAATGTAGTAAATAATATCATATTATATCATAAACATCGCGAACAACATCTACTTTCAACACAATTTCAATCATATGTTTTGCAACGATATCGATACCTGTCGACGAAAGCGGACATTTTGAAAAAGATTGACAACAGCAAAAGTGACGAGTAAACTGTCACGGTTGGAATAGGACTCAGCTTTCGAGAGGAAAATTTGTGAATATGTACGGTGAAAATTTTATGAAATAGTGAGTGTACCTCTCCGAATTGTTGTCCGTTTGTGTCACGACCGATCGTGTGCAGGGAAAGTCATAGGAAGCCCAGTTGAGCGTGAAAATTCGAAGATGAGTTCGAATGAATAACCTATAAACCTGAAGAACCATGAAGATAATACCTGTATCTTCTTTTTAAACTAGCTCATATCGTGCTGACTTTCAACAATTCAAAGGAATGATGTTATATGATCCACCTTGCTGGATTAGATGCTTGAGATATGTCCTGGACTGGTGCGTGCTGGCACGTTCTGATCACGGCTTTAATTCCAATTAACCATTACCGATTGTTGTTCAGAGTTTCTTCCAATAACAGATGAAAGATACTTCTCAATTGAAATATAGCTATTCCTATTTATATTTAATCTAAATAAATTACATAATATGACCCGTCTGCGCGATATTTTTATAGTTTTTTTTTATTCTTCAGCCCAATATTTTTCTTATCTGTACGAACCCTAACCAAAGTGTTTACTGTTAATACATCTGAACCCACGATCTTTAGACGTTTTTGTCGTGAATACAAACAACGAATAATAATTCAATTTCGCTTCCATACGAAATGCATGTTGAAATTGTAATCGGAATGGATTTCACGAAAAAAAGAAGACAGACAATTTAATTCAAAAGCCAATCTTTTTTTACAATCAGTAATGATTTTCTTTATTATTATTATTAAATATTTTTAAATATTGTATTGCGTCGTGGATAAATTTGCGAATGGTGGTGATGGTTATTTAAAAAAAATTATTGGTAGCTTATCAGCAATTTTCGAAAATGCAACCCAATGTTTTCATTGGAATTGAAATAACATCAGCTACACTCCACGACAATACTTTACGAAAATAAAAGGAAAAGGAAAAGTCCTATAAATATTTTTTCATATATAAAGTACGAGTAGATACCTTATAAATATTTATTTTTTATTAGAGTTCTACCAAAAATATGTGGATTACAAATACAAAATAAAAGAAAGTCCTTAAGATGATCCCTAAGCCCTATAAATATTTTTTTATTAGGGTTCTATCTAAAAAATTGTGGATTATCAATACAGGATGCTTACCTTTATACTAACCTTAACAAAAATTGAGAGTCCAAAATCGCAAAAAAAGCTGAAATTAATCTAGAATCATGGCCACAAACCTATAACACAGCCCCGTTATGAAAATCAGCTGAAGATAACAGTAGACTTGAGTCCTTTGGTATCGATAATGAGTGAATCCTGATCTATTCATAATGACCTCATGCATTCAATTCGGCAACAAAAAATACAATTTTTTTATACAATCTTGGTCCAAGTGCTCCTATGAATCGAAAACACAGTTGTTAGTACGGCTATTGACGTGAATTGTTGTCCTTTTGCAAAAATTATACTAGATAGGTTCCCCACACATTTTCGATCGCGTTTAGGCCCGCCGAACATGAAACCTAGTCTTGAATTGTTATTTTCTCCTTACGAAAGAAACGACGAACAGCAGCAGCGGTATGTATAGATGTGTGATCCTGCTGAAATATGTATCCTTTTTAAGAAATTCTTCCTGCAGCTGTTCATCGATTACTGTAATGAAAGGTCCCGAAACGATTTTCATAAAAATTTGTGATGAAATGTATGCGTAACGAATGATATCGCGACGAAAAGACTTTCGTCTCCTTGACGTCATGGACGTTTAGTTTCGGGGACGAGGCAACAAACCCTTTCGCCGTGCAGACTAGTTCGGATTCGGCCTCTAGCTTGAGGTGCGATGGCTGCTGGCAGGCCAATTCAGTTCGAAGCGTAATGTCGTGAGTGCGTTCTCTAGCATAGGTCCCGAATCTCATTTCAAAAGGTTCAGGTTCATTCGTTCTAAGACTACATTCAAAGTATCCTAACTCAACTATTATGGCACGGCTGGAATATCTGAGCTGAAATAGTTTCCTTATAATATCAATGAGTATTGAAACTCTATACAAATATTTAAAATTGCTACCTTTTTCAGCTTGCAAGTCCTGTCGCTTGGTGGCAATCTAATATCTGAGGTGCCAGACGCTGTTGGCTCCCTCAATCAACTCCAAGTCCTTACACTCTGTGACAATGTCATCGAACATCTTCCCACAAGTATCGCGCATCTGAGGAATCTGAAATCGCTACTCTTGCACCAGAATCGACTGAAGCACCTGCCCAGGGATATAATCGCTCTGAAGAACTTAACAGAGGTGAGTATCTGATGTTTATATGAATATTTTAGGACTAAATAACTTCGATGCAACATACGCACCGTGGTTCTAAGCGTTTGCGTTAGATGTGTCGCACAGTGTTTTATTTTGCTAAAAATTTGGATAAAATTCAGTATTCAGCGATAAAAAATTATTGAAAAACCTTCAAAAAAGTGACGTTTGCATGTCGATATCTTTTTCCTGTAGCGAGATATGGTAGAATTGGTAAAATTACTAAAAAAATGGCGTTTAAAAGTGACACTAATCACCAATGTACTTCCAGCTAAGTCTGCGTGACAACCCGCTTGTCGTGCGCTTTGTCCAGGACATGGCATTGAACCCGCCCACTTTGCTCGAATTGGCTGCGCGATCGGTGAAAACCGCAAACGTTCACATTGGACCCGAGGATGTGCCAAGGACGCTACTAGACTATCTCCGCTCCGCCACGTGCTGCGTCAACCCCAACTGCCGCGGCGTATTTTTCGATAATCGCGTGGAGCACATCAAGTTTGTCGATTTCTGCGGCAAATATCGAGTGCCCCTCATGCAATATTTGTGCTCGTCGAAATGCATCCAATCGGCGCCATCATCTTCGTCGCGCAACGAACCGGGCGCCAGTGGTTTTATGATGCGCAAAGTTTTGCTTGGTTGAACGGATCTCCTTTATATGTTCTTATGCTTCTTCTTAATTTTTTTTTATATTTTTTACAATGTTACCTTTAAACTTACATATATCTATATTGTAATTGAAATTCGACTGTTTTACGACGTGATATTGTTGTATGAAATTTAGTAGAAAGATAAATCTAAAGTCAAAATATAAAAAAATAAATAAAAAATAAAAATAAAATAAAATAAATCTAAAGTCAAAAATTATTGATTGAATTATGAACGTGTGTAAATAAATGAAAAATAATTTCATTCCAATTTATAAGAAATATATAAATATCAAACAAACAATGCAATTCAAGTCGATTTTTTTTTTATTATATTTGAACAAAAAAACGAACTGAACGCTAACTACGACGAAGATTGACTGAAGATGATCGAGCAAAGAAAAAAAGAAATATAACCGTTATCTTTGTATTGAAGCTAGGAGGCCTTCCATATACGGTAGATTTCTTGACCCCTCTCTACCTCACGTAGCTCTACGTAGCTATAAACTAAGCCCCACCCCCAAGTAGTTGGTAGTAGTTTTTTTCCGACTTTCATAGTGAGAGCATTTCACCAAAAAGCTGCAAGGTGTGACACTTGAAATCTACACGAGGAATTTCCCAGGAAAATCTGCATAAATACTAAAAAATTTAAACATAATTATAAAAAAAATGGAAATAATAATAATTTTAATGAAAATAATGATTCCGGAAAATCGGTAAGTAATTTTTTGGGTAACGATTAAGATTATAGCCACCACCCCCGAAGGGGTGAGAGTAGAGGGAATAGAAAGAGAGGGGTTTCCCCTATTACTATGGCATAAAAAGTTCGCGACGATCACGGCCCTATGAGAAGTTATGGGGGTTATGGTAGATTCCAAAAAAAATCGGCTATTGGTGCCATCGATTGGCCGTTTTTGGAACGAAATTTCAAAACTTTTACCACTAGCGCCACCAAGTGGCCGTTTTAGAACTAAATTCCCAAAATTTCTGCTGCTGGCGCCATCTGGTGGACATTTTCGGAACCTAACCCCGAAATTCTGCTACTGGTGCCATGTAGCGGACATTTTCGGAATTAAATTTCCAAAAATTCTGCTACTAGTGGCATCTGGTGGATGTTTTCAGAACTAAACTCGCAAAAAATCTGCATCTGATCGACATTTTCGGAACTAAGTTCTCACAATTCTGCTACTAGAGCCATCTGCACGCGTTTTCGGAAGTAAATTCCCAAAACTCTGCTACAAGCGCCATCTAGTGGACATCCTCGGAACTAAATTTCTAAAAAATTTGCAACTAGCACCATCTAGTGGACATTTTCGGAATATAACTGCCAAAACTTCGCTATTAGCGCCATCTAGCAGATATTTCCGAAAATAAATTTCCAAAAATTATGCTAGTAGTGCCACCTAGTTTTCGTTTTGGAACTAAATTCCCAAAAATTCTGCTGGTGGTGCCATCTGGCGGACATTTTCGAAACCCTCGCCCGAAATTCTGCTACTAGTTCTATGTAGCGGACATTTTTGGAACAAAATTTCCAAAAATTCCGCTACTAGTGGCATCTAGTGTACGTTTTCGGGACTAAATCAAAAATTCCAAAAAATTACGCTATTAGCGCCATCTAGTGGATGGTTTCGGAACTAAATTCTCTAAAATTTCACTACTAGTGCCATCTAGTAGTCGTTTTCGAAAGAAAATTCCCTCAAATTCTGTTACTAGCGCCATCTAGTGGCCGTTTTCGGAACTTAATTCTAAAAATCTCCGCCACTAGCGTTATCTAGTGTACTGTTTCGGAACTAAGTTCCGCCACTAGCGCAATTTAGTGGACAGGATGACTTTCCTAAGATGCAGCCGCGGTGGTCATATGCCTGGAATTAATTTTTTGAATTTTATTTTATTTATAAACAATGCCGTGAAAGTTGCAGACTAATAAAGTCTAAAAACTGGCTATTTGAATAATTTATTTTTGTTTTATTCGTTTGACAAGTTTTATGCCTTCATAAAAAATATCCTTTAATCATTATTGATTTATTACAATTGATCCATTCGTTTTCCCTCGATTGGAACCATTGTATCCAATTATTTTTCGATCACAAATAATTGCGATTAGTAATTTCAATCTTATACAGTGCAATCAATTCAAATTGTTATGCATAAAGATTGGATTGAAATCATCGCTTTAAATCTCCTATCTATATTACGTAGGCTCTCGATATATAGATAGGAGATTTATCCTTTTTACCTTCACGTATGCCCTGCTAAATTATTTGTACAGGAAAACTGCCCTTTCATTTCTCGTTACTGCAGAACTCTTATTCAAATATTATGCGACCTGTAGTCTGAATGTTGTTAACCCATTGAATTATAATTTTCGTTATTGAACGAAAAACGAATGTTTTAATGTTGATCGGTGTAAAGTACTTAAAGACATCGCCATTCTATTTAAGTTATTCATTCAATTGCACTGCAATTTGCAACGATCCCGTTTAGTCGTGAGTTTCACTTTGGCGGGATCGAAAGTTTTAAATGAAAATTGAGCGCATCATTTCAGTGAAATAGTAGTAATAATAGTAATAAGGATAATTTAAATTGGTCCCTAGGGATAAAATGGCTGTCGTTTTGAAAGAACTGTATAAACAATATGCATACTATGTATATGAAGCAAGAGGTGAATAATTTATAGTGATTTTGGATGTTAAACTATTTTATAAGTTGGGTGGTTGGTGGACTAGAGTATGAGGTGAATGTGAATCAAAAAAAAATTATCTCCGGATTAATTTTCAGAACTGAATGTGAATGCTTCTCTTAAAATTTGTGCTTGTGTAAAAATGAGTCCGAAAACAAATATCTTTTAATTACCAATATTACGCCGTCCCTTTTCAGACGCTTTTTTTTATCCCCTATCCCCATACTCATGCTGTGCTTCATTGTTCTTAAAGGAATGGAAGCTTACTTCTTCAATCTAGATTTTTTATTAAAGCAATTGAGCAAACAGCTAGAAGAGTTCAAAATGAAGAAGTCCATTTTGAAATTCTTACAAACCTTTTCGGAGTATAAATTGAAATTTCAAAACTATTTAAGCTGCTTCGTTTTCCCTTGATTTTTATTTTCAAACACATATGTGCACTTCACCAGCATCTTTCTGGGTTTTTTTCGTGATTTTTTTGATTAATTTTCTTAAGTGTAGTTCGTGCTAATGTTCTAACTTTTTCAAAGTATTAATTCAATGCACTAATCCAACGAAGTAACGACATCGCAGAAGTGCTGGTTAGGAATGCATTTGAACTTTTTTAAACGCTGCAGCAGAGGATAAATATATTGAAGATTTTTGCTATGGTCATATGTTGAACTGTTTTTTTAGCTGCTTTATCAAACAAGGTGGTGGAAATGTAGTGAGAGATGACCTTAACACCCCAACTTCTAAGGAACGGAATACGATGAGCTCTCACCCTGGCCCCCAAACACATATTAGGCAGTAGCTCATACTTAGTATGAGCACTGCCTTCCCGGATCATGCACCAATATTATCCGGAGCACGTATAAACTCCTTCATATCTACTGGCACAAATTAAAATCAAATAACATCCATGCGACTCTTCGAGTCGTAAAACCTCCATTGAAAACGAAACAGCACGCCAATTCAAACCCTATACAGAAGGATTGCCGATAAGCTACCAGTTTCAAACTGTACCTATGTTGTTTCCACCCGATTTTGAATGTTAACCACAACCCTTAAGTTGCAACTAAATAGGTTCCTCGCCGTTATGAGGCACGGTCTAATGAGATAGTGACACATTATGGGTTGCTAATTTTTTCTGTCAGTTGAACTGTCATTTGACGCAAATACAGCTGTTTCTGAAAATTGAAGTGACATAAAACGTATTAAAAGTTTAAAAACAGGTGACGCGGAAAACGGGTACACACAATGCTGTCTATTAGATGCTTCACTTCGACAATTACCTGAAAATTGACTGGTTCGTTGCCAAATCTCGAATAAACAAGTAGAATTTCACTTAATTTACTAGCTAAGCACACAGATGGCGCTTGCAACAGTACATTTTTACCTCGTTAACTTTCTTATCGTGTAACTTCTGCGTCATTACGGCCAGCTCATTACAAATTGGATTAAGGTGATACTGAGGTATAACTTGAACGAAATTGAACTTAAGCTGACCATTGGACCCTTTACACATTGCAAAAAACCTGCCCGTCTATCCAAAATACATGGTTAAAATACCATTTGACTAAACAATCACCCTTCATATTAAATTCTAAATATAACAACGATCAGCAACACTTTCAGCAATTAATAAATATTTTTTTGTGTTTGTTGCTTCAATTGCATTCTAGATACCAGGCTGGAACATTTATTCCTCATGGGAACACCACTTAAGGCAGCAGCCTTGACATTCTTTTACTGGTATTTTGTGAGACATCTTGGACCGAAGCTAATGGAGAATCGGGAACCGTTCCAGCTGAAGACCGTCATGATGGTGTATAATATCATCCAAGTCATAGTCAACCTACTTCTTGGTGTTTTGGTAAGTAGTCAACACGTACTGGTGCTCCAATGCATTTAAAACAAGAGCCTATCTGTTGTATGTTGTCTCGTTGTACAAGCGGACTAACTACCCCCACTTAGTTCAATTAGAATTGCAAAAAGCATTAGCACGGCGAAGCAAAAGAAGTTTATTCAACGATTCAAAGTAGTGATATGCCAGATCTTACTATCAAGTACGGTTTAATGATATAATGACACACAATTAAACACTTGCAGCAATTTTTTTTGGTAACAAAGAAGGGTCAAATTGCGAAGAAAAATCTGGAATACGTTACTCACTTCGCCCACAGATGACACTTGCAACAGTAGAATGTAGATGGCTCCTTATATTCCTTGAGCTTTCAATAATGCAACCTCTGTTTTATTACTACTACCTCATAATGAAGCAGATTCAATTCATAATGAAGCAAATTCAATTCATAATGAAGCAGATTCAATTCATAGCGAAGAAAATTCAATTCACAATGAAGTTCGTCTTCATAATGAGAACTGGTGTCTCGTTAATATAATTTTTAGAGATCTCCTCGTTCCTGGTTGGGGTTTTTTTCGGGAGTCTGGAAGAACTATTGTAACGGTCGAATATCTAGGATCACTAAACCGCATCTGTCGCGCTACATATTTAACGCTATTATTTCTTTACAGGGCATGCACATGTTGATAACATACGAAATGGATTTGAAATGTATAACGATCGATTACAGTGATACACCGCGTAGTATATACATAGCCAAGCTCAATTATTACTATCTTCTGGTGAAAGTGTTGGATCTATTAGATACTGTGTTTTTTGTACTACGAAAAAAATACAATCAAGTCACATTTCTTCACGTGTACCATCATTGCTTCATGGTAGCTTGCACGGCGGTGGTCGCAATCTATGTACCAGGCGGCCATATATGTGTTTTGGGCATTGTCAATTGTTTCGTACATACCATGATGTACTTTTATTATTTTTTGATGTGTTTAAATGCTGAGCTTCGCCCGTCGAACAGTTGGAAAAAACATATAACACATTTACAAATGGCACAATTTTTATGTATGTTAGTACATTTTGGACGACCATTGTTGTTCGGAAACTGTAAATTTCCGAGAGGTTGGCTCCTTATCGGGTGCATGCAGAATGCGATCATGCTTGTGTTATTCCTCGATTTTTATTATAAGGCTTATATTAGGAAGCCACAAAAACAAAGGACTCAATGATGAATTCAATTGTGATTTATTCAACAAAGGTTAAAGGAAAATAAAGTTACTGTTTCAACTACCTTCGATCGATTAAGTATTATTTACTTGTGTAATTCGTGGAAAAATTCAGTGCACAATTCAAAATGGGCGCATTCAATCAGAAGAAGGTTCTAAAGTTCGTTATTCACTCTGGTTATGCATATGGTTCACATGGTTGGGCATCGTTATTTGGTGGGTCATTTTTCTACAACAGTTCAAAGTTCTTTAGTTTACACGAATCTCAACGGCAATTTGCTATCTGCGTCTGCTGAGTCCTTCCAACGTTTTCGTGGTTTGCTTGGTACTTGCTGCCAATTTTTCGGCCTTTGATGGTATGCTGGAAGTTATGCCATCATTCACACGCTCCACATGGCGAATTATCATAAAGATTGTCAATATGGATGTCACTAACATTGAAACAGTTCATCAAACTTAAGGTTGTAACGGATTCACTCTGGTCAATTTCTTCGACGGTACTTTATAATGCGGCACTCATAAATATTGGTGATTTTTTTAGAGGCTTGTGTCGCTTCGACTTGTTCCACCGATCTCTCATCTTCCGTACGTTTGACATTCGGACAAAGCGCAATGACAGTCAACTTTTAAAAATTCATCAAAATGTCTTCCACGTTGCCTCGATCATATCCCATCCTTTCTACCGATCGTTCTTTCGTCGAACCAGCATCCACTACAAGTTCATTATGTAGCATTCCTGGGCAAATCTGACTTATGGCTAGATTTCTTTTTAGTTTTTATCAAGATAATCTGAGCATTTAAAATCTCTAAACCAGAAGATTTATTTCTAGGTGCGTAGAACTAAACGGTCGCTACGGTATAAGTCCAGTAAAATGATCCGAATTTTGTCGTAAACCATGCATTTTGGTCTGACAGGCAAATTTTTATTGCAATTTGTAACCAATTTTATAGTTAGCTTAAGTTCAAGTTTCCGGCGTCGCAGCTCCAATCCTCCGGGTGCCATCTTGGAAACATAACAAAAGTCAGACAACGACATATCTCCGAAATCATGACTCCTACAAAAAAGTTCATAATATCGCAATCTTGTGTAAAATTTAATTTGCAGCTGTGACCCAAGAAACTTTGAATTTAGGCTCACAGTAAGACATATACTACACATTGCGCCAAAAATCTGCCTGCCTACCAAAACGTGTCGTAAGTTTCGCAATGGGGGGTTTGCCATCGGAAGCCGATTATTTGGTCTTAAAACGTGTTTTTCACGCAAACTTTGGGAAGCAATAACTTCAGTCAATGTACAGTGATTAAAACAACCAATACCGCAAACGACTTGTGACAAAATTGGCTTGAAAAAGAATCCAAACGTGTTTCGCGTAACACGTGAAAATAAAAGAAAAACCTCCTTTTAATCAGTCGGTCTTCCTCAGCGAGGAAGACCGAACGATTACGGTCGAAAATCGATTACGAATCCAAATAAAGATACACAAAATTAAAAAGAAGTTGTTTTTTTATGAAAACACGTAGTATTTTGTGAAGATGAAATCAATTACTAATAATAGTGAAAATAAAGTAGCTATGGCGCTCGAAAGATGATCCCCCTTTTTTGGGTGTTGTTTCTGGTTTGTAACTTTTTTATTATTGACACCACGTAAAATAGTGGATGCACGACTTGCTACAAATTAAATTCTAAGCAAGTGTGTCATACACAACTTCGCGGCCATCCATATTGTAAGTAAAACTCGTAGGGGAGGAAAGGGGTGTATTTGAACATGTTACTAAGTGCTGCATGGTCTAGCAAAACGCTATGTAACAAAATTTGAAATTAGTTAAAATAATTTTTGATAACACTAAATCATAAAGCCAAATTTTCAATTTATTTGCCGCGCCACGAGGTGTCAGCAGATGACTAAAGTTTGGTATCTTAGCGCTCGTGCATTCTTTCTCCTTTCTATATTCTAGCATGAATTAATAGCAATCTATTTTTTTAGGGTTTGCACATGTTGCTCGTGCTGGAGAAAGATTTCCTATGCGGCATGGTTGACTACAGCAACACTCCCGACGCGATTTACAAGGCCAAACTAACATATTTCTACTACATCATAAAAGTGTCGGACTTGTTGGACACCGTGTTCTTTATTTTGCGCAAAAAGTACGGTCAAGCCAGCTTCCTGCACGTGTACCATCATGGCTTCATGGTGCTGGCGGGCTACGTGTTTGCCAACTATATGCCAGCAGGACATGCCTCGCTGTTGGGCATCCTCAACTGTTACGTGCATGCCGTGATGTATTTTTATTATTTCCTCTCGTGTATCTATCCCGATTTGAAAACATCGATTGGCTGGAAACGACACATCACACACATGCAAATGTTGCAATTTGCCATTTTGACGATACATTTTGCACATCCATTGTTCATTGGCAACTGTCAGTATCCGAAAACGTGGCTGTTTGTTCCTGCCATGCAGAATGTTTTTATGTTTATATTGTTTGCTGATTTTTATTATAAGGCGTATTGTAAAAAGATGAAAAGTGGTAGTGTGAAGTCAACAGCTGTAAGATCGAAAAAGAATTAACCAAAGTGATGATAATAAATATATTATCTTAAAACACACTAAAAAGATCTTCTTCTCCAAATTGGACGCATTTACTTTATGAATTTCCTTCTTAATTATATGGTTTTAACTTAGCTAATAGCCCATTTACTTTGCCCCGAAAATGCATATTTATGATTGACAGTTGTGACGAGTTTAAAAAGTGGCTACAAACTTGTATAGTGCTATTTTTTATTTTGGATTATCTGTGGGAAAAGGGGAAAAAACTGAAATGAAGTGTATCGTAAGGTTTTGTTGAAATTGGCCGTATGAACGCCCTGTCGGCATTTCATTTCACCGGTAAGTAAACATTTCTTGAGAAAAGTGTCCTCATGCAAAACTCCGCAGAAAAATGTTGTTTATTGTTTTGTTTATAAATGCCATTTTCAGTTGAAGATAGATTTGAGTCGGTCCAACTCAAAAAAAATCTTTATTCATAAATGATCATTAATCGTGCCAATGAGCACTTGTTTATTCATCATGCATCAATTTCGCTAAATTTACCTACGCAAATAACATATCCATCAACTTTCCTACTGGAATAGAATTTCAATCACAGCGAAGCGAAATGAAAATTTGCACTGGGAATTTTGCGGCATCAGTTACGTACATGTGCAGCCCAAACTAGATTGGAAACACGGAAGATCATACCATGTAGTCTATATACAGTGGCCAGGAATCAGTTTCACCATAACAGACAATTTTTTTAGACGAAACTCTGCCAGTGCTGACAGTTGAACCTTAACTGATTGGAAGGCGTAATATCGATGTGCTTTTTTTTAAATTAACATTAAATTCAAATAAAAGTCAATGTGTTTTCTAATCAAATACTCTTTATTCACTTGTTTTTTGTCTTTTTATTCTTCTTCTTCATTTTTTTCTGGCTATTATTTTTTCAATCTCTTCTTTCATTTATCTAACTTCTGTCTTCTTGGCGTCGTAAGTTTGTAACTAGAAAAAACTACGCAAGAAAAATTTGTAATAGAAAATAATAAAATCAAAAGGCTTACAGACAAAAAAAAATAATCAACTCAAGATTTAAAGTAGTTGCTTTGAAATTATCAATAGAATAGAAATATCACAATTAGCTTCATCACTATTATTTATATTATTATTATTATTAATATTATAGCGCAATTAAGACAAGTATGGATTATTATTATTTTTTGTTTTGACGAACATTTGACTTCCATTCGTTTTCTACTTCTTCCGAGAATTTACACGCACACAATACATACATGCATACATTTAGATGAATTATTAAATTGATAATTATATATAGTATATATTTTCGATTAGCAATCGAATTGCAGCATACATTTACACAATCATCACTAATATGGGTCGAAATATTTGTTTGGTTTGTTTTGTTAACAAAGTTTGCTCTTAACCAATTACAACTAATTATAAGGGTCATTGTATTTATTATTATATTTTAAGGCTTATATTTACGACATATTATCTTAAAGCTAGATTTTTTTAAAATTTGATTTGTATCTTCTTTTTTTGTATTTGCTTTCTGTGTCTTCAAATAGTATGTTTGTTTGTTTGATTAAGATATTGTTGTAATTTCGATAAATGGTTTTTGTATTTTACACTAGATTTATGTTGTTTTCAGTTGAAGCAAATCCTACACTAATTACATTTACGTTGATTTCTTATTAAAGAATCCACATTGAATCCAAGTTGATGTTATTCATTTCGTTTCTACTTAAATTCACTTGAGCTTACAAATTAATATCTTGAATTACATTTGAATTTATGAGCGTGTAGGACGTAAAAGGCAATAAATATTTATTTAAGTGCTTCACATATTTATTGAAGTGTTTTTAAAGAAATGTTTTAAACTCATTTGAGACTTGATAAGAAAACAAATAATTTCCATAGATATTATTATCACTAATTGTTAAACAGTTTTATAATAAAGTCATTTGATGTTTTGTATATTTAAATTGCTTACGTTGTAACTTATACCAAATTGAATAATTGAATTTCTCAATAAAATCACGGATAATTAGTTTTATAAATTTCTAAGTAAATCAATAAGTTGCCATAAATTAGTCGACAAATTTTTTTCGATGCTAACAAAGTTTCAATTCTAAATTCTATAACTTTGAAATGTCCACAAGAACAAAACAATTTGTTTTTGTAATTATGCTTAAAATGCTACTTAACTTACTGGCTTACATCTAAAATGGTTGCCGCCCACTTGATACGAAGAGGCTGAACATCGAAAGGTAATTACTGTTGAAAATTAATTGATTTCTTGTTTTTTTTTGTAAATATAATTGTTATGGAAAAACACAATAAATCTAATGTTAAATGCTTAAAACAATTATTTGTCAGAATAAATGAATCTAGTGTTGCTTTAAATGTTGTCCATACAATAAAGAAGTGTGTTATGTTGTTACAGAATATATATTACATGGCAGAATTTGCGCCACGAATTCTAAAAAAAAGGTGGAAGAATCTAGACAATTATTTATCAGAGTCCACAAAAACGGAGAAAATGTGATGACGCAGAGCCATACTTTGACATTTGGATAGTTTTTTTAAACCCTTTACTGCTTTTTGATGCACTTATGCATCGGAAACTAAAAATATGCACAAAGTTCTACGGAATACAATAGAGCGTGACACTCCGTATACCTGCACCAGCACGAATCAACCTGAACTAGGTAATTATCCCAAATGGTACATCTTTCCTCTATTTCGAGATGAGCGAGTAACGTTAAATGTTGTTAACGTCTTTGAGGTACATCAGAACCCCTTGGAAGAATCTATTAAACGAGTTGAGAAGACGATAAAAAGCTGCGAGCCAATAATCGGTGAGTTGGCAAAAGTTATAGTAACTAACCCGACACTACCGAGGATCAAATATCTCCCGAAAATCAACAAGGAAGATAATGAAATGCGAGAGATTATCTCAGCCACGAATGCACCCACACAGAAACTAGCCACATGGCTAGTCAATTAATTAAAAGGGATGAACAGTATGATGAGCAGCTCAATAAAGAACAGTAAATAGTTTACGGAAAAACTACTGGTTTTTGGTCCTCCGGCAGATGATGAAATCATGGCTTCCTTCGACGTGAAGGCCCTATTTCCCAGCGTACCAGTGATGGAAACTCTGAGATACCTTGAAGAGTAGCTATTAGAACAGGATAATTCGCTACGATGGAAGATAAAAACGAGGCAATACCTTCAACTCTGTAAACAGTGCATGACGGAAAATTATTTTACCTTTAAAGAGAAATTCTACAAATCCAAATTTCCACCGCTCTCTCCATTCTTCAGTGAAATATTTATGTCACATTTAGAAGAGGGACTAAAATCGAGAGGACAATTACCGAGATGTTGTTTCCGCTACGTTGATGATGTCTTCGCTTATGTCAAGAAGGTAGACTTGCAGCAAAACTCAACAACGTCCAACGAAACACTAGCTTCAAAATGGAGGAAGAAACAGGCGGAAACTTGTCGTTTCTGGACTTATTGGTGAAAAGAAGAGCGAGAAACATAAAGTTCGACATCCACAGGAAGACCACGCCCACACAAAGAACGATTCCGAATTCTTCAAACCACACCCAACAGATTAAAGTGTCACCCTACAGATCCAGGATCCATCCAAGAGACTCGGATACTAGGAACAAAGAAATGCATTACATCATACACATTGCAAAATTGAACGGATTCAAGCCACCAACCATCGCCAGGATGGCGGACAAGATCAGGAGAACTCGATAGACTAATGAAAGATCAACATTACTGAGCACAGGCTCTGACCAGACTATTTGGAAGATCGTTTCTTACTATCAAGGTGTCACTAATAAAATCAGAAGGACTTTGAACCACTACAAATCGATTTGGCTCAGTGAAACAAGCAGCAGGAATCAACTTAAGAACATCTTTGAATCAACCAAAAACAAAATAAAACCACATGAAAAATCGGGTATTTATCAAATCGAGTGCCCCACATGTCAGGAGGTGTACATCGGTCAAACGAGAAGATTGGTAAACACGAGAATGAGGGAAGATCTAGGCGAAGCAACAGCGGCTAAAAGAAAAGACAGGACTGAGGGTTTCAAGTCGGCGGTAGCGGAACACATCGTCAGCAGAGGGCACGAGATTACGATGAATGATATGTCCCTAATAAGGGAAGCGAGAGACTTCCGAGAATTGGATGCCCTTGAAAGTTTGGCAATCTACAAGGAAAAGAACAAATTAATGAACTATGATGAAGGAAATGTAAAACCACCGCTTTTCGAATTAGTCATGTAAGACAAATCATAATGTACCTTAATCACATCCACTTAATTATATCCTCTTAATTATATTCCCTACAGTATATAAGCTGATGAAGACCGAACGATTACGGACGAAAATCGATTTCGTCAACTAAACAAATTTTACACAAAATTAAAAGGAAGGTTTTTTTATGTCAAAATCAAAATTATTTGTTGAAAATGAAATCCATCAACAATATTGGAGTAACGTTAGTTCAATTTTGTGTTTTGGAAGGAAAACACCTATTAAAGATGAGTGACATTTTTAAAATTCTGTTTGAGACTGCATTTCTAGTTTGCCACCCTTTAGGAATAGAAATGACTCAAAAAATACATTAAAAAGTCAGTGACATCCGTGTAAAAATGCCAAAGCGGTTTAGGGAAGGCGGAAACGAGGTTGGTTTGCCTGACAGAGGACGTAAACGGAATACGATAAGGCGAAATATTTAAGAGAAATTCGAGTACTTCGTTAAGATAAGCACGAGAAATGTTATGCCGGAGGCACTGAACATTAACCACATGACAGTTTGGAATCATTAAAAAAAGGCTGGCGACTCAAAGAAGCTTCACATTTGGGTGCCGCATGAATCAACGCAAACAAATTCAATTGACCGAATTACCATCAGTGAAACGTAACGAAATCGAACCATTTTTGAAGCGACTCATTACGGACGTTGAAAAGTGGATTGAATACGATTAAACGAATAAAATCATCAAACGACTCCAAAGCCTGGATTGACGGCAAACAAGGTTATGTTGAGTGTTTGGTGGGATTGGAAGGATATTTTCCAATATGAGATGCTACAACCTAGCGAAACGGTCAATTCGGTCTTGTACTGTGCACAACTCGACCGTTTGAACGAAGCAATTAAGAAAGAGCGAACAGAATTGGCCAACAGAAAAGGAGTTGTTTTCCATCATGACAATGCCAGGCCACACACATCTTTGATGACTCGAAAGAAATTGACGCAACTTGGTTGGGAAGATTTGAATATATAGTGCGGACCTTGGACCGTCTGACTACCATTTGTTGCGGTCTCTGCAAAACTATCTTGATGGTAAAAAAATTGATCGACAGAAGAGTCGCTGAAAATCACTTGGTCTAGTTTTTCACCGATAAACCGTCAGTTATCACGTCACGTCAGTAGCCTTCAGGGAGCGTCGCAGCCTCAGAGTCATAAGCAGCCCGGTTCGTTCCCAGAGCTGTCTCGGATTTTTTTTTATTCCCATCTAATTTTTCTCTCTTCCCTTCTCGGGCTGCAACTTTCAGTTGGAATGCGGATGAAAGGTCAATGCCAAGTAGCGGTTTGATGCGACCTGGCTTATTTTTTCCTGATTCTAAGTAAAAAAAAACTACTCAACAACTACTTGGATTAAACAAAAAAATTGCGCAGTTAAGGGTTAGGATGCAGAATCCTGATTTAGAAACAGATCATCAGAATCGACTCGAAAAGCATATAACGATTGTGTTGGGGAAAAGACATCACTTCGTTTTGTTTTGGTTTTCTCATCGCCAAATTTTGTGGGCTCGGATAGATCCTCTATTGAACCCTTAATTTGTTGATAGTTCACATTTCATTTAGCACATAATTAGATTGTGTGTGTGTGTGCGCACGTGAACATATTCTATGAAATAAACTATACTAAGCATGTTACAAATATATACACAATTTCATTTGATTAGCACATTTAAGATTGAAAAATGATCAATTGAAATTCCACAACTGATTTACAATTTTTCCAGTTTTTTCCACTCATCTCTTACGTCACAAATTGATTGAAAATATAGTATACGCTCACTAGTGTTTCTTAATTCGTACAAAGTCTCTATTAAAATAACTATAGCGCGTCAATATAACTGAAATACGAAAAGCGTATTAATTTCAACGCAAAATTAATTTATGAACTTCAGTTTATAAGAATTTTTTGAACAAAAATAAGTTATATTTCGTCTGAAATTATTTATTCGTTATAGTTTACTGTTCCCAATATTTTCTGAGAACAACGACTTTCTTAATCATAAAAAAACTACTTTCAATATAAACGGATTTATACATGAACATAAACGAGCGTCAACTGTACTTTCATTGATAATAATTTACCATAACAATTTTTCGCAATTATACTTTGAATTTCTTTTCAAAAATATAAAAATAAAGACAACTTTCAAAAAAGTTAATTAATTGATTCAATTTCACGATATTGTGTTGGACAACTCTAAGAAATCTAGACTAAACTAAATAGTAAACTAATTGATTATCGTCAAATAGTGAAACATTATGGTTGGCAGCTTAAAATTATTCTACAACAATATAATTAAATAGCAAAGTTGTTTTAATTGTTGGAGACGCTAGAATTTTGCGGTCATCTCTTCCAATCGGATTTGTAGTTTTTATCATTATTATTATTATCATAGATAAATAATTTGCTATCATTTTATTCAAAGCGTCTGGATTTAAGCTGTTTAGTAAAATATATTGAATTTAGTATGACGGTTGTAATTTTATTAAAAAAAATACGTAAAAAAGATGTGATGCGACTAAGAAAAGCTCAGTACTCATTATTTTGATTTAGATAGAAATGCAGTAAAAAATTTATAAAATTTATAAAGGTCACCCCTTCAGTTTATGAATATCCAGTCGTTAAAGTTAGAATAAAAAGGGACCTACCAATTCTCAACGCCTGGGCAGCTGAGCTACCGCGATTATATGCTCTGCTCTGGTTAACACGTGTATTTTGTATACCAGTTTTGCAGAGATCTCTCTTAAATTTCTCCTAATTCTCTATTAAATTTCATTTTAAAGTTTTATTTGCCGACCGTGAGTTTTTCCACTGTCTATTGTATACATTGTGGCCACCCCTGTATGCCGGTTACTCGTGGAAGAAATTGAAGATTTAACCCATTTTTGATCATTGTTGTGATTGCGCAACATAAAATTTCACAATTTTTTGCCAAGACAACGTTCTGTTGGCTATCGTAACACCATCTGTTACAGAATATTGTACTGCAGCTAGCCAAGTTAGGTAATTTACCGTTATCTCAGATACATAAGGATCGAATTCGGCAGCAGTGCCTACCAAAATTCTGCGAATATTCAACAAAGAAGCCGAAAATGTAGAAATATTCACACAGCTGTTGGAAAACAAGACATCGAAATAGTTTTTCATGGATTCTTTTGATGATACACTGGTCGAGATGATTGTGAATTTTAGTATTTATTTTCAGGATATAATTCTGGTCCTGAAGAAAGTTTATATCAAACTAGATCAGCAGATATACATTTTTTCCTAGTTCGAGCCACAAACAAACAAAAAAAATGTGTAATATTCATTTGGCAGATAGCTCCAATACTTATGCATTGAAAAAATATTACAAAGTCCACGTAAAACATCAGAGAATTGCTCGGAAATAGGAGTTTTTGATCATGCTTTTCAATTGAACAGTCAATATGTCCCTACCGCAGAAGACATGGATGTAAAATGATGATCAAAGGCAATCCTATTCGATTTAAGAGCAAAACTTTGTGTTTGTGCTCGGCTGAAGGCTATGCATTAAAATTTATTCCATTGGAGGGATAACTGCATCATTTAATATGCTAGTCTAAGGCAGAATGTCGTTTTCGATTTTCTAGGCGTTGTTGACGATTCCAGTTACCATTGAGTTTATTTTGAAATTTTTTTCTACTCTTATATGCTTAAATTTAATTCTCTCGTAACGTTTGCAGAATTAATTTTTGTAACAGGAAAACTCGGATGGGCAAATGTCCTGCGCCTGCCAATAATATCGAAGAAAAGAATCATGCGAATTTCCCTTCGAAAAAGACAAAGAAATTTTGACAATGCTGCACCCCTGGTGCACCCCTTCACACATGTGAGAAGATGATCACGAAAAGAAAACAAGAATAAACATTTGAAATGTCCCGACACTTATACAAGTTTACAACGAATTCCTGGGAGGTGTTGACATTCTACCGTTTTGCATCACAATATCGAATTATAATAAAAAGAAAAAAAAATGGTGGTGGACTTATGCTTGCAACTTTATACGTGGCAATATCAAATAATGATGCTTACACAAAAAATGTAATGAATCTTCAATGGTTCTTCTTGAATTTCGCCAATATATTGCTCTCTCATCACACATTCGGAAGCAGAACAGTTCCTATCAAATACCGATCCACAAAGTCTAAGTCTGCGCAGTTTCTGTTCAAACTACGAGTCATAATTTCTTGAAAATAGATGAAAAAATTAGGAAGCACTGCTGGCAATGTAACAGTCAAACATATTTTCAATGCGTTAGATGCTCTGTAAATGGAATTGATATGCCTTTACCCCTAAAATGTTCGATGGAGTATTATGCTATATTAATGATGTCTCCCGATCTCTCAACATCGGAAATATGTGGGCAGAGCGTTGGACACAATGCGTTCAGTATTACAAAATCTTCGTAAGCCGGGATTTCATCCTTTCATTTCGTTAGCAATCAAAAGGATGAATCTGGGGATCAACCGCGAATTCGATCATTTCTTGAGAACAACAGTTGACGATGTTTATTTGTTATTAAAACCGATATTTCATTATGAAAGCTTGTGCTGATACGAAAGCTTTGAATAATGTCGAAACAAGTAAAATATAAAAAAGGCATATTTATGTTAGAAGAATGTCCACGAAACTATTGTCACGGTTCGATTCGCGCACCACACCACTGACTCACGTTAGGAGCCACCACGAGTTTTTAATTAGTTTAATTTATTTTAAAATGAAAATGTATTGTAACGGTCTCGACGTAACCGCCTTGTGTGATATACTCTGACGGTTAACGTCGAGAAGATTAGGTTACGAGTAGTCGGCGTAGCTCGGCCAGCATCTGGAGCCACGCCTCAACTGGCGCACCGGCCACCAAAAGCTGCCTTTCGGCCGAGGCGAAAGCTCGCGGGCGCCGAACGATATCAGGCACATGGGTTCGAGCACCCGCTAACTCGCTTCGAGGCCAACGGCCGGAGACAGAAAGTCCGGTTTCGCTGCAGGTTGCGGGAATGGGTCAAGCGGTTTTGGGCGGCGGTATATATACAAACCGTACCCTTGGCGCGAACTCTTTTTGTATCCTCGAGGTCCACAGGGTCAAGCGCTCGTTTTTGTGAGCCACGGACGCGAAGTCAAGTGAAGTGCGACTATAATGCGATCAGGAGGCCGCCCGAAACAAAACCCCAGCGCAGCGATAAGAAGCGACGCATCGCCAAGGAAGCTGCCCGAACAACCCCAGCGTACGAAGAATCGGCGTCCCGCGGAGGAATTGGCCGAGCAGGTTCGAGTAGCCATAAGAAAATTTATATCTTTAAGAATTACTATTTGAAACCATAAAAAATCGATTAGATAGATGAATTATAGAAGTAAGTGAGTGGTAGTTAAGGACGCGCGGATTTAGAACGGTTTGTCAATTGTTTAATTTTCTTATCGGATGTAAGTATATTTTCTTTTCGTTGTAAAATAAAACCCGTGAGCCGGAAGGTGGTAGCATCGGTGAGTCGGATTCTCGTCCGACGGCTCAAGAAGCCCATTGGGGTGGACGAGTGGCACCCACGACCCATTTGCAATGGGCTGATCGGCACCCGAAAGCCTCAACCGATCGCTTAAGAACCAATTTAGGTCCTCACCCGCTAGGTAACTCTAGTTACGATTAAAAAAATCCCATTCCGTCTTGTTTGTTCGTGATGTGAAGTCCCAATTTTTTAAACAAAAAAGTAGACAGTGTTTTATTTCCGTTTAAGATGTGCTTCATCTTTTTCTTTGTATTCATAACGCATAGCTTATAGTTCGTCATTTTGCTCGTTTGGAGATAAAGCATTTGCAGCTGCAAATTTTTTTCATGAATTGGAATTGCCTCGAAAAGATTAAGCACTGAACATGTTCTATCTATGAATCCCAGCTTGGAATCCTTGACGCTGTTTGAGTCCCAGCCGACAAGCCCGTCTCCTGTGAAGCAGGCATTTCGCTCTGAAATTCTACCCGGTTTATTTTATTTATTTGATCTTTGGCATGTCGATTACATCCTTTTCCTGAGCATGAACAATCATTTGGGAAATACGAGATTCCAAAAAAGGCGAGGACCATTTTGGGCGCATTCGAACATTCATGCTGGGATCAGAACATTATTCTTCCAGCAATCCTCGACAAATGTGGTAATTTAAATGGGTCTGAAGAGAAATACATTACATTCATTATAATTTAAGTTGGAGGCGATAGTTTCGTGCTTAGAGAGATCAGATTTAGCCCGAAACCTTGTAGAGATCAACAAATTTTTCACCATGTTCCTATCTGTCTATCGAAAGAATTCTCTTGATAGCATCTATGCGCACCCGATACGCATCGCTTCGACATGAAGATAGGTATTTTGCAAAAGAGAGCTAGCTGATAAAGGCAATTGCATAAACAAATGAAGAGATCATAGAACTGCCTCAAGGGGCGTCCCGGCTTGTATCAGATTGATGACAACAATTAGAAAAGCCCTCAAACAACTACGTCCACCACGTTCGCAAATCACTTTAAATATATCCTAAAATCAAATAAAACTTACTCCTTGATGTTAGTCCCTAATACGTCACTCGGCATTCTTTATCATTATCTTACGTTTCTCTAAGCGATCGAAAATCCCCTTTTTCGAAGCATCGCTGGACGACGTGTTGCTACTATCGGGAGCCACTCCTCCTCCTCCTCGACTCTGTTCCTTCGACGATTTCAACACAACACGACGATTCGACGTAATAAATGCGCTGCCGCCACGTAACGACGTCTCGGGATACGGATCGATGGGTGACAGGGATTTTGGAGATAATGGCGGCGACGGAGTGTCCGCCAACAGTTCGTCCTCTAACAAAGCGTCCTCATCGAGAAGCGCCGCGCTTTCATTGATTTCAAGTTGCGGCCGCTTGAATGTCGTCTTCTTCATGACGGGCTTGATCACTGCCAAAGTGGCCGAGCCTGAACTGGACGATTTGGAGACCGATTGCAATGCGTCCCTATCGCCGCGTCCGGTTGACGGCAATTTTTTTATGGCTTCAGGAAGAATTTTCGCTGTTGGTATTGTTCTTTGGATTGGTTTCGGTTTCTGTGTGACCGATCCGTGCGAATGTTGTCGTTCGTTCTCCTCGTTCTGCAGGGTTTTCCTTTTGAGCGATATGATTTTGCTTTCGGTCACTATAATCGGTTTGAGTTTTGCTGGTGGCTCCTCGGTTGACGGTTTGTCCTGCGGATCATAAACATTCTATTTGATTATTTCATACAGATTCATAGGAATTGAATCAGACGCACACAGCGTACCTCATTCAATTTGTCCTCGGCTGCTTTACGTCTTCGCATTTCTTTGTCTTTCCAAATCTTCTCGCGCATTGCCTTTTGTTTTTCTATTTCTAATCGATAAGCTCGCGTCTCTTCGTCTTCCTCCTACAATCAAATGAATTTAATTGCATGTTTGCGACAACCAAGACGAAAATTACGTACCTCGATTGGGTCTTTATCTTTTCGCCGTTCAAGACTATCGCTTCGCCTTCTCTTCGGCAAATTTCTCGCATCCGGTTCCCTACTATCGCCACGTCTGCCACGACCACGTGATCCGGCACGCCTTTCCCGACTATCACCACGTCTTTCTCGATCGCCACGACGCGGTGGCGAATAGCTTCGCTCTCTACTCCGATTCCGTTCCGGTGATCTTTCGAAGCGGCGCTTCTCAATGTGTATACGATTCTTGTTGATGAACTCTTCCTGCTGTCGCAGCAGCTCCTCGTCACTTTGTAAATGCGACACGTGGCTACTTATCGCCTGAATGAATTGAGTGTCTTTCATAAGCTGACCTGCAATTGGACGATTGGTAGAAACTATTTCACGAATTTTTCTGTGTTAATTACTTGTCGCGGCCTCCACGCCGCCTTTGAAATTTGGATTGATTAGAACCTTGCGCGGCATCAGCGACGATCCGGGCCCACTCGGTGCATGTCCTGCCATCGCGCCCATCATGGAATTGCCGGCACCCGTTCCGCTCGGCATGCCACCGCCCATTTGCGAGCCGCCCGGCCCCATCGCCGCATGCTGCTGCGGTATGAAGTTCCCTTGGCCTGGTGGCGGGACTCCTGTGGGCTGCCTCTGCATCGGCATTCGCTGCCTCATGTGAGGATGCATTTGCGGCGCGCCATTCGGACGGAACAACGGACGCATTCCGTGCGGCCCAAAGTTGTTGTACTGCGTGCCGTTCATGAAGTCTGGCCGCGCGCCGCGAAACATATTGAACTCGTTTGGGTTCTGCGGCCGGAAGCCGGGCATCATGGGTCGATAGTTCGGCGCCATCGGTCTGTTGTAGTCCATGGGCGGGGGAATGTTGCCGGCATACGGCGCGGGCTGTCGAGCCCCGCCCATCTGCGGGTCCATGTGTCCGTACGGGCCGGGATATTGGCCAGCCACCCCCGCCATTTGGGGATTCACATTTTCATTGGGGTGATGTGGGTAATTCAGATGGGGATACCGAACGGGGGGCCGGGAGCCGGGAAAGTGGCCACCGCGGACGGGCGGTCCGCCGCGTCCTCGCTTTGGCGGGAAGCGTCCAGGCTGGACTTTTTCTGCAATCAAGACATGATTATTCGAATCGGCAAAACAACGCAACTAAGCATACCTAGCGAACCTTCAAGTTGGTCATCGCGCTCTACGCTTAACTTAATATTTCTTCGCTCACCACGTTCCTCCTCCGGGTCCTCGCGCGGATCCGAAGGCTGCCCGTTCTTTGGTGCACTCGCCGCATCCCGGGCGCCGTCGCCTGCGGCCTGACTTCCGTCTGCCTTCTCGGGGACCGTCTGCGACACTGTTTGGTCCTCAATGTCTTTGTTTGTGGACGACACTTCGTCGTTTGTCGTCGATGCTTGTGGCGGTGGACTCTTCTCCAATGACTCATTTGTGGTCGGATTTGTTTTCAGTGGCGACTCCTCGCTGGTCGAGACATCTGATTCAAGGACGGTGGCCGTCGTCGCATCATCACTGCCCGGCAGGCCTGTGCATGTCGACGAAGTAGTCACGACAACATCTTCCAGCTTCCTGTCGTCCACTGCGCCAGGCTCTTGTGTTTTCGGTGTTTTCAGTCTGGAGTTCGCCCAAGTCTCCGCCTCGTCCTTAAAAACTGTCTTTTCCTCTTCAATTTCTGCGTGCAAGGACAATGTTAGAACATCATGACACTGGCTATCGCGCGACAAGCAATTACCTTCGTCCGACAGGAGCAGATCGTCTTCGTCAGCAGCCAACAGAACTTGTTCGTCGATGTCCTCCCCTATGTCATAGTTCAGTAGGTCGTCGCTGCAACAAGAACAAATAATCAATTACGCCGCGTGTGGCCAGCGAAATATCCGCGAACGCGCGCCAGGATGCCAACGGGAAACGACAAATGTGTCAAATATGGCATCCAGGCTGCCGCCGAGGACGAACAAATTGTTGCGAGGTGTCATTTTCGCAAAGGCAACAAAATCGCTGCTACTTGGTTCAAATCGAACGGTAAGGTGTTAGCAATGTTGCTAGCATGCAAGTGTGCTTGGCAAACAATAGAATATAAACAAATAACTAGATATTTCACTGTAATGCACAACATAACCTGCGAGCGAACAACACAAGCCTTTATGGATGTATGGTGAGATTATTTCTGGAAACTACATGTTTACTACACACAAAAGACTACTAGGTAAAGTTTAACGCATCAAATGTTTGATTTTGAAAGAAAAACCGGTGGAATTTCATGAAAATGCACAGCGAAATCGTACTTACTTTAAGTCCGACATTTTGCAACAATACGTCTGAAGTTGCGCGTGCCTGTCAGGTATGTAGTCCATTTTATAGCACCCCATACAACAACCACATGGGTTTATGGATATGTTAATAATATGAACACTTCCGGCCGCGTTTGCCGTTGATCATATTTTTTCGGGAACTGAGTAAGTGCCATTTTTTTACGCGCCAAATTAAAATCAGTCATTTTAATATTCTAAGAATTCAGTTTATTTTGCGGAATGAAAAGTATGTTGAATGTTGATCTAGAAAATGAGTGTTAAAACGTAATACATTGTATCTGTCAAGATACTTTCGTGTGATGCTGGCACAGACAGATAAAGTTGAAAATTCCTTCAACAAGTTGAAAAGGAGACATTTTAAATATTTCTGCATTAGTGAAGTTAATTTACTTTTTCGTGAACAAGTATTCAAAACTGTTAGCTTCATATGCAATCTATCGCAGCATTTTCTCGATTATAAATATTATCGTTAAGGATAAAAAATAAGGATACAAATTTAAGTATAACATGAAAAATTGGAAGTACAAGCATTTCTGTTTATTTGCTAATCCATTCTGAATTTAAAAACTTGAAAATTAGATGAATCCGTTCATTCGGTTCTCGATTTCGTAGTCATTTCGCTAATCCATTCTATTATGCAATATTCATTAAAAAATCCAATGCTAAAATTTCAATTTCTACTCTACGAATCTGATTGCAATCACCGGGGCCTTACACACTACCCCGACAAAGGCACTCTTTACGCTATTGAATTGGCTCCCGACAGAGCTCCTTACGAGACAGCGGGCCAAGTGCTCTGCGATTCGATTAAAAGCATTACAGGGAGATATTGGCCACTTCACAATACTTCGGAGGGATGGACAAACGCCAGGGGAAGTAGACCTTTCGTCCCCGATTCCCTGCTTTCATCATGGTTTCAAGCCAGTCACCCCTAGCAGAGATGACTGGAACATGGAAAGCAGTAGGATACAGGAATCGGTCGACATCTACACCGATAGATCAAAGATGGATGGAAAATTGACTGTGGCGTTTTCTCCGAACAGCTAGGCCTGAAACTATCCTTCCGGTTACCAGATCACTGCAGTGTTTTTCGGGCAGAGGCCATCGCAAAACGTACATAAGAAATCTCAACATTTTTTTTGACAGACAGGCTGCTATCCAATCAAGATCCAACTTATATACCTCATCCAAAATTGTCATGGAATGTCGCACACAACTGAACGCGATGCCGTTTCACTGTGAAATGATTCTACACTGGGTACCAGGACATAGTGATATACCGGGAAACTGCAAAGCGGATGCCTTAGCGAGAGCTGGCACTGAGCTCCAGGAGTATACACTCACACCCCAAGTTGGCCAGCCTCTAGTTTTTCATAAAGGTGGGATTTAGGCAGCATTACATGAAGGCTGCAAATAAGGCCTGGTTGCTAGATGAAACCTGCAGAACAACCAGGCAAACTTGGTGCGCACTGAGCTCAACGCGCACCTAGCAGCTCCTCAACACAAGTCGTGAAACCTTGAGTTCTATCGTGTCCATACTGACGGAGCATTGTCTAATTAGCAGACACGCAGAAAGATTGGGCGTTCCCTTCCCTTCAACGATTTCTGCCGAAGTTGCAGATCGGAAGAAGAGGAAGAGACAATCCAACACTTTCTATGCGAATGTAACTTGAGTGATTTACAAAAGTAATGTTCTTCGGCTTTTGGCTTTACCGAAGTCCACTAGTAAGGATTGAACAATTGATCCTTATACGTGACATATGAAAATTATATCCTGCAACATAAATAAAGAAAAAATAATCATTTGTTCACAAATAAAGCCAATACGAATGTAAATTTAACACCCCACTTACCTATGCAGCATACAAAATAAAAACAAGAAAGCGTACCCCCCCCCCCAAACAAACTCCTACTCAAAACCAAATTGATTTGATTTGCCAAAATTAACTTTACGAGGGGACGCTTCCTCCGCTACTTTTGTAGGAATTCCGTCGAACAATATCATCCCCCGCGCTTCTATTTTGAGTCGATTTCCGCCTCTACTATCGCAACGCGAATTCGTTTTTGTGACATAACTTTTGGTTTGTACATTTTTAATTCATTGTGGAATTCCTTGATTTGGCTATGGTGGAAGAAATCTTGTATAATTGAAGCACATCTTCTATAGTTTTCATAACGAAAATACCTACAACTAATTTTACACCTGCTACATCGCCTACACCGAAAAAAAACTTTGAATAGAAACGTTTGGGCGAAAGTTCAAGTTTAGATTCTTCGCCGCCTGCCAAATCCCACATGGCTCGTTCGTGACTCATCAAAGATCACAGCGCGGACTTAATGGCATTCCTGGCATTCACGTTTTGCGGAAGAATCCATTATTTGCGCCCAGGCTTTTGCCACATCGCGGCAAGTGTTTCCACAACATTCCCGATTGCGTTCGGGCACTTCCCTCCTGAATCATTCGCGTAAATTTAGATTGAACAACCGCCGAAGCTAGCGTTGCACCAACAACGTGCAATGCAATAAACTTTCCGCCAAAAAAACCGCTGGCCATGCGCGACATATGAAACATGGCGTCCAAATATGCGGATAAGGACAAACCTACCCCTCGCCCACTTCCTTCCGTTCGTCCTTCCGCCCACACGCAGCTCGTTTTTGGATGTCTTGAAAACGCGCATCGACCAACTATGTCGGCTGGGCGAACCAGGGTAGGACCTTTTCGGGCGGGCAAAAGTGGAAGTCGTTGAAATAAACAAACGAACAAACAAACAGCCAGCGTAAAAATAACATGGCGATTTTTTTGGGCAGCCTCCATTGCTGGTGCGATGTGTGGCAAACGGCATTGGATCCACCATTGAACACTTCTTTACTTTGCTCGCGATGGATTGACGTCCTTGGCGTGACGTACTTTTGAGTAATTACAATTTTCTCTCATTTTCACTTCACCCAAACGAAATAATATTTTTGGATAGATAAATTCCGTTCGGTGTGGCAAATTAGCATTGATGCCTTTTATAGAAGTTTGTAAATTGAAACGACGACTTTCAATTGTAAGACTTGTTGCCGTATGGCATTCATATGGTAAGTTTGACAGTGTGACACCCTCTTCTTCTTTGAGGACCTTAAAATTTCACTGTATTAACACACCTCCTTGACTTATCCATACATTTGTACTCATTCCTTATAACAATATGATACCACAGCATAGATAATAACTAGCACGGACACTAGAACCAACCGGCCGACCAGCTGATATACAGCGAGAATAATGCGTCCGGAACTGCTTCCATAAAGCCGGTTTCTTCCGGAGTGAAGAGCCAAATATTGACTTTCCAGAAAATGCGTTCAAGGAAACAAACGAACGTTGATGCAATTTGATGACGATGCAGTTCATTATTGGTAAGCAAAATGCACAATAGTAAATCTATTCTTATGGACATTTACAAGAGGACAACCTCAAAAAGTCATTAGTTATGTCGATCTACCAGTTGAAGTGGATTCAAAAGTCAGCATCTGGTAGCAGTTCGCAAGGTAAACTAGCTCGAAAAATTGAGTACGGAATGCTTAAAGTTCGGCCATTTTGAATCTTCAGTTAATTTTTGACAGCTATTTTGCTTGGACGTGTTTTGGCTTGTCCTCGAATTTTGTCTATTCCAAAAAAAAATGGATCAAGAAATCTGTATCAAATTTTGTGTGAAAAACCAGTTTTAGTGCGGGGACGCATTCCAAATTTGACTATGGCATATGGTGAAGCTATCTTGGACCAATGCAACGTTTATCGCTGGTACAAAATGTTCTCAAAGGGACGAGAAGATGTGAACGACGAACAGTGTGCTAAACGCCCGAGCACGTCAACAACAGACGAAAATATTGATAAAGTGGAGAAAATAGAATTAACCAATCGTCGAATCACCGTTAGAGAAGTTGCTGAGGACATAAACATATCGATTGGCTCGTGGCGTTCGATTTTCATCAATAATTTGGGATTAGTGGAAGAATAAAAATTGGCTTCTGCGTTGCTTGTGTGCAAATTTTTGCCCAAAAACAACACAATAATGATGCTGCAGCCACCGTATTCCCCAGACCTGGGCCCTTGTGATTTTTTCTTCTTCCCGAAACTGAAGAGACCCATGAAAGGACGACGTTACGCCACAATTGAGGAGATAAAGACGGCATCGAAGGAGGAGCTGAACAAAATGATGATTTTTTAAAGTGCTTCGAGGATTGAAAAAAAAACGTTAGCACAAGTGTATAATATCTGATGAGGACTACTACCAAGGGGACAAAATAGATATTGATGAATGAATAAATAATTTTTGAAATAACATAAAAGCGATCGAACAACTCTTCTACCACTTGCGCTTATTTGTTGGTTAGCAACGTTGCTAACACTTATTTTCGACAATGAACGTTTTGTTTCCAGAATTAAGTCTGGTGTATGTCGTTATGATAAAATCAGAATAAGTGGTTTCGATGCGAGGACCGGCATCCTCTTAAGAAACTGCCTTGACAACCCTCCGCTGAATAACGAATGTACTACCGCTACGATTTGTCCATGGAACTAAATATTTACCGTGTGATAACGAGACAAGGATCGTTTCGTTAACCTATCTTTATACTTTAATTATTTACAATACAATAAAAGTTGCAACGCAAAATATTGAAAGCAAGTATCCTCGAAGACGTCGTTTAGATGACTGGGAAGAATCTAAAGAAAAATGTCATTTATTTAGTATTGCAGTTTCAAACCTAGGTGGCTTACTGGTTATAGAGTCGCCTTAAATTGTCTATAGCATCTGCGAGGTACAAATACTACAAGTTCCTCGCATCAGTCATACGTTGACAGAATAATTTGCCAAATCCTTTAAGAGATCTCGTCGAGGGATGATTGACGTTGTTCAAAAACGGTGGAAAATTTTCTGTGCATTTATAACTCTATAACCATAAAACTTTCAGTTATTTAAAAATTGACTTTAATGCTTTTGTTAACATTACAGGCACGGGTATAGTTAAGTCCACCCATATTGTGAGGGTACTTGGATGACACCGTATTTAGTTTCTGTTTATCCTTAAAAAAATGCTTCTTCAAATATTCAAGAAGGAAATCGAATCGATGATCATCTATAAGAGAACAAAATCCATGACCGTGATAACAAGGAACATTTTAATCGTACACAATGTGTCCATGTGAACATGCAGCCTTGAAAAAGCGGACTTTTATATACCGCGGTATGCCGCCTTGCAACTAAATCAAATGAGAAATTCTAGATCGAATATTGAATTAGTTTGGCACGTAGAATGCACTCACACGTTCAATTTTCTCAATGATACCAAAGTCAATAAAGTTCATAGAAATAAACAAGCTATTTTTGTACAACACCATCTTCTGTCCTGTGTTTCGGAACGCATGTGTGGAATGTTTGACGCTTGACACACAGTAACGGATAGCGACATTGACGTCTTTTGGTGCAGCATTTTATGGTGCATATTGGGACCAGTGGAAGATTCATGAATGAATTGCAACGAACAGTTGCATTACAGTTATGACCAGCTAGTGTTTTTGATAGTGGCGAAACTTCGTAAAATACATGGAGAATACTATGAACTTAAATGCTTCTGATGTTTGGAAAAACGGGTGAATTATGTTAGGATGTAATCGTGACATTCGGACCAAGGTGGACAGTGTGTTACACAATATTTAATCGAATGTTTGTGAGGATATGAGATCCTTCGACTAACAAGAATATTTAAGTCAATGACTTAACAAGCCAGGATGAGGATTCATCATTCTAAAGACCAAATTCATGTCTCAAACAATCGGACATTTGTTGACATTTTTAAATGCAATACGACTGTTTAATAAACTGACAAAAATACATAAAAATACTTTCAAAAATTCAATTCATAGACCTTAAACTTTTCCTTAATCTTCACATGTGCTCAGCACATAATTTTTAATGCTGGCAATGTCAAACAGTCCAGCCATCGCGATATTATATCAAAAAAATAGTGGAACAGAAGAAATCTGCTCTCAATTGTTATCGACATCTGTCATTTTCAAAAACAATCTCGCGTCAAACAAGTCGAGGTTCGAATATTTTAACCGAGGAACATACACTGTTGCATCTTTTGTCTACGCTTCGCTTTGGGTCTTTCTTTTGAAGTCCTTGTGATAGGTGTCCTGTGCCTCGTGGATTTTCTTCAAGTGAATTTGTCGTCATACAAGCTATCATCACATCGTTGGCATCATATCAATTGAAATCTTCATAGATGCCACAAAGTGAAAAAGATTGTCAAGAAAGGTTCTGTGGTGGTCAATCAAAGATCTAAGAGTAATGGCTCACTTCACCAACATCTCCTTAGCTTCAGCTACAGAACTTTGTCAGAATAGATCCTATTACGACAAATATATGTTCTAAGAGTTCCATAAAAGGAACAATAGAAGTTCAGTATCGGACAAACAGCTAAAGTTTTTTTTACGCCATCGTTCATAATGAATTATTTTTAATTCTATACTAACAAAAATAAAGCTTTAAATTTCAAATGTCAATCAATAAAGATATGAACGATAAATACAAGTTTAGATACTGTTAGCAGAATGACGAATCTTTAATGATGTCATAGATGACCACAACGGACAATCGTCCATTATAGCAACTGGGTGTACATTGTTTACAACAAACCGGAAGTCTTTGACGTCATACAACATAACAAACGCCGATTGGTCGATCGCGCATGGAACACGAAAGTTTATTGATGAAGAACTTTTTGCGGATCAAGGCCGGTCGATAAACCGAGTATGTTGCGAAGACATCACGAACATGCTGAGTGATGTCGGGACTGAACGACTGGAGGACGCGTTCATGGAACCGAGACTATTTTTGGTAGCAAAGTCAAGAGGCCAAGGTCCGCGTGTAGGGATGAAGCAGTAACGGGACAATGAGCATGCATTCAAAATGGCGATTTGTCGTTATAGATAGTGTAGCAGTTTCGAAAATCAATGCATCTTCAACCGTTTCAAGTTATTTTGAATTCGTCACTGCACTCCGTATGCAGGAAATGATTGAATCAACAGGAATTCCTGACATACCGCCAAAAAGCTTGAGCTCAATCATTTTCAGCCAAAGAGCATATGTAGTCTAGATACGCTAAGTGCGCATGCTAGCATAAATGCGAGCACTATGTCGTCTTTTTTTGTTTTACTGATGATTTTTTTTGTTGAAAAGCTTTTTGGCGCTCTTCAGCCAACTATTCGATGACGTAGACATGTGGTGTGCTGCGTTAGATTGTGCAGACAAAGAAGAGCATGAACAATATAATATGTACAAACTGTAGTGGAACACCACCACTATACGGATTTCGCGGCGATAGCCGTCTTTGAAGCACTTGGCAATGCACTTGCCGCGCGCGCCATATGTATTTCAGATACATACTATACTATATAAAAATTAGATGGCGATCGTGGTCATGGCTCACTTTTGTCCAAGAACTTGAATGGAAGAGAAGTGTTAGCACAGTTTAATATTTGCTTAACAGTTGTGCTTCGAATAGGATCCATTAAAGTAAATCGGACTGTGCAAAGTCAAGTGAATATTAATAACAGAACGAATTTCTATTGATTCATAACGTTTCGGAATATTCAAATTAAATCGGTTTACCGTCGGTCAAAAATTACAATTAAAAAAAAATATTACGTGATATAGTTTTCACTGTGAAACTATTACAGCATCGCAAGTGAAATATTCGATTATCAATTCGTCGTGCGAGTGATAAATTTCTTTTTCGTAAATATACTTTTCCGACCGGGGAAAAGATTTCGAGTATAGAATTTTTTGAAACAATTATTTATCATGGCTGATGTCGATCATGAGCTCGGAGCTCTTCGTTTTATTGTGGTGAGTTATCAGATAAGTTATGTAAAACTCGAACGTAAAAATAATCGATTTTTTTCTACTTGAATTGTGAATACAGCGAAAGATTCCGAAGGGAAATAATACAAATTGAAACTCATAATTTATGCCGAAACAAATGATTAATGCATTATAAAATGAGGGTCAATCTAATGACTAAAAAATTATTTAATCATTTTTTAGTTCAATCTTGACCTAATATTTCAACAATTTTAAAAATTGTGGTAAACTCTGTCTTACCGTGTAACATCTACCAATTTGCAATGACCTCATATATAAATCATTAAGGTTGATGGCCCTGATTGTGAATTATTATTAAAAATCGAACGTTTTTTCCAACATTGAGAGTCACAAATCTTGGGAAGACACCGTTTAACTCTTGCTCGTCGACATGAATTTGTTTTGTTATAAAACATGCACTTACCAACGTTTTCTCGCTATTGTTTTAATCACTAAAAATTATTGCGTAACCCTTATTTGCGTTAAGCTTTTATTTTATACACAAAACGAAAAAAAAAACAGTCGCAAAATTTCGAATGTGTAAGAGCATCTTCTTTAATAATTATTTTCTGAATAAAATCTTGCAATAGATTTTAATCACCTTTTCAATATTTTGATGACTAAACCACTTGGTTTAAATAAAATATGAAATTAAGGGTAGCTCCGGAATTTCTGTGCAAATGTTCAACTCTTGCTGTTAGAAGAAATAATCATTTAAGTGCATTCTTTTTCGAAGAGCTGAGTGACGTAGAAACTCCTAAAATAGACAAACTACTGGATTTCTACAAGAGCTCGAGATATGTATATAAGCAATCATTAAGAAGGTATCCATGTAAAATAGATCAAACCAATCTAAGTGAAGCGGAAGGCATTTAGCTGAACGATCGACCGATGATTAAAACAAAATCTACGAGTATATATCATCAATGGAAATTATTTGGAAAGTTATAACATTTTCCAATTGATTTGGAACTTTTCCCAATTGATTTTAAATTTTTCTCAAAACATTTAAACTCTTTTCCAAATGGATTTTCTCCAAACTTATACATCTCTCCCCAACCAGATCTAAGCTTATGATTTCACTTCAATATATCATAGCCTATTTACACCGCCTCGAAAATACGTATTTATAATTGAAGCACATCGAAATGCGTCGAACCGTTTTTAAATTGTACTTAAGATGGTTTCGTTTGTCACATACATATGTTCAAAACAGTTGCAGTTTCAAAATAATGGATGTTGAAATATTTAACGGGTGTTTTTTAGAGGTATAGAACTTTAAGTTGGTAGCATTTTTCAATACAACGTATAGTGTGACAGCTGTCATGCGTTTTATGGTTAGTTTAGTTTGCCATTTTATCATGAATAAGCTGTAGCCTGAGCCACGTCTCCAAATTGTGTAGATTTATTTCGAAAAAATGGTTCTTTGGTCAATGGTGACCGCTATAGAGCCATGATCAATGACTTTCTCGTTCCAAAATTGACTCGCCGTAATGTAAGGGACCTCTGGTTTCATCAGGACATGCCATACAGCTCGTGCAACCATCGACTTATTGAAAAAAGCATTTGATGAGCGCATAATTTCTCGTTTTGGGCGTGTTAACTGGCCTGCAAGATCTTGTGATTTACCACCGCTGGAGTATACGTAGTTTTGAACCCGATAACAGTCAAAATAGAAAAGAGCCGTAACTATGCAGTTTCGTGGCAATGTGAATATTCTATTATATATACTTCGCAACCGATTGAAGGTTAAAAATTGAAACGATTTTATTGTCTCACAATTGAATTCAATTAAACTAACTACGTCCAGAACTTTAAAAATTAGCACTGAAGTGTTCAGTATCTGAATCTTTTTATCAGAATTCGTTATTATTATTATTATTATTATTAATATTATTAATATTTTTAAATTATCGTCATAATGTTGTATGGTCATCGGAACTGAGTACAAAGTTTCAAAAGAATCGGTTAAGTAGAAATCGTTTAAAAACTGATTGCAATTTTCGAGGAAAACATACAATGTGAAATTAAATCGAATAATATAAAAATAATTCATATCTTCCTCATATCATAGTCGTATCTCTAATTCGAAATTTAATGAACAACACTCACTTATTAATAATAATTATATTTTATATTGATATCATCACCCTAAATTCTGATAACTTTATTACATTTATTATTATTTTTTTATCTATTGACTATCTAAAGTACACTGAAATGAAAGCTTTTAGTATCATTGAAACGATTTTGTCACAAAAATATGTGAATCAACAATTTGTGGCTTTATTGCAATGAAAACAAAACACTTCCACAAGGGGAATATCTGCATTCTATTCCATAAAAGTGCAGATTATGAAAGCACTACTCATATGTATAAATATATGTATGTATTCATATGTATATATATTCAATGTTATCAGAATTACATTTGGGAGATTAATGACTAAAATGTATTTTTTTGTTGAAAAAGGGAATGTGGTTTATATGTCTCATCTTTGAAATTACTAAGTTAGCATTCAATTTGAATAGAGCGATTGCAACGTTTTCCAATTATTTTAAGTCAAATTTCCATAACTGATAATGCAGTTTCGAAATTTGATAGCTGACAATTCAGTTTGAACAATTTGACAAATCGATAAGCAATTTGCGAAACACGTTACGTGATAGCATAGAAAACATAGCATTTAGCATAAATAATAAGTAGCACGGACACTAAAGCCAAATTGCCGCACATTTGTTATGCATCGCCTTGTGTGGAATTATGCACGCGTATTAGTGTTGTAATTTGCATCGGTACAAATGTTATTCACACATTAATTTGATCGCCGCATGTATACGTAAAGGAATTGCTGACACGCAAGTGCGCCCTCACCATAATATACTGGCCAAATTCCACATGGGGAAATTTCGCTGTGTGTTTTCACTCGTTCTTTCGCGCGCCAATGTAGAAACGAAAATCCGAGCGCTCTCTCTCTCTCTCCGATAGAGGGGTAATTTTTCGTCTTTTGTCTCCCCATTGACTGCACCGAGTGTCCGTGCTATATATTCTTTTTTCTATGATAGAGCGGGGACTATCAGCTGGAATCATGAGACCAAACATGCAAACATTTCTACTTTAACAAAGAAAGCACTGTGATTCTCGTTTCTTAGCACACGCGAGAAAAAGCGGATGAAATCACTTAGCGAAATTCCCCCATGTGGAATTGGACAAATGTGTAAGTTCGCGGCTTCTATTGTGTGTCAACAGCTCGTCTACGTACGCACGACCGAATTAGTGTACTAATGACATGTCTGCCGATGCAAATTAGAACACTAATACGAGTCCAAAATTCCACATAGTCGGATTGTATAACGGCTGTTCGGTCGGTTTGTTCGAGTGTCCATGCTAGTTATTATCTATTTCATGATTGCGCACTCTCATTGGTGCGTAACTGTCAGCAAGCTTTGGGCGTTAAGTCTCGTATTAAAGTAATAAAGCAGACATCTGGGTTAGCAGACAGCAGGGTTAGCAGACAGCAGGATTAGCTATTAAAGTAAGAAAATCAAAATTGTCATCCATTTGTTTGGTTACACTGATCAATCACGAACTTATGTTCGAATGAAAAAATGTTGTTTCTTCCATAACACTTGGAAGTTCTCCGGAGACATTGCTAATAGATACCAAGCAAATCAATGAATGCTTCAATATAAAGCATCTGCAGCTAAAAGGTGTAAAATTGTTTTGATATTCAATATGCTAACTGAAAAAATATCTATCCTATTTTTAAGTGCTGCTAACATTAGCACATATATTCACATTATTTTTTTTGACGCACAGTGCGAGCAGTCATTAAAATAATTGCCAAAAATATTTTCTTTCTTAAAACAATATGTGCACTCCGGGTGTTCAAGGGAGTCCATTATTCAGACATATTACGGAGTTGAGTATTCCATGTATTAATAGCAGAGCCTGGCCGTAAATATATTTGAATGACGTGAATTCAACTGAAAAAATAGCTTTTGGTATGTATCATTCATTTTTTATCAGCATCCGCAAAAAAAATTCGTCATTCAATTTTATTATGCAATGGGAAATGCTTCAATCGATTTGATTTTATTTAAATTTATTTCACAACAAATTCAACCTCATCGCCAACATTAAAGAGCGTTTTAAGACAATAAATCGAATTTATGGTGAAAATCGTTCAACAATCCACGATCATCACAGTTGGATGTCCATGGCTGGGGGTGTTTTGTTGGTTATTTCACTCCACTTCTCAAGAGATCGGTAAACGAACGTTACTGTTGTAAGGTAATCATTGCCACTCTTATTGCAAAATACGTAAGAAACCAAAATGCAATAAATGGCTTTTAATGGTGCAAAGCTTGCTTTGTGAAAAAAAAAACAGCATTTGAATCGAATTAAATGGTTGAAGCATGCTTTGCACATATATGGATCACTAGCTCACCTCACTATTGGCCTAGTAGAAAAATTAGCTTTCTCACGACTCCCTTTTGAAAATGGGTTTATCGTTTTGGCTCGTAAATGTTTTTTTTTTTTTTGAGTCTGATTTGAGTTCTTCATTCGGCCAAGTGGTAAGTGTAATATGAATGGTTTGGCTTTTTGCTTAGGATCCAGATCTTCGTTGCAAATATATCCGAAATAAACAAATGATACTTGATTAATTGGAAAACAATTGTATCTTGTTGATCCAAAATTCAATTTGAAATTCGGAACTGTAAAAACTATAATTCATGTGAATTTTCCAATCAATTCTGGCGCTACGCAATGAAATAAGTCTAGAAATCATGTAAGTTGTGAGTAGAGTTTTAATTCCGGAATTGGTGTTCCGCAAGGATCCTGTCTTAGGCCCCTTCTCTTTCTAAATTTTGTTCTAAACGGTCTTCCTTCTATTCTTAGATGTTATTAGTTAAGTTCTGGTGATTAAAAAATAACTTTCTTTGTTCATATTCTTCTATTCTATTCTTGAAGACAGTTCACTTAATAAGTTCCTCCCAAACATTAATAAATACTCCTGACTGTCGGTATTCTTTTCTAAAGCTGACCTACATACATATATTGACTAAAAATACCATTAGTGTAGGATAGGGCAATGTTTCTTTAAATTCAGTCGATGAAGCAAAAATTTTGGTCATTCGAAAATAAACGTGAACCTAGATCACTTTTTATGGACACTTTTATTTAAATTTTCGCATCCGAAATCAAAATTTTATCTTTATTTTTAATCCTGGTGCAGCTGACCTCAGTATATTTTATAATATTTCAAGTCTAGAGTTTATGGGCAATCGTGATACATAGGTTAGGTAAAGTTAGGCTTCCGTTTTACTTAGACCGTTTTGATCCACAATCAAGATTATAATCAGCTAGATTTTTCAATTTCATTTGTTTGCAGGCTTTTACGTCTAAGCAGCGATTTTATTACAGCCAAGCTCCTTCTACCCAATGCAAAAGTATCAACTGATTTATTTTTCAGAAGAAGCAAAAATATAATAAAAAGTTTCTATGATAATTTGTACCAACGCATTTGGAATAATATTGGCGAGAAAATACATTTTTTGTTGTATTTTTTCAAAAAATGTGCGAACAAAATTTTTCAAATTATGAAGAATTCAAGAAATTTTTATTAGAAATTTTGTGATAAATATAACAAATAATGCCCGCCTGTTAGTTTAGCAACAATAATCACGTAATAATTTTGTCATAAAATTATTTGATGAAAAAAAGCACATCATATTTTCTTTTTCATTAATCCGTCCCAACTATAGTTCCCCTACAAATTTTTTTTTTCAGTATTTACTGGAACTCCTAACTAGAAATAATTCTTCGTTTAGAACTAACAATTCTTAATCGCAAGTCTGATTGAAATTGCTCAACGCGTAATTTCCATAAGAACGTGCCCCATCATAGTTATCCTACATGCTGTCTAGATGACCTTAATAATGGTATCTTTTGCCGATTTATCTGTTCATGTCAGTTGCATATCAACTTTTAGCCAGTGCAAATCAAAAATAAAATAAGTTTAAATTTATATTCTATGCATGCGGGAGAAATGACCAATTTTAGACTACTTGAATAGATTCAGCTACGATAGCAATATTTTTTTTTCATTTCGCACAGTCGATTATCACGTTTATCAATTTATATTCTAAAGAGTTGCAACAATATAACGAATTAACGGTTCTGTTTTCACGAATAATTTTCCATTTCGATAATAACTATTAAATTATTTCTAAACGTCGAACAGAATGCTCCTAGTGTGTAACGTGGCTACCTATCAAGGTGATTTAAAGCGACGGGCCTCTTCGGCCGCGGGTTTGTTTTAAGTGACAACCTTCCAACCATTGTTGGAGTACCAGTTTGCCTACTGAATGACCTCTAAGCGTCGAACAATCAAATTCGAAATTCGATGAAAGACGGAAAATGTCAAATGAATTTGACACATTTGAAATAAAATATGGCCACCTGCAATTTATTCTTTTTGAAACATCTGAAATATGAAACATATGGTATCGTGGAACAAAAACAAAACGATTGGAATCTACTGGAAGGTAGCGATTACACTAAATAGAAAGATGAGAGCAACATAAGAAAAATAGATTCAATCTCATGATAATCAAATGTGATTCAATCCGAAGATGAAGTAGAAACTGGACAGAGAAAAAGTCAATTAACCGAAAAGCATAAGATGGTATGTTCTGATGGTAAGGACTTGGTAAAGAAATAAAAGAGATGCAGGTCCGTGAATGGCACAAGCAATAAAATAAAATTATGTTCATTTTGTTGGAACTTATGATATGCTTATCATTTCGAAAAGTAAAATCGATAAAGTCATCATTTTTTGAAGATGGTGATTTAGGTGTGAAATCTGACGGGCAAAACCCAAAGAAAAGGCTCAAGGCTTATAAATGCAGTATAAATCGTCGCTTCTTTTATTTCACATGTGTCGTTGCCAGAAAATCTTCCTTGCTGATATGCAGAATGTGGAAACCCAAGCTCAATTTCATCCACCCAGATGTTTATAGACAATTGTCGATTGTCGTTTAATTGTTTTCCGTCGTTTCTTGCCTTTTCTGTCCTACTATCTGTTTCATTGAAAAAAGCATGAAAAAATGCGTGAGGGGTCGGTCAATATTCCATTTTGCCTCTATAACATACGAACATACGAAATTCAAATTCTAGTGCTGTCCAAAATATTTTTTTTCCAAATGGTTTTTTAGATTTACCAAATCCATTAAATATCCGAAACAAGCGAATGATAGAATCGGTGACGATCGGATCAGATCGAATCGGATTAGAACCAATTGGATCCGATCGGATAAGAAAAGATTGCAAAGTATGATTTCGAAGAGGATCAGACCGAATATGATTAGGACGAATAAGCTTCGTACGAATCAGATTAGAGTGAATGAAATGATCGGAAGGGAAAAGCTCGAATCGAGCGGAGATCAATTCAAATCGAAAAGAAGGGGTTAAGAACAGAAGGTAATGAATCGGATCCGATCCGTTTCAATCGCATACAAAATATCAGTTCGTGAGTAAAAGCTGTGGAACTGGTTATTAAGTATTGCGTTAATTTTTTCAAAATTTTACTAGATGTCTGTAGTCAAGAAAGTATTATTATTATTATTATTTTCGACTATTTCGTAATGAATGACACGACATTAACGTTTGCAAATCCTTTGAAATTTTTCACAAAAAAAATGATTCATTCTTGTTTTTATTCCCGAAAAAGTCAACCGAAATCGAACAAGTTAAATAACAACCATCTGGCATTTGAATGCGCACACTGCTACATAAAATTACCGCGACATTGTTGCTCGTTGTAAATATCCGTCTAATTAAAATGTGTTTGCTAGTGGCATCGCCGCCATATGCCGTTTGCAATCAAAAAAGTTTCCAATCATTTGACGTGGCCATGTTAATGAACGTTGATGGATTCTGCTATGCAAATTTGTCGTTGTCTTGTTCCTTTTCTTATTTGAAATCACAATTCTTATTTAATTAAGCTGCATCGTAAAATAATGCTTTTATTTTGTCTCGTGCGCCAATGCGGATGCGGCCTTTCATCTCTGAGCTGTTATTATTTGTTGTTTTTTCTTTCGGTTGGTATTTTTTTTGGTGAAAATCCAAATATTCATTTGGACGCCAAAAAAGATCTCGTTAAGATAGTTTTGCTTGTTTGATATTTTTAGAATTTAAAAGCTTTCGTTATGCGATGATTTGGTACTTAAAGATTTTATTATATGAATTAAGATCGAATCCCCATTGACTAAGTGAATTTAAGATATTTTAATGAATTATATTGATAAATATCAATTATTATTCTTTCGCATTTTATACAAAGTATTTTTTTTTAAAATAACCTCTATAAAAGCATATAAATCATTAATTTTTCCCCGCATGGCTCAAACATGCGTTGATTATATCTTTGTATCTTTTCGATCCGCACTAAGTTTCCATAACATATCTTCGGCTAAAATAGATAGAAAGCTTTATGAAAATCAGTAAAGCAAATCGAAATGTTATTTGCGATCGTTAAACATTTTTTGAAATTCCAAATATGTTTGGATACAATGCCAACTGTTGCATAATAGACGGGAATTATTTTTTCATCACAAAAAAAAAACATATTTAATGGATTAATTTTGATCATTAGAAAATATTCTCTTGATTTTAGACGCATATTGTCGCGATAATGACGAACTAAAATAGTGTTTTTTGTCGTGGTAGTTGTATAATAAATTTACCATTGGTGAATTTGAATTTTTCTGCATTTCAAATGCTTTGAAAATTTTCTAGAAATATTTCAATTTGAAATTATAATTTCAAATATAGATTGTATGCACAGAGGAAGCTCTGTGAATTGAGTAAAACTCAACGCTGAATCATTTACGGGCAATTAAATTGAAATATTTCGTCGGAAATGCACGCCAAGTGCAAGACATGTTTGTCAATCGTATTGGAAATTAAGTTGGTTCGGATGGAATTTTATGTACATATATTATAAGTGGCGGAAATAATTGTTGAAGTCGGCAAAATGTATTAAAATGATTTTGTTATATTTATTTTGAATTTAAATTTTGATGGATGATTCATTTATTCATATTTCTAGTTCGAATTTATAGACCAATCATCGTTTGAATGGTGATTTCATCTAAAAAACTAGAAAAGAACTTCAAATAACAAAATATATCGCAAAAATCATAATGTTAATTTTCACGTATTTATAAGTGATATTTTAGGTTCTTTCGTGACTATATACATATGTATGTATTTGCCATCTAAATATCCATAATAATGTTTTTAACAGCGTAAAAATTTCACGCTCTATATTTTCTTTGAATTCATTCCGCAATATTACAATCATTCAAATGAGTATGATATCCTTTTTTCATTTTAACTGATTGCTCCACTTATACCATCGACACAATACACCTCACAATGAGCTCGTAGCTCATAACTTTTTTAATTTTTAAGCTATAAATGCGTTCAAAAAGCCGTTTTGCAGGGAATTTTAAATGCTATAAGTCCTGCGATTTTCAGTTTTTTTGAGCACTTCATTTTTTAGATTCAAAAGTTTAAAGGGTTCAGCAAAGGTAGTCTTCGTGCTTAGTTTTAAGCTTTTAACGGTGATAACTCAATTAAATTTTGTCTTTCGAAAATAGACAATAAAATTAAATTTTTCAATAAGAAAAAACCTACAATTTTGTAATATTACATTTTTCTGTAAATTTGTTAGTTTTTAAAATATTTTGAAAAATGGTGGTTTCTTAAAAAACTGAAAAAAATTCTTTCAAAAGTAAATTAAACATTTTTTTCGAGTTTAGGCTTCTAAAACCGATCAAATTGCCAGAATCTATTGTTGGTACATTAATAAAGCAAATTTTATACGGATTACGTTCAATATCCATTTTACCGTCAAGTCATTAATTTTATTACCGAATCCAAACATACGCCCCCCCTCCCACCAACCACAAAAATTAAGACAACCATTTTATTTTAATTATAACTCAATTAGTTTTTATGCTAACGACTTTTACCAGGGGCCAATTTAATCTCATTGTTAATTAATTATTTTTCTTATTATCATTTTTTGATAAAACTTGTAGTTTTTGAGATATTTGCGAAAAATTGCTGAAAAACACGCATTTTTTAGACTGAAATCGAACATGATTAGATGCAAATAACTCAAAAATTAATGGCTGTACAAAATATTCTTTTAGAACATTTCACCCCCGAGAAGGGTATTCAAAAAAAATCGAACCAGAAACCCATCTTTTATACAATAAATGGGTGTATTTATTACCAAATAAATACATCGCTTCATGAATGAACAAATATTGCTTATCACCTCGTAAATTTTCCTCGCGACATCGTAAACAAATCATAGCACTTGGACTACTATTAGTCCAAGGGGTATGAAACTCTGCTTCGGACAATTTTCTGTTGTAAGTATACGAAATGCATTCTCTAAATTCCGTAATAGAATGCACAAAAAATGCCTAAAAAATTTACGTAAACATTTCATTCCGCCCAAAAGAAGAAACCAACTATTTTTCATGATCATCTTCATTAATAATAAACTAGATGAATTTCTCTTGCGATAGTTAACAAGAAAACAAAATAAATTTCCATCCATCTCACAATAGATATTTATCTATTATCTATAAATACGAACAGACTTCGCTAGCAACAATTAATTACCGACACTTTCAACGCGATATGAATGAAAAACTCATCATTACAATGGCCACACATGTTGTAATACAATCAAGAAAATATACCCACTTTGTTACCTGTTACATACATACAAGTGTGTCTAACAATCATTTCTCGCGGCAAAAGAAAGTAAAAATCCATTTCTTCGAAACACACAACGCTCATTGTAACAATCATCATTCCTGAATCAACTGAACTTTTGGCTTGATCTCGTCCACAATCGAGTTTTAAAAATATGTATTTTTTTTTTGAGGCGGGAAAAATATTCGCACGATAATTAAAACTGTAGTGTGCAAGCAAAGGTGCACTGGAAAACCTAAATTAATATAATTAATTTCTGCGCCAGACATCGTTCACTGCGAAAGTGTGTGGCGCAAAGTTTGAAAAGCCGGGGCAGAGACCTTAATCGCAAAACTCAATTAAATTCTTGTTTGGTGAGGCCACAATATGTTCGACATTAGCACCTTGTGGTGTGTGTGTGCGTGTGTAGATGACCTTTTATATTAATTTTTCCATTTCTTTTCTTTCGCATTAAATTAGATTAAATGGTGAAATTTCTTTTGTTGCTGATCATCATTAGAGACAATTGTTTTTATGTGGCGAAAATGACATTCTCTATGATTGCGATCAAGTGCTCATGATGCTAATTAATTTGATTTATGCGACAGCCGAGATAATTGCTTAAATGCTCATTAGGATGCAGAGTCAATGGCAAGGGGTAATAACTTTAGTTTTTTTTTGGGCAAAGCTATAAATTTAGAAGTGTCTTACGGATTTCTATGCAGCCTGCATATTTGGAGACTAGCAACATCTTAATAGCATAGCTGCCTAGAAGCAGAAAACGTAGCGAAAATGATAAACTGATTCCTTTATTAAATATTTCAAGTCACTTTAAGGGGGTTATCGGCTTTATACATTTGTAAAAATAGGCGTTATTTTTTTAAACTTATGTCGATACTAAATATTTTTAAAAATATCGTATTAATATTGAACAAAAAAAAGAGAATGCTGGCCTCATAACCTTGCCTAACTGATATTTTGAATACCAGTAACGTTTTGAATTTTCGAGGAAAATCATATCTCTCAAAACTTTAAATGCATTTTTCTCAAAACCATTTTTTTTCATGCCGTGCCAATGATTTCTCCAAAGCTACAGAATCGATCCTCCTGAAATTTTTACCATTTATTGCACACATGTATAATTATAGTGTGAACCATAGGCGTTTCAAAATATATATTTTTTCTATTTTTTTTCAACCTAAAAATCCCAAAAAAAACAACTCGAATTTCAAAAAATTATCTTTAACTATTCGCCATTTTGTTATTATTGTATATACCTTGATAATTTTTGTTCAAACGATAACCACTGGCTTTTCAAATAGAACCTTTTTTGCATTTTTTTGTTTCAGACCATTTCCCGCTTCAGAATCATTGGAACCGTTTAATATGCATTTTTTTATATAGCTAGGAGAATGCCGTCATGTTAATGTTCTCTGAACTGTTCTTGGATACACCGTGATTCTTTGTCGTCTTGTCGTTTTGCGATGTCCTCCGCCAGTTTCGTGGCATTCGCCTTTGAGTTTCGGTTCACTTCTTTCAAAATAAAGGAGACATCTCTGCGAATCAACTTCTTTGGTCGACCACTGCGCGGCTTGTTTCCAACACAGAACCTGCTTTTTTAGCTGTTGAATATTGTTTAAACTGTCGATTTACTTGAATTCAACAATTTGGCTATTTCCCTGAAAGATTTTCTCTCGTTTTGATGTTTTACGACCAAGTTCCGTAATTCTGATGAGATTTCCTTCCGAGAAGCCATCGTCACAGTTGCGACCTTATCGAAACTGTACTAAATGTACTTCCCGCTACGAACAATTTGCTGATTTCTAAAAATAAATGTATTTGTAGTTGAACTTTGCTGATTTACCTTAAACTAATTACATCCACAATTATTCAAAAAAAAATATCGACCGGGGATCAAACACACGACCTCTTGATCGCGAGCTAGTCGCGCTACTTCCTATACCGCATCGCTTCTGTAAGATACGAAAACTTACTAATCCATAAGCGACGCTAAAAACTTCAGAGGCGTTTTTGCTTAAAACCGGCAGGGGGCGCGGGGTATTGCGGCCTAATATTTTAAGGATCGAATGTCTTCAACGTCTTCAAATTATTTGCAACATTTTAACCAAATCTGAGACGACGAGACCGTGGCCTCTCCTTGTTAGAATATAACTGCATCATTACCTTTTTAATTAATGCCATGGGGCTCGTCAAGTAGTGAAAATTTTGTCGATCACTGTATAAATTTTTCATTTGAAATAATTTATGTAGTCTGATCTAATACCTTCTGGCTTCGCAGATACAATAAACCATTTTTTTTCTTAATGAATTACTAACCCATGATCGGTCAAACGACAGCTATACGACTTGACAATAAATCTCCCCAATCAGATCTAGTGCCAACATTCCTGTTTCTCTCTATTCACATGTTCAACTCGCGTGGCGCCCTGTTTTGAATGAATTGTCCAATTCGAAATAGCATGAATAGTGAAAGAGTGCGGAAAATGTTACGTTGCCGATTTTTTTTTGAAGGGGGTGGAGTGGCAAGTTCATTAAAATAAAACTCGTGTCTGTTGATGAATCCTTGACAATAATGGCGTCAGGTTTATTTTCCGGTAGAAAATACTTTTCGGTACGTTCTCTGCTCGTTTTGGCCCTTTTGAAAGAAATTGTATCTTTCTTTGTTTTTTTAAAGTATAATTTTAGAAAAAACTTTCAAATAAAAAAAAATTATTCAGCTCGTGTAGCGAATTTTTTTCAGCTTTGACAATGACATTGCTATTTTCTTTGAGTTGAAAAATTGTCTAAGATACATTTCAACCAACAAAAGTATTCAAAAACATTTCAAAACTGCACAAAGATAAATAGAGATTCACACACAAAAAAAACATAAACCCATTCTTGCCTGCTACATTGTCTCCACCACTTCCGAACAAAAAACTTCAGCCTAAAATAAATTTGAAAAATTGAATATTAAACCATTTTCTTAGTCAAAAATAGATTTGATTGAAGCAAACAACAAAAAGGGATTTTCCACGAGAAGCAAACAGAAATTTTTTTTACATAGGCACATGTATACGAGTATGTTGCGATGAACATTGAACCATTGCCAAAATGTGAGATGTCTATACTAATAATATTTTTGTTATTCATTTTTTTTTTGCTATTCGTCTGACGTCTTTTAGGATAAGTGAAATGCCTTCTGTATCGAAATAGATCAAGAGGAAGTCAATTAACATTAACCTTGTGCGTTGGGAATTGTTTTTTTTGTTTGTTGGTTTGGTTGCATCAAGTGTATTTGTTTTGATTGGATTCCCTAATTCGGGATGACTTGACTTTTCAGTATTCGAAAATGACAGTTGACGTCCTTTAATCATGGCTGATTATCAAATGAAATGTGACGTGACGTCAGAATCGTTTGACGTTTCCTATCAGTAATGTTTGACGAATCAAACAAAGACGAAGAATTGGAAGAACTGATCGATGAAGATTCATGCCAAACACAAGAAGAACTTGGTCAATCACTGGGAGTGACTCAGCAAGCCATCTTCAAACGCTTCGAGGCCATAGGTATGATTCAGAAACAAGGAAATTGGGTTCCGTACGAAATGAAGCCGAGAGATATTGAACGGCGCTTGTTTGAATGTGAAAGACTGCTTGAAAGACATAATCGGAAGGGATTTCTGCATCGCATCGTAATCGGCAATTTTCTCAACTGATTGACTACTGGTCAAAACATCACACTAACAAGTGGCGCACCCATTTTATTTGGAATGATTGCTGCCATTCGATTATGAAGGACTTAACATCTTTGGAAATCCATTCACTGATCCAAGTTAGTGAAAACAATACGGATTTCGTGGGGTTGGTAACTTAGATTATGATACGGTCTGCGCAGGAAACTACAGTAGAGATTACACATTTTGCTAGATAGTCCTGGTGGGAAGTGGCACTCCCAAATTACCCGAGTTTGGCAATCGGTTCAATATACTGGTGGATTAAGGAGTATAACCGAAGTGATAATGTAATGGTACCATGGATACCCAAGCCGCAGGATAAACCTTCGATCGAATGTAGTGAGTATGGTTTAGTGGGTGTAAATATGGGGTCTGTGATTGAATATCTACATCGGGGGTAGAGGTCCCTTTGATATATTTATATATACGTGTGGCTATTGCGAATATCCTCTGTATCTTGATTTTCCGGCGTAGAAAACCGGATGTTAGACAGCCCCCCTGTGATCAATAAGAAAGGAAAACCGAACATTTCTAGACTAGAATTGACACCACACTACGTTTCAACGAAAAACTTCGTTCGTATGTGTAGAGTATGTATGAGTAAGCACGTCATTGCTTCCCGTGAACTAAACTGTCCGCAATGCTGAGCAGGTAACCACATTAAAGTCGGGTTTGATCCTTTATTATGTTAACCTCATCTTAATAAAATCTAAATCAAGCTAGTAGCCCCAGTAAATTATTTCAGTAAGTCAAAAATCTTTCTAGCCAAACTTTCTTTGTCATAGCTTTCCATTTAAACTGATAAAGTGACATTTTCGATTTGAGAGGTGGATTGTCAATGATGCTATGACATAACGCCATTTGTAAACATAAAATGGCGGCGACAAGAAGTAAATTTATTCGTTCAGGAAGAATACAATCCAAGAAAGCTTGGCGTTTTAAATTAAAATATTTTAAACAACAAATGCGACATTAAAATTTTCAAATTTTCGGCTATACTTCACATTCCTAAAATCTCTACTTTTAAGACAATAAAATGGATTTGTTCGATAACAATAAAGTTTGCAAATCACTATCAGTTCAATTCAACAAATCCGATTTGTTTCTTATTTCACAGGACGCTCCGCTATCATCCAAAGTTGCAATGTTCAATAACAAAGTGGATAAACATCAACAATCACAATTTTTAAATCCATTTTCACAAGAAGATGGTCGCCGATCGCCACGACCAACAATCAGCAAGGAGGAGTATGGGAAGTAAGTTTAATTAGTCGAGTCAGCAGGAGAGAATGCTTCAATTATATATCTTTAATTTTTTTGTAGACCAATTGCCGGCAGTTTGACTGAAATGCGAGGACAAAAGGCCAATTTGCACGTTTGGAAGGAGATGTATGATCTTTGTAGGATTATCGATGATGAGGGTACCCCAAATCCAGACGATCCCAGTTTAAGAGCAATCACTTTTGGCGAGATTTTCAATGTAAGTGGTTTTGTTGAAAAGATTTGTACGGTGCAAAGCAAGAGGGATTATGTATTTGTACGGTTCGCAACTTTTGTATCTACTGTGGATCCAAAAGATTCGAGCCACTCTTGCTGTAGGTTTTGTTCAGAAAAGTATAATATTTAATATTGATTTCTTCAGATTTACACGCACATCTCGGATAAATGTGTTGGTCTCCTATTGAGAGCGCGCAAGCATGGTTTGCTCCAGTTTGAAGGCGAAATGCTGTTCCAGGTTTGTCTTCTATCAAAATACCGATTCAGGACTGTTTCCTTAATAATTCCCCTCTCCTTTTCTTGATTACAGCGTCGTGATGACGACGTACCCATCTACATGCTGAAAAAAATCGCTGATATTCGTCAAATGGTGAACGAGAAACAAGTCGAATACAATCGTAGTGTGAGTCCTTCCCCGCAAGCAACTAGCCTTCTAATTGATGCTCAAAATCGTGGTGTAAGCCCTGCACCGCAATAATGCAACAACAAACAATTTTACAGTCATTTAATTCGTTTCATTCACGGGCACTGCGGCTTCACAAAATAATATTCAAATAATTAAAAAAATATTTTAATTTAAAAAAATAAATATGAAAGACATAATTCCAATAATCGAAAGGATGACCAAAAATTAAATATACGTGCCTTATCATTTGTGTTATCGACCAAAAACCATTTTTAATTGCCGCAATGGTAGACAAATGAAATTAATTATCATTCTTAGTAGTTGTTTTTCTTTGTTGAAATTAGATTATAATAATTTATTTGAAATTGCTACTCTCATTATAAGACACAACTTTAGATTAACTGTTGTATTTAGCTAAGATATTTTTTACACATGTAGAAAATTAATTATAAAGATTTTGTAGATATCTATTGGAAAAAAATATGGCATAAAATTTGTAAGGATTTTTATTTTTTTTATTTTAGAAAGCCACAAAAGAAAAGATACAACGTATGATTAAGAAATCGATGGAAATACATATAAGAAATAGTTGACAGTATTGATAATGAGAAAATAAATTGATTTTTATAGGAATTGACGATGTTTTGTATTTAAGGGGGCAGTCTGGGTCTATTTTTTTCTTCAAAAAATCCAATTTTCTAAAAAACATAACTTTCAGGTACTGTGTATGTGCAGAATTAATGTAAAGACTTTTAGTTTGGTCGGCAAAGCTACATCGGTAGAATAGAGCGTGTGTGAGCGGGCTCAGCAGGTGCTTAAACTCTGAATGCGGTTTTCTCGAAACAACGTGTTTTTGATCTGGTTGACAGGATTTTGAAAAATCTATATTACAGATTGAGCTGAAATTTTAACTGAGTATTCAGCACATGTGTAGTTTTAGCCCCTACCAGATTCGGAATTTTTTTATAAATTTTTAACGATTTTATGAAGCAATTTAATTGCAAAAAAGGGGTCAAAAAATTGAAAAATCCGCCATTATGTTTTTTTTCGTCCAAAATGTTTAATTCTGCTACGGGCTATAGCCAATCAATTATATTTCGAAAAGCATATTCGAATTTTTTGTTTCAGATGCTTCAGTGAGGAGATATCATGTCCATCAGTTTTTTTGGGTGCCTCCGTGATAGCCCCGATTTTGTAAATAAAAGTGAAAAAAATCTTAAAGTTCGATTGTTGCTTATTGACGTACAAAAGTTATATACCATGTAAATTAATATTTATATTAAAAAAATTATTGAAATGTGGTCCAAACGACCCAGACTGCCCCCTTAATGTGTGAATGCGTTCGGACTCACACACAATCCACATAAAATGAAATGGAGAAAGGCGAAATGGCCGCCTGATGAGATTGCCTTTCTTCACATCGAAACCACCCTATTTATTATGATGGTACCACTTGCAGTTCTGGAAACGAAGAACCTTCATTTCATATGCAAATTGTGTTAGCAGAGTTTCAAACCAAGCCAAAAAATAATGGAATTGTTGTCTTGAAAATTGTAGCAACCATTTAAAATATTCCAGGATGCGTTCTTTGAAGATCCCCGCAGCTCACCGCGATTGAGGAGATATTGGTGACTCAGCAACAGTATGTAACCTGGACGACGGTACATGGGATTGTAAATAGTAGATTCAAGAGTGTACTCTATTCAATCCAATTGTAAGGTTACCATCCTTCACACCGAAACCACACATTTCCCTATTATTTGAGCATTTTTTCTCAATCCTGAACCTTTATTTGATTTCCAGTCAAAATGTATGCGTAACGACATTTTCAAATAAAATTGCAACCATCAATAATGGAGTAGTATACATTGTAATATTTTATTTAAAAAATTGACTTATAACGTCTTTTATTTGAAAAATTAAATGAACCAGTTGGAAATTTCATTTGTATCAATTCCCCTATAATCAAGAAATTCCTCTCAACAAAGTTCATTCGCTCTCAAACGAAAGGCTTTTCTCAATGCGGAAAATTCATGAGAAGAAATGAAAATTTATTTTTAGATCACACAACTTGTCGGTGGTATTTTGTCAAGATGACTATCTTTTTCATTCAGAAACGCATAATAAGTTTTATTGACAATTAGATTACAGCTGTATTCATTTAATTTATAAATTTTACTACGTGTTTCGTTGTTTTTTGAATAAAAAATTCTGCAGCAAAAAGTTTCAGTTGTACATTTATCAGTAACACTTGATAATAGCTGAAAATTTGGAGAAAAAATGGCCCAACACGATCAATATGGGAAGTAAGTAAATATTTATTCTTTTGGTTTTTACTGGATGGCATTGGTTTCAGAAAGTGATTAAATTAAACTGATTTTATTTATTCGACGGTTAAAAACCATTCGCAATCTTTCAAAATGAATAAGTTTAATGTTTTGTTGCCATTTGTTTGATTATGTGCTACTGCGATCTCGTTGATGCGCAGCATAAAATGATCTTTATGCACCGAGTCAAATGTTCCTGAAAAGATACAAAAGTGGTTCTAAGTTTTGTTAAATGTGAGTCATTTAATTTAGACAAAATCACGAATGAAAGCAAGTTAGTAATAGATGCTGATATAGACAATAGATCATCATGCTGTTTGGTACAATATTCCATTCGAATGCCGTGCTCACAACTAGATTTTTCCAGAACAACTTCAGCCATATTTTCTGAGATTATCTTTATTCAAAAAAAACACCTCAGAACCTTTCTTGACAATCGTATTGATTGTACACTTTGTGGCGTCAATGAAGATTCCAATTGATATGATGCCAACGATGTAATGATAATTTGTATGACAAAAAATTAACTTGAAGAAAATCAACGAGGCAAAAGAAGCACAAGACACCAATTACTAGAACTTCAAAAGAAGGACTGACCCAACGCGAACCGTAGACAAAAGATGCAACAGTGTATGTCGGTCGGTTAAAATAATCGGACCTCGACTTGTTTGACGCTAAATTGTTTTTTAAATGAGAGATGCCGATAACAATTGAGAGCAGATTTCTTTTGTTCCACTTTTTTTTATATAATATCGCGATGGCTGGGCTGTTTGGTATTTACCAGCACTGCCAGCATTAAAAATTGTGTGCTGTGCACGTGTGGAGATTAAGAAAGAGTTTGAGGTATTGTTGCCATTGACTTGTTGAAAGTATTTTTATGTATTTTTGTCAGTTCATTGAACAACCTCAATTCATTAATTCAAAAAAAAAAATTATGTGACTTTTTAGCAGAGATGAATACGAGCACTTCGAATAACAGTGTCATTTTTATATGGTTCAAAAGATTTATGTTGAATTAAATAAAATATTGAGTTTTACAATTCAGATTGAAGCTTCGTTTGAACTCTACTATTTCTGAATATGTATTACGGATACAATAATTTATATCCAACGTTTTTCTTCTTCTTTACAATTAGACCAGTCAGCGGTAGTTTAACTGAAATGCGAGGTCAAAAAGCCAATATTCACATTTCAAAGGAAATCGTACAATTATGTGAAATAATCGACTCGGAAGGCATGTCAATATCAGAAGATAATCCTGAATTGAAGGGAATATGTTTTGGTGATCTTTTTTCAGTTTGTATCATATCAAAATTTAATTTTTTCAATGGTTCAATGGTTTTATTATTTCAGCTGTACACACATATATCGAATAAAGTAGTTGGTGTCCTTTTGCGAGCACGGAAACATAAACTAATCGATTTTGAAGGTGAAATGTTGTTTCAGGTAAAATAAAATTTCAGTTATTTGTTATAATTTGTAATGATTTGTATTTGAAATAGCGTCGTGACGATGAAGTACCGATATATATGCTTAAAACATTGGCCGAAATTAAGTCTGAACTGCAAGAGGAGCAAGAAGAAATTCAAAGTCATATGTGCTCGAAACCGAAACCATCTAATGTGTTAATTAATAAATAAAATATGCATTAAAAATTATTATTGACACACTAGACCTCATTATCAAATAGAACAGCTTATTGCAGTACGGTGTAATAGCATACTAACACCCAATGGGTACCGCATTGTGGCCGAAAACTATTAAACTACCTTTCAAATTACAAAAATGCAGTCTTCTTTGTGTCTGACAGTTGAATTGTCACAAACTGAAATAAATATTGGTTCACACTTTCTGAAGTTAATGATGTAGATTTACTTAAATATCAAAATAAGCAGGCACAAATTTGCAGTCCGTTAACTCCGACACTTAACCTTAAAATCGTTCAACTCAAACTTCAATTGGTTCAACTTAACCTTGAAATTGTTTAAAACGTCACTGAGAAATGTCCAACTGACAATTACTTTTTTTGGCTTCGCCCGCAGATGGCATTGGCGAAAAAAATGGTGGCGATTCGTATGCCTCACTGAACTTTCAATGATGTAGTTTCTGCCTCGCTACCGCTATCATTCCCATCCCAACAGGCGAACGTGTATAACGATTGCGCACCAACAGGATAACATAAGCTAGACAGCCATATTGGTCGAAAACTAAAATTTATCCGAGTTAAACATTTTTACAACTTTTACACATAATCAGTAATAATTCAATCAGACCACCCAGCTCCCACACGTAATCAATGGACGCTCCCTAAGTTGATACGATTAATATTAACTACATGTATTTATTTTTAACATCATTATCATTTACAATATTATTATTTCCATTACTATTATTATTTTTATTATTTATGCAGATATTACTGGGACGTTGACCGTGTGTACTTCAAGGGTTACACCTTGCAGCCTGTCATTTTATATTTATAATATATTTCTGCCTCGCCCTTGTGCAGCCCTGTACATTGCCACTAAACCATATAGCTGGGCTTGCTCCATTGCCTGCCATTTAAGGTAATACTAACTCCCAAAGGCATGACCTGCGTAGGACAATCTGTTGGACTTGGATCGCAGGGACCACTACCCAAAAGACGATCGGGGATGTCGACGGATTGATGACGGGTTGATTTTGTACCGATAATGCGCACTGATATGAAGGATATCGTGTTGTACAAAGAATCTTCCCAGTAAATAGAATTTTGTTACCTCCTGGATTGAAAAGAATGTGCTGCAAGTGATCGAAACACTCAGTCCGAGATATATTGGCCACAACAATCTGCAATATGTTACTGAGTAATTAAAAATATGGTTGATCTAAAGCAGGCATCGTTTGATGGCAAGACCCGGCCCCGTTGTAGTAACCAGCTTCGGAAGAAGCTATTAAACAAACCAAAACTACCGCAACCTCATTACGAAAAAAAACCTGCTAGCGCTACTTCATAATGAGATCTAGTGTGTCACTAGATTAAATTGAATACTGAAAACATGATACACTTTTTTTTGTCATTAACTCATTTTATTTAATATTCCAAATTCTGTCTCGCTTTGACCTACGTGTATCCAACTGCCACTATCATGAAATATGAATTAAATTATTTTCTTGTTACCTAAATTGTTTTTCTTTTGCATATTTTACATTTTAGTCGATTTTAAATTTGCGTTTTTTTAAATAATTTCCAAAATACATTCTATCAAATTTGGGTTTCTTTTCTGTTAGAAGTGAAATTACTTTTTATCTGAATTCATATATCAGATTTTTTTTGTTCAAAAATATCTGTTACCAATCAAGTCGAATATTTATTATAATATATTTATTTGTTGTTAATTTTTTTCGTAATTATTTTCATACGAACAGAATATATTCATGGCGGTTCGTTTACATCAATTACAAATTTCATATCCTTTTCATTTTTGAATCACTGTTTTTCGCTTTCATTAGAACGTCTCTCATTCTTTTGTATTTTGAATTAATCTAATATATCTATCATTTATCATTTCGTGCTATCTATCCAAGAACAAAGAAGATCAGAAAACAATAGTGTAGAAAAAATCATAACGCAAGTAAAAATTCATTATATACAAAATAAATAATTTAAAACAAAATGTTTAGAATAATTACACATACAATAGGCCTTTTGTTCAACACAACCGTATCCGTTAACATAGTTTTTTGGCGCCATCCAAAATATATTTTATAAGCCACACTTGATGTCATTCAACACACTATCTAAACTGAAAAAGGTAGGAAACATGTTCGAAAATTCACTGAAATAATTTTATGACCGCGATTTACTGAAGGAGACAGTCTTAAATATGAAAAATCTTAGTGACTAGATTATATTTCTGTGCTGAGAGTTGAATCGTTGTTAAAGGACTTCACTTTCAATTGAATACTGAATAGTAGCGATTCTACTTTCATCAAGATCTGTAGTGAGAGATGTAGTGGAAACGGTTTCGAAAATGAAATATTTTAGATGGTCGTTGTTAAAGGACTTCACTTTCAATTGAATACTGAATAGTAGCGATTCTACTTTCATCAAGATCTGTAGTGAGAGATGTAGTGGAAACGTTTTCGAAAATGAAATAAGTCGCACGTCGATTTTCTTTCAAATTTTTTGAATATTTTTAAAATAAATTTATACTCCATAATTATTATGGGCGATCTACTGAATCGATGAATTTGTGTGCCTTTTTATTATATTGTAAAGATTTTTTACGGCGACCTATGAAGGTTCTAAGTGCAGTCTAAGTGGTAAAAAAAAATTAAAAATGGCTTTTTTCCCTTTTTTATACATTTGTTGCTATTTTGCGGCAAGGGTGAAATGTTTTAAAAATTTCAACCAATCTTATCTTAGAAAATATTTTATTACGCAATTTTTATTCACACACAACTTTGCTCTAAAATGAACCGGTTTAAAGTTAGGAGTGAGAAAAGTAGGAAAGAACCGATTTTTAAATTTTATTTCAAACATTTCGATTTTTTGATGTTCCCGAATTTTTTGAGAGGGAGGATAAGTCAATTATTGTCGTACGAGTTATTCCACAACAGTTCATGCAAAAATCAGTGTGCCCCCCCCCTCCTCAACGGCCTAATGTAGTCGTTTTTTTACAGATCCGCCCTGGTCTAATTACGGAAAACAATTTAAGCGGTTACAACCAACAGAAAGAAAATCTATGGCCACACAACCGACGCAACGGTTCGGAGGCAGCTCAGTTATGTTTTGGGGATGTGTTTGCTTTCATGACCTTGGAGATTCAGTTGCACTTCACAGTGGAACCTTGACGCAAGTTCCATATCTTTTATTATTAAACGATACTGCATAAAACTATCGGCTGGACTCCCCAACACGACAACGCTCCGTGTCATAAGGGATAACATGTTACAAATTTTCACAATGGCGTTGGTAACAACGTACTAAACTGACCACCACAAAGTCCTGATTTGAACATTATTAAGAAAATTTGGTCCTACTTGAAGCGTTCTCGTGTAATCAAAATGAAAAGGACACGAGAAGAGACAATTGAAAATATTGCAGGACTTTGGAAGTCGTCTTTTATATCCGAGAGTCATTCAATAAGTAACGAGACATATTGATGTAGGTCAAAAATTGTTTTATAAATCGATACGAAACTTTTAGGATTTCAAGTTGGCATCCTTGTTATTACTTCTGATAAGCTGTTTCGTAAGATTTTTTAAACATAACGTATAGTTCCGTTAGTTCAAGATGTCAAGTCCGATTGAGAATTGCACCGCGGAAAAACAACGTGCTGTGATTAGATTTTTAGTAGCAGAAGGCGTTAAAGGTAGTGAGATCCATGCAAGGATGTTAAAAGTGTACGAGAACAATTGTTTAAACCGTTCGAACATTTACAAGTGGATGGAAAATTGGCCGCGAAAGTGTTGGAGATTGATGGGCAGCGAACTGGACGACCGGTCGAAGTTGCAACTTCTTCCCTTGAATCTTGTATTGACGTGATAATCCAAGGTAACAGACGTGTCACTGTTGAACTGATAGCAGAAAAGGTGAATGCAAGTGTTGGAACTGTCCATAACATCATTCACAATAAGCTGGTTGTAGTGGCAGCCTCCTTTGTCAAAACGCGGCTCACTTAGGCCAAGATAGGTCCATTCACAATAAGCTGCTATACAAGAAAACTTGCGCGAGATGGGTGCCAAATCAACTTACGGACATCCACAAAGAAAAAAGGCTTCAAATCGATCAACAGTTGAAAGCCCGATGTTTATCTGAAAAAGAAGCTTGTTTTGAAAGAATTGTCACGTGCGATGAGACGTGGATCCACCATTACGATCCCGAGTCGAAGAGACAAAGCGTCGAGTGGAAGTACACAAGTTCTCCAACGCGGAAAAAATTCAAGACACAGCCATCAGCAGGTAAAGAGATGCTTACAAACAAAGTAAAGCCTGCCACTTGCACTAAACGTCGGGGACTTTTGACAAAAGGTGTAATTTTGCTTCACGACAATGCACGGCCGTATACGGCACAGATAACTCAAGAATGCGTTCAAAAACTGGGCTGGGAGACCCTCCACACCCTCCTTATAGCACAGATCTTGCTCCATCAGATTTCCACATGTTGGGTTCTCTTAAGTAGGCGCTACGTGGCAAAAAATTTGGCTCTAACGAAGAAGTCAAGATTCACGTGCAAACTTGGCTCCAACAGCTACGAAAATAATTTTATGCCAGTGGCATAAGAAAGTTGGAGGAACGATGGGACAAGTGTAAGTTTTGCGGGGGATTATGTTGAAAAGTAGTCAAAATTTTGTACTGATTGAATAAACGGTTTATAAACTACAAAAAATTGTCTCGTTACTTATTGAATGACTCTTGTAAATGCAAAAGTAATTCATTCATCATTCTGACACGTGAAGAAGAGAGACGTACATGCTTTCTGCTGAACTTTATAATTTACAATGGAAACTAAACATTTTAAGATTTCACGGGCATCAATTTAGATTTCAAAAAGCGATATTGCAATCTAATGGCAAACAAGTTTGAAAACGAGTTCCACCTGGCGAGGTATTTAGAGAATAATATAATTTCTATTGAATATCTGCAAATGTTGCCGTTCAATTCAAATTGCAATTAACCCCAACATTACTGCAATCCTGCATAACACACACGTATGTAAATAAAAAATAAATGAAAATACAAACGAAACGAACTAAATTATTTTCATATAATAATCCATACTTTATATTCTTTCTTTCACAATATTTTCATATTTTATTTTTATTTTCATTTTTTCAAAAAAAGAAAATATCTAAGCGTTCCACAAAATATGCACAGTGAATTTTAACAATATTATTATAATATTTATTGTAGAATTTTTAAGCATTTTTTTCTCTCTCTCGTCATTCTTATTTTTTCTCTTCAAATATTTATATTTTAATATTTAAATCGATAATTTGTTTTATTTTTTGTTGCACAAAAAGCAACAGTCTTATCCAATGCATACACAATACATAACATAGAAGAGTCAATTGAATTTTGTAAAATATATATATATACATATGTGTTTGTATATATATATACTTTACAGCGCATTCATCTTTCATTTATGATTTCATTTCAATAAACGAATTTTTTTTATTGTATTCACGTTTTAGGCTATTGCGATTCAAAACTAAATTATGAAATATCAATTTATAGTTCGAAGCCTAAAATATTTTAATGTTTTACACTTAATTTACATGCAAATTTGGATGCAATATTTAAATTTATGTGGTGTTTAGGATGTGTAGTAATAGAATCCTTCGCGAACGGAAAATAATCACTTACAGATTTTCTTTTTCAATAATGTATTTTTCGCATGTACATGCATGTAACGATTGCTTATGCGGCTGTGCATACATATATAGAGATACCAGGAAAGAACAAGCACATTATATGAAAGAGAATGTTTTGTCATATTCAAAACTAAATATCCGTAAAAAAAAATTATGGATAAAAACTATTAAAATCGCAAATTTATACACTTGATAAATTAATTACTAAAGTGTCCCTAAGCTTATTAATCTAGCACGAGTCACATTTATCATATTTATTTAGGTTTATTTTTGGAAAGCATTTCAATTCAAGTAACATTTTATGGTACCATTTTGTTTGTTTGTTTGTTTTTAAAACAACTAACTGCCAGAGAATGGGAAATTTATAAAGTTTTTTTTTGGGGAAAAACTTAGAGAGGATGGGATTCGATCGATTGATGAGGAGCCCAACAATTCAATCATTAAAAGTCCATTTGTCACGTTTTCCTGGGTGGTGTTGGTGGTGGCGGTCGAATATCTTTGGGAATGTTCTCATACACTGTAAAAGAAAAAGGAAAGGGAGAAATGATAATGATTTATTTGTATTTGGCATTGAACTATAAATATTTGCGTATTACTTATTGTAAATAACGGGTAGAACGAAGCTTAGTGGATATGTAGTCTAACTGTAGCTGTTTACGCTGTAAGAGATATAGACAGGTGGCTCACAGCTTAGTACGTAGAAAATACTTTAGCTGCCTATAAAAACTAAACTCAACAAGATATCAAGATTATTTAAACGCATTTAACATTAGTTGGACAATTAAATAGACCAGTACAATTATTTCTATTAATACTAATTTATTATTACACAATTGGTTTGGTTTACTTATTTAAATGGAATTTAGTACCGAATTGGAAAATAATTTTGATTCTAGCCTCTTAAAAACATGAGAAGAAGCACACACTGTTCTAAATCTGAACCCACAAAATTGTGTGGATGAAAAACGAAGGTTTTAATATTTCAGGCATCGTGAAGCATTTAAATTGTTCCAGGCAAATGGTAAGGAATGCAGTTGGGCATAACAAAAAAGAAGGAACCGTAGAAGACAAGGCAAAAGCTGCTAGGCCTCAAAATAAAATCATTACGCGTCTAAGCAAAAAGGAGCCATTTTTATCCTAGAGCATATCCAACGGAAATTAAAAGAAGATTACAGAATTGAAGTATCCTCCAGAACAGTGAGACGTAGATTACAAAATGCTGGACTACATGGTTGTGTCGCGGGAAAGCGACCTTTAGTAACTGCAAAGAACCGAAGACGTCGGTTGCAGTTTGCCAGAACTCACCTTAACAAACCGCTCCATTTTTGGAGAAAAAAATCGTCTGGAGCGATGAGAGCAAATTCAACAGAGTTGGTTGGCAAAATTTATGTCAGACGTCCAAAAAGTGAACCAAACAATCCCCTTTACACTATTAAATCAATTAAGCAGGCAGGAGGCTCTTTAATGGTGTAGGGCGCTATGTACTGGCTTGGTTTTGGACCTTTAGTAAGGATCAATGGGATAATGGACAGTGCAATGTACAGAAGTATTTTAGAAAATCAAACGTTATACTGATGAATTTTTACCGGTTACATGGATATTGATGCAGGATAATGATCCAAAGTATATATCCCGCTTAGCAATGCAATGGATAAACACCAAAAAAATATTTTGCATTGGCCAGTGCAAAGTTCAGATTCAAATCCTTTAGAGAATTTTTGGTAGATAGTAAAAAAGCTAGTTGAAAAAAAACATAGAAATTGGAACAATTTGTTGCAAACCGTTAAAGAAGCATGGAAAAATATTGCGAGCAGTATGTGCAAGAAGCTTGTGGAAAGTATGCCAAGACGTTGCGCTGCTGTAATCAAGAGCAAGGGATACCCATCAAAATATTGACTGTTTTTTTATTTTAAGTAAAGTTTTTAACTTTTTTTATATGAAAATTTGTGTCCTATTTATGTAAGCAGGCTATTTTTGACTTTATTACTTGAATATTTTATTGCATTTATGTTTATATTGAAAAGAAAATTTTTATGTTTTTGTTTTAGAATGTTAAGCAGCTTATAAAATAAAAGTAGTTATATTAATTTGATTAATATAGTTTTGGTGAAACAACATTAACTAAAATTAACCGAAAGTGGCCTATTTATGTGTCCACCACTTTTATTTTTTCAAGAAAATAATCATGTTTTTCGTTCCAAAATCAGAAATGAAGACTTGTGGGGGTGAGCATAAAACCAAAATTATGATTCCCACTGACAGGAAAGAACGAATGTTCAATACATGCGGGGTTGGATCTTTCGGCCACTCCTTTAATCTGTACAAATCTAGGCTAAAAAGTAGCACATTTTCATGATTATGATAGATTTTACATATTTATTAATTTTATTCGAGCTAACTTTATCTGCTACTATTTTATTGGAAAAACATAAGCAAAGTTACTACGAAAATCCTTTTTAATTTAAGTTTTTGCGGCAATACGGAGTTTAGAAATATACTCATACACTTTGGAAGTCTCAAAAGGTTCGAAACGACCATAAGTTCGGGCTTTGAATTTTAACGATCAATAAATCGCATTAAAATCCAAACAGTTCCGCTTAATTGTCTAAATTATATCTAAAACTGTACTAAACCATGCGTTATTCACATAAAAGTATAATTCTGGCATGCTTACCAGTTGGTGTGTAATCACATTTTGGATTTATCGATTCCATCGGTGATTTTGTTGTCTTACATGATGTTTTACTTATATTGTAATTATCAATTTTATTGTTGAGACTTAAATTCGACATTGATGGCGGCAATGGTGAACGTTGAGCATCACCAATTTCACCTGTATATCTGGAAATATAATCAAGATAAAAATATGTTAAAACTAAAATTCAACACAATTATGAATTATTAAGCATTATTAAATCTATACTAACGAATTGTTTCATTTAATTTATTTCATCAATCTTTACTTTTATATAGAATGCATGAGTAAGCATGACAATTGGATTTGTCACCACAGCGGATTTAAGTGCTAAGTGGAGTAAATTAATTTATGATTGCTACCGTAAGTGGACACCTAGAACATGTTTATGGAATTTACAATGATTATTTAATTAAGTTTCAAGGTCATCCAATCGGGTAGGGTGTTTGTCATTGTTTAGGATGGAAAAATTTCGATTCCATTGTATTTGTTGCGGAGATATTACTGAATGGCGAGAGGGCGCGTATTTAATTATTAGCTCATCAGGAAACCTTATTGACGAACAAACTTCCTAGCCAAATAAACATCAGATTTTCACTTGATTTCGATCACTGAGCGAATAGGAAATCAACCGTGATTGAAGCGAACTGGACCATAACAAGTCTTAATAGGTTCTAGACAAACCGAACAATACAAATTGAGTCAGATCGATTCTTTACAAAACCTTATTTTATTTTCAAATATTCTTATTTTCTCAGTTTCGTCATGGAAATTCTCGATCATATTTTATTTAGCATGAGCACATATAAAAATTTGTTTTAGTAACAAACAATCGATCTCTAAAGAAAGCACATCAATTTAAAATGAAATAAATTATCACAATTCTAGCAATATTAAAACAGCGCGCGCCATATTCATCAATCTTACAGATTATTATTACAATTGTTATCGCTACGATATACACACACATAAACTATGTTATTCTCATATTTGTTCTTTATAATATTTTATGTTTACTAATTAATTATAATTTTTTTCATACTTATATTCTAAACATAAATCTCATCAACATACTTAATATTTGTATATTCCCGTCCAACTTGTAGACTTTGTTCTTCGGCACGTTTCCTTTGGAATAATGTTTGTATATAATGTTGGACAGCGTAATAGACAAATTTGTATTGGGCTTCAGTTTGAACTAGGCCGGATCGTTGCGAACGTACTAATTGTATTGTGCGTTGAATATCAATTTCGGTATCTAGGCCTGAAAAATGTTTAAAAGAAATATGCATTATATTTAATTTGATTGCAAATACATGTTTACATTTGAAATAAATGAAAGGATTTTAAATATATGTGAAATAAACTCATTTTTTTGTTGCTTTCTCTTCGAACACCATTTTTTCTATGGATTAAGATCTGCCGAATTTCCGTAAATAATTTGATGGCCGTACTTTTAGATCATTTTGAAATGAAATTGTGAAACACAACCCTTATTTTACAACATTGCATCGATTTTGGCGAACTGTTGGAAATTTCAACTAGACAACATCATAAGAAACATGTCTTTGAAATCGGATTTGTGGCTACATTATTAAAATGAATGAAAAATTGACTCATAAACCATATGATAGATAGAGTCTACAACCAATGACGAGTAGAAGTAACAGAAAAAAGAAGAAAATCCGTATAGATTTTACAATTCAGACGCTTCATTCCATACAATTGAAATTTTCCTCTCAATGTTATAACAATTAATTAACAAAGTTCCCTATTTTGGCATCATATGACCGAAAAATTTATCGATCACATGCTTTATTCTTTCTAAACCTAAGACCATTACACATCGTTATTGATGATGAGAGGAATATTACACATCAAGACGCATAAACATTATCAACATGATGTATGAGTCCAGAATACGCAAAATATGCAACATTTAACTTTGCTTTCGCGGTTTTTTCCCGGAATTAAAGCTTTATTATCAAAAAGTACTAACAGATATATTATTCAAAGTATTGCGCATCAGTTGCGACAATTTTCGTCCATCTCTCCGGCAATTTTCGGATCTCATCTCGGAAAAAGGATCTAAGATTGTATCCATTTTCGTACTTCCTCGTATAAAGAAAAATGCTCATCAGCCAGGCCGTGCGTCATCGAACGAAACAGATAATAGTGAGAAGGAGCGACGTCTGGGGCGTACGGCGGTTGGGGCAGGATCTCCAACTTCAGGGTTTCCAAGTATGTCTTAACCACTTTTGCGACGTGTGGCCGAGCATTGTCATGCTGGAGAATGACTTTTTCGTGTCTTTCTCGGTACTGTGGCCGTTTTTCTATCAATGCACGTTTCAAACGCATTAATTGTGTTCGGTACCGATCTTCTGTGATGGTTTCACTCGGTTTTAGTAGCTCGTAGTACTTAGATCACACCGTGCTGGTCCCATCAAATAGAGAGCATAGCCTTGGCGCCGTGAATATTCGGTTTTGCTGGCATGTCCAGGTTTTCCTCATGACTTTCTGCGCTAGGGATTATCGTAACGGACCCATTTTTCGTCGCCGGTTACGATGCGATATAGAAATCCCTTCCGATTATGTCTTTCAAGCAGTCTTTCACATGCAAACAAGCGCCGTAGCATATCTCTCGGCTTCAACTCGTACGGAACCCAATTTCCTTGTTTCTGAGTCATACCTTGCTGACTCACTCCCAGTGATTGAGCAAGTTCTTTTTGTGTTTGGCATGAATCTTCATCGAGCAGTTCTTCCAATTCTTCGTCTTTGAATATTTTTTCTCATCCACCACCATACTTGTCCTCGACATTGAAATCACCACTTTTGAAACAACGTTGAAACCACTCCTGACACGTTCTTACACTCAGTGCAGCCTCACCGTACGTATTTGAAAGCATTCGATTAGCCTCAGCTACAGTTTTTTTCATATGAAAGCAAAAGATCAAAACTTCTTGCAAATGACGAGAACTTGGCACAAAAACAGACATTTTGAATCAAGGAATTCTCCAAAAATGCAAAAAACTTTCAATAATACGGGCAATGTCGATCCGTTAGCAGATGTCCAAAATTACTTTTCACAATTTTAATCTACGTAAGTACCGATCGCAGCTTACCGATACATCTATCGGGAAAGCGCGGCAGGAAAGTTGTACATCCAGTAGATTTTAGATGGAGAGAAAATTGTTTCTGTGCCCATTTAATTCCCATAGTAAATTGCCACTGTCGTAATGCAATAGAAGGAATGATTACTACCCAAAGGAGAGTGTTATCTGGACCCCAGTAATAAAATATTTGCGATTTGAAATATTAAATTATGTTTATATGAAATTCACTAACTTTAAGTGTGTTATTGACGGGAGTGTCTCAAAAAATGGTTACTTCTTGACAACAAATGAGTTTTAGTATAGCAACCCTTTTTTATAGAGATAGCCCACTTAGACTTTAGTACGTCCATTGTGTATCACAAGGCAAGAAAAAGAGCACTAAAATCCTACATTCAAATCAAAGAAAATTCGACACTAAAACGCTGAGAAGCAAGAGCTATCCATATTTTTTGGTAGAAAAATCACTTTCTTCTCAAGTTTTATTGCTGATTCTCGCTCAATCAACTACATACGGCTTGCAGTTAACAAAATCAAGCCAATAATAAATGAGATACAAAACAATCAACTCACCTTCTCTGTCTATTTGATCTAAAATCATATCGATCACAATAAAAGTGCCGGTCCGACCAATACCAGCTGAGCAGTGCACACAAATTGGTCCCTGTTGACCAAAAGACGAAAAAAACAACAAATCAGTATCAAAATCGTCTTAAGCTGCGTTATTTCAACAAAAATCCTACCGGTGTTATTCCACTTTGCGCTATTTGATTTTGCCTTGAATTCACATCCTGCAGGAAATTCAATACACAACCAGGATCCGATGGCACACCATGATCAGGCCAAACTTGAAAATGATAATGATATATTCGCCGCTCTTCGCGATTACGCCACGAAAATAGAAACTCTCGAAGTGTGTAATCGTTGGTCGAGCTTTCCGATAGGCAAGTTACGCGTGCATGTCCCCATTCTTTCGATTGTCCTTGATCGGGCCAATATTTTGCACACTTATTTTTACCTGGAAATATACGGAATGGTTTTTAATTAAAAAAATGTTTTATTTTAGGAAATTAGGTAAGAATATTTAAATTGAAGGATGTTTGAGAATTATTGATATTTATGAGTGTTTGACAAGTTTTGATACATTCTGTTTTATAGGAAAAGGACAGGCAAAACACATTTATAGACGTGTGTATATTATAAAGGCGTTTTGTCTGTCCTTGTTTTGATACCTACCTCTCTCAATTTCTTTGGTTGTCATAACAATCACGCGTGTATTCTCTTGCCATATCATATTCCAAAAATCTTGTATAGTATTTTGTAGGCAACCTTGTGTCGCTATATACGTCTTATACATATCCTTATCATCCTTTTTACCACAAATACCGCCTGTTGTCGATAAACTGCGTGACGTTAGCGATTCACTACGCTTATGTTTGGGTAGAGTGTCAGCCTTTTTAGAACATTGCGAACAATTCACGACCACGCCAGGCGCTGACGATGATAATTTCGTAACCGAAGACGATTTCATTTTACTTTCACACTGCACACAGGTTTTATTCAATAGTTGACAATTGGAACAATTTTTCTGGAGTTGTTGTTGCTGCTGTGCAATAGCACACGTGGAACACAACGTATGAACATTGTTGAGATTTTCTGACGATGAATTTGCACTGTTTTGTTCGGAATCGGGACATAATCGTATGTAGTTAGCATTGATGTATTCCGAGCCGGACACATTGGCATCACAATCTTTTAGCTTAATACGAGTCTCGTCGACTGGAAAAGGAAGAAAGACGATTCTATTATAGCTGTACTTTAAATTTGAATAATATTTCATGAAATAACAAAAAAACATTGTTAAAAACACATCACACTTACAAGGTAAAATATTCTTATAGCGATTCTTATTACGATTCTCAATTTTATATCCCTCTTTACGTGGATGTGTATCACGGCTGTCTTGCTGTTGAAGCGATTCAAATTCTTCCCAAAATCCACCCTGCATCATACAAACAATAAAGAATCATTATTTAGTCAACTGTGTATTTCAAAAGCGATATTTGCACAAAAATCCAAATTACCTTTACAAGCTGTTCCACCCTAGCATTTATCCCGGCTGCAGTTATTCGAGTAGCATTGAATGGTTGCTTTAAATGCACCACATTTCCGCACGTTTCAACCATAGGATTGCGCTTGTAATGTTCAATCAGTTCGCAGAGTGTTGAGAATTGCTCACCGCCACCGACATCATATTTTTTATCCTGTAAATATAAATTTAAAAACGTTAATCATTCCGTAATTTTAATGAATGGAATAAATGAAACTACCAGTACGTTTAAGCATCAATTGGGACTTCTTTTAAATTTAAATTATTATATATTTAAGAAATTTCGACAGATCTGGAATATACCTTGGAATATTCTACTCGTTTATGTACACAAAATGTATTAATATATCCTATCAAGGAAACTAATTCATATCGCAAATCTAAACAAATCATATCCTCCTTCTGCCGACACTTAACAGATCAAAAATCAACGAATAAATTTTGAAATTTGCTAGAGAGATAGATAAACAAACATCCCACTAGCGCGCGAACATTAACTTCCTCTTCAAATAAATATAAACACACGCAAATTCACTATCGGTTTGAAATTGCTGGCAATTTTTTTTTTGGTTGTAAAAACAACTCATTGAGTGAATTAAAAATAGATACGAAGTTCACTAGTGATTCAGAATAGATTTGTTTAGTTTTTTTTTATCTAATCGCTTTCGTGGAATTATCTAGGATGTGTTTTTTTCTCCCTTTCTCTGTCTGTCTCGGTAGAAATGATTAGCTAAAGTCTGAATAGTTTTGGGGTGGTTTTAGGGCACAAAATAATATGTTGGAGAATATTTTTTTTCAATTCAAGATTCTGAAGGATAAGATATTTAACCTTGTGAATTAGAAGAGATGGATTCAAGGGAAGTCTGGATAATGTTTTCGCAGAGCTTTTTACACTTTTTAGAGACTAAACTTTACAAAATGATCCTAAGATTTCGCCAGACGTTTTGATCCCTGCTGTTTTTTTTTTAAATAAGCAATACATGGCAAACCAGGAAGAGTGGACAAGAGAAGAACAGAGACCCTGGGATATAGCAGTGACGTGAAATGATTTAGAGGTTCGTACCTGAGTTTAACGTGCTTTTCCTGAAATTAATCATTAAAACACGGGCCTCTTAAAGCCACGGGTTACGATTGGCACGCACCAAAACCCCCATAAACGTAGTACATCACTTATGCCCATGAGCCCATGACTTGTTATGAGCCCTGTTTTCCGAGTATGGGTTCCAGATCTCATCCAAAGCTTACCTGGACTCCTTCATAACCCTTGGTGAGAATTTGGACCTATCAGCATCCTTGCCGCTATTTGGGAAGCGGCACCCCTGTCGTAAACGCAACAGCCACCAATGCACCACGATACAGAAGGGTTGCCGAATAACTTCGGTCCCAAACTGTATTAGAAATGAAAGTACCGACTTTTGGGTGTCAACCACAGCCCCCAAGTTTCAACCTTCACAGGTTCTTCACCGACGCCGGCAGGGACAAGTCCCTAGGGCTCCGGATCCCTCGGTACCAGTATATCCTTGGTGAGGTTTCGAGGAAGAACAGACACAACCTCTTCAATTGAACCCCATAGCAAAGCTCCAGATTGATCGCTGTATTTTAGGGCTTTTCATCATTTAAATATATGCCACCCTATTTTTTGGTCACACCTTTATGTTGTTCTGAGGATCGGTCAGAATCCCTCTTCCTTTACACTGGCTTGGGACATTTTTCCTAAGGAAAGCGGAGTTACCCTCTGGCACAATCAAATTATATTATTATATTCTTATTTTGGATTGCAAAATTTGCAGCCCTCTTAACAAGAAATATCACGTGACTTGATTCAAGCTGCTTCTGTCCATGGATCATATACTGGAAAAATCTAACAAGGGTATAATTTTTATTTTGCCCCGCGCAGGAGTCACAAAACATACGTAGATGATTCACTTGCGGGTCGAGGATTTCGCAGAGAAAATGGTACAAAAATGACATGACTTCATCAGGTCCCTTTTTTGCCACAGTTTGAGGGTACGTATAAAACACTGATTGGTTTGTAGATGAAACGTGGAATGAATGAAAATATATACAAATATAGCAATCGAGAAAGAGAGAACCGAAATCATTGAAACCAAATCAACAGTAGACACAAGAACTTCTACAAAATTGCAAGGTGAGGTAATAGCATTAAAAAACCAGCTTTTTGCAAAATATTTGTAGAATTTACGGTGACAATATTACTACTGAGCAATTCACCAACAATTTATAAATAAAATAAATTGTTTAAAGTAAATCCATTGCCAACATCTACTATCAATCATGTGCTACTCAGTGTTTTTTTTGCAAAGATCCAATTTACGCGACTTAATGCTGATGATGCATGAAGTTAATTTATTGCACCATTTAAGCGTAAACTAGACACAGTAAAATCAACAACTGACTACTAGAGTCCACCCCAACCACAAAAGTCCATCCCAACCACAAAAGCAAAATATCGAATTGAATAGGACCATGACCACAACTAAGTTTCCAATCAAGAATTCAACACGAGAGGCAACAACAAAAAATATTAAGTTTTTTCTTGCTTCCAAGATCTTTTACGAAAATCCCCAGACTTGAATTGTTCAGTTAAGCACTTGGAAAGCCATTTTCAATTTACACATGTTGGAAAACGTGCAACAATGCTATTATTCATTTTTCGCCAGTCAAACAACAAACATTTGAGTTTTTCAACCCTTACCCATTCTCTCATTACTGTACGCTTGTTTTACAGTCGTCTAATGACTACTATTATTACAAAGATATATTGTAATTATTTAGAGCTTGTTTCCCAGAAAACTAGCTACAACTGAAACTATTGTACTTTTCAATAGAATTATAGAAAATAAACTGGCAAAGGGAGTTGGACTTTTAATGGTTAAAATATGAGTGATGATTGATAGTCACGGTGAAATTTCCATATTAGTTAAATCGATTGGAATTTAAATTGATTTTCTAGTTGGAGGTCATAATTTTAGTCCTATGAATATTTAATAAAAGATGTCACTATTTCAGAGCTAAACAATTTAGGAATGTAAGATAGAACGACACATCTCTAACTAGCTTTCATGACTCATTGAAACCGTACTTGTACAAAAAACATAACTATTGGAAGCTTGTTGAACCATACCCACCTTTTACTACATGCACCGTGTTTTCCCGGATCTTTACACAACAATTTGCCGGGAAAGAACTATCACAATTGAAATAGTATACAACTCATTTTTTCGGATGAACAAACGGATGAATTCTACAAGGACGGATAGACAAACAACTGGATCTGTCTCTAACAATCAGCAAGTATAGAAATTATCGAGCAAAATCGAAATCATCATTTAAAAAGGATCACTTATTTTAAATATATACAACATACATATTGGGTGTAGGCATTGAAAACCGAACTTTTACAACAGATGGCTCCACTAACACATGCGCTGTAACATTTCAATGACATATATGTCATTTTGAAGTACCATCGGTCAGCTGTCAAAGCCACAAAGGCAGTTTGCTAACATTGTGTGCGCATAAATTTTTTACTCTCATGGAAAACTTCGAAAATTAACGAAAAAAAACAGCATTTGCGGGAAGTATTCTTGGGATACTTTTTTGCCACGAAAACTTTTGCCGAAATTCATCGTTTATGGCAACGATGCTCTATTTAGAACAATGTTTTGAATGGTTTAAACGCTTCGAAAGTGGCGATTTCAAGCCCAAAGGGCGCCCTGGTCAAGAGAAAAAAATTGAAGACGAAGAATTAGAGACCCTCCTCGGTGAAGACTCGTGGCAAACGCAAGATGAGCTCGCAAAAGCACTAGGCGTGACACAGGCAACAATTTACAAGCGTGTGAAAGCAATAGGGTTAATCCAGAATGTAGAAAATTGGGTGCCACACGAACTGAAGCCAAGAGATGTCGAAAGGCGATTTTCCATGTCTGAAATGTACCTCGAACGCTACAGAAGAATGTCGTAAATAGCTTTCTCCGAGTATCACTAGGGATTTTTTTTGAAGGATGATAGAAGGTGTTGATTGCATATTGGTATTACGGAAAGGAGTATAATTTTTGGTGAGAATTTTAACTAGGCAGGACGGCGTACGGTCAGCTTTGAATGGTTTTTCGAGAATCAATCTTGAATAAGGGATGAAAAACTGATGATTACATACTTGGAAATGAGTTTTAGTAGAAAATTCGAACTTGAGCCGTTAACAGTGATAATTTATTTGGGTATTCAATAAAGAATCATTTCAGTAAGGAAGCCGAAGTGAAGTCCTAAATAGCGTTAATTTCTTTGAGGATCTCTCGACTAATTAAGTCGTTAATAATGATACTACCCTTACTACAAGCGTACAGTAATGAGAAAGGGTAAGGGTTGAAAAAAATAATTTTAGGACAGTCTTATGTGAGGGTAATTGAGCTTGAGTTGTAAACCGTGAAGCAAAGAAAAGTAAATTTGGATGCTGATAAAAATATGGATTGCAACGAAGTTACAGGGAGTGTGTTTGCGTCTTTTGATGGAGGAAAAGGACTAACAGTGACGGTATTTAAGTTTGAAAAACCTCTTTTTTCGAGGGTGAAAAGGATAAGCAGCTAACGATTTCATTTCAGTTAATGTGCCTATTATTTTCCAGCATAAATGAGACATTCCTTCTCCAAATCCATAAAAACTCATCAGACATCTCCAAGATAATTATGAGATACTTCATAAAAATCGTAAGATATTTACTCAAATGATCCAAGATCAATTAGTCACACTTCACATATAATAGTCTTGAACTAAGGTTACGAATCGCTTAAAATAGATACAAATCGAATGAACGGACAGACATATGGGGAAGTTAGTCGTCACCGCTAGTATTCAACCTATATATAGATGGAATCGTACGACCTTGCTACCGTGTCATACTTAACCTAGTGAACATGTAGAGTCCACTTACGAGTTTAAGACCGTAGAGTGCGGACATAGTGTGGAAAAAAAACTTTATGATAAATTGAACTGCAAAAAAATCTATAACGATGAATTAAAATCGTATTTCGAGTTTAAAAGAATTCCACGAAAATATGTTGGAGAGATCATGGAAGCATAATTTTGGGGATAGGGATTCGCTAGCAACATTTCTATTCAACATACCTGCCATCGAATCATCACGTGTGTTACTTTATCGTCCGTCCTTACAGATAATACAAAATCACCAGGTTTGCTTTGAGATTCACGAACCAGAAACGATCCACTTTTACCACGTTCCAATATCAATTTTTCAGCTTCCTTTCCCGATAGGTTGCCATGAAACCATCTATAAAACAGAAAAATCAAAAGATTACAATGCATTTAATGATATTTATAAGAATATTATGAATAGATAGAAACTATATCTGCATGTAAAATATAATTAGATTTCAATATTTCGAAGGTTCTCACACATTATGTCTATAGTATGTATACCTGGCCCAACACAAACCGGAAGCAATCAGATCGGATTACTTGCAATTAATTAAGTTACCACGACAATTCGATCTAACCTGGCCAATAAATTCTACTATTTTCCACTTGAATTCAACTCTTACGGCGATGATCACCAATCAACTGAATGAATTTCCACAACAGTTTCGCATTGAAGAAGCTGCTGTTAGTGCTGCTCACAACTGTTGCATGCATGATTCAATTCGTAACGATCATGTCATGGTGGAAATTTAGAGAAAAATCAATGTATCTTTACCAAAAAGCTACAATTGTTGTGTGTGCGCGCGAAAAACGTGAGCTTTTCTGCTCGCAGATAAATCTGCGTTTAAGGTAATTTTGCTGTGCTTGTGTTGGTCGTGTCGTAGATAATATCTTCCCAATGAATCTGCGTTACGTGAGAATATTCACTTGAGTCATTGCAATCTTGAGAACAGGTACAGTACCAACAATTTGCGTAGCATTTAAGTTTCGCAACGGATAGTGTTAATTGATTAAGCACACAAACACACACAATTTAAATGGTTTTTGAGATGCTGACGAGCGCGAAATGTAGCTTCTGTATAGTGTGCAGATTGCGTAGCACCAGGCATAATCACCACAATGAAAATCTGAGCTGAATCAGGAAGTTCCGAGCGTTAAGCTTAATTAATCAATTAATAATTACGACCAGAATATCTTGCGGGCAATCAGTTATTCCAGACAGGCTACAGTTCGCCAGAAAACTTATTGCCTCTGTCAGACATTCTGCAACAAAAAAATTGCTGAGTGACTGTTTTATGGGCCATTTGAAACGTTCGAAATGCGTATCATTTCAGCTTTAATGGATAGCACACACTTACCATGGAAATTAAATTAAGTAGACTATGAAATTAAGTTAATCGAGTCTTACTCATCGAAATCTGATTAAGCTTGAACGATCAGTTTACCAAAAACCATTTATTTTCAGTGTTTTGTATCCAAGAATTGCATTTTTATGTAATCCTTGTTTATCTACTTTTATTTTCTATACATAGGTTTTAATAATGATTTTTTTTTCTTTCTTTTTCATTTTTTCTTTTTTTATATTTTTTTTTATTTATTATTTTCTTCTTTTTTTTTCCTTTTATTATTAAACACACAAGTACACAATATCGTATTATAAAGTAAGCAATCATCATCATCAGATTTATCTATTGAATTTAGAGGATGGCCTGCAGAAAAACCAGCCGGAACAGCCACATAACTAAATTCATTTTCCCGAAACTACTCTCTTCATTAAAGCAACAATCATTTAAATAAATTCAATGATGAAATTTTAAAAGCAATTTTAAAAAAGCAACCAACATGGTTGGCCCCACTGTATACTTTGCCACGAAGACTATTTATCTTGGTTTTGATCGAAAACGCGTACAAAATCACATGTTTTTGTGAACGAGTCAAAAAAAAATTCAAGTATCTTCGTTACCTTTGATAAAACATGTAGGCAAACAATGTGCTCATATGTATTACAATACTTTAATTAATTTTTTCACTTCAGTATACTGTCTAGCATTGACTAAATTGAAATAATAATAATCAGTAATCAAAATTTGTCAATTTTGCCTCTCACAAGACTTTTCTTACAACCTATATTCCAAACAAAAACATCTCAATGCAATACAAATGGTTATTGTTGCTTTCAAAAGCACGAAACATAATCACATGATTTTGAGGATACTTTAATAGTAGTTTATTTAATTTTACGCACTCATACCTTTCGGAAATATACTGCCAAACCGTTTCACAACAATTATTCTCGTAGCTTTCCAATCGGATATAAAACTTGGACGACATACTATCAAATCACGAATTCATTTTACATAAACAATAAGAAAACACTCATAAAACAAATCACATCAAATCACAAACACCTTTATTTGAAAGCGTTCGAGCCATACTGGAATAGTTTTGGACAATATTTTCTTCTTAATTGATTTTCCATCGATAATAATTGGAATACATAGATTATTGGTTTTTCCGTTGCATGAAGCCCTCGCCTCAATGAAATTAGGTGATGAAAATACATTGACGTTGAATCTAGTTTGTGGCCTTGTTATTTTATCTATTAGTGATAAATGTAATCAAAGATAAAGTGCTAAGAAAAGCTAATAGATAAATTTTTGGGGTTCAATGTCGATAGATTGAATGTATGACTAATTTTTTTCCACCAGATATCTTTTCTGTTATAATAATTTATACAATTTTTTAAGCATGTCAAGAGTTTTTTTTAAAGAAAATTTGATAAATAAGCATCCATTAATTGCGAAAGGATAATTTTTGAAATTTTCGAACACCTCCTTTGCAAAGACTCGTAAGTTTTAAGCGAGCAAATTTTTTTACACAAAGCATCTGAATTGTAAAATTTATCAATTTGTATCAAACATTTTACAATTAAAGTCTCCAACAGATTATAATTTGTAATATTTTTGACCGAATGTTTTGTTGTTAAAAGTCTAACAAATTTTCGTGAAAGAAAATTTTTATAACGCAATTTTTTCAAACTTTTTGACTCATATCTTTATCACGAAAAATAAATTTACTTACATAAAAGATTTTTTGAAGTGTCACTTCAACATTTTAAAAAAAAATATTTTTTATCATCGCAACTTTCCAAAAAAAAAATATATTTGTTTTATGAAATTTGATGATGGAAAGAATTTTTTTAAAGTTTCTTCAGAAGTTTTTCACTAGTAATTTATTTCGTGCAATTACACAGGACTGCACAGAAAGCCTGTCTCGAACCAGAATGGTGAATCCAGCTGTTTTTTTAGTGATTACTACGGATAAAAAAACTGAAAAAATCCAATCAGATGCAGTTCAAGCAATAAATTTTTGGTTTTTTTTTCGATATTTCTGAACTAGGCCTGCGTGTTAGCTAAATAGCGAGTTTAAATTTAATATGAGCACTTACTTAGTTGTCTAATATCCAACAATGCTTCCAGGACTTTCATATTTAAAATACTTAAGGGGCAATCTAGGTCATTTGGACCAAATTCCAATTCAATATAAATATTTATTTAAATGGTACGAAACTTTTGTGCATCAAGAAGAAACTACTGAACTTTAAGAAATTTTTTTTCACTTTTATTTACAAAATGGCGGCTACCACGGAGGCATCCAAAAAACTGGTTGACATGATATCTCCTCACTAAAAGGAACATCTGACACAAAAATCCGAATGGCATGTTGAAACATAATTAATTGGCTATAGGCCCTAGCAGAATTAAACATTTTAGACGAAAAAAAAGAATAAAATGGCGGATTTGTCAATTTTTTGACCCATTTTTGCACCTAAATTGTTTAGTAAAATCGTTAAAAATTTATAAAAAAAATTGAATCTGGTAGGAGCTGAAACTACACATGAAACTGCTAAGATTTCATTTATACTCATAATACTTAGAAAGGACTCACAATTAAACATTCACAGCTTCAATTTTTTACAACAATATATTCGCAATCAAAGTCAATCTACCATTGAAACTTCGCTATCTGAAGGCTAACAAGTCTATCGATTGATACGGTTAAAAATAGAATCTAATACTCAAATCAATTTATAGAACGAAAAACACTTCCTGTTCCTAAGAGCGAAAGAAAAAAACACATTACCAAGTCAACTTCCAGTTCAATCTGGCGCTAGTCCATATTTCTGTTCTATTCTATTCGAATCTAAAATAAATTAGAAAAAAATACACCCAAGGAGATTTACAAGATACAACTACCAATTGCGTACAACAAGATTGAATACAAAAAAAAAATATTTAAATTCCGATTTGAAAGGAAATCATTTATAATTGTCGGTTTTTCCCGCACTCTGCCATCGACCAGTTATTCATCCATCCATCCACTTTGCAATCTAAACAATTTTCATTAATAATTATATAAATATTGCAATATGCACGATTGGTGCAATTGGTATGCTTGATACTCGCATGTACTTCCGGCGAGGTTAGGCTAAGTGCCAGAAACTAAGAAACCAGTTAAGAAACCGGAGAAAAAACGCACAAGAAAAGCCCGTAAACAATTTTCTCATTAATTGTTGTTAAAACATATTTCTCATTGACGATTTTCACGAAAGAATAATCACATTAATGCGTTCAAGTGCAAGCGCGAGAGAGTGTCAATAGTATCTGTCGAGTAGAGAGAGTAAGTAGTCTTGATGGCGCCTTGGGTAGACTGAAGGTTTTCCCAAGAAAACTAGACTGTGTCTAGAAATTGATTTTTTTTAAAGAAAAAACCCAGTCATTTCTTGAAATTTAATACAGTAAATTGTGAAATTTCAACAAAAATTTCGAGCAAAATAAAATTACAACAAAAAACGTTCACCTCAAAATATTAATGAATCGAAGAGATTCAGGTTGGGAAATATTTGATGAAAAATTTCGGAAAATTTTAAACAAATTTAGACAACTGCTACAATGCAAAATACTATTTACAATGGAAACTTGTCACGACGGAAAATTTACTTAAAATACCATTTTCTTTAATATTTGCAAAACTTTTTTAGTCCGAATTTTGAGTTGAAATATTGTTAATGTTCTTTTTCAAAATATTTCCACAGACGAAATAAATTTTGTTTACAAACTATTTTCGGAGCCAAAAAGAATCGATCAATTTTTTTTGATGTTCAAAGCGCAAGTTTCAAAAATTTCTATTAAAAAGAATTCAGACGAATAAACTCAATGAAAAATAATGAAAAGAAAGCATCCGTTTTTTTTAAAGAAATAAACAGCAAATAATTTTTCTGTCAAAATTTTCCATTCAGAAAATTTGCATTCCGAAGTTTTGGAATGCAGAAAGGTTTTTTCTGCAATGATACAAATGTTGTCTTTATCATTATTGTTGCTTGTATCTATATTTGTTCATATTTCAAATCGATTGTAAAACTTTATTTTAATTTAATATTTGGTTAAAATTTAATTTAGAAACATAAAATATTCTGAAAGCAAATATTTTTTAAGTCAAAAAAAACTCAATCCAAAAAAATTCCTAAATTAAAATCTTCGAATACACTTTTTTTAAGCAGATGAAAAATTTTGGAACGAACGTTGCACAAGCAAAATATTTTTCCGAAGAACTTTATTCTGAAACAGAAAATCACTGACGTACAACACTAACACAGCTTTAAATTGTTTTTTGTCTACTCCAGACATTTTTGTCTAAATTGATTTCCTCTAGGATCTATCAATCAGAATATTTTTCGCTTTCGTTGTTTTCTAATTTAATTTCTTCACAAAGATTGATTATATAAATGATTTAATTATTCATAAAAGAAGTTTCTGCCAGAATATTCTGCAAATTTTTTCCAAAAATAAAAACTTTCAGAGAAACTTTTTGCCAAAGAATTGTTTTTCAGTGTTATTTTTTCAATTAAAAATCTTGTCATTCATTTCAAAATAATTTTTTAAACAAAAAAGGGCTTCAACCTTTTTTTCAATCCATCGTTCGTTCATTTTTCAAATTCTTATCAACATTTTTTAACGAGAATAACATTTATATTTTAATATTCAAAATTTTTACTTGAACACACATTGAATTTATTTTGCAGATATTGTTAAAAAATGTCCTGGTCAAACCACGCGCGAGACAGGAGAGTTTTGTCCTCAGAGACATGACCTTCAGGCGGTCCGCAATTTGCATCGGTTTTTCATATATAAATTAAACGCATTTGGATTGGCAATCAATTCAGGAACTGTTCCGATACTGTAGGCAATTTTCGAAGATTTCCACATCTTCCACTTCCTACTCTTCCATCAGTTAACTAATTACTTTTCAATTTCCGCTGTTCCTTTTGGTGTTGGCTCAACATATTCAATTATGAATCCAACAAAACACTTTCAATTTCTACTATACGAAAGTCAGTGAAATGATTCCATGTTATAAATAATAGTAAATAGTCACTAATGACTAGGGTAGTTTGTTTGAGCCTTGAATAATTTTGTAGTCGGATGGAAATTATTCAGGGCTTCCTTTTTTCACTTCGACTGCAATGCGTGGCGTACGTAACGTGTGATTTTTGGTTTCGTGTTTATGCATTTTTCCGTCCTGTTTGAGGTTGTTCTTGTGAATGAGGGAACAAATGTTACACGAGAAAAAATCTTACCTTGAATAATGGTCACTAATAGTGAGAATTGTTAAAGGATTCTTTTTTTTATCAATCGACCGATGGCGACCATGACGATTGGCTCGCTTATCATAAACAAAAACCTTACAACAATTGGGTTATCAATCAGCGTAGATATACTGAAGTTTTAGGGTATTTATATATTCTGTATGCACTTCAACAATTACTACAGCGTTTGGAATACAAAAAGGATATAAATTGATCAGCTTTTCCGTAATTAGTGTCAAACGATGACACAAATTGTTCTACGAATATTTCTAAAGAAAAATCCACATATGTATGTGCTCACTATCATTTAATTCCCATCATAATTTTCATTTAGATAGCATCGCTCCCCTTATGTGTAAATCACACGTAAGACCCTCATATCATTTTTCACAAATTCTGACTAGATCAAAAGTTTCAGCAAAGATTCTCCCGACCTTTTTGTGTCTATTTACCATCGGCAAATAATTTTTTTTAATCACGTTATCTTTTATCTCTTGGCAGATTTAAGATACATTTAACTCGGCGAGTGTATTTCGAAGGTAGCGCCGAAAGAGAAACACGGCTCTAAACTTAATGCATTAGTCAGAATGTGGAATTCATGAAATTGGGGAAGAGTCAGAGATTTTATGAGCATCGTGTTCTTGGAAGCCTGAAATGATGATGAGTGCGATATGCATTTTTAATTAATATTTGAACAAGAACTGAGTTTTTCAATCAGAAAGTTGGTAGAAAAATGAAATAAAAATAGACTTTTGTTTCTTAGATGTTTTACTCATAAAGTTGATTTTTTTGGGCGAAATCAAGTCTAAATCAAACGTAAAAATTGCCCAAGATCTCTTATTTTGTTGCCCGAATTCAGATGTGGTCTACTTAATTATCCAACAATAATTATCTTAGCTCTAGGAGGCAAGCAATAAATCATCAAGATGAAAAGGACTGCCAAAAAAGACACTACCCATCTAATCCAAACCTGACCACTAAATAATCTTTTAACTCATGTTGAATCCATCTCATTTGATTATCAAAAAAGATACAAAAAATACTTTGGGGCAACGTCGTAGATAAATTGTTCAGATACGATGATGGTAGGCGATGTGGGTAAATATTTCATTTCATTCACCGAATTTGGATGAGTGTAGACTAGACTGGAGGACCATTGTCCATTTAAGATGGCATGAGGATGGGTGACTTGCCATTAAAAAAAACCTACCTCTCTCCGTATTTGCACTAGAACAGGTGTATCTAAATTATTGTTGTTGATGCTGATTCGAACAATCTTACAATGTGTTCCACTCGCAAACCATTGAAGGCAATCACGTAAGAATTTATTGTGTGTGTTCACACTTGTTGACTTTGACTTGGTTATTTGGCAAGCAATACATGGAAAGTTTTTCATTTTGTAGATATTTATTTTACTTGTGGAATTTAGAATTCATTACATTATTTATGAATGGAAAATTTGCTTGCAAATTCAATAATTATTTAAATTTTGAATGCTATCACGCAGGAGTCAATGAGAAATGGACGAAATCAACAGATGGTCTTGTCTTAATCATGGAAACTATTCACTCATCTAATTCAAGTCACACATTTGAACGATGTTTGCCTAATTTATAAACAATAATTACATGAATATGCATGACCAGATACTTTCAACATGTTGAATTAGTACATCGACACCTTTTCTAGCGCGGCTAGGTTTATGTAACATGAATGAATTAATGATTATAACACTCTTCTTCGGTTCAAGCGCATTCAATATCATATGTGGTCTTTGTTTAGTGCTGCTCATTTGAATATTGAAATTGTTGTTTCCAAATAATTAATCATGATTTAATATTGTCAAGTATATCATGAAGTTTTGTCTTCAATTAAATAGTTTGTAAATTTAGCTGTAAATTCATATACATCTTATATTCACTTTATTTTATCTTCTCAATGTTCCCAAAAATTTGGGATTTTGAAACATAAACTAGACTTCATTTTGAATGATTTTTCTTCAAAAAGGAAAAAAGTTACAATTTTTCAAAAATTACATTTACAGATTTCGTTAGTAAATTTCATCAAGAAAACGATTTAAAAGGATTTCTAATGATATTTTCAATTTTTAAGCGTCTAAAGCGCGATGCCGTGAGACAGCATTTTTGACGATATTCCTCCCCTCTCCTGATTCACGAAAGTATAAGCATGGTCCACCTCTTGATCAAGAAGCTCAGGAAATTTTGAAGCCAATATACGAAGATTTAACTTGAACGATTTATTAGAAAGGTGCTTCGTAATAACGAATTCGTAAAAAAAAGTAAACGCGATTTTTTCGAATTCATCTTTTTTAAGCTGGCGGACACGATTTTAGTAAAACTACCCAACCAAGCACTCTGATTTTTTAATATGTTATTTTACACATATATCTATAGCCGGTAGCGGAATCATTATGATCGGTATCAAATTTTCCGATTTTCACTCAATTTTCCACCCTCAAAAATAATTTTTTTGTAAAAAAGACCGCCTATTTGTAATTTATTAATAAAAAAAATTTATTCCGGTACCTGACAAAGGCACTTAAAAAAGGATTAATTTGGCGTTTTTTTTAGATCATCCAATCACCTGAAATCACGTCCGCAATTATTTTTTGATGTCTTTTTTTTAAATTGTTGTTAGGTAAAAAAACAATAAAAAAATCGGGGGGGGGGGATTTTTTTATACACCTAAAGAGCCAATTAACATATGTAAAAAATTGAATGATATAATAATAATAATAATAAATAAATGATATCCCTTTTCTTTCTATTGAAAAAATTGGTTAATTTTTTTTGAAATCGTAATATAAAAGACCCCTTAAATGTTCTACTAGAGTTACTGAAGGCTAAACTGAAGTAGATTAGTAACAAAATTTTTTTGGCACGCCGTTGTCAGGTAACGTAATTCACTTTCTTTTGCGCTACTATCAAATTGAATGATCATTCATTCGTCAGATTGGGCTCACTGATGTTTAGTCCGGGAACAAGGTAAGTTTGTTTGGCCTATCGAAGACTAAAGGTTCGGTGATTGCTGGCATGCCAGCTAAATGGGACGCATACGCGGTTGTAGGTGGTTCTACTTAGTCTTTTCTTCAAATCTCATTACCTGTGATTGGGTCATCATAAAGTCTGAATTATGGACCGAAATCCATAACCCCCCCCCCCGTCCTCACTAAAAAAAATTATTAAATCAGGTCCATATCATTATTTACGATTTTATCACCTGCTTTGGTTAAACCGGACTCTCGAGCGAAAACCGAGTTTGAAATCGGGATCAAGACCTTTCCGAACTATTAAGCTCGTTTATGTGCGGAATAGCGCCAAATCATTACATAGTTTTATCTAAGCTTGTTTTGGAGTGACTTGAAAATATTGTCAGCAGATTTCTTTGATAAGCCTTCTATAAAATGTCATATACTGATTTCTACTAGGACGATAGCGTTGCACCAATATCATTTCTGCTAGAATATTTACAAAAATAGTTTCCGAAATAAATAAAATAGCAGAAAAAAGTCAAATATCGACTTAAGGGGGCAGTCTGGATCTTTTGGATAAAATTTCAATATTTTTTATTAATATAAATATTAATTTAAATGGTATAAAACTTTCGTACATCAACAAGCAACTATTGAATTTTAAGGTTTTTTCACATTTATTTACAAAATGGCGGCTATCACAGAGGCACTCAAAAAACTGTTTGACATGATATCTCCTCACTGAAGCATCAGAAATCCAAATGGGATGTTGAAATATAATTGATTGGCTATAGCCCGTATCAGAATTAAACATTTTGGACGAAAAAAAACAACAAAATGGCGGATTCTTCAATTTTTTTACCCCTTTTTTGCGATTAAATTGTTTAACAAAATCGTTAAAAATTTATAAAAAATTCTGAATCTGGTAGGCGCTGAAACTACACATGTTCTGAATACTCAGTAAAAATAGACCCAGACTGCCCCCTTAAGAAATTCTAATCGGGTCCAGGACATTGTTCAAAAGAATTTCGCATAAAACAGTTCCAACATTTTTATAAGTGGAGCTAGCAGTCTTCGTCTAAAATGGGATCACAATGGGCCTATAGTGGCCTAAGTGATTCATCTTTGAATAAAGGAGTGACAGCAGGAGGCGGCCACTACAACCAAATTGGAAACTGACAAAACTGTCAAATTTCAGTTGAATCAAATCTTAATTATGAAATTTTTACATGTATTTATATAAGCGTGTATTAAATTGTTCATATAAAAAATTTCGAGAGAAGTTTTTAACTAGAAAGAAAATTAATAGAGATTTATATCAAGATTTTTTCCTTCCATTATATTCATCATTTTTGATCCTTTAATTTTTTTTAATACTAAACGCGATTTTTTTGCATACGATTGTGGATTATTTTTCTATTAAACAAAAATATACAAGCGCTCAAATGGAGGAATCAAGGCATACGAATGAGAGCAACACGGGACCATCTCAGCTGAAAGAGATTCCTTCACTAACTTATTTCTAGGATTTTTAATAACGTTTTCACTAATTGTTCCCGAGCGATAACTATTTTAAAAACATACTAAGACTAAATAAGTAATAAAAATTCTATGAAATAAAATCATACTAACGGATAATAAAGTAGTGTTTCTCGCAATTCGTTGAGTGCTGCATCCAAAATTATATCAGGCGTTGTCGGTATCATGATATACGGTGTCGTTGTCGTTATATTTAATAACATTTCGCTATCAAAATCGGTCGATAACGACAATTTCCGTTTATTACAACCACTCTTTGCCACCTTCTCACCCGGCACCGAATGTGATTTTCTACGCATGTATTGCACCGTACCAATCGTATTCGACAATTTCGAAACGTATTTCTGAAACATTTTGACTAATATTTGTTTGTTTTCGAAGAGTTGATAGAATAAACTCTACTCTCTATTACTTATAGAATTATTTTATGTTAACTTATCACTTTATCACAATACTAATTAAGATATAAGTCAGCCTTGGATATACTTTTTTTAAAGAATGTGTTCTAAACTTTCAGCCTTATTAGTTGCAGTCTAATTTATTCTCCACCACTTGAGGTGAGGTTTATACTGTTCCTATTGTTTTGGCTTCAACGGCTTTTTCACACTTCCTTTTGGTGAATTATTATTTGGATCTGAATGCATCGAACTAACAATTGCCGTAACAAAATGTTCGTACAAAAATCCGCAAGACATTTTAAAAAAAAAGCGCACGTTTTTATATGCTCAACTATATCGAATCAAAGATTCCAAAAAATATCTTTATCACTACCGGCACTATCTATGATTGCTCAATATCTTTACGGTTTTTTTTTCAAACACTCAACATATCATAGTACACCAGTAGATTTACAAGAAACTCACTGTACACATTTTCTTAAACAGTTCGGGTTAAAAAAATTCAACAAAACTAGAACACCACAAGAAACGTTAGCATCGTTGAACATCAAGCGAAACACTACGCCGAATTTAAGATTCAGGTAATTTGTTGTTATTTTTCTCTTCACTAATTCCCCGAACGTAGCACGTATCTATTTTTTTCGATGTTATTTATTACTGTTTGTTGATCGAATTCAACTTTACCACGAAAATTTGAATCGAAGATACAAATTTAAGATACTTCTTAAGACAAGTGCACCTGAAACCGCGCCGCAACCGAATCGATCGAGTTTACCATCTGAGTTCTGTTTCTTGGTGACCGTCTTTTTTATAGATTTATATAATTATATCGCGCACATATGCCCCATATGCTACCTGACTAACTAACTGACTAACTAACTATCTTGACTGACGTACGATCTTTTGCTAACTGAATACTGAATGACTGACTAGGCTTGAATTGCCAAACGATCTGTAGTTTTATCGCTCCACATGACTAAACCGACAAGAAGCAGAAAAGATACAATAACAACAAAATACTATATATTTTTTTTATCGTAGTAACATAAGAGTACGCGACAGAGTACGACATGTGGAAGAGAAACTTGCGATGATGGTGTTTATAATAATAATTGCTAATAACCGGCTTGACGTGATGTGCTTACTACACAACATGACGATATGTGTTCGTGTGTGGAAATTATGGCGATGTAAATATAATGTCGCTCAAGGAGAATGTTTAATATGGATAAACGCATATTTAAGATCAAGATTTATACATATATGCAATGAAATTAAATAAAAAAATATTAGATCAAAGTGCTGAGCACGGTTGATTAATTGCCACGACAAAATATGACTGGTTTGGAGAGTTTTACAACGTAATTAGGTTTTCTTAAGGGTCTATGGTACTTTAGGGTAAATATTTTTAAAAAAATTTAAAATATTTTAGTAAACAATTCCGAATATAGTTTGGAAACCTATACACAGTTTTGATTTTTTTAAGATTAACAGCACAATTAATGAAATAAGATCAATTCGCATGCCTTTACTTCTGTAATTTCTTTTGTATTGTAAAGTCTCAGCTGAGCGTTTTGGTGTACATTTTCTTGGAACTCCTAATTTTAATCATTTTATTTCTGAAAACACAATTTACCCAAAATTTGTTAGAAATTTTTCGTTAAGAATGTGTGAGGTGCTGTTTTTAACGCTGTCCACACGAGTTAAACACTGCGCGAAACGCACGAATGGCGAATTCTATTTTCTTGTCACACAAACAACCAAGGCGTGGCGGTACGTTTGCAGGGTTTAGGGATTAGCTATGTTGAGCCGCTTAGCGCAGCGCGAATTTGAGGGTTGGATGCACTGAATGTGCCAACTTTACGTGACACTCGCAGTCAGCGAAATGTTTCGTGTATTTGAAGAATGTTCCACGTGAGTGTTTCACGCGCTCGAAGACATTCGGACAATGTTTCATGCACTGGAATCTGTGAAACACAACTTAAGGAGTCACACCATAGTAGAGAGCAAAAATTTAACGTTTTTTGCGATTTTTTTTAAGTGGACGGAAAAGTAAAAGGGATGGGGAAGGGATTCTTTTAAGGATGTTATTAAGGTTGTTTTGAAGTTTAAAAAAAAATTGTTTATTAAAAAAAATACAAAATGGCTGCCAAACAGCCGTTTCTGTAGAACGATTTTTTTGGAAGGGCTCCGCGGCACGCAGTAGAAGTGCACCAAACATTAATGTGGAACAAAATATTTTTTCTCCTTAAGGGGGCACTCTACCTGGAACTTTCAAAAAATCGATTTTTGGTTGTTGCTTTAATCTATTCCTATACTATCCGAGAATATAATCTCGAAGTTTCAAGGTCCTACTGTTAACAGTTTTGAATTGATCGATCCCAGAACCGGCGGGCGCCGAGCCGCGCCAAGCGATCGTAACCACCTTTAAGCCCGTTTTCTCGAAACCACTTTTTTATAGTCGGTAATCACGATTGCGAGTAGACTACTGCACGTAGAAAGCACGTAGATGATAGTTTACACAAGTGCGTGAACCTCTAAAATATATATTAAAAAATTGTTTAAACAATTTCTCAGTCACTCACAACAACAAAAAAAGCAAAATTGGACTTTTTTTCATCATATGATATTGTTACTGTAATTAAATATTTTGTAACATTTCAGAGGTTCATGCACTTGAGGCATGCCTCATCTTTAAAACAAAAAAAAATTGCATGTATTTCAGATAATTGGTTCAGGCTGCAGAATGATTACCGCACAAATTGATTTTTCGGGGGACCATCGGAAGATAGCTGCTCCAGCCGCCATTTTGAAAATTTATCGAACATGAATAATCAATAATTGTAGTTCGGACATGTATCTAAATATACGTTAATCATCACAAAGCTGTCACATTGCTTTATTGTTAAAAAAATCTCAGAAAAACGACATTTTTTTGAGGCTCCAGGTAGAGTGCCCCCCTTAAACTACATTAGCATAGCTATAGAAATACGTAGGGGATTTTGAAAATACTCATTTTTGTTAACTTGGCGAGCATTTGGAAAAAAAGCTCATTTTACTACCAATAAACGGGCACTTATTTGTACCCAAAAAATTGAAATATTAACTTGTCGAAAATCAGCTACGTATTTCTACGTGAAATGTTGTTTTGAAGATGTGATATTAATTTGGAGTGAAAAAATAGGCAATTGTTTGTGTTATGCTGCGTGCCGGTTTGAAAAAAAACGTGTTTCGAGAAAAACGCGTTTAATGTTTTGACCTTACTTTACTTTACGTCTTCTCTCAACATCAAAGGACGCTGTACTAGCGTACTTTGTGTTCAACATTCTTGAAAATGTTTCCACTTACATCTATTAGAAAAAAATGATCTCTTCTAAAAAGACCAAAACTGCATGAAATGAAATAAATCAACCATAAATCAGCTTGAAATAAAAACCATTTACTCATTCAATTGCTTTTCTTCGCTTGCAGCCTATGTTCGCTTTCAAAAACACATCGGATTCGCGCCACTGTCCGTCCGCTTACATATCCCTGACTGTCCAAGTCTAGAAAACTTCAATCGCCTCTAGACGATATATGTTATCACTGGCTTTGCCTACAGTGCATTAATGAACATAAATGATGAATTGTGAAATATGAGTCGTGGGATTTTTGCGTGGTAGAATTTTATTTATGGACTAGAGCGATACTTTAATTTAAACAATACTAATATATGTTTTAGATATTAGTAGGTACGACAAGATATTTTACAGAATAAATTGAATTGAACTATAAAATCGATATTTATTCTCAATTTTTTCAACTGGATTTTCGTTAAAATTGTTGCAACAAAATGTCAGTAAAAAATATTTCGATTGTATGTAAAAAGTTTTTGGTAGTGTTTTTTTCAAAAATGTTTCCATGTAAAATTGACTAATTTCCGTCAATATTAGATGATTTTTCATATTACTTTCATTTTGTATAAATTAACCCGAATGAAATTTATGTCAGCACACATGCATTTATTCAAGAAAAAAATTGTGTAAAGTTGAAAAAAGTCGATCAACAATTTCGAAAACAAATTTTATCAGTTGGCGAAACAGTTTTTTCGAGTAGTTTTAACAATTTTCAAAATTTTCCTAGATGTTACAAGAGCAAACTACCAATTTTTTTCGTTCAATTTACTTTCAAAAATGTTTGAATTTTTTCAATTATTTTATAGGTCTTATTTTTTATATTTTTTAACATCTTTTTGTAGTTATTGACCCAATTTTTTATCTCTTCCACGCTTATCTATAAATAATTTGCCAAAAATTTATTTTTTAAGAGAAAAGCAGTTCAGAATTATTGTATTCTCCCAAAATTCAGAGAGAACTTCCAGAGGTACCATGAAATGCCGAGCAACTGGTAGCCGTCCACCAGGGGAACCACACAAACACTGGAATGACTCAATGGGCTTAGATAGCAAATCGCCAACGAAAGGATGGGGTTGTTAGATCGAGACAGCCGAAGACAGGTGGCCAAGGCTTGCTTTAGGATGGTTTATTATATATGCCAATGACGATGATTTCGAAATTAACCCCCAAAGGGTCGTTCCCAATTTTTCGCCAATAAAACTTTACCGGCAAGTTCAATATTCTCGAGTCACTCATTTCAACTTAAGCGAATTTTTTGGCAAATGTGCATCGATTTATCTGAAACTGCACTCGTAATAGTAATAGTTAATAGTGTGAAACAATTTTTTGAATCACTAGATTTTACAGTTTTCAAGAGCGGTATGTCGATGAACTATATTTCAACCAAAAAATTGTCAAATATGGTTCGATTTGTTTCAAACTTTGCAGGTACCGAAACAAAATGTAAGTACTTAAACTTTTAATGGACCAATTTTGAATTTCATCTATAGATAAGCATGGATTTCTAAGTATGAACTGAAAAGTAGCTTCAAATTATTCAAATTCCACTTTTGACAAAATTTTACTGGATTGCAAAACATTTCAAGCTTCGCTGTTGATATTTCACATTAAACGTATACACAAAACTCAAATATTTCATCATATATCCTAAATTTCAATACACTATTATGTATACATATTCATGTGAATATTAGTCACTAGAATTGTTCAACAAATGCGAAAGTAGAGCTTTGACAGTCAATTGAAGAGAATGAGATGAGATTTTCAGGTTGCACAGTTAACATAATATTAACGAGTTAACTAAAATGCGCAAAATTGCTGCACGGTTTTTAACATGTACTTGTTACCATTGTTGAGTACACAAGTCGTTTTTCCAGAGCAAATAGGGGTTGTTTGTTGGTTATGAAATTGGATTTTAAGGAGAGCTTATTATTGGTTAAATAGAACTGCTTCTTTTTGGATACATTTGGTGTGAAAATCAGTTAATTTTTTCGAAAAAAAAATTTAGTGTAAAATTTTGGGGAAAAATATTAAGAGCCAATATTTTCACAATCGTATATAATTTAAAACATACCCCATACAAAAAAAAAGTGTGCTCCAAAAACAATGACAAATATTATTCCAATCAATTTTCAACCATTCCCTTCTACCTCTTTGATTATATTAACGGGAATCAATCCGTGTATTCATAAAATAACAACTCAAGCACCACAAGATGGCTTCTTCAATTATCATGTGAAATAAATTTTGTAGTGGCCGCCAATATGCAAATTAAGCTCGAATCGATGATAATTTTCAGTTGCTTCAATATTTTTTCCACAAAATATTCTGTGTGTAACCGAAAAGAAGGAAAGAAGAAGAAGACGGGCGAATTGTCTCTTATACAATTTTTTTGTTGGTTTTAATAATAAGTCACCGATATTGATGTTGATGATGATGATCATGATTTTTGTGATGATGATAATTCAGCAAATATTTGCTTCAATCTTCCCAGTTCGACAATTGAAATTCATTTTTAGCTGTGTATCTTGAAGATACAACAATTTCGATATGTGTGGTCGCAGTCGCGTCGAATCAGACGGAATACCATATATGGTACGTTCTATTGTATCTGGTACCTGTGTACCTGTTCTTAGGAAAATAATAACGAACAAAAATGGAGATTGGTTTGCGAAAAAAAATGTACCACAGGATATTGTGGGTTGATTTACTGAAATTATGAAAAATAAACCAAATTTTAAAAAAAAATTATTAGAAATTTGTAAAATGAAGCCAAAACGGTTTGAGAATATTTCCACACAAAATTCATCAAGTTTCAAATGGCATTCTCGGGAACGATCAAAAATCCAACAGACTCCGAGGCAACAAGACGAACCAGGAAGCATATTGAAAATCACAGGAAATTGGAGATCCCATGCGCTCTGAACTGAAAATTTCCAGATCTCAATACTAGCTGGCGTCATCAACCGCCAATAACCACTAACCACTTTAGTTTTTCAGAAAAACGCCCCTTAAGTTTTTAGCGATGCTTTTGGATTAATAAGTTTTTGCATCCAACAAAAGCGGTGCAGCGTAGAAAGCGGCGCGACTAGCTGGCGGTCATAAGGTCGGTTTGCTTTGCTCGATGCGAAATCCTTGCCAGATGGTCATATAGTATGATTCGCAATAGCTATCGGACGAACCAGGAAACCACACTAAGGACTAGCCCTTGTATGTATTCGCACATACATCCTTTTTTTAAATGCAGTAAATTCCTAGTACCTTTTAATTCTAATTTAATAACGATGGGTGTCCCCTGTTTCGCTTATTGCTAACCAATCACGCCCGAATTAACGCAACAAATGTTCCATGCAAAAAATATGATGACAGCCTGTGATCCCAGACATGACGGGGATGATTAAAAGAATACAGGTGGAAAGGGAAGGCATCACAGGCGCTTGGAATTTGGTTGTTTTATATGTGAAAGTCGACTGTCGCTAACTTGAAAATATATTTTGTATGGATTTTTGCCCACGTTGGGCGCTATTATTTTGGTTGGGAAAATTGATTTGATTTTACTTTTTATCCATTGTTTGAATAATTTACGGTACATATGCTTCCATGGTGCTGACTTATGGTGCAACAATTATTTTTAACTCGCTAATTTAAAGCTGAATGGCCATATAAAAAATAGCTATCATTTTTTTTATTATTTCACTATAGTATCCAAAAAGAAAACTTCGCTCAACGTTCTCAATCTTATATTTCGACTTTAAGCGCTGCTAATCATTTTTTTCCCAATCGTCCACTACTTCAACCGAGAAACCCTTTTAATTTATTACGAAATTATCATTTCCAAGTAGAAGGACATTTCCTGTGAAGGTTTCTTCCCGAGACCAATGCTACGCTCGAATGAATGGTACCAAAGAGCTAGTTTTACGAACTCCTTCAATATATTTATATAAATGTACATTGCTCCTCTCCTACTCTACATACCTCAATATAAGGTGCAGCCGTAGACTTTTGTCCGCCACTGTATATCTCGAATTGAATGAGATGAAGGCTTTAAACATATCCAGGGGAATTTCAAGGACCGAAAAAAGAATCAATCAATTTCATAAAAAAGTCGCCTGAAAATCCAAAACTTATTGTGCAATGCTCGAGCCGATTTTCCTACTTAAAATAAAATGAAATCCTCACTAGCCCACATGTCTTCACGTGATCTAAGACCGTAAAATATAAAAAAAAATCACACAAAGCTTCACATATGCTTATCGTCGTACACACATGCATCGTTTTAGACTAAATCAAAGTGCATTCACTCGTCGTTTCTAGGGAAAAAAAACTTGAGAAATAATAATAATATGCTCATACGTGATTTCAATTGTGTGTACGTTTTCAAAACATATTCGAAATAGAAATCTTATACGGCTTGCAGAAAACAAAAAGAAAACTTAAACGTAACTACAACATACATAAATCATCTTTTATCAACGTCTGTATCAGATTACTATATGATTTTTGCTGCTCATTGCATGCACATACGGAGAGATGCCATTGTTTCAAACAGTATTAAATTTTATTAATTCAAGCCTCAGGGTAATATTGTCAGGAAGATTATTAAAATTAATTGAAATGCATCAGAAGTAATTTATAAAAAAAAACGGCTTGACATTGCGACCGCGACCATAAATCGTTTGAACAATTATTCCAAATAAGTAAAGTTCAATAAGCGGAAGAACTATTGTTGCAATGAAAATATTTATGTTAAAAATATTTATTTTCAATCAACTAAAATATTATAGAAGTCAAGGTGATAATACGACGGTTTTGTTGTCAAAAATACAAATGATATATTTATTCTGTTCAAACAAGTGAGATTTTTCAGGTCGGCTAGTTTTCAGTAAGTGACAACTTTTAATGGGAATGTCGCACTTAAAATCTTTATCTGAAATCTAAAACATAGTTAACCTTAGAGTTTATGGTTTTTCGGGTTCCAACGAATTGCTACCTCTACCATATTTAGATTTATTTGCATGACGATGTAAAGCGATTGTGTTTGTTTCTGGTCGCGATTAACTTCCTTATTATTTTGTTTATTTAGGATTTTATGGGATTTCTTTGAAGAAATCACTAAGAAATGCTGGCACTGACTAAGCTATCTTTATTGTTCAGAGTCTAGTCAAATTAGTGGAAAATTGATGTTCACAATGCAAAAAGTCTACACTTGAGTTTTGCTTAAGGGGGGAAGTACCTTTAGACACTCCAAAAAAAACGATTAATTTAATTTAAATTGTTTTAATCGATAGATATATCGCCTAAGAATATCATGTCAAAGTTTCAAAGGCTAATTCTCAAAATTGTGGAAGAGATGCATCCCGCAAGTGCCTCGCGCCGAGCTTTTTTCTCTTGACCACAAATTTTAAACAGCCTTTTCTCGAAACCATGTTTTTTAAAATTGCGTAAGTGATAATAAAAAAAACTTGAGAATCGATTTTCATCATCTAGCATTCATTTTAAAGAGCATAACAAACTGTTCTATATAGACTAAGGACAAAAAAATTATTTTCGGACTATTTTTGACTGGAAGTACAACGAAATTTTTTCGTCAAAATCGTAATTTTTTTTTTGAGCCTGTTTTGAAGGGTTAATTTTCGAATTTCGCAAATATTTTAGTCTATTTATTAAAAAAACCTCTCGAGTAAGAAAATGTTTGGCTTGTTGATTTCAGATGAAAATTGCAGCCAGCATCGCTTACGCAATTTACGACGTCAGCGACGACATGGCTTTCAAGATCCTTGAAAAATTTGTTAATTTTCAACTTTCACTTTTGTAGAATATGTTTTTTTTCCAACCTCAAACATCGCCTAAAATAAATATTATACTGATTTAATAAGAACTGTTTTCATTTCCCCACAAATCAGTTGCAAAAAAAACTTTTTCGGCGTCTAAAGGTACTTCCCCCTTAAGAGGTTACATAGGTCTTTAAGGAAAAAAAACAACTTTTTCAAAAAAATGTATTTTAAAAACCAAAAATCTATTTTATTTAAAATTCACACACATAAAAGTTTAGCATTTAAAGAAGTTGCAAAAAAAAATTTCAGCTAAAAACATTGAAAATTGTCAATTTTTTTGCAGTTTTCCTCGTCCAACCTTTTTTTTGCGGTAGGCAGAATATTTCGGTGCAGGTTCATCTCAAATCAAAAATTCAAGAAAAATTATAGTTTATGATCCTTGGTTCCTGCTTGAACGAAAGAATTGAGAAAAAAATGAAATTTAAAGTTTTGAAATGGATTTTAATGAATTACCGTCTCATATTTTTTAGAATTTTCCGATTCTCATCGTTTTTAAAATATTTTTTCCGTATAAAACAAGAACGAATCGACCAAATGAAAATCCTTTCGTTTAAGCACGAGTCAATACTATAAAGAGGAACTGTGCAAAGTTTCAGCAAAATCGGTCGATTCGTTTTCGAGAAATCGTGCCTACCGCACGGAAAAACCATGTTTCGAGAAAAACGCGTTTAAAATTTTTTTACCGCGATTTAATAAATTAAAGTTATATTGCAAATTATTACGTAACAAATTTTAAAATTATAAATGAAATTATAATTGTATACTTTTATATACTTTGCGGCAAGGGTAAATTTTTAAAAAAAAATTTAACTAATCATATCTTATAGAAAATTGAATTGTGCAACTTTTATTTCCTCACAACTTTGCTCTAAAATAAATCGTTTTAAAGTTAGAAGTAAGAAAAGTATAAAAAAATCGAGTTTTTTTATAATTTTCAAACATTCCGATTATTTTTTAATGTTCACGAGTTTTTTGAGGAGGATACGTCAATTATGTATTGTTATACAAGTTATTCCACAACTTTTTCTGCAAAATTCAATGTGCCCCCTCTCAACAGCCAACTAAAAACAGATCCGCCCTGGTCTATATAACTTCTATTTGCATTTAGAATTCATTGCAAATATATAGTGAATAACTCATTCAATTGAAAACCTTGAAGACTATCTTTAACGACCGATATATGACCTAATCAACTAATTGAAATGGAAATTAAACATTGCCGTGTCTTGCTTCCAACACTACGTGACATTCATATTGAAATAAAGGGGGTGCGTCAATCTATACTCTACCTATATACGAACTAGATAAACTAGCAAAACTACTAAGTATGTATAATATAAACATATTGCGCATAATGCAATCATTTCGTGACATTGTACGGCTGTAACTTTTATCACCTTTTGTACGCTTTGTTCACGCATCGTTCACTGCATAGTCACACCAATTTTAAAAAAAAAAATTATTTAAATAAATGCCCACAAATCTATGGTACGAGTATGTAATTATCTGAAAATTAACACAATTCAAACGAAAGAAAAAATTGTTTATCGGCTAACCCACAACATGTATTGTGTTGTTTTCACTTTTCCCGATTTTCGTTTTCAATAATACAAAATTGTTTATGGCACATTTCGCAGATAGCAATCGCAATTAAAGATGATCGTCTTCAAGCATATCATCATGCGGTTATATAAAAAAAACTATAATTATAGTGTGATACACTAGCTCAAGGAGAGGAGCTCCTACGCAATTTTTTACCGGTACTAATGCTAGCAATACAGAGTACAGTAGTATAAATCTGAACAGTTGACCTTGCCATCATCATTGTGGACTAGACGCAGCAGATACTCTGGCCAATTGCCCGGCCTGCCCATTTACATATATAAGGAAGACACACGAATTCCGTATCTTTGACATTGAACAGTGTTGACGATATTACACCTGAGGTGAATGTCAATTCGTTAAGCATTTACTTACATCATGCGTATGTAACATGCGTGCGATGTAGATTTTACAAAAAGATACATACTCACATGTGATTCTGAAACAGAAGAATCGACCGATTGAGTCTGCAGAAATAGGAAATATCAGAGACTTTAGGTTAGCAAAACTATCTTTAGGAATAAGGACAACACCTCAAAGATATTATAGAAATAAAATACAGTTCGTCTAACTTGAATCCTTTCTCTGTCCATTAAATCAACTGATTTTCGTTTCACAATTAAATCGTAACCATAACGAAACTGTATCGTCAACACCGTCATTAACACTCGATGATAAACTGCATTTCCGTATAACATATCTATAAATCAGCATAAATCAATTTAGGTTTGTTGACCAAAAGCTTCAGATTCAAGATACATTTATGCAGACGTTGGAAACCAGTTTATATTTTTCATTTTACGCCATAGTGTCGCGTGATTCCATTGAAACGATAGTCATAAGACAGATTTTGTATAGTAAATTTCACGGTCGAGATATCACACTTTTAGATACTTGGTAGCATATCTACCTTAAGTAGATTTTTTTCATATTTTTTGCAAATGTCGATGGACGGGGAAAAACATCATCTATCATGATTTGTTTTTTTTTTCAATTGTGTAGCAAAAAAACATATTTTCATTTGTCATTTCACGAACGACGCATAAGAAGCGGATCAACAACATTATTCAATGGAAGATCGATGGACAATATATATTTTTTAAAGATACTGCCAGGAGAGAGTGAAAAAAGGGATACTTTTTAATAGATGATTCACCGCTATATTTACTGAAAAATTTAAACCAGTTTGAATGATCCAAGATCTCTTCATAGAAGCACACTTATTCCACTGTACATAACTTCTTTCTATTCACCGATTGACAAAAAAATTACGATTTTCATACGTTTTCAACCGTTTATCGTCATTATCATACCAATAAAAAATAAAATTATAATTAAATAACATTGAAAACACTTCATTTAAATTGCATATAGTTTCACTTACGAATTATTGATACAATTAAAAGTATGCAGCTTTGCACTTACCTGTAAATGAAAAAAAAACAAAAGAAATTAATATTTAAATGTTAAAATTATTAAAATATTTATAAAAGCAATTTGATACACAGTTTCTTTGTTTGAAGTATAAAAATTATCTGAAAAATTTCAACACTTTCTTTATAATATCATAATTCTAGTGTAATGTTAAACAGTGTAAATATACATTAGTAAGGATTTGTACCTCCTAGTCTAGTCGACCGCGAAACCACGCTTCTCCACTTAATTAAATTATGGAACCAGCCTTTAATCTGGAAGTAAATGAACCTCCATCAATGTGCAACCATAGTGTTAGCAAGTTGCAAACCAAAAGGCACAATAGTAGGCGAAAGTTGTCGACTAGACTAGGAGGTTCAAATCCTTACTAATGTATACAATAGCGACGTAGGCACATACAAACTAAAAATTGACAATCATTATACTTCGCGAATACAAATAATTATAAAAATTAGTTGAAGTATGATGAGCTTAATCCATCAATAAGCCTAATCGTGGTCGTGCTGTCTGGTGGCGTATGGTAAATGACAGCACCTGAAGAGGATGCCGTCCGTCACCCCGAAACCACGCTTCCCCACTTAATTTAGTGTAAATATGTTTTGAAGAACTCTAGATCCGTTTTCCTGCAAAATTTCGCAAAAATCATTTATTTTTCGAACATGTCCATATAGACACACTTTTAGCCCACGGCTCAATGAGATCGATAAGGGCATTTTTATATTACGTAACGCATTTTTGGAGTATTTTAACTCCCCCCTCTCCCATGTAACAATTTCAAATACCCCCCCCCCCCGGAGGGTTACGTAATATCTGGATGGCCCCTAATGTATTTTTTTCCATTCGATGCATTCCGCTTGGAGACACAAATACTAAACGAACATCTAAATAAATAGTGCACATTATCATTCGTTGATAGAATTACAAATGAAAAATCTTACTGCGACACGAGTCACTATTTGACACCATCGAATTTTTGATGAAATTTTTAAAAACAAAACTTTTTTTTTACTTAAAATCAATGCTAAAAATTGAAAAATCGTTAAAAAAATACATCTCGACGATGTTACCTCGGAAAACTCATAAACTAACGATTTTTTTTGGTTTGTGTCATCAGATGATCGAGTGATGCTGTGCACCGCAAAACTACTTTTGTTTCTCAAAAACCACGACCTTCTCTACCAATTAACAAAAGAATCGAACACCGTGAATCTTCATTTAGACGCGAAATTAAAACAAAATAAACCTGCCGGGCAGCATTTGCCCGTGTTGGATGAGACCGACAAATTCATCATAGGTATTAAGAGTGATTTCATGAAAGTTGATCTATGCTTGGAAGTTCAACCCAAAAACAAATCTCAAATACGATAGAAGAAAACGTTTATTTCGAATTTGATACATCGGGGTGGTTGATGCCGCTCGCCCTCTTTTCGATGACGGACGGCAGGTGATTTGGAAAGTTGAAGACGAAACAAAAAAATATAATTCTGTTTATTATCTCTTCTTGAGTGGCCTTTGTGTTGCCAAAATTGGCAGCGTACAGACACGGCAGGCGTAATAGAAAACAAGTCGAAACGCAACGATGACAACGACGAGACCAGCAGTGAGAATTTATGATGACTTGATTTGCTGGAAAATTACGGCAATAGACGTGACCTTGCTTGACGGTCCTAGTGCACAAAAGCGGAGCCAGATGAGTCAGATATTAGGAGGAGTTGGAGGCTAGGCACCATTCTAGTTTCAAGTACGCTGAAGCAGCAGAAATAAGCAAGAAAAGCTGCGGATAAGCGTCCCGGTATTGGCCGGATTGAGTACCCATAGAGTAACTAGGTAGATTAAATTTTATTTTCAATTATATTGTCAAGCTGAAGTTGAGTGGATCCTTTTTCTATCTCCGGAAAAAATGTGATTGAGTTGTTTAGTTCGTCTTCGTTTCGCAGATCCTCTTAATTTCGTGTGTTTAAGTGGCAGGACTTCCTGTTTCACCGTCATTGCGAGGGTGGTTCTTAGCGCCAGAAATGAGTGGCACCCTTTTCAAACTTACTACGCTCATCTCCGCAGACGAATGCCAGGTGAGACTACCCAATCTGTGACCAAAGTCGACCGCGGAAGTGAAAGCGGCGCAAAAATGGATAGCATAAAATAGAAAAAAATACGTTGGGTTTACGAAAACTCTTTCACCACATACCATGGAGGTCTGTTAACACATACTTTGTTGATAGTAAACTTTGTCCATCATCAAGCGATGTAAATGATTCCTGTGAATTTCACACCAGGAACAACATTGGACACAGAATAGAAACCTTAGATCTACCGAAAATGTCGTCATATTTCGTTATTTACATAGATTGCTTCCTCATTCGTTTTGAATATGATTCACCTATAACGATCGCTACATTTCCCATGAAATCCTTACTTCTCTCTTCAATGACGGGGAATCGCCAATGTTTAATATGCCCACAACAATCTCTTGAATCACTCGTGTCTCGTACGCATTTACGTCATCCTTTTTTCCAAATATGAAACCTACAAAACATTCCGAAAATACGTGATATACGTCACGACCCGTACATGGGAATCGTCTACCTATTATCTTATTAAAAAATATTCTCGTCAACTCGAACATACCCTTGGAGTTGAAAACGTGATGTTCTCGAAATAATCGCCCGTCCCCGGATTTTTCTTGCCGGTCAGTCCATACACAGACTCGTGAGTAGCACAACCTTTATGAACAATTCGTTTTTTTCATTGCTCATTAAATCAACCAATTTCTATATGGCACACGCAGTATATCCGCTTCGATTCATTTCATTTCAATTTTCAATCATAAATTACTTGATTGGTATTCCCAGTGCAATTCGCAAACGAGCAACAGCTATACGAAATGTCTCCACAACTTTAATGGATTCTTTACCATTATACATAGTTTGCTATTTTCTACCGATTGAAAGAGAATCTTAATTGTCTCAAATCGAAAAGGATTTACATTTAATTATAGTATAATGTAGAAGGAGAAAGAAACTCTAGTGGAAATATTACAGAATTTTCAAACAAGCCATTATGGTTTTATTAATATTTAACAGTGAAGTCTTATGCAATATCTACACACAAGCCGGTACTTTTACTTTCGCATGTATGTATAAAACCAAGCACAATTACCTATACTGAATTGCACCTTTCCTTATATGGCGCTTCATTTTGAATTCAACACATTTTCCCAAGTCGATTAGAGATAAATGGTGAAATTAGACGGTACTTATTTTCTTGATGTGACATTGGAATATATTTTATTTTTCCAAAGGAGATAAAAACGACATTGTCAAGGTTTGTTGCATGAAACCAGGAAACACAATGACAATAATCGTTGCATTAACGTAGGCAGGCTTACATTTAATAAATCCGATTATCACATTGTACTGTGCTTTATCAATGCACATTTTATTTTATAGTTGATTTGTTGATGTCATTATTACAAACAATTTGCCATTTAATCGCCTTGATCTTGTGCTGATGACAAATCGAGTTTTAGCTTTGAAACGTACCCCCATTTTTTAGAATTGTGGCGGATGTATTGTACTATAAATTCTGCGAAACAAATAAGGGTATTGTGAAATGATGAAACTGCAATTCATTCAGTATTAGTTCATCTAATAGTGATTATTTAATTGTATACTTGCAAACGAACATAGTTTCTTGAATACAAATATATATTCATACTTTTCATCAATGAACCAATCATCGTGTGTTCAATGAATTGTCAATTGCAGCACATTACGAACGCAAACCTCCTTGTTTTGCTCCGTTTTTTTCACCAATTAACAGTGTTAAAGTTATTAATCTTCAAAAATAGTTGTATCTGCCCAAGTTTTGGATGAAACTATAAAATTTTCTACGACAGCATACCTTTCAAACCCATTATTTCAAAATTTCATTGTTTCCTTAGTGTAGGTGCACACCACAGTATAGGTACACCCAGTAGGTAATGTTTCATATATAGGCGCACTATCAATCACGGCCCGCGGTTCTACGGGACAAACGTCAAATGTTTGTTTACTTTTAGCATATGTTTGTTTACATTTAGCATATGTTGGCTGCATTGAAGTAAGAAAACTTCAATGGTTTGCTGCCATTTATGACAAAATGGCAGCTATCTACTGGTGGGGGCACTGCCAGAGCTCGTATATGCACGTTTAATGCTAGGCGTGAAAAACGCCGTTAGGAACTTCGGTTCATTGAATTACAATGGTGAAACGTCTTCACTGACACAAATTTCATTTACTTTTGACAAATTGATTAAGAGAAAAAGCCAAAATGACTGAAAAAATGTCTCATGTGTCGAAGTGAACGATGAAGTCCGCGAAAGTGCTTTGTGCCTCTGCAAATCTGGCAGTGCTTTGCATTCTTCAGCTTTTGCAAGCACATGGCCAGCACATGGCGCCATTTCTTGGAAGGAAAATACGAGCTTTTGGGCTTCGATTGCATACTGGGTCTACCTATACTGTGGTGCACACTGGCGTCAAAAGTAATCGTGACGCTGCGTCACGTTGACGCCGATAGGAAGAAGAACATAGACACAAATGAAGCGATGCACACATGCCGCGGACACTTATCGAGCGTTCGCGTCATATCGGATAGCTGTCAAGTGTGACGCCGGTTCTGTGGGACGCAGATAGCTATCGCCTATCCGCGTTACACCATTTTCATTGGCGTATATGGGGCAGTGCACACATGACGCAGCGTCACTTGCAGTTGTGATCAACGGTTTGATCAACTGTCAACTATTTGTCAAATCGACGATAGGACGCAAATGTGCATTGCCAGCCAAAATGACGCAGATAGAAATGATGCAGCGTCACGATTACTTTTGACGCCAGTGTGCACCTACACTTAACGTGTCATTGTCAGAACGTTCGCCATTACAGATAGGCATATGTCACGTTCATTCACAGTGCTGCCACAACTATTGAATTCGTTCATAGAGAATATGTCAAGGTGTTATTTACTACATGGGGTGACGTCTGGACCTCTTTGGATGTCAGGACGACAAGCGGAGCTGAAAAATACAATTTTCGATTTTCTGTGTGGTTTTTTTATCTTTCAATTCTTAAGATTCTTCTCTTTTTAGACACACCGTGCAAGTATTTGCGAAACATCGGAGATAGACAAACTTCTTCAAACAGAACGGCGCCAAAAGATTCAGGCGTCGCAACGCCATTTTGGGCCTTCCATTAGGAAGGCGTCATCTAAACGCAAGATTCCGGGCCATCGACGTGCAAGCCCGAAGCCCCACGAAGAGTCTGGGGCACCGTCAAAAGCGCGAAAAGTTGCCGCGCATTCTTCATTAAATAATGTGCTTCTAAGCGAGCAGATGAGAGCGGCTGTTCTTCATGAATTGAAAGCGGTGTCAATGAAACCAGAGACGACAGCGTCAGCAGCAGCAGCATCTTCAGCAGCAGCATCATCAACAGCAGCAGTGTCAGCAGCGTCAACACGAGTCGACGAAGAAATGGCGGTCGACACGAAAGCAAACTATAAAAGTGCCATCGAGGAGGCGATAGCTAAAGATGCCGAAAGGTTCCGGTTGGCTACCGGTAGGTTAGTAGTTAAAAACAAACATGTTACTAAGATAAGTTCTTCTGTTAAGGTTGACAATAGATTTGAGGCCCTTAAAGAAAGTGGACCTACCTCGGTTAGTGGCCCTCCTGTCTCAGTTGGCAAGCCCAAGTGGCTGCCAGCTATATTTATTAGTCAAGTTAGCGGTCCCACAATCGCTATAATGATGAAAAACCTCGCGAAGACACGATACCGTGTCCGTTCGTATTCTGATACTTACCACAAAATTACTGTGGACAATATCGAGGCTCACGACCACCTTATGAATATGATGAGGGAACAAAAACTTGGAGGGCATTCCTTCACTCCTTCGCAACGGCGAAAGCCGGTTGTTATTCTTAAAGGGCTCAGCACTCTTTTTCCTGTCGAGGAAATCAGCGAAGATATTCGTAGTAACTGCCCTAATTTGAAAGCTTTCAGTTTGAAGGAAATGAGCACGGCCTGGTCCCGCCAAAACAACATCAGACTAAATCTTTTTCGGCTCACCCTCGACTCAGAGGAAGACCTTAAAACTTTGATAAAAATCAGGTACATTTTAAACCACAAGATTTCGTGGGAAAAACCGAGGAGAGGAGATTTGACCCAGTGCTTCAAATGCCAACGATTCGGTCATGTGGCCTCAAACTGCACTTACTCCCCGAGATGCGTGGCCTGTGGTCAAGGGCATGAAGGGTCCGCCTGCCCCCGCAAAAAATTAAATAACCCTATCAATGAATTGGTCCCCGCGGACCCATCTATCCCCCCTACATACTGTGTAGTTTGCTCTTCACCGGGCCACCCAGCTAACTTCTCTGGCTGCCCTGAACGGGAGAAGCTAAAAGAAAGACTTGCAAAACGCAGGATTGCCAAGACAAGCCCATCCTTCCTACCTAATCCAGCATTCAAAACCCAAAAAGCTGCACCAACTCTTCCAGCATTGATACAGCCCTCTACCCACCTCACATACGCAGCAGCTCTCAGAAACACGGCGCAAGCTGCGCTCAACCCCGAGTTACCCTCCCCCTTCCCGTCCTCTAACAGCAACCCTTTAGAAAATTTAGCCAAAGAGACCTTGCATCACTTCGGCATATCCCCGGTAATCCTTCTCAGAAAAGCACGAGAATTTTGGGCCTCTTATTGCCTTCTCCCGATGCAAGACAGAGCGGAAGCACTCTTCAATTTTTATATTGATGTCGCAGCGCAAAACTAATTTGCGTATCATGTCGATTAATATTAACTCCCTCCAAAGGCATGACAAACGCATAGCACTTCAGCAAATGCTAGACAGATACTCTCCAGACCTCGTGCTGTTAAATGAAACTCTTTTGCAGAAAAGACATAAACCGTGCTTCTCCCACTATAATATTTACCGCAATGACTACGGCAGGGGTACCGCAATATTAATCCACACATCTCATAGTGCCTACCCCTTGGAATGCGTGGCTGAGCCCCTGTCTTGCACTTTAGTCTCTCTTCATGTCCGGGGACGTCAAGGCCGTACCCGAAAATTCTTAATCGGGTCAATTTACATCCCCTGCGGTTTGGGTCCTCCTCTTGCTACTTGCCTGGAAAATCTGCTAGGGGCAGCAAACAACTACGATGAGATTTTATTGGGCGGTGACCTAAACGCCAGGCACCCCTATTGGGGTGACCGATGCTTGAATAGTAATGGAAGTTCACTCTTCAACTGGTTAACGTCGGGAAACCAAATGTCATTCGGAATTATTAATGCTGGAGTTCCCACATTCCCCAGAGGTAGCTCATATATTGACAACTTTATTATTTCTGCTCCGCTTCTCAGCATGCGAGCAGATAACCACAAATGTATAACCACCGCAGCTCCCTCGGATCATCATGCACTCCTCCTAGATCTGCCCCTTTGTGAAATAGAGGCCATAACCCCACCTCAATACCTCACACGGTCATACAAGGCCGTAAACTGGGACTCATTTGCTGATGAGCTTTCAGAACACCTTGTACGAAAAATTCCCGACGATCGCATCCTCGCAAACGACGAAATAGAGAGTGCTGCGAATACCTTATCCTCATCTATCTTGTATTGTATGGACAAGTACGCTCCTGCCCACACGCCAAAATTAAACAAGTACGGAGAGGTCTCCGATTTCACCCTAAGCCTTATCCGCACAAAATCGAAATGGCAACAGAAACTAAAGAGAGCCTTCCATAAGAACCTCAATAGAATAAACACAGAATATACTCAAATACGAGCCGACATCAACCGTCTAGATTCCCTAATTAGAGAGCATTTAAATGCAGACTTGAATTCCGGCTTCAAAAAACGTCTTGAAGCTTTGAAACCCTCCCCTTATGTTTTCAGAGAAATCAATAAGCTCACTGGGCGCCAATCACCCTCCTATAATATCAATAAAGAGCCTATAAAAGCCGAAGGTCTAGTTTTCTCGACCACGGAGCAAAAACTCGAAATTTGTTCCAGATTTTACGGGAACCTCTATCGCGAAAGACATTCCTCGAATAAAAACTTGAATGATGAAGTGCACGCGACAGTCGATGGCTTTCTCAGGGGTCACATCGGCTCTTATCTTTGTATCTTTACCAAGACAAATCCATCATCGACTATGCCCGACTCTCCCTTTAGAAAATTCTTCACCCACCCCGACGAAGTCGTTTCAATACTGCGTTCTTTTAATAACAAAAAATCTTCGGGCCCAGACAAGATCCCAAATTATGTTTTGAGAAGGTGCTGTTGGGCTCTTGCAACTCCGCTCACAACAGTCATAAACAACTGTATAAACAACGGTTACATTCCAAAAACTTGGAAGAAGGCTCTGCTTATTCCAATCCCGAAGAATGGTTCAGATGGGCAAATTGCCTCGCTGAGACCCATCTCTTTGCTCTCTAATCTCGGAAAATCTCTCGAAAGAGTCATACTCCGGTCATTCTTAAATTTTGCTTCGCCCCTTATACAAAGTGAACAATTCGGCTTTAAACCCAAAATGTCGACAGAACAAGCGGCTCTGTCACTTCACGACTTTATTTCCTCCGGCCTCCGTCAAAGGGAATCCACAGTAGCTTGCACCGTTGACCTGGAGAAGGCTTTCGACTCCGTTTGGACCAAAGGCTTAATTTTTAAGCTACTCGCTGCGCAATGCCCTCTTCCTCTTAATAGAATAATAGCCAATTTCTTATGCGACCGCACATTTTGTATCAAAATAAACAATCTTCAATCACTCCCAATTCGAGTGAATTCTGGCGTCCCCCAAGGATCTATTTTGGGACCCTCTCTCTTTAATTTTTATCTACACGACCTTCCCCTCAGCTGCCTTACCCCATCCCCTCCCTGCTCGATTCCCCAGAGGTTTTCCACTAAAACTTTAATGTACGCGGACGACATCATAATAACGGCAAAAGATCCACATCCAGCGGTAGCACTAGAGAAAGTCGAAGCACACACTCGCATGGTGAGTAATTTCATGAGCGATTGGGCCTTGTCCATTAATCCCCAAAAATGTGAGCTGATTTGCTTTCGTAACGCCTCGGGCAAAGGTCGCAGTTACGCACCTGCTGAAAGTAAGCAACTGGCGCTTTCAATTAATAGCGTCGCTGTTCCCTTGAAGAAATCCATCAAATATCTAGGCGTCTTATTCCATCACAGGCTAAAATTTAACCCGCATGCCCGGGCAGTGCTTCAGAAAGCAAACAGTGCATCAGCCGCTCTCGCACCCTTGCTCTCTAAGAAGGCCTTACTCCCGAGCACCAAATTGCTCATGTATAAAACCCTTATCCGACCCATAATTTCCTACTGCTTCCCCGTTTGGCTGACTATATCCCCTTCTGTTGCAGAAGAACTGCAAATCTTTGAACGGAAGATCATTAGGAAATGCTTATCAAAATACAGAAGGCCTGATAAGAGGCATTACAAAAACCAAATCCTTTACCAAGAAAGCAAGATAGTACCTCTTCTTGAATTCATGACAAAACAAGGAAGTAAACGCCTGGAGAAATGGTCCATCCATCCAGAACCAGCAGTAAATGAACTCTACCATCGCAATCGTATATTGAATGGCACGTCTCAATATCTATCCCCAATCCAACTTTTATGTTCTGAAGCTTCACCCTTTCGCTCTCCTAGTTCTCTGCAGCTCCGAAAGCATCCCTTCTATGTCTCTGTTTCCGCGGGCACTGATCGAGGATAGGTCCAAAAAAAACTCATGTAAAAAGTAAATATTAAGAATATATGTTCAAAAAGCTGTAGCACTAAGCCTAAGATAAGCACCAAAAAAATTTGTATAAATTTCAATGTAATAGTTACCCTCCCTGAATTACTCGGAGGACCTGAAGGCCGCATTTAGTCGTCCACTGGTCCCCAATTCACGACTCGAGGATCGCATTTAGTCGTCCTTTAGCCAGCGCCACGTCTCGGGTCGCATTTAGTCGACTCTTGAGACACTTCCTATACTCCCCCACTCCAACTATCCCCTTTTTCATGTACGTTTAATTAACTGTAAATATTATTTATTTATTTATTTTTAGTTAGGTTAAGTACTTTACGCAAAAGCCATATGAGCCAATGGCACAACAAAACACCCATTCAATAATCTTAAGTATCGGCCAAGGTCGGATAGAATTGTTTTTCAAATTTGCTGTTTGACATATATGTCGCTGTCAAACATTCTTACCTCTTATTTGTCAATGTCAATATATCATGTACGTCAAAAGTCTCAATAAATTTATCTGAATCTGAATCTCTTATTTACTACATGTGAGAAGTTGTCTAATTGTTATATTAGACAAAATGGCAAAATGATTTTTTTTCTGAAAAAACTTTCTGAATAATTATGCTAAAACGACACATCTGAATATTGACAGTTAAAATGCGTATGAGTGTGATGTAACCATCCAAGTATTTTATAAAGCTTGCATGTTTCTATATTTTCAATTTTTTTCTACAACAATTCACAATCAATTAGCAGCCAAGCTGTAAATTATAAAAATACCAAACTTATGGCTCATTCCAGTTCATTGAATGCAAGCCACTGACAAACTTTAGTGATTAGCACTATTATGGCTTATTTTCGACAGTTAAAAATAACATTTAGCTAATTTTTTAGTTAAATGCGCAGATTGTGAGAGATAGTCTGTAACATTTTGTGCTAGAATATTATAGAGTATCATTGAGAATATTGAAATTATATGGAAATTTTTTTAGAATCTTTTTATTATTTAGATTATCATTTTTCAATTTTTTATGTTTTTTTATATTTTTAATATTGAATTACGTTGTAGTAGATTATCAAACGCTTGCCCCAAAATTATCTTCATAATTTGATTGTGAATATAAAGAAATATAGTTAAAGCATTTTCAAATTCTTTCCAATTGAATAATAGTCTTAGTCTCGAATAAATTCGTGAAAATACACGATTTTCTTTATGTTTTCTCACTTTAGAATTTTTGTAGTATTTTTGGTGTTTTTGCCAATGCAATTTTAATACATTGATATATATATAAGCTTCAACATAGTCGAAAATACTACTGCCCGAATTGAGCGGTGTCGTCCTTAGTTTTGTCTTCGTTTTCGCACCCTTCGACTTAAAGGGTCTTTTAGGTTACAATTTTTTAAAAAATCAAAAAATTTTTTTACACATTTCGTTAGTAAATTTCATCAAGAATACGATTTAAAAGGATTTGTAATGACATTTTAATTTTTAAAATATTTTCAAGCGTGTATAGTGAGATGCCGTGAGACAGCATTTTTAACGCTTTGACGGACACGATTTTTAAAAAACTACTTAACCGATCACTCTGATTTTTTTTAAATGTTGTTGTACACATATATGAATACAGCCGGTAGCGGAATCATTATGATCGGTGTAAAATTTTCAAATTTTCACTCAATTTTCCACCCTCAAAAGTAGGTTTTTTTTTAAAAAAATGGTCGCCATTTTGTTATTTTTTAATGAAAAAAAATCATTCCGGTACCTGACACAGGCACTTAAACAAAGATTAATTTGGCGTTTTTTGTTTCCAGATGATCCAGTCACCTTAAATCATGTCCGTTTTAAATAGTCTCTCGAAATTGCTGAACATTTCTTTCAGTTGTCGAGCTCACATTTTTCCCCGCAACTGACCCAGTGTTGGCTCGCGAGAAAGATTTCGTGGGCGCTATCCAATTCGAGCGGCAGAATTTACTTGGCTTCGAAGTTCATGTTGCTCCCGGTGTTGGTGCGGCTGTTACTTATTCAATCTTAGATAATCGTTGATTTTATTGATAATTGATAGACGAAAATGCTTCACGGGGTGGGTTCTATTAGCCTTGAGTAATTTGCGCCTAAGATGAAATTCATTCAATTTTTTTCTTTTGGCCGCTTCTATTTTTTTTTCTTTTGACCGTTCGAAACGAGTAAACGTATGTGAAACATTTCAGGAAAATGAGTTCTATATTTATAGCGAATTTCTCAACAGTATCAAATTAAAGACCCAAGGAATTTTATGCGGCGATTTATTAACATGTATGAAATTTGTGTCCACCCACTACACGCCAGAAATCAAACCGTAATGAGTCGAAGATGGTAGCCCTGCGCCAAAACAAGGTGGAGATTTTGGCCAGTGTTTCTTTCATTGATTCCCTTGAAAAGGGTCTGATTGTTAGTCGTGAAAATTACGCAAATCTTTTGGACCAACTTGATGAAAAAATTCGTAAGACAAGGATCGGATAGTTGATTTTAAAACAGAAAAGTGCACTTACCCAAGAAGTTGGTTTGCCAATGGAAAAACTGAGAGGTTAGAAGTACGAATTGATGGAATATCCAGCTTTTTTGAGAGATTTGATTGCATCCAATTGCGATTCACTTACTTCTCAGCATAAAGAATTTGTGGCTGAAGTTTTTTTCCACGAATCAAAGAAGGAGGTGATAGAAACTGTTGGGCCCTTTTTTGACATTCCAAAATATCCCTTCAGAGAAGAAATCGTCTCAATGAAGAAAGTTTTAGTAAAGTGCGTTGAACTAAATGAGAACTATAACTAAAAATTGCAGTTCTTCAATGCTAAGTTCAAGAATTGTTCACCTTCCTCTCGTACATTTGTTGCAGAGTCACAAACCGCTTTGTCAGTACCTTCTTGCTGTCCATGATCACAGTTCGGCTTTGTCATTGCTCATCATGCAAGAATGATCTGAAATTTCAGACCACAACAATGCCCACATTCATTTCAACTTGCATCTACAAGGAACAAAAATCTTTTGTCACTATCTTTATATGCACCGAAAAAGAAATGCGCCTCCATCGTCAGTTGCGAGTATTGCAATTAACACATCAACGTTGATGAGTCAAAGTCAAGGTTAGCACTAACTAATAGTGTTAACCTGTTATTCGTATTTCGAACAGATTTACATTCGAAAAACTGCGTAGGTGAGACAAAAAGCTGTTTTGTTTAATATCCACACATATGTGCATATACTCGTCTATATAATTGCTTATTGTACACCTTTTTTCATTCAGACAATGTGGGCCGCCGCGTGATATTTAACTCTTCTTTTTTTCTGTGTACAGAGAAGCCAACTTGAATACTTCGTTCAAATTGGTTGCTATTTTCCCGACCATTACACCAACAATGTACGTAAATATTTACTATGCTTTTTGTGTACAATCGGCGACTGTTACATGTTGATGAAGTAGATGCAAATTAACATTCATTTTTTTTTTTGGGTAGATTGTCGTAAAAGCTTACAAGGGTGTTATTATGTGTTGTTATGAGGAAATGTTATGAACATTAAATTTAAGTGGTCAAGGGTAGTAAACACAGAAAAAATGGATTTTGCATTGGAAACTAACCCAAACAAAATTAGTGGAGTTGATTTAACTAACTTTCAATGCTATTTCTGACTAATTTTGGCACCAATTTGATGAACATATTGACTTAAGTGCATTTTTGTTGAAGAAAATTTACTAAAAAATTCACTGCACAGAATAAAATTTAGTATGCAACAATCCACGAATTGAACTGGATTGAAAAATGCAGGAGATAAGATTAACCGATAGTTTAATTTTCAATACATACTTGCAGGCGGAAGATACTGAAAAAAATTTGTTGCACAGATAATGTAACTCCACTAGTGGGGAAGCAGGACATTCAACGTCCTGTAGAGCCTACAGACCGTCGCAAGCCAGTAAAAGGAATAGAGGTCTGATAGTGTTGGCTTCAAAGATAATGTAACGCTCAAGACAGAAACCCCTAATAGAGATTAACACCTTTTTTCAAAGGAACAACGCCACTTTCGGAAAGTTAAATCTCTTGGACGAAGAGATTATACAAAGAAAAGAATGAGTCGAATGGTGAAAACCGACAGCCCGCGGGATGAACCTCGTGGTGTTAATTGCAAATATGATGAGGGAACAAGGCAAGATAGGAACAATAGTCAGGGATATATTAAGACAAGACCTAGAGAAGTGTTCCAAGGCGGCGCGAAAAGAACAGTACATGGAATTGGAGGCAGCAGTTAATGAGAAGCAGCAGATACTAGCCGAAGTGACACTTGAAATTTTGTTACGAAAACGTTTGGCTAACTGTTTACGATACTCCGAGAGCTTCACCTATCGAGCAGCAAATACCTCAATGTGGACTAGATCCCCGACTGATACATCTCTTCCCGCCATTCGAGCTTGGACACAACCAAAAATTCCAGAACTAGATCCATGACTGATAAATCTCTTCCCGCAAATTCGAGACTCGACAGACCCAAAAATTCCATGAGAGTTCACAGTAGACAAAGAACGAGCCCATGGGAAATCGATCGCGACGAATCGAACCAACTACCAAAAAATGTAGAGAAACTCGTTAATTTTAAATTGATCGGAGAACGTGATTGATATCGCTAACCCTCTTTTGGATAGTGGAACGAAGGTGCATAGGTGAGTGGCTACAAATGAGGAGGCGGTCAAAACACGAAGCATTGATTATTTTCCTAAAATCTTTTATGTTTTGGATGACGAAGCAACGATGCACGGAAGATACAGCGGGGACAACTTTATGTAAGCGACGATTCTTGAAGAGCAGCAGAAGAAAAACTGGAGATTGATAGAACTAGGAGTAGAAGGAGATCTATAGGAACAAATAGCTCGTAAGCCTAAAAAAGGAATAGCGCGAAAGCGGGACGTACGTTTTTCAGAGATCGTAAGAAACGTGAAATGGAGGCAAGGACTGCAGAGGCAGCAGGAAAGCAATCGAAGCGGCAAAATCAGTTGCAGCGTTTGCGGGAAACAGGATAGGGAACGATAGCGTACAGTAGTGAGCAAAAAGTGTAAGATTTTCTTATGAATATATATTGCGAAGCGCAAGGGAAAATTTCTTGATCCATCTGGGTATTTTTTCAATGGTCACGGTGTCTTCTTTGCGATTTTGTTTATTTAAGGTAGTTCAAGATCCGATTTAGCAGCTAGATTATGGCTGACTATTCTATCTCATCATCTTTGCGGTTGGACCACTGTCTTGGGTAATTATTCTAATTTCAAAGAAATTTTGAATATCATTTTTTTACACTGTGGAGTCGTAGTAGGACCTGTATGAAGTTGTATTGATTGGCAATGTAACATCGTTAAAATGCGATCATAGATCCAGAACCAAGCATTCTATATGACCTTAATTGCCGTTGTATCAAAATCTGCCAATTTTAAGATTAACAAGTCCAAAGAAAAGGCGGACCCAGTTTTCAGAAGCACTTTGTATCTATTATGACTTGCAAATTGTTTATAACAAAATGAATTGAGCATATCCAGGCCAAACCTCTTGTAAACGTTATCGAACAAGCACAAACTGCTCAGTAAAAAAAACTATTTTATGCTAAGAACCCAACATTTCTCAACATCTGAAGGTCAAGAATACTCAACCATCAAAACATTGACTTACATATTTTCATTACTTTCAAACTGCTCACTTTTTGGGGATCGCAAAACATCTTTTTCTACGACGAAATCTATTGTCATTCAGAACAAGTCGAAAACGTGGCGATTGGCGCATGTTTGATTCACCAGAAATCGTGTACGCAAATTCACGTTTATCGCGTGTTCAATAAAAAGTAAGTATTTTGCAAATATCTGCCATCAACCAAAAAAATTCAGAGTTTTTAAGTCACAGTAGCAATTCAGCATATACAATAGAAGAACGAACCAGAAGAAAAACGTATCCATGACGAGTACTTGATCCGTTTATAAATAGTTAATAAGACGACACAAAAAAAGTAGTTGGTTTTGTGTAATTTCCCAACCGCAATGCTACGTACGTGTAAACGATTTGTATTCTATATTGGCATTTCTACGTTGGTGGAATATTTTTTGAAATAAATTTATAAGATGTTAATTGTATCAACGGGGCTTTTCCTAGCATTTCTGGTTGACGGTTTTTATCAGGATCTTGCATGATTTTTTATTCATGAAAGCCATTTCACTTAAACGACTATTTTTTCTGAAAAGATTTAGAAAATAAATTCAATTTCTAGGAAAAATAAAGCTGAGTTCGTACAATTCCTATATATTTTGCCATGCAAAATATTTATTCGACAGTAATGTAGCATACTTAACGGGGAGTATGGTATTTTTTTATTTTTTTATTTTTTTTTATTTATTCGATAGTAGAACTCTTCAAGAGTATGCACAGAGATTGGAGCAAAACTGACGGAACTACAGGATTTTAAAACTCAGCTCTTCGCCGCGCTATAAACTGTAAATCAGCTGTTTCTCTCTTTTTAACCCTTCGAGTACACACCTATTTTTTTCGATTATCGAGAACATATGGGGTCAAATTGACCCCAACCATATTTTAACATCTATAGAATCGCCACCACTAAAGATTTTCATTTGAAGAAAAAATTGGGATATAGTTTGAAACCTCTTTTAATAGTTCTCACTCCTTAACGTACCTAAACAAATTTGCGAAAAAACAGTTTCGACGCAAATCAGTTTTTTTTACAAAAAAAATCGTAACTTTTTCAATTTTCAATATTTTCGGCTAAAAATTTAGGCGGATACTCTCAAGACATGACAGAAGAAAGGAAAAACTAGCCCTATAGCGGCCCATGAAAAAAGGTATTTATTTTACATATTTAATGTGGCGATTTTGAAAATTTTCAATTTTGGATATATAAAATATAAAAAAAAATCATAAGTTCGTCAATTTTCAATATTTTGAGCTAAAAATTTATGTGGATACTCTCAAGACATATTAGAATAATAAAAAAATAGCCCGGTATAAAAGGTTGCAAAAAAAGGTATTCGTTACGCATATTGGTAATGGTAATTTTGAGGGTGTTTAAAAAATTACTATTTTTAACGTTTTTGAGTTGAAAAAAATTTTTTTATGCTTTAAAATATATGAAAATAAAGACAAAACAAATAAGAAATAAAGAAATTACTCATATCCAGCACAATCGTTGTATAAATATATCTGGTGATCGTTGCACATCGATCGATTGCAGGATCGGCACACCATATTTGTTTTTTGGTCCTGCTGACGAGAGCACAAAGCACGCCTTGCTCTTTTTCTGAGCTGAACACGTTCCAGCTAACAGTTGAGATACTAAGCGTGGCACAGTTGATCGAACACATCAGTTCCACCTTTGGTTTTATTATAGTACAAGATAACCTACGGTTTATCTTCTTCTCCAATGTTTCCAGTTATGATCTTTGTACTAATACCAGTACAATTTTGTTTTTGTTTTTTGCGAGAAACTTGCTAAAGTGAGGTCGCCATGGTGGCAAACTTTACTGGAAGATACTTCTGTGCCGGCATCCTTCATTTCAACAGGAATGTCGGGTTTATTTTTGCGGATTGTGACAGTTACATACGTTTTGTACTCTTCTTTCAACATTTATTTCAGCAGAGGAACGGTTGTAAACCAATTATTGCAAGTACCTTAAAAACTTAATTTTGGCCTTTTTAAATTAATCTATCCATTTCTAAATTCCAAAAAAATTTTAATTTTTACCTCAAAATTGACGTCGAGTACACAAGGGGGTCAATTTGACCTCACGCTTGCTTCAAAGGCTTCTCAACGACAACTGACGACGTGAGACTGTCTGCAAACTTATAGTCAAGACACAGAAATACACATAGAAGCCTATAGTACCCCCACTCTCCCGCAGACTTAATCGCTGCGATCGATCAAAGTTGCCGCTGGGGTCAAATTGACCCCATGTGTACTCGAAGGGTTAAACGCGTTTTTCCAACACTTAGCCTTTTCAAAGTCGGTGAACGCTCTAACTCAAAATCTATTTATCCGATCCTTTTCAAATTTTGCACACTTATTCTGTACATAAATCGTCGAGATATTTCATTTTAAATGATAATATTTTTTCATCGATTTTTTAATAAAAAAATTTGAGAAGAAAACATTTTTTTACTAAGAATTGATACTAAAAATTGAAAAATCGTTTAAAAAAATATATTTCGATGTGGTTACCTCGGGAAACTAATAAAATAACGAATTTTTTTTTTGTCATCAGATGATCCAATGATGAGTTATGCTGTGCACCGCATAACTACTTTTTTTGAGGTGTCTACGAAAATTGCTGTCAGTGGCTCCATAATCAATATTTTTGGACCAAAATTTTAAAAAAATACTATTGAATATTATTATGTACTTTGTTCAGAAATAAATTTATATTTACAGTATTTTCAAAAAAAAAAATCCTAAAAATATGCTTAAAATATGTAAAATTAACCAAGTGAACTACTTAATTTTGTGTAACAAATTTTCATTTTCAAATAAATTTCAGACAAACGACGGTCTCCAGTTATCATTTCATATCGATCATACGCTCATTTTTTATATTCAATTATAATTTTTATACCACCACCAATTTCATTATATATTCGAACACAGACATTGAATGAATCCAAAATAAATCAAAACCTAAACAAATTAATATAATTATTAAAGACATCTTCTTTGTTTTTATAATAGCATCATTATTGTTGCTTTAGCCGTGCCCCGTAGCGATTGTCGTGTTTATTTATACGTGACCAAAAATGAAGAAGCCACTTCTGAATTAATATATGAATTGATATCCTAAAAAGGGAATGGGGCTTCAAGTTGTTTTATTGAAGAATCCAGATTTTCTGGCTGATGTAATTATATTTTCGTATGTATGTATGTTATGTATTGTATGTATACTACATATTCATATGGAGGAGCAGCCTCATTCATATTGCTTTGTTGTTCGGCACTTATTTGTGCTGTAAGTGCGATTTATTTTATTTTCGTTGCCCACATATTCAGTGTTCATAATGGGATAATTATTGATGTGAAAGAATTTTGTTCGATTGTTTCGTGACCAATGGAATGTTTGTTTGGTTACAATGTTGAAGGAATCGGTACTGCATTTAAGGAGGATAGCTGCAGAAAGGCGTCATTAAATGACATTGTATTCGAGCTCAAATTAACAAAGATGATGGAGGAGCCATCATCCTCCAGAAGAATAAGTTTATATCGATTCACTCAGAGTCCGTTTTAGTTAATGCAGTAAACTCTTTGCAGCATTTTCGTGAATATTGTAGAGACTTTTTTTATTAGACCAGGATTATCTCAAGATTGTAACTTTGGAAGTCTTTCCTTCTATCGAAAGTTGCCAGGGAAAAACAATATTTTAGATCCAAGCTAACGACAATTTGTCTTTATCCAGTCGATAAACTTTGTCTGTCTTAATAGCAACAGACTCTTGTGCGAGCCAAATGATTAAAAAAAATTAAATCCCATGAGAATTTTAGATTGATAATTTTCCTGGTTCGTACAGGAATAATTTATTGTTTGGAATAATTTATTATTCAACTGTCAAAGATATATTCGGAAGCAATTGGGTAAAAATTGTTGTTTTTTTTTGAAACCGTTGAGCTTTATAAATTTCCTGATTCTGGAGTCTTAAAAATTTCCTTTTCTGTTGGCCAATTCTGGTCGCTCTTTCTTGATTGCTTCGTTGAAACGGTCGAGTTGTGCACAGTACAAGACCGAATTGACCGCTTCGCCAGGTTGTAGCAGCTCATAATGGACAATTCCCTTCCAATCCCACCAAGCACAATATAACCTTGTTTACCGTCAATCCCGGCTGTGAAGTCGTTTGTGGAATGTCACAAACCGTTAATCATGATTTTTTTCGTTTAATATTTTTGTATTTAATCCAGTTTTCATCGCCCGTGATAAGTCGTTTCAAAAATGGTTGGATTTCGTTGCGTTTCAGCTGCTTTTCACTGATGATAATTCGGTCAATCAAATTGCTTTGTTGTAATTCATGCGGCACCCAAACCTCAAGCTTCTGTGAGTAGCCAGTCTTTTTTAAATGATTCCAAACTGTCAGGTGGTTAATTTTCAGTGCCTCCGTTATCTCCTGACAGCTTGCATGCCGGTCTTGCTCCACCAGTTGCAAAATTTCATCGACTTTTTCAGCGACTGGTCGACCAGAACGAGGTGCATCTTTGACATCATAATTTCTGGAACGGAATCGAGCAAACCACTCCTGGATCCGGCGTTCACTCACAGCATTCTCACCGTACACTTCACAAATTTGTCGGCATGTTTTTGCAGCGTTTTTCTCTTTTTTTATAGTAAAAAAGCATTACATATCGTATTTCTTCAGATATTTCACTCATTTTCAAATCAATATAACTTTTTACACGAATGACGAACTACAGAACTGTCTGCATTAAAAATGTAGCCTGAAATGTCACGTTTCAAACACACGTTCGTTTGACACAATTGAATTAGTCTTGGCCGATATATGGGCATCAACACCATCTAGTGACAAAAAACGCGGAGACTTTTTATATGACCTAATAGATAGCAATTATTTACAGGAATGAACATGCAAAAGACTTTTTGAAAAGTCTCAAGCACAGCTAACTTTTCAGAAAATTATAGAAATAAAAAAATTATTAATGAATTCGAAAAAAAAAACATTTATATTTAAGAGCCAGGACATAATATTTTTATCATAAAGCAAACAAGCACACACAAAAAATCTGAAATAGTCCAATATAAATTCTAGACCATTCAGATTAGGAAACTTCTACGACTAGGCAGTCAACAACTGTATCTTGGATTAGTCGGATGAAAGATCGATGGATCATAGGGAAATAATTGTAGTCAAGTGTCGATAGGTGAATATTATACTGAAATCGATTAACATTCTTTGACACCACGAAAATACGATAAATTTTTTCCATTTCTTTTTCTGGATTCGAAAATTTTCATTACTGAAAGTAATTTCAATGTTATTTTAATGAGTCAACAAGCAATGCTTCCTGAAACAAAAAGACAATGAACCCAAAGGAAGATCGACAGAAAAGTATTGCAATTACAACAATTCAAAACATTTTTCTCAAGAGAGAGATTCCGAAAAATGTTGTGACCCAAACAGAAAGGAATTTTGTTAATATTGGATTTTCTGTACTGGACGGACGAATATTTTTCCCCTGAAATTGTCCAAAAATTGTTTTATTTGTGGACCAGGACAACATTTTTAAAATCGACGAAAATTTTCTATATTCCGAGAAAATATCGAAAGATTTTTGGGACTGAAGTGTGAAAAAAATCCCCGAGACAACCTAAATCTAATTTTTACTGGAAACCATCATCGGTTTCAATTATCTTAGCTCAACTAAGTTTAATTCCGTTTTTTTCGTCAATCGAAAACGAAATTCACCAGAAAATGGTGCAGTAATCAATAAAAATTTCAAACTTTTCAAATAGCATCAACCTTGAACGGATCATCCTACCATTCATGGTACCATTTCCACTCGAACCATTCATGGCGTCAAGTATATCCCGATTAACTATTCATGCGTTTGATCGGCCGGCAACGATAAAGACTTTGCTTTTTAAAGAAACTTGACCATCCTCGTGTGCTAAACATGCTCATCGTTTAACGCATAATCTGAAGGAAGCAATTATGCAAGATGTTTTTTTCTGTTTGAAATTAAATTAATTAAAGGAAACGCAACTCGTTAAAAGTGTTGGCCGACCAAAAATATACACCAAAATCTGCATTTCATTAAAAATCATTCACAAATTTGCGTATTTTTTTTTTATTTGGTTTATAAGCCCACCAAAAATTGACGTGGTTTTTTTATGCGGTAAAATCAAAGTAGGTGAGAGTACGCACTTGACTTGAGGCTCCAATTCAAGCCAAATGATGATTCGATTGGGCGGGCATTAGTCAATCATTTCACCGACTTGATAATAATCTACAATTGATTTCGACGAGTCATTCATTATTTTCGCGCGAATTCGATGAGTCTCTGTAAATATTTTTAAAGTGTATATTCATTCGAACTAATTCACACAAAAAACTACAAAAATATCTTGGTTGTTAACATACTTTGATTTTCGTCTTATTCTCTGCAATGAAGTAACAATAAAATGTGGAGGCGACACGTACTGAACTGAATGCGTTCGATCCACCTACACTTTTCCGGGAAATTTTTGCTCTTATTTTTCATTTACTGAATCGAATCAGTCGACACCAATTCTCAAGATGGTCTTTATGACCATATTTAGGGCAATACGAGACACGGGCTTGTTTGGAATGCTTTGTATTGTGTTGTGTTGTCTTGATCGGCGATGATGTATTTAAATTTTAGTATGGTATCCGCCAGATACGAGTCAATGAAAGATAAAGTAGGCGGACAGTTTGGTTATTGAATTAAATAACTTATTTTAATTTGATTTCATCGAGTACGAGGTGCAATTGATGGGTAAGTGGAAGCCATGCGTTTTCGGATAGCTTCAAATATTTCAAACTCCACGAAAACCCATCAAATCCTCTTTGCTTTTTAATCGCTATTTCGACCCATTTTTCTCGCAATTTTCAAAGTTATCAATTTTAAATGCCTTTCACAGCTCCCCAAAAAGTTCTACTGGAAAAAGATCGTCTGAAATCCAACGAATGAGCAAAAATATACGAAAAGTTTTGCTCCTCATCGCATTTTCAAACAAATCAGATAAATTTTTACTCCAGGCATTAATTGCTACTCGTGAAATTTGTTGACAAAGCAATTCTAACTTTCTGGGTATATTCGCAAAAATATTTCTTTAAATCAGAAACTTCCTAACGTTGTCAGCCAAACTTTATATTGATTATTTCATATTTGATAGATTTGAAATGGTTTGAGCCTAGGAAGAACGGGAGCCAAAGTTCAGCAAAAATCAATGGAACTTGATTTTAAAAATAAACACGAATCTCAATATAAAAACGAGATTCGAATATCACTTTAACCGCTTCATACAAACGGAGGCGAACAAATATAATCGTAGAACAAATTCATAAGTGTTAACATCGAACAGCGCAAAAACTGCTCTTAATCTGAATGAAAAAATCTCAAATAGGTCAGGAAAATAATAGCAAAACACGCAAAAAAGTTCCACAGAACATTTTGGGTACGCAACTCAATTTTCTGGGAAGCATTTGCGGTGTACAGGATCCACAGTATTAGCAAGAGTGGTGGGACACCTTGAGACACTCCAACCTCGATCGGTCTCTCCTTAGATAGGTGATCGTCGAATTGTTCAGTCCTTCCAAAAAAGATAACATGTATGATTGGAAGAGAAATATGATAATATGCCAGACTTTGCCGAATGCCTTCAACATTTCGAACTTGATATGGTCTATCGGCTCCACTGGTCATCCCTGTTCGGATGCGTTTACCTACTCTGCGGGCTGGATTTTACATGAGTGTTGTAGCCTGAAGTCAAATCGTACTTTCGGGATTAGGTTCTTGCTGTAAACAACCTATAATGCCATTTGCAAGTCGTTGGGTACGACTGATGGTGGAAAATCGTATTGGACATAATGATATTCATGATTCTTTAAACAATATTGTCAGAAATGTCGTAGGCATTCACAAGTTATGCCGACGCCAACAAACATTTCTCTCTCTGCGATTTGGTCATCAAAACTTGTCTGCAAGTTCTATTTTCCTGAGCCTTTTCTTTCGAGTCTCCGTCAGATAATGTATTTTCGCAAAATTGAAACACCAAAGTGTCTGCGAAAGCTTTTCGTTTCAGATAGTATTCCACCCCTTGTGAGCAGTGAATTGGTGGCATTCTGTGTTGCTTTTGTCGAAAATATTTTTAACTTAATTGTGGATTGAAATCCGAAGTAGCTATGATACCTATCAAATGTTTAGAAGTATTCATGGTGACTTTCTATGATATTTTATCTTCCTCCATTCTTTCGTCAGTTTAATACATATTTGGATTTTAATTTCTACAACATATTCGTATGCATGATTTTTGTACCAAACTAAACGTTTCCGAATTATATTCTAAATATTTATAACTGGAATTTGAATGACGCTACAATGAGGGCGAAGCAATCCAAACGACTTGTACTAGCCAATAAAAAACCCTGATTAGATCCCGACAAAGAAATCAGACTGATTAGGGGACGTTCAAGTAAAGTGTAAGCAGGCTTAGCGAGTGAAAGAAATTTGTTTTAATATTTATACTGACAACGCGAATGAGGAAAAAAATTACATGATTTAAATTAAAATTTAATTTGCTCAAAATAACCTAACCTTTGTAATGATGATATTCTCACCATGTTCGTGACCGTCAAGCTTCAGATTGCCAAATGTAATAATACAAACAGATGTGCTCCACCGTGAATGTCCTTAATTATTTAACTGCACATCTTCTGCATTTTGTACGCAGCCTATCTTAATTTTATTTGTCGTCTGGAATCTCATTTGGAGCTGGACGCGCGATTACATTTGGCGATATCCGTATTGTGTTTTCTATCCAGATCTACTTTTTTACTGTTGGCTGTTGATCGAACTAAACTTAACGATCGTTTTATAATTTGTCTAATTTTTCTTCTACAAATCATGCACATCAACAAAAATATATCTTTCGCAACAACTTTATATGAAGCGGATAGTCCACGCTACGCTTTTATTTTTATGAACAAAACAATTAAGCGTTCAGAATTTTAAACGCTAGATTTGTAGACACCAAATCCTTACAGAATTAACCTGATAGAATACTAAGAATTTGTTTTCCAATACGGACTACGCATTTAGATTTTTGAATTGGAACGCAATTGAAATATTTTCTGAACCGTCATTTTTGAAGTAGACCATTTGATCGTGGTTGAGTAGACAAACGAGGAACGTTTACAAATTATTAAAATTTATTAGCGAAATTCAGAGTGAATAGTCGCAACTTTATGCGCGCCAACACCAATTTTCAATCGGTCTAATCGCCCCACCTGACTTGTAATTTAGTGGAAAATTGAAGTCGACATGTTTGCTGCTTAATTTTCCCGTGCCAGTGAGACAATGAAAAGCAAAAAGTGCTGACAATATTGCGGAAGTAAGTGCATCTGTTGATAATGATCCAAATCAATCTATTCCACGCCGTTTGCAGGAATTGGACATCGCTCAAACAACATTGTTGCGGATTTTGCGATAGTATCTCTGTTTTCAGACTTATAAAACGAAACTGATTCAAGAACTAACGCACCTTAACCGATTGAAACGTCGAACTTCCTCAAATTGATCTTTAGAAATGTTCAGTTATGAAGCTCATTTCTGCCTTTGTAAGCAAAATATGTGATATTGGATTGGATTGCATGAGACGCCACTATATCCACAAAAATTGACTGTTTGGTATGGTTTTTATGCCGGTAGCGTTCTTATTTTTTCGTTTGTAATAGCCGTTAGCTATTAGAAATAATTATCGGGACATTTTGGAACATTTTTTAGATGCAATCCACCATTGGTGGACACATAAATGAAGTCAAAATCAATTCATAATAGTTTGCGACGTACTTTAATGAGAAATACAATTTTAGATATCTCAAATAGTTTAGGGGAATATTGGCCACCATATTACGCGTGGTCTAAGTGAGCCACCTTTTGACAAAGGGGGCTGCCACTACAACCAACCAACCAAACAAATAATTTGCGCTTCGTTTGATAAAAAAACACAAAATGTATAGCTCTTTTTGAAAATTTCCCTACAAATTTCATGTGACGAAAATTCATTTATTAAAAGATTTATTTGATTTTTAGTGACTTACCGTTCCGTTGTTGGTTCAGCACATATCAATGGTTGTTTTAATTCAATTACTTGACCATTTTTTTCACGTAATTCACCAGTTTCCATATAATACTGCACCAGCTCAGGAAGCGTGGCGAATTTTTCACCTGAAAAATAATCAATAGGAACATACAGTTTGGTCTATTTTATTTATTTTCAGCAAGGAAATTATCACTTACCACCATACAAATCGAAAAAATCACCATTATTTTGTATTTTAATATGGGTTACATCTTGACCGCGACGTACTGATAATGTGAACGCGCCCGGACTTGAGGAAGACAAACGTGCCAGAAATGAACCATCAAAACCGTGTTGCATAAGAAGATTTTCAGCCTCAACACCCGATATGGTTGGATGAAACCATCTATAGCAAATAATGTAAAGGAAATATGCATTAGATAATGGTTTTAATATTAAATTTATTTATCATTGAAACAATTGTAAAGGAGGCAGTGTCTAATTTGAAAATTCAGCAAAACTCTTCCCCTAACGTTTTATGTCTTAACATCTTATTTCAGTGTTGTTCAATAATTTGAACTGTACGCATTATAAATCGCGTTGGTGATAAACGTGCAAGTGTAAAAAAATCACCATAGAATTGTATGTATGAATTGGCGAACAAACTGTCCGGGATTTAATAAAAAAAAAATAGAAAAGACATTCGGCAATTCGTTTGTTCGGCAGAATCAATTGCTTCTTGTTCTTCCCGGAAAACGTTGAAGACATCAAGAATGGTGGAACTCGATAGAGCCGTTTACCAGTGGTTCAAGCAAAAACGATCGGAAGGACTTCCCATTTCCGGATCGATGGTAAGCGAGAAAGCTTTATGGTTTTATAAAGAGTTAAAAATTGATGAACCTTTCTCCGCATCGCAAGACTGGCTTGGTACTTTTAAAAAACGCCACGATATTAGGCAACTCGAGATTTAAGGGAAGAGTCTGAGCGGCGATATTGTTGCTGCAACATTTTTTAATGAAAACTTTGCCGCTTTAAAAATTGAATTGAATTTGTGTGAAGAACAAATTTATATTGCCAAAGAAATCGGTTTATTTTGAAAGATGTTGCCCTCTAAAATATAAGCTTTACAATCGATAAAAATCAGTCCCTGGTCATAAGTCCAACAAAGAGAGATTGACAGTTTTAACCTGTTCAAACGCCACTGGGACACACAAATTAAAGTTAGCTGTAATAGGAAAAGCTAAAAAACCACGGTCATTTAAGGAAACTGAACTGAGGAGTCTCCTTTGTGATTACTACAATCATCCGAAAGCCTGGATGAATCAAGCGATATTAACGGCGTGGTTTAAGGAAAAATTTGTGCCTTCCGTGCGTGATTATTTGGAAAAACAAGGGCTTCCTCAGAAAGCTGTACTACTTCTTGACAACACTCCATCCCATCCTGGTCAGGAAATTTTGAAATCTGATGATGACTCGATTTTCGTTCATTTCTTATCCGCAAATGTTACTTCACTGATTCAGCCTATGGACCAGGAAGTTACATATATCTAGTTTAAAAAGGCAATACAAGAAAATATTTTTACAATTTCTCCTTGAAGTGGTAGAATAAGAAAATTTTCCAGAAATTTTCAAAAAATGGGCTGTAAAAGACGCAATTTTTCCTATTTGTGGAGCTTGGAATGTGATTCGACATTAAAATTGGCATGGGCCAAAGTTCTCAACCCTGATTTAACTTGATCAGTCTTCTACTGACCATACATTAGAAGCTTTGGCTGCTGAAAAACAAGTTGACCTTTAGTTTTTTCTGCATAGCTCCTGTTTGGGATAAGTTGAGGTCTTCATCATGTTATGCAAAATTAGCTATAAAATGTGACAAAAAAGAACGTCTGATCCATTTGTATTGTAAGATCACTCTTGAAATGATGTCATCAAATCAAGAAACAATGCGCGTAGTTTAATTTTGTACAAATACCTGGAAAATTCCCTTCGTAAATATTCGGTACTAGCAAAGAAGACCAATTCATCGATCGCAACAGTGAAACGAACGATTATAAAGTACCAAAAGAGCCTACCTATTGCTAGAAAGTCTGGATCAAATAGAGAAAAGGTCCATCCAATACAAATTTGAGCCGAAGGGTAAAGAGGAAATTTTGGCAGAGTCCTAACACATTCATTCGAGATATGGCTTAAAAAGTGCAAACATTGAACGCAATGATTCAGAGGATTAAAAAGCACTAAAGCACTTAAATGAAAATTCATTGATTTTTTATGTAAATGTTAGGTAATATAATATAATAATAAAAGAACAGAAAAATAAGTTCAATGGAACAATTAACATCACTTTTAGAGACAGAATTATAAAGGTCAATTTTTTCGATACACTCCTTAGATGAAAATTTGGAAGGATATGAAAAATTAAGTGATATGAAAATAGCTGAGTTGAATAAAAGTGGCCCTTCTACATTTGAACTTCAACCAGAATCCTTAATAGAGACGAACAACTCAACTAAATTATTTTGAACAAAAAAATGCTGACTACACCAAAATATTAGTATTACAAGAAATGAGACAAAAGCTCGGGTAATAAAATAAAATAAAATGATGAAGAAACAAACGAAAATTTTAGATTATTCTTGTTCTACTGAAAAAATAAGTTTTAATCATCTGTAAATTCGTTATTTTATTAAAATTTCATTATTATTTTGTATATTTATGTAGAAATCGTTTTTTCTAATAAATATAAATTTTTTATTGTCATAAATTATGATTTTCCTTTCATCCTCATAAACCATAAGTAATTATGTAAACAAATTTATCCGTGATTTTCGATTATCCGCGCACTTTGCTCCCCATCATTACTCCGTATAATCAAGGTTCTACTGAATCTAACAAATAATTGCAACAATCGTTTATAGTTATTGTCATCAGAACTAGATATTTCTTACTTATTGCCTTTATTTAGGAATTAGGAGCTACAGGTTCGTAGGACAGTATCTAAGAAGGTTTATGGAAGAACTGAAGAGAAAGCAAAAGGTTTTGTCCTTACTAGCAAGCATTGCTTTTTGTATTCGAGTGAATGGGTTTTTAAATGCTCCACGAACCTTTTGGCATGTATGCAACACGAAGCAATTGATTAAAAGTGGCTTATGTTGACGGTAAAATGATCGTTTTAATTTTACTCCAATCATTTGTAGCGACTAAACATGAACAAAAACTTTTAACCAGTTCGAAACACCTCAAAAATCTTATCATATCAATTGCTAACGAAGGATATGACCATTGTTTCGATACGATTTTCGTAACACATAAGAATATTGTTAAAAATAGATACTTATCAACACGTTTGCGATAAACTTCACATTTGCTCTCCAAACAAATCAACATGGAAACTAGATAACAGAATGCAATAAATTCCAATTGTATTCGTAAAGTAATATTCTAATAATAATATAGTACAATTAAAATAAAGCAACAATAATGCTGACTAGCTAATCTCTTAAAAAGTTTTCCCATTGTATAAGAAACCACAACAAAACACGATAAAATATTCGAAGAATATATGTACATATATCATCAGCGTATCATCCGATCAATCACATATTTTAGTAAGGTCGTAAATGTTTATCACGAAGGCCAGACAGCTTGAATTTTGCTAGACTTTAAGTCTCCATCAACATAATTAACCCTTTTATCAATAAAACTATCAACGGTTGATAACATCAAGAAGATATTTCGATTGAAAAAGCTTTTTTATCGTTACTGGAACGAATCGAAATCATTCGTTACAGCCGATTCAAATCGAAGATATGTATGCAAAGATGCTTGAGTTCAATTCAAGAAGCATTAAATTAATATGCACACTTATTTCGAGGGACTATCCAATGATATAGTGAAGAAATATCAACCGTACACTGAGCAAAGGTCAATTAACAAAATTAAATTATATATTTTTTTGATAATCACTCACTTGATGCATCGTGAAAAAAGTACCGGCATCTATTAGTTTTAATTAAAACACCCACCGTCACACAATTGATCGAACAATGCTCGATTATATGAGGATTTTTTTGTTATTTCAATGTGATGAAACAACATGGACCGAATGTTTCCATATGAACACAATATATTCTCACAAATTTGCAGTGCGTTACGTTAAATATTTATGCATACTGACTGTTAATCTATTACTCATAAGATATGCATTGCCTTATCTAATCGTAGCTGGCACATATATGTATTGTATATATATATATTTTATTATTTCGCTCCAATAAATATACCTGTTATATATGGTTGTACATTTTTTCTCGTCTGATATCTTACCAAGACAAAAGAACCCCCTTGGCTTATTGTCTAGGATGTCACGGTTGCATTTTATCGACAATAAAATAAATGTAAGTATGTTGGAATCAGTTTGTGCGAGAGATAATAAAAAATGTCATTGGTCTTGAATATTACGACACTGTCTGAAACTTCTCGGAAGAGTTTTCAATTAATTTAGTCCAAATGCAACTGTTGCCGTTTGGTCTGCTATTTTCTAAGATTGCGATGCTAAACACTGCGACAGGAACCGACATATAAACTTCAAAAATTCAAAGGACAGTTAAAATTTCCAACTGATTTAGCGGAGGTATCAGATTCTCATTTTTTCTGGCAATATTAACTACGAAATGTGATTACTTCAACCAATTCCTCGGTGAATTGGACGTTAAGTAATCTATGAGGCACGCGATTTTGGGCTGGACATGGCCAATTTGAAGGATCAACGATTGCCAAAAAATAACTTGCCCATTGCTCTTGTAGAAAATCACGTCAGGAATATTTACTAATGCGGGAGTAATTGCACATTGCGACAAAAAACCGAAAATACTATCTGTGGAAAATGTGAATTTGCGGACCAGGCCCGGTATTTCAAATAGTGTCCAAAAATTGTGAAAATTTTCGAAATTTATTCGGTGAAAAATGTCTTTCTAAAGCAATCGAATGACGAAAGCTATGTTTCTGCCAAGTCCGGGTAATCCGTCGAGCAAACTTTTTTTATCGGCCTTCAGGTATTATACAGGATGGGGCAGTCAAACCTGCATTTTTGAAAAGGATGAGATAGCTGTCAAAGTGGACGGAGCGAGTAGCTAAGGTTTCCTTTGTGTCTCCCAGCACAAAGCATTTCAGTCGTCATGGAACAATGGTCTAAGCAGCAACGTTCGTTCGCTGTGAAAGCGTATTACCAAACTGGTAGCAATGCAGTCGCTCAGCGTCGTTTCCGGACGCATTTTCAAATTAATCGGAATAGGTCAGTGCCGTCTGTTAATTCAATCATATTGTGGGTGGAAAACTTTGAAAACATTGGTGAATCGAGAAGCAGAAGGCAGTGGCAGTGCGAGATCAGTGCGAACTCCCGCGAATATTGAACGTGTGAGAGTTGCTGTGGGAAGAAGACCTCGGATCATCGAGTGCTGTGCTCAACTATATTTTTCAGCTTCTTTAACGTGGAATGAACAATGAAACCTTCTTCCAGCAAGATGGTGCCACACAGCCCGCGTGGGCATGAATGTTCTTAACTACGTTTTTCCGAATCGGGTGATATCTCGGCATGGAGCAATTCCTTGGCCTCTCCGATCACCCAACCTCACAGCGTGCGATTTTTTTCTGTGGGGGTATTTGAAGAGTAAAGTCTTCGAAAAACGACCTCGAACGCTTAGAGAACTCATGACGAGAATCCGGTTGGAAATCGGGAAAATTCCTACGCGCATGCTCCGTGCTGTGATGAACAGTTTCCGCAATCGCCTACAAAAATGCCTCAATCAAGAAGGACACCATCTTGCTGGCGTTATTTTTAAACACTGAATGTTTGTTTCTTAAATGCTTTTTAATGTAGATTACGATGGAAACAATAAAATTTTGAAATATACATCCGTTTATGGGTTTTAGTTATTTCAAAAATGCAGGTACCCCACCTTGTATGAACGTTTTTCCTCTTCCATTGGAAGCAGTCCGTTTCGAATAAAAGTGGTAATAAATGTGATTCTTGTTGATGTTTGTCTTCCGTGGGGCATGACCAGCTGTCTATGCAATTACTATGGTCGTTGACGCATTGGCGGCTGGTGGTGGTTACATACGACTTCAAGAATGCCTTAAACTCGACAGGATGACAACACATCCACAACACCTAAGGTAAATTTGACTCTATCTGGAGAAAACAATAGCCAGCTACCTATTTCTGACAGGAATCCTTGCTATGAAAAGGATTACGGCTCTACGAACGTTGAAGTTCTCTCGAGAGACGCTCGAGAAATTGTTTGCACGCGTAATTCTATCGTATATCGTTCATAGTTTCGGGAATTAGTCCGTTTTGACTAAAGTAATGAATAGTGATTCTCTCGACTAGGTTTTGTTCGCGGCCTTTTCGCGGTGTGCGCGGCCGAACTTTTCTTGAGTAGAATAGGAGGTAAAACCCGAGAATCTTGGTTGGTTGGTTGTAGTGGCAGCCCCCTTCATCCAAAGGCTCACTTAGGCGACGATAGACCCATTGTGATACCACAGAAGATAAGGGCGGCACTAGAACCTACGAGATGACGAGAACCATTAAGATTCTCGTATGAAGCTGGCTATGCAGCTAATATTTAAACTGGCTACTTCCGTGAGGCTGTCCAGGAAGGGTGCGCCTGATGTTTGCATGCGTTTCCTGGACAGTGCTGGGCATTCGCACAGGAAATGTTGATTTGTTTCTTTCTAGTCTTCCAATTTCTCCGAGAATCTTGATATTTGCACTTTTTGAATTGTTTGCTTTCGGTAAAATTTTGTAATCTTACGATGGCTGAATCTCTAGAAATGAGATTCGGGGCCTCCGCTAAAGAACTTTACCCACGACAATACGCCCCGAACTGAGCTAGCCAGTCAGCAGCCATCGCACCTCTAGCTAGAAAGAGGCCAAACCCGAAGAAGTCTGTACGTGAAGAGGGTGCGATGCCTCAGACCCCGGGACTGAACGCCCATGAGGCAAAAATCACGACAACGAGGCAAAAATATCATTCATTTGAATTTTCGTCGCGATTTCATTCGCCTTAGATAAATTTCATTTCTATATAGTCTTGCTTAACAAATTGGGAATGTATGGTGTTCACGGCTCTTTGCATAGGTGATTTACCTCATATTTAGTCCTCAATAATCTAACGATCGACGTTAATAAATGCCATAAACTCATTTTTACTAAGAAAGCTAATCCCCTCGTGTTTGTTTTCCTATTGTCCCTGTGGTCGATTATCTTTGCAATATGAGAGTTATTTTTTTACACCAAACTAAAATTGACAGTGTTATGCTTAAAACATCAAAGCAGTGTGGTTTTTTATTTGAATTTTCTAGACCTGAAGCTAGTATTAAGATGTTCAATTCTCTCGTACGCAATTTATGCGAATAATGCTCCACATAGCATATGCCACCTGGGCATAACTGAATCGGTTCAGCGGAAATTTACTTGTGATCTGTTCTATAAATTCAACATTTCTTACTTCATACATCTATTTCAAGCTGGTCGCTCTACAACAAAGCCGTTTATCCTTTTACGAGTGTCTCCTATGTAAGCTTTTCTTGTATCTCCTTGATTTGGCCTTCATTACTCTTCTCATTCTTGAAGAGATATAAATTTCAAGAATTCAAAGAGCAGTTAAAAGTTTGAACTGATTTCCAATTAACAGAGGTATCAGTTCTCTTTTTGGCTGGCGATATGAATTGGCTTTGCTCCTCCTAATGCAAGCTTCAGCTGGTATTCCAATTCACCTCTGATTCGCCTACAGAGAAACCATGACTGCATGCATTTTTGTCTTTTCGCTCAATCGCAGTGCTAATTTTTAAATGTAGGATCGATTAGGATATTTTTTGGGGTGGATTCTTTTTTTATTTGTTCTTTTCCTTGTCGCAAAGATTAAGGAGCTGCACAGAGAGAGGATATATTATTTAATATCCTAGCTTTATCACAAGGAAAAGGCAGTGTGTATCAGTGCAGTCACGGGGAAGGGGGGAGGTGACCCGAACCATCGCTGAGACTCTATGCCCAATGGTTTCAGCGGCAATCAATCCACTAAGAAAATTGATGCCACTACAAAAAAGGACAGGAAAGAATATATGATCCTGGGCGTCCGGAATACAAAAATTGAATATCAGCAAGGACTGCAGCTGTCTTTCAGTTCTCTCGCTATCAGTGGACGATCTTAATAGCGTTTAGACCAGGCACGTCGACTCCTACAACAGCTGGACCGGTGACGATTGCCGCACATGCTCCTTTTGCTCCTGACTTTGGCACCATGCCCCGCTGCCCTATCTGCTCGTGGTGCAACAAACGACGAGCTGACATCTCAGGGCCGCTGGACCGCATTCTGCACGCAGCAAAGCGAACGAAAGCTTAATTACCAGCTGTCACCACTCGGCAGCATGTCGAGCAGTTGCAGGCAGCTCGGGTGGCGCCCAATCGCACAGCCCAGGCGCACGGAAGCATCCAAGCCTGCATTCTTCCACTGACTCTTTGCACAGCACGTTTTCAGGTCGTAGTCATCCGCACGGAATGTTATCCAACCGCGAATCTGTTGCCATGCCTCAACACTCGCCCGTCGCCACGGCGAGCAACCAGTCTTTCTCACCTGCCTGTCTTCTGTTTAGCGAAAATAAAACTGTATTGTGCCATCGCTCTGCAGTAATTCGGGGCCCGCGCCACCCACCCCAGGTGGGTGCAGCCGAAACAAATCCATGTCGACCGACGACATGATCCGCACGAGAAGACAAACGTTTCCAACATGCACACTGCCATTCCGCCAATTGAAATTGACCCAATTCGACCCAAAATACGCCGAGTGCAACCACTTGACACCGACCATTTCGCATGGCGCCCCGTCGCAAGGACATGGACGACTTTTCGCGATAGTTTGCCGAGCAATCGGATACAGTATTTACCTTCTAGACGTCATTTTTTCCACGGCTTCTGGATCTTCCGACACTCTTTTCTCGACTTCAACTTTTTGACAACTATCCCCGAATATGACGAGAGTACGCGTCAAGAACTTTTACTATATACTTTTCAATCAAAAACTCGTAATCCGTATGTCAAGATGGAACAGTGTCAGTCACGAAATGTCAAGATGGAACAGTACCACGACGCCAGTCTGGTCAGATGTATCCTATTCGAAATGTCATGTTTTCTTTGGCGAAGTGCTTTGCGAAATCTGGCGGTGGATGCAAAATTATTCAAGGATTTTAATCAAATGTTTTATTCAAATTTTAAAACAAAAATATTTATTGCAAATTTCTATTAATCAGTCAATACAAAAGAAAAGATTCATCTTACTGTGCATGTAAAATACACACAAATGCTACTCAACATAACCTCTAATTTGAAACGTCAACCAGTCAGCTGTATCAAATCTACAAAGTGCATTTCCAATCAACAGGAACAAACTCCTTTTGTTAAATATTCAACAAAAATGCAGAAAGCACCACGTCCCAGTCAACTGCTGGATAAATTGCATCGAGGCGCTGTTCTAATCTGTGTTGGCGTGACGATTTTCGGAACGGGCCTGTTGGGAATGCGTGTTTACAGGTACTTCAGTGTCGTACGGCCGGCGATCAAGGAGGCCGAACTAAAGAAGCTCGAGGAGAAGGCGGCACTGGATAAAGCACCTGAACTTAGAGCGTAAATTGCGTGCCCCATTATGTAGTTTATTAGTTTGGTTTGTTTATGTGCATTTAAGTTAAGCTTCAGGAAATAAATTGAATTTTAGCATAGCTTTGTTTCATTTCAGTGTTGTAAGAGAGGTTCTGGCAATTTGGGTTATTTGTGATGAAATGTTTGAGGGTGTTGTGGAGTTAAGTATTGTTTGGACGTAATTTACAACATTCTCCCTCGGTTGATCGAAGAAATCAGCAATTAATACCGCCTGTAGTTTAGGCAACTACTCAGTCCTCCTGGAAGGCTATTCGCAAATGATTCTCCATGAAAACCTCATTGGACGCTCTTGTAGCGAAAGGAAACGGTTCAGGCATCAAATAATAATCAATTTGACTCTTTTATTCTTATTAACAAGGATTTCTTTTTTGAATTTTATTTCTCTCGCTAAATGCCTTAGAATCTTCCTTCTTGTGTTCCCGCTGAGCAAGTTATACAGCTCATACAACACTTGAAATGCAAGTAGAAATGATATGATAAAGGCGCAATAAAGTTCAAATAGTCTGCATGTCGAACAATGAGACGTGGGTGAACTTTAATCGCCACTTTTCGATGCAGATCGAGTGGGAGACTTGAAGAATCCTAAAGCAGGTGTTATTTAAGGCATTCCAACATACCTGGGAAAGTGTATATGTCATCCACTTTGTATTTCGTTCTCTACTTCCCTTGTCCGGTCATGTATGCAAATGTCGATAATCCATTCCTAATTGGAAGTTCTTCGTCTCTAAGAAGTTCTCAATCGATTTTCGTAATCAGTTGATGCCTTTTTTGCACGAGACAAGATTTTAGTTTACGTATTTATGGTCTACACTTTATGTTTCTCAATGAACTGACTGACTGTTGCTCCAATGAATCCTTTTTGTTCTCCTCTTCCGTGTTTGCGCGCTTTAATTTCAAGCCTAGATGCAAGCCACAGTTCCACCACAATCAGCTGTTCATTTTCACCATTCAACACTCAAGTTCAAAACGTGTATAACCCCGTTTATCCTTACAGACGTGCTTGTTTGTTTACCAACGGACATCTGTCAAAGTCCACCATCGCTTTCGAAACGTCATCCACTTTGGAACTTGATAGCGACCAATCTCCCTAATGTCCGCGAAAAACTATGCTAAATAACAATATGCCGCAATCATCGACAATTTCCATACGCATTTGTCAGGACGGTCATGCAAACGGTTTGGCTCTCAACAAAGAGTGTACACAAATCGCGGTGGCCGGACGGAGTCGTGAGTAGAATTTACTATTTCCCATATCCTTAGCGGCTATTCATTGAAACAACCGTTATTTCATCACATTTTAGTATTGAAAATATTCTCAATCGAACATGATGGCTTCACGGAAGTATGCAATATGCGTGGCGGCAAGAATCAAAATCTTAGCTACTCATCAAACGATGTGGCGTGGAGCACGCTCGACAGTAATATCCTTGCAACGGCCGCGACGAACGGTGTCGTATCCGTGTGGGATCTGTCCAAGTTCGGTCGTCAAAAGCAGCTTTTGGTTTATAATGAACACGAGCGTACCGCGCACACCGTCACATTTCATAGCACCGAACCGAATTTACTGTTGTCCGGATCGCAGGACGGGACCATAAAATGTTTTGATTTGCGTTTGGACAAATCGATCAGTACGTATTTTAGTAATTCGGAGAGTGTGCGGGATGTTAAATTCAGTCCGCATTCGACAAACACATTTGCCGCGGTGTCGGAGAACGGAACTGTTCAGTTGTGGGATATTAGGAAGTGAGTTAGATGATTTTCGAGACTATTGGACGATGTTCCTGCATCACTAATGTTTGTTTTAGGCCTGAGAAATGCACTCTACAGTTTACTGCACACAGCGAGCCAATATACACTTGCGATTGGCATCCAAACAAGAATTGGCTTGCGACGGGCAGCCGGGACAAACAAATAAAGGTAATTTGATTGCACAGAAATTGATTAGGCCTCGCTTCCACCAGTAAGTTTACTGAACCTGCCCTCAGGAGATGAACTAGTACGTCCAGCTTCGATTGGAAGGGCGTAGGCAGCCGCATCATTGCTGCTCGTTGTCCAATCGTAGAGTTGGGCCCCATCTGGTTGGGCCTCCACGTTTTTTCACAGAAGTCGGCGGAATAGATTTGAATAATATCCACCCAAGAATACTAATTCTTCTCTCTCTTTTTATTCGATTGCTAGGCGCATCCTTCATGATCCTCTCTTTATTCACCCCTCCTCGCGTCTTTAATACAAAAATCTTAGCCTAATTTGTACTTACAAATCATTGACTTGCAACTGTTTTCCCACAGTACCGATGCATATGGTTGCATTGATTCTATAATTTATTTCATTCTTCAATGCTGACGCTTATGGTCGCAGTAATTTGCCGTACCTCACACATATACAGCCCACTATCCACCTTACATACGCAGAAGCTCTGAAAAACACACCGCAAGCTGCTCTAAACCTCGGGCTTTCCTGTCCCTTCCCGTCTTTTTATAGTAACCCTTTAGAAAATTTAACCCAAGAGACCTCGCATCACTTCGGCATGTCCCCGGTGACCCTTCTTAGAAAAGCTCGAGAATTCTGGACCTCTTACTGCCTTCTCCCAATGCAAGACAGAGCGGAAGCACTTTTCAATTTTTATATTGATGTCGCAGCGCAAAACTAATTTGCGTATCATGTCGATTAATATTAACTCCCTCCAAAGGCATGACAAGCGCATAGCCCTTCAGCAAATGTTAGACAGATACTTTCCGGACCTCGTGCTGTTAAATGAAACTCTTTTGCACAAGACAAGACATAAACCGTCCTTCTTCCACTATAATATTCACCGCAATGACTACGTCAAGGGTATCGCAATATTAATCCACACATTTCAAAGTGTCTATTCCTTGAAATGCGTGGCTGAGCCTCTGTTTTGCACTTTAGTCTCCCTCCATGTCCGGAAGTTTCAAGGTCGTACCCGAAAATTTTTAATCGGATCGATTTACATCCCCTGCGATTTGGGTCCTCCTCTTTCTACTTGCCTGGAAAATCTGCTAGGGGCAGCAAACAACTACGATGAGATTCTATTGGGCGGTGATCTAAACGCCAGGCACCCCTCACTCTTCAACTGGTTAACGTCGGGAAACCAAATGTCGTTCGGAATTATTAATGCTGGAGTTTCCACATTTCCCCGAGGCAGCTCATATATTGACAACTTTATCATTTCTGCTCCGCTCCTCAGCATGCGAGCGATAACCACAAATATATAACCACCGCAGCTCCCACAGATCGTCATGCACTTCTCCTAGACCTGCTCCTTCGTGAAATAGAGGCCATTACCCCACCACAATACCTCACCCGATCATACAAGGCCGCCAACTGGGACTCATTTGTTTTCAGAACATCTTGTACGGAAAATCCCCATCATGTGGCCAACAATGAACATACCATAAATTAAATTTCACTTCGTGATAACATCAGTTAACATTTCAGGTCTGGAACATGGAGGGAAAAGCCTCTTCTGAATATACAATACACACAATAGCAGCTGTTGGTCGAGTCAAATGGCGACCGGATCGATTGTAAGCCGAATATAAAACAAACTGTTCATTTTCTGAAATCATGCTTTTCCTCCAAACAAATTCTAGACATCACATTGCCAGCTGTGCCGTGGTCGTCGACTATAGCATTCACATATGGGACATTCGTCGTCCTTATATTCCGTTTGCGTCATTCAATGAGCACACCAACATCACAACCGGAATCGCGTGGAAAGGATCCGATCCGCATGCTCTTCTATCGACTAGCAAAGATTCCACAATCTACAAGCATGCATTCAAGGATGCCACGTGTCCCGTGTTGAAAGCAAATCCACAAGGTGCCAGTTTGAATTGTAAAGGCGAATTGTTGTATGCGTACAAAATTAAACCGCCCGTTTTAACACAGTCGAGTTCCAGGAGTAATTTGTTGTAAGCCAAGCAATATTTCAAAGTAAAACGTGTTTAAATTCTAATTGAATTTCTTATTTAGATCGCAAAAGATTCAAACTCCAGTTGAAAAGGATCAATTCCACATAGCCCATTCGCAACTGCATTCATTCACAATAAACAATGTTGTAATTGATTTAGCATTCAAATTTGGCGTTCATTCTTTGATTTCTTTTTCAATATTTCACAGAACAACATCTACAAATGTGACAACAACAATCAACTATCAAACGACTACGAAGCCTTCATAGGATGTGCTAAAGAATATATTCTCAATGGCAAAAGACTGTCCGATGTATGCGAGCATAATGCGAATGTTTCCGAAAAATATGGAAAATCAAATGTAAATATTTTCTTTCTTTCGCTTTTCCTAAAGATTAAAAACATATTGCAATTGTCGCAATTATATTAGGCGGTCATCCTTTGGAACTACATCAAAGTCATTTATGGCTCGTTAAATTTGAAAGCGAATAAAATCGAAACGCGAACAACACTTTCTAGTCAAAATCATTTGATCAACAATCGTCGTGCGACACAAACGCAAAACACCCGCGACACCGGTTGGATCGATGAGAATCTGAAAAGTGAGGGCGAGGACGACGAGCTGGAGGGCAATTCAAATGACGATTTGAAATATTTGGATTTTATCAGTCCGAAAAGTGGTGAACACAAACCGTGTTTCAATGTGTCCGGAACGGATCCAATCATATTTGAAAAATCCCAAATTACATTTGAAAATGTTAAACATTTAAGGGACGGGTTTTTGTATGTTGGACCGCACGATTTCACAAAAGCCTTGGCTATACCCGAGACGGCTTTGCATAATTTGCAGGCGGCAAGACCACAACCGGATATTAGTGCTGAACAGAGACAGGAACCGTCACCGGTAAGTGATCGTTGGTGTGTTCACGAAAATGGAGTATTTTTATTATATTGTATTTTTCATCAGCCGCCAGAACCTCCTGCTACATTGAAAGTCAATACAATGCCCACCATACCAATGTGGGAGCCACATCGCGTGATGGCCGAATGTTTGACTCTACAGGCAGACGTTGGCGACATACAAACATCACTTTCCATTTTGATAGCCATGAACGATAGTCGAAATAGTATTCCGATTGAGGATGTGATTTATGTAAGTACAGAGGTTGTTTGTTCAATTTACGACAGGGTTTATATAATTTTTGACAAAGACAAGACAAAAGGTTGTAGCTTTTGCGAAATGATTGTTTCCAGCTTTCTCGGTTCAGCGATCGCGGTATTCTTGAAAAGTTGAACAGCGATTTGATAACTGCGTGTTTTAAGTACATACTCCAATAGTTTTTATGGTTTCCCAGCACCTCGGCTTCATCTCAACCATCCGCTACATTGTACTATTGAGAAAACGCTGCCTATGGTTGTCTTGGGGTATATTTTGTCACAGGTTTCTTGTAGACTATCCTAAACCAGTATAAAGGAGGATAGAATTATCGAGACTTCCCAAATGACGTCCAAATGAAAGAAATAACAAAAGTGCAAGAAAGCAACCACAATAGACATTCAAAGCTTTTTGGGCAGTGCCGGCACAACGCTTCCGCAAGGTTGGTGATCAGTCTGAAGTGCTGGCATTTTACAGGACGCAGAGTTGTCTAAAGCAGCCGGGCACCGTGACCCACAGACCGGCAGAGCTTTTAAACGGGCTTCGCTGTGACTACAATCACCACCGATTAGTGTGTTCAATGGTTCATAAAATCAGCCGATTTTTGTACTCAAGTGTACGCGAGACGGAACCAATCGACGGATACGAGTATAAACTGAAAACCGTGACTTGCAGGGCGGCGCAGTACTGCACACATTTCTGTGAAAAATAGAAACCAAGCCAACTACGTACATTTAGAGGCAGCGCAGGTAATACGAAACGTATTACGCTGGAGCAAGCTAACCTTGTTTCCCGGACCTAAGAAGTCGGTGTCTCAATAGTTAATTCTGGGGAAGGCACTTCAAATCTTCACTTGACCTGCACCACATTTGTGTTTGAACACAGTTTTTCATGCGAATGAAGCACTTGTTTTTCAGTTTTCCATATATTTGCTTCTTGAAAATTTGGATTTAAGTCATCACAACCGTTTTTCTAGATCCATTTCTGCATCTGAATCTGATTCAGAGCTGTAATCCATAAAATCAGTCAAAATAACTACATAACTACGAGGCCAGTATGCGCTCAAACTTTATTTTATTTGCGACATAAGATGCCCTGCGTGAGACGACTGCGTTTCAATGTGCGACCGGGCTTATGCTTCATAAATTATATAGCTTGGCTTTAAAACTGATCTGCTGGACGGTCAATAATCTGCTTTACCAGACAAAATACACAGGATTCTGTGGTTTGCAGTAGATGGTGTACAACAAAATGAACTAATGTCCTAACATATTTTCGGTTATGTTAAATTATTATAGCCACGATTTATTCTCTTTTTTCATTCCAGGAAAATTGGTTCCATTCCTACGTCGAACAACTACACAACCATCAGCTATGGAACGAAGCATCGTCAATTATCAATCTATCGTGGATCCGATCGGTGCGCGAAGTCAATCAACAATCGACAACGGTGCACACAAATTGCGGTGAATGTGGTCGACCGTTGGTCGGTTCTGTTGGTTGGTATTGTGGCAAATGCAAATCGGCCGAAACATCAAAGTGTAGTGTATGTCATTTGGTGGTGCGCGGATTGTACGCGTGGTGTCAAGGATGTTCGCACGGTGGTCACTTGGAGCATATGCAACAGTGGTTTGCCAATCGGAAAAGCTGCCCCAAGTGTGGGCATCTTTGCGAGTACGAGTGAATTTTTAAATGACTGGATTATATAGGAATTAGACGTATGATGCCTTTTAAATCAGTTCATAAATTAAACCTTTACGGATCTACTTTTTTGTTTGATTTCATGATTAAATGCTAGTTGCTTTCATATTTTGAATTTAATAAACTGTTATCATTCTCTGGGACGTCCTATTTGAACGCTATTTATGTTAGAAGTTGAGATCTCAATTAAGAAGCCTAAGCAGAATTTGAAAAATTTGACTTGCTTTTACGACTAGAAATACCAACGATCAGTTATAAGAAATGATATGCTTCTTCCCTGTCACACTCCAAAGATAATGAAGTCTTTAATATAAACAGAACTTACCATCGTAAAAATCGCAATTTTTAATTTATTCGTCTTCTTCCTTTTTCACGTTCAATTCTTCACTTTTCACTATTATTTCTGTCTTAACTAATTTTTTTTCACTTATTCCATAGAATCCGCCACTTTGTCGTTTCTTTGATCGTCCTTTCATTCTGTCTGCATACAATTTTTCCATGGTTTTTACATTATCAACGGGTATCGTCCATTCTAGATCAACACAGTTTTGTTTGGTTGGATCCACAGTTGTACTGTATTCAGGAATTTCAATGCCCAGCCTCTTAAGTATTTTCGTCATCAAATCATCGACATATATTGATATCTTCAAGTCGGCCTTTTTATCCTGGAAATTCAATTGCAATATATGTTAATCCACAGTTGTCTGAAAGCGTTAATTGAAATGGCTTACATGCTTTGTCGGTTGCAGATTACATATGACAAGTTTCCCGTCTAGTTTCTTATTTTTCAGAGGCAGATTGCCGCTAGGAACAATTTGTAAAGTTGTTCCAAGGGTGATATTTAAGTCAGCTATTCTAGAAGTAAACAGTCAATTGTACTTTAACGCTAATCTAATACGAACTGAGGTCTTACGTGGAATGTGTATATGCTAAATCCAAATCACGATCAGGCAAATCGTGTTCCCAATCTAAAATATTATCGATTAGCATGCCTCCACGACAGGATCGTGCATTTTTGCCACCACGACACACACCGCCCGTGAATTTTTGACCAACTGTTGGTGATGCTGTACTACGAACATATTGTCTGCAACACATTGAATTTATTTAAATCTCACACTAAAACCTCCATTTACCTTCGACACTTGTTGCAATGCTCAATAAACATATTTCCATGCAATTCTGATATATATTTACGTTCCAATCCTGATTTCAAATGCAATCCATCGATATTTTGACTGATAATATAATGAATGTGACCCGTTTCGACAAGAGCCTTCAGTGCCATGTGCGTTTTTGTTGGGACGGCATCATTAAATGAAATATTCATATTTGGTTTTTCGCCCTTCTCCTCCAACGTCCAGACACCTTTCGGACCGCTTGAGTTGGGAATTTTAGAAAGTAGAATATGGAATATGAAAAATCTCGATTTGTTTGCGCTCACCGAAAATCCGGTATTCCGGCTGATGTACTAACGCCTGCTCCTGTATGGACAACTACATGTTTTGCGCCTTGAATCCATTTCACCAGCAAATCTATATTTTGTTCTGTTGTTTCTGTGTCGTCTAATTTCTAGAGTATGAAGAGATTCCGAAGGATTGAGTGTCATACATATTTTTGAATGTAAAATAGAATGTTGAGATATGATATGAATTATACCACGCAGAGATTCTACCAATGTTTAGAACAAATCAAAGCAATTCATTATTCTATGAGGAGGGTTTATTTTATTATTTGTTCTGTAAAATTATAATTTTTTTATAAACTGGACTGTATTATTTATGGAAAAGAAAAGAAAAATCAGTGTTTTCTAATTTTAAAAATAACTTCAGCGATAACACTCATTCGTAATCATTAGAATTTCACGTAATCCCGAACATTGTTACCGTTACATCCCGTATAAGGACCTAAATTGGTTCTTAAGCGATCGGTTGAGGCATTCGGGTGCCGGTCAACCCGTTGGAGACGGGTCGTGGGCGCCACTCGTCCACCCCAATTGAAGAAGTGTCGCATCGTCTCCTCAGCGACGCTTCTTGCTCGTTTCTCCAGACCTCTTCGGTGATGCAACGCTTCTTACGATTCTTGCTCGTTGCTCCGGAATTTTGTTTCGAGCAGCCTCCTGGTCGCACTCTAGTCGCACAACACTTAGCTCCGTGTCCGTGGTTTACCAGAAGCGAGCGCCTATCCCACGAGGATACAACAAAAGAATAATAACCAGCTTCCACAGTGCGGTTTGTTTTTTTAGCCACCCCCCTCCCCCCAAAAAAAACCGCTTCACCAGTTCACGCAACCAGCGGCGAAACCGGACTATTTGTTTTCGGTCGTTGGCCTTTGGGCGAGCTAGTGGGTGCTCGAACTCGTGTCGTTGATATCGATCCCCACCCGCGAGCTTTCGCCTCGATGGAAAGGCAGCTTTTCGTGGGCGGTGCATCGGTTTGAGGCGTGTCTCCAGACGCTGGCCGAGTTTCGCCGACTACTCATATCCTAATTATCTCGACGCCAACCGCCAGAATACATAACGCAAGGCGATTGCGTCGAGACCATTACAAAACATTTCCCATGCTTATTTTTGATTAAACTAAACTAAATAACTAATGGTACCTCCTAATGTGAGTTAGTGGTGTGGTGCGCGAGTCGAACCTTGACATCGCTTTGTTAAAAAAATATGAAATTGTTGCTTTGCGGCTTTCACGGGACGCGCTCATAACTTCTAAACGATACTACATAAATTTATGCTATAGCATTTTTTTATAGAACAAGCGAACCCCTGCAAAGATAGCCCGACTAAATTTGTTGTATCTTTAATGGTTCTCGCTGCAAAAACCATAAAAACTAAACAAAAAATGGCAGCCCAAAATTACAAACCTATTAAAAACGAATTTGAACAATTTAACATAAAAACCGGGGGAGATTTTGGGCTTTAGGACAAGCTTTATGGATTAAACCCAAATATGGAACTTTTTCGACCACTGAAACTTTATTGCGAACCGTTTTGATACAATCGGAACTCGAAGAAAGTTATTTTTTTTGTTAATAAGCTTAAATATTTTAAACTATCACTTTTTTGGATGCAGGTACGAAACCAACAATCAAAGAAGCTCGCTATCACAGAAACCCACAATCACGTAAATCATTCACCGTGGAAATTCTCACGCAAAAAAACCGTCAAGCCAATTAACTCTCAGGCCAAGCATCCCGCATTCACTAAAACGCAGTATTAACCTTACAACCCCTAATCGTCAGGGACCCACAATCCCCGAGCACGTGAAGCGAACAAACCCGCTAAACCCGAACCCTTCAATGTAGGAACCCAGTAGCCCAGAAACCCTTAAATAACATGCATCCTCAATCACAGGAACTCTCAAACGAAGAAGCCACTAACCCTCAATTCACAGTCGGAGAGACAGAAACATCTAAAGCCACGCTACAAGAAAGTTTATGGTGGCAGTGGTAAAAATGTGGTACAGCATTAGTACCGACATGAACTTTTTTGTAAGACTTACGGCATTGCATTAACATACAAAAGGGTGAGATTATTTATGCACACCAATGCCAGTTAAACCATTTCACATTATTTTCGCTGTGAGGTCAAAATCAGCTCGTCTGGGTTTTTATTAATTTTTATCGTAACGGATTATTTTCTTTTGTTATTTTTCACTTAAATAATAAATAAACATTATATCTGTAATTCCTCATAATTGTTTTTTTTTATTTAATTCAGAAACTGACAAGATGTTGATCATTTTTATAAGTTACCTGGCCATATCATTTTGGCTGAGCCACTGTAGTTTTTTTTCTTAAATAGTCATCGAAAAAGCTTCTAAATAGTTTCGTATAGAGGGTTCTTAGCCATTTTATGTAGATAAAAAGAATGAAGACCGATGGCGAGTTTAGTCTTACAATAATTGTTCCTTTCATTCGACGAACTCCACTAGAGTCCTTCAATGCAGGAACCCAGTAGCCCTGACACTCTTAAATAACAGAAACCCGCAAGCACAGGAAAAAGCCGCTGACCTCCTAAATCGGATAAGCGGACAGTGTATGGAGGAATTTTGATTAACAAAAAGTATTTTTGACGGGACAATGACAGGAAAAAGTCCTGTTGAAAAGTGCCATGAAAATCGAATGGATTCAGTTAATGCATTTCAACTGAACGACAGAGATATCTGGAAGGGAAAACTAAAGTTCAACATTCTGATATCATGCAGTCCTGCTTGGTTCTTGACTTCACGCATTCATTTCCTTCAGACATCACTATCGAACGAATGTGTCCTACTGTTTCGGAAGTCTCAACTCGCTTGCTTCGACTGAGTTTGGTCCACTTTTGCTCTCGTCCTTGGGAGATGGAAATCATCAAAACATACCGATTTGCTCCTGCTTCTCCGCATGTCGGATTTTTACCGGCTAAAATCACCTCCGCCTCCTCCAAACCTCTCACTCTATCACTCATTGCTTGCACTGTCCGTGTGCAATGTATTTCCTGATCGCTTGTTCATTTACTTAGTACTTCCCAGACGATGTACAACGGTATAAGAGATGGTACCAGTATCTCAACAATTTTTATTCAGAGTTCATTTTGTTTCAGATTTGTAGAATAAATCTTAGCGTTTATAATTATTAAATTGAGTATTACGAGGCTCCCAGAGGTCTTCAATGCAACTTTAGTTTTTGCAGTTTTTCCAGACGGACTGAAAGCAAATCAGAAATTTAATCTCTTACCTCTGGCAAACCAAGCACTCCCTTATTTTCGTAGGGAGACAATCCGTCGGCATAGTTGCAGGACATCGCTACCCTTTGCGGTCCTCCTTCAGTTTGTTTTCAGGCCTAATTGGTTACTATTCCTTATACCGCTTCTCATCGACTGGGAAGTGCCATGCACTGAAACCTAAAAATGGAAAAATAATGAAAATTAGTGGAGAGACTGCTTTGAAGGAGACGGAGCTGGTTTTAGTCGGCAGAAATCCGGCATGTCGAGAGGCAGCAGGAGCTGATCGGTATCCTTTTGAAGATTTCCACCACCCAACGTTGAAAAAAACAGGTAGGTTTCATAGTTGACTATCATCTATTTGGGCTTATATTTACTTGTTTGATATGAAGTCGAAGTAGACAAGTATATTTCGAATTGAATACTTGAAATTGATCACAAATTAAATACTGCTTTCAATTAGACAACAAGTTGATCCGCGCCATCCATCAAAATCCCCGCGATTTCTGTCAGATTCAGATTCAGATTATTTTATTGAGTCTTAATAGTGTACATTTTAGGTTATACTATCGAATACATGTCAAGATACATTTTGACAGACTGCAGTTTATATCCGTCTACAATATTTAGTTACCTACTCTTCGGCCGGAGGCCAGTAACATCATTAGAAAGCATGACTTGTTGAGGGTTGCCAATTGCTCCCGTTGGCCTTCGCATGTTGAGGAGTAAATAAATAAGCTACTAACTAAACTAAATCTATCTTAAATTACCTTAATTAAATTTGTCCCTTCTAGCGTTCCTGACGCAGGACGTAAAGGAGAGATAACATCATTAATGACAGGGGAATGACTGCACTCAGTCTTGAAAAAGTTACTTAATACTATTCTGTCTAATTATAGGTAATTGTATTACATTACAAAAGTACAGTATTTTAGATTCTAGATTTAAGACTAGTGCAAACGGAGTGGGGTGGAACTCCAGCATACAAAGGGGGACGCGATACAACGAGGTACGGCACTTTATTGTGCTAATAATTCAAAGAGTCCCATTCCACCAGGCGTTCGCTTACATATAAGCTGCTTCATGATTTTGTATTATTTTTAATTAAAAGGTCTTAGGAACTAAGGTGTGTTGCTAATACCATATTCATTCAGGAGAGCTTCGGGGAGACTGTTCTGAACTTCCCAGTTCCGGTTCCTAGGTTGTATCCAGGAGGTTTGGGCGCCGTTATCCTCTGTATATTCTTGGGGTGGGATATTTGTAAAATCTAGGGGTGAATTCGTCATCGTTAGAGGGGGTGAACATCACATGTGGCTGATCCAAGAATACGGAGAATGGAGAGATATAGTATTCGAGATTAGCTTGGTTTGGTTCCCACGGGTTAGTTTCCGCTGTAGCCCTTATTCTAGTGTTGTAGTGCTCAGAGGCTTTCGAGAGGTGCTTATGAGCCAGTTCCAGATTGTAGTATAAGAACGGCTTGATTCCCGATTCATCATATAGCGTGGCGTTTCTGAAGAACTTTTTGTCAGGTCTTCTGTACTTCGAGAGGCATTTTCTTAATATCTTCCTCTCAAAGATCTGAATGTCCTTGGCGACGCTAGGTGATATAGTGAACCATGTAGGAAAAGCGTATGACAATATGGGTCTAATTAGGCATTTATACATGAGGGTCTTAACCGAAGTAGAAACGGCTTTGGAAGTGAGCATGCACCCTAGTAAGGCGGCAGCTTGTTTAGCTCTGGATAGTAAGGCCTGGGCGTGAGAATTGACCTTCATTCTGTGGTGTAAGTCGACCCCCAGAAATCGAAGGCTATTCTTGGGAATTAACGTAGCCCCTCCGACTTGAACTGTTATGAGTTTACTTGCCTTCACCGTGTTTGGTCTGCCCTTCGCTGACGCATTTCGGAAACATATAAGTTCAGATTTTCCTGCATTAACGTGAAGACCCCACTTGGTTAGAAATTTTTCCGCTAATCTAAGGTGAGTTTGAAGTATGTCTCGCGCTTCTGTTGGGGAGTTCGCCGATGCATATATTAAAGTGTCGTCAGCATACAAGGATGCATGTGATATTGGGGTTAGAGTTCCAGTATTGGTCGTTATTTCAACCGGAAAGTCATGAATGTAGAAATTAAAGAGGCAAGGACCCAGAATGGAGCCCTGAGGGACACCTGATTGAATTTTTACTCGATTAGATTTTCCATTTCCAATTTCGATGAACCCTTCCCTGTCGGTTAAGAAATTGTCTAGGATGCGACTGATTTGTGGAGGGCAACCCGCTTTGAGGATTTTGAATGTGAGGCCCTCTATCCATACGGAGTCAAAGGCCTTTCTGATATCTACCGCACATGCAACTGTACAGCGTCTGCGTCTGAGGTTTTTGATGATGTGGTCTTGCAAAGTCAGAATTGCGTGCTCTGTGGAGTGTCCAGGTCCGCGATTTCTGTCATAACAACGCTTTGCAACCCTCCAAGCGACACGGCTGACCTCATCTGGCGTGGATTAGAACTATTCTTCCCGGGGGGAAAATCTCAAACTCGACGGAGCCCGACCAAACAGCACATAATTTAATTTAGAAATAATTGATTTGTAGTTAGTAAACATTATTTTGTACAGTATTAAATAGTGGTGTTATTGAATAAGGCCTAATTAATGGGATAGTCGAAGAAGAATAAACAACGATAGTTATACGGCTACCTCAACCGCTGCAAAGTGCGTCTCGGGAATACGCGGCGAATGTCGCCGCTGCACAACGCATAATGTCACCTAATTCTGTCTCTTTTACACCAGCCTTTTGACAATCGCACGTCGCGGTGCAAAAATGTCGGCTCGATCGCAGCACTACAAGTGAAGTCTCTGTAAAATCGCCATCCAATCTCCCGGGGCAACATTCAATCGTAACTACATCAACTGGTCGTTGTGCAAAACACGAAGCATCGATTACATCGAGTTCCCGATGAATCTACCATTCAATTGCATAAATTGTCCACGACGTGAAAAGAACTGGCCAACAAAATAAGCGTAGCGCGACATCAGCAGTGATTTTTCGTGTGTTCGCCATTTAATAAGTTGTATGTTTGTATGCGACGACGACGACAATCGGGCAGCGAAAACGTAGAACAACATTTTGACACATTCACGCTGGCCGAAAGCGGATCAATTGAATATTTCATTTCGCTTGAGGTGTTGTTTGTGCAACGGAAATACAATTGGAAATTGGACAGACGTGACGAAGAGTGTCGTGTAAATAATCGACTTTGCACACTTATCGCGGGAGGAAGGAAGCAGGACAAACAACCGCAACAAAAAGGGCTGAACCGCTGTTAGGATGGGACACTGAAAGTTCTGCTCGCCGCGAGATATTCGAGAAATCGGAAGGTAATTGCTTGTTTACCACTTCTAATTGGGTTCCGATTGATCTGAACGGGCATAGCGAAAAGGACACGATGGCATGGAAGCAGAGAAGAATTCTAGGAATGCGTTCTTGCAATGTGTCGTTTTGCACTTCTTTAGCCGCACTTTCACTTATATACTAAACGTATCAGTATTTTCAGGTAGACATAGTAATTTTCCGAAGGTTGCGATGTAACTAAGACATAATGGAACGAAACTTCTGCAGGCATCCCAAAAATGCCACAATTGAGCCTCCATTTCATCGGAAAGTGCGTGCAATACACTCTTTCTAAACAACACACGTACACACGAATTCTTTTTTTTATCAAAGCGCTTACTTCAACTAGCGAAAGAATGTCCTTACATACAGATAACCGAAGCTCGTCTGTGTAAATAACATCTTTTAGTTTTAAAATTAACTAATATCTTGATCCAAACTAGTTGAGATCGGTAGGTCTTCGGCTGGGGAGGATTTCTCTAGAGAACAAACAAACACTGTGCTGGGTCCCTGGACACTGTGAGGTGAAAGGAAATGTCGAAACGGATCGATTTGTTATGGAGAGATCCCGTGGTGTGCACTTGCAGTGGTCCCGTTAAGTAAGGCAGGATAGAAAGGTATCAGCCTACAAGCTAGCATTAAGGCGCTGGAAAAATTTAGGCAAATGTCGCACTGCCAGGCTTATGCGGCCTAAATACAACACGAAACGTGCTCTTGTCCTGTTAACGAGGAATTTTGTGGATCTACTGACGGGCCAAGTGGCTTTCGGTGAACACGTGAGGAGAATCGGGCTCCCAGCTAGCGACCTACGAGATGTGTGAGAAAAGCAATGACACTGATTTTTCATTTACCAAAGTTTTTATTTGTTTTTCAAACAACAATGTTATTCCCTTCAAAATAGTTCCCTTGGGCAGCTAACATATATACCGGCAAAGTCGTTGTTCCCACTCTTGGTAGCAGCGCTGCAAGTCTGATACTGATATGACTTTTAACTGGTCGGTCACAGTGTTATAACAGTAAATAATGCAATATCTGCCACTGCACCGCAACCGATCCTGGCTATGGGTTGGGCAATCCCACACGGCTTTAACCCGCGAAGAGGTGTGTGGGAAATTTCTTTTAAACGGCGCCACCCATTTCTGCGCCGAGACTGCTCTGTCCACGAATCTGGAAACGGTAACAGGATTCGCAATGACCCAACCGGTCAAAAAAAAAGAAATTTAGAAGGAAAAGAAAATAGTCCGACCCTCGACGTCCGCTCATCACTTCAAAAAAATCACTCCAATTTCATGTAAAATCACTATTTTCTTTTCTTTTAATTCACATAACTAACCCCATCTAAGCTTACTTCTACTTACAAATTTCCTTCTTAATCCTACGCCGCTTTGCCGTCCGTTTGCCCATTTCTTCCTCTACAGGCCAAAACTCCGCAACGAATCGTCCCGCCAGCTGTTCTCCCGGCGATATTTAAGGGATTCCCGATGCCGTTTTTGCTATCTCTGCGGTCAACGGCCTGCCGAGTTTGCTGAACTCGTCGAAGCTTTTCTAGCTTTGGACCGGTTTTGTCGACGCACGTCGGTCGGCGATTTAACCTTTGTGCGATTGGCCACAGCGTTGCTCTTCGGAAGGGGGGGGGGAGGGGGTTACTGTGGCTTCTGCTTGTTTGCGGGCGGCCCTTGGGCGCACACATTGTGCCGCTGGCAATGGAGGGCTGCTGTGTAGATTAGTATCAACGACGTTGTCAACCTGACTCGTTTCATCGGTGCGCTGAATTCGAATGCTTGGACGGTGTCGGCGAGTTCGGCATGTTTTAGCATACGTCAGTATCAAATATATATGTATAATCATAATCTATGGAATTGATACTTTAAATTACGCAATTTCGCATGCACGATCAGGAACAAACTCTCCATAATAACATCACTTCCTACTTATCTGTCTAGTCCAATGTATATGTATATAATTCAATTATATCTCCTCTATATTTACATGCATACATCAATACCCTAAGCAAATCTATTTCATGTTTAAATAATTCAATATCTTCATCTAGATAAATCTATTCCTTATTTATTTCAATTAATTCTTCCAATACGCCTTATGTGAAGTGGCGACCGGCGTATACTATTTACAATCGGAAGCGTTTGCCCGCATGGTGGTTTGGGATCTTCAGGGACAGGGCAGTCCCATATTTTGCCCTTATGGGTTTGTGGATCGACCACGCTGCGTGGCGAACGTAACAACATTCTTTTGAATTTCTTCAGAATTTCAAAATGACGTCCTTTTAAGACATGTTTCAATTTCAGGAAAATGAAAAAGTCACAAGGACTCAAATCAGATGAATAGTGGGGTTGAGGAACAACAGAAATGCGTTTTGACGTCAAAAATTCACTGATGGAAATGACCATGTGACATGGGGCATTGTAATGATGAAGCATCCACTTGTCTGCAATGTTTGGTCTCACACGAATCACACTCTTTTCCTAAGCCTTTCAAGGACATTTTTATAAAACACTTTGTTGACAACTTGTCCTGGTGTAACAAATTCTTTGTGCACGATACCTTTACTGTCAAAGAAAAAAAACAAATCAGCATGATCTTAATCTTTGATTTGCTCATTCCACATATTTTTCTGTCGAGAAGATGACGGAGTGTGCCACTCTTCGCTTTGCCGCTTTCCAGGATTCATCACCTGACGAAATTATGCATTGCGGAGAACTACCTTGCGAATTTTACTAACAGTTTATGGCACTCTTCATTGAAATACCGCTGTCCGCTTTAATAACCGAAATCTACATCAACAACATTTAAGCGGAATTATGGAGTATGGTTCGCAGTCCATGATTTTCGGGAAAAAAATAACTTTTTTGCTCCTTTAAATCAATTCCTCTCACCCTTCGCTACTTTAATCAATTCTTTTTGTTTAAATAAATATTTGAAATAGTTTTTTGTTTTGTTTTATTACACATTTCAAATCTTCCTCACACAGGCATATTCAATTCCCATCATATTATATAAAGCATGGATGAATCCATACAATACGAGGATGGTGACGTAGTTTGGGTGAAATTAGGAAATTGTTGGTGGCCTGGTGAAGTATGTAGTGAAACACGATTGCCGGAAGGCATATTGAAGCAAGTGCGCAAAAGACCGCTTGTTATTGTTCAATTTTTCGATGAAACGAAATAGTAAGATCACATTTTTAACTGATTCAATAGTATTCGCCACTTAATCTGTTATATTCCAGTGAATATGTTAAAAACTTCAATAATATTTGCAAATACAATGATGACCGAAAATTTGAATTCATTCAAAAAGGATTGGGTAAGTTAATGCAAAAGCAATTTGATATTGTGTTGCATGAGCGCCTATGCTTTTTTTTAAAAAAAAACTGTTTAGATCTTCTCAGAAGCAATAAAAAGTACATGGAAAAATTCCCGTTGGATGTATGTAATGCCGAACGATTGACCGATGGCGATGTTGATATTGTTTCGCGCGAACAATTTAATTCAGTCAAGAAACAGCCATTTTTGAATATATTCAGCGAGAAAGTGACTAAAAGGAATAATAAACGGAACAAAAAGTCGCCGGGACGACCGCTTGGTACTGGCAGGAAGGCGCTGCTTCAAAAGTCGCCTTTAATTGTATCGAAAGTAAGTTGAATAGAACTTGAACAGACGAATCGGTGTACTAAATTATTCAATACACAGCCAAAAAGCGTTGTCTTTACCACAACCATTCCAAGCCTACCGCCGCCCGTGACAAACACTATCCCCGATACGTACAAATGTAAAATGTGTCCTTTTTCGACGAGTCGCTGTAATATCATGATCATGCACATGAAGACGCACACAACAAAATCAACTACCGGTAAGAAACCATGGAATCATTAGTGGACTTTCAAATCACTTGCTTATTTTGCTTACAGAATGCATTTCTCCGCCACAACTACCGACGCTAACACCTGTCAGTGAAAATCAAAAGAAATTCGAATCGGAGAAGGCAAAATACTCTCGCCCTATTTCGAAATATTCAAGTCCTCCGCCACAGTTCGGCAGCGATTATTCCGAAGACAGTGATTCCACCGAGCAACCATGCGAAGTTAAACCAATAGAGCCGCCCAAAAAACGAAGGCTTCCTAAGAAACCTGGCTTGAAACACATCATCCTGGCCGATTGGAGTGAAGACGATGACGACGACGACGAGGAAAGGCGTGATACACAAAAACAACAAGACGCACGTGACGATTCTATCGCAACTGATGTGTCGCCACTCATTGAGAATCAATTGAACAAATCGTTTAACGATTCTCTGACTGTGACCATCGATAATAGTCCGGATGTTCGCAAAGATCAAGAGAATAGTCCTATCTCAGAGAGAACGACAACAGTGACAAAATATCGAAATATACCTAAAAAGGATAGACGTGATATTGTATTAAGTGAATTCAATTCATCGAACATAGCGCCGAATGAAGGATTAAACGAGACGTTTGTAGAAGCTACTGCTGTTGATAATAGCGAGACAATAGAGAAAAGGAAGCAAGAAACAATTGTTGAGGCCGAAATTAAGCTCAAAGAAATAAATTTAACCGAAGAAACATCCGTAGAGACATCAGAAATCGTTGAAGCATCCAATTCGAATGCATGCGTGAGCATAGAAAATGATGCTACGCCAGAAAATGATAGCGGAAAAGAATTAAATGAAACGGCAGACGAACGGGATAATAGCGTCCTACCAACAACAATTGAGAAAACAAAGACAACCAAAAAATTATCATGTTTTGATTTCAAGGACGACGAAGAGGATGACACTGATGATTTCTTGTCGTCTCTAAGCAAATTAAAAGAGAAGTATATGTCGCCGGAGAAGAGTCAATCGGTGGAAGAAGAACCACAACCGATGATACCCGAACAGGATGAAATCGTTGAGCGAAGAGATGAACAGCTTGTTGCTGATATTGAAAATTTATTGAATGCCACCAAAAGTCCGGAGTTTGAAAAAGTCGAAACGGAATCGATGCAACAGGATGTACGCGGACTGCCGCCCAAGGAACGTGGCAAACGTATATTCAAGTCGCGTAATCGTTCCAAGATTGCAACAGATGCCAACACTAGTGCAGACACGACTATTTGTGGAGGTTATCAACGGCAAGCGAGTGCAACCGATTCAAACGACGATTTATCGCCTAATGTTGAAAGTGAGACGGTGAAAAAATCGCCAGTTCAGCCACAAGACTGTTTAAAAAGTGAGATGTCCAATGAGAATTCTGGTAATTCGCCGATCAACGAGCAAGAGATCATTATGGAACATCAGGATGCTGACAATATCGATCAAAAATCAAGTTTGACTACGAATTCGGACTTTGAATCGATCGAAAACCAATACCAAACATATGAGATCAATGCTGATGAAATAACTACCGGAGAAAATACATCTCAGACACTTCAAACAAGCACGAATGCAGCTGCTAACATTGAAAATGCAGACCAGCATGATGAAGAAATTGTCTATGCTAGCATACAGTCAGCAGATGATGCAACAGTGGAAGTGATTTCCACCGATCAATATCTTGCTGTTGTCGCGAACACCGAACCAACTTGGACAACTGCTGGCGTGTCGAACGACAATGCAAACGTCGTTATTAGCAAGACCGAGCACGATCTCAATGTGCTAGCAGCGGCTGAAACTCTAATATCAATGCCGACTAAACTATGTACGGAAAATCGGATAGAAACAGTTGTTAGCGGAGTTGATTATCAGGTCGAGGAGAATATCAATCAAATGACTTTATCTTTGCACGAATCACGATGCGATGTTTCTTCCGAAAATGTAGGCGAGATTGAACACGAGACGCTTAAAGAAGATGATACGTTTCGAAATGATGCCGTTGAAAAGGAGATAGTTGTCGAGGACGCTCCAAATAATATGGAAGAGGTAATATCGATGGGAATTGCTGAAGAAGTGCCTTATATGGAAGAACCTGCTGCTGCTGATACTATAAATGAAACGAGTGTTGAGAATCAACTAATAATTAGCACAGATGTCTTGGAATCAGCGAGTACCAGTAAATCGAAGAGTCGAATGGGACGAAAAACTGCAGCGAAACGACAAAAACGAACAACTGATCGTGTCAAATCTTCATCTAAAACAGTTATCAATGAAGGTGAGTTGGATTCACGAAGTCCTATCTCTTTTGAATGCCCAGCACTGTTCAGGAAACGCATGCGGACTTTGGGCTCACCTCTCCTGGACAGTCTCACGGAAGTAGCCAGTTTAAATATTAGCTGCGTAGCCAGCTTCATACGAGAATCTAAATGGTTCTCGTCACCCAACAGGTTTTAGTGCCGCACCCCTAACTAAATGTAGTATCACAATGGGCCTATCTTGGCCTAAGTGAGCCGCCTTTTGACAAAGGGGGCTGCCACTACCACCAACCAACTCTTTTGAATGCTTCCCAAATAGGTGATGGTTTGTGTGACATGAAGTAGAACAAATGTATGTTCAGGGTGGTTTTGAAAAGTAGTTGAAAAATAATTTCGGATGTTCTTCGGCTTGAAATTAAGATTTCTGTGCTTGGAATTTCGGCACCAAACTTGCGCTGATTTTTTTCATATGTAAATGGCTGCACAAAATGTCCCCGACTCGCTCTTTACAGATGCTGAACTCTTCTGCTATTTGCAACATTTTTATTCGGCGAGCCTCCAATACGATTTTTTTTAATTCGTAATTATTGTGTTCGGACGACCCGAGTAAGAGTCTCAATCCTGCTGGATTGAGTCGAGCTCAACGTTTTACCGTCGCAGATGAAGTTACAGTTTAGATTCTTAGACGTGATACGGCTATATTTTGCGTAATGCTCACCACTCTTACATCGTAGTCGACCCTGGCCACGGTTTGGGCAATCCCACCCGGCTTAACCCCGCGAAGAGGGGTGTAGGAATATGTTTTTATAAAAAGGGCGCCACCCGTTTCTGCGCCGGGACTGCCCTGTCCGCGAATCCGGAAACGGGAATAGGATCCGCGGCGACCCAAAGCCAACGACCGAATAGGGAGCTTCAAACAAAGGGAACGCAAAAGCCGGAAACGCGACGTCCGCTTTGCCACTTCACACATTAACAACAATTTTAATTCACTGAACTAATTTATTTCCTTCTAAAAACCGATCTAAATCCTAACTATATATTCTTAATCTTACTTACAATTTGTTTTCTCCTTAATCTACTTCCGCCGCACGTAATAGGGTAACATTTGTGGTCCTTGTGTCACTTTCGTGGTACTCCTCGACGTTGTGGGGGGTTGGGTTGATCGTGTACACACTATTTTACAGGAAACTCCCTTTCACTGATACTATATGGGTGTTCTTCTGGCACTGAGTATTTTTCCCCAAACTGCTGACTTTCAAAGTATCCTTTTAATCCACTCAAAACTCTTCTCGATATATTTTATAACCCAAACAGGGAAATTACTGTACAAAAGTTTTCACGGTAAGATTTGCGCGATCACGACAGCTCACACCGCACTATTATCATTCCAAGATCTGCACTCGAAAAAATATACAAAGTTCAAGTTTCGCCCCGAACAAAAAGTTCCACACCCAAGACGCAGCTTCGCACCGAACAAAGCAATCTTAAACCTAGAACGCACTCCTTGAGCTTCGCACCGTAAAAGACGAGAACAGCACCGTCCAAGCTCCTCACCGAAAAAGATCCCGTCAGCTCGTCTCGCGGCTCTATTTATCAGGAACACCAGTTCCGTTGCTACATCGACGGTCAATGCCCATGAGGTTGCTCACCTCATCAAAGCTTCCTAGCTTTGGAACTGGTTTTGGCGACGCACATCAGCTGGCGATCGAAGCTTCGCGGGTTTGGCCAGAGCGTTGCACCTCGGTGCGGGGGGGGGGGAATGCTGTGACTGCTGCTTGTCCGGTGAAATAATTGTGGCGGTCGTTACCCATGGTGAATTGCAAGTACCAATGGTTGTGGGTATCACAGGCGCATCGGGGACTCCATTGGGCGCATCGTAGACCGGGCGGAGCCTGGATTTGGATCTGATGATCGATGTTTGTTGCCGTCATTGCTGGAAACTTATCAGGGGTATGTGACGTTAACTGTGGTGCATTTATCTGGTGAGGATACCTCAATTACGCGGCCTCGCGCGCACGGTCAGGAACACTCTCCATAACAAACTTACTACCTACTTAGTTACCTAATCCAATATCCTTACATACCTACATCTCTACATTTATATAATTCAAACTTCTACTCCCTACAATCTAATTCATTAATAACCATCTAGTTCGTTAGTAACAATATAATTCATTGATAACAATATAATTCATTAATTGGCTTGATTGTGTGAAGTGGCGAACGTAACATTATTTATCAATTCTTTAAACAAACAGCGTTTACCCGCACGGTGGTTTGGGGTCTTCAAAAACAGGGCAGACCCCCATTTTGCCCTTATGGGTTGTGGGTCGACCACGTTGCGTGGCGAACGTAACAGACGTCTGTATGCATTTCTTCAAATCTTTATTTTACGTTTTCCCGTTGTTTGCGAAGAATTCCACAAAAGCGCTATGCTCTAGTTTCAATAAACAACGCGATTAAGCAGACAAGATGATGATGTTAACGTTCAAATTGCTCAAGGTGTAATAAAGATAATTACACGACACTTTCCTTATATACTGATAAAATGTCGCTCAACTAGTGACCTACCGAGCAAGTATCTTCGGTTGACAAATTTTCAGTCATCTCTCGTAGTTATCAGTTTTTACAGTTCTCAGATTGCAGATTGCATAGTAGTTTGCTACACAATTAGTTCATTTGAAACTCCTGTAATGATGTTTTTGCTCTGATAAGGTTTTTAAAATCGGAAGTAAACCAGCAAGGAAATTTTTAATTAAGTCATTACGACCTTTCCACATTTTTAAGTGAATCGTGAGTGCTAGATTCAATTGTTCTGCGCGAGTAAGAATGCGCACGCATTTGCGCGGTCAATTCTTCTTCTATCGCCTCAGACATTAAACTGTTAAAATCTCTATTAGTTATATTATATGTATCAATTCAGCAAACACACATATTTTCAGCCCCACCAATCGATGCATGCGAACAGCAAAAAATCGAGCAATCCAACTTGATTGCTAACAAAAATGACACCATTGAAAACAGCCAAACAATACCAGCTACCAGATATTCGCGTCGAACAAGAAATAAATTAAACGCAATGCTAGAAAAACAAACCAGCATGTATTCTATGGAAACTGAACACATAATTACCGTCGAAAAACCATCAAAATTCACACTTGATCAAATCATCACCAAAGAGACTTCTGTTCATTCTGAAGTTGCTTTAAACGAATCGCAATCAGAAGCAATCGAACCATCATCCACATATGAAACGAACGAAACATTCGACGCTGACGACAACAGTCCAATATCGAGTTTGGTTCCGATTAAGAAGAATGTGATTAAAGATGTATCTGACGATTGTTCTACGATTAAAGAATCTCCAACAACGGAAGATGTATCGTATCCTGTTTCGAAAGAAAACACTAGTAGTAGCAAACGTAAAAGAAAACGTTCCACAAAAGTCTTGCTTGACGATATCAAATATTCCGAAGTGCACAGCGATGACGTTGATATCAATGTCTACGATACAGTTGAAACAATTGTTTACGATATTGCGGAAGAAAATCAGTCAGAAATAAATGCATATGAATGTGAAATAGAAACGACGGTACCCACGGAGCGACGAAGACGTCCTAAAATAGAGATAATATCCAATGAATTGCTGGGCAATATATCACATTTGACGTCAATCGAGCGAATAGGTGAGAAACAAGTGGATTTGGATTTTGAAAAGCTCGATTTAGCACAATTGCAGCAACAGGAAGAGCATCGTGAAAGTATGACGCCGGTTGAGATAACAACGGAGTATATTCCGGCTACGGAAGAACTGGTTCAAGTCTCCAATGAACTTTGTGAGGAGGAAGAGGAGGAGGAGAACGACGTAATTGAGAATAGCGATGAAGCAGACGGGACTACATCCAGGCAAATGTTGGATGAAAAATCAGGAGAAATGTTCGTGACGAACTATGAAGAGCTGCAATTTAGCGAGGAACCAAACGAACACTATGAAGAGGAGAGTACACCAGAAAATCTGGATGCATCTCAAGTCGAGGAAGAAGAATTAACCATCAACGAGATGCCCGATATGAGCTACAATAATCGAAACGAGCTTGTGGTCATGGACTCAGCAACAGATGAAATTGAGCATTCTGAGAATTTGGTGGACAGTGAGGATAATCCACTTGTTATAGACACTGAATCAATGCGTCGATACGATACAAGCGAAGATGTTGAACATTTCATTCCTTTCAATGAACTACAAAAGGAAAATCTAGAGTGTGAACAGATCGAACCGCAGGAGAACACGGAAAATAGTAGCTCCGAGTTACAACAAGTGTTTCCTGAAGAAAATACGGCGGCATGTGATAATATTGAAAAAACCGAAACCGAAGAGAAAGATCATGTTCAGACGGAAATAAACGCGGCCGAGCAAATTTTGGACGAAATATCGAATCTAACATCCAGTATTGATATAATATTGGATAGCGAACGAGCAGACGATGATGGATCAATGCAGGTTCAGGAATCCGAGCGAAAATGCGAAATGGGAAAGACGTCTGATGAAAATCTATCGTATGCTAGTAACAGCGAACCAAAATCGTCCGATACATCATATGAAGAGCATCAACAAGCTGACGAAACGACTCCAATTAGTTTTGAAGAAAGCATTGAAATTATTGATAAGCCAAATAGTGAAATGGAAAACATTCACTGCTCAACAATGCTTGAAGAGCAGATGCATGCCGAGAATTTATCGAATACGACTGGCAAGAAACGCAATAGTCATTTGAAATATACTCCATCGCGATCATCGCTGTTGATCAATTCAATAGAGAGTATTGATCCATCCGACTGTATCGAGGAAATTGTTGATAACAGTCAAATTGTATGCGAAAATAACGAAGAAGAAATTGTTGTTGAATCATCAATTATAGATGAAAATGACATCCATGCGCAATCCATTGAATCGGAAGTGAGGATGAACGAGCAGCAACAAACTACAAATGATCATGAAGCCAATCATTTCATGGATGAAAACTTTTTGATCCCGGATTCCAATGAAGAGATCATCAATGCTACGGAAGTGACTATAGATGGTACGGAAAACACATCGAACGACAATTTGGAGATGTCGGTACAGCATCAAGAGGAAATCGGTGCAAACATTTCAGCGAAACCATTGACGATAAACTTCCTTCAGTTCGACACCGAACCACTTGTTCCATCGTCTACCCCGAAACCCATCAAAATGCCTAAATCAACCAGAAATACGTATAGATCGCAGGATCGCAACAAAGGAGATAAAGTGAAAGTGACGATCGGTTTGGAATCATCCAACAAAAAATTTCTGACTACTGCCGCCGCAAAGAAAACGTCAAGCAAGCGACGGATGTCGAAGTTAAAAGATCAATCGACCAAAACACCGGTCGCGACAACAATTTCCGCGGAAATACAAGAACGTTTCAAAGTTTACAGTTTCGACGATCAAGTTGATACATTTGATGCACCGAAAAAGTCGAAATACTCGCATTCGAAAGAAAATAAAAGCGAACGGATCAGCACGAAAGCGGAAATCAAGGCGCAAGTTGAAGCTGGCACGAAATCATTGGTTAGCAACACGGAACGACCGAAGCACAGCCGATCGCGACAAGTAAACTTGCAAAATGTTTCCGATGTGTGCATACCGAAATTTCCGAAAATCGATAGAACCAAAAGACCAACACAAGAACTGGAATCGCAAGGCGCTTCAAAATGTGTGAATGATGTCAAGGCTGGTAAGCAAAAATCCAAGGATAAAGGATTGCCGTCGTACTGTAGTATATCAAAAGATGCCTCAAACATTCATGCAACGCCTGCTTCACATAAATATAGAAAGCAAGACTCACACTATAGCTTCGATGCCGAGGAAATTGTGACTGCCATGCCTGCTCTATCGTCGCACAATGCCGGCAAGATGGAATTTGTATCGACGCCCGCCTATGGCGAGATACAAGTATCTACCACATCTTTGTCGGCTTTCACATCAACCCCTGCTATAACTACTAGTAAAAAGAAGTCGTCAAGGACGACGTCAACTCAAAGCAGAAAGGCTAAACAACAACAGCAGCAGCAATTACAATTACCAATGCAACAACAAATTGCTACACAAAGCTTTTACGAATCGTATCCTCAACAGCAGTCGTTTGAGATGAACGCAGAGCCGAAGGTAACAGACGGCAAAGGCAAAACATCAAAGGGAAGGAACTCTCGAAAACGAAGCTCCACCAATATCCTCGAGGAATCTCCTTCTTTGTATCCTGCTTCTCAAATCGGATCCAGTGAAAAGCGTAGCCAAATTATCAGCTCCGAAACAATTGTCATGGCGGGCGCTCCTGCTCTCGCTTCTTCAAACGGTTCGGGCATACACACATGTGCCAGCGAGCCGTTGTTCATCACGAGCAAAGGCAACTTGGTATCAACAATTCCATCCACCTATTCATCGGGATATTTCGACAATAAACAGCGAGTGCCCGAACTAATCACAAGCGTCACTACATTACCGCCGACATCGTTGACGAGTCCGATAACATCACCAGGGCCATCGCAAAGGTTATCGGCTGCTGAAAGTAAATCGACAGGCAAAACAACAAAAAGACGCGCAGCCAACACCTCCGACACATCTAAGGACAATTCAAAATCGCCGGGCAAGTTGGCCGAAATCAAGCGTCTCGAGCAGAAGCCAACGGGGAAAGTGCTCACTGCGCATGGCTTCAATGAAATCCAGCCGATTTCCGTGAACGTTATACACGGCAAGAGTCTGAGAGATAACAGCAATGTTACCGACATGCCTGTCCTGGTTCCGATCGGCGATCCTCACCCGCCTGCACAACGTATGCCATCGAAGAAATCGTCATCACACAGTCCGAAAGATGTCACGAGCGGTCCGTCGAGGAGTTCCAAGCAGATGCGAAACAATGTCGGCAGTGGAGTGGCCCAACAGAATATGCTTGCAGGTAAGTTGATTTGATTCACATAATTTGTGAATAATAATCTCTTTAAAATGTGTCTGTGCTGGTGGTTATTTTTAAATAATGTATTTTATCAAAGCACTTTGTGAATGGATTTAAACTAAATAAAAAATTTAACGTTATTCCCATTAGCTACGACACCATTTGAATCGAGTGGTGCCCATTTAGTGCGAGACCACACCAAACAAAATCTACAAGATGGCCTGGAGCCATTGTTCACTCAACAGTCTGCACAATTGCAAGCGGCTGTATCGCCGCAGCAGCATCACCGCAAACCGCTCCAGCATCAACCAGCTCAACAACGTTTCCACCCTCACAGTCCAGGACACATGCATCAATCGCAACAATATCAGCTGTTGACGCCAAATCAAATGGTTGACCACCATCAAAATCAGCTGCAAATGCAGGATCAGCTCAACAACCCGCCCTCTCAACAAATCAAAATGTACCACTCGCAACATCAACAAATACAAACGGAACCGCAGGAACCACATCAGCAAGCGTACACTAAACAGCCACACGGAAAACGGCGGAAAGCCGATCAGGATCATGCGCATTTGCAACTGCAGCACGAACACCAAATGCATCACGACCAGCAGCTGCAATTGCAACTAGAACAGCTGCAGCAGGAACAACAAATGCAACTCGAACAGCACATGCAACAACAGCAGGACCAACAGGAGATTGTGATTCAGCAAACCGATGATGGAGAGAATATCATAACCGATCCGATTCTGGTGCATGAAGCGGCGAACACGTATCTTGTCGATCTGAAGAACATTGTGAACTTGATGGGTGCCGCGGAGGGCGGAATAGCTGCAGTGCAGCTTGCCAACGGCGAAACTATATTTGTGACGCAATCGATTGACGGCAGTGACGGTCAAGTGAGTCTGGGCGATCAAGGAATCCAGATTGATGGACAGCATCTTCTGTTAACCGATGCTTCCGCTCTAGAGGATGGCATCGAGGTGCCCAGCCAAGAAATACTGGTCCAATCACTCGATCGCGAAGTTTATCAAGATGGACAGTTGATTGGGAACGTCCTGCAGATCGAAACGTCGGATGGTATCAAGTTGGTGGAGCACCCCATTGAGTATCAACTGATAAACAATTCGAAAGCGGCCGCAACGAACGAGACAAACGCCATCATGCCGCCGATCATGTCCGCCTTAGAAATTCCGTCGTCGAAGAGTGAACTTGTGATAAATAGTAAGTCGAATGAGACGGGCCTGATTGGTCAGAACCTGGACGAAAGCCTGGCCGTGATTGGCGTCACACAATCATCATCCGGTCGCTCGTCTCTCGAGCTACCCATCACTATAACGAATCCAGCGATTGCGCCAAAGACATCTCACCAAATCAATATTGGCAACCTGTACGGCTCTGGTATGTCGCAACAAAGCCAAATATCGCCGACACTCTCCGCGCAGGACAGCGGTCATCTAACCTACGAGCTATTCTCGTCGCCCAACGTGATTACGGCATCGCAACACAATCAGCACACGATTTTCAGCGATTGTAGCGGCAACTACAAGACCACCACTACGCGAACAATACCGATTTCAACGACCCTGGACAGTCATTGTCTGAATGAAATTATCCTGCAATCGAGTGGCGGGGCATCGCACCGGACGGGTGGTATTATCCAGCACGGCAACGACTTTATCATAGGCGGCGAACAAGTGTGCGATCAATATACTGTCGTCGAGAGCCAAGGGACGAGTGACTCGAACACAACATACAGTCACCCGACTAGATAATATACGATCAATTACTACTGATTGAAATTCAAATAATTACTCTAAACGTCGTATTGTATTTTTTTTTGAAGATCTATAACTATTTCCAATGCGAAACGCAAAAAAAAATAATTTGCTTGAATTGTCACTAAGTTTAAAGTCTATTACATTTTATTTTGTATTTCATTTGCAATATTCTTTTCTTTTTTGCTTTTTACACATTTTACTGTATTCGTAAAAGTAAAATGAAAATATAAAATTAAGTGAAACGAATCAAAAATCATGAATAGAATGTGTAATCGAAGCAGAATTAGTGCTAATTGGTATTGATGAAGAAGAAAAAATGTTAACTTCAAAGCTCATATACAAATAAATATCCAAATCCGGCCGTTGGATATTATAATTCGAAAATTATCGTTCTGGCTCATTTTTACAGATGTTTCACACAAAAACCTTGTATAAATTCCTTCAAATCTCGAGTAAAAATCAAGATACATCGTTTGCCAACTAATGAAAATGTATTAGATCTTTTTATTTGATGCAATTGAATCCAATCGATTACTTATTGTGAATCAAATCAAACGTATTTTTTTATTTAGAGAAATTCGTACCGTAAAATAAGAATGTAGACAAAACATCTCAAATTGAAAAGCCATGAATTCGATAACGAAAAACCATCAACATCATAGCATTGGTTTGCGATATCTTCAAAAATAATAATAATGAAAAACATAATTACATTCATTGTACAGTCAAGAAGTTTGCATAGTTCCAAATTAAATAGTGGTTCAAGTGAGAAGAAACAAAAAAATACTAGGCACAACAACAAGCAAAATTATATTCAAACCAAATGTTAATCGATCAGCTTTCTAGTCGTCTTCATTGTCGAAATTCTTAAACAAAAATGTTATCTGTTTTTCTTTGGATTATTCTTATTATGTAGTTTTGAATACAACCACGTCAAGACGGCGACTCTTTCAGGCATTATTTTTTATTGCATAACGGTAATCAATTATGTTCTATGAATTGGCTATGCTTTTGTGTTAAATCGCCTCCTTTTTTTCAAATAATTTTGATGGAATTATGTTACGTTCTGTAGATGATAGTTTGGTATCGTGTTTTATATATACATATATGTATAACCATATGGAAAGATGAATTATAATTATACTCTTTAACATATTATATTTTTAAAACTTATATAAAACTAAATATATATATATATTTAATAGATGAATAAATATAGAAATGTGATGTATATTTTCGTTATTATTTATCTCTCAATTTGACTATGTAGTTATTTATAGTCTTCATCATCATCATCATCAATGGCGTGACAGCCTAAATCGGGGCTTGGCCTGTTGCAGTAGATGCCTTCAATTATTTCGGTTTCAGTTTCCTATTCCTAACAGCGCTCTGCTGTCCGCGTCAATACTGTCCTCCCTGTCGATTTCGCTGGGCTCTACGTTACAGGGTGCATATAGGTTTTCGTGCCTCGTCCAGGCCTTTCACATGACCATCCCACTGAAGCTTGCACAGCTTGAGAACTGTGGAAACGCGTGGTATTCGTTTTACAACTCATGATTGGAGCGTATTCTCCTCACAGTTCTCTCCAGTATTAGTCCGAATATTCTTCTAAGGGTTTTCCAATTGAATATTTTAAGAAAATGCTGACGTTTGCGGTAAGTCCAGGACTCGTAGCTATGCATCAGCATAGGTTTTGTCGTCATTTGGTATGGTCGCAGTTTATTTTTCATATGCATTTTTTTCTGATTTTAAAAGTGAAACTTACTCGTCTGAATAGTTACGATATGGACAAGCTGCTAGGCATCTCTATCACAAAGAAAACAACAAATTGAATTGAAACTAGCGCAAGAAAACAGCAAAATAGGTTGGTTATATAAAGAGAAATCGAAAAAAATGTGACTTCTTGTTGTATACCAATGTTCCCACTTTTTTAAAAGAATCCCCCTGAATCTCCCCGATTCCCGACGGTTGGCAATCATTGTATCCTTTCGTTTGAGATACTTTTGGAAGGATCTCATCGTTAGTTGTCCAAAAAAAAATATTTTTTCCCGGGGGATTTCTGTTTTCAGTATCTTTCGAATGACTTTTCGCAAAGAAATCGATTTTTTCTGCAACTAGTTTTACTGTAAACAGTTTGCAAACATTGTGTTCTTTCTTTTGAGATCCACTTTGGAAGGATCTCATCACTAGTTGTCCAGAAAACCATTTTGTGCACGTTGTATAGTCACTTTTTCCCGGGGGATTCATGACTTGCTGCTGTGGCATTTTTGTTTTCAATATCTGTCGAATGACTTTGCGCAGAGAATTCGATTTATGTTGCAACTAACTTAACTGTAAACAGTTAGCAAACATTGTATCCTTTCTTTTGAGAACCTTTTTGGAGGGATCTCATCGCTAGTTGTCTAAAAAAATCACTTTTTCCCTGGGGAATTCATGATTTGTTGCCGGGGATTTCTGTTTTCAATATCCTTCGAATCACTTTTCGCAGAGAATTCGATTTTTACTGTAACTAATTTAACTGTAAACAGTTAGCAAACATTGCATCCTTTCTTTTGAGATTCATTTTGGAAGGATCTCAACACTAGTTGTCTAGAAAAACCATTTTGCGCACGTTGCATATTCTTTTCCAGAGAATTCATGACTTATTACCGGGGAATCTTTGTTTTCAGTATTTTTCGAATGATTTTTTGAAAAGAAAACAGTAAAAACAGCCAAATTGGTTCGTTACCTGAGGATAAGACGCAACAATGTGGCCTCTTGTTGTATAGCAATGTTACGACTTTTTGATAAGGTCAGTACTGTACGTAAACAAACCAACATTTGAAAATAGTGATGGGCGCATTTCATTCCTATGGGCATGTTTAACCAATTGGTTGGCACATATTTGGGTATCTGGTACATTCTTGCACCAATTTACGGTACCCCTTTCGTGTTGCCACTTAGCTTGTCAGTGTTTATAATTACTTTCAAATTGTTAAAATTGTCAGAATGATAGCGATTCGAAATGGTTTTCGAACTACTAACATTTATTACGTAATTTACGAAATTCATAGTTCTCTTCGTAGGAAATAGTGAAAGATATTTTTTTGCATGGAAACTGAACTATAATTTGTGGACGCGACTTAATAATTTTTCAAAAAAAGTTCCTTCTATCAATTTTCTTGCAACACCTAACATTATATTACTTACCATTTGCTCTCTTCTTCTTAGTTCGGCATTTCAGGCGTCAACGTTAATGGATGCAAGCATTGTTCTGATTAAATTACACTGTGATCTCCCTCACCGCTATATAAAATATTTATCGTCCAAATCCCCCGATCCCCTAAGCCCCCGATTCCCCCGATCAACTAATCTCCTTAATCTCCGAATCCTACAAATCCTCCAAACCACAAATCCCAAAATCACCCAAAGACAAAGTGGAAATTCGTTATTATCTTTCGTGTGGAAGCATTTTTATTGATCGGCTTTATATATTTGGTGTATTTGGAATGGAGAAATATAAATTTTCAATCAATAATATGGCATAATGGTTGCATTAAGACTATCTGCAAGATCTTATTTTTACTTTTCGCCCGTACATTATCTCTAAAATAGATATTTATAATAGAGTTATGGATGAAAAAACCATGCTAGTTGTAAACATTCAGTTTCAATTAATATCAAGAATTTTTTTCAAATATTATATAAATAATATATTTAAAAAAAACTATGCATCAGATATTGCTATTAAAACAGAAACATTATCTACAACGTTAAAATTGAGTATGCAAGCAAGACTCTCAACTCAAATGAACCATCTAAAATCCTTTAACATATTTTCTTTTCAACGACTTCTTGTCCTTTTTCGTGGTACTCTGATCAATCGTATCGCTTTTTGCAGGATGATCCTTAAAAATATTTTCTAGTGAAATACCAGACGTTTCCAATATACGTTCATCAACTTCTCCAATTTTACTTTGTTCTAGCCATTGATCGACAACATTGAATCCATGATCATGTGACGGTAGAATTAATCGTCCTGGCTCAACGTCTCTTTCCGCCTCATCAAAGTCCCATATACTCAAAATATTCGCAGCCAATGCATCCTTATATTTGTGTAACGATTGTAATGATTCTTGCCATTTTCCACGTCGTGGTGCAGTTTTAGGTATTTGATCGTCCGCATCATTGGGCACGTCGTCTTCAACATTTAATTGTTCACAGCGAAATATCTTTTTCAATGAGCTCAAATTCTCGACACTTGTGATATTCAACGTGTTTTCGCTACGCTCATGCATTTCTAACAAACGATTTTGCCATTGTTGCATCGCTGCCAAGTTATCATCATTTATTACAGCTTCTTCCAGATCGTCGACTATCATTTGACCAATTATATCGCCATTACTTTTAGCCATCAGAATCGATAAATTTTCATCAGTGTCTAAAAGGCATAGTCCTGAATTTGAAGCCTTCACTCGCTCTGCCATTGAAACGTTAGGATTCAAACACAATCCATTCAGCCGTGCCCTCCGATATGCTTCTTTAATATCAGGCGGCTTCAACGGCAAGTCGGAAGAACTATATATAAACTCGTTACTTTTATTGATATTGTTTGAACCTTTCAGGCAGACTCTATTATTCTGACACACTCGCATATCACCACTTTCGTAGCTGCCCATAACAATCATTTCAACATTGCCAACTAACGAAGTACGCAACATCAATGGAGAACTATTCATCTGATGCGTCCACTCAAGCAGAATATGTTTCTTGTCTTTTTTATTCGTTCCCATATAGCGTCGATCCACTGCTCGAAGGGTATGTGTAGCGCCAATATAAATTAAATCATTAAAATAACTAGGACAAACTATCGTATTATCATCGCAATACTCCTGTTTCGTATAAATGCGATACCCTCTGGAATTTTCAACTGGCGATTGACGTCGATCCAACATATAAAGTTTCTTGAAATCCACAAAAGCGTATAGATTTTCATCTAAATATCGAACACAATTCCAATTGCGACTTTTATCTGCATCCGGTGCCGAGAATAACAATTGTTTCGGCTTTTCTGCCGACTTATTCAAATCCCAAATGGCCACAGTTTTAGTTAGATCTGAAGTGATTATATTTCCGGATGTATTTGATACCTTTGTTGAGCTGATAAATGGTGTCACACCGTTATGCAAATGGTAGCGATATTTCAGCGTACCGCCATCGAATGTGTATAGTGATACATAGTTTCGTCGCCTCACCGACACATTGGTGTTGTTAAGGCATTGAATTTCTAACACTTCAGGATTTTTATTGCCATGCGTAATGACTTGCGATCGCTTTCTGAACACATTTACTAGTTTTGTGTAGATGGTGTCCGTTTCAGCTTTTGATACATCTGAAAAGTGTGATTGTTGTTCAAAAAATTTGATATAAATTGTTGGCATTAGTAGATTTTCATTAAATTTGTACAGTTTACGATAAAGCACTACAACAACAATTACGTACAAATGTAAATCAATCGACCATTTTCAAAAATGTGTTTCAACGCATTAAAGATTGGCCATTAAATAAAAATTTGACAACAAAAATTTCGCGGTACAAAAAAAACCTTAAACTAATTTGGACGTACGGACTACAACTGTGAACACTATTTTCATCTAAAAACTGATGAAAGGATTTTAGGTGAAAATTATTGACGTGAAAATCTAAATATCTGGCATGAGGGGTCTACCGGCGACTCCACCATATTACGGAGGGATGGACCGATGCCAGGGAAAGTCGACCTCACTCCTGCGATTCTCTGCTTCTATCACGGTTTCAAATCAATCATCCCTAGTAGAGGTGACTGGATCATGGAATGAAGTAGGATACATGAATCGGTCGATATCTACACTGATGGATGGAAAAGTTGGCTGTGGCATTTTCTCCGAACAGCTGGGCCTGAAACTATCCTTCCGGCTACCAGATCACTGCAGCGTTTTTCAGGCAGAGATCACCCCAATACATACATAAGAAATCTCAACATTTTCTCTGACAGCCAGGCTGATATCCAATCATTATCCAACTTGTATACCTCATCCAAAATGGAATGTCGCACACAATTGAATGCGATGTCGCTTCTCTGTGAAATGATTCTTTACTGAGTGCCGGGTCATAGTTATATACCTGGAAATTGCGAAGCTGATGCCCTAGCGTGAGCTGGCACCGACCTCCAGGATTATACACTAACACCTCAAGTCGGGCATCCACTGGCCTCCGTTAAGCTAAGTTTCAAGCAGTATTATATAGAGGCTGCAAACAGGGCCTGGCTGCTGGAAGAAACCTGCGGGACAACCATGCAAACTTGACACGCACTGGGCTCAAAGTGCACCAACCAGCTCCTCAACACGAGCCGTGAAACATTAAGTTTAGTCATATCCATACTGACGGAGCATTTTCTCATTGGAAGACATGCACAAAGATTGGGCGCCTCTTTCCACGATTTCTGCTGCAGATCGGAAGAGGAGGACGATCCAACATTTTCTATACGAATGTCCAGCAATATCCAGGAAACGCATGCAAACTTTAGGCTCGCCTTCCTGGACAGTCTCACGAAAGTGACCAGTTTAAGTATTAGCTGCATAGCCAGCTTCATACGAGAATCTAAATGGTTCTCGTCATCCATTAGGTTCTAGTGCCGTGCCCTATCTCTTTGTGGTATCACAATAAGTCTATCGTGAACTAAATGACCACCTTTTGACAAAGGGGGCTGCCACTACAACCAACCAATATTATGAATGTCGAGCCAACATTATTGAGAAGGAATGTCCTCATTCTAGGAACTATAGTGCAAGAGGCATAACAAATTACTTTGTGTAAGCCAAGTTAGTGAATAGCGCGTCGTGCCGTGTCCTGTCTAATGCTATATGCTCACTCAACCGACCTACCATCGTTTTCAGAGCAAAGACAACGAAATAGGCGATTTAAAAGCAACGAATGAATTATATCAGCCTTTGAACATTTTATCCAGGCATGTTTTCTTTAATTTTTTTTGGTTAAAATAATGCGATGTATCCCTTTCAAACATTGAAGAATATCTTTCAAACATTAAAGTGATTAAATGAGGAAGCGTGGTTTCGGGGTGACGGACGGCATTCTCTTCAGGTGCTGTCATTTACCATCCGCCACCAGACAGCACGACCACGGTTAGGCTTATTGATGGATTAAGCTCATTATACTTCAACTATTTTTATAAATTATTTATATCCGCGCAGTATAAAGACTGTCAATTTTACGTTAGCGTATTTTATGCATACGTAGCAATTCTATATAACCATTTATTTTGAGTTTTGAACTTTCGTGTCTAGTCGACAACACCGCCTACTGATGTATAATGAGCTTAATCCATCAATAAGCCTAACAGTGGTCGTGCTGTCTGGTGGCGGATGGTAAATGACAGCACCTGAAGAGGATGCCGTCCGTCACCCCGAAACCACGCTTCCCCATTTAATTATGATGGTACCAGCCAGAAATCTGGAAACAAAAAAACAACCTCCATTAATGTGCAAAAATAGTGTTAGCAGAGTTGCGAACCAAAAGCACACTAGTAGGCGGTGTTGTCGACTAGACACGGAGGTTCAAAACTCAAAATAAATGATTATATTAAAGTGATGTATTTATCGTCAATAAATACATCGCTCCATGGACAGATAGCGCTTATCACCTCGTGATCCTTCCTTACGAGCATGGACATTGTCATATGGAAATGTACGAGTAGTGATAAGTTATTGAATCTGTAAATGCATGACATCGTGGAATACATAATTTAGGAGAATTAAGTAGGTCATAAGTGTTTGACCACCTACGGGGGTTAGTACTACGAAATTATACAAATAGCAAGAGTCCAAGAAAATACAGTCTTTTGAAAACAATCGAACTAGATTCACTAGTGCCTTTCCTTCTCGGCACTCTCTTAAGACTTTCCCTGGATTGTACCAATAATTCGGCACTTCAGGTAATGCCTACAATCGGCATGTATATTCCATAGCCAGTGGCATAAAAATTGTGCCGGTCTTTTCATTATTAAACATTCCCCATCATTATTTTCTAATATCCTCATCATGGAAATCTACAGTCAAGATGGAGAGGACTACGACAATAATGGACCACAAGCACCGCAATACGATTGTACATCATCACAATAAAAACCTGTTAAAGTGCTTTTGCTAAGACGAAAACAACCTATAAAATATTCAAATTTCATATCAAGCATTCAACTGCAACAACCCCAATTTGAATACAATTAAACTTACATAAATTCTGTAGATTTTTTCCACCAGCATGTATAACATACTGCCTATCGCCATATTCAATCAAATCTAAATTGCCGCCGGTAAAGAACCAATCATAACGTCCGCCAAAGTATTCATCCGGTTGTGATTCCAACAATTCCGCCAATTTTATCACATTGACATTGTATATATCGCGTTTCAGGCTTTTACGGTATAATTTATTTGCTACAATGGAATTAAACAAAGAATCACATTCAAAATGTATATTTATATTCAATTTTATTAAATAATTTCGCTCGATATTATGCATTTCCATACCTTGATATCTGTTATAACAAGCTGGAAGACGTCTTAAGTTGTCCATATACGCTCGATAGTCTTGTGTACGTCTATGACATGGATCAGTTTCTATCAATCCAATTGACGAGGTGAACAATGGTGTCGGTAAGGATACTCTCCAATCAGTTTTTTGTGATAATTTTTGCGGTATTTTATAACGTGACTGATTTAAATTCGGATGACTACTGTGTACCATTGGGCGAACTGTATATGTCCTTCGGCCGAATATTCGATCAATCATTAGTTGAACAGCCGGAGTGATCTGGTGAACCGAAAAAAAAAACAATATTTCGTTAGTATATGATACAATAGTAACGTGCTTTCAAATAAATTAACTAAAATTTTGGTGATTCTGAAGCTAGGTTGGTTGATGTGGCAGCCCCCTTTATTAAAAGGTGGCTCACTTAGGCCACAATAGGCCCATTGTGATGCTACAGAAGATTGAGACGACGGCACTAGAACCTAGCTGCTGGACGATGTGAACCATTTAGATCGTTGTATGAAGCTGGCTATGCAATTAATGTTTAAATTTGCTACTTCCGTGAGGTTTGCATGCGCTTCCTGGATAGTGCTAGGCATTCATACAGAAAGTGTTTAATTGTTTCTTCTTCGTCTCTCGATCTGCAACTTCGGCAGAAATCGTTGAAACACCCAATCTTTCTAGGTGTCTGACTATCAGATAGTGTCCCGTCAGTACGGAAACGATGAAACTTAATATTTCACGGTTTGCAACTCCGCTTTCCGTAAGGAGAACTGTCCCAAGCCAGTGTAAAGGAGGAGGGATTCTGACGGATCGTCAGAACAACATCCTTTCAACAGGATGCTGAGGTAAAGGTGTGACGAAAACTAGGGTGGCATATTTTTAAATGATGATAATGATAAGCCCTAAAATACGGCGATCAATCCGGAGCTTTGCAATGGGGCTCCATTGAAGAGGTTGTGTCTGTACTTCTTCGAAACCTTACCAGGGGTATACTGGTACCAAGGGGTCCAAGGCCCCAGGGACTTGTCCCTGCCGGTGTCGGTGAGGAACCTGGTGGAGGTTGAAACTTGGGGGCTGTGGTTGACACCCGAAGTGGGTACAGTCATTTCTAATACAGTTTGGGACCGGAGCTATACGGCAACCTTTCTGCATCGTGGTGCATTGGAGTGCTGTTGCGTTTACCACAGGGGTACCGCTTCCAAAAGAGCGGCAAGGATGCTGATAGGTCCGAATTCTCACCAAGGATTCTGAAGAAGTCCAGGCAAGCTCTGGTATCCATACTCGGAAAAACGGTACTCATAACATAAGTTATGGCTACTGACTGGTACGTTTATGGGGGCTTTGCTGCGAGCTTATGGTAACCCGTGGCTTAAGAGGCCCGTGGTGTTAAGACTACTTGTCAGGCAAACATGTTAAACTCAGGAACGATCTGCTTCACGGCTGGTATTGAGTAACTGCTTGGTGTGTTTGAAGCTCAGTGCGTGCCAAGCTTGCTTGGTTGTTCTACAGGTTTCTTCCAATAGCCAGGCGCTATTTGTAGCCTCTGAATCCTGATTTTGAGGCTGAATTCAACAATAAATATATCTGGTATGCTTTTAAGGCATTTATTCTCTAGCATAATATTTTATTGAGTCTTATTACTTCGGGTTAGTCAGTCTAACGGACATAGAAATTTGTCTTTCAGCGACTGGTAAAGTTTACATGTTGCTTCTTCGATATATAGAGTCTGTTAGATTAGTAGTTCGAATAGAGCGTCATATGTATGCATAGTATATCGTAGGGAAATCATATTTAGTTCGAGTTGTAGCGTCTAAATAATTCAAACTATAGAGACTTTCTGTATCTCAATGAAAGGGAATGGCTATTTCTTTACCATAGGGAAGATTTTCAGATAACGAATTCTCGTAGTTGTAGAGTTTCTACTGTATTTGTTTTTATATAGAATTTGGACATGCCCGATTATGATCAGTGTCCTAGAAACCCATCTGTTGGATCGAAAGAGGCCTGTATTTAAAATGTTTTAGGAGCTTTGATTTGTTTCTTTTTCAACGTTGGGAGGTGGAAATCTTCAAATGATACCGATCAGCTGCTGCCTCTCGGCATGCCGGATTTCTACCGACTAAAAGCACCTCCGTATCCTTCAATCACTCTTTCCATCAATTTTGAGTAATTCTTCGTATTTAAATTTCAATACGTAGTACTTCCCAGACGATAGGAATCGGTATAAAGGATAGTTTACTGAGTAATAAATAATTCAATCAAAATCTTACCGTTTCTGTTTCCTCTGATGCGTCTTTATTCTTGTCCATTTGATCATTGGTTATGATCTGTTGCTTTGCCATATTTTGCTAGCATCTATATTATTTATGTGTTTTGTTTTATGTGTTTGGTGTGTACTATAAAGGATTCTTGCTTCTCAAAATTATCGGAAGCAACCAAATTTCAACCAAACTACCGCGCGACTGTTCTCCCCTTGACAAACGTCAACAGGTTCGATTGTAAACAGTACTCCTAACCTGAAATCTGTCATCGCGCGAATATCCTAGTGTAGTTGTTATCAATCATGTCCTCAAGACTTTTAGGAATGCGTGCTAAATTCTCCAATATGGTGCAGTCCAACACTCAAAAAGTATCGGGTAGCCTTGGATCGACTGAATTGCCGCCACGCTTGAAAGGAACAATGATGGAGAAGTGGTTCAACTACTGGCGACAGCTGGCCATCGACTACAAGGACGTGGTCGTAGACGTCGGTAAAGAAATGCGAACGAAACCATTAAAGGCCACTGTGATAGGATCAGCACTGCTGGCAACATATCTGTCGGTCGGACGTAATCCAGACGAAGCGACCTTTGTGGATTTGCTACGAACCTGCAATGCGGACGTGATGTTGGTACCCGAATCCAGTCAAAATCCAGTGACCACACAACATTTGAAATTTCTGGAGCAATGCTACAATGAGGGAATCGTACGTAGACTATCAATCGGCGTTGCTTCTGTTATTTGGCTGGACAATTATGATAGGGGTGTTGCGATTTATAAGGCAATGTGTCCGTACCTGAAGCCACAATATCTAACGTTCAACGAGCGAATAGTGGACATTGGGTTCTGGGGTAAGTGGTGGAAATTGAATGAGAAAATGATTGATTATGATGTTAATGAATAGTTTGGAGTATAGTTAGCGTATATTTAAAATTGTAGATGAAACTGTTGCTCTGATTAGACTTATGTAATAAATCTATTTAATAATTCATAAATTTCCCATTCTTGTTATTTAAAAGAAAGGTTTAAGGAAAATGTATCTGAAAACAAATCAATTTTCAAACAAACCAAAGACGTGGACGCACGGAGGATAAGCATGCACCATTACTGTGTACTTTATTCTAGTTTTAAATCGGATCTTTAGAAGCTATCCTGCTTCCTTTGCATTTTATCTGCCGACATTTTCGCCACAACTGTTTGTACGGCATTTGTTGTGGCATTATTGCAGTTGCCTCGACAATAGTTCAGGAAAAGTCTGTGGAAATTGAGCGTAGTCAGTTATTCCGACTGCCTCCTCAAGCTGCAAGATTATAAGTTGTTTTCTTTCATATTGTTCACCCAGTTTTAACAACACAAACTTGTTTCGAAATCATTTCAATAGTTCAATTTTGGTCTCATCAAATTTAAAAAAATGTATAGCAAGGACCGGATTTATCGTCACCATTCGAACAAGACGAACTCAAATAAACTAGGATGATAGTAAACAGCTTCGCATTCCAATTTTAAATCCTTTGTTGTCTCATATGACTACTTATCCATCCTTTTTGTAAATTTTTTATAAGAATTTCACGTTATTTTTTTGAATGCTTCCTCGCTTTTGGTGAAGACCGTCTGCACCATCTGCGATTGAATTGGAACAATTAGTAGAATCTGACAGCATCCTATAACCTTAAACGGCAACTGTCATAATTGTGCTCGAATATATGAATATCAACACAAGATGAGTGGAAGCCTGTTCCGCATCCACTCTTGTTTACATCAATCAATTAGGAGCTACGGCAAACTAAGCAAACATGTCTTATTCAAAGACGGCAAACGTTTTGAAGGTGTCATATACTATCCCAGGTATTGTACTAACCCATATCGGTCTTCCCACTCATTGCTTCAGTTTATGGTTACCGTTTACCTCATTTCAGACACCCAGATCATGAAGATCCTCCGATAAAACCGTCAAAACTATTCCGCGTTCAACGTATAAAACCAATGAAAGGCAACACACATTGGGAAAAGAAAATCCTTGTTGATTTGAAGCTCGATAAAAACATGAATGATTATGCTATTGTGAAAAATATCCCGGATATATGTGAACGTTTGTGGAAGGTTAAGCATATTGTACGTATCGTACCAATTACATTTCCTTATGGCGAACCAACCGACAATGATATCAATCACACGTTTCTGAAGGAGAACGGTGAATGTATTGTAACGAAAGAAATTAAGATTGATGAGAAGAGGATAGACGCCGCAAAAGATTTTAGCGAACATCCCAAAAAGTTGGATAGCGAAACGTTGGTTAGAGATTTAAGGATGAAATGGTTGAATCCGTTTTAGATTTAGTGATGTCGATTCAATGAATAAATATATTGATTTTAGTAGTGGTAGAGCGTTTTAAGAATATTTAACTGATATCAATTGAGTAATCCATTAGAATTTGGATGAGTGGGATTGCAAGAGAACGTAAGTTTCATTCCGTTTAGTCTGGTTTTCCATGTAATAGAATTTCACTTAGGTTACCCATGTTATAAATTCCACTCACACAGTTTGTATTGCTTTTTACAAGGTTTTAGTGTGAACCCAAGCTATTGCAATCACCGGACCTATACGCACTACCCCGCCAAAGGCATTATTTATGCTATTAGATTGGCTCCCGACGGAGCTCCTTACGAGACAGCAGACCAAGTGTTCTGCGATTCGATTGAAAACTCTAAATCCCTGGCATGAGGGGAATATAGCCACTCCACCATATTACGGAGAGATGGACCAATGCCAGGGAAAGTAGACCTCACTCTTCCGATTCTCTGGTTCCGCCACGGTTTCAAGTCAGTCATCCCTAGCAGAGTTGATTGGATCATGAAAAGAAGTAGGATACAGGAATCGGTCGACATCTACACTCATGGATCAAATGTGGATGGAAAAGTTGGCTATAGCATTTTCTCCAAACAGCTGGGCCTGAAACTATCCTTCCGGCTACCAGATCACTGCAGTGTTTTTCAGGCAGAGGTCATCGCAATACATACATAAGAAATTTCAACATTTTCTCTGATAGTCAGGCTGCTATCCAATCATTATCCAACTTGTATACCTCATGCAAAATTCTAATAGAATGTCGCACACAATTGAACGCGATGTCGCTTCACTGTGAAGTGATCCTTTGCTGGGTGCCGGGTCATAGTGATACCTGAAAATCGCGAAGCTGGTACCCTAGCGAGAGCTGGCACTGAGCTCCAGGATTATACACTGGCGCCCAAGTCGGCCATTTACTGGCCACCGTTAAGCTAAGTTTCAAGCAGTATTTTATAGAGGCTGCAAACAGGGCCTGGAAGAAACCTGCAGGATAACCAGGCAAACTTGGCGCGCACTAAGCTCAAAGCGCACCAACCAGCTCCTCAACATGAGCCGTGAAACATTAAGTTTCATCATATCCGACATTGTCTCATTGGCAGACATGCAGAAAAATTGGGCGCCCCTTTCCAAGATGTCTGCCACAGCTGCAGATCGGAGGAGGAGGAAACGATCCAACACTTTCTGTGTGAATGCTCAGCATTATAACGCATGCAAACTTCAGGCTCGCCTTTCCTGGACAGCCTCACGGAAGTGCCCAGTTTAAATATTAGCTGCACATCCATCTTCCTACGAGAGTCTAAATGGTTATCGTCATCCATTAGGTTCTAGTGCCGTACCCTATCTCTTTGTGGTATCACAATGGACCTATTGTGGCCTAAGTGAGCCACCTTTTGGCAAAGGGGGCTGCCACTACAACCAACCAGTGTGAACCCAACTTTTTCCCATGGCTTGTATTGAAATTGTACGTATTCTATGATCATAGTCTTTACAGAAGCAACTTTGTTACTAATTGGCGTTGATGATCGTTGAATGTGTTAAACACGGTTGGTGGAATGGTTTCAGTTCTTTCAAAAGAAATCCTCAAAATGTGAATTGCTTGCACTGCATCTTATTTCAGAACTGGTTTATTCGTTGGTGATTCTACGATAACAACAATAAAAAAACAGCTCATGAATATATCCCTTAAAGTTTAAAAACGTAGAGAGTATGAAACTTTTGACTCAAAGTGAAAATTTCGGCTAGTTTATCTCTACAAGTGGAATGTTTGAAGTGAATATAAGGTTCAACATTCCACTTATAGAGGTAAATTAGCCAAAATCTCCACTTGAGTAGGTCGCAATTAGAGTTTCCCTACAAAATGAATTCCACTAACGTACGCTTTATTACCAACACGAGGTAAATTCATTTAGAAAATTTCAAGGGACTAGAAAATTTCTTCCACTCATCGATTTTTTAGTAGATATTCTGCTTACCGAAGTTTCTGTTGTATAAGTGTGTGCGCTACATGACAATACAAAATGAAATCAATCAACTGCATTCGCTGCGTTTTGGTATAGAAATAAAAACAACTTTAATTATAAATTTCACTGTGAAAAATTTAACCCTAAGTACAATTTAGCTATTCACTTCCACTTCAACCTTTTTACCTAACCGTTTACAACCTGTTGTAGCAAAAAGTCCTGTGTTTTTGTCAAACGTTATAAAATTATCGACAATATTCCTGGAAAAAACAACAACAATAGTCCATAAGTGACCTTTCGTTCATAGTTAACTGATCGCAACAACATACTTTATAACAGCCTCATCGGGTTCAGCGCCCAATCGATTGTATTCCGCTCGCAGGCAACTCTTCACATGACCCAATTCCAACGGTAAAAATGGTATAAAATGATCAATCAAGCTCTGCTCAATAAGGCCAGCCGTCTTCAGGCCACCATCCAAATTGTATGCAATTAGCTCAAGACTTTTCTCAAAATCATGCAATTTGGTTTCATGACGAAACGTTCCTTTGCTCATTAGCTCAGTTAGGCGATCGGCTATATCCACACCGGCCGTATTTGATAGAAATAGAAATATCGATCGGCGAAAATCAATACCGTCTATTAAGGTGTGATGGTCTAGTAGTGAAGCAATTGATTCAAACACTCCAGGTGGCATTTTGTCGACTTCATCGAAAATGAATAATGATCGAGGACATTTTTTAATGGCTTCGCGCACCTTTTTATTCAGCTCATCCTGAAACGAAGTGGAGTTTGAGTTAGAAAAATGGTTTATCAATTCGATAATGTTATATGTTTTCGAAATAATGATCTAAGTGGGTTAATCTACAAAAATCGCTGGATGGGCTGAAGAAGATAACAGAAAGTGAATTCAAAAACTGTTTTGAACAATGGAAGAAACGATTAGACAAGTGTATTAAAGACAATGGGAATTACTTTGAAGGCGATTGAAATTTTGTGTAAAAATGTTGAATAATAAAAAAATTATAATCAAACTCCCGTTACTTTTGGGTATCTCCTCGTATATAAACCCATTTATGGTTGCATTGAATTAGTGGTCAAATGTTCTGAAGATTTTTATTTATTTTGGTTTTTATCTGTTGAATGTCACGCTAATTTTGTTTTGAACCGCTTGATGAACGTTCCAACCACATTTAGAAAACAATCTATTAACTATTGAGTTGAGATCAACTTACCTTATAAATTTCACTTTTTGAATCAAGCGGAAAATCAGCACGTCCCACAAATTTATATACGAATTTGCTTGCCAATCCATTCGCATAAAGATGTTTCGCCACAAAATCCGATACAAAATTCTTACCCGTGCCTGGTGTACCATGAAAACTTATCACTAATGGTTTGCTCGGTGTAAACTTTTTATCTAGATGCGCTTTTAGGGCTGGTATTAATTGTTGTATGAGTATATGTTGACCGAATAGATTGATTTCTAAATCACGTTTCAGGTCTGCAAAATTGAGGGGAGAAACATGAAAATTAAAAATTTATGACTTCAATAGCAGGCGAACGATGGTGAAATTTTGATAAAGTCGAGGATTGGATAGGACGTATAGCTGAAGAAATTGTCAAGGTACTGATAGGTCAAGTTGATTCATTCGATATGTTTTTACCTAAAAATTTCCGTTTAAGATATTAACAAAAATCTCTTAGGCAAAGCTGAATGAGGTCAATTTATATAAGAACATATCATCCAACTTCACATATCGGTTGTTTACAGTGCTAAAGATTTTTCGAACGAGGCAGATTGCTTTACGAGGGTCATTCAATAAGTAACGAGACAAATTGTGGTAGTTTAAAAACCGTTTATTCAATCAGTACAAAATTTTGGCTAGTTTTCAACATAATCCCCCCTCCCAACACTTATACACTTGTTCCATCGTTTCTCTAACTTTCTAATGCCACTGGCATAAAATTCTCTTGGTAGCTGTTCGAGCCAAGTTTGCTCGTGAATCTTGACTTCTTCGTTAGAGCCAATTTTTTTTGCCACGTAGCGCCTACTTAAGAGAACCGAACATGTGGAAATCTGATGGAGTAAGATCTGGGCTATAAGGAGGGTGTGGAGGGTCTCCCAGCCCAGTTTTTGAATGCATTCTTGAGTTACCTGTGCCGTATGCGGCCGTGCATTGTCGTCAAGCAAAATAACAACTTTTGTCAAAAGTCCACGACGTTTAGTGCAAATGGCAGACGTTACAGTAATATTGGCTGTTGATTGTTTGTTGGTCGAAAATAGAGCGTCAATGCGAGATTCAAGGGAAGAAGTTGCAATTTCGACCGGTCGTCCAGTTTGCTGTCCATCTCCAACACTTTCGCGGCCACATTTAAACTGTTCCATCCACTTGTAAATGTTCGAACTGTTTAAACAATGGTTCCCATACACTTTTCACATCCTTGCATGGATCTCACAACCTTTAGCACTTTCTGCTACTAAAAATCTAATCACAGCACGTTGTTCTTCCGCGGTGCAATTCTCAATCGGACTTGACATCTTGAACTAACGGAATTATACGTTGCGTTCACAAAATCTTACCAAACAGCTGATCAAAAGTAATAACAAGGATGCCAACTTGAAATCCTAAAAGTTTCATATTGAATTATAAAACAATTTTCGACCGACATCAATTTGTCTCGTTACTTATTGAATGACCCCCGTATATGCCTTAGTAAAAACAAACAAACATATTTTCTGAAAAATCCGAAAGTGATTGCAAAAACGGATTGAGTTTTCGTGAATCTGTGATCAAAGCTAGTCAAAAAGGACCACATTCAGTTCAGACGGCTCCTTCAGCAACTTGAATTTTGCAGGCCTGTGGTTTTATTGGTCACTATTATTCCACGTTTAGCAATGCTATCAAATAATCAATCATTATCTGCAAATCGGTACCCACCTTCTGTGTTACCCGGAATGTGTCCATCAATACAGCACTCGTACATTTTACAATATGAGTATTTCTTCACTGTATCATAATTGTAGCCTAATGCACCGAGCCCCGTAACAACAGCACCAATACTGAAGGGGTCGAACAAACAGGAGCATGCCTTAATCAGAGCAAGCACTAGAAATAGGCATAATTTCATTGTTAAAAACAAATTGGATGCACAAGGAACCGGGGTGTCGAGATGTTGAGCGATATGTTGCAAGCAATTATTTGCATGCAGCCGTGTTACTGTCAGAAATCGATGAGCCAATCGCACGTGTATATGAATAACTTTATTCTTAAAACTTTGGTTGCTGTTTATGTCGTTCTGTGCGTTTATGGTTTCGTATGGATAATTAATACGATATCCATTTTGGTTTTCTACTCAGGACTAGATGTAAATGCCGACCCTTCGATATGCCGGGTATCACTTTGTTGCTTAGTCGCTTGTCAAGAGACAGCTGATTGTGTTTATCGATGAATGACATCACTTCCAATCTATGCAAGGTTACCTTCCTTCTTAACATATGTTCTTGGCTGGATTGCTCTGTTTGGATGCATGAATGAAACTTGTTTGTGGCATTGAACGAATCGCATCAAATGAGCATGTTGCAGGTTCAATAAATCGAAAGATTCAGCAAAACAATTAGAAAATCTGTCGGTTCATTGAAATTGGCACGCTTTTCCCAACACATTTCACCCCATTGACAGTATGATCGTATAAAAGTCTTGTATTTTGGTACCACATTCATCGTGGTACATACTTCGCCGTCTTCAACATTAGCGCGGCACTAATTGTGGTAATGCAGTTCTGTTTATATTCAAGCTGCCAGCTCAATGTGACAAGTGCTTGTTTTTTTGTGTATTGTAATTGTTGCTGCTAAAAATAACAATTAACAAAACAATTTCATCAAACTAAGCACGAAGATTCGGTTGAGTGATTGTAACCAACCGCAAGTTGTGCATTGTTAGGCCACGAAAATATGATTTGGTTTTGAGGAAGATAAATAGGTATTCATTCTTTTGTCCCCTTGTTCGGTTGTTATTTTAGATAATTAATTACAGATTGCTGTATAACATTCAGATTGAAAAGAGCGATACAAGAGGATTGCTCGAAAGAATGATATATATATTTCACTCCAATTATAATCAAACATTTCGTCTGAGAAAGATTTTTGGCGCCAAATCGCATGAGCATGCCATGCTATCACGATCTGATGCGTGAAAGTAAGAATAGCATGTTTGCATATTATGCGGAAGCTGTGTGTCGTTCAGATAATTCATTTGGGTATGTTAGAGGCGTACAATTCGATAAGAATATATAAATTATATCGACTAGGTTCTTTAGATAACAAACTGCACCAAAGAAGTAGACCTTTTAATATTTTATGTAAATTGTTTGGTTGGTTGGTTGTAGTGGCAGCCCCCTTTATCAAAAGTTGGCTCACTTAGGCCACGATAGGCCCATTGTCATACCACAAAGAGAGAAGGTACGGCACGAGAACCTGTGGAATGACGAGAACCATTTAGATTCTCGTATGAAGCTGGCTATGCGGCTAATATTTGAGCTGGCTACTTCCGTGAGGCTGTCCAGGAAAAGCAAGCCTATAGTTTGCGTGAGTTTCCTGGATAGTGCTGTGCATTCGCACAGAAAATGTTGAATCGTTTCTTTCTCCTCCTCCGATCTGCAGCTGTGGCAGAAATCGTGGAAAAGGGCACCCAATCTTTCTGCACATCTGCCAATGAGACAATGCCCCGTCCGTACGGATATGATGAAACTTAATGTTTCACGGCTCGTGTTGAGAAGCTGCTTGATGCGTTTTGAGCTCAATGCGTCCCAAGTTTGCCTGGTTGTCCTGCAGGTTTCTTCCAGCAGCCAGGCCCTGTTTGCAGCCTCCATATAATACTGCTTGAAGCTTAGCTTGACGGAGGCCAGTGGATGACCGACTTGGGGTGTTAGTGAATAATCCTGGAGCTCAGTGCCAGCTCTCGCTAGGGCATCAGCTTCGCAGTTTCCAGGTATACCACTATGACCAGGCACCCAGCAAAGAATCACTTCACAATGAAACGATATCGCGTACAGTTGTGTGCGACATTCCATTACAATTTTTGATGAGGGATAATGATTGGATAGCAGCTTGACTGTCAGAGAAAATGTTGAGATTTCTTATGGAAATTTTCTGATTTCTCAACCAGTCCACTGTCTTATGTATAGCGATGACCTCTGCCCGAAAAACACTGTAGTGATCTGGTAATCGGAAGGATGGTTTCAGGCCCAGCTGTTCGGAGAAAATGCCACAGCCAACTTTTCCATCTATCAGTGTAGATATCGACCGATTCCTGTATCCTACTTATTTCCATGCTAGAGACGATTGACTTGAAACCGTGGTGGAAGCAGGGAATTGGAGGTGTGAGATCGACTTTCCCTGGCATCGGTCCATCCCTACGTAATATGGTGGAGTGGCAAATATTCCCCTCATGTCAGATATTTAGAGCTTCCAATCGAATCTGCGGACACTTGGCTTGCTGTCACGCAAGTAGCTCCGTTGGGAGCCAATCTAATAGCATGAACAATGCCTTTGTCAGGGTAGTGCGTATAGCCCCGGTGATTAAAATAGTTGCAATCCTTCTGACCTTGTTTGGCAGGTTTGCATTTGATGTTATTGCCATCTCTGGTCACCATGTAGATGTTTAGAAAGGTGCCATTTATTTACCTGGTGTACGACCCTTGTTACGACCTTATTCTAGCCTAATCTTCCACCCACTGGATTGCGCAACGATGCCGGCCAAGGATCAGTGCGAAGTTTAAGTTTTTTTGGATGGGAAGTATTAGTCCCATGCCGATACTTTCTGTCCTTTTAAGGCCGGTCCAGACGCTCCGTTTGCCACAAACTTTTGTCTGCGCAGTTCAAAACGTTGCAGAGAAAACGTTGCGTGTAGATAGGAAAACTGCGCAGTTTTGAAATGGGTGCGAAAACTGTACAGTTGCAGCGATAACTGAGCCAGAGAGCATAGATTTCCTTGAAATGTGCGGACAAATCGGCGCATGTAGACGGTATTATTTTTCTTAACAAGACAGCATGCCATGACGATATCACTAAAACTGTGCGAAATATACAGATATCTCTGCACCATGTGGACGCTTTAAAAATTGCAACGTTTTCATTCCGTCTTAAGACTGCACAGACAAAAGGTTGTACAAAACGGAGCGTCTGGACCGGCCTTTACTGGGGGTTGAGAAGAGAATAAAGGAATCGAATTACGATTGGGATTTCTTATTCTATTCTACGACCAAGGTTAATAACAAAACCACAATCAAATTATGGGAATAATCTTCCTCCCTAATCATAAAGAAAATGTTAAAATGATAGTAATAAATAATTTAAAAGTAATAAATGAAGCGAAAAGAAAATCAAAAATCAAAAGAAAATGAATTCATGACTTAATTAAGTAGGAAAACAAGAAGAAAAAAGGTGCAGTAATTAAAACGAAATTAAGATTTAAACTATAAAAAGCATCAACTCACTGATGAGCGCTCTCTATCGACATGTTGCCTTTATTTAATATCTAAACAGCAATAATGTGTAGCGTATATACCAACTAAAATTCGATGCCTATTGTTATACAAACGAAAACCCTTTTAAAGCGACTCTAAATTTGTTCCTTCGTCTGAACTTACCTTTAAAAGAATGCAAAACGTATTATTTTTGGTTGTTTTTACGCACTTCATCGAGGATTATACCGATTGAAGGGCGTCTTCTTATTTCTAGACTCTTTTTAAGTATTTAAGTAGAGTAGCTTTCCTTCTTATAAGTTAGGTATTTTAGTTTACGAGAGTTTGATGTTTATAAACTATGCTTCAAGGTTCATATTGCATTTGTTCATGCACTGTTACTGCTTATAGCTAATTTAAAATAGGTGAATCGTATTAATTCAAACACTTACGAACTTAGATTAATATTTGCCGGCGCCTTTTATAGGACATCTGCATGAATATTATTGTCGTTTTCTCCTTTTTCAAACTATAATAAGTTGATAACGTCAATCGAAACATATTCTCTTACGAAAACAAGCACGCAAAATATTACAAACATCTATTTTTTACAGCAAAAAAAACGATACTAATCCGAGAAAATAACTCTTTCAAAAGAGCTGTGCGCGTGTTGTTCCCCACTGTTCAATATCGAACTCAATCATCAAGCGGTGCAAAAATAATCGCAACACTATAAATAGAACATAATGCAAAGAAGCAGAACATTCAAAAATAATCATACCATCAAAACATCACACGTCACCAGCAAGAGGAACAACGCCAGCCAGCATCCTCCGTACCATCGCGACTAGAAGAAGGCATCGGTAGCGAGTGCATTAATCATAAGCACGATAAGCGGGCACGACGTCAAGTCACGCAGTTGCTGCTGCTCTTAGTCGGAAGTGGTGTGGTAAATCCAGAATATGTCGCTATCATTAGAAAGAGGCGCGTGTATATTAACCGAATCGCCGTTTGTGCATGTTCTAAAATCGAAATTTCGTGCAGAACGATGTGATCAGTGTTTACAATTGTAAGTTTTGTATAATGCAAATTAATAATATGATGTATTTTCAAGGAAACGTATCATTCAATTCATATTCACCGTTCAATTTATTATTATTTTGCAGCACAAAAATACGCAAGTGTTCCAACTGCAAATATGTGGGCTATTGTGATCAAACTTGTCAGAAAAGTGCTTGGGATATGCACAAGACGGAATGCCCTTATTTGAAAAAAGTCTACCCGAAAATTGTCCCGGATGCAGCTCGTGTGCTATTGAGGATTATTTTAAAATTGCGTAATGGTGGGGATCGTATTAAGGGCTACTATACGGAAAAGTGTTTTCGTACATTTCGCGATTTAATGTCACGTAAGTATTGGTTTTTATTTTTGGATGAATATACTTACATATATGAAACGGTTGGAAATATTTCGTTGGCGAATGCTAGATCGTTTATCATTCGAATACACAAAATACTTTTCAAAACTCAATTTAGAACAATTTAAATATCAAAAAGCGTAGAAATGCTATCGAATCCCCAATGTTTCTTGAGAAAAATCAATAGAAATTTACTAAAATTATTTATATTTCCATCGCTTATTTTTAACTGAACTACGTAATGGCTATTTATTTTTATGTTTGTTGTTTATTTTTAGAGCTATGGCTTTTTAAATTCTGTGATTTTCAAATATTTCTCCCAATACTCGAAATGTTTTATTGTTTCATCTTGTTTTAATGGTTTGGTCAAACATCTGCGGAGCATTATTAACAGAATATTTTCAAGTGGGTGTCTGTTTACGTATGGCCGTTTGCTGACGTTCAATCTTTTGATTCATTTCATTTAATATATTCAATCTGAGTTGAAAAAAATATTCGTTTGAATTTTTTTCTTCGTATGCACCGGTAAATAGAAGCTGCTGACATCACTAGAATTATTCCAGCCTTAGCATGTTGTAGCAATAATGATTGAATGTAAAAAAAATACTGAAAGATTGTCTTTTGCTACCCAAAATTTTTTCTCGTGTGAATCGTCTGGAATGGTACTTTCTGAAATTTATTCTACGAATGCTTGTTGCAACTTGATTGAAGTCCTTAGAGTATCAATAAGCAACCGATGGCTAATGATGAAAACAATGGTCACGCCACAATACTACGGAGGAATGGACCAACGCCAGGGAAAGTGGACGTTGCTTCTCCAATTTCCTGTTTTCACCATGGTTTCAGGTCAATCATCCCGAGTAGGGGGACTGGACCACAGAAAGAGGTGGAATACAGGAATCGGTCGACATCTACACTGATGAATCGAAAATGTATTGAAGAGCTGTGGCTGTGGCGTGTTCTCAGAATAGCTAGGCCTGAAACTATCCTTCCGATTATCAGACCACTGCAGCGTCTTTCAGGCAGAGATCATCGCGATTTACAAGGCAGTAGATTGGCTGAGGAATCAGAAAATTTCTATAAGAAATTTAAACTTATTTTCTGACAGTCAAGCTGCTATCCAATCACTATCCAGCGTGCAAACCTCATCTAAAATTGCAATAGAATGCCGCTCACAACTGAACGTGATGTCTCTTCACTGTGAAGTAACTCTTTGCTGGGTACCGGGGCATAGTGATATACCTAGAAGCTGCGAAGCACTGAGCTTCAGGAGTATACACTTACCCCCCCAAGTCGGCCAACCTCTAGCCTCCACAAAGCTGGGATTTAAGCAGTACTACGTGAAGGCTGCGAATAGGCGAATAGCCTGGCTGCTCGAAGAAACCTGTAGCACAACCAGGCAAACTTGGCACGCACTGTGCTCCAAACGCACCAAGCGGCTCCTCAACACAAGCCGTGAAACCCTGAGTTCCGCCGTTTCCGTACTGTCGGGACACTGTCTGATCGGCAGACACGCAGAAAGATTGGGCGTCCCTTTCAATGACTTCTGCCGAAGTTGCAGATCAGAGGAAGAAACAATCAAACACTTTCTGTGCGCATGCCCAGCACTGTCCAAAAAGCGCATGCAAACCTTGGTCTCAGACTTCTTGGATAACCTCACGAAAGTAGCTGATTCAGACATTGGCTGCATAGCCGGCTTCATACGAGAATCTGGATGGTTCTCGTCATCGCGCAAGTTCTAGTGCCGCCCTTATCTTCTGTGGTACCACAATGGGCCTATCGTGGCCTAAGTGAGCCACCTCTGGATAAAAAGGGCTGCCACTACAACCAACCAACCGACGGCTAAGCAAACTTCATTCCATTCTGATCTGATTCTCTCAGTTCCAATCTTTTTCAATCCTTGTCCACAAAATTCTGTATTCACAATCGTTTGCCAGTAATGAATGGTAGTCCAATTGAAAACACAACTTCACTTTACGACTTTACTTTAACGAACAGTTGCAATCCTGGCATAGAGTGTCGGTATCATTGCCGAAAATTTTAAGCCGTTTCCAGTCCATTTTGATCTCGGTTTATAGATGAATTATTTAAATAATTAAAAACTAACAGCCGTAACGGAAACTTTCCAAGTATGACAATGACTCTTCGAATCTTTCTCATTCTTCCTGTGAATATTGGTTCCAAAGAAAGACGCTTCTCAAAATTTAAACTATCTAAACTATTTGAGGTCGACGATATCACAAGAATATTTAGTGGGACTAGCAATATTGTCGAATGGAATTTGAAGTGCATCAGGAGATTGACTTGAATCATTAAATATTTCGCGGAAAAATGCCTGTAAAATACGTTTTTTTTGGAAATAAACAACCATCTTAAAGAGTTCCTACTGTTATTTTTGTTGCGTGCAGAGAAGTGGAGCAAAAGGCACCTTGCCACCGATTGCGAAGCTTATAAGACTTGTCCCTCTCACGCTCCCGAGATACAAACAGTAAAACGGCCTTCTGCTAACAGGAGCAGCAACTATAGCATTCCAGGAGGATGTGAGCCCTATCCCAACGATAGTATAGGTACCATGGAGTCGAAGAGCCCATGATAGATTCCTATCATCGTCGGCAGGATGAGGTCCTTTAGTGGGAAGCTTGTGGTGGTTGTTGGTAAAGTCCGCTAGATAGCCGTGAAGTTCACCAGTACCTTGCACGCTGGCGGCAAACTTGGTAACCCCCCCCCCTCCTTGGATATTGCTTGCAATGCTTTGCGAGTAGATTGTTTGCAATGATTTGCGAGAGTGCCCCAGGGGAGGAGTGATATTCGACACTCAATTCGAATCAGCCTTGAGAGGGCCGCATCTTATGGATTAAATTCAGGAAAGATGCGCGAAACTTCTTAATCTGTTATTTTTGTTATTTCTATCTGAATATTGGACATGGCATGTGCTCAATGAATTTCAATATTTTTAAAGCTAGCATGTGTACGCAATTATTTGTGACTGGATGTTATCATGCATTGTTTATACGTACAGAAATCCTTTCTGAGTTTAACGTGGTGGCCTGACAATTAGTCTTAACATCACAGGCCTCAGAAGCCTCGGGTTACGATAAGCTCACACCAAAGCCCCCATAAACGGACTAGTCAGTAGCCCATAGCTTATGTTATGATTACTGCTTTTCCGAGTATAGGTACCAGAATCTTATCCAGAGCTTGCCTGGACTCCTTCATAATCCTTGGTGAGGATTCGGATCTATCAGTATCCTTGCTGCTATTTGGGAAGCGGCACCTCTGCCGTAAACGCAATAGCACGTCAATGCACCACGATACAGAAGGGTTGCCGAATAGCTACCGGTCCCAAACTGTATTAGAAATGACTCTATCCGCACAGTCCCCAAGTTTCACTGACAACAGCAGGAACAAGTCCCTGGGGCCGCAGATCATTTGGTACCTGTATACCCCTGGTAAAATTTCGAGGAGGTACAGGCACAATCTCTTCAATTGAGCCCCCTAGCAAAGCTCCGGATTGATCGTTGTATTTTAGGGCTTATCATCATTTAAATATATGCCACCTGTTTTCCTCACACCTTTGTTCTGAGGGTCGGTCACAATCCATCCTCCTTTACACTGGCTTGTGACAATTCTCCTTACGGAAAGCGGACTTTGTTTATACGTACAGCACATTTGTTCTGATTTAGAGTTCATACTCATTAATAATGTCCACTTGTTTTCTAGATTACAATGAAATCAAAGCCGATCCGAAACGGATGGAACACTTAGAATCATTAAGAATGGTGTTAAGAGATCTGATTGGTGATTTAATAATGCCAAACGATGTAGAGCTGATGGGCATGTATGGTCGGGTAGGTGGTTAACCTCTGCTATGTACCCACCCAATTTTACCCTTCCTTCCGTCTTCAATCAGCTCATTACAAACGGCTTCAACATTTTGGACGCGGAAATGAATGCAATCGCAACAGGAATCTATCTGGGAATATCTATTGTTGATCACAGTTGTAAGCCCAATGCTATTGCTACATTCGAAGGGACAACATTGAATATTCGTTTAACCGAAGAGATTCCATGTTTGGATTGGTCCAAGGTTCAATTACAGAATACATACCAACTTGATAGTAAAATTCAATTAAATTATCTCTCGTTACAGATATTCATAAGTTACATTGATCTATTATCAACTCGCGACGATCGGCGGCAGGATCTTCAGGACAACTATTATTTCTTGTGTTGGTGCTCGAAATGTGTACACGAACAAGATGATGTGGAAACAAACGCGGCCGCCTGCCCTAATAAAAATTGTGATGCATTTATTAATATAACAAATGATTGTTGCGAGAAATGCGAATCGGCAATAACGATTGAACATTTCGAGAATTACAATGAGATTGTGGAATTGACGAAAAATCATTTGCAAAATATGGAGGAAGTAACGTGTAAGTTCATTTGATGTAATTTATATTAAATTTTCCTAGCATCTTTTGCAATTTGAATAGATCTGGATGTATGTTCAATATGCTTGAAAAGACAAAAGGGAATATTGCATCCATTAAACGTGTGGCATGTAAAAACTCTGGATGCTGCATTTGAGGCGGCAATCAAAGTGCAAAAATGGGATGTTGCGCTTGAATATGGACTAAAACTCATACCGGGATTTAAGTAAAATCAACTGATCAATCATTATAACATTAGCAATACTTTATTTGGTTTCTATTTATATAGAAGATATTACGGTCTGTGGAATCCTTTACTCGGACTATTATATATGAAATGTGGAAAGTTGTTGCTCTATGAAAATCGATTGGAGAACGCGAAGAAAAATTTAATGGAGGCTGAAAAAATATTAGCAGTTACGCATGGACGCAATCATAGTTTATATACAGAACAATTGATTCCATTATTGTTACAAGCTGATGATGTATAGAGAATAATTTGTTGAAAATGAATGAATTGTCGTGTAATTTATTAATTTATGTGATAAAACAATAGGAAATAATTTTTATCCTAGATTTTGGGTTGTTTAATGTGACGTTTCAGTTATTTGAGAACTGTTTTCTGTAGTTTCATTGTGATTTTTCGCTCTATTGCAACAGTTTATTAGCAGTTGTACGATAAACCTAACCTGATTGTTTAACTCGAGTGCTTCACCCTAATAATATCATTTCGGATATAAAACAAATACTTCATTTATTTATTATAATGAAGTATAAAAATCATATACAGTTTACTTTTTATTTGAAAAATAATAAGCAAAGTAAATCATTTCATTATTTTAAATAATACAAGCTAATGCTTTCGCTCGATGATCGGTATTTTGAAATATCGCTCTAATTAAATGTTTAACTTCTTCAGGTTTGAAATGTAATGTCAAAGGACCTTTACCCTCCGACCATTGATCGGTTATTTCGATCAAACTTGCACCAAGAATCATTTTCAATTGTTTTAATTTCGTCCACGATTTAACATTGACATTCACATGCAATGGATCCTGGAAATATACAAATAAATTGTTGAAAAGTAATATGATTCATATTCACCTTGAATATCGATGGAGCTCGCTCGATAATAACGCCACAAATCTCTACAAGTTCGTTGCCAATATTCGTGGAAATGTCCACCATTGATAGAATCTTTTGAATGATCTCCGTACAAAGATCGTTTAGTAGATTGCTCATTGTTTTCACATAGACGGCATGCGGCAATATTGTTTGCCATACATTTTTTAATAAATCTAATTGTCGTAGACATTGACGTATTGCTTTTTGTGATCCAATTCCTAATTCAGCTACACCATCGGATAAATCTGGAAATTGTTATGAATTTTTCATTTCGATAAGTGAAAATATTTCTAAAAGAATAATTACCAAATTGCTGAAGAATATCCATAAGTTGTTGTCGTTGATTTTTCAATTGACTCAAAAAATGTTCGGATCCCAATTGTTGTAAGGTTTTCACTGTATTCTCCAACAAATCAATGCCTTTCGAGGCATATTTCGTTAGCCAATACGCCAAATACATACAATTGTTGTGAAATAGTGCCGTTTGTTGGGGAATATTCTGTAGAAGTTTCTTATGATACATTGGCACTTCGGTGGAATATCGTATAAGAATTGTTGGTATCGTGGAGAGTAGTCGTTGCGAGATTTCATCTTCAACCGTGGATGATTGTTTGATCACTTTCTCCATTAAATTGATGATTTCCTGTTGAAAGAATGAGTTCAAATGAAAAATTCAGTTGGATGATAATTTAAGATTTTGAAGTAACTGCGATCGGTAGAAGCAATGCAATCTAAGTCGTGTTTTTTAATGTTACAGGTTGAAAGTCATATAGACCGTCAAAATGGCCCTACAGGTTGGTTGGTTGTAGTGGCAGCCCTCTTCACCAAAAGATGGCTCACTCGGGCTACGATAGGCCCAGAACTGCACTAGAACCTGTGAGAACCATTTCGATTCTCGTATGAAGCCGGCTATGCAGCTGATATTGAAACCAGCTACTTTCGTGAGGCTGTCCAGGAAGGGTGAGCCTAAGGTTTTCATGCGTTTCCTGGACAGTGCTGGGCATTCGAACAGAAAATATTGGATTATTCTTCCTCTTCTTCCGATCTGCAACTCCGGCAGAAATCGTTAAAGGGAACGCCCACAGTATAGGCAAGACCAGTATGCAATCGTTCATATAAAGGCACACTATCAAGTACAGCCCGCGGTTCTACGGAACAAAGTCATAGCTTTCCTTCATTTATCATATGTTTGTTTTCATTTATCATATGTTTGCTGCCATTTATGACAAAATGGCAGCTATCTACTGGTCGGGGCACTGCCAGACCTCGTATATGCACTTTTCATGTTAGGCGTGAAAAACGCCGTTAGAAACTTCGGTTCATTGAATGACGATGGTGAAACGTCTTCGCTGACACAAATTTCATTTGCTTTTGACAAATTGATTTAGAGAAAAAGCCAAAATGACAGAAAAAATCTCATGTGTTGAAGTGAAAGATGAAGTCCGCGAAAGTGCTTTATCCTCTGCAAATCTGGCAGTGCTTGGCAATCGTCAAGGTTTGCAAGCACATGGTGCCATTTTTTGGAAGGAAATTTTGTGTTTGAAGGCTTCGATTGCATACTGGGTCTTACCTATACTGTGGGAATGCCCAACCTTTTTGCGTGTCTGCCAATTAGACAATGCCCTGTCAGTATGGACACGATAGAACTCAAGGTTTCACGACTCGAGTTTGGAAGCTGCTTGGTGCATCTGGGACTCAGTGCGCGCCAAGTTTGCCTGGTTGTGTGCAGGTTTCCTCCAGTAGCCAGGTCCTATTCGCAGCCTCCATATAGTATTGCTTAAATCCTTGCTTTATGGAGCCTAGAGGTTGGCCGACTTGGGGAGTAAGTGTATAATCCCGGAGCTCAGTGCTATCTCTCGCTAAGGCATCCACTTCACAGTTTCCTGGTATATCACTATGCCCCGGTACCCAGCAAATATATCCTTGTGGAACATAAAAAATAATTCGCGCTGATTGAATATAGTTGTTGCCGATTTCCGTTTTTTTTGTGGCCGTTCAGACAAATAACCATTCAGAAAATTCTTCGTCTTGCCAATGATTCCTACTTTTTTCAATCTTGTAACTGACGTGTGTAATCGACTGTAACCGACTGTTACCAACTGTAACTCATGATATTCATGCGGCGAGAGGAAACGGTGGTATTGGTGGTTTGAACGTCGAGAAGGTGTGATCGTGAGCGGCCATATACGATGTAAACGAGTAGTAGCCATCTTTATCAATAAATGGTTGATAGCGGACAATTTAATCGAGCGTATTCCTTACTATTACTCCCCCTCGTTTTTCACGTGTGATGAACTAATGTGCCAAAGGCCTCTTTTTTAGATCAATAAAGATTTCTGCGACGTAAAGACAACCCCCCATGAATTAAAGGAAATAACTGAGGAAACTAGATCTACTTGAAAAGCAAAACTCGAAATACTAAAACTTACTAAAGCTCAAGGCTTAGACAACCAAACCGAATGAATTTATTAGTAAAAACAGACGTTTATACTAAAATTAACGATGGAAAAAATTAATAAAACTCCAGTGCTATCGCTTATACCGATATTCATCGCCTGGAAATTACTCAGCAAAAATATACAAAAAATAAGTATTTTGCACACGAATGGCGCAAGTGAAGAGTTATGAAGAGAGAGAGAGAGAGACTTAGAGGAGGCGTAGGTGATTTTAGTCGGTAAAAATCCGACATGCCGAGAAGCGACTCTGTATCATTTGAAGATTTCCAAATCCCAACGTAGAAAAAAATATGTAAAACTACTTACCAACGTGCTTTTCGAAATCATACACCTGGGAAACAATGCCGGATTCATTGAAACCTCCGAGTCCGTGTGAGTGTCGGCGACAAGTATCATATCGTGCAAATCTTTATGCATGATCTCAATTGCATTGTCCAAAATATTCAAACAAAATCGATTTTGAAACAATATACCGATTCTGTCGGCATATTTCACCAGTTCCTGATCCTGTTCATCATCCAAAAACGCCACGCTCACAAGATACTCATTGAACTCCATAATATCCATCACTAATGTTGAATCGTTCATTTCGTCCATTGTATCCGGAATCGAGAATACTAAACAATCATTGATGAGTATCTTAAGAAAGTCCTGCTTCAATTCATCGCCAAATATTTTGAATACAGTCAATGTATTCGATATTTTTATGTTAATGTACTCCAAACAGTGCATCACAGTTCCGATGCTTCTGAAGACGGTCTTGTGGTTCGGCCGCAAGTCCTCCGCCAAATCTTTAATGCTGTATGACAACGTCAATATCGCATAGTCTTCATCGTCGTCGTTCAATTCAATCGAGACCGGCCTCTTCATGATCGGCTCGAACACCTTCTCCATCAAAAAGTCGCACAGCCGTTTCGGATTGTACTTGGCATTGAACAGCGCCACAATTGTCGCGTGCAATTGACTATTGTCTTTCGATATTTTCACGGTGATCGCTTTGGTATTTTGAAAGGCTTTCTCCGTGAACTGTACCAATTGCTCGAAGCTTTGTTGCAGCTTGTGCATCAGCATGTTAGCCTTAACGTGATACTCAATTTTGATATTCGGATAGCATTCCAAACGACAGAATATTTTATCGGACGTGTCCATAATCAAGCCTTTTATCCGATCCGTAATGTGCATTGCTTCCAAATACTCGTTGTTGCTGGTGGCCGAGTCGAGACTGTCGAACAACTCCCCGATTTGAAGGATTTTATATGAAACTTTTAGACCGAGCGCCGATTCTCTTAGCTCGTCTACATATTTCAGCATCTCTTCCGTCGCGTTATACAAGTCATTTTTGGTGTCGTTCTCAAGAGTGTCAATTAGATTCTCTACCTTTCAAATAAGACAACATTTCATTGGATACTGGGGTGAATATAATCAACAACGGCTTCTTACCTCCCGCACGAGCTTCTCACCTTCCGCTAGATACAATTCATTCGTGCTCAAATTGCTCAGAAAGTCGGTGTAGTTGGCATCGATAAACTTGCGCGTTCTACTTTGATATCGTTTGATCTCCACAAGCATCTTCACGATATTTTTCTTGGCATCCACCGCTTCATTTTCATTTGTGACTTCTACAACGTCTTTTAGGTAATCCATTTTGGTGCCAACGAATTCAGTGACAACATCAAATGGCTTGTTGACATTTCCTACTGTCACTTTGACACGACAGAACTTAAGGGGAAGTCGTTGTAATATAGAAGAAATATGTTTCCATCAGTGAAATCAGAATTTAAAAAAAATCAGTTACGTTTATATTCAATTCACCCTCGTGGATGCAGTGGCAGTCTAAAAAATCAAGGCGTTTCATAAATAAGCGAACAATCATCTGCGAAAGCGATGCCTATAGGCGATTCGATTAATCTAAAAATTACTACGGATTTATGTACGTGGAACTTCAACGTACAATTAAATACAATTTTATAACATCACGGAATTTTAATGCTAAATACTGATCACGAGCTCAATTGGGGCTAGTTTAGCTTGCAATATTGAACAATTGAATTGTAAGAATGGTACTATTAATGGAAAAAGTGATTTAAAAGAGGCGGAGGTGGTTTTAGTCGTTAGGCATGCCGAAAGTCTGGAGCTGATTGGTATCTTTTTGAAGATTTTTACTTTCCAACGTTGACAAAAAAGGATATAGGACACTTTAAAAACTATTTAAATACAGTAAACTCTCGATAATTCGAAGCGCCAAATGGTTTTCTTGTTCAAATCAGAAACTAACCGCGAAGCCATGGTTCGTTGTAGTGGCAGCCCCCTTTATCCAAAGGTGCCTCAATTAGGCCACGATAGACCCATTGTAAACCACAGAAGATAATGGCGGCACTAGAACCTGCGGGATGACAAGAACCATCCAGATTCTCGTATAAAGCCGGCTATGCAGCCAATGTCCAAATCGGCTACTTCCGTGAGGTTGTCTAGGAAGGGTGTGCCCAAGGTTTGCATGCGCTTCCTGGACAGCGCCGGACATTCGCACAGAAAGTGTTTAATGGTTTCTTCCTCTTCCTCTGATCTGCAACTTCGGCAGAAATCATTGAAAGGGACACCGAATCTTTCTGCGTGTCTGCTGATCAGACAGTGTCCTGTCAGTACGGAAACGATGGAATTCAAGATTTCACGGCTTGTGTTGAGCAGCTGTTTGGTGCGTTTGGAGCACAAGGCGTGCCAAGTTTGCCTTGTTGTGTTACAGGTTTCTTCGAACAGCTAGGCCCTATTCGTAGCTTCCACGTAGTACTGCTTAGCCATAAGTTTATTGGGAATTATGTTTTGTACTCAGAAAATAACCATTTCATCCCGTACACATCCATGAGGCTCATTGCATTTTCGTCCAAACACTGCATAATTAAATAAAAAAAACAGTAGGATCAAATCACTTGGAACAATAATGGCACCTGCATGTTCGCGAGCGAAGAGGAAACCACCAAAGTACACTAAACACCGTCTTAATGTGCAGTGAGAGCTCCCTAGCTAATCAGCGTGAGACAAATCCATAGGAAGCGGGTCGGCCCGAACATGTTAACTAGACATGTGTAGCGTTGATACCTTGACTCCAACTTCAGTCCCGAAATCAGCGCAGTGCTATTGCGCCATGGAAGGTCTTGCCTGACTTACTAGCCACAATTTTGCTTCGGTACATGCATAACGCCGCCCGCGTATCTTGAATTGCCTTGCTCGATGCCCCGAACTAGACTTTTTAGCTCCAACGCCAACGCATTGTTTGCCTCTTTTTTGGTTGCTTCTTCTGCTGCGATGATACACGCGCTACTGAGACTTCTGTCTGGTATCAGCGCATTGGTCTCAAAGACAGTGTATCGGCGTAAAAGTGCGGCGCAGCACTGCATTAACATGTATTGTGGACTAGAGCTCGCAAACGGTTTGGCTCGCTAACGATTTGGCTCCCAAATCTTCACGCAAACTTCAACAGCACGCCATCATCATCACGGAAACAATAGCAAAATTGCACTCATCAAAACCAATCGAATCATACAGCCAAACAGATACATACACCCAATACATAAATCTTATTCAAAATAACATTCATGTATATTCCACTAATACAATTTGCACAAGACAATAATTTGAAACTCCCGGATAATAAAACAATCATCATCGATCATAAATCAATCAATATTACAATATTCCTCGTAATAAATTTTTAAAAGAATATATTTATGAATAGAAAACTCAAAACATGTTTGTTTTTCAATTTTGAATAAATTTTGATTACATTTTATATGAATTTTCATTTGCAACGAAACCAAAAATCTTCAAAGGAAAAGAAACGCAAAAAAAAACTTGCCTGTTTTTAATTCTGTTTTTCTTTTTTAAATGTACATGTGTACGGAAAATGTAGTTTTGCTTAAATATGCAAATCTTACACTGATTCTTTTTCTCATCATTTTCTACCGCTAATTTTTTTAATTACTAAGACTATATGTAATTCTATACGAAAAGAAACTTATTATAAATTGTTTATTAGTTGTTGTGTTTTTATGTTTCCGTTTGAAAACTGAAACTTGTATATTTATTGCAGAATTAAAATAAGACAAGCTTCATTATATGTATTATTGTTTCTGCAATGTAACATTGATTGATGCCAATTCTAATTCAGTTTTATCTTGTGTTTGTGTGTGTGTATATGGTTTTTTTTATTATAATTTTCCATTCATTTTCTTTCGCTTATCAACTGCAGTACAGACGAATATGAATAAATCCAAGGCTGTTATGTTATTTTTTTATTTATTCCTTATTTCTTCAATGTGGCAAGCATGAAAAGAAATATTAGAAATGTTGATTAATAAGCGCAATCCACTCTCTTGGTTTTATTTTTCAAAATGAAAAAAAAAAATAATTATGAACGAACCATGATGAAATTTTATACAAAAGATCGGATTGGATCGACAAAACTCTAGGATGTGGAATGATAGTCAAAAAAATGTAGCTGTTGATACAAGAGGAATTGAGCTTGAAGCCACTCTACAAGGATTCGTATTAGAACAAATGGAAGAGCATGGATAAAAGTTCGTGTCAATCGATCAAGCTGTTCTTTGGCAATGCAAGTAGCAAAGTGCAGCTGAATTATGTCACTATAGGCTTTTGTATGGTTCCAGATTACACTAGAGGGAACAACAACGTATCCTTACTCCAGTTTGAATGGAATGCATGCAAGGTTAGCTACCATGATGTTTACAATTCAATTGTAACGGACTATAACGTTAGCTACCACACTAGACTGCAATGCAATACAAATCTCTGGATGTGTTCGAAAACAAAACATGAATTAAATCAAATCAGAACGACACAAACAACAATATTACATGTGTTGTTGTAGTAGCTGATTTTTTTGGTGGTGGTGGTTGAGTTGTGGTTGTAGTTTTAAAAAAAGGAAATCAATAAGTATTGTATAAAATCTGTTTTATCTCCATTTTCAATTCGTATCGTTTTTTTCATCTTTTTCATCTGCCTTTTCTCTCTTTCTATTTTAAATGTTTCGATAAATTTTATAAAAAACATTACGTTAAGGAATTTACTTTAGATTTACAGTCCGAAGCGGCATCTTGAAGTTAGCGGCTGCTTGCAACTGAATTTGATAGGCTAGACTGTGAATTTTAAATCCATAGAGTCTGTAAAGAGAAGAGAGAGAAAAAAAACAAGTACATAACTAGATATTCAAGCTACATTTGTAATGCGACATTAAAAAGGATAATGTGTCTACAATATAGGAAACAATTTTCTTTTTTTGAAGATGCAATGACACTATTTCTGTTTCGATTCGATTCAAATCGATTAATAATGTTGTTGTTAATAATAATACGTACCGTGGTACAAATTGATTTGTTGGACGTTTCGGACGATATTCAGGATGTACCATGAATAGCATGTGCGGAAAGCCAGTTCCAAAATATGCTCCGTCTGTATGATGGTGTCGCGATGATTTCGGTGTGTAAACATCAATACATTTAGGACAATATGTTTTTACCATAGCCTCACCAGGAATATCCGATAAACCTTTAGCATAATAATCAATTATTAGATATGATCCGCTTGGATATTAATTAGAATCATTTGATTTTAACTTTACCTAAAGGTAACATTGGCTGACTTTCACAATACACACGTGGACAATGTCCAAAATCACCAGTTTGATATTTCTCTATCATTTGCGCAATTCCGCGATTTGTTAAAATATATCTAGCATGTATTAGACCATATAGCATTTCGGCAGCTTGTTCTGTCATATCCGATTGATGGGGATTCTCGGCCAATTCATCTTCTGTACAAAAAGAAAAAGAAAATCAATGATTATCTTCATACGTATTGTATCGGGCAACAAGATACACAGTAGTTGTAGTAAAGCGTATCAACATACAGAGCATACCGCAGAAATCAACAGATTTATTACGCTAAAGAAAGCGACATCAGCACTCAGAAGAAATATTGGTTTTTTGAAGAAGTGCAAGGCCAACAGAACTACACCTAAGAGCCACGCAATTAAAATTAAATCAGGCATACAGTTCGGAAAGACAACAAAGGTGAAATTTTTGGAGATGGAGCTGGTAAAATAATGCATCGTTCGATGTTTAAATTAGCTACTTCCGTGAAGCAACCAGGAAGGGCGAGACTAGAGTTTCTATGCGTCTCCAGGATAGTGCCGAGCATTCGTACAGAAAATGTTGAATCGTTTCCTCCTCGTCTTCTGCCCCGGCAGTATGGATGCGATGAAACTTAATGTTTCACGGCTCATACTGAAGAGCTGTTGTTTTCCACGTTAATGTGTTTTGCCACCGATGATCTAATAACGGTCCTTCCATGTTTGATGATTAGTTCAGCTTCACCGTTGAGTGTTCAATTACTACTCGTTTTCTTGGTTACTTGACCATTCTTGCTACTTTCTAACGATGTTAGTTCCCATATTCTTCTCTGATGCTCTATCTCCTTAATACGGTTCTCGATAATTGTTTTTTTTTGTAGATCAGCTAATTCATACGATCTGTGATCTGTGTTTTATAGGTGCCTCCGGTTTCTAAAACTCTGTTAAAAGCCACTTGGCTATTTTGTATGTGGGTGAGCCGTTTGCTGTGGCAATTTTTCTCAACTCATTGCCTTCGTTATGCAATTTGGGGAGGCATTTGATTCTTGAGAGCGTCGCATTCTGGACTCGCAAGGACGAAAGGTTTGCATTCTTTTAGTACCTTTTCCGTTCTTATTACCGAGTCCAGTAAAGGATTATTTCGGAGTGCAAAGAACTGCTCTAGTTTCAGTTTTTTTTTCAACAAATATGCCGTAGTCTTTTTTGTTCATGATAACAATCCAATTTCTTTTGTCCGCGTTTACATAATAGACATCCTTCTCCTTAAGTTCTTTGATTAATTTTTCTTCTTTGAGCTCTGTTGAGCCGCTTGTTTGTTTTTCCAGCAGATTGCCTACTTATTTACGAATGTCCTTATCACTGTTGTTGCAGAATTTGATCGCTGCTTCAATATCCATCACTATGTCTTCTTTAGGAAAGCTATTTTTCTTTATCGCGTATTCTAGACCAGACTAGACTAGAGCATTAATGTGGAGTGGAGTGAGTAATTTGGAGGAGACGGAGATAGTTTTAGCCGGTAAAAATCACACAGAGAGGCAGAAGCTCATGGGTATCTTTTTGAAGATTTTCTTCTCCCAAAAAAATGTCGCGCAAGCCTAAATTACATTCTGGTCTCCTGAAAACATTCTTATGAATAATCCTTAAGAACAAGCTCGTATACAATGGTGGCCACTTCAACGCAAGACACTTTAAACCCCCAAATACAGTCCAAGTGGTGGAGTGGAAAAGGGATATTCTCACAAGGGGAAAGTATTGGGAGAATAGGGTAAAAGTGCTGGAGTGGAAAAGGGATATTCTCACAAGGGGGGAGTATTGGGAGAATAGGGTAGAAATGCTGGAGTGGAAACGGGATATTCTCAGAAGGGCGGGGTATTGGGAGAATAGGGCAAAAATGCTGGAGTGGAAAAGGGATATTCTCACAAGGGGGGGTATTGGGAGAATAGGGCAAAAATGCTGGAGTGGAAAAGGGATATTCTCACAAGGGGGGGGGGTATTGGGAGAATAGGGTAAAAATGCTGGAGTGGAAACGGGATATTATCACAAGGGGGGAGTATTGGGAGTATTGGCATTTATTCGTTAAATTCCTGGAATTTTACTGTAATATTTTAGTGCTCTTGAAACAGCTTTGTTTATTCGCAGTTAGCAATAGTTTAAGAGTAGAGCTGTTTGCAGTTGGACAATTAAATAGGCCAGTGAAATTATTTTTGTGAATACCAGTTTATTATTACACAATTGGTTTGATGTATTTATTTAAATGGAATTTAGTACCGAATTGTAAAATAATTTTGATTCTAGCCTCTTAAAAACATGGGAAGAAGCGCACACTGTTCTAAATCTGAACGCACAAATTGTGGAGATGAAAAACGAAGGTTTTAATATTTCAGGCATAGCGAAGCATTTAAATTGTTCCAGGCAAATGGTAAGGAATGCACTTGAGCATCACAAAAAAGAAGAAACCGTAGAATATAAGGCAAGAGCTCCTAGACCTCAAAAAACATCTCAATGTGAAAATAAAATCATTACGCGTCTAAGCAAAAAGGAGTCATTTTCATCCTCTAGGGATATCCAACGGAAAGAAGATTACAGAATTGAAGTATCCTCCAGAACAGTGAGACGTAGATTACAAAAAAAACTGGACTACATGGTTATGGCGCGGGAAAGCGACCTTTAGTAACTGCAAAGAACAGAAAACGTCGGTTGCGGTTTGCCAGAACTCACCTTAACAAACCGCTCCATTTTTTTGAGGGAAAAAATCGTCTGTTTTCTTGCATTGCAGAAGTGTACGCGATCGCCAGTGGTTCGTATTAGTGCGCGCTTTCACGGCTGTTGGCGTGATGAAGTGATTTTGGTTTGCAAGCAAAGAAGGACAACACCGAGAGTGCAACAGTGCCGAGTGCAGTTTTCTTGACTCAAACTTGTTTGCGTCGCAAGCCATCGGCAAAAAGGATATGCCCGAGAAGAGGCGCGACGACTCGTTTATGAAAAAGAATGTGTCTTTGATGAGTGCAAGCGGGCAGAACACGATCGACTCGACGGCCTGCATCAGACCCAAAAAGAAGAAGCTAAAAACAAGATGAAAGAAATTTGAGCCCTGCTTGATTGCTTGGCAGAAAAGGTCATTGATGGCTTTATCTACGATTACGAGCGCGTGGGAAAAGGTTACCAATTATTATTTTGTTGCTTCTGTTGCGTCAGTTCGTTGGACAGCATTCACCGTGCGATTGGGCTTTCCATTCGCGAGCGAAAAATCGATTTCTCGCCGTGGATGTGAGTGTGGCTTTCTGACATTTGTTGCATTACAAATTTAACAGAGTCGGATCAGACGTCAAAATTTATGTCAGGCGTCTGAAAGGTGAAGCAAACAATCCCCTTTACACTATTAAAACAATTAGGCACGGCGGAGCCTCTTCAATGGTTTGGGACGCTATGTCCTGGCATGGTGTTGGACCTTTAGTAAGGATCAATGGGATAATGGACAGTGGACAATCTACAAAAGTATTTTAGAAAATCAAAAAAAAAAATGCCGGTTACATGAATCTTTATGCAGGATAATGATCCAAAGTATAAATCCCGCTTAGTAATGCAATGAATAAAAAACTAAAAAATAAATATTTCGGATTGGCCAGCGCAAAGTCCAGATCCTTTAGAGAATTTGTGGCAAATAGTAAAAAAGGAAGTTGGAAAGAAAACCCATAGAAATTTGAACGATTTGTGGCAAACGGTTAAAGCAGCATGGCAAAATATTCCGAGCAGTATGTGCAAAAAGCTTGTGGAAAGTATGCCAAGACGGATACCCAACAAAATAGTAAGTTTTTAACTTTTTTTATATGAAAATTTGAAGTGTCCTATTTTTTTTATTACTTGAATTACTATTTTATTGCATTTGTGTTTATATTGAAAAGAAGAATTTTATGTTTTTAGAATGCTAAGGAGATTATAAAATAAAAGTAGTTATTTTATTGTGATTAATGAAGTTTTGGTGAAACATTGACTTAAATTAAGCGAAAGCGGCATATTTCGGTGTCCACCACTGTATAGCACAATTTTATGGCAAAAAACATATAGAAATCATATATAGAAAAGGCAAAATTATGCTAGTAACATACACACACACACACATACCAGGCTCAAGATCAAGAATCATATCCAAAGCTTGTCTGTAGTTCGGCACCTGTTCATTCAGTCCCGTCAAATTGAATTTATCTTGAATGTAATCCTCGTCGACCTGCAAATACACATCCAATGAAAGGATTCTATAATTGATGATAATACAACCGTTTGCTTACCTCACAGAAAAACTCATTTCCACGTAGACCGCAGAACCACGTTACCCAAGATACTTCTTCCGAGCTGCTCATTTTCCTATTAACAGAGACAGACATGATAATTACCGAACACACAAGACAATGGGAAATTCGTTGTCTTCTAGGAACCTATTCAACTAGACTAGTTCAAATAAAGCAAGATCAGGCACTTTAGCCTGTTGGGAAGCCTTTTTCTTTTCTTCTTCTTGATCTCGTCAATTGGATTGGACGATGAAGATGTTAGGATGGCCTGGGTGAAAGCAATCTCGTCAATTGGGTGTGCAACAGTTTGCAGCCCGGCTGGGTGGTTTGATTTATGCGTTATGTGGTGCTGGCGGTTGATGGTGGTGGCTATTATTTGTTCCGGGCAGCAACGAAAAATATTAACCGAAATAATCGCAACAAAAAAATATTCGGGGGCGGGAAGTTAGAGAAGCTTTTTATCTGGTTCGCGACAGGCCCGGTACTGGTTAATGGGAACAAAATGCATTTCCGTCCACGGAAACAAAAGGATTATATAAAATTCGAAGTACTTTTGACGTTTGCCCTCGATGCGTCTCGCTGGCAACAACGATCGCTCAACTGCCCGTTCATCTAAGGCGCCCGTGCTCTAGCCGCGACGGATTGCTAGACACCGATCACTGCCTTAGGTAGCTAGCTGGAAGGGTTGGGTTTCACGCAAATCGGATTTGTTAAAGCTGTAGCTTCACAAGGTCCGGGAAATCGGAAGAAATTCGCTGCTATCGACGAGATGTCAGGCAGACAGCTCGGACGTGGAGTGCAGATGTCGCCACTGCACACCTACTTGATTCGTTCACGCGCCTCCCGCGAAGTGAAAGTCTACTGCCTAAAGACTCATTCCCAAACGGAGGGATGGTGGCAAATGTCGAGCTAACTAATATGCCACAGAATTCCACGTTCCCTCTAATTCATGATTGCTCGTGGAAAACAAAACGATTCAACACAAGTCGCGGTCGCCGCCGCCGCCATCAATGGCCGAAAGTCAAACGATCGTTGATGTTCGTGCGCCGTCAAAACGGATTGTTCGCAGCGACAACCATCATTCGCAAAATCCACCCAGCCGCAACATTCACTACGAATTTGTTGGCTTTCCAGTCAATTCGGCACGTTCAGGATAGATTGCTTTCAACGGGAACACTTAACAAGATAACAAATTACCGATTTTTATCAAATGCTGAGCACTTTTACGGCGAGAATTATTGACACTCACGCGGAACGCAAAATGCCTAAATTTTACTATACACACCTTCGGCAAGGCTCGGCGATAGTGGCGACCAGCGGACAGAATTCCAGACAGAGTGGTGAATTTTAGACAGCGATTTCCCAGTATGTCCAGTTGGGTTTGATGGTTTGCGTCGCGAATGATGTGAAAGGCAGAATCACGTGGAAATGGGGTACATAATCAAACATTATTTATTTTATCATTTATTATATAATATTATTTATTACGTCTGTTCGATCATCAAGGTAAGAAAATAAAAATAAAAATATTTTTCATTCCAGTCATGCACTAGTTTTTTCCAACGTTTGTTGGTGAAAATCTTCAAAAATATACCGAATCACCTTCTACCCCTTGGTAGGCCGGTTTTCTATACTAGTTATATAGACAAGACTTATCTACCGACTAAAACCACTTGCGTCTTCTTTAAATCAATCTCTCCATCAATTTTAATGAATTGTTAATTTTTAGTCTGGCTATTGCAGATTTGGCTATTGAAACCTGTAGTACATAACGCAAACTTGACCCCTACTGAGCCCCAAATGCATCCACTTTTTTAAAAAAAATGAGCAACTGCAATTGACGGTTATTTGTATTATAACAATCGGTTTAATTAACTAGCAGTGAAAATATTTTTTCCGAATTGAAATTAACGAATTTGGGAGGCATACTAAGCTCAATAACTAAAGCATTATTAATAAGATTTGACGAGAAAATAACTGCTAAATTGAAGTTAGCAAGTTACAGCGGTATCCAATTCCTGCATCCCCCTCAGCTGACCATCTGACATTACCATCTTCTATCCGAACCGTTGTCAAATGTCAGTAGCACGTTTCTTTCTGTTTGTTGTGATCCCGGATCGAATTTCACTACGCTAAACTATCATCCCCAAAAGGACGAATGTCCTTCGCCCAACAACTCCAAAAATGTCTACAAAAGTGAAACAATCTCCGCCAACCACGAAAAAGCCGAAAAAAGCAAGTCGTTATTTCGATAGCACCACCATCCAAGATGGTGAAAATCATACCGAAAATCAGAAAATCGTACCGAAACCGAGAAGAAAACCAAAAGCCTTCACCACCAACCTCTATAAAGTAATACTACAAGAGAAACATTTAGGATACGCGCGAGGTAGAAAACAATTGGATGGAGCACATAAAAAACCGAAAATCGATAGCAGATTGCTTGCAAAACATTCGCGCGGCCCGAACGCAAGTGCGGATGGTGTGAAAACGGATTTTTTCAAGGAAAAGTTGAAGAGGAGAGAAGTGTATTTGGAGTACGCAACGGAACAGGCAGCACGTGCTGAACTTCTTAAAAATGAAGTGGAAGGGTAGGACGGATGAATTTCAAATGCTATTCGTTCATTCGTTTCAATATTTGCTTCTGTTCCAGATTTATCGAAGCTGACGAGAATGAACGAACTCTGGATTACAGACAAAGTGAAATTGTTAAAAATGTATGTATGAAAACACCCGTTTTTCCACTAGTTTTGCGATGGGTTTATAACTCTTGAATCTACAGGATTAATTGAGTAAATTATAGCATAGAAGAGAGTCATGAGGGCATTTCTGCACAGAAACTTCTCCAAGAGGTGCGTTTGGCCTTTCTGATGAGCATGTGAACTCCTTCAGTTTTATTTTTTAAGAAGACCAGTCATTGGACTCTTTAGACTTGCTACATTCCTTCCGCAGCTCCGCAATGTCACTATTCCACCACCCTATGGGGGCTTATACTTCCCCCCAGGCTTTGTTGGATTACATGCAGACCTTGCTGCGTCATTGAAGGCCAATGTAAGGGTTCCAACGGCTTCCTCAAGACCGCATATGTCTTCAATCTCTGGTGGTCCGCCTTCAAGCGCAGACTCGAATACTGATTGGTATTTGCCCCAATCCATCCTCCATTTGTTAATGAGGGTTGGATTTGTCGGAGGGTCAAAGGCCACATCGAACATTATGTATAGATGGTCGGAGGACGAGCACTCTTGTGATACGTGCCATCCCTTGATAGCCTGGTACAAGTGCTCGTTCGTCAGATTGATGTCCAGAACCTCTCTACGGCTTGCCATAATAAAGGTAGGATCCTCACCTTTGTTAGCTAGGTAGGGCTTAGTCATGCAATAAAATGAATTTCAATTTGCTACCCCAAATACGATGATGGGGCATTGGCGTTCGCCCCGATTCAAGGAATGCCTCTTGCAGTGGCTGCACTTGTAATTCTCTGCAGGCTAGTAGAAGGTGGCAGAACATCATGTGCCATATAGCAGGAGACAGCCCAAAGGGGTTTGGACTGCCTTTCCATTGCTATGACAACGGTGTCCTGGTCACTGAAATTATCCAGGTTTAAAAACTTCAAGCCTTCCTTTATGATTATGCAAGCTCTCGGTTTACCTGTTGTATTGAGGGATACTGTATTGCATCCCTTCATGTTGAGCCCGCAAACCCGGCTTCCTACAACACAAGGTTCCTGGGCCAGTATTTGCTACTCCCCTTTTTGGGCCAGGTGGAGGAGCAGTGCGGCGGATGCGGAGACGTGTATACCTTCTAAGCCATTCGGAGAAACACCTCAATTTCTTAATGAAATCCAGGAAATAGTTCATTCTTATAGTTCTTAGCTCATTTAGCTCCGCGAAAAAGAATGCTTCTGTCTCCTGGCAGCCAAAGCTGGACGTCTTTACAAAAGGTGCTCTATTGAGAGAACCATCAGGAGTTGCCACTCGAAAAGAATCTTGTGGTATGAGACGGATGAAGTATCCAAGGAGTAGATCATTACCACGGGTGTGCCGCAGGGCTTTCCTCCTGTAGAATGTAATATTCGATGACGTCTTTCGCCTCCAAGTTCCACGACAGGCAACAATCATCGGCTTTGAGGATAACATCGCGCTAGTAGTGAGAAGTAATCCACTTGAAGATGTCGAGTTGTACGCCAGTTGATCGGTTTATTCCGTCAAAAGGTGACGAACATCAGGAAGGCCAACCCTACCGATGTAGCCAGCTCCAAAGCTGGCAGAGCAAAAAACGACGATGCGGTACTCATCACAAACAGACGAATGAGAAGAACGGCTGTGATTCGAGTGGATGGCAATGAAATTTCTTCAGGACTGGCCATCAAATAGCTCTTGGCGTGATGCTGGACAGTAGGCATAGCTTCAAAACACATGTGTCCTTTGCAGTCGAAAGAGCGACGAAAGTAAATATTGCTTTACCCAGGATTGTGCCAAACATTGATGGGCCCAAGCAGAGTCGCTGACTCCTCTTATCGAGAATCGTGAGCTCCATATTGCTATATGCGGATCCTGTCTGGAAGCTAGAATGCAGAACATAATAAACCCTCTTTATAGGATGAGTCCTCTGAGAGTGTGCAGAAGATATAGAATCCATGGCGGATGAAGCAGCGTATCTCATCGCAGGTATGCCTTCAATTGAGATCCTCGTGAGCAAAGTGCGGTGGCTGTATGATATACAGATGGAATATCCGGAGGATAGGAATACAGCCAGACGAAGTGTAATACTCGAAAGGTGGCACCTACAATGGACCAGCCCAAAAAAAGATCGATGGGCACAAATTTTCATCCCCGACGTTTTCGCGTGAGTTGAAAGAAGAAATAGCGACACCACTTAGAATCTATCCTAATTTTTTGAATGGGCATGGGCACTTTTGACTGAATTTAAAAGGATGCGTGCCTTTGGAGTTAACCGGCAGCTCTATTAATTATGTTCTACTGAAAAACTTTCGATCAATCGTCGCAAAGATTCCATCATTGAATACAATCTCATTTTCCCTTCCAGGTGGACATAACAGCCGCCACAAAACACTTTAACCTCGCGTTAGAATTCGGTCCGTATCGTCTGCGCTACACGAAAAACGGTCGCCATCTCCTGTTGGGCGGTCGACGTGGCCACGTTGCGGCAATCGATTGGATCACCAAACGGATCCATTGCGAAATGAATGTGATGGAGGAAGTCACAGACATCAGTTGGCTACACCTAGAAACGATGTTTGCTTGCGCACAAAAGAACTGGGTGCATATCTACGATAAGAAAGGTACCGAACTGCATTGTATCAAGCGACTGTATAATGTGAATCGTATGGAATTTCTACCGTATCACTTCCTATTGGCAACCGGTAGCTCGACAGGATATCTATCGTGGCTGGATATCTCGATTGGTGAGATTGTCGGGCAATACAACTCGCGATTGGGCGATATTCGAATCATGTGCCAGAATCCATACAATGCGGTCATATGCGTCGGCGGGAGCAAGGGTGTTGTCTCGATGTGGTCGCCTAAAATGCGAGAACCACTTGCCAAAGTGTTGGTTCATCCGACACCAATGACTGCCGTGGCAGTCGATCCAAAAGGCATTCATATGGCGACCTGTGGGCTCGATCGCAATTTGAAAATCTGGGATGTTCGAAAGCTGAGCGGACCGGTGACCGTGTACAAGTGCGGAATGGCTGCCAATGAGATCAACATTTCGCAACGAGGAGTTCTGGCCTTTTCTTTTGGGAATGTATGTGAAATCTACAAAGAGACAATTACTGAAAATGAAAATCCCACGCCATATTTACGAGAACGCATCGCGGACTATGTGTACGGTCTTCGATTCTGCCCGTATGAAGATGTGCTCGGCGTGGCAACGGGCAAAGGATTCACATCGCTTCTAGTGCCCGGTTCGGGTGAACCGAATTTCGACGGACGCGAAGCAAATCCATTCCAAACAAGGAATCAACGTCGTGAAAACGAAGTGCATGCTTTGCTTGAAAAAATCCAACCCGACATGATTAGTTTGGATCCAAATGAAATTCTTGGCGTTGATGTGGAAACGCTCGAGGATAAGGTCAAGGCGAAAAAATCGTTGGTATTTTTGAAAACACCAAAAATTGATTTCAAATCACGACGAAAAATGAAGGGCAAAGGTGGTTCGGTGAATGCGGCACGAAATAAACAAATCGTAAAGGATACGATGAGAAAGGTACGTTGATTGATGTTTGAATGATTATTATTTTGCGAATGAACTTAAAATCAATTCATTGGATATTTTCAACAGGAATTCATCAAGGATGTGAAAAAAGTACGTGATAAAATATTCAAAGATCATGTCGAGAAAGAAGCTGGCTCGGAAGACTTCATATCATTGGATTCGGGAAAACCAAACGTTTTAGATAGGTTTAAGCCCAAGCAGAAGAAGAATATAGTATAGGATTGGAGCAATTATTGATGAGTTTCAATTCATAAGCAATTTGAATTTGTGCCACCTGCACATTACTTTTATGCAATTACCATAGGAAAAATCACGGGGTCAGATCTAGAGACGTGGCTCGACATGGGATGTCATCAAAGTGACTGGAAAAAATTTCCGAAGCATCAAGTGTCGCACCTCCTGTTGAAACAATGTATGTCACGGAAACCAGAGATGCGGTGGCAGCTCCGTAATCTATTATAATGCGCCCATAATTTTCACAGCTCAGATGTATCTGGATCTCTGGGATTTTCATATAATACGGCCCGATTATTCTTTGCTTGGATAAAATGCATCTCTTAGACAATCGAACGGTTATTAGTGTTTCAAGATTGGAGTAAAAGTTTTTGCCGCCTAGGAGCGACAATTTCTTTTTGTCGTGCCAATTTCGGCACTCGCTAGCACCGTTTCACAAATTGTTTTTGCATAAATTCAAATCATTTTCTACAAATTTTTGCGTCACCTAAATTTAAAAAGGATAAATTTCCGGTCTGTGTTTATTATTTCTTGAATTGTTGATTTCAGAAGTCCTAAAGAAGTGACTCTTTCTTTCGATGAAGTCGTGAATTTTCACGTATGTCTCGTTTTGTATGTTATGAAGAGAGGAGTGATTCTTTGCTAGGTATCGAGGCATAGTGATAAACCGGGAAACTGCGAAGCAGATACCCTAGCGAGAGCTGGCACTGAGTTTTAGGAGTATACACTTACCCCCCAAGTCGGCCAACCTCTAGCCTCTATAAAGCTAGGATTCAAGCAGTATTACGTGGAGGCTGCGAATAGGGCCTGGCTCCTCGATCAAACCTGTAACACAACCAGGCAAATTTGGCACGCACTGTGCTCCAAACGCTCCAAGCAGCCCTTCAAGCCGTGAAACCTTGCGTTTCATCGCTTCCGTACTGACGGGACACTGTCTGATCGGCAGACACGCAGGAATATTGCGTGTCCGTTTCAATGATTTCTGCCGAAGTTGCAGATCAGAGGATGAGGAAGAAATAATGCAACATTTTCTGTGCGAATGCCCAGCATTGTCCAGGAAGTGCATGCAAACTTCAAGCTCGCCTTTCCTGGACCACCTCACGGAAGTAGCCAGTTTAAATATTGGCTACATAGCCGGCTTCATGCGAACAACCAAATTGTTCTCGTCATCCCACAATCTCACAGGTTCTACACAGCCGCCCTTATCTTTTTGTGGTATCACAATGGGCCTATCGTGGCCTAAGTGTGCCACCTTTTTGATATAGGGGGCTGCCGCTACAACCAACCAAGAGAGGAGCGCTTAATGATCGGCTGTGCTTTGCTCGACAAAGTTTCACGGAACATCTGCACCCACGATCAATTTAAATTTACACTCGGTTCACGACTTACACATCGAGTGTGGCAACAAGAACAAAAAACATTTTAGAGAAAGTATAAACGAATCGTAGCAGCCAGGATATCAAACGCCTAAGTTTTCCGGCCCAATGTGCCATAGCGATTGACAAGTCTGCAGAATCCGTCTCAAATTATGCTAACTCTGCCGGTTTCTTAACTTTCTTCATGCGATATTCAAGTTTTTAAAAAGGAAAATGCTACCGCTGTACTTCCCGTGCTATTCGATAGCCAGGCAGCGATATATGCTATAAACTCTTAGACAAGTGGACCGAAAATAACCTGAGAATGACCTAAAAATCTTATCGACCTTGTAATGAAAAATGATTTAACACTGGTGGGTACCAGAACACATGCTTAAAATGGAAACTTAAAAAACTAATAGCTTCGCAAAAACTAGAATGAAGAATGTATTCGTAGGTTTTGTGCTATTTTTCAGAGAATTGAAGGAACATTCTGCTTTTACACTTGCCATTCCTGATGTAACTAGATTTGTAAATGAGTACTTGGATAAGGGCCACTACGTTGCAGCAATTTTCGTGCATTTAAAATATGCCTTCGACACAGTTACACATGAAACTTTAATCACCAGGCTGAAAAGCAAATAAATTACTACACAGTTACTCGACGGATACATTTCAAAATACACTAATTGGAGATCTCAAAAGCAAAACTGCTAAAATTAGCAAAGGTGTTCCGTAGGGCTCGATCCTAGAACCAACGCTATTTCTACTTTATATCAACTCCATTAAAAAGCAGACCTTGTACTCAGGCAAATCTAATCTCGAAATTGAACAAAAAGTGAATACTGACCTGGACAAGTATTGGCATTGGCTTCTCCAAAGCAGATTGACAATAAACGCGGCGAAAACAAAATATATTATTTTCAAACAAAAGAACAAGACTGACATACAACCACACATAAAAATCAATGACATGATCCTCCAGAGAATAGAACAAATAAAATATCTAGGACTTCTAATAGACGAGAAACTATCATGGAGTCCACACATAAATGATCTAAGGAAAAAACTGGCTGTCTTCATTGGTCTTTTACGTCGCTTCTACTTCTTTTCAAAGAAAAAAAAATCCAAATTATGTATGTGCACCTCCTGTCCAAAATTTCCTACGGCATCTTGAATTGGAGCCAAACTTCTAAAGGTAACCTCATGACCATCTCCAGACTAAACTAGTAACCAAGGCGTATAAAACTATTTCCAATCTTCCTATGCTAACTCCAACGAGCGAAGTTTACAAAACAGCCCAAGAATTAAATTTACAAGGCATGATTTCCATGGAAAGAGCTTAATTCATACATAGGAATTTACACCGGAATCAATACAGCACCGTGAAATTAGATATAATGGGGGGGGGAAACACTTACAAAATGAGAAGCACGAATAATGTAGCTGTCGCATTCGCCAGAACTGATCGACTAAAAGAAGACCCCTTCAACAAAGCAGCTAACTTGAAATATAAATATAAAAATATAAATATGGTGAATTACTGAAAATTGATGGAGAGAGTGATTGAAGGAGACGGTTTTAGTCGCTAGAAATCCGGCATCAGTAGCTGATCGGTATCTTTTGAAGATTTCCACCTTTCAACGTTGAAAAAAAATAAAGAGCAATTTTAAGTGTTTCAAATGGAAATGACTACGACTCATCGGTTCACTATCCACACGTATATTAAGTTGTTCATACGCTAAGTAATTAAATCGACATCCTCTGGGAGTCAGGGCGGTAGGACACTTCGAGACACAACAGTGCTGTGTGCCGGGATACTTAAATCTGGCTGCCTCCACAATATATTAACTTGGAAACTTCATCGTTGTAATTTCAGCATTGATTTACGCTTTTTCGATGACTGCAACATTTGAATCTAAAATATTCGCAACCAAAACAAAATTCAACATAATTATTATCAGAAAAGATACTCATTTATTTTCGTATAAAAAAATCCCATAATTTATTCACTTAAATATACTCGTATAATATTCTTCTTCCAAATCATATAAATCTAATGCCATTTCATCGCGCAACGTTGTCAACTTCTTATCACATTCCACTTGGGTGCTACGAAACAATTGTGAATTTGAGGTGATTGCTTCATTCACCGAATGAAAATCGTTTAGAATTAAATACTGTTTGATATCGGAGACTAGTTTCATTAGCGATTCGCCGGCCCGTACTAAAATTAGAATACAAAAAACATCATTATCAAAACGGTTCTGTTAGCGTAATCTTATTGAGATAATAATAGTCATGACGATGAGAATGCATATGCATATGTTAAAAATAATTGTGATAATTTGTCTTACCGATATTCGCGGCACGAACTTGCATCTCATACGTGTCCTGTTCGCATTGGGTGATTTTTGATAGCTGCGAATCACCTTCACCTTTTGCTAGCTTTACAATTTCTAAAATATATGAATAAATTTTTGATAATCAAGCATGACGTGGTGTTGGTGGCATTTTCAAAAATTTGTTGACTGATAATTGTTGTCAGGTGTGAAGAAATTATATGAGTTCATTATGTTTATTTATTTTGTAAGACGATTTAGATTAATAATAATAAGATCCAAGCATTGCGGGTGAAGTACACCAACATTTTTGACCAGAAAAGTTGTATTGACTTCAACGGGTGAGGCAGAAAAAGGATGCAGACCTTACACAGGCATCGATCAGCGCATGCCGAGAGGCAAGAGCTAATCGGTATCTTTTGAAGATTTCCATATTCCAACGTTGAAAAAAAGAAATGGGTTTATTCCTTTCTGAAGAAAAACAACGAGAAATGCCATTTCTCATTCACTAAACTGATGGATACAATCAAATGGGAATTATAGGTTGAACGAAGGACAATGGAAGCCTGTTTGGTGACCGGGTGCGAAGAAGAGATAATTTTAGTGGGTATAGGTCTGTTTCAGAAACATGGGATATAAAATACTCACATATTGGTATGAAAATCAAACATTGAATCCTGAAGAAGAGAAAATGTCTCTAGGGGCTTTACGTGACTACCTATCAAGGTGAATTAAATCCACGTGCCTCTTCGGCCGCGGGTTTGTTTTGAGTGACAACCAAGCATCCTCCCACCACCACTTGGCAGTACCAGTTTGCCTACTGAGTGCAGGTTCAGTGATCTTACTGATATTTATTTATTCAACACATTTAACAGAACATTCCAATTATAAAATGTGGGAAAAAATAGATACAGAATAAAGACTTAAAAGATAAATTAGAGCTTAATTAAATAGAACATTTCGCAAAAGTCTTTTATAAACTACGAGGCTAGAGGAAAAAGATCCAAGCTGGAGTCTATCGTGAGTCCTGGGTAAACGGAACAGCGGAGAGTGATAATAGACATCCGTTCTAGCAAAAGCCAATATAAAAACATCTGTTGACCGAGAGGGTCTAGCGGATTGCTGTTGTGAAGCAAGATTATCTATGTTCGCAGCCATATAATTATGATACAGCTTGTAAAGAAAGCATAGATCAAGATATGCCCTGCGCGATGATAAGGAGGGTAAATTTACGCTGGACAGATTCAATAAGGTTAATATGAGATTCAAAATAAGGAGACCAAATTTGGGATGCGTATTCCAGTATAGCACGAACAATACTTACAAACAAATGGACTGCTGAGTGTGGATTGGTAAAAATAAGAGAATGTCTTAAGACAAACCGCGACAGTTTTGAATATCTGGAGACAATATCACGAATGTGAGCGTCAAACTTTAGTTTAGGATCGAAGATGACACCAAGGTCTTTCATGTGATCACCCTTTTTTAAAGGAACAGAGTCGAAAATATACGCAAAGGAGATGGGAGAGGTTTTAAGGGAGAAGGTCAAAATGTGGCACTTGGGAATGTTAAGGGTGAGAGAATTAGCTTGGCACCAGGAACTCAGTGAGTTTAGATCATCTTGAAGAGCTTCACAGTCTACAAGATTACGAATCACTCTAAAAATCTTTAGATCATCTGCATAAAGAAGGCAGGAAGATTTAAATAAAGGAAGAATATCATTTATGTAAAGACTAAAAAGAAGAGGACCCAGTATGGAACCTTGCGGTACACCCGATTGAGGATAAAGGGGATTAGAACGCGTACCTAAAACAGAAACTTGGGAAACACTTGAAGACAAATAGGACAAATAGCCACAATAGAAGGGAATCATAAATGCCAATGTGCTCCAGCTTGCGACATCGAATAAGGTGATCAATAGTGTCGAAAGCCTTAGAAAAATCAGTGTAAATGCTATCAACCTGTAGACGATTATCGAGCGATGAAGCAACAGTGTTAGAAAAGACGAGTAGATTTGAAGTTGTGGAACGATTAGGAAGGAAACCATGTTGCTCAGGAACAATAACATGCCTTAAGACCGTATTGAGATATGTGTGAACTAAACGCTCAAGAATTTTAGGAAAGGCAAATAAGAGAGAAAAAGAGCGATAGTTCGCCACGGAGGAAGGATCACCAGATTTGAGAATCGGAAGGATGTTGGCTGCCTCCCAAGACTGTGACTGTGACTGAACTCCAGAGGATAAGCTCAAATTAAAGATGAAGGCAGGAGGAGTACACAGGGAAGAGGATAATGATTTAATGAAAAGATGAAAGCGACGCCTATCTAATCCTCTGCTCGGTACCGAGACCGGGTTAGCTCGCAAGTCCACGCCAAGCCCTAGAGATGCTGCAGAAGTCCCCATGCTCGGAAGCATGAAGACTTCAAAGCGCATCTAAATGGGCTCTACTCGCATATGTGTCTTAACAACAGCCACCACACCGCCCAACGCAACCGGAGGGAAGATTTACCTCCGTGGGCCCCGGTCCGCGTGGAACCAGATTGACCCCTGGTAAGACTTCGTGGACTTGGGGCCCCTCCCAAGCACACTTCGGTTGTTTCCGACTGCAGACACTGGACGGAAGACAGCTGCAGATATAATTGTTGAGGATATTTGCTCTGAAGCTTACAGTATTACAGCGGCGTAAGGGGGGGGGGGCGGTCCGCCCAGGGTGCCAAGCACCAAGGGGTGAAAACGACAACTCACTCGTAAATCCAAAGAAAGCGCACAAAATCTCTCTCTCTTTAAAGACATATTAGTCCGTGCATGGTGGGCTGGCAGGCAAATTTTTATTGCAATGTGCGGGCAATGGTATAGTTAGCACAAGTTCAAATTTCTGGGGTCGCAGCTCCAATCCTTTGGACTTCACCCTAAAAACAAAAGAAAGTGGGACACGTATATATCTCAGAAACCATGGCTCCCACAAGACCTTTTGCACGGAGGTGCTCCTCTGACGACTGGACTAAATGTGGCCGAACAGTCAGCGAATGTTCCGTACATTCCTAATGATTAGGAGTACGTTAGGGATCAAATATTCATGGCACATCATTTATTATCCACCTATAACAATAAAATTTAGAAACCAAAACAATAAATCCTAATAAATACAAGCTTAGAGGCTTGAATATAAAATAACACAAAATTAACATCTCGCTCCAACCTTCTTCTGCGTCTTACCTTCAAAATTATCCAACATACTCTTCACATCATCTTTTAATCGTGTATTATACGATTTCAGCAACGCTTCTTTCGACTGAGGAAGCGTCCTTCCAGACATATTTATTGAACAACTTTACTATTATCCTTGCCGGGGTCGTTATGCATTCGCGGTATCTATCCTTCAAACAACTGTCAACACGCCATGATTATTCGAAATCAGCTGATGTGAGCGAATATGTGGAATGGTCATTCACCTTGAAACTATAAATGTTTATCGGATTTAAGTTGATATTCAGATACAAATATGTTATAAATGATACGCTGATGGAATTTATTGAATTGCAGTCATTTGATAAATATTTAAATTGAAAAAAAAATCAATTTCATTGTTGCTATTTACAATTTCACTACATGTAATCAAGACGAAATTCTGCTCGAATGCAAATATTACAACACGATTTTCGAATTGTCCAGATGTTTGGACATGCATACATGCATACATATCAAACAACACGTCAAAACTTTCTCTCAGCATCGTGGGCCAATCGAATTGCACCAAATATGCTCGCAAATCCACAACTATCCACCAATCAAATAAGCACACGCCAGCTTTTTGAGCATTCATAATAGAACGTCGAACAGTTGAAAAGTATCAGTTGAATTTTAACAAGCAGAAACTACAAAGCGATTGGTTAGAGATTGTCCGGACAGCTTGACGACAGGTTGCAAGTGCTTGGTGGCGGAAAAATAAAATAGTGAATTATTTCCACACACAAAAAGGATAAAAACCGACATCAACTGGATTAGGAGTAAATAATGTGAGTAGTTGAATTGATTGATGATTTTCTGTTAAGAGTTTCGTGAAAAGTCCCAATTGGGAAAAATGGTGGATGTGACGGATTTTGCCGGCGTGGTCGGTGATTTTCAAAGTGGATTTGAAGGATATGTACTCGGGGTGGAATGTGGCTGTTTAGGTAGCGAAAGTTGCACCGTCCTGAAATTGTTTAATTCATTCATGAAACGTTCGGAAATTCGCGTTGAAGCGAAAACCGGGCGTGCAAGTGAAAAGTTCTGGAATAGTTCACTCGCCAGAAGACAGACGGCATCGCATACGATCGCAACGTCATCAATTCGTCGGCATCCGATGCGATGCGTCGTCGTCCGTCGACGAAAGGTTGACGTGGTTTTTCACTGCCGAGTGGGAAGTGTGGGCAAGTTCGCATATTCGCCAGCCGGCAATTTCCTGGCTTTCCAATCGGTTTTGTGTGACAAATACCGTGGAAGATTGTGTTAACGGTGTAAAGGAATTGAGATCCGGACATTAGCTAACCCCCAGTTGAAGAGGTTTGTGCAATTTCCATCCAAAATGAGCCTGGAATGAAGAGTGTTGCGTGCACGAGAAACAAACAGTAAAATCGTGGTCAAAACCAGTTAAACCACCCGAAATCCCTTTGATTTGAAGAACAGCAGCTTAGTTCTTTCGGAAGTCGCTTTATTCTCCGCCCATGCCGATTATACTCGCCGTAATTGCCGTAAATGTTCGTCTGGTTGAATGACCGACTGCTGATCTGTGCGTGTTTCAATCTTTCCAGTCACGTTTGTGATTCACTTCTTATTCAAACAATGAACCGTTAGCCCACCTAGATATTATGTCGTCTCTTCCACATGACCATCTTAGCGTGAACAGCACTAATAACGGTCGGACGGCGCTGTGGAAGTCGAAACGACGAAACATCTAGTATTTTCAAGAAGTCGTGGGTGCATGGTCCCAAGGCAAAATTTTGGGTGAAAAGGGGAAGGCAAAGATGCACTTTGCATGCTAATCTAGTCGATCTAGGAGCCAGACAGAATTCTAACCGGTTTTGTGGCAAATTCAGACCACGTTGTGCTGATCTTCACGCATGATCTGCTTCCGGGGCATACAACTAGAACATGTGGCATTCTCTCCTTCAATTTGGGTGCAGCAAAGCTGTTTAAATAGTTCAACATATGCACAAATATTTGGCAAGGCTGTGTCGTGTAGTTTGGGGTCGAGCACCACGTCATGGTGGGATTGGTGAGCTGTGCAGACAGGCTGGCGTAGCAACTCAAGGTTCACGTTGACGAAATGCTAGCTTCTATTCCTTTACTTCTAATTCTGCTTCCAGAAGACTCGCCAAAAGTTCTTTACTGCATGCTGCGCGACTTTAAGTTGATAACCTTTTGCTACATTGCCGAAAAGCAGGAGCGAGTTTGTGTCTTTTCAAGATTTTCACCTTCCAACGTTGAGAAAAACGTTTGTACCACTTGTCTTTGCCCTCTTCCGAAATTGTTGTTTTAGTGTATTCCACAAGTTCTCAATAGGATTGAGGTCTGGAGATTGACTGGGTCATGGAATCACAGAGACGTTTTGATTACGAAGCCAACTTTTTACCAGAATTGAAGAGTGCTTCGGATCGTTATCTTGTTGAAAATGCCATCGTAGAGGCACCTTTTCCTCAGCGTACGGAAGCATGATATCCTCTTAGATTGCCTTGTATTGAAATCTGGTCATGATATCGTTTATGCGGAAGATAGGGCCTACACCATACCACGAAAAACAACCCCCACCCATAATATTCCCGCCTCCTTGCTTAACGGTTTTTTCTCGTGAATCGTACATGAAATTCCTTTCCCTTTGGAGGAGAACAAATTTATTTTCATCTCGTCGCTACAAAGGATGTTGTACCATTTCTTTATTCCCTCTGGTCCGTTCCAAAAACGGTGCTTGGCAGCGAATTCTTTTCTGGCCGTTAAATTTTTACCTCTTAAAAGCGACACCTTTCTGGCATCTAGTTTGGCATCCTGCAGCCTTCCACGAACTGTACGAGCACTAACTTGATTCCTAATATGCGCACAAATCGTTCTTGAATACATGAACGGATCTGATTTAGCCAATAACAATATGCGGTGGTCAGTCGTTATCGAGGTTCTTTTGGTTTTTCCTCTATTTTTCGTATTTTTTTAAAGATTTTGAAGCATTGGTTACAAAATTCTCAGACCGCCCCAATGCTTCAGCGATGAATTTATAGGTTTTACCTTGTTTCCTTAATCGCCGAACCAAACTTCTCTCTTCCGGGGTACAGTGAGCTTTTCGATCCATCTTAAGCCGGGTCTCCTGCGCGTGTTTTGTTCTACACACTACACGAAAACGTCTACAAATTTTTTTTTGTGTATATACACAAAGTGTCTTCTGCTCACATATTGTTTTCTAAAACAAATCGTTGTGGAAATGTAAGAGAAGAAAGCCTAAAGTGTGTGTAAGGCCCTACTTACTGTCTCGAAATTTTAATATTTATATGGAGCTAAAGATAGAGGATCGATTCGGTATAGAATTTCTTAAAACAGTCCATTTTTGGTTATTTATTTGGCTGTAACATCCATCAGCAGTGCAATTTCTTCCACGGCGTCATTCCTTCATTTTATTTTATTTTATAGGCCGATGATTGAGAATCCCAGGTCGCGGGCCTTTCCTCTTAACCCGCAGGGCGACAAATGTGTAAATGTTTTCCATCGGACATGGAAACCAAATGTTGATACCATCAAAAATGTGTAGCGAAAAATGAGGGGAACAATGTTTTGTGTAGATGTTTTATGTATTGTCTAGAACAAAACACGCGCAGGAGACCCGGCTTTAGAGGAACTAAACAACGATAAATTATTTCTAAGTAAGTAAATGATTAAAATTAACTCACTTCGAAGAAAATTTCTATTGAACCTATAATTCAACTGTAAATTTTCGTTTAATTACGTGCACACACCCATTTATGCTGACCAGCTAGAAAAACACTTCTAGACTACTTTATGCAGCACCCGAATGCTTGTTTGAATCTGGAGCCAGTTTTACGTCACGGAAATAGAGTTAACTGATGATATGACTGCGTTTAAACAGGAAGACTGAGCTACCCAATTGGCTAGGATTTACTATTCGGTGGTAGTTAACCGTCAAACAACTATCCTGCTTGTACGGTGTACAATTTTAAGTTATGACGGGTTTTTTCATTGATGTTATGCATTCAAAAACATATACTGGACTGAACTAATGAGCGCAGGCTATTTGTTTCGTGGAGATGCATAACCTTTTTTTTGCTCTAGAATGTATTTTATTCGGTTTAAAGTTCATAGAATGATTTTTATACCCTAAAGCTTGTGCAAAGTTTTTATGTTGGTTGGTTGTAGTGGCAGCCCTTTTTATCCAAAGGTGGCTCACTTGGGCCACGATAGGCCCATTGTGGTACCACAGAAGATACGGGCGGCACTAGAACCTGCGGGATGACGAGAACCATCCCGATTCTCGTATGAAGCCGGCTATGCAGCCAATATCTAAATCAGCTACTTCCATGAGGTTGTCCAGGAGGGCGAGCTCAAGGTTTGCATGCGCTTCCTGCCCAGTGCTGGGCATTCGCACAGAAAGTGTTTGATTGTTTCTTCTTCATCTTCTGATCTGCAATTTCGGCAGAACTCATTGAAAGGGACACCCAATCTTTCTGCGTGTCTGCCGATCAGACAGTGTCCCGACAGTACGGAAACGGCGGAACTCAGGGTTTCACGGCTTGTGTTGAGGAGCCGCTTGGTGCGTTTGGAGGACACTGTGTGCCAAGTTTGCCTGGTTGAGTTGCAGGTCTGATCGAGCAGCCAGGCCCTATTCGCAGTCTCCACGTAGTACTGCCTAAATCCTAGCTTTATGGAGGCTAGAGATTGGCCGACTTGGGGGGGTAAGTGTGTACTCATGAAGCTCAGTGCCAGCTCTCGCTAGGGCATCTGCTTCGCAGTTTTCCGGGTATATCACTATGCCCCGGTACCCAGCAGAAAATTACTTCACAGTGAAGAGACATCACGTTCAGTTGTGAGCGGTATTCCATTGAAATTTTAGATGAGGTATACACGTTGGATAATGTTTGGATAGTTGTAAATCGCAATGACCTCTGCCTGAAAGACGATGCAGTGATCTGGTAGCCGGAAGTATAGTTTCAGGCTCAGCTGTTCTGAGAACACGCCACAGTCAACTCTTCCATCCAAAGTTTTTATACTTAACATCAATATTCAGAGAAAGATTGTTTGAAGAGTGTTTTTTTTGTTGGTTAGCAAATCACGCGTACCAAACAGAAAAACGACATAGAGGTTCAGAGGTTTCACCCCAGATCTTACTTTTCAAAAGTCTAAAGACTTTAAATTCGTCTAAAAAGGACTTTATTACCCTCCATAAATCTAAAATAAAAACTCGAATATTAAAAAAATAAAACAATTATCAAACAAATCGACTAATTTTCCTTTCGCATTTATTTTGAATTACAGAAAATAGAATCCAATATGAGATTGCACGTGGTATTGGCCGTTGTGGCCTTTATTGGCCTATCGATGGGCGAAGATAAAAAGGAGAAGGAGAAGGACAAGGAGCTTGGAACTGTGATTGGTATTGATTTGGGCACGACATATTCATGGTAAGTGTCAATTAATTGATGTTGAAGTTGATTTAGAAAGTCTTCCAATTGTACTGTCCACAAATCGAACTTTAATGAACGCGAACTCACACGTTGAGGTGATCGATTAGATGCTAAATGTGAACAGGAACAAATAATTAATTGAATTATTTAGTTTTCCATCCGGTAATCAATATTGATTCTTGGAAACCAAAGTAAAATGTTGATAGTTTGTCAATAAAGTAGCAAACTTTCAATTAACATCACCTTTCGTTTGTGTTCTTTGCAGTGTGGGCGTCTACAAAAATGGACGTGTTGAAATCATTGCCAACGATCAAGGCAATCGTATCACGCCGTCGTATGTGGCATTCACCGCCGACGGGGAACGTCTTATCGGCGATGCCGCAAAGAATCAATTGACCACGAATCCGGAGAACACAGTGTTCGATGCGAAACGTTTGATTGGTCGCGAATGGAGCGACACGAACGTCCAGCACGACATCAAGTTCTTCCCGTTCAAGGTGATCGAGAAGAACTCAAAGCCGCATATTAGTGTGGCCACGTCGCAAGGCAACAAGGTGTTCGCTCCCGAAGAAATCTCCGCGATGGTGTTGGGCAAAATGAAGGAAACGGCCGAAGCGTATTTGGGCAAGAAAGTCACGCATGCCGTGGTCACGGTGCCCGCCTACTTCAACGACGCGCAACGTCAAGCCACCAAGGATGCTGGCGTGATTGCAGGCCTGAATGTCATGCGTATTATCAACGAGCCGACAGCTGCCGCTATTGCTTACGGTCTGGACAAGAAGGACGGCGAGAAGAATGTGCTGGTATTCGATTTGGGTGGCGGTACCTTTGATGTGTCGCTGTTGACCATCGACAATGGTGTGTTTGAGGTCGTGTCGACCAACGGCGACACTCATTTGGGCGGCGAAGATTTCGATCAGCGCGTCATGGATCACTTCATCAAACTGTACAAGAAGAAGAAGGGCAAGGATATCCGCAAGGACAATCGTGCCGTGCAGAAGTTGCGTCGCGAGGTCGAGAAGGCCAAGCGTGCATTGTCTTCCAGCCATCAAGTGCGCATTGAAATTGAATCGTTCTTCGAGGGAGATGATTTCTCTGAGACTTTGACCCGTGCCAAATTCGAGGAGTTGAACATGGACTTGTTCAGATCTACTCTGAAGCCTGTACAGAAAGTCATGGAGGATGCCGACATGAACAAGAAAGACGTGCACGAAATTGTGCTGGTTGGTGGCTCCACGCGTATTCCGAAAGTGCAACAATTGGTGAAGGACTTTTTCGGCGGCAAGGAACCATCTCGCGGTATCAATCCTGATGAGGCTGTTGCTTACGGTGCGGCCGTGCAAGCTGGCGTGCTGTCGGGCGAACAAGATACCGACGCGATCGTCCTGTTGGACGTGAATCCATTGACGATGGGCATTGAAACGGTTGGCGGAGTGATGACCAAATTGATTCCACGCAACACCGTCATTCCAACGAAGAAATCGCAAATCTTCTCGACCGCCTCCGACAACCAGCACACCGTCACGATCCAAGTGTACGAAGGCGAGCGTCCCATGACCAAGGACAACCACTTGCTCGGCAAATTCGACTTGACCGGCATTCCGCCAGCACCGCGTGGCATACCACAGATCGAAGTGTCCTTCGAAATCGATGCGAACGGCATCCTGCAAGTGTCCGCCGAGGATAAGGGAACTGGCAACAAGGAAAAAATTGTCATTACGAACGATCAGAACCGTTTAACGCCCGAAGACATCGAGCGAATGATCAAGGACGCCGAGAAATTTGCGGACGAGGACAAGAAGCTTAAGGAGCGCGTCGAATCGCGTAACGAACTCGAGAGCTATGCGTACAGCTTAAAGAATCAGATCGGCGATAAGGAGAAGCTGGGCGCGAAACTGTCCGGTGACGAGAAAACAAAAATGGAAGAGGCTATCGATGAGAAGATCAAATGGTTGGAGGAGAATCAAGATGCCGACCCGGAAGAGTTCAAGAAACAAAAGAAAGAACTGGAAGATGTTGTGCAACCGATTATTGCGAAATTGTACCAAGGCCAAGGTGGTGCTGGTGGCGCTCCGCCCACCGGCGATGAGGAAGACTTGAAGGATGAGTTGTAAGCTTTATGTTGGAAATTTCAAACAAAACAATACACAGAACTGTTAGAGTTAACTCTCAAATAGTAAATTAATTCATTTAATTTTTCGTATACATAATTATTGTCGAGGGGATTATTTTCTCTTTAATTTATTTTGTTAAATTGCATTTTGTATTTGCGCTCCTTTCATTTATCGTTACAAGAACTTACTAAGAGCTAGAAGAGACGACAAATATTGATTTCTTGTTGAACAAGATATACATTTCTGTTTTAGTCGAATATGTCGAAATTTTAGGGAAAATTGAAAGGATCAGTCACTATTAAAATAGCGGAATAGAAAAAGAAACGCGAAATCAAATTTTGCACAATTCCAACACGAATTAAAACATCAAACGTTGCAAATCGAAAAATATTAGACATACAACTGTGCGCACTCTTCTCGATTTCTAGAAGAGCTTGCAATCCAACTAGTGAAAATAATTAATTAATTTGTTTCGCGAAAGGAGATTACACATTTAGTACATACAATCCGTAATATTTCGTCTTCGGTATCCTTGGCATTCAATGTTAAGGCTTTTCTGTTCTCTATTATTTTGATTAATATAAAGAAATGAATGATTATGATCTGTTGTAGAGAATAGTCTTGAAATATGAGCTATTAACAATTATAGTGAACTTTTAGGACATACTTATTTTTCTCTCGATAACGGTACATAATATTGTAATGATAATAATATTGTTTCGACTGATAGTAATGATTGTTTTGCGTGTATGTGACATAAATATAAGCAAGTATGATGTGTTTTATAAAAGAAGAAAAGAATGTAATAAAAAACATATACTTATAAAGAAATAGATGGTTTTTTAATTGAAAATTGAAACGAAATTTTGTTGAAGGAAGGACGGATTTTTGTGCTTACAAGGTATTTTTGGCGAGCGCAGTTGTTGGACAGTTGGAGACAACCAAATTTTTTCATTTTTATCAATTATAGAAAGTTGTCTGTACTCTTGATGAGCCATAGTGTAATAAAATTAAATACTTGATTTTTTTTGACTCACATTTTTTTAAATTTTATTACGACGCGTTTCGATCCTTACATCATTTTCAGGTTTAATACAATTTACAAATCTTTCCTGGTTTCATTTTTAAATAATCAATGTTTGAAGGAGTGGTGAATGGAAGGGAAAGGTCATTTCATTCAGCACGTTTTCCTTATTTTATATGGCCCGCCTAATTTCAAGGTATTCTAGATAGTCCAACCTTTTCCCCTTGCTTATTTCATAGACGATATTAAAATTGCTAATACTAAAATTATGGCCTGTATCTAAAATATGTTGGGCTATTTGGATTTACCTCGCTGGTTGCTTTGATGTGCTCATTGTATCTAATTTTAAAGCTTCTACTTGTTTGTCATATATAAGCTGCATCGTAATTATCACAGAATGCACGATACACTCCTGAATGGGAAAGGGTATCATTTTTTGCTCCTGTTGTTGAAAAGTAGTTTTTTAAATTAATTCTAGTCGAATGAATGAAGGATACGTCAGAGATGTATTTTAACCATTCGACTGCCGACCTGGGTCGTTTTCGTCCGAGCGAAAATTAAAAGTTGTTTGTAACTTTTGTACACCGCAAGGAAGAACGCTGCTGTGTCTCTGAGAAAAAAGTTACGCCCCTCTAGTACATATCTACCAACTTTCGCTGTCCCAGTCCCGTTCTAGCCATCCTATTTGTATGTTTCCATTCAAGAATAAAAACATGTTCAGGCTCGTAAATATTGACTTTTTATTGATTTCATTACTAATTTTTGCATTATTATATTTTTATTACCGTTTTTACTACGAAATTTAGAACCAAATTATTGGCCATTTTGAGGTTGCAAACTTAAGGGTTTTTTAACAATAATTGAACGCGGTATATTTTTTTCTTGAAAGCTACACTCTTCTCCTTTAATTTTCTTTTTTTTCGTTTCGATATCTTTATTCGTCTTAAAGTTATGATTTTTTTAGTGAACAAATGCATTTACTCAGTTTTCTTTCATTTTTTTTTGATAAAAAATATATTAAAATATCTAATTGTTGATAATTTTCTGGTTGATACTTCAAGTTAAAGGTTTGAAGAACCTCCATGAATTTTTTCAGATTTTTTGCAGCACTTTAACAGCTTGAAAAAAACGGCAAGACGAAAACGACCCATGTAGGCAGACCGAAGGTGCCAAAAAAACGTAGGCAGACAAAGGGTTAAGTATTTGGACAATTTATTATTGATGGGGCCTACGTAATTCAACTTTCTGCATGATTGAACATTATAATTTTTTGAACTGGATATATTTCTTTCATTTAATAAAAAAATATTCACCACTCTTCAACCATTAATTATTTTAAAATAAAACCAGGAAATATTTGTAAATTGTATTAAACCCGAAGATGACGTAAGGATTGAAACGCGACCCTCGACGCTCACACGGCAAGCATCCCAGTGGGTGAATAAAAAAGCTATAATTTGTTTTTATTATTAATTCTATTATTAATAATTAATAATTATTATTCTAAATTATTATAATTATTCTTATTATTTTTATTAATTTTTTATCTAGCCATAAAAGCGCTGGTGGAGGAAGACGCCTCCACCAACCTGGTTGTCCTCTACCAAAGCCTCGGCAACTTCATCTTTCATCTCGGTCCCGAAATTCAGCTGTCACTGTCACAAGAACCAAAGCTTGAGATAATCGAGACGAAAAATTATTCCGAACGCACATTTGTACATACACACACACACACACAAACATCTTTTTAAAAACGATGGATTTGGATTCAAAAGACCGTAAAACGTGGAGATATGTCAAAATTTGGGATTCGCAAAACCGACCAACACAAACACTTTACCAAAACAATTCACAATTATGTTAAAACGAATAAGTTTTTATTACTCTCACCTACATTCGTATTTAAATAATTTAATTGTTTATAATAATAATAATAATTACAATTATCATCATTATATTAATTTATATATGTTTTTGTTTTTTGCTTTGAATTCACTCCAATTTCATAATCCATTTTCATTTTGGTTTATTCTTCTGCTTCTTCTGTTCAATTACACATCTTATCGCGTATCATTTCATAATCTGTTTTTTTTTTAAATTTTTATTATTTAAAAACTACTTATTAACTAAACAACAAACTTGTTACTTATCTTTCATACCTCTTTTAATTTATTCTATTTATGGATTTTGAATTTCAATTATCAATTTTGTTTTTGTTTTCGTTTGTTTCATCGCCTTTTTTGTGTTGTTGCTGGTACTATAATTGATTTAAATTCATTTAACATTTTTATTTTTTTATTTACTTTTATTTCTTAGTTCTTTTTCTTCGTTTGCTTAAGATTATTTTTTTGATCTAATTTTTAAAAAAAAATTAACAATTCGTTTCATTAATTAATATTGAATTTTGTTGCTGTCACGACGATTTGAAACATTTGTTTGCAATTTTGCTGGCTTTTAATATTTGGCATGAAGAAATTATTATTTTTTAAATAAATGTAAACGGTCTGAAGTGATTTTAAAATATAAATTGTTTTTTTTCCTACAGGAAAAAATGGTAATAATAAATTAATTTAAATGCTACTATACAAATTATTCACTTATCACAATGAATAAAATTGTACTGGCTTATTTATAAATACTCTCAAAAAAAATATGCATTAAAAACCGCCTATAAAATAGAGAAATTCACAAACTCGTTGATAATCAATCGTCAAGAGATTCAATTTACATTCGAGTTAATCTAATAAATACAAAATAATATGTAGAGGTAGTATATTAGAAATTCATTTTAACAGTCTTGTAGCGATGAATATTGTACATGGAATTGTACGAGAATATGGGAAACGACCAAATAAAAATAATTAATAATCTTAGATTTGACAGTTTTGTGTGCGGTTTTTCTAAAGAATTGATCGAGAATTTCATTCTAATTTTTCTGAAGACTATCAACAATTCAATCAAGACTTATAAAGTCTTCTAGATGTTTTATTTATTTATTTTTAAAACAAAACATATTCTCGGATTTTATGTTTGTTTCTTGTTCACTAAAACAATCTTGCATACAATCGTCTACTGCATGCACGCTTTAAAAACAAAATAAAAATGTAAACAATTATTGAAACAATAGGAATATAAGATTCAACAACATTTACTTAGAAAACCCGTTCAAATACTAGTGTAGCCTTTATGCATTACATATTCATATTGTTTCTTTTGAAATTTGTTTTCAATTTCATTTAAATTCAAGTATTATCTTAAAAATACATTGAAAAATTGACTTGGAAACATTTTTCGCTCGAGATTTATTTTCATATATATATATATATATATAATAATAATACAGATATTCCTCAATTAACACGACTAGATTCACTTTAACACGGTATAAAAATCTAAATATCGAATCCGCATTGTGTAATACATATTTATTAATATTACCAGAAACCAAGCGAAAAACTTGCTTGTTTGTAAGATAATTTCCATTTAAAGAAAGACAAGGTTTTCTTCTTGTATGGATATCGTCATAGTCAACTGCAATAAAAAGGAACCAGCGCTGTAAGGACAATTTGTGACCATTTGTGTTAACAAACAAGGGCTGAGTGGAAATACCAATTGCAGTAGGAAAATGGGATGCTACTAACCTCCGATTGCATGTGTTTATTGCAGACAAATGGTAATGTGTGAAATGTGCATGGATAATGGAGGTAGAAAATAAAGGATGATTGCTGCTTTCCGGATCAACAAAGATAAACGAAGCAGATTAGTTTTGTTGCTACCCGCTAATTTTTAACCTCCGAATCAATAGTGAATTCCCCCCGTAACGTGTAGTTGCCATTTGGCTCGTGATTGGATTTAAATTGAATGACAAATGTCTTACAGGAAAAGTTTAATGATAAAAGTTTTTTACTCTGGCCCGAGCCGCATTGAAAAAGGGTGAATAATATTTTTTATGTCAAATCAATTTGTGTTGTAACGCATGATTGTTTTTTCAATTTAGAAATTACGTACATACGAACATGTCGAAAGATGTTAGGAAAAGATCGTCCATTTCGTTTTTGCAAAAAATAAAAATCTTGGACAGTCTTGCAAGTGGTAAAAGTTCATCTTCAGTTGCCAAGATTTTTGGATTAAACGAAGCCACAATTAGGATAATAAGGAAAAATGAAAGCAATATAAGAACATCTGTTTCTGCTGGGTCTTCTACTAGCTCGACTAAGACTTCTAATGCTCGTCATGTTTTAAGGGGCGCTACATACGAGGGGTGATCAAAAAGTAATGAGAAACGGTTATTTCTAGTCCACATAAAAATCCAACAAATTTTTTTTCGCTTGCTTATTGACTCACTAGGTCAGCATGAAAAAATCATATAAATAGACTATTATTCACGGGAGGGACATTTGGTTGAATACTAACCGCCGAAGAGATAACATCAAAATGGAAAAAACGAAATTAGAGCAGTCATTAAGTACCTCTGTTTGAAAAAAATGTCTACCAAAGACATACACAGCGACTTAGAGGAAACAATGGGGAACTCTGCTACTCCGTATTCCACAGTTGCACGCTGGGTCAAGGAGTTTATGCTGTGAAGAACATCCACTAAAGATGAACACCGCGAAGGACACCCATCTACGTCTCACACTGAAGATAACGTGAAAAAGGTCAAAGATGTTGTGTTGGCAGATCGAAGAGTGACCGTCAGACATGTAGCTGAGGTCACAGGGATCTCATACGGTAGCGTTCGAACAATCCTTGTGGACGAATTGCAGATGAAAAAGGTCTCTGCGCGTTGGGTACCGCGAATGTTAACCAATGAGCACAAGAAAAAACGAGTCGATATTTCAAGGGTGAATCTCCAAAAGTTCCAAGCAGATCGAAAAAAATTTCTGTCACGTTTCGTGACCATGCACGAGTCCTGAATCCACCATTTTGATCCTGAAACCAAACAACAATCGATGACTTGGAAGCGAGCCTCCTCACCAACACCGAAGAAGTTCAAAGTGTCAAGTTCGGTGGGAAAGGTTATGGCGTCCGTTTTTGGGGACGCCGAAGGAATAATATGGTGGAATATTTGGAAAAGGGAGCCACTATTTTGGGCTCTTACTACGCGAACCAAATACGAAGATTGCGGGAAGTCATTAAGGCAAAAAGACGCGGCAAACTGCGAGCTGGAGTGCTGTTTCACCAAGACAACGCTCCGGCTCACAAAGCCGCAGTTGCGATGGCTGCCATTCAAGAATCGCGATTCGAACTGCTGGAACACCCACGCTATTCGCCAGATCTAGCTCCCAGTGACTTCTACCTCTTTCCTCGTCTCAAGCAACACCTCCGAGGCAAGAAATTTGAAGACAATAGTGAAGTGATGGCCGCTGTTGAGACGTTTTGGGAGGGTCAAGACAAAAAAAAATTGCTCAGGGAATCCTGGGTTTAGAAAAAAGATGGACTAAATGTATTGCCTTGTTAGGAGACTATGTAGAAAAATAAATTATTTTTGTAACTGTCATCACCGTCATTTATAGTGATTCTCATTACTTTTTGATCACCCCTCGTAGGTCTTGTATTTTCAAAAAATCGATCGAAATTTTTTTATTCCATAAGAAATTACAGTACTTCAAGAGAATTCAAACCAAATTTGAAGTAAATTCGAGCAATATTACTGGAGTTATAGAGATTTGAATACCGCGTGGTCGGAACGTGAGCTTTGCCTTCCTTTTTCATCAAACACCACAACATCAAAAGGATGCTCTGAACATCGCGAATGAGGCGAACGAATTACTGTAGGGACCTGGAATCGACTACTCGATGTAAGTCGCTGAAAAATAACTTTAATTCATTAAATCGCGGTAAAAAAAAACTTTAAACCCGTTTTTCTCGAAACTTTATTTTTCCGCGTGGTAGGCACGATTTCTCGAGAACGAATCGACCGATTTTGCTGAAACTTTGCACAGTCCCTCTTTATAGTATTGACTCCTGCCTTGAACGAAGGAATTTTTATTCGGTCGACTCGTTCTTGCTCTATACGAAAAAAAAATATTTTAAAAACGATGACAAAAATTCATTCAAATCCATTTCAAAACTTTAAATTTTTTTTTCAATTCCTTCGTTCAAGCACAAGTCAACGGCATAAACTATAGGAATTTTTTTGAATTTTTGAATTGAGATGAACCTGCACCGAAATATTCTGCCTACCGCAAAAAAAGGTCGGAAAACTGCAGGAAAATTGACAATTTTCAGTGTTTTTAGCTGAAATTTCTTTTAAAACTTCTTGAAATGTTAAACTTTTATGTGTGTAAATTTTAAATAAAATAGGTTATTAGTTTTTAAAATACAATTTTTTGAAAAAGTTACTTTTTTCCTTCAAGACCTATGTAACCCCTTAATGGAACCCATGGAAAAATTATTAATGATTTAGATTGAAGACACTTCTCAGAAACGGATACCAATGGATACCAACATTATCATGAAAAAAGCATATGAATTTTTGAGCAACTAAAGGAAAAAACTAAGTCGACTTCCAGTCAAATAATTCCCCAGTTTGTGCCGAGTTGAGCGAGTTGGTGCGAGCGTTTTAAAACACGAAACTCGTTCCACAGTGTCAATATTCAGGGAGAAAGTGCATCGGGTGATACAGAAAAGACTAAACAATATCCAGATGCACTAAAGCAAATCATCAACGAGAACGGTTACACCTTAGACCAAATTTTCAATGCTGACGAAACTAGATTGTATTGGGAAAAAATGCCTCGTCGTACATTTATATCCAAAAATGAGAAAACGGCACCAGGATTTAAAGTTGTAAAGGATCGTATAACTATATTGCTTTGCAGCAATGCCTCAGGTGATTTCGTTACGAAGCCAATATTGGTTCACAGATCATTTAATCCACGAGCTTTGTAAGGACTTGATAAATCAAACCTACCTGTTCACTGGCGGGCAAACCCAAAAGCATGGATGACCTCAAATTTATTCAGAGACTGGTGTAATAACTGTTTTGCTCAAGAAGTTGAACAAGATTTAAGGAGAAAAAAATTGTCATTCAAAGTTTTGTTACTTGTCGACAATGTTCCAGGGCACTGTCAAAATTTAAATCACCCGAACATCAGAGGAGAATTTCTTTCGCCTAATACCACGACTTTAATTCAACCACTGGATCAAGGCAAGGCACAAAATCCACACATAAGAGCTATTATATCAAACATGCTTTCGGAGAAATTTTAAACAGAATGAAAGCAGACCCTCCTGTATTCTTGAGCATGGCCTGGAAAAGTTTCAATGCGTTGGATTGCATTCAAAAAGTATCAATGCATATTTGGCCAGCAGCAGTTCATAATGACAATATGAATCTCACAGCAGATATTTTGAACATAGCTCATTCTATGGGAGGTGAAGGTTTAGAAGATATGACCACTGCGGATGTTGAGGAACTGTTTCAAGATGACGGTCTGAACGAAGCAGAATTAGTAGCTGCTCTTGGCTGTGGTATTGTCACCTTAGAAACTTCGGAAAGTGATTTCGCAGCCATACCTCCTATGACGCTAAATACTTTGAGGATAAATTGAGAGAACGTTTCGATAAAAATTACCCTTGTGATAAACGACGTCAAAGGTTTCGAGGTGATTTGCAAAATTTTTTGGCATCCTACACCGAAATTCATAAGGAATTATCAAATCGGGGAAAGCAGTCATTAATCACGGACTTTGCTGTGGTGCAACAATTATCAGTTTCATCGTCTGCTATTGCGAGAAAAACAATTACGAACAGCAACCTGCAAAGAAATAGCTTCTATTACAGGATTTATCTGACAGAATAATCGAAAAGGATTCTGAACAGTAGCTATTAATTTACTTTCGATCATATTTAATGAAAAAAAAATCCTTTCCTTTGATTTTAATTATGTTTTCAGTCACAAAAATTAGTGTTATTTTATGAGTGGAATTAAATTTTTATATATATATGTATTATAAATGATGCCGTTATTTCGGTGATAAGTAACGTAACACCGGCTTTTATAGGAGTTTAACACGATTTCCACTAAGACGGAACTTTCGCGAAACGTAACTACCGTGTTAAATGAGGGATACCTGTACATTGAATTGAAACTGACCGCGGATTCATCATTTAAACTACTAACTTTACTTATTATCCGATACGATTTTAGAATATTTTTTGTTGTTGTTTTCTTTTGCATATTCTTTTTTTCTCTTTCTATCAGTTGGAAATTCAGAATGAAGCGAGAAAAATCATAGTAAGAAAACGTGTTGTAGAATTAATTCTAAATTGTTTTCGGTTTTGTTAAAATTATTTCCTTAATCTGAATAAAATCAATTTACAATTATATTTCCTTTTCTTATATTCTCATTGACTTAAGACTTTAATCACGATTTTACTATTTATATTTTACATGAAAGTATACAAACGAAAATTATATTTTTAGCAATAATAATGGTAATGCAGTAATAATAATAATAATAATAGGTAATATATCATACAAAAAGTCTTATATATTATAATACTTATTAAATGTCGACGCTACAATAATAATATTTATATCATATCTCTCTCTCTTTAATTAATTAATTTTATGGCAATATTTCACAGAAATATAGGCTTGTATACAAATCATACAAGCCCGTGGCCTCTATTATTTAAATTGAATCACACTTTATGCGTGTTTCTTTAATTTCCATTTTCTCTCTCGTACGTTTGATTATCGGCAACAACAATTTCTATCTCATGTGTGATTGTTTATTAAATTCTGTTTTAAATTTCAGTATGTATATTGTATTTAAATTCAATTGAATTCGTAATTTTCACTTATGTTGTTTTCTAATTAATTAATTTATTTATAATTCACTATTTATAATTCTTTCTTTTCTATTTTATTTTTTCGGTTTGTTTTGAAACTTATCGGGTAATTATCATTTATTTAAAAATTACGAAATAACGAGTCACTAACAACAGTTTTATACGATTAAATTTTTCATATTGTTCATCAAATTTTTGTTTGTTAAATATTTCTTATGTCAATATTTATGTGGACTATTTTTTTTTGATTTTTTTTCGATCTTTTTTCATATTCAATTTTTCATGTAGCTTCTTCATGTTGTCTATACGTATTTAATTTAATTAGAAATACAATGGCAAATAGTTTTAACTGTTACGTTTGGTTCATTGAATGTCTTAGTTTTTTTATACATTCATCTCTTTTCGCCTACTCGTGGTGCATCCCAGATAACGCCAAATGATCTACCACGGCACGACCTGAAATGTTCTTGGACTACTCTTTCGTCTGAACGACTCCATCAGATGCTTTGGGCTGATAGTGGTGGTATTCTGTCAAATGAGTACGCAAGAGTGACATCTTGTGGAAATGGCTTTCAGGCTAATGCCACTGCTGCCTCCGTCCCGGTAAAACCCTGGCAGGCCTCGCAGTACGTTCGAAACTCGTCGCCACTAGTCTGGCCGTGTAGGTTTAGTTGAGTTCACACTCTTGATTAGTTCTGGCCCAGCTTTGAGCACATATCCTCATAAGGAAATGTGGCAACCCTTGCATGGCTTCCATGCTTCGGCATAGACAACCGCAGGGTTTCAGGGAAACTGCACAACGAGTGGAGATAGTGGCTGCGAGGGGGAGGGGCACAATTGCAATGAGTACAGAAAATTTTTAGTAAGGATGTTCCACTCAGCCCGAAAGGGAAGTGGACAAAGGTGACGCGTCCTTCTGGTGAGAAGAAGACCGTGATGTCCAATCGGACAACAACCAGCCTACCCCCCACTTCTACGGGGGGTACATGCATCAAGGCAGTAAAAGATGTTTTGGTAAGTCCAAATGTTTGCTTCGCATTTTGTTATAAATTGTTGCAATTTGTCATGCAAAACTCTAGGAAGGGAATTTCAGGCAGTTTTTAAAGGATACAGTGGATTTTAACCACGTTATCCTTATTTTACGAATTGATAATTACATAATTGGGAAGTTTTGATAGGCAGTTCTTGATCAGTTCAGTTGGATAGCGTTTTGCGCCATTTGGATAGGTTTCGCTTCGTTTGTCTGGAAATGTACCAAGGAAGAGAACAGACTGTTTTTGAAATATAGAAAATAGGACACAATATCAATAAATTTAACCCGTCATAAGGTCTAGCTGGCAGTCCATGTAAGAATGCTTCTGATTTTGGTCTACAGCGAAAGCGGAAAATAAAAATTTTATGATATACTGTCGTGGCCACAATTATTTAAATAACAAATTTGAATGAAATCAAAATAACTCCTTCATATTACAACAAAATGAAATTTTATTCAGGTATTCTTTGGCAAATTCATAGTTACTTGACAAAAGCAAAATTGAAATAAAACATTACAGAAAAAAATAAAAATAAGTGACCAAAATTATTTGCATACACTAAGAAAATTTTTAACGATATGTCCTCGACTTTGCTTCGATCAGTGATAAAGCTGCAACAAATGTTGGACATCAGTTGACATTAGATTTTATTGTAATAAACTAAAGAGTGACAGTGAAAATAACTAGAAACGTTGAACTCTCAACCGAAAAGCGGGCGGCAATCGTTGCTAAATTTAAGAGCGATATTTCCGCTAACGAAATTGCCAAAAAAATTAAATGTCACAGGCGGAGCGTTTATTACCAGGTTAAAGAAACTACATGTTAAAATTGCAGTAGGATGGGGTCGAAACAGAGCAACAAGTGAAAGGGAAGATACTGTAATACGTCGGTGTATGCAGCGAAATAGTCGCGAGGAGATCAGTAACATAATAAATAGTATTAATAAGAACACAAATGACAAAATCAGTAGAACAACAGTTCGAAGAAGACTTTCCGAGGCAGGAGTAAAAGCATACGTCGTCCGAAAACAGCCGTACATCTCTCCAAAAAGTCGGAAAGTTCGCTTGCAGTTTGCATTTGAGCACAGAAACAAGCCAGTCGAATTTTGGAGACAAATTCTGTGGACAGATGACAGATGCGATGTCATTGGACGGAACGTACGGTAGACATTTCTACTATTCCAATGCACAGCAAAAGAAAAATCAAGCCGTCAGTATCCCTACGCGCCATTAACATAGTGGTAAAATAATGATATGGGGTTGTATTTGTTACAATGGGATTGGTCCAATTGTTGATTGTCCAACAAAGATACGCTCGTCTGAACACCTCCAAATAGTGAACGAAGTTGCATTTTTTGCCGGCGATTAATTGATTGGTCCTGATTTTATGCTACAACAGAACAATGCACCAATCCCTACTTCAAAACGGATTCAACAGTTTTTATCGGATATTGGGCAAAAATTCATGTCCACAAAGCCCTGATTTGAATGTCATCGAGCGTGTCTGGCATTTGATGAAATCAACAATTCCTCAAAAGATTGGAAAATCGGCAGCTGAAGCCTCGGCAGACATCTTAAATGCATGGCAGGTCCTATCCAACGAAACTATACAGAATTTAGTTGATTCAATGCCAGCAAGACTTGAAGCGGTTATTCGTACCAAGAGAGGCAACACCAAGTATTAAATAATGGTCACAAAGTACCCTTTTTTTATTAAAGCTAACAATTAGTTTTAATTTTTTCGCAATTTTTCCGGAAAAACGAGGCGGCAAATAATTTTGGTCATAATGATGGATGTGCAAATAATTTTGGTCACTTATTTTTTATTTTTGTTCTGTAATGTTTTGTTTCAATTTTGCTTTTGTCAGGTAACTATGAATTTGCCAAAGAATACCTGAATAAAATTTCATTTTAGTGTAATAAAAACTGAAGAAGTTATTTTGATGTTATTCAAATTTTTCTTCGTGATTTACGTTTTGTAAATAATTCTGGCCACGACTGTATATTAGAACGTGTCATGCATAAGATGCAATTAATCACCGCGACACTAGAGTCAATTTATGATTTTTGATTGGATGTTAGGGAAAGCTAAATAAAAAATTCTGGTTGGTTAAAGCAACGGTCAATTGGCGAATCGCGAAAGGTAGATGTTTGGACTACTAGGTAAAAACCTTCAATTGACTCGTTTAACACATTGAGAGCCGGCTAACAGTTATCAGCATGTTTTCTTTTCCTTCAGCAACAGATACGCTTAACAGGTTAATTGTCGCTAATTTTACGTCCTGTCCTGTGGCGCCCACATAATTCCTTTTGGGCATTATGTATGCTTTGCCGATTACCATTGACTGCGAACAAACTCGATGCCGGCTAACGGTAACCCTCATGGTATTCAATGTATTAAAATCGTTACATCCTTCGTCGATGACGCTTACTAAGCAACAAAGGCTCGTTAATACGTAGATATATTGTGTTCCAGAAAAACGTGTCGCTAATTATAGCTCGTAAACTCAATTACTTTGGCTAATAAATGCCTAGACTGTACAAGCGTTCCGCATTTAGTCCTGATGTTTAGTACCTTTCGATACTTGCGAGATAAAACGTCATAGCAATATGAGTGTCATATATAAAAGACGGTTTGAGGCAGTGTTCATGGTTAATCATCCAAAAGGACCAAGAATGAGTTTCGCACAGGCTGGAAGATATACTAAAACTTGTGATTGGAGCAACGTTATATTTACTGATTAATTTTCATTTGTTTTATGTACTTACTGGAATAGAGCCTGGACAGAAAATGGTGAAAGAATTTTGCGTACGACCGTCGAGCCTCAGAAAGTTTTTTGCCGAATTTGTAAATCGGGCAATTTAGATGGCTGAATCACTCGGAAATAAGATTCGGAACTTGGCAACCGTACCCATGACATTACGAACTGAGCTGGCCTGCCAGCAGCCATCACCGTCTAGCCAAATAGAGGCCGGAATTCTTGATAGTAAAAGATCTATGTCCAGTTGGTGAACTGACTGGAGAAAAGCTGTTGGGGCCCCACGTTGGGCGCTATTGTAATGAAAACACCCGGCAAAGTTGCACGTATACGGATGCTTTTCAGAAATGGAATTCGGGAAGCTAATCGTTTTACAAAAACCCTGAATGCTTAACTAATGATCAAAGCCGACGGTCGCGATTGGATTCTGCATGAGAAAAACGATCCTAAAAATCAGAGTTGTCGGGAAAACGGAGCACAAATATGGATTGGCCAGCACAAAATTCAGACGCGAACTCGATAGAAAACTGATTTAGATAGTACAAAAAGTTACTGCAGATATTGTTTGCAAAAAAACTCAAGCCATTTACACTTTAAAAAAATTGTGCATTTGCTTTTCTCATTTCAAATATTTTCGGATTCATTTTGTGCGTTAGCTTACAAGTTTAGATTGTTTCTTTTTAGTTTAGTTTAGTTTTCAAGAATACAACTATTGAACAGACTGTGTAGATTGTATAGATTTATCGAAATTGCAATTAATCAAAAAAGTTGCGCTGAGAGAATTTAATATTGTTCAAAACGATTTACTGCATTTCTATTTATATAAAATATTGGTTCTGTTGTATTTACAAAATTACTGCTGTTATTTTTGTAGAAAAAAAATTATTCAAAGTTTGTATACTTGTTTCAATTGATGGTATAACTGTGCGATAAATGTTTTAATGATCGTTAATAGAATTATTGGCAAAGCTAGAAATGAAATATTTTGTATGTACGTTTGTGTGCGAATGTATTTGGAGACTGTTCAATTGATTGATTGTTTTGATGTAGGAATTATATGCTTAGTTTTCAACCTGCTATTGGTTTGCTCACAATTGATAGTTGGAAAAATTTATATTAAAAAGTTTTGAAGAGAATTGTTAGTGCCAGAGATTATTGTATTACCTGTAGGAAAGTGAATCAAATCACTAACATCTTCGAACGAGTATATTACGGACTAAGCTTCTATTAACTCTGACAAAAACTAACAGAGAAAATAGTTCTTTAGTTTAATTATTGATCTTCAGAACGAAGACACTTTTAACAGATCTGTTATGCGAAAAGTGTACAATTGATAAGTAGCTTTTTGAGCAGTGTAAAAAAAGTGTTTCTTCGTTAGGTAACAAACTAGCAGCCATCAGGAAGCAATTATGCATGGATCAGCATGAGATTTGAATGTAGAAAGATTTACAATCGGTTGCTTCTAATTCGGAAATGTTGTGTGCAAAACATCAAATCGCATTCATGAACGAAAATTCGCTAAGCTAATTCCAACATGTAGATTATTCATTTGAGTATTGAAACCGCTGACATCTTTCAACTGATTGTGAGAGGACGAGACCGTGCCTTTTCCTTGTGAACGAAATTCCACTAAGACTATTTGTTCATGCAATCAATGAATGTTTGTCGGCATTATTCTATCATCAAATTTACCCTATTTAGGATCTTTCCGGTGACTATATGAAAAAAGGCGCTACGATGTATGTATTTCGTGTTTGCTTACAATGTATGTAAGAAAAGAGGAACTGTCCCTTATCAATGAGTTATTTGGTCGGTGAAGCATTTTTTTCTCTCTCGAAAAATTGACGGTACTGAATCGAAACAATAATTCTAGTTGGTCATGTCGCATGGAGTTTTTCACTTCCTGTATTTTTGTGACAAGACCCTGAATGAATGAATAATTGCTTCAATTCAGACCTCAATCATGAAAATATTGTTACCTCACGTGCTCTCTAAAAATCATACTTTGAATGTTTTCTCGCGATAATGTCGACGGTGGTCGTGATGATGATGATGATGCGAATGCGATGAATCGTATGCCAAATAATCGGTTGAACACTGTTGCGGCTGGCGCTGATAGTTATTGGTTTGATAACGTGATGGTTGCGGTCGAATTGTGCTGTATTCAACGCCACTGTCTTTGTCGCTTTTAAACGCTCGGGCTGCCAGTGCTGCTGCTTCGACGGCTGTTGCTCGATTCTTATATCCTTCGTGTGTGATACTATTTGCCATTTTTCTCTTGCTACTATTGCTATGGTGATCTTTAGAAGTAGCCACGATACTGTTATTGTGCCGCTTCAACTTCGACATTTGTTGCATTTGAGATGCTGCTGTTGTTTTTGTGGTTGATGATGATGATGAACGCTTGCTATGTTTTGTGGTTGCGGCAGTTGTTTGGAAAGCCGTTCTATCCGATAGCGCCGAATTTGTTGATGCTGTTACAATCACAATGGCTGGACAGCGTCGTGCTGCATCAACACCAACGGCGCAACAAGCACACTCCTACAACTCGGTCACGGAATATAAGTCACTGTTAGCATGCGTGCCGCCGCGTTTCAAGGATCGATAATATACATTGGATGGTGGGTGTTGCTGCTGCTGATCGTAGTTTTTATTGCTGGACGATGTATGATGATGGTGTTGCGACGATGATGGCGGTTGACTATGGTGACTGGATGGGTAGCTGGGCAAGTTGTTGTTTTGCTGATGGGAGTGATGGTGCGACGAAGAAGCACTCGATGATCCGTGATGCGAGGAGGCGATGTTCGACGAGGCATGACGCGACGACGACGATTGCTGTTTCGATGCTGACGCAAGACTAGATTTGTATTGTTCAACATACGGCACGCCACTTCCTCCGCCGCTACTTCTACTACCGTCCTGATATCTGCTCGACGCTTTTTCCGTTATCCCGATATTGTGCTCACGATCGTAGCCAAATGTGCTGTGAGCTGACGCGTGCTGCAGCTGCTGTTGCTGGTGCCGCGAAAAGCTCGATTTCGTGGATGGAAGCGTTTGCGTGTTGTATTGACGATTGGAACGCGACGATTGTTGCTGCTCGTCCTTGTGACGGTTCTTAGGCGGCAACGATGGCGGGATTGGTTTGGAAGATTGTTGTATTTGATGCTGCTGCTGCTGTTGGGACGCACCATCCGCAGATGCCATTCGGCTGTGTTCACGCAATTGACTACGCGATGGTCGTTGCAATGAGCGATAATTATTCAAGTTGGTGGCGCACAGTGGCTGTGACGTATTCTTCGTGATGTCGGGTAACTTTACGCTGGATGGCGGGATATCTGGCAGTGGTTGATTCAAAATTGACATGCCTTTCGATAGTTTGCCGCCCGCCGATCGATAGCTGGACGTTTCAATGCTATACACTGTAGGCTGCTGCGCTGACTGTTGCTGATGATGATGCGATTGTTGATGGTGATGTGGAATTGGCGGTTGGTGGTGTGACATTTGCTGTTGGTATTGCTGGACATGCTGCTGTATTTGCTGTGATTGCTGCAGCTGCTGCGGCTGCTGCTGATATTGCTGTGCGTGTTGAATTGGCTGAGATTGTTGCTGGTATTGTTGGGACTAAAAGTGGAGTGAAATTATCAATCTTTGGATGAGCAAAAAATTATTGCCTATTATAAAGTTTAGTATAGAGTGAGTTTCTAAATAACTCAAATAAATAATATGGCTCTGAACATGTTCCTCTAGTTTAGCAGGATAAAGACTGAACAGACCAAAATCTTCAAGTAGACTAACAAAAACACAAAGCTATGCTTGCATTTGAGCATTTGAGGAGGCTCTGTAATCCTGTTTGGCAGTTGAAATGTAAATTTCACTCAATCTTTCAGCTATTCATCTGCACGTGGAAATTTAAAAGCAGCTAAAGAGGCTAAGCGTAAACAGTAGGATATGAAATTTTAGCAGTAGGACTTCAACATGCACTACGGTAGGCATAGTTTCTCATACAGACAATATGCTAAAGAATGGCATTTATGAAGTCATTCAAAATCGAAATCAGGGACCCAAGTTTTCAAATGGAAATGCCAAACAATCCGGCTTCCAGACCACTGCAGTATTTTTCAGGTAGAGGTCATTGCAATATACAAGGCAGTGAACTGGTTGAGAAATCAGAAAATTTCCATAAGAAACCTGAATATTTTCTCTGACAGTCATGCTGCTATCCAAGCATTATCCAAAGTGTACACCTCATTCATGATTGTAATGGAATGCCGTTCACAACTGAATGTGATGTCGCTTCACTGTGAAGTGATTCTACGCTGGGTATCGGGACATATATCACATATGCGGATGCCTCAGATGGTACTGAGCTCCAGGAGTATACACTCACACCCCAAGTCGGTCAACCTCTAGCTTCCATAAAGCTGGAATTTAGGCAGCATTACATGGAGGCTGCAAATAGGGTCTGGTTACTCGAAGAAACCTGCAGGACGATCAGTCAAACTTGGCACGCACTGAGTTCCAGACGCACCAAGCAGATTCTCAACACGAGTCGTGTAACCTTTAGTTCTATCGTGTCCATACTGACGGGGCGTTGTCTAATTGGCAGACACGCAGAAAGATTGCGCGTTCCCTTCAACGATTTCTACCGAAGTTGCAGATCGGAGGAAGAGACAATCCAAAACTTTCTGTGAAAATGCTCAGCACTGTCCAGGAAACGCATGAAAATTTTAAGCACACCCTTCCTGAACAGCCTTACGGAAATAGCTGATTTGAACATCGGCTGTATAGCCGGCTTTATACGAGAATCTAGATGGTTCTCGTCACCCAGCAGCTAGGTTATAGTGCCGTCTCAATCTTCTGTGGTTTCACATCGGGCCTAGTGTGGCTTAAGTGAGCCATCTTTTGATAAAGAGGGCTGCCACTACAACCAACCGTCCACTTGGAAAGTTAAATATCGCAAATAGTTCTTAACTTTACAAATGAGAAATACGACTTTGATCGATTCGTTAGCCATTTGAAAAGATAGGGAGTGCTTACTATGAGTAGTAACTGTACTTTATCATGCGACTATAATGCAAAAGTTCATAGCCAACTGAGACACCTAAACGATTCGTTCCAAGCCCGAAATTAGCCACTTACTGAATTCCATCCGCCTCTAACGCAATTCAGTGATTTATCGATGAGAAAGGTAATTTAAGTTCTGACTTTAGAACATTATATTTAGCATATCCTACGATAACTATCGAGGAGTGCATAAATGCGGCTTATTTTTCGTTATCGACAAACAGAGGCTTATATTGTGCCATCATCTCTAGAATTCAGTCGTTTTAATGGGTAAAATTTTGCTATCCTTTTTATGGATCTAAGACTATTTTATAACTTTATAAGAGGCGGTACATCAGCTCTTATAAAATGGCGATCAGAAATTAATGTATGATAAAACAAATTTAATACAAAATATCGCTCACTAGATTATCGGCAAATAAAAATATTTTATGCATCTCACGAGGGTGGGATGAAAAGTTTCCGGCCTGACCAAGAGATGGCGCCACTAGGTCTACTTTCGGAGCGGCGTCCTACAGTACCATTCCTACCGAGCTTATATGTACAGTTTCAGCCTAATCGCTACGTTAGTTTGCGTTTGAGAGCACATTGCGCGAGACGCTTTCGTTGTTTTCGTGAAAATGGAAAAATTGGAAAAACGTGCTGTCATCAAATACTTCTATTTGAAAGGTTCTACGCCAAAACAAATAAAAGAAGAGATGGATTCAACACTAGGAGACTCCTCCCCATCATATTCAACTATTAAGCATGGGGTTCCTGAATTTAGAATGGGACGTGTGAGCACCTCTGACGAGCCTCGCATCACGACACAACTTCAGAAATGATTGAGAAAACCCAACAAATAGTGTTGGAAGACCGCAGGTTGAAAGTGCATGAGATAGCTGAGACCTGTAGGATGTCAGCTGAACGTGTGCGAAATATTTTGCACAGCCATTAGAGCATGGAAAAGCTGTGTGCAAGGTGGGTGCCGCGTTTGCTAACACTCGACCAGAAACTGATTCGAAAAAACATTTCTACCGACAATTTGGCGTAATCCAAACGAATTTTTGCGTCGATTCATAACTGTTGATGAGACTTGGGTCCACCACTACACTCCTGAAAATAAAGAAAAGTCAAAACAGCGGGTTGGAAAAGGGGAACCAACTCCAAAGGCAAAAACAATTTTATCGGCAAACAAGGTTATGGCTACTGTTTTTAGGATGTGAGAGGAATCATACACATTGATTACCTTGAAAAGGGTAAGACTATCACTGGTCAATACTACGCAAAGTTATTGCAACGTTTAAAGCACGAGGTGCAAACTAAACGACCTCATTTGGCGAAGAAATGTTTTTTGTTTCATCACGATAACGCACCAACGCATTCGTCGATTGTTGCCATGTCCAGAATCCACGAATTGAAGTTTGAATTGATGCCACATCCACCCTACTCTCCAGAATTAGTCCCCAGCGACTATTACCTGTTTCCTAACCTCAAAAAATGGCTTGGCGGTAAAAGATTTAAGAGCAACGAAGAAGTTATCGAATCGATCTACTGTAAATCAGTATTTTGAGGAGCTTGACGAATCTACGTTTAAAACTGGTATAACTAAATTAGAACACCGTTATGAGAAATGTATCAGTGTTGATGGAGATTATGTTGAAAAATAAAGCAAAAAAATTTAAAAACATCGTTTTTCTTGGTCAGGCCGGAAACTTTTCACCCCACCCTCGTATTAGTAGATAATTTTTTATCATATAACATTCGAAACATTACCTGTGCTTTGACATCTGGCTCCTTGAAAGTTAACTCTTTCTGAATTAACGTTCCCCCGCCAACACCGACACCCGTTCCTGATCCATTCGCACCGGGTATATCGGCGAATGTATTCAAATTGCTCTTCTTATATGGTAACGTGGTACAATCCGATTGTTGTGAATAATCTTTCGATACAGTTGCTATGCTCGGTGTCTTAGCACTTTTCAAATGCGGACTAGGACTTGCTCCTTTCATTGTTAACGAGCCCCCGTATCGACCGCCATGCCGTAATGTTGCACATTTGTTTGCAGTTGCCGTTGCAATTGCTGTTAAATTATTATTACCACCACGTATTGATTTTGGACCGATGCTAATATATTTCGGATCGAATCGATTAAAACCGTTGTTAGTGACATCGCGCGGATCTTTATCATTTGAGCTATCCCTCTCGGCCGTTTTATCGCTACTTATTTTACGATTTGGTAAGGTTAACGTGTTCGATTGTTGCGTGGGTTTTAGTATGGAACTGCCTGCAGACAAGTTGCAGGCAGGCGATTCTCAGTAAAAATCATTCGATTCGAGTGTTTTACATTGTTTGCTAAGTGTTGCGTATTTGCCATTATTCGGTCCGCCAAGCGTTGATGATTGATGCGACGGTAGGCGACCGAGTGTTTGATGACCGGACCTACTATAGAAAGGAGAAATACGTTCCGATTAGTTTGATTGTGATGGATATTGTGATATTTTATTTATTTGGATAATTAATAAGAAATGTAAAAAAAAAACGAATGAATAAAATTATCAATTTTGTGCGTGAGATATGTTGAGCGTGTAATTAATTCCAATCCACCAAATGATGTTCTTCTTATTCTTAATATGACTATCCGGTTATAGCTCGGTGATAGATTCCATGGATACGTGATCTAAAGATTCATGGGATCATAGATTTAATCACTTCCCATTCGCAATGAACATCTTGGGAGTTTTCTTCTTCTCCCAAAACCTCACTAGTCTTTGCCGGTTTATGAATAAATATTCAAGCCGTCACATCGATCAACCGATCCATATGTGCTTAGCAAAGGTAGTTAATCATCATAACTAACTGCACATCTTACAAAATACTTGCATATCGCGAAAGAACAAAAGAATTCCACTAAATAATTAATTGTGAATGCCATTTGAACCTGTGGCATTTCTTCCTATCTAGTCACCAACAAAACATAATCAGTAAATAATAAAAAAAATTCAAATTTGAATAGAGAAAAATTTATTAAACTATATTATGCATATATGGTCAATTCACTTGTCGTCTTCGTCAAAAGTTCACACATTTATTTTAATAGTTGTGTGCGCTATTTCGAAAGGAAATTTGAAATACGTCTTTCCAGCAATTATTTTCATATCCCTTCAAAGCAACGCAGAGGCTACTTTCGTTCAGAGAAGCTATTGCTCTTGAATATGTTTTCGCAACTAAAGTCTACTTCTTCTTCCCCTTGATAAAACCTTCAAACAGGCGGTCTAATTTTGGGGACCATAAATTTATAATAAAGATCAATTAGCAGATGATTTATCATCATATCAAATCCAATAGTCGCTTTTTACAAACGAAATGACTAACTATAACTTCGAGACTACAATGTAACAATGGATTTTTACAATGCCAATAAAACAAAAACCTAATAAAAAAAGAATTGTTTACGGATGACATAGTCTACATATATATATATATATATATATATATATATAGGTATGTATGTAATATATAAGCAAAATTAATAATCATGAAATTCAAGTGATTTTTGTTAAGTCAACATAAAAATAAACAAAGTTAATTAAGATGTGCTATTATTATTTTGTTACAGCATTTCGTTGAAACAATTCGAAAACAACAACAACTGGTCAACACTGAATTATTTCTACAGATTTGTTTTTTTAAAAAGGTTAATAATAGCTATAGATATCAATCAATTATGCAATTGTGTACATGATGTGCTTGAACGTCTAATAATAGCTGAAATTAAAAATAATCGGTTATGAAAACATATCAAATATTGTGAATGTACAATTGGAAATCAAAGTATGGTTATGAAAATTAAAAAGAATAAGAAGCCATGCCTTTTTCCATGCACCAATTCATTATAATCAGGTGGAGGCGATTCGCCATCAAATGGAGTCACCAACCCTCTATAACCGACTGTTCCATTCTTATGGGCCGGATTCAAAACACTGCTGGACGGTGCACTTGGTATTGTATGGTTCTGTTGATGATGCAACAACGTTCGATTGATTGTACCGACACCGACACCGGCACCACCTATTGGCGATGTGGTGCATCGAGCCGGATCTTGAAATAGTGGTGCCGTTTCGGATTTATCAACTTCGACGGGTGGTCTGGAAAGATAGGCGATCAGTTAACATTGATTTACTTTAAATGCAAAAAAATACACTTGAGTTAAGTTCATTCACCTTTTCGTTAAATAAATCCAAGCGTGCGAATCACCGTATACAAGAATTGTTAGCAACAGTGCTGTCAATAGTCCAGCAATCATCATAAGACTCAATCCAAATAGGCCACCGCCACATATCCCTTTCAGCGCTGCGGCATAATGTTTATCAATTGATCGACGATCTAGCATGGCCGACAAAACGGATAGCATTCTTTTCGTTTCCTCGAGATCTTTGCTCATATTATCGGTTTGGCTAGCGAGCTCGATTCGTGGATAGATTTCTCTGCTCATTCTGTGAATAGAAAATTCCATTGTAAGTTTAAGTCGTTTCGAAATCGACCATCGTCTTATGTCGTTATTACCGTGCAACTTTATGAACGGAATCTTTGGCCTTCTCGACAAAATCGCGTGATTCGTTCAATCGTAGTATGAAACGGTTACGTAATGTGCCACAATTTAAAAAGTAAACATCATCCGGAATTGTCTGTAAATTCGAAACCAAACAATGAACATAGATCTTGTGAAGTCTAATTTAATTTCTGGATAGCAAACACCTACCCGGGCTACTTGACGGCACATAAACTCATTCGGACGCATACAAAAGTCGCCCAACGAAACGGACGTGGCTAAATAGATTCCAGCTAATAGCCAGCATATAATGATGCCAAATAAACCCAAAACACTGAAGAAAATCAACGCGCAACGTGATCGTCGCGCCAAACCAATCACCAATATTGTGCAGAGAAGCAATAATGTTGTTAGATACCCTAACGTGGCGGGCCAACGTACCGATTCGTAAAATTCGCTTTGCTGTAATATCAATTGTAAAAATTAATCAGGAATTCTTATGAATCAATTCACAACGTACATTTAAAATATTTTTTAACGTAATTTCCGGTTCAGGACCTTCGGGTTTCATAAAATACAAAACCATATTCAAGCTGGTTACCGCTTGTGATGTGTTGTCTTTAACAAGACGACATGTGTCGAGGAGTAGTGAAACTGCAGTTTGATTGAAACTTGGCTTCTCGATGGCATTCTCCAATCTGTGTGTTTGCACTTTCGTTTCAAGATCATATTTTATCATTTCAGTCTGGAAATTGAATAGGAAAAACAACATACAATTTTAGGGTACAATCATTATGTTATTTCAGGGTTTAAAATATTACAAAGCCTGCGACAAAATTAAAACAGGACGTCCACCTCTGAACAATACTGTGTTATATTGGGTCATATAAAATGTCTCCGCGTTTTTTGTCACTAGATGGTGTTGATGCCCATAAATCGGACAACACTAATTCAATTGTGTCAAGCGAACATGTGTTTGAAAGGTGACATTTCAGGCTACATAGAAAGTTCTGTAACTTGTCTTTCGTGTAAAAAGTAATATTGCTTTGAAAATGAGTGAAATATCTAAAGAAATACGCTATGTGATGCTTTTTTTACTATAAAAAAGGTAAAAACGCTGCAAAAACATGCCGAAAAATTTGTGAAGTGAAATGAATGCTGTGAGTGAACGCCGAACCCAGGAGTGGTTTGCTCGATTCCGTTCCGGAAATTTCGATGTCAAAGATGCACCTCGCTCCGGTCGGCCATCCACTGAAAAAGTCGATGAAATTTTGCAATTGGTGGAGCAAGACCGGCATGCAAGCTGTCAGGACATAGCGGAGGCACTGAACGTCAACCACATGACAGTTTGGAATCATTTAAAAAATGCTGGCGACTCAAAGAAGCTCGATGTTTGGGTGCCACATGAATTAACACAAAGAAATTTGATTGACCGAACTACCATCAGTGAAACGCAGCTGAAACGCAACGAAATCGAACTATTTTTGAAGCGACGCATTTAGTACAGTCAAAGCGACAGAATTTTGACGTAAACCTTGAATTTTGGGTAGGCAGGGAAATTCTGATTGCAATGCGTGGGCAATTGTATAGTTAGCTTAAGTTCAAGTTTCTGAGGTCGCAGCTCCAATCCCCTGGACTCCATCTTAAAAACAAAAGAAAGTGGGGCACCCCCATATCTCCGAAACCATGTCTCCCACAATCAGGTTGTGTATGGGCGATGAAAACTGGATTAAATACGCGAATATTAATCGAAAAAAATCATGGTTAAAGGCCAGTGACATTCCACAAACGACTTCACAGCCTGTATTAACGGTAAACAAGGTTATATTCAGTGTTTGGTGGGATTGGAAGGAAATTGTCCATTATGAGCTGCTAAAACCTGGCGAAACGGTCAATTTGGGCTTGTACTGTGCATAACTCGACCGTTTGAACGAAGCAATTAAGAAAGAGTGACCAGAATTGGCCAACAGAAAAGGGATTGTGTTTCATCATGACAATGCCAGGCGACACACATCTTGATGACTTGGAACAATTTGACGCAGGTTGGTTGAGAAGTTTTGATGCATCTACCGTATAGTCCGGACCTTGCACCGTATGACTACCATTTATTTCGGTCTCTACAAAACTCTCTTGAGTGGGAGCAATGGGTCGGTTGTTAGCAGCTAGAGAAGAATTACCTGACTTGTGGATAGAAATACAGGGTCTGTCCGGAAAGTAATGTCACTGACTTGATTGTAAAGCGACTTTACGCTGTAACGTGATTTGGTTATTGTGGCAGCCCTCTTTATCAAAAGATGGCTCACTTAGGCCACGATAGGCCCATTGTGACTGTAACGTGATAAAAACGGTTTGTTTCAATAGAGCGGACAGAAAACAGCTTTCCAATAAGCGGTCGCTCAGTATTTTCCAACCATCCGAAGAATAAGGACACGGTTTTACGTAGAACTCGTTTTGTATACCGGGAATCGGGAATCACGAGTTTGTACCACATGATAAAATTGTTAATGACAAATCCTACGAGGAAGTGCTCAAAAGACTCAAACGACGTCCGGCCTGACATCGCAACCAATTGGAAACTCCACCATGACAACGCGACAGCTTGCATCGCTTTCCTCGTGACCAGCTTTTTGGCCGATTCAAAGGTACCAACGATTTCCCAACCACCCTACAGTCCTGACCTGGTGCCTTGGACTATTTTCTATTCCCTCGCTTGAAAACTCCTTTCAAAGTTCATCGTTTTGGGACAGTTGAGAAGGTCAAAAAGGCTTGCACCAAGACTCTAAAGGAGATTCCGAAAGAGGCTTTCCGTGACGCCTTCGATGCCTGGAAATGTCGCTGAAGGCGCTGTATCAATGCGGGAGGAGAGTATTTTGAAAACTTTTAATGTTCTAGAAGGATCTGGCCAATAATTTTTTTTTAATCAAATCGGTGACATGACTTTTCTGACAGACCCTGTAATGTGTGCAAGCTTATCCAAAGGTGGCTCACTTAGGCCACGATAGGCCCATTGTGGTACCACAGAAGATAAGGGCGGCACTAGAACCTGCGGGATGACGAGAACCATCTAGATTCTCGAATGCAGCCAATGTCTAAATCACATACTTCCGTGAGGTTCTCCAGGAAGAGCGTGCCCAAGGTTTTCATGCGCTTCCTGGACAGTGCTGGGCATTCACACAGAAAGTGTTTGATTGTTTCTTCCTCTTCCTCTGATCTGCAACTTCGGCAGAAATCATTGAATCATTAAACATATGATTCACAAACAAACAAAATCAACAAAATCTTACCTGTTTCTTTAAATTACCAACTAAAGTTTCAACTTGTCGACCAGAATTGAATGCCTGCAACAATCCATTGTGTAAATCATCATTGCCATAGAGACCTGAAACAGATATAACAAAACAATTTTTAATATTCTGGTCCCATCAAACAATAAAATTGCATCGTGTACAATTAATTACCTAAACCAATTGCTGCACAACACAACAGTGTTATCGTGATTAATGTGCAATTTTGACATCGTTGCGAGCCAGGTTTACGTTGCTTCCGATCGCAACATCGCGTTAACAAATAGAGTAATAAGCCCAGCAACGATAATATGAGCAGTGCAGCAGGTATTGATACTAAGATGCCCAAACTCTGTAGAAGAAAATATAAAATTAAATGCGTTTAGCGACAGTTTTGGATGAAATTTCACATTTGTATGATTCAATTTTATTTAAAAGATTTTTTTCTCTTTGGCCCCACATCAAACAAATGCGAGAAAGTCATTTCCAACAGCTTTTTTTCATGGATACAATAGAAAATGGATAAAGAATATGATTCATTCTAATAATATACATACATACACATTTGGTACGCACTCAAACAGAAAAAAATATTGCTATTGTTATTGAAGAACAATAGAAAATAACCAAAGGGTGGATATGTCACCATTCACGAGGTTTTTCTTCATCTTTTACCCTGTTTTTTATAGCACTTACCCGCAGGTTATAATGGCATTCAACCCCTTTTGTTGTTGTTGTTGTTCGCTATCGTAATACGAGAAATGCTGATAGTTTATGTGCGATAACAAGAAAGGACGATAATATCAACGCAATATGTGTACAAGAAGCGGGTTAAAGTGCGAGTTCAAGTGGATTGGCCGGAGGTGAACACCTCAGGTTATTTTGTTATTGGTTAAAATATGGAGTGTAGCGGATCAATTGCTGAATCCTTATGCGTAACATGAGTAGAATATCAAGGGGAGAGTAGAATGACTCGTTCAAGTGCAAAGTTAATTGAATTTTTCACCATGAAACAAGTCAAAGAATTGCACCTATTCTCAGTGGATCTTCTATCAAACGATTCACAACACGAACACTTAATAGATGATTTAATATGTTAAATATTTTTAAATTGAATTTAGCATACAATCAAGGCCGATGTAATCTCTCAAGATAGAATTTGCATAGTATCAATTTTGCCAATTAACTATCAATTAAGGACCACATTCTCGTGTCTACTGTTCACATATTTTACGCATTTTTCAAATCGTTCCAAAATCGTCTATGGCCGAATTAGTCGATGGAATGCACTCAAATGCTGGTTTCATAACACATAATCTTTTATCTTTGTCAGCACTTATGTTGGATGAAGTAGTACATACAAAATAGTGTGGGTAGTTATTTGGAAACAGACAGTTTAAAATAGAGCAGACCTCTTCAAGTCATTCTTAAAGCATATTCAATGCTTCATTGTATGAACTCATTGATCATTCTCTATTATATTGGACTTCTTACGTGTACTGCGAGTAGGAAACCTCTTGAACTCTATTCATATTCAAATTAATATAGACAAACAAGCCAACTGATGTTTTTGAACTTGAACAACAAATGGGATGTCGGTGTCATATGGTAAATATCTGTAATTCAATTTGTTTGGCGATAATTTCGACTTAAATTTTAACGAAGAAGCATTTATTTTTTGTATATTGCATTGGCAAAGTGGAATTAAAGCAAGAGTTCAAGATATTTACGTAGTTTTTTTTGGCGATTTTAAAAAAAAGGATGATGATTTAAGTTTAATTTCGAGGAGATGTTTCAAAAATTGCAGCCTACCATCGATTATCCGATAAAATATCTTTAAGTTTAAGGTGTAACCATTTTTAGGACATTATCAGAATTTTTTCATTAAACATATTAAGTTTTTCAATTTCGACAAATGAATACAAGTGTCATGTTGCTTCCTATTTAAATTATTTAAAGTAGGACCTGTTGCAATGACAGAATTATTGTGGATGTACAGGATCTTCAAATAGGAACTTCAAACTTTGACAGTTGCTAGCGGCCATATTGTTGAAGCTACATCTGTCAAATTGACTGTCATTTATTCAGTCTGTTTTGCCAAATCACCAAGGACGGACATAGCGTTCAACATTCGCAAATGATAAAATTGTTTTATCAAAATGCTTGTTATGTTCGAGCAACGTTCCACACGCTTCGCCCATTTTACGGTCGCCATAATCGTCCTACCGAGAGGACTATTCGCAGTGCGGTAGATAAATTTGAGTCCACTAGTTCAGTAAACAATCAACTAACATCCGTACGTCAACGAAACGCAAGATCTGCTGAAATCATCGCAGGAGAATCCGAGCCAGTCGATTTCGTGTCGCTCACAAGAACTCGGCCTTTTCTAGACCACTATTTGATGAAATTTGCGTCGTGACTTGAGCCTGCACTCGTACATAATTCAACTATTCCAGGAGCTGAAGGTAAACAGCCATAGACAACGATGGGCTTTGGAGCAGTCACTGAAAGCCTGTATAGACGCGAAAGGAGAATATTTTGAGTTATATAGTGTCTTCGAATAGGGACTTCGAACTCCGACAGTTGATAGCGGTCATATTGTTGAAGCTGTCAAATTGGCTGTCATTTATTCAGTCTGTTTAGCCAAATCATCATGGACGAATATAGCGTTCAACAACACGTGCAAATGATAAAATTAATAATGACCCTAATTTTCATCGAAAAATTATCTTCAGCGATGAGGCTCATTGCTGGATGAATGGGTATGTCAACAAACAAAATGGTCGAATTTGGGACGATACCAATCAACATGAGATCCAAGAGCGTCCAATGCATCTCGAAAGAGTCACTGTTTGGTATGGATTTTGCGCTAGCGGTCCATTCTTCTTTGAGAACGACGTTGGTAAGACCGTCACCGTCAACGGCAAGCGCTATAGGTCGATGATTACCAACTTCTTTTGGCCTGAATTGGATTATATGGACACCAACTACATGTGGTTTCAACAGGACGGCGCTACGTGCCACACAGCTCATGCCACATTGCACATTCTGCACGAGCGATTTGAGGGCATGTTCATCTCAAGTGGAGGCGTGGTGAACTGGTGCGATTTGACCCCGTTAGACTTTTTTGTGGGATTTCCTTAAATCGCAGGTGTATGCAAATAAGCCACAAACCACAGCGGCCTTCAAAGTCAACATAATCCATGCCATCGGTCAAATTCAGACTGATTCATGCACCAGACTCATGGAAAATTGGACATTTCGGATGCACGCCACCCAGAGAAGCCGCGGCGGACATTTGAACTATGTAATATTCCGTATATAATAGGCTTTCAAACGAAAATTTCGATGATATTTCACACACACTTTGTTTTATTTAAATTTAAGGATAGGAAGTGCTTAATGAAAGACCAGATTGAAAGGATCCAAAAGAATTTTCAGCACAATCATGGTGAAATTGGAAAATGAATTCAGATTGGGTAGAACATAAGATTTGATTGTTCTGATCCGCAATGGAATTTTATTGAAAAAATAAGAAGAAATTCTTGGAAATGAGAGGAAGATGACTTGTTTTTTAGATAAAAAATTTAATGAAGAAGGCCCAGAATTCGAGGGACGATCGAAATCATAAAGAACTAGGAAATCAGATGAAACTCTACTAAATTGGTTGAGGTCACTGGAATACAAAAACAGCCAGGAATAGTAGACATGTAGGCAAAGTTTAAATCGTACAGATTCTGATTCTTTGGATATAAGAGCTCTACTAATTGTAGACCAAAATTTAAATTATACAGCTTGATCCTAGATCATTGGATGGAAAGTGACGTTAGGAAATGTTGATGAAATTGATTTTGGATCGTGTGTTTATGTGCTGGACCAAAATTCTGAGTATGGTAAGGGTAGTTTTTGGTCTTCGGTGTTTTCTTTGCCTTTTCGTGTTTTTCACGCATGATTGGTCCACAATTGATCATACGTTTTACTAAAACAGATGCAACTTGACACCATTCTCTCCTACCTAATTGAATTATGCACGATCATGAAGTCATGCTACACATCTATTTCCGTAGTGGTTTAGTAGTCAAATACTATCCCCAAGAGGAAGTGATTTACGTAGCATGACTGCCACATGACAAATTCGTCCAGATCTTTTCACTCGAACTCTCCACATATGAATGCATGTAGGTACTTACCATCAAAGCTTAGCAACCATTGGAAGGAAGGTAAGTGCAAGCGGCCGGCTGGCTAGTGCTAGAGCTCTAGTACTGGTACTGCCTAATGGCTGGCTAGTGCTCTAGTCCAGCTACGGCTGCCACAGTCAATCTAAACACAGTGTATATTCTCAATAGATAGGTGAATGCGCTGATTGAATTTCCGATTGAAAGTAATCTTAGTCAGCATAACGGATACGTGTGAATGAAAAGCAAGCCATTTCTGAGCTATTTTCTATTCATGTTTTTTGGTACTCTGCTCCTCCACCATCTCTTCGTGTTGTATCCAAAATGCAAATGAGCTTTGACTAATAGCGACCAGAATTAATAGCATAAATGCTGAATGTCCCCATCATTATGCTAATTTTATGACTCGACAGAGTTGCACATACAAACAATCGTCATACAACAAATGGGACTATATTTCTAGTTCTTTTTCTATTTTTTTTCTTCTCTCTCTTTTAAATGATAATCGAAAGTTATTCGTGATTTTGAATATATCTGTGTGGATGTGTCTGCATTAATATCCAAGTCATGTAGTCGTTCCGGACATTTAAAGTTAAGATGGATGTCATTTTAAAGAATACTTTGGCGGAACATTTCTTTGAAGAAATCAAGAAGTGTGAATGAGTCTGCATACAATTAAATTGTTTATATCGTTATAAATAGATTTGGATGGATAAGAAGTTTGTTTGTTTTGCATATGAAACAACACTCTGTCAATTCAGTTTAATTTGGATAAAAGAAATCTTTTAGTAGTTAACAAAAAAAAAAAGATTTTTTATGCTAATATGGTTGGTGAGTAGGTTCGTGTACCTATTTATTTATCACTAGATAAAAAACTTTCTAAATTTATTAACGGGTTTGATTTTCTTTGGATAATAATCGGTGTACATCATTTGCATTTTCGATTATCATTATCTTTCAGCTCTTCTAGATTTTTTTTCAAAACGCAATTTCTGAATGATATATCGAAAAAATCTGAGACAATTACATCAAAACACTATCAAAATCCACGCATTAATTTCTGTTTCGTTGAACATTGTTCCAAACTTATTCCATTTCTGTACAACTATTGTTTTGTAATTCTCAAAATCCATCAAATGAAATCTTCCAACAATCCTTCAGTGATAAGTGTTTTACAGACACAACAATCGTATCCTCAATTTGTTCTGCGGATCATTATGTTATGTGTGATGATAACTCCTGTAAATTGTGCACCCCTTTTGATTGTTTGGAGGTTGTAGTTTGTGGTATAGGATAATAATACTGCATTCATATACATATTAATTGCCTCTTGAATTTGAGGAAGAGAATCGTGGAAACTGAAGGGATTTTGTTGATGTCATTGTTTTCGGTGAGATTTACACTTCGAACTATTGCATGATTTTACACTTGAGGGAAAACAATTGAATCTGAATCCTTTTAATATTTTTGGAAATCATCCTTTGTTAGCAGGAAATTGTCTGCTTTGAAAGAGAAATCTATTCAAAATTCAAGATTTGTTTAACTTTTATATTGAAAATGAAGATGAACTCAAATAAAGTAGTGTTCTCCTTATAATGAACCATGCTAAAAGGAATTTCCGGCTACAATGGTATTTTTTTTGCGTCATATTAGTTGTAGCGTATCCGTATCCAGCTCTATTCCTATGTCCAAAAATTACACGATCCAAACACTGTGAATTAGATCGAAAATATTCCAAATCGTAAGGAACCCATGAGAGACGTGCTAACATCGCTTTCCCGGCGATGCCGATGTACGTGTCGCCAGTGATACAGTTGCTGGTAGCGATAAATGCTGGCACGAACACCTGCTATTGATGTTGACGCACGCCATGCTGAGTTCCTAATTGAGCAGCCACTAGGGAAGAAGGGGGGGGGGTTCGGATCAGCAAGTAAAATTGTCCCAGTTCGAGGTGAGTGTCTTCCGCGTCCGTAAGATTAAAAAACCTCTTTTATTTCGGAGGTTTCATCATTTGGCAAAAGCAGCGTTGGATTTAAATGTTGCAGAGAAAAACAAATGTAGAGTCTGGGTTTATTCAAGGTTCGGAAAAAATCGCGAGCCATTTCGGGTTTATACTCGAGAATTGTTATAGTTATCCTGGCACGTCTTTCGTGACGTGAGCGCTCCACATGTGCAATAACGAACAGAAAAGGAAGTAGAGCAAGTCCCAACTGAACAAGTAATGAAGCGCTTAGCCCCGATGTATTATGCGGTATCGCACGCAGTAGACTATGGAAGATATGGCCCAGGCAGCATTGTCAATGCATGACGCCGTCAGTTGAAGTCAGGATGGAGTCAGGGATTAGTTTGTAGCCGGGCCTGTTAATCAGGGTTTTCTTATCGGGGATTGGATTTGAAGAGAGTGAATTTCGAATTCACAAGTAGGTTTATGGATTACATTTAGATACGTTTGTATCGCGAAGTAGAAGTCAGGATGATTGGATTTGATAGGTTTTGTATTCGTTTTTCATATGGCCGGTCCATCATTGACCTCTGCGCCATTTCGTAAGAATTGGTTCTACTGGTTCGTCAAGAAGCGTACACCATTCATATCATGAATGTAGTGGTTTCGCCTGAATGGTTCGTCCTTTACGGACCTTACAATATACTTTGAACGTAAATCGTATTTGTCAATTAAGTACCCTTCATATAAAGTTTTCAGGGTTTCTATCTGGCAGTTGAATCTAGGTAAACAAATGAGAGATATTTTAGTGTGTTCTGTAGTGATGTCGAAATAGAATGAATAAAAGTGAATTTTCCTTTCATTTTCAAATGCATACATCGTTTTCTTCCATTCTTGCTTGTGCAAAATCATTGAACCAATCATTATTTCAAAAATAATTTGCACATAAATTGACAGAAAAAGAGAAATACTTCAAGAAAATTTTATAGGACTCATCCAAGGTACCAACTTCAATTCAAGGTATTTCATTTTTTCCAGAATATATTGTAAGGTGAAGACAAAATCAGCTTGGCTACTTTAAACATTTATAAGAATAATTTATTATTTAAGTTTTTATCATGGGTTAGAACCTCCTGGTCTATTCGACAACTTTTGTCTCTTAGTGTGCTTTTTTGGTTAACGACTTGCTAACACTATTGTTGCACATTAGTGGAGGTTCTTGTTTCCAGGTTTTGGCCCGTACCATTGTTAAATGGGAAGTGTGGTTTCGGCGTACCGAGTGGCTCCTCTTCAGGTGCTGCCTTTTTAGCCACTCGGTAATTTATTGTAATTTATTGTTTTTCAGTTTGTCAACACAATATTGGGACTATTGCTGGTAAGGGTTTACAATCATTTCTTCATTTTTGTGTTCCTTTTGTTTTGCTGAGCTATTTATTAGTTCATTCAATTTTTTTTAAATTTCCACCGAATAATACTTAAGGAGGTCATATGCTTTACACATCTTTAAAAGTCGATGTTATTTTTTTAAACTTATTTCGATAGTAAATATTCTCAAAATTATCTTGTTTAAATCTTAGAAAGATCTAGGCATTTTTTTTTATAATTATGCTCAATTTAGTGCGCGTGCCCTGTGTATACTCATAGACAAACGCGGCTCTGTAAGGCCCCGCCCCCTGTATAGTTTTTAGCTCTATATATAGACAAAAAATATTCGAATGATGCATGAAAACATGTACAACAACGGTAATATTGAATTTAAGAAGAGAATGTTGACCTCATAACCTTGCCTAAACGATATTTTGAATACTAGTAACGTTTTGAATTTTTTTTAGCAAAATCATCTCTCTCAAAACTTTAAATGCATTTTTCTCAGACCACTATTTTTCATGCCGTGCCAATGATTTTTCCGAAACTACAGAACCGATTCTTCTGAAATTTTTATCATATTGAACACATGCAAATTTATCATATGAACCACGGGCGTTTCAATATTTCGAAACGCTCGTGGTTCACATGATAACTTTGCTCAATAAATGATTTTTTCTAATTTTTTTTTTAACCCAAAAATCATAAAAACCTCGAATTTCGAAAAATTATTTTTAATTGTCCACCATTTTGTTATTATTTTACATTTCTTGATAAATTTGGTTCAAACGATAACTATCGGCTTTTCAAATAAAACCTTTTTTGAATTTTTTATTTCAGACCATTTCTCGCTTCAGGATCATTGGCACCGTTTAATATGCATTTTTTTGATGTGGCTAGAAGAATGCCGCCATTTTGTGTAGAATAATAATAATAATAATTCAATAAAATATTTTTTAGTACGCTTTGACAGTGTAATAATTAAACCCAAAAAGAATTTCATTGATATCTACTCCAGGGACCTTGTAATAAATTCTTAAAAATAGGTCAGTTTTTTGGGTGTATCAAGCCTATAGCCCCTCTTAAGGGACGAACTTCAAAGTGCAATAATTATTACGTTTTGGGTGCTCTTCGATCAAATTAAAAAATCTTTTCGTAGTTTTACAGGTTTCTAAAATACTGTTTCAATTTTGGAATTCAAACCTCAGCATTTAGTGTGAAACAACCTTCTTTGATATGTGAACAACTCATATCAGTTTTCTTATCTACGACCACCCCATAACAGTTTGGACTAACAATAAAAGAAATTTAGATGTTTGTTAGCCCATTAACACAAATTGCAGAGAGATAACTGAGCACGCAACATGATACCAATGCCATGGGTTGTTGTGCCTGCACACAAACGTCGAAACAAACAAACAAACATTACATGTATGGTAAATCATATATCAAGCAATTGTTGTTGATTTCCAATTTATCAATATTTTATATATTTACTTGAAAAATTTGTTTTTAACTTCAGTTTTCAGATAAGATTAGATATGTTTCTATCTTAGCTGGAAATGTGTGTGAATTTCAAATAAATGTTTTTCGACGAATGACTTGGCAATACAAACAATTTCAAACAATTAATATAAATTCAAAAAAAATTATCAGTTTCAATTAAATTGATTGCAAAGTGCGGGCAAGATGGTAGATATGTATGTGTTCTGTTATGGATCCATTCAGAATAGAACATGGTTGAGGAGGGACGTTGGTGAATACATCGGGGGCGTTGATATGGAGATGCAAAATTGTATTACTTGTTTCTTTTTCTTTTTGGATCATACGATATTAACCAGGATGTCTTGAAACAAAACAGTCGAAATGAATTGAAATCATCTAAAATATATTCTTAAATGAGAGAAAAGTCGATTTGAGAATTTCAAGCTCAACATCACACGTGAAAAATTTGCTATTCACATTAAATATTATAGTGCAATGAACACTTAGTTGTCCAAGCAAATTTGGCAAATATGGTTCGATTTGGTTGAAAAACTTCACGTACTCTTCATAAATCTGATTTTTACCATGGAAGACTCGCCAATATGGCTAATAGATCCCAAAAAGGAGATGCGATTATCAACTTTGATTGTTTTAATGGAGAATTGTTTAGCATCACTTGAGTTCTACAGAACTTTTCCAGCTTTTTTCGAAATCAGCTGATTAGTGCCCTTTTTTACTTTGAAAAGTGAATACTCTAAACGTCTACCACCGAAGTGCCAAGTTTCATCTCGAACTGATTACAAAGTCGCGCAACAACTCCCTCTTTGAAGACTACCCCTTTTAAGTCTTTATTTCTCAGATGTAAGCTGCTGGACAGAGACCCTGCAAACTTTGTGCGAATCGAATCATTGCTCAATGAAATTATAGCATTTACCCTTAGTATATATAGACAAGGTTCTAATGTGCATTATATATATCGTGAACAACGGTGATGCCAGATTAAGAATTTTTACCCTAGATTTAGGATTTTTCTCGACAGCTAGAGAGAAAAATAAGAGGAACAGGGTTTTATTTAGGGATTTTCAAATGTGTTTTTTCGATCTAAAATTTACAGGGCGATATTAAATAGCAGGTTTATAGGCTTAAATTCGCTGTTTGGTCATATATGGCGTAAGTGAGCGTATTAAGCTACCATGGACATGCCATACTTTTTTTATGAGTTTGACATCTGTCAACATTAATCAGTGCACATTGTCAGTCATGTTACATATTGTGCCAAAAAAAAGCGCATGTGTTCTGCTTCAATTTGAAGAAATCGGCTGCCAAATCGCATCGAATGTTTTTGAAGGCCTTTGGAGAGAGTTCTTTATCGGAAACATCGTGCCGAGATTGGTTTCGTCGGTTCAAAGACGGCAATTTTGACTTGTGGCACAAGAAGCGTGAAAATCGGCCCAGGAAGGTTGAGTACCATCGATTGTAGGCTCTTTTGGACGAAGACGATACCCAATCGCAAAAAATGCTCGCCGAGCAATTGGGTGTTACTCATTCAACCAGCCATTTCCGTGCGTCTGTGTGTCATGGAAAAGATTCAAAAAATCGGAAAATTGGTGCCGCATGAATTAAACGAAAGAAAAATGGAGCGACGCCAAAACACATGCAAAATTTTGCTCATCAGACAAAAAAGGAAGTAGTTCCTGCATCGGATTGTGACAGGCGATGAAAAATGGATATATTTCGAGAATCCGAAACGCAAAAAATCGTGGGTTGATCCTGACGAACCATCAAAATCTTCCCCAAGACCAAATCGCTTCGCACGGAAGACGATGCTGTGCGTTTTGTGGGATCAATTTCAAGAAAAACCACTCCCGGTGAAATTCTCATGCAGCCACCATTGTTGAAATTAAAAAAAAAATGGTTTTAAAATTGCAAATAAAAAGTATTATGTACGTTGAAAAAATGATTTTGACGAACTATCGATAGCGACTCTGGTGCAGACTTCTGTGTCGAGTGCATGGTTGATGCCAGGACTTCCAGGTGCCAGGAAAGGTCTAGAAGCTGGCATCCGGCTACCGGGTAAACCAGCCAAATGTTTGGAGGACTCCTTGGATGCAGATACAAACAGATTTTTAAAATTGACGACGCGATCGTTGGATAGAGACAACAGGATGCAATGGTTAATGGAGAACACAATTCTTTTTGGGCTGGTAAGCCATTGATGATGCAGAAGAAATCGATGAAGGCAGAGACTTATTCTGAAGATATGTAAATGATTTAGTAGCCTAAGGGCAACTCATTCGATTGAGGTACACAACAAATAGAGCAAACAACGAAAAATAAAGATTTTTAACTAGAAAACACGTTTGTTGTTTTAAATTTCTTTAATCTGTGGATGGAGCAGCACAATGCCGGCAATGCGTCTAGAAAATTATTTTTCAAAAACTGTCTAGTCAAATTTAAATGTTTTCAATAAGGATGTCAAATAGACCAGCATCTAATCCATAAAATTTAAAAAAAATAAAACCCACTTCTTCCGTCATTAACTCAACAAATTTCACCCCAAGATTCCGAAGTGTGTATCTTGTCTGGGAATATTTTTGGCTCTGAATGTCAATTAAGAAATTACTCTGGGTAATTTAGTTACTTAAATATTTCAATACCCTCCTTCTCTTCCATCGCATCATTCTATACATTTTACAGCCCAACCATAATTCCACCCTTCCGCAATCAACCGACGCGGGAGCACTAAAAACTTCTTATTCTTCCATTCATTTTAGGGCACCCCAAATGGCATGGCATAGCACGGAATCAACTCTGACATGCAGGAAAACAAGGATAACATCAGATTTTATCATTGAAAATATAATTTCCAGTGTTACACTTCCTTTTTCGTATACGACTCGAGTCGACACGACAAGTGATTAGATCAGTTATTGTTGGCCCTCATACGACACATGGTGACATATTGTACGTTATATAACATACGTGTGAATAAAATACACACTATATAAAGTTTGTGGTCGAGGAAAGGAGACAAACGACTGAAAAAAATATATAATGTAGCATAAATTGTGATATTCCGTAGGGACGACCAAGTCTATAGCATAAATTGATTTTAAGTGCGTTTGAATGGAATGATTTAAACAATACCGAAAGTCATTTTCCAATTGACAAACACGTACGTACGTACGTACAGTTTCATATGTGAATGACGATTTCATGTAGTGTTTAAATATTTAGGACAATTTATTGAAATGGTCTTTAAATATTTGATTAGGCTCAACGATATGTACCGTCTACATCATCTACATACACATCTTGAATTTTCTTTCTTCCACACATGGAAGACATAGGGAAATGCATTTTAAAGCAAGACCATCTGAAAAGTGTGAGGGCTTAACCCACCACCTACGACAATTTTTCGCCCGCATTTGCTTTCCATAAATTCATATCGTTTGAATCGTTTCCACAACAAACAAGGTCAATTTTTTCACTATATTCACTATGCTGCGATGAAGATTTTAACCAAAGACATTGCCATGAGGGTGTTGGATGTTTGTGGTATGTTGAAAATGTTTTGTGGCCATCATCAATGTCATGGTCTTTTGGTGTGATAAATATTAGATTCGAAATGGATCGTTTTAGAGGAGAGAGGAGTGGATTGGCAAAAAAAAAGAGAAATCGAGGCATGCATCTATCAAAGTTTAAGAACACCTGCAAGAATCAAATTGTTCATTATCATCATTGGCACGCGGGCCCACATCGAACCCAGAACTTTGAACATTGCGGACAATCGCCTCAGTCCAACATCCATGTTTTCCAGCTTACAAACATCAAGAATACAGGCAATAAAAGAAACATACATCGGAATCTCTTGCACTAACATACAATATTGTCATGAAAAAATGAAAATATCGAAACGTATGATGCCATGTACCATCAAAGCGGATTCCCCCCCCCCCCCTCGTTTCCGTGTGCACGGTGTACGATTTAAAATTTATGATTAAATGAAGTCAAGTTCGTCAATGAATCTTTCGTTTAAGTTTCATAACCATCCTTGGTATAATTTCAATTTTTATACTAAAAACATTTTGTGAAACAAAATCTGTAAAAAAAATTCCCGCCTATTTTCTGGCGTTGCTTAAAGTTTTCCTTTTCAAGTGAGAGCGATATTCCTTGCTGCTACATGTGTCCGTCACGTTCGCTTTATTATTCATATTTTTTCAATGTTACTTTTATTTGTCGTGATGGAGATTTGAACCACACTGATGAGAGATTAGAATCCTGTCAATCTACGCATTCATCCGTGGTAATACCATGTTTATTAAAGTCCGGTAAGCGTTAAAAGCTAAAAAAAACTTGACTATATAAATAATAAATACAATTTGCATGTGATTTACATCTAAAGTCGATTCAGGATGATTATGGAAGCTATCTTTTGTTTTGATAAAATGTATTGTATTCCTATTTTGATTTTTTTCGTTTAATTTATCAATTCTATCATAAAAATTGTATCGAAGAGACTTATAGCAATTGTTGTTATAATTTATCCTTAAATTTTGAACAGTGTAGAACTACAGATCAGCAACGGTTTGAATAAAAATGAAAGGATCGAAATATAGATAGAACAGTTTGAGTAAACAATGAAATCATGTAATATTTAACCAAAAAATTGGCGTGTTCACAGAAAAAGAACTATAAACGCTTCAGGATAATATTTCTAAGATGGAGAGAGAGAGGAAAAGTTCCCCATCCAGTTTTTGTGATAATTCGGTGGGAGGTTTCGTTACAAAGAATCATCAAGCATCATTTTTCTGAGCAGCAATTATGATAAGAACATTTCGGAGATGATGGTTAAGCCAGTCAGGCAGGACTCACACTGATGGCTGCAAAAAAAATCATAGAAGAATTATGAGCTGCATATAATCCTAGAACACCAACAATGCTTTCCGACAAATCTTTTTGGGATTTATCGCAACAGAAGATTGTCTTGGTTTGTGCAGATTTTCGGTTATGGCCTAATTATTAAAGGACCTAAAAATAATGATTGAGCAGGGGTTCCGTTCCAGCAGCATTCGTTTGTCGGTCAAGTGTAAAGAGTTAAGAAGTGCAATTCAGAACACCCTTGAATATTTTTGAAATGCGAACTGAATAAGAATAAAAGATTCACCTGGAATGTACTTCTTAATCTTACAAGGAGACGGCACGGTATCGTCCTCTCAGATCTGAATGAAATTTGGTACATAAGTAGAAGATGTCAAGGATATTCGATACTTAAAATATTAGACTGCAACGCACTCCCCCTTACCCGTTTTTGAGAAAAACGCCTCTAAAGTTTTTAGCGTCGCGTATGTATTAGTAAGTTTTTGCATCTGACAGAAGCGGTGCAGTGTAGGAAGCAGCGCGACTAGTTCGCGATCAAGAGGTCGTGTGTTCGATCCCCGGTCGGTATTGTTTTTTTATTGAATAATTGTCGTCGTCGTGTGTTCGATCTGCGGTCGGTATTGATTTTTTTGAATAATTGTGGATGTAATTAGTTTAAGGTAAATCAGCAATCTTCAAAAACAAATACATTTATTTTTAGAAATCAGCAAATTGTTCGATCATTTAGATTTGTAAATTATATTAAAAACTCATTGTTGAACGGATGGATTATTAAAAACTGTTGTAATCGAATAAATCCTAGGTCATCATCGTGTGTGTCGATTGCTGATTTACCTTAAACTAATTACATCCACAATTATTAAAAAAAAACAATACCTGACCGGGAATCGAACACACGACGACGATAGTTATACACAAGAGGACGATGCCGTGCCTTCTCCTTGTTAGATTGACTATTGACTCGTTCTTTTAGGTGTGATTGAACTTGTGGCAAAATTAAATCTACCATTGGAAATTTTTTAATTGAAAAGAATTTAATGATGGGTTGCTAATTTTAAATGCAGTCATGAATTGATTTATAATTTATCTTTGCACGAATAAATAACCCTTCAATAAGTAGTTTAATAATTTATTGTATAAATATCATACGAGTGTTTAAAATTCAATATTATATAGCGAACATATTTATCTAATATTGAAAACCAATCTCGTCTTGTATATTCCCTTTTTTCTTCCACAATGTCATCTTCAGACTTCCATATCACCTACACACGTACATTCTAACGATGAATATATATATATTTTTACTCGATTTTATCCGGAAGCATTACGTCACGCAAACTTTATTATATAACATCAAAGAATTCAAGATTGATTGGGATTTCTGTTTTTTTCTTTCTTGGAAACGTAGAACATTGAAAAAAGTTGTTAAGATGGAGGCAACATTTCGTAACTATGAGATTTAATGGTGCATAAATTCTTAGGATGAGTATTTATTGGTGATTGATATTGATTTGTATACATTTCGAAGGTAGTCTGGAATGTACATATGAAAGAATCATTGCAAAAAATAGGTTATTCTGTTGAGCTATTTCAACATAAATAGTCTTTCAGAATCCAAGCTATTATAAATAATAGAGATAATAATGTGAATGCAAACTGGTGAGTAAAACAGATATAAATAAAATGCATAACGTAAGATATTCACAGATGAACTTGCTACAATTGACTCATAAATCGATCGAGTCTTTCATCATCTTAAATCAGAATGAAGTCATAATCAATACTGGAATTTACATTGCTTTCCAGCTCTTAGATGCTAAATATTCCGACGATGACGAATGTTATTTAAAATCACAATAAAACAACATACAAGCAAAAGTCAAGGTTGATGCAGTCATTTTAAATGTCTTTAAATTGACTTTCATAAAATTGTTGTTTTGGTAGTTCAAGTTTCCATTTCTGCACGATTTCGTTGGCAATACGATTATTTAATTTCTTTTTGAGGAAGTATCTAAAAAGAATCCGAGCTGGAATTATGTGATATAAAATATTTTGCCTATCAAGATAACCTTGAAAAAAAAATTGGACTTTAAAATCGAAAAGAAAGTTCTATTGCAAAACAGGGTGAAAAGAAAATCAAAGTGCTCTTATCTCCAATGAATCTACATAGTCCTCATCAAGTCCATGTCCATGATAGGTTTTTTATTGGGTTGATACACTTGGAAACTATTTTTCACTCTCTCATTTTTTCCCCGCATGCCACTCGGATGCTAGACTAGCCACTTTAGTCGCTAGCTGATTGAAAGCTTGATCTAAATGCATTCTTTTTCACCGCTTCTTGGGACAACAGTGAATTATTTAGTCTACCGAATGCTGTCGAGCGGTAGAGTGTCGCAACAAATCAGTGGCCTCCTACACTTTTATTGAAATTTTCGTTCTTTTCGATTCGGTGATTTCATTCCAGAGCTGTTTTTCTAGGCACCTATTTTCAATGGATTTAAAGAATTATCCTTATATAAAACCAAAGAGGCTAAGCCACTAGAGTCTTGACTAGCTGGAGTAACTTATTATTTGATGCATTGTGTAAGTTTCTACGTGGTTAATAAGTCACGTAAGTGATTGACTAACTGATTGTGTTCTCCGATTTATTGTTGCGAAGATTGTGGAAAATACATGCAACTTGTAAGGCATCAGATGTGCTTGTTGCCTGATGAACCTATTTTACCCTATTGGAGATGAGACTGTTACATTCTCCGCAGGCAGGCAATCAGCCGAAAGCCTCACTAATTTGAACGCTTCTTTGACTGGAAATCCATAAAATGATGAATCGCCTGAAGAATGTTACAACGTCGGTCGCATATTAGCGATCTTGTTTAACAAAATTTTTGGAAGCCGACTAGCTTAACAAGTATGAGAAGTCTTATTGCTGCTCACAATGCAGTGCTGAGAAAGGAGATCGACAAAACACTTGGGATGGGGGGGGGGGGATTATGGTCAAATTTTCGTTTTTTTTTAAATTGATGAAGTTATGGGCTGTACAATATATGTAGGTATCTCTCATGACTGGGAACGCGAAGAGGATAACATTGGTATTAGCAGAGCTGATCAAAAAGCTGCAAAAGAGTGCAAAGAAGATCGAATCCTTCGAAGACAACAACAAAAAGACGCTCTAGACACCCTTGCTGATAGCCTTACACTTTATGGACACGGTATTGACGATTCTGTGTTTTTGGAAGTTTAGCTTCCTTTACGGAGGTTCTAACGAAAAGTGAGCGAGAGTAATGAGCCCAGAAAAAGCGTACCGAACGAAAAAGCGAACGGAATTTGTCTTAACATTCCAAGTGAGCACAATAAATAGCAATGGTGTGCAAATATAAGAGTAGAGCGGCTGGTTCAGTGAGCAGAGCGCTCGACTCTTGCTCTCGAGGTAGATGGTTCAAATCTTCGCTTGCTCTGTTCTTTTTTCCTTTAAGTTACTTTGTGTGAATACAAGCAATAAAAAAATTTCATATTTTGTCATATTATATGCATCCTAGATTTTTGAATTTGTCAAATTAATTACTGAATTTTCACTGCATTTATCTATAAACAACTTTTTAACATTTACATAATCATTTGCGAAACGTACTGCTTCACTGTTTTTTCCACAATGAAATATTCTCCATCGTACTAGCTCAGATTGCGTCTCAGTTTCCTAAGGGACAGATCACGGTTATCTCGGTCTAACGATCAAGCCCTCCAATTCAGAACTAGCAGCGATTTTCTGTCGAATGAGACAAGTTGGGTAGTTAGTGTTCCTTAAATGTAGTCATGAAAGCCATTCTATTCCTTGTGTGGACACAGGGATCTTTTGACTGCTGGCATTATTCATTTTAGCTTATTATTAAGTCACAACTCTTTTTTATTCTCCACTGAATTTTCATCAAAGCTGGATGATCTGTCTTCCCAGGGCATTGATGTCCGCGGTACCGATGACAAACCTCAGGAATCACCCCTTCTAAATGATCGACAACAAACGATTTCAGCCTTTATCGCGATTACTTTGCCTTCGCCTTTAGTGGGATCTGTTTATTTTCATCTGTTCGATTTCACACCTACAAGAAGTACTAACCGAGAATCGATCTCTCATCCCCATTGCCCTATACTGGCTAAAAGTGGGCTCTGGACTTATATCAGCTTTTTAAATATTTTTTAAATACCTATTTACGCTGACCACGAGCTCTCCGAACTAACACACTTTAAGCATGTGTAGGGGCACAGCCTGTCCCTTTCAAACGTCGAGCTAAATTGCACGAAAGTATGTGTCTTACTACTAACGACATTTGGTGTAGCAATTTTTATCGAATTTCGAATTGATATAGCTTCAATTCTTAGCCTTTCACGGCCCCTGAATTCACGAGCTGCCGGAAAGGTGGGGTTCGTAGTGGTGTGTCCTATTCACGTAAGTCGGGAACTTGAAATTCTGGCGCGTGTTCACCCGAAATTGGCGAAGAGTGGCACGGCTCGCGCATTCAGAGCCCGAGGGAAGCCACAAACATCCTGAAGAGTTTTCGAAAACTGTAATAATTCGGAGTTAAGGATCAAACTAATCAAGCATAAACCATTTTAATGGTACAGCGCACAATTAGAATATCCTCAAGAATTGCTGATTCACTCCATTTTCACCTGCGTCATGCTAATAATAATAGCATATCTTCTCTATGCACGCATCCTTGAAAGATCCTACTTAAATATGAGCTGCCGCTAAAGATGCCCCTACGAAATATGCTACGCTCATTCAGGCGACTATGAAACAAAAGCGATATTTTACAGGCTACTACATATATGTTGAACCATGTCGTCTTTTCTGATAAAATATGCAACTAACTAAATTAGATTAGCAACAATTTCATTGCACCTAGCGCCACTAGAAAAACATAAGCGCACTCGGGAAGTTCACTTGAAAATCTGCCTTACTTAGAACGAAATAAGACACGACAACGATAAGAAGGACGAGCCGAACGAGTATGCATAATTATTCTACAGTTACACGAGGTTTAGTGTAAGATTAGTTGGTAGTGCTCTTACGATGTTGTACTTGTGCCGCGGCAAAGTACCATGACCTCAGATACTCCTTCATTTTTATTCGCATGGCCAATCATATACTTAGCTTTTCACCCCTCTATTTAATCTGCTGCTTTTTCTCAACATATCCTTAATGTTAGGGTGAGTGTGAATTCGAATGGACACACACACACCCAAACAAACACTGGCTGATATTCAACTGGGGTGACCGTCGTCATTCTTCCATCCAGCTAAAAAGTTTGCCATGACGGCGATGATATCTCCCCCTTGAAATCTTTGAATTGCATGTGGACACTCATTTTTTTCGATGAGTGGAAAGTGCAGTTAGTGTGTACAAGAAACCTCTAACAACCGTTTGAATGCCAAATAGAGGGAAAAAATCGATGAGAACTAAACCGAAATGGAGACGGCATAATGTCAAGGAGATAGACACAAAGAAGAAGAATATCCGTCAATGGGATGCAGTCCTAGCCGTAGCAAAGGATTGCATTGCAAGCTATCAACGCAACATTTTGATCACTCTTTGAATATGTTTACAGTTAGCAGTAGGTCTAGTTGTGACCAGCCAAGGATTCTGTTTCTACTCAACCCATAAATACTACTCCTTTGACGGCACTTTATTCGGAAAATAGCAACTTGGACTGTTACCATTGCATCTCACTGTCAAGGCATATATATCTTGAAGGATAATATTCCTCTTGAAGTTCTTCTATTTTTGCCCATGTTGCCATACATTGCTGCTACCTTGTATTGAGTATGTTGATGATGTGTTGTGCTGAGTGTGTATGGATATGTTTCGAAGGATATAAAATACAGTTCTTAAGTAGTAAGAAGAACTTTTAACACCATTTCCGAAGCAACTGGTAATAATGTAGTGTATAATATAGTCGTTTCGATTGAACCAAGGATACGATGGGATTATTGTTGAAATAAAACGCTGCACAAGATGGGCATTGTGAAGATATAAATTGTGCCTTAAATATATATATATATATATATATATATATGGGGAGGAAAATATAAATGTACTTATGGTGGTAAAGATCTGTGATGAATTCATGTCAGGTATAACTAAAGTGGATTGAGGATATCAATAAAAGATGTGACTTGTTTAGTTCAAGCCATTAGTCAACAATCGGCACAATTTTTTGAGGCTATATAAGCGTTCTTCGGTACGCGGAAGTGAAAGAGTGCCAGCTCCGTTTTAATTTACCTAACAAAAAGTTGGTTTCACTCAAGCCGCACTCTCAGCCGCACTCGCATCTTTATTGGTCATGCGTAGCTGCGGGGAGGATAGATGAATCGCAGCTGTCGCTTGCCCGCATGGAACCCTCGAACCCAATGTGTCGACTGAAATCTCCATGGATAGATTTCAATACGTAGATTAGGAATTTCCCATTCAGATTATGAAAAATAAGTGCGACAAAACCGCTACCAAGACCTATCTGAGGGCATTAAAATCGAAGCTTATCCCGAACAAACGATCAGATTAAGAAGTTTCGTGCATCTCCCCTGAATTCAATCCTTAAGATGCAGTCGTCTCAAGACTGATTCGAATTCAGTGACGAATACCACTCCTCCCATTGGGCACTACTCGCAAAGCATTGCAAGCAATCTCCAAGGGGGGGGTTGCTAGTTTGCCACCAGCGTGCAGGGCTGGTGATGGCAATACTGATGAACTTCGCGGCTATCAACGGACTTTACCAACAGCCACCACGAGTCTCCCACTACGGGACCTTACCCTGACGAGGAGGATAGTAACCTATCATGGGCTCCTCGACGCGTGGTACCTATACTATCCCTGGGATAGGGCTCACATCCTCATGGAATGCTGTAGTTGCTGCTCCTGTTAGCAGAAGGTCTTTTTACCCTTTGTACCTCGGGAGCGTGAGAGCAACAAGTCTCAAAAGTTTGACAATTAGTGGCAAGCTGTCTTTTGCTCCACTTCCCTGCGCATGAACAAGCGATAAAACAATCCCTTGGATTGCCGTATTTTTCCAGCAAGAAGATGAACGTTAGCGTAGCTCACCAGGCGTACATCGCACTGCCTGGGCTCCTCTTACCACGACCAGTCGCTTGCGGTGTCGCATGTTAAGCGCGACTAGGCTCACCATAACTTACCCCAGCCGGGGTTTGTTTGTGATTTCGCTTCCGAAACTTCAACATGCAATTATACAATTTTTTATGCGAAATTCTGGAAGCGCTCTTATAATAATATCGTATCAAAAAGTCCATTTTCGTTTCTGCTGGTCTAATTCGATCCTAGCGCATGTTGTTAGTTGCTTAGCAAAAAAAGGCATTCCCAGTATGAAGCCAGGTTCTCGTTGTTATATCGATATAAAACGTCCTACATTAAATTCCATCGTCTATTGATTAGATATTATGCTGGGATCATAAAGAAATAACATTTGGCCGAAACTTCTTCAATAATTCACGATTAGATGTCTTCAAGGATGGACCTATGACGTCAGAAGTCCGTCACAGACCAGCTCGAAGTTCTAGAGTTCTAGAAAGAGCCGACGGGATTGACCGAAAGTGGTAGTCCAATATTAGATAGTGTAGAGTCAATTCGGAATTGATAATTAACCAGCCATGTTCCGAACATAGTAAAATTACGATGAGTTGGTATTTGCCATTCCTTGTTTTGGACAAAGGAAGAAATATTGTGCAATAATTGGTGTTCGTATAGACTTCACAAATTTTTAAAACAGTATATATTTGTTTTATCATTTTTTTGATAATAATTATTTCGTCCATAATATTTTTATTAAAAATATATTTTCCTAAAACCACCACTGATTCATAGACCAACCAAAGATTGTCGGGGGCAAATTTTATCTAAAAGTTTTGTTTTTATATCCTCATTAAAATTGATAAAACAAATGAAATAAATGATAATTAATTTTAAATTAAATTTATCTGAATAGTTTTTTTAAAAGTCCAGCAGTACGTTTCACAGCATGATGATTAATAGTTATGTCGGACTTCGTTTGGTTCGTTACAAACAACATTTATGTTGATAGCAAATGAATAAACAAATAGAGAACGAGGATAATGTAATCAAGCAATGACTAATAGTTGTGTGGTGTTATTTTTTTGTGTAGAAATAGATATTATCATTTCCTTAGCATGCGAACTCTGGTTTTATTTCAAATAAAAAAACATTTTTGCCACTTGAAATGGGGATTTAATTTTGAAATTTGAGAATTACTCATTGTTCTGATTGTATAGTTTTGGTTTAGCTCTTAACATTTGTTAATTTTATCTTAATATTGCGGAAACACATTCAAAACTTTTAGATATGGATATTTTGTGCTTTTTTATAAATAATTATAAATCAGTGCATATTTTGGACAGATGCAAAGATAGAAGTAATTCCTTTGTTTCCATAATGAAGTCATCAGTTCAGGAGTACATTTTGGACCACGAGATTTTTTTGAAACATATTACTTTTTTTTTAAATTGACACCAACACCAAGATCAGTTTTCGTCATTCTTCAAAGTTAATTTTTTGAAAATAATAATAAATAAAGCTTTATAAAAAAAATTCCTGATTAAATTCTTTCCTTACACTATTAATCGCCTCATAAAGAATAAATATTTAAGTGTCCGAGTTTTACTTTGATCCACTGTATGTTCTGTTTAAACGCTGAAGTGAACCCTAGCCGGGTTTTAAATCATATACATATTTCCAATATGGTCGATTATGTTCGGTAACAGATAGTTATCCATGGATGAAGATGGCGACAGATTTTTTCTGTTTTTTCCATCATAGGATACCAGTTTTGAGTTTACCATGAAAGTAAAGCAAGTGATACTACCCTTTTCAAGGTTGGTATTTATTTCATTAACAGAGCACCCATATATTACGTAAGGATATTTTTTCAATTGAGGACCCCTTCCCTCTACACTTCCCTTCGTAAGGATCCGTAAGATTTTTTTTTGAAACTGCCTCTCCCTTCTGCATTTGACGTTATAAAATATAAACGTAAATTTTTCGGTTGTGTTTTCCTCTCCTATGTAACACTTAGTAACATTTTCATAGACTCCCCCCCCCCCTTTGTAACGTAATAAATTCATTGTACATCCTCAGACTTTTAAATATTTTAATCAAAAACTGTTAAAAATGCATCTCAATTTTGTTTTAGGTGTCTAGCGGCTGCTGACACCTCGTGGCGCGGCAAATAAATTTAAAATTTGACTTTATGATTTATTATTACAAAAAAATATTTTAATTAATTTTAAATTTTTTAACGTAATAATTTGCAAGACCTCCTCCCCCCTTCCTTCGGTGTAACAACACAACAGCAACAATATTTGTGATATCAGTATATTGGAATCTGACTTTATTATTATATTATGTAAAATGACCTTCCCCATATAAAAAACCGTAAAAACCATGGAATTCCCGCATTTTCTTCTTACGTAGTTTATGGTCGGTCGGTTTCTTAGTATTTCACATTTTCCCGAAAAATTCCTGAGTCCGATTTAGTTTAATCTTTAAACGAACCTGAATAGGAAAACATATTATTATAAAACTTCCGACGCAAAAGGGTTAGATCACATCCACGGCTGCATGAGTCATCGCTCTAAAATCTATATTTTTCATTTCAAGCTAGAAACTTTCTTAAAATTCTTTAGATTTTTCAGAAATTTTCTAGATGGCTCTAAAGTTTTCTGATAAAGAACTATTCGAGGTCTTCGTCACGACAAAATACGAGCGAACAGATTCACAAAGATAGTTTGGATCAATTTGAGCCTAGACTACGAGAAAAGCGGTTCGAATAATCGTTGCGATGGAAAATTTGAAGATCACAATACGATGTATCGAGTATGACGCATGATATTCAGTGAAAGGTAGAATATTAACTCCTTTGGTTGCTTTCTAAGAAACAATCGGCGTATTTCGAAGGTTTTGACGTTAAAGTAAGCTCAGTTTTTATGCTAAATGATGAATATTGTGACCGCATCTCTGGAATTTCTGACATTCTTCACTTTCAAGAAGTTTTCTCACATATTCATGTCTACTTCTGTTTCTACGATAGTAAACTGAAAAGCAACTCACGGTCGAACAAACACAAATCATATTCCTTTTCAATTTTAAGAATTTCTTTTGACTCTAGATACAATTTACGGAGCAAAACCATGCCGTGGCAAGGCAAAAATCACTTGGAAAGTACTCTCTTCCAACATTAGGTAGTCATGTAATATATTACACTTGAAATTCCCGTGTTGCTCATATGTTTACCATCCAACAACCCACTTAGTTATATAAGCAAATTGCATTTTTATGACAATGTCATGTCGCAAATGCAATAAACTATAGCATTGTCGCCGAGACAACACAATTCCCTCAGGTAAGGCAGATGTTGGAACATTATATATTCAGGAAAGCATATGCAGAACATATGGACTGAATTTTCTGTTTTGCTCGAATAGCGAATTTCCTCCGCGGAACACGGGCACAAAGGTTATCATCCATTATTCTTATCGAGAGTATTGCTTTATATAAATGGCGGTTTTGTGACGGTCACAAAACCGGAATTGATATGTTTTGGAAGATCATGAGTTATCACAATTATGATTTTTGGCTAGTTTTCAATTTGCTTATCGTTTTTTGAAGGGGAAAAAATTGTTTGTACGACAAACATACATAATTCGCATAAATTTTATGATCAACTAGAATAGTTTTACTGAGAAAAAAAATCAAGCGAGTATAATTCCATGAGCACTTTATCAGACAAAATTCAATGAAGCATAGACATGTTAAGCTAGCTTCCTCATAGCCTTATGTACCCTATTAGATCAGAGCAAATCTGTAAAAAAACGACTACATTTGGCTGTTGAGGGGGAGGCACACTGATTTTCGCAGAAAAAGTTGTGGAATAACTTTTTTAACAATAATTGGCTTATCCTCCCTTTTAAAAAAAGTCAGGAACATTAATAAATAACTCGAAATTTTTAAAAATTATAAAAAAATGCTCGATTTTTTCCTACTTTTCTCACTTCTAACTGTAAACGATTTATTTTAGAGCAAAGTTGTGAGGAAATCAAAGTTGCGTAATCCGAATTTCTATTAGAAATGATTGATTAAAAATTTCAATTTTTTTTACCTTTGCTGAATAATAGCAATAAATATAAAAACGGGGGAAAATCCTTTTTATTTATTTATTTTTTTACCACTAAGAAAGCACTTAGGACCTTCATAATTCACCTAGAAAATCTTTATAATATAAATAAAACAGCACACAAAATTTCATCAAAATCGATTCAATAGATTTCGCATAATAATTTTGCAATCTAAATTTATTTAAAAAAATTCAAATTTTTTTTAAAATCTTGCAAGTCGGAAACTTAAGCATATAGAAATTTGAATTTGATTTTTTTACATATAAAAAAGCACTTAATCTATTAAATGCATTTTACAAAATAAAAATCGGATCATTATGGCGGCCTCAGGAATTTTTTCTGGACATGGTAATAAACTCTAAAACAGTGCTGGACGGCTGCGGATTCAGCATGGTTTCACCATGCTTCCGCCGACGGAATTTTGAATTTTTTCAAATAAGATTGAAGATTGATTTAGATTCTACTGAATCGAAAGATTTCATTCGTTTTATGTTGAGTTTTCCGAGGTCGAGATATATTTTTTTACCGATTTTCCAATTTTTAGTATCAATTTCATGTAAAAATAGCGATTTTTTTGGTTATTTTAATTAAAAAATCGATAAATTTGTTATTAAAAAATAAAATATCTCGACGTGGTTACCTAGTGATTTATGTACAGATGTACAGACAATTTGAACAGGATCGGATTGATAAATTTTTAGTTAGAGCGTTCACCAACTTTGAAAAGGCTAAGTGTTGGAAAAACGCGTTTACAACAAGAGAAACAGCCGATTTACAGTTTATAGCGCGTCGAAGAGCAGAGTTTTAAAATCCTGTAGCTCCGTCAGTTTTGTTCGAATCGACCTAAAATTTTTACTGAATACTCTTGAAGAGTTCTACTATCGAAAAAGAAATAAAATAAAAAAACGCAAAAATAAAATAAGGAGTTACAAAGGCCTTGAAGGAAAAAAATAACTCTTTCAAAAAATTGTACTATAGAAATCAAAAATTTACTTTATTTAAAATTTACACGCATAAAAGTTTGGCATTTCAAGAAGCTGCAAGGAAATTTTCACCGAAACATATTGAAAATTGTAAATTTTCCTACAGTTTTCTTTGTACAACCTTTTTTTGCGGTACGCAGAATATTGCGGTGCAGGTTCATCTCAAATCAAAAGTTCAAAAAATTTCTTATAGTTTATGCCCTTGACTCGTGATTGAACGAAGGAATTGAAAAAACAATTAAATTTAAAGTTTTGAAATGAGTTTGAATGAATTTTCGTCTCATATTTTTTTAGCATTTTTCCCGATTCTCATCGTTTTTAAAATATTTTTTTTCGTATAAAACAGGAACGAGTCGACCGAATAAAAATCCCTTCGTTCAAGCACGAGTCAATACTATAAAAAGGACCTGTGCAAAGTTTCAGCAAAATCGGTCAATTCGTTCTCGAAAAATCGTGCCTACCGCACGGAAAAACAAAGTTTCGAGAAAAACGCGTTTAAATTTTTTTTATCGAGATTTAATGAATTAAAGTTATTTTTTAGCGACTTAAAAATCGATCGATTTTCTGAAAACACGACATCTATGTAACCCCTTAAGGAGTCTTTTAGGTTACGATTTTCAATAAAAAAAATTAACCAGTTTTTTCAATAGAAAGAAAAGAGATATCATTTTTAAGTTTTGTACATATGTTAATTGGTACTTTGGGTGTACAAAAATATTTTTTTTTGATTTTTTATTGTTTTTTATCCATAACATGTTTTTTTAAAAAAACGTCAAAAAATAACGGCGGACTTGTGACTGGATTATCCGAGGGGAAAAACAGCCAATAAATCCTTGTTTAAGTGCCTATGCCTGACATTCCGGAATGGTTTTTTTTCTCATTAAAAAATAACAAAATGGCGACCATTATTAAAATATATTTATGAGGGTGGAAAATTGAGTGAAAATCGAAAAATTTGATACCGTTCATAATGATTCCGCTACCGGCTATAGCCATATATGTGTACAACAACATAATAAAAATTCAGAGTGATCGGTTGAGTAGTTTTTCTAAAATCGTGTTCGCCAGAATTCAAGAAAATCGGGTTTACTTTTTTTTATGAATTACGAAGCATCTTTCTAATAAATCATTCGAAGTTAAATCTTCGTATATTGGCTTCAAAATTTCCTGAGCTTCTTGATCAAGAGGTGGACCATGCTTATACAACCTTTCGTAATTCAGGAGAGGGGAGTCGAGAATACCGAAACACAGTGGAGCGTCAAAAATGCCACATCTCACTATACACGCTTAAAAATACTTTAAAAATTGAAATATCATTATAAATCCTTTTAAATCGCATTCTTGATGAAATTTACTAACGAAATCTGTAAAAAAAATTTGTGATTTTTTGAAAAATTGCAACCTAAATGACGCCTTGAATCGAAATACCCGATATTACGAAAATATTAGTTTTCCCTCATCAGGTTCGAGTAATCGAGATTCTACTGAATCAAAAATTAAATGAAATTCCCACATTTTCAAGCAAAAATCCTTGAACTATGAATCAGAAATATTGTAGTATCCATCCAAATAAAATTATGTTAGAAATTAAGCCGCAAATCATGTCTCCATTCAATATCCTTTCCAATAATTTTATAGCTTTCCGATTTGTAGACAAACAATTCAACCGACAATACCAATTCCGAAGCAGAATAAGTCCCTTTACCGCCGCGACCATAAAAACATATACTAGACCCAAATATCCTTCGTCGTCTCTCGACACATCATATATGTACGCACAAATTCCTATTGGCTATTAAACGCATCGCATCGATTGATTGATGGTCGTCTCGTTTTATTTAAAATTCGCAAAGGACATGGCTACAATACGATCCGACCAGGACCAGCCGAAAAAAACAACAACCTGGAAGCAAAATCATAACGACCAATTCGTTTGTAGTCAAGGAGCAGCAGCACAAGATGATGACGATGGTGATACCAAGCAACATCGTATCACATCCTTTCTCGCAACAATACTATATATCGGCCAGCATCAATGCCAGTCGATATCCTTGTCAAGAGGATACGATACGCTGTACCTACGATACACCGCCCTTGTTACATCACAGCTCGCTTTCACACTATATATTATATTATTTGATCCGCGGGGGGGGGGAGGGAAAGCTTTAATATTGCATAGATTACGATATAAAAGTGAAACGACGGTGAGGGCAGACGGGGGGAGGGACATAACAGGCAACCAACCAGCCTGAAGGGGAAACAGGAAGTAGGACATGCAATACAATCATTTCTACTTACAACCGACAAAAACTCTATCGAAATATTTTTTCGTAGTGGATTGAACGTAAGGATGTTAACGGGAAAACAACCCCAACGACTTGATGTTGGATGCTAGAAACTATTTTTAGTTTTTTTTTGAGCATCCTTTTTCAAGTCGGCATGATTTATTATTGGCCGCGTTTCAGTCGGGACAGATGTCGATCCGGGGAAGTTTGCCGAGCGATTTCGGACACTATTTTGCGACATAGTCACGAATGTGCACCACAGAAGGATTTGTTTGGTTGTTGGAACCATGGCGAATCCGATTTGTACTTCTTAGAAGGCTCGGCAAATCTGTCAGAGGGTAATGTCCTGAAAGAATTGGAACTCGGGCTGATGACGTCCGACAGGCCAAAGTCCTGTTCAAATCGCGCTCTAGTGCGAAAAGGTGGTGAATCGAGCAGCTGGGGAATTCGTAAACGTCATGGGAAGACTGCTCCTAGTCCCGTCTGCCCCCAAAACAGGATAGACGAATGCATAGCTTCCTAAACACTATCGCTGATATTTCACGGGCCTTCAAGCCGATTTCAGGACGCTGTACAGCCGACAGCTCTCCACACTTGACCTAGCGATCCTTATCCGAGTCCTAAGGAGCCTTGTGCAAGCCTCCTCGGATAGGGATCTCGACGAAACTGGGTGGGTATCCTGTCGTGGCTACTTACTTCCAAATACACGTTATTGTCCGGGTTGAACGTATCGTTGACTCGGCGAAAAGTCACGTTCACGTGCGGCACCGAGTGCAGGATGCGAACAAGGATGCTGGGCTGGTCCATTTTGAAGTTTGCTTGCGCCCAATGTTGGGATTGCGGCGACAGCGACGTGAAGACGGTGCGACGGCGAGCAAGGTGGTGGTATCCAGGGACGAGGACGACGACGGCGGCAAGAGGGATTTAATGAGGGTGCCGTCACCACCGCGCCACTTTCACCGGGCGTGCTGTCTTCAGGATCTCGACGTGCGATTGTTTTCTCCGAGGAACAAAACACACTCCGTGTTCGAGATAAGCACCGACCGTTCACTTGTCTTCTGGAAGCACGCTCTGTTCGCGGCGACTCGGCCTTCCTCTCGCCCGCCTCAGCGATAGTTTTTCACTACGCCCAAATCACATTCACGCACCGAAACCACGGAAATTCACCCTGGAGTCGCTCGAACTGCTCCGGTTCCGCCGAGAAACACTCCATTCACACGAGATCGGCTTGATTGCGACGAGGACACGCAACGGCGGCCGCCATCCTGCCAGAAAGGCGTCCTGAACGCGGCCCGACGACGACGACGACTCGCTCGCACTCCACTCGCGCGGGGGTTGGATTCTGAGGAAGGGCGAAGGCCTGCTCGCACGGCAAATAGGCACAGCAAAAGCAAACACACCAGATTCGTGCGAACGCGAGGTTTTCACAGACACTTTTCCAGATTTTCGAAATCTCCCTCGACACGCTGCGGTCCACCTCTTTTCGTGGATTCTTTCGATTCGATTGGAAGCCGTCCCCGCGAGCCACCACTGACGACAATTCGGCGGCCGCTTTTGCAGAGTTGTGCACACACAAGTTATCCTAATTTCGGCGATAAGCCCGACAACTCATCGTTCGCTGGCACGCACTATTTATTCTTCATATCGACACTTTGCGGACACTACGCTACGCGCTTCTTCGCCTGCTGGACGACGGGACGGACGGACGAGTCCAGCTACCAATTCTGTTTCTCGTTTCTCGATTCTGACTTTTCTGTACAAGCGCACAAACTGCAATCGCAAGTTGGCGTGTCGTTTGACGTCATAGGACCATGTGTGGTGAGATTTCGAAACTGGTCGAAATCCATTCAACGCGAAGGGGAGCAGTTTGTTTACTTTCACTTTGCATGCTGTTTTGAATTTTACTGCAGACTTGTTCGTATTCACAAATATTTTTGATATGCTCAACCTGTCTTTTAATTGAATATTGTGCCGACTCAGCATAAAATATAAATGTTTGTTTAAAACATACTCACCACGAATCAAACCACTGCTCGAACAGCTGACATCCAATTCAACATTGTACGGTTGGTAGTGCTGAACTGGCGTCGGGCAGCTGTCACCGAAAAAAAACTCGCGTTGTTGTTCGCTCACAGTCGTCACCGGGCCAATAAATTCTTTTCTGCTTGCCTACTACGATTGAATATTGCCTACGCTAGATGAGCTAGCACGAAAGCATAGCAAGAATCGATTAAATAACTGAAGCCATTGTGTGGTATGGTTTGAATTGATGGTTACGAGCTATTGGAAATTGTGTGCGGAATGGCGGCAAGTCAAATGGAAATTCAGGTGTTGAATTTTGCAAAAATCTGCCGAACATGCTTGAACAGCGAGCGCAGCATGAAATTGCTGTTTCCGAAAGTCGGCGACACGGCCGAGATGCAGGAGATCCGGAAAATGCTGGCCGAGTGCACGATATATCCCGTGAGTATTGGTTACGACACTAAGGATTTCGCAATGGATGGGGTTTTGTGAGAAATGTGCGTATCGAGTCCTGGGTGGGTTCCAGGACATTTCTCTGCAAAATTATTGTACCCAGCACGATTGCGGGGAGTAAGTTCTGTTTGTCACTGATGCAGCGGTTGAAATGGCTAGTAAGGAACTCCATTTCTTTCATTGAAGTTATTTGCAGTATTTTAATGCTTAATTCTTCTAAAATAGTTTCACTTGCCAGAAAAGTATCCGTGCACAATGAAAAGAAAACAAAACAAAACATTGAAAAAAATCATGGAAAAACAACTTACATTTAAATTTTTTATGAAAAAAAATATTCAATAAATTTTTACACATTTTTTAAAAACTAAATTTCACAAAAACTTTACTTGAACGAAACATAAAAATTTTCTAAACGTAGCAATAACAATTTCAAATATTCAAATCGTTTTATTAAATATCAACGTTCAGTAACATGCGAGATAACCTTTTCGTCTGAGGACATCCTTAAGTCGATGTAGCATGGAGTGGACCGATTTGGACGTGTCCTGCCTGGTAATTGCGCCCCATTCATTGATGATGACGCTTCAAAGCATGTCTTTGGAGTCAGTGCCGTGCTGACGGATCCTGCGCTCCAGCGAATGCCACAAATGCTGGATATGAGTAAGATCTGGGGATAGGAGTTCCGTACGCAACTGATTATTTGTACTGCTTTGCTTCATATTGGCCCCCAAAATATTTATATAAGCAAATTGATCCATTGTTGACTTTATGGAAACAAGTTTGCCAACTCCTTTCCGCCGTCATGCATCCCCAGACCATCACAATATCTCCACAGTTGTTGCAAGATTTTCTTTCTCGAGGGCAGCACCGCTGTTCCGCCACATCAGCTTTCTTCCTGTGATGCCAAATATACAAAATTTGCTTTCGTATTTTGCCGAGAAGGTTTTTCTAAGTTTCACGATAATTTTTCTCTCGCCAGCTCTAATTTCTCTAGTTTTCTTTTCGTCGTTGGGAGGTGGAAATCTTCAAAAGATACCGATTTACTTCTGCTTCTCGGCATGTCGGATTTGTACCGTCTAAAACCACATCCACCTCCTCCAAACCTCTCACTCCATCACTCATTGCTTGCACTGTCCGCGTGCAATATATTCCCCGAATGCTTGTTTATTTATTCAGTACTTCCCAGACGATGTTCATCGATGTACACCAGTATCTCAACAATTTTTATTCAGTAGTGTTCAATAGTTCCAATTTTGTTTCACATTTGTAGAATAAACCTTGGCGTTTTTAATTATTGAATTGTGTTTCCAGTAAATGTTTAAGTAGCATCATTTAAAAGGATATTATTTTACCCGCTTCTCCTTTTGGCGAGGTAGCCCATTATAAAAATTTGATGCGGCGTTAATCGCATCCCTCCTCAGGCGCTTTTATTGAAATATTATCCGTTATTCTCATATTATAGTCCCACCACCCCCTATTTTTATCTAGCTTCATTATTCTCTTTTCTTCATGGTGTAAATTTTTATAAATGAATTTTCCTTTTTACATGTAAATCAGTCCGTCTACGTTAAGTTCTTGCGCTGTTTTATACACTTCAGGCGTAGCGGTCATTCTTTGCAAGTTGTATATGATCTTGTATGCTTGATTAGGAGCCGTAACATGCTCATGAGGTTATGTCTCGTTAACTGACTTCAAATTATGATCGCGTATGTAATTCTCGAAAATATCTATGCATTTTTAATTTATATTTTAATTTTCACTGAAAAATAGCTGAAACGATGAAGCAGAGCAACGTCAACTGCTATTTTTAATTTGAAGAAAATTCTTTGCCATTTTTATTTGAATATGATTTCGGACATATGAGCGCCGCCACGACTGACGCGGAGGAAGTCGAAACGAGAGGTCCAATTTTCGACTACTCTAACCAACAATTGGAGCCGTATTTAGGCAATAACGCGGCGAATGTTGTCTAAAAAATGGTCAAGCGTCTCGGGCTTGTCGGCGTAGACGATTGATTTGACGTATCCCCACAATAAATAGTCCTGCGGTGTTAAATCACAAGAACTTACAGGCCCGTTCACAGGCCCAAAACGAGAAATTATGCGCTCATCAAATGCTTTTTTCAATAAGTCGATGGTTGCACGAGATGTATGGCATGTCGCGCCATCTTGTTGAAACTGGAGCTCCTCTGCATTATGGCGAATCAATTCCAGAACGAGACAGTCATTGATCATGGCTCTATAGCGGTCACCATTGACCACAGAATCGTTTTTTTTTTCGAAATAAATCGGCACAATTTGGAGACGTTGCTCGGCCGTCAACCTATTCATGATAAAATGGCAAACCAAACTAACCATAAAACGCATGACAGCTGTCACACTATACGTTGCATTAAAAAATATTGCCAACTTAAAGGTCTATACCTCTTAAAAAAATGTCGTTTTTATGATTATTTTTTAATACTAATTTCAGAGCTAGTTAAATATTTGTGAGCCTCAATGATTTTTCGGTCTCGACTAGGATTTTGGATCGGTGAAATTTTTTTGCCCATAAGTTATTTTTGTAGAAGGCAGACATTTTCTGTGCTAATTTTTTTTACTATGATCAAGTTTATCGGTAAAGAACAATCAATTAATAAAAATAAACCAAAAAAAATATTCAGAAAACGGAGATGATGATTGTAAAAAGGAATTTAATGGTTTCAATTTTATGTGGCAAAGCGAAGATCTAGATGGATCAACATAATATTATGCATTACATCGCAACACATTTAAATCCTTCATTTTTAAGACCGAAAAATAATAGACAATACTTCTACAGCTGCTTTCTATATCAGTGTTTTTTAAGAATAGGACGTATCAATGCTGGACGATTTGTGGTTTGATGTAAGACAGATGTGTTCTATAAATCTGAAAACGAAGGTATACCGCATTTCACTGTTTTTTTCTGTTGCCTGATTGGCAGACATGCAGAAAGATTGGGTGCCCCTTCCAACGATTTCTGCCGCAACTGCAGATAGGAGTAAGAGGAGGAAACGATTCAACATTTTCTGTGCGAATGCCCAGCACTATCCTGGAAACGCATGCAACTTTTAGGCTCACCTTTCCTGGAGAGCCTCACGGAAGTAGCCAGTTTAAATATTAGCTGCATAGCCAGCTTCATACGGGAATCTAGATGGTTCTCGTCATCCCACAGGTTCTACACTGCCGCCCTTATCTTTTTGTGGTATCACATTGGGCCTATCGTGGTCTAAGTGAGCCACCTTTTTGATAAAGGGGGCTGCCACTACAACCAACCAACCAACCAGACCTAGCAATCATTGTAACTTGTAGAGTTTTCTCATTTATCGCGTTCTCGCTCATCCAAGTTTGACTGTACTCTAATGTCTCGTCTATTAGCGTAATGCGGCCTCCAATTTGTTTTTGATGGAAATAATGAGATTTCACGTATAATAAAAGTATTCGACATGATTGCAAGTCAGCCAGCAATCCAATATCTCAGTCCAACAATTCAATGTACGGTGTACACCGGATTTATCTAATTTTTTCAAAATTATTTTCCACAGATGTCACGAGACGATCATCTTCCGAATAACATTTGCTCGAAATGCATTAATCGAATCAAAGTGGCGTACGAATTCAAAACGCAATGCGAACGAGCCTACGAAATGTTAACGTCCGTTATGCAAACGTATCATCCACGCGCGCAATCCGTTCCATCATATGTGCCTTCCGAAATCATTATCATCGACGAGAATGGCGTTAAAACGGAAACGGAGTGTATCGTACCAACCGCCGCCCATAATCCGGAATCGTTGCAAATGATCACCGGCAACTTTGCAACGGTGAGTGTCTGATTTTGTCGGAAGTGCAACAGATAATTTAATTTAAATGAAATAATTTTGTTCCTGTCACGTAGGAAACTGTAAATCTCGATGACGACGAATATAAATGTGAACTTTGTCCAAAGAATTTCAGCCAAGAGGTGCATCTAAGGAAGCACATGTCATCCGTACATCCCGCAGTTGGATATGTTTGTAATATTTGCAACAAGAATTGCGGCAGTCTTATACGATTGAAGAAACATCACTCTTTGATGCATCCGGAGGCAGCACCAATCACTTTGAATTCGGATGAGAATATAGTAATGTTTTCAAAATGTAACGATTGTATGGAGGAGTTTGAAACGCAAGACGATCTAAAGAATCATACGTGCAAGAATGAGGACAACACGTAAGTGTTTTTATTATTATTTGATATCATGGATGGTTGTTTAAAATGGTGTAGCGTCCCGAAAACATCGGCTTGTTGCTCCTCGTCAATGGGTTTTTATATTGTAAAGCATCTTCGTATGCTTCTTCGAACCAATAATTCTTTTAAAATAGTTGTGTCATTTGTGTCGCTATTAAACCGTTTCTTTACTTTGATATCACTTTTTCCAAGGAAAGCATGGACAATTACGATTAATATGCGTCTCTTCATGTTTTCATTTTCCAGGTTTGATCCAAGCAATGTTGTAGCGATCCTTGGATTGGACGACTCCAAAGAAGACAAGACCGAAAACACATCCCACTATGATGATAACAATTACACCTTCGAGGACATAAACAACGATGAAAGTAGCGCCGAGAACGAGAGCGAAATCGAGAACGACGACGATAATGATTCGGATCAAAAAAGTGAATTTGAAAAGCCCGCACCAAAATCAAGGAAAAAATCATTCAACCCTCCATCGTCTCCGGAGCCAACTAGAAAATCGAAACGAATCAAATCCAAGAAGGAAAACAAATGCAACGTTTGTAATAAAACGTTTTCGCGCGCAACACATCTCAGACGCCACAAATTAACACACACCCAAGAAAAGCCGTTTGCATGCAAGGAATGCAACAAAAGTTTTGCGCGTGCCGACCATTTAAAGCTGCACAAATTCAATCATTCCAAACCGTATTTGTGCTCGGTATGCAATCGTGGATTTTCACGAAAGGAACATTTGCGACGACACGAAAAGAATCGCCACGAGCCGGAAGGCAAAGTGAAAACGGACTTTTGTCAGGAATGCGGCAAAGGATTTACAACCGCGAAATATTTGACGGTTCACATGAAAACGCACCGGGATCGCAAGTGGAAGTGTAAATTTTGTCCGGAAGTGTTTGATTCGAAGGCGAAATCGACCGAGCACGGAAAAACGCATGCCCACGAGAAACCGTATTTGTGTTCGGAATGTGGACTGCGATTCGTGCGCAACGATTATTTGATTATTCACATGCGCCGGCACAAGGGCGAGAAGCCGTACAAGTGTAAATTCTGCAATAAGGGTTTCCCCCGCGCGACAGACTTGAATGTGCACGAAAGGTAAGAAATCCTCCGATAAAATGGCGTGATAAAAACGTTTCTTGTCCAATAGATATCACACCGGCGAAAAGAGTCATTTGTGCACGGTGTGTGGAAAAGGATTTCAGCGTGCGTACAATCTACTCGTGCACACGCGAATTCACACCGGCGAAAAACCATACAAATGTCCGCATTGCCCGAAACGGTTCACCCAAGGTAGGACAATTGCAACTATCAAGTCTGCTTGCATTACTTTTCAAATTTGATTCTAGGAAACGATATGAAATCGCACATTCGTCGTCATACCGGCGAACGATTCAAATGTAACATTTGCGATGAAGGATTCATTCAAGCGTATCATCTCACCCAACACAAACGAGCTGTGCACGGAATTGACGCGCCCTCACATATTCGACGCGTCGAGAAATTCGTTACGCCCAAGGAGCAGAAACAACAGATGGAAGCGATTCGACAACAACACGATATTCATTTTGAGGAGGTGATGGTGAAAGACATTAAACATTTTCTTGATACCGAAATCAAGTCGGAAGACGAGCATTCAAATGGGGTATGTTGATTTCGATGGTCCTTGTTGTATTTCATTGAAATTGTTTTGTTTCTGCATTGAACAGGAATGAATACATGACCAGCGTAAATACGGACGATGCCGAATGAAGCTCAGTGGATGATATTTTTGCTAGGAAAATTTGAATTGGAGTTAAGAACACTTTGTATAATTTTACCATTAGCTAAGTAGCTTTGATTAAGGTGAATTTGAAAATCACGTTTCCTCAATAATTAATAAATGCATGCAACAACGCAGATCATTTGGTTGATACGAATTGGATGAGAAGCAGGGAATGGGCGCTCAAATTGTTTCAATGAAAATGATATCTTGTTGCAAATATTGACCAGAACCAGAATAAAGGGCAGACTAATCACCTTTCGGAAATACTCGCCTTGAATTTTGTATATTTTCAAGAAGTTTTCAGCCGCGCCTATTGAATGTTGTTTCGTCAATTGCCTAAAGCATGGTACACGTTGAGAGACATGTCTCAACAATCAGTGTCGGCGCTTTTTCCGCAACGTCGAATGCATGGAGTTCCATGCTGACTTGATACGTGAGACGATACCGATTGCTGAAACAATATGCCTCCCAAATCATGAATTATCGTCAGCAAATTATGGAAACTTTTGTGAATTAAACGACCCAGGTTGATGATCATTTAAACTTATTATTTTATTGTCGTTCCACGTTGTTTGAGAATGGCTTATTGTCGCCAGGGTTTAATACTTTCTGTTTTTCGATGAATAAACTGATAAGAACTTGTTTATTCGAACAAACTTTTCCAAAACAATAAATCCAGCCTCCTGGAATTCAAGATTGCATATTACGTCTCAACTTTGTTAGTCAAAAATTAGGAATTCATTAAAAAATATGTAAAAATTCTACACACCAATAACTGGTCAATGCGAATATTTTATTCTATGGCTTGGAAAAATATTTTTTGGGTAGAGAAAAAGTTTTCCGTCTAGGAAAAATAGCTTTATGGTAGGGTAAAAAAGTTTTATGTCTAGGAAAAATAGCTTTATGGCAAAGAAAACCGGTTTGCGGCGTGGAAAATTATTTTTCTCAGTTCACATTTTTGGTCAATGCAAATATTTTATGAAAAAAAATTCTATGGCCCGAAAAAATGTTTTTGGGGTAATAAAAAACAGTTTTACGGCAAGGAAAGATAGCTTTATGGACGGGAAAAAAGTTTTATGTCTAGGAAAAATAGCTTTATTGCAAAGAAAATCGGTTTGCGGCGAAGAGAATTATTTTTCTCAGTTCACTTTCTTGTTGTGTATATGAAAATGTTTTACGGACAACTAAATTTCTATAGCCCGGGAAAATATGTTTTTGGGTAGATAAAAAAGTTTTACGGCAAAGAAAAATAGCTTTATGGCAGGAAGAAAGTTTGATGTCTAGGAAAATAGCTTTCTGTCATGGAAAATGGGTTTGCGGCGAGGAAAATTAATATTCACAGTTCATTTTCTTGGTCAATGCGATTATTTCCCTGAAAAATATCCTTCTAAAATAGTTTCATGAGTACAGAAATATTTCTATGGCCAGGAAAAATACTTTTTTGTTTTGGAAAAATAGTTTTATGACGAGAAAAAATAGTTTTGCGGCAAGGATAAATAGCTTTATGGTTAGGAAAATTGGTTTGCGACAAAGAAAACTAATAATCTCACTTCGCATTCTCAGTCAATGCGAATATTTTACAAAAAAAAAATATTCTATGGACCGGAAAAATATATTTTTGCGCAGAGTAAAAAATTTTCTGGCAAGAAAAAATAGTTTTATGACAAGAAAAATTGATTTACGCCGAGAAAAATTATTATTTTCTTATGGTCAATGGGAGAATTTTACGAGAAAAAAACTTGTATGACTCGAAAAAAACTATACAAAGTACAGAAAATATTTTTATGGCCAGAAAAAATACTTTTTCGCTTACGAAAAATAGTTTTATGGCAAGAAAAATTGATTGCAGCTACGAAAATTATTATTCTCAGTTCACTTTTTTGGTGAATGCAGGCCGGGAAAATATGTATTTAAGTAAAAAAAAAAAATTATGGAGAGGAAAATTGATTTGCGATGAGGAAAATTATTATTTTCAGTTCATTTTCTTAGTCAATATGAATATTTTACGAAAACAAATATACTTATAGAACGAAAGGCCCCCCCCCCCAATTTTTTGTGTGTAGAGAAAAGTTTTACGACAAGGATAAATAGCTTCATGGCCAGCAAAACCCGTTTTGTGGCTGAGAAAGTTAGTTATTTGGTTCCATTTTGTGACCAAAAAAATATTTTTGTAATGGGAATTATTTTCGTGATCAAAAATTGGAAAGAGGAAGGCTGTTGCTGCAGTAACTTCTGATATTAACTGGCATTTATCCTACCCATTAACAAATCTAATTTCCGTTTTAATCCCCTTTTGAATGGGTGCCACACAATAATCACACTCCCATCGACGATAGAAACTTCCTTTTGTGCCGAAGATCATGCCAATAATAATTAAAACTATATAAACCGTCCAAATTGTGCGTTTTTTCGTCGCTGAGAATCATGTGCTGCCATAAATCCGCCTTTGTGATGAATATTTTTTTAATATTTATTTATAAAATTGCTTGGCTACTTTTTACAGATGGCTTTCAGATGGTTACTTGGTATTTATTCCTTACAGCCCATGATTAATATAATTTCCTACTGTTTCAAAGAATATTGCAACCTTCATGAGCATTCTCCGAAAATTAATATGATCAATTAAATTCAATAATTCCACCTTTATGTTTTTTTTAGAAAAGCTAATCAATGCGCATTTCCATCCATTGATTATATTCAAATTTAATTTACTTTCATTCCACCATAATTCGCACATCACACATCAAATGTGGTTGCCGTCAAAAAACTAGCAATTTTGAAATATTCAATCTATCCATTTTCGGAATATACATGCAGGATAAGTGCATATAAAAGTGACTAGGAAGCGACTATCCTGCTTCAGCCGAACGGAGCCTGACTGATTAATAAATACATAAATCAACTGAAAGTCGTCTGCAAGTGAAGCAACAAATGCTACGAATATTGCACATTATCCAATTTCCATGCAAAATTGATATCCTCTGACGAGGGTTTGGTGGTTGGAGGAAACAGGAAGCCGCTTGTGTTGGTTCCAGCTATCAATTCAGGATGTGTTTAGATAGTAGACTAGTCAATGCGGAAGTGTTACTGATAAAGTTTAATAGCATTTGAAAGGGATTAGATTACGCTAGCTTGATGTATGGCAATTTTGATGGTTAGAATTGTGGTAAAGGATAAAGAAGATATTGTATAATTGATTAGAGAGAACTGATAGCCAGGATTTATTCAGATATTTGTGGAAATAATGGATTAAAAGCATTCCATACTAAATGCTTTCGATAACACATTTTATTTTAACTCAGTTCTTGGTCTTGATTCGCTTTTTTTTTTAAAAAAAAGTGTTCACTGTTTTCATAACATTTCCCTATAGGGTTTGAACATTGGGTATCCTAAAGTCATGTACATTAAGCAACATCATATCTACACAGAAGTATTCATATTAATAATCCATAAATACGACGATACGTAAGGCGTTACAAAAAAAAAAACATTTACTCACGATTGAAATTGCAATTATTGGGCCTAGCGCGCTGAACACATGCGGTCGTGCATACTGTAGACCATGGTAGGGCGGGCCCAGGTAACTACATCAGCTCTTGGCGAGCTCCGCACACGTTCGTCTTTCTGGCGAGAGTTACACGGCCGCCCGGTAGTTAGTTTGCTTGCGCATTATTTCATTTCATTAATTATTAATAAGTTGTTACCGTTACCACCCGGGTAAGGACCTAAATTTGTTCGTAGGTGATCGGTTGAGGCCTTCGGGTGCCGGTCAGCCCGTTGGAGACGGGTCGTGGGCGCCACTCGCCCACCTCAATGGGCCTCTTGAGCCGGCGGACGAGGATCCGACTCACCGATGCTATCCTGAAATTTGCTTCCGAACCAAAACAAAACAACCAACTTCCGGCTCATGGTTTTTTATATCGCAACGAAAGGAAAATACGCTTATATCCGATAAGAAAATTGCACAATTGGCGAAACGTTCTAAAACCACGCGTCCCTCACCATCACTCACTCATTTCTATAATTCAATTAATTCTAAATTAATTACTTAATCGAGTCTTTATGACTTCAAATAGTAATTCTAAAGATATGAATTTTTTTCCTTATGCTTACTCTAACCTGCTCGACTCCTCCGTGCGACGCCGCTTCTTCGCACGCTGCGCTGGGGTTGGTTCAGGCAGCCTCCTTGGCGGTGCGATGCTTCTTACGCTTCTTGCTCGTTGTTTCGGGTCTCTTCGGCCATGCGACGCCTCTAACGCTTCGCTGGGGCTTTGTTTTGGGCAGCCTCCTGGTCGCACTCCACTTATCTCCGTGTCTGTGGTTCACCAACAACGAGCGCCAGCCCTCGACGATACAACAAAATTAATAACCAGCTTCCAGAGTGCGGTTTATTTCTATACCCCCACCCAAAACCGCTTGGTCAGTTCCCGCAACCAGTGGCGAAACCGGACTCTTTGTTTTCGGTCGTTGGCCTTTGGGCGAGCTAGTGGGTGCTCGAACCCATGTTGTTGATATCGATCGCCACCCGCGAGCTTTCGCCTCCATCGAAGGGCAGCTTTTCGTGGGCGGTGCGTCGGTTTGAGGCGTGTCTCCAGACGCTGGCCGAGCTTCGCCGACTACTCATATCCTAATTATCTCGACGCCAACCACCAGAGTACATAACACAAGGTGGTTGCGTCGAAACCCTTACAAAACATTTCCAATGCCTATTTTCAACTAAACTAAGCTAAATAACAAGTGGTGGCTCCTAATGTGAGTGAGTGGTGTTGATAGCGAGTCGAACCGTAACAAAGTTAATTTCGGAAGTTAATCCGTTTCTCGCTCGGTAAAGTAGTTGAATGTTATTAATCTTAGGTAGATAGATCTTCAACGCGATCGTTTCTCGGAATGCGCGAGAGTTTTTAATAAATTAGAGCAGAATTTTTAGCCGCAAGCTAACATTGGTTGATTTTCGGTATTGTGTTGCCCGTTTTATTTTGTAAACTGGCATTAATATGGCCGAATCTCCTTAAATGAAATTCGGGGCCACAGCTAGAGCACTTTTATACGCCTGAACATATCGGACTGGGTTGGACTGCCAGCAGCTACCGCACCTTAAGCTTGGTCTGCACGACTGAAAAGGTTTGTTGCCCCGTTCTCGAGACTTAACAGCCGTGAGGTCAAGCGGACAAAAATCTCGAATTTCATTGTGAAATCGTTCTCACATCATCCAAACCATGGCGCCCAGCGTGGGGTCTGAATGGAGATGTGTCGATTTTAGTGTCCGTTTCGGAAATCATTACAAATCACTCAACTATCCCGTACATACAAGAAAGAATCATACCGTACATACCTTCCCAGATTGTTCTTCGCTCGCTTAACATCACTGAAATGTTTCTTCTTGTGATGACTCGCCAAGTTGATTGATGATTATGTCCTTATTATTATTTTTTTGAATGAGTTGCAGATGAAGATATGATGATGAAAACTGATTTTGAGCTAGACTTGCTACTTTTATTTTTGAGTTAATTACACATTATTGGTGTTTAATTCCAACCGTTATTTTGTTCTTTTTAAAAAAAGTTGAATTCTTAAAGCAAAAAAACTTTATAAAAGAAAACACAATGTATAAAAGCTATAAACTTAACTATTTCGTTGCGATTTAAATTCTGTTCAAAAATAAATTAAAAATCAAAATAAAGCATGTTTCCTGTGCAAACAGGATATTAGTTCTTTTCTCGGGCTACTAAAATTATGTTAATTGTTAAATTAAATGAGAACCTGGGACAGAAAAAAACCAGACTTGATTGTTCGATCGATTTACGGTTTTGTTCGTTGCTTAGCATAGTCCAATGCATTTTTGAGTATTTTCTTTTCAAGAATTCGATATTGCACGAGCATCGCTTTAACATGACCGAGCTGGGTTTGTCCTTTTGTATGATTCAAAAGGCACGCTTCGTCCTCGTCCAAAGTGGTTGGAAACACTTTGAGCAGAAGCGACAATCGTGTTTGTAGAAAGATCCATGTTTTCGATTCGAGACTAGTGTCCAATGCGCAATCCATGTGAAGCAGATCGGCCGCACGTTCCGAGTTGATCCAGTGATTCAGTTGGATCAGATTCATGTTGAAAATCCGGACGAATGCAAGGAGTTGCGGTGATATATAGTCGGGCGTTTGGAGGATTTTGAATTCGAAATTTTTGGCAATGTTCAAACGTTCGAGGAGGATTGTGCGTTGTGAAAGTAGCTCGTCGGATGTGCTGAGTCCTAGGCGAATGATCACGCTGTCCTTGGTGTTTTCGGGATATACAAATCTAAAAAGAAAGAAAATGTTAGCATCTAGTTGCTTTAGTGTTGTGCCATAAAATTAATGGATTCATTAGGCACCCCCAAATGTTATACAGTTTCTTTGCCTCCTCGCCAAGCATCATGCGGATTGGCACACATTTGATCAACACTACTCTAAAACAGGTGGTGCCCGTTTAAATCCTGCTCTAATCGAAAACATGCAACATACATTTACTTTCCCATCGTTCAATTAAACTCCTTTTAAAACAAATTCCACCACCAAATTCTGATACTAGGACATTTGTCATTTTTCCTCAATTTAATAAAAAAAAACATCCTTTCTTCAACTAATACAAAAGTTTTCAATTAGGCAAAACTTTCGCAACACTTTCAACAACTTCTCTCGTAATCTCTAGCCATGCTGAAACAATTCCTAACTCCAAAGCAGATCCTGGTTCATACAGTCTTAGTGTTCTATAAAATAAAAGTTTTTTTTCGTTGTAAATATTAATCGGGGCACCATTCGAGTCCTGACACCGCACCTTCCCACCACACAAGCAAATAACTCAACAGCAAGTAACACTTGCCAACACAGTTGGCTGTAAGCAATATCCTTTCTGTTCTAAGTAGAAACTTCGCTTAAGGATATCATTAAAATCATATTTGTAGCAGCAGCAATTAATATTGAAAAGTTTGGCAATCGTTTAAGCATGCTTTCTCGTGACTGTATATTTCGAATGAAATAAAATAAGGATATGGTTTTATTTGTTTTTTTTTCCTTCTTCCGTTTTTGGTCGATGAGCACATTTGGTTAGAGGATTATTTGGTAAGGCAATCAAAAACCCACAAAAACTTATCAAGAGTCAAGCAATCAAAACGTGAAAGTTTGTCGATTAGTGTTGGAAACTTTAATTACGACATGGAGAACAGGACACTAGGGAATTTTCCCGCAAGTAAGTTTCATGTGCATACGAGTAAATGATTTTTGGGGCGGTTTAGAATGTCAGGACGGTTGAGGATGGCGATGTGGTAGTTCAAAATTCTTTTCTGGTTGTGGACAGTTAATTTGTTCGGGGAATTTCAATTTTTAGTGTCCTTTCGATGAAGTGGGTGATGCATTTTAAACTGGTTGAGAAAATGGCTGGCATTTCAATAGGAGAAAATTTTTAGTGGATTTGCATCATAAGAGCAGGATATAGACTGTTCTAGCAGGTTATATATCCATTGAAAAATATCATCAGGATCAACTTACATCACAAGAAGCTTGGCTTGGCATCAGGTGAATACGGAGCATTATGCTCTTTCATATCAACCTCACAAATGAATATTTACAAAGACTAGTTCTGCGCTATTTTTTTATGGAATAATGAGTTCGCGAACTGCATGTATTGGAGTGGTAACAAAGTGGTGTAGGGACCCCCAAAGCGAAACCAGGGCATCTAATGGTCAAGTGGAGTGCACAGCGAAAAACGACACCATTATCCTTTTTAGATTCGACCGTCATCGCGTGCACAGAGCGATTCAAAATCTTTCTGCTTCGGTGGCAAAAGTTTTATTCATTATAAATAGCCGAATCAACAAGTTGAGAGAAATATTGTCGTGTTCCTCCACAATGTAGGACAAGTCTTGTAGGGTCTTCTACCTACCAGTATATTTAACCACGAGAGAATAGTTTTACTTTCATTTTGTATTTACACATGAAAAGTTACAGTGACTATTTGGAACGCAGCGTCGACGTCTGTCTCCTACGAGGTTCAGGTTGAGAAGAAGACATCTTGTCATTATGACTTGTGCATTGATTTTAATTATTGTTATGACATCCAGGCGGCTACGTTGAAGTAAGGGGCGCCATAGTCTAGAACAAGCAAGCCACCTAGGTTTGAAACTGTCATACTATTGGGTGTATAAATTTGCTTCCGCGGGTTTTCCCCGGAATAAAAGCTTTATTGTCAAAAAGTACTAAAAGATATATTATTCAAAGTATTGTCCACCACTTGTGACAACTTTCGCCCATCTCTCCACCAATTTTCGGATCCCATCTCGGAAAAAGGAGGCGTCTTTTGACGTGATCCATGATTGTATCTATTTTCGAATTTCCTGGTACGAAGAACAATGCTGATCAGCCAGGCCGTGCGTCATCGAACCAAACAAATAACTGTCGGAAGGAGCAAGTCTGGGAAGTACGACAGGGCTGGGGGGCAGGACCTCTCACTTCAGGGTTTGCAAGTATGTCTTGACCACTTTTGCGACGTGTGACCGAGCATTGTCATGCTGGAGAATAACGTTTTCGTGCGTTTCTCGGTACTGTGACCGTTTTTCCACGAAAGCACGTTTCAGACGCATCAATTGTGTTCGATATCGATCTCCTGTGATGGTTTCACTAGGTTTTAGTAACTTATAGTATATCACACCGAGCTGGTCCCACCAAATGTAGAGCATAGCCTTGGCGCCGTGAATATTCGGTTTTCCTGTCGATGTGGAGGCACGTCCGGGTTTTCCTCATGACTTTCTGCGCTTGGAATTATCGTAACGGACCCATTTTTCGTTGCCGGTTACGATGCGACGTAGAAATCTTTTCCAATTATGTCTTTTCAGCAGTTGTTCGCATGCAAACAAGCGCTGTTCAATATCTCTCGGCTTCAACTCGTACGGAACCCAATTTCCTTGAATTTTGAATCACACCTTGAGGCGTTTGGAGATGGCTTGCTGAGCCAATCCCAGTGATTGAGCAAGTTCTTTTTGTGTTTGGCATGAATCTTCATCGAGCAGATCTTCCAATTCTTCGTCTTTGAATATTTTTCTCTCTCCCACCACCATGCATGTCCTCGACATTGAAAACACCACTCTTGAAACGTTGAAATCCCTCCTGATACGTTCTTTCACTCAAAAAAGCCTCACCGTATGTATTTGAAAGCATTCGATGAGCCTCAGCTGCAGTTTTTTTCAAATGAAAGCAGAAGATCAAAACTTCCCGCAAATGACGCAAACTTGATACAAAAATAAACATTTTGAATCAAGTAATCATTCAAAAATGCAAATAACTTTCACTAATACGGCAATGTCGATACGTTAGCAGATGTACAAAATTACTTTTGACAATTTCACTCTACGTACGTACCGACCGCAGCCCACCGATACAGCCATCTATCGGGAAACCGCGGAAACAAAGTTGTAGACCCAACTAAATGACATTTCTCTTAAAATTGTTCTCAGTCATTCGAACGACGCCATTGCAGATACTTGCTTTTTATCATTTTGCGTTACAACTTTTGTAGTATTGTAAATAAGTATAGAATAAAGATGCATCTATCAGTTCAATTGTAATTCTGACAAAGAACTCTTTCGATTGAGTGTGTAACTTTCCTTGGTGTCAGTAGAAAAAAGGGAAAACAACTTGCATTTTTAACATATTACGCTGTATTTTTCACTGATCTCGTCGAATCGTTGAATAAAATAATTTCACTTACCCATTGTGTATAAGAAAATCAGCATTAGATCGATCGCCGTAATAGATAAATATTTGTTCGCCTTTATTATAATCGGATAGGGCGCAACTCTCCAAACGTTCCTCCTCAAGATTATACGACGATGAAAAGCTACCTTCCTTGTGATTTGCCAAATCCCAAAGTGGTATTAAAGCTGGCATCAAATTGGCCGTTTGTACGCTTTCCACTTCGGGTTTCGTGCATGGTATTGCATTTTGTCGGGTCATTACTGTCGATACTGCCCAACTGAAATTAAGAATATCAGCAATTAATTTTATTGTATAATTTCAAGAGGGGATTTTTCAAGAAAATACATCATAAAACTTTCCAATCAAAATAAATCTGTATAAAAAATATTATAGGTGCCACCAGATTGTCTAAACCAAGCTAAAAATGCTTTCACTGGAAATGTATCAAATTTAATATTAAGATAACACAACCAAAAAAAAATTGTATATCTTTTCAATCTAATAAAATTGAGCTTCGGATTTTCTGTTGCCAGCATAGATTCTTTAGGATGTCTTTACCGAAAACGGAAACATCACATCTCCTTACTTTTTCAAAAAAAAAATCAGGCTCCATTCAAGTCTCTTTCAGTCGTTCTGTCTGTCAATATTTCATGTACACATCCTTACTCGAAAAATAGCTTCCCGAGCGTATGCATCTTCCTCTACACATATTCTCTTCGTTAAGATTTAATACATGCAGTGCATGGAGTGATTTTGAATCAGGCTAGAAAAGATACTTGTATCCACACACATGCACATCACATGTTTAGATGGGAACAGCATTTTCTGTCATACATCTATCCCCCAATATCCCAAGGACGACTGAGACCGAGAAAAAAAATTAGATCCCTTTTTGCATGAAACGATCCAGGCAAAACGTTCATATATGCTTTTGACATCGATGGCATATGTGACTATGAGGACAGTGACGAGTGACTGGCATATCAAAATTCATATCACGAAAATTTACTGGAAAATAATACCATGTGAGCTGTAGTCATATCGTAAAGACGATTGGTTCAGTAACTGACCTAAAAAACAAACATATTCTGCAACGATAGCACAATGAGATGGATGCTTGATGTTGGAAATGATAATGGATATATGCGGGATTTGGTTTTTCGTACGGATTGGTTTGATTTTTATTTCACAAGGATCTGTCGGTCATGTTTTGCAAAATTTGTTATTCTTTTAATACCATATAATTTATTCTTAATTGCATCTTGTTAAGAGAACGTTCCTAGATTTAGCGTGGTTGTCTTAACACCACGGGCCTCTCAAGCCACGGGTTACGATAAGCTCGTACCAAAGCCACCATAAACGTACTAGTCAGTAGCCATAACTTATGTTATGAATACTGCTTTTCCGAGTACAAGTACCAGAATCTTATCCAAAGCATGCTTGGACTCCCTCAAAATCCTTGGTAAAGATCGGACCTATCAGTATCCTCACCGCTCTTTGGGAAGCAGCACCCTTGTTGTTGACGCAACAGCACGCCAATGCACCACGATACAGAAGGGTTACCGAATAGCTCCCGTGGCGTGAAGTGACTGTACCCGCTTTGGATGTCAACTACAGCCACCAAGTTTCAATCTCCACAGGTTGCTCAAACAAAACCGGCAGGGATAAGTCCCTGAGGCCCCGATTACGCTTGGCACCAGCATACCCCTGATAAGGTTTCAAAAAAGTACAAGCACAACCTCTTCGATGGAGCCCCAACGCAAAGTTCCGGATCGATTGCCGTAATTTAGCGTTATCATCCTTTAAACCATTTGATTAGTTCCAACAATGAAAATCAACTTGACAGCTGTGCTATAAATTTTTTTCGGCAATCGACAATTTCAAGACGATCTTTTGGGTATGGTCTAAGCTAAGCAATAAATCAGTACTAAATGATAAATGATTTTCAACGGATACAATTTAGTACTCATGTAGTCAAAAAAGAGATTACTATTTTTTTTGAGGATATTATTAGTTAATCCTAATTGAACAATGTCATCATTGAAATCCCTAGACAGGAAAACTTGTATCCGATTTTGCAAACACATCTAAGTAAACGCCAATCATTTAATTCCTGCATAACAAGTATTCTGCCTAAACGATATGGATACGTTTACGACTTCCTGAATGTCTCCATAAATGGTATTACAATTATGTTACCAAGTGCATATCTCTTCAACATAGATGCGAAACATATTGTGAGGACAAGTCGGCATTGCAAAAAAATGAAAAGAAAAAGAAAATGCAAAGAAAACTCAGAAAAACAAGTTAATAGAAATCCAATAAACACTGGAAAACTTTCAAAGAATGTCTCACTTTAGACTTGTTTTTGTACATGTCATATGAAGACAGTTAAGACGATAAACACAACAACAAAAAAACTTCAAGAAGAATGTGTAGAAATTGAAATCAGATCTGGACACATCCCTCGATTGATACAATTACAAGTGTTGGTCATGGCAATAACCTACCAATGTGTTTTGTCTGTCGTTTAGAAATAGTAATTGGATGTGAGAGTACAGTCTCGGATGGTTGCTTCTAATCAATTGGTTTATTGTGCAGTAAATTTAGATGCAGGCAATGCCCGCTCGTACTAAATTAGAGGATGCAATGCCTAAGAGAAATACTGGTACGACTGGCAGCATCTGTCATAAAAAAAGGCAAATGGACGTTGACGTGTCGTGGAAGCACGCTGTCAACGAGTTTTGAAAGTACATTAAAAAATCAGCCATCTTTCATCATTCTAAAACGATAATAAATATACGAGATGATAATTGATTCAACCTTCTTCGGAGCTTTCAAAATTGATATTCTTTGAGCATTTTTTTGCATCTGGTAAGTTTATCCGATCTGCTTAAAAAATACGCCAAAGAATTAATCCTTCTGGGGCGCCACAACTACGGTTGAAACAGCTAGAAAGCCAACGGGTCAAAATGGTGCGCTTGGCACTTGTAAAAAATCACGAATGAGGGAAATCGTCAAATTAATTGACCAAATAATGAAGAAAAATTGTTCAAAAACAAAAATTAAACAACGTTCGGATAAAATATAATTCACAAATATATTTCCATAAATTCTAAATAATTCAATGGGAAAGAGTTTCTATAAAATAAATCGCAGAAATTCTTCAAAAATAAATTGGTACATAAGGAACTATATAAAAAAGATTCTAATAAATAAATATAGTAGAATAAAGTAGTTTTAAAATAATTTTAAGCTCGTGAAATACAAAGAATATCATGGAAAAATGTACGCAAAATAAAAAAATTACAATCAAAATTACAGAAATGAAAACAAAAATATTGCAGATAATTTTTGAAAACTTTTCTACACCAAAATTATTGTCACGAAAAATTTCCCGAGTTTAATGAAAACTTCCTACGTGTGAGATAAAAAGGAACCCCAGGCTATTTTGTATAGGTATAATTAAAACAAATTTCTTCATAAATCGGCACAAATACAAAATCATATTTTTGGATAAAATTCTTAAGGAAAAGGAGTTTTCAAAAAAAAAATTTGTCGAGAAAATAATTACGTAATTCGATTCAAAACATAAGTGACGAGTGAAAGATTATTTACTAGGAAACATCTGAACTAACCTGCGATATAGAAAATTTTCTGTATTTTTTTTGTACTCCAAAAGCAAATGTTATCGTAAATACCGAAGTTCTTGTATGAAAAGTAAGAAAAAAACTTTGAAATAATCCCGGAAAACTTTTTTTTATCAATAAAATTTGTTGATAAAATTCAAAAAAAAGGTCTATAAAATTTTTGGCACGAAAAAATAAGACAAACTCAAAAAAGTTTTTGTTCTACAAAATTTTTAATACGAAAAAATAAATAAAAAAACTTAAAAAAGTGTTTGTAGAAAATCTATTCAATTTTTGTGGGGACTAGTATTGATTTTTTTCTCAAACATTTCTCCTGTATGATTTAACTGTAAGTTTCTACTGAATTTTACTGGAAAATAAAGTCATGAAATATTTTAATCAAAATGATGAAAATATTTCATGAAAATTTTGTTTTACATCGTGAAATCTGAAAAATGATTTGTTTTTGGTAACGTTTTTAAGAATATGCTGAGATATTTGATAATAAAGAGTTTTTAATGCACTTTTCCCTCCTGGATACTTTTACAGAATATTTTGAGAGTTGGGTTCAATTTTTTTTGATTCTGAGAATGTTTTCTTAATTGTTTTTTTCTCAAAAAAACCATGCATAAAAATTTATTTCGATGAAAATTTTCATGAAATTTGTTTTAATAACTTTATTTTTCCTAGAAAAATAAAATCCTTTATCAAAAAATCTGAGATAATTTACCGTGAAATTTTTTTTTGTTTCTCTCGTGTGGTTATTTTTTCATAATATTGTAAGGGGCCATCCATATATTATGTAACACTCCAAGGGGGAGGTGGTTATTTGAAAATGTTAATAAGTGTTACATAGGGAGAGGGGTATCTGAAAATATTGCTAAGTGTTAGAGGGAGGTGGGGTCAGTAAATTGTTATGTAACAAAATGTAAAATTACTCAAAATAAATTGAATATTTTTTTATAATGAATGAAAAATAAAAAAAGCGATCTTGGTTAAAAGTAATCGCATTGTTGATATTTTGTGATTAAAATAAAGTCTGAGTGGGGGAGGGGTATGATGAATTTGTTACGTAATAAGAGGAGGGGGTCTTTGAAAATGTTATGAAGTGTTACAGGGGGAAGGGGGGAGTTAACAGTCTCTGAAAATTAAGTTACGTATTATATGGATGGCCCGTAAGAGAAACCTGGTATATTTTTTGGAAAAAAAAATTTTGAGTACATTTCCTTGATTTTTTCGTAAAAAATTTTTTAGATCCAATTCTTCTCTAGGAATGTCACTTTAAAATGTTCGAACATTTTTCAGGGTATTTTTTTGCAGAAATTTTTTCAAGTACATTTCGCCGGAAGTATTTTTTTTCAATTCCGAAATTCTGAAATGAATTGTTTTTACGTAGAATTGTTTTCCAAAGAGTTTTACTTTACGGTTTAAATTCCAAAATTTTCATAGCGGGATTTTTTTAAACAATTTTTTCCTGTAATTTTATATATTTCGGTAGTATTTTCATAGGTTTTTTAAAAATAATAGAAACTCATTTCATTCTTAGAAAATTCTTCAAAATGACTCGGTACAATTTTCATGAGCACAAATACATTTTTTATTCAGTATTCATGTCCCTTCTACGAAATATGCTATTGGATAGAAATTCGCACCTAAAATGAATGCAAATATGAATGGTATCCAAATTTGACTATCAAACCCACATTATATCCTACTTGAATTTCATAAAGGATCAAAAGCTACCATAAACCACACACACATCTGCATTGAAATAAGGATCTTCCGAGTAAATGACGATAAAATGCATTAATTCACATTGTGTGTTATTCCATATGAACGATATGTGTGTACGTTGTGTACGTTTCTGCCTTGGCACATCTGTTGGTTTTGCCTTGTGCAGCGTTGAGTGAAAGGCTTTCACCCAAGTCATAATTGGATTGGATCCAGTCAAGCAAACCACAAACTCCGGCCACAGCCAGACCAACAACTCTCCCAGACAAGATAATAAAACGTTTCGTGTCTAGTTTATCTGGAATTTGCAACTATCCGTGCATTAGTAGTCCACACATCTATCTGTGTATCTATTCATCCATCCATGCATCCATCAAGTCTTCATTTTATTTGATGCAACCATTGAAGCATGGCATGCAACCGAAAGCCCAACCAATAGATACTTAGATACATAGATTGTTTCGTGCTCAGTGCAAGGCGTTGTGAATAAATGGAAAACTAATAAGATCTTTGGCATTTTCACATTTCCACACCAAATGCTTTTCAGCTGCAGGACTGTAGATGATTTGGGTGTAATTTCGAGACCACTGCCCAACAACACTAGTTGGTCCATGGAAGGATGCTAGCTTTTGGATAGTGTTCGGTTTCCGTGATAAATGTGCATGAAAGGATACCCAGCAGTTCGGATGCTATTCATTTACGTTCCATTCATAAATTGAAGCTCGTTAGCCATTCGAGTTTTTGGTGGAGACAATGGGGAATGCTTAAATTTCGAAACCGGCAAAAATGTCGACTATCATTATAAATGATATATTCCAACTGGTGTAGATTGAGGTAACCAAAAAAAAGGCTTGTTAAGTTAGTTACTATAGGAAAAGGAAAGGAAAAACTCACCACGACTGAAATAATCCTAAAAAGATTGTCACCGCTTCTCCTTTTCATCTTCATTACTTAATTCCGCATGCTGAAAAACCAACTAGGCTATTCTAAATGGGTTCTCTGCAACACAATACCTTTTTATAGTCTGTCTCTTCATTTTCTTTTGCAGTGCATACTTGCATTAAGTGGAAACGTTTTTTGAAGTAATGTGTAATTGGAGAAAATGCATATCGGAGAAGTGTAAACGATGCTCAGGTATCTGACAAAGAAAATGCACGGCATCGTCGTCTCAGATCTGGATGAAATTTGGCACATAAGTAGAAGACGTTAAAGATATTCGATACTTAAAATATTAGACCGGAACACCCCTGCCCGTCCCCCCTACGTTTTTGAGAAAAAGTGGATTAATGAGTTTTTGCGTCTCACGGAAGCGGGTGCACGTCAATATTGTATTCCCAGTACTGCTTCACTCTGAATATCTGATCTCTTTTTGATAGACCGAATTTAGATCCACCACAGTATTCTTCAACTATTTTTCTCGTGTCAGGGATTTTTTTTAGATGTCTTTTAGATATACCTTCCGACCAAAAAGTACGCGGAATTTCGCATTTAAATTGCCCGCGTTAAGTAGTTTCAAGTATTTTAAATTTCTGTATGTTGGTACGACTGTCCTTAATTACTATGCCAAAAATGAGCGCGATCTGTCAACCAGTTTGTTTACAGCAGCTGGTTGAATCAGTCCACCTTAGGAATGCTCGGCGAATTTCACAATGGAAAAAAATTGAACCAAAAATTTGCCTCAAATTTTGTGTTTTGAACGAAATTTCGTGTGCCGAATCGATGCGAATGCTGGAGAAGGCTTACGGAGAGTCTGTTTTATCGAAAACTCAGGCTTATGAGTGGTACAAACCCCTTTTAAGACGGTCGGAAGATCGTCGAAGACTTGCCTCGTTCCGGACGGCCATCGATCTCTTCAACAGACGATAACGTCCAAAAAATTAAAGAAATCGTGCTCGAAAACCTTTGTCCATATAATGGAGACGATATGGTGTAGAAATTTCGTTAGTAATTGTCATCCTCATTGAAGAAATTCTGATAGGCTGCCATCGATTACGAGAGCACTATTTGATTTTATTGTAGTAGTAGGTTAGGTGCACTTCAATTCTTATCACTGGCTCTATTTATCTGACGGAAAAATTTGTTCGAATAGATTTTCCCAATTAACTCCCCCAGGAACGACTTTTGTCGAAGATGCCGCTACTGATGACAAATTTAACAGCTCACAAAAATATTAATTACATTTTGTCTCGATTCCATCTGGATCGCTAATAATATTCCAATCCTTGTCATAGTCTAGAAAGTCTTATTTGTTTTTTTCTGAACAGTTTAACATGATTTATGACTACCATGTGACATTTTTGTACAAATTCTCGTTAACCTTTTTGAAGCATCAAACGCTCGGATCATCGATCTTGCACGCGACTCGTTAAGCCGTGCTGTACACACATCCCAGTGTGTCCGAATGTGTCACCGAGTACGTCAAATACTTCTTCGAGTGCGTGAAATATTCTCTAAATTTTCCCGAGTCCGTGAAATATTTCGCCGAATACGAGCCACGTGAAGTTGGCGCAGTCAGTGCATCCAATTCTCGAATTCGCGCCTACTTCAAGCGACTCAACACAGCTGGTCCCTGTATCGCTTTTCACGACCACTCGTCATATCGCCTTTGATGCTTGCACGTATGAAAAAAATTAGAATTCGCCATTCGTGCGTTTCGCGCCATGTTTAACTCATTAAGAGCAGCAATTCACGCATTCATAACGAAAATTATTATGTAAGCATCACAAATGCATGATAACAATGTCAAAATGCACAATTAAACTTTCGTTTCCTATAATTCACAAAAATCGTAAACTGTCGCTTCCATCAAAATTTCGTTCAGCATTCAATGATAAGAACAGTTGTAATCGTAGATTTCATTGTCATTTTACACATATATATCCTAGAAACAAAAAAAAATCAGCAGGAACGGGACATCCGTTTCGAAAAGCCAATCTAATCGACCATATCAGCAAAACACACCTATCGATATCCTATTTAATCTTTGTAATCAAAAACAACTAAAAATGAATTGCAAAAGCAATAGATCACATGAAACTGAACGCCCCCCCTCTTCGAAAAACACAGTTCAAAACGTCCCAACGGGTCGCATTGCTTTGAGTTCACTACGTCAACACTATTTCCTTGTTTTTTTTTATCCTTAAAAAATATATCTTCAACATGTTTCCTGTTAGCGTAGCTGACAAACGTTCCCCGTCGAAGATAAATTATCCATCTGCTCGAACTTGGCCGAAACGTAACAAATTGATCCAATAAATCACCACGAATGGAAAGACTGCAATTTGAAGAATTGCTCCACCAAGTTGGACCCGGGTGGGTTAGGGGAATGGCTCGAACCAACCCTTAAAACAGCATACTCAGCCACGAGCCGCCCGGAAAATGCATGCAACTTCTTAAGAAGTTAGTTTCTTCGCGAAACCGGGTTACAAAAAAAAACTCTCTACCAGCAGCAACGGATTTGGTACGGCTTAGTGTCCTTTTTATGTTTCATGTTGTTACACCTGAAAGTTGTTGTAAGTTTTATACGTTACTTCGTGCCAGGATCATTATTGTTTTCGGGTATTTTTTTGGTTTCGTCGGATCGATATATGGATAGGAAATAGCATAGCGGCGCTAGTGCTAGCAAGGATATTTTCTTTTTCTGGTACTTTTCCTTCAAGCTAGACTGTGGCGTGCAGCAGGAAGCGATGTATAAGCATTGCACTTAACATTTTTCGCTATCGGGACGAAACGTTTAACGGTGGGAACAGTTCTGGCGGACAGCATGAAATTAAAATGTTGTTTTTTTCCAGTTCTTCGTCTCATGTTCAACAATACAAAGTTTGGACGTGTTTATGGGCTTGTATGTATTTTAAATTTATTTTCATTGGAAAAAGGATATGCGCGAACTTGTTTCGGTGTTAAAGAAAAAAGAACGGAATATGTATAATAGGAATTCATGGTTTTGTTGGGCTTCAGAGTTGATAGTTACGCGAGGAAGTTACACAGACTGTGAAATTTGATTTTAGGTTCGTTGATTATGGTTTATTTGGTTGATATCCTGGGAATGAATTCCGGAAGAAGTTGCAAAATAAAAAAAGGAATGCGATGAATAAAATTTCCCCTATAAATTGGGAGATAAATACGAATAAAGCTCTCCAGACAATATTCAAAGAAACAGGAAAGTTCTATACGAATGCATTAGGACGAAGGGCGCCTGTCGCAAACTACCCTTTTTTTGAAGCAGTTTAGTAGCTTTCAATAGTCAAAATTCAATATCATCAACTTAAATTGGCGGATTATATCGAATGTATCTTGCAATCCTAGTTTTATACAAATCGAATCGTATTCGCCAATACAATTGAAATTTAACTATCACAAAGTAGACCAGGGCGGATCTGCAAAAAAGGACTACATTTGGCTGTTGTGGGAGGGGGGGGGGGGGGCAGTTATTTCTGCAGAAAACAAGTTGTGGAATAACTCGTATAACAATAATTGACTTATCCTACCTTTCAAAAAACACGGGAACATTAATAAAAAAATGAAATGTTATAAAAAAATCGATTTTTTCCTACTTTTCTCACTCCTAACTTTAAAACGGTTCGTTTCAGAGCAAAGTTGAGCGGAAATAAAAGTTGCGTAATTAAATTTTCTATAAGATATGATTGGTTAAAAAATTTAAAACATTTTACCCTTGCCGTAAAATGGCAATAAATATAAAAAAGGAGAAAAGAGCTTTTTTTATTTAATTTTTTTACAACGTAGAATGCATTTAGGACCTTCGTAGTTTGCCTAGAAAATCTTTATAATATAATAAAACAGCATACAAATTTCGATTTAGTAGATTTCGCACAGTAATTTTGGCCTTTTTTGTTGACAAAAAAATCAAAAAAATTAACACCAGTAATCAAAGCTGATCGCTGAAAGCTTCGCAAGATTAGCAATTAGATAATATGATTGAGTTCAAAATAAATTATTGAAAAATTATTTCCAAAAATTTCGTTGAAATTTCTGAATAGAAAAGAATACTTTTGCCAAACGCAAATAACAAATTTCGACACAAAAAATTAAGTTTTGGACCTTAATTAATGTTTTTTAATCAACAATCAAGAGATTGAAAAGACGATAATTTGTGTATTTCTGAAAAAATTGATCCTTGAAAAATTGTGAGATTAACTTTGATTGATTCAGAATAAAAATTTAGAGCCGGAAACAACACTAAGCTTGTGAGGAATTTTAGAGCTTTATAAAAAAAATTTAAATGCAGAAATTGAATTTGATAAGCCTAGTAATTGCGAAGGACGTTCAAACATAGATTAAGAATTTACGAAGTAAATTCTAGATCCAACGCTTAATTATTTAAGTTTTAATTTCTGGAAAATTAAATGCTTGGGAAAATGATCAGTCAGTTTTGCACTGCGTCCGATAATAAATAGTATAAATCAATTCGATTGAAATGACTTTTTAATATTTTAATTAATGTCAGAAAAAAATACTGAACCCACATATCAACTGTTCCTTTAAAAAAAATGATTCGTGCATCTATTATTTTTTTATTGACATCAATTCAAATATCAAAGTCATTTGAGTTGAATTCTTCTATACCAAATAATATCAAAAAAAAATCTAAGGATCAGAAAAATCTACGGTAGTAGTAAGACAAACACTTTCAGCCAGTTTTGCACTGCGTCCGATAGGGACAGGTTGTACCCCCCCCCCCTACACATGGTCAAAGTGTGGTAGATTCGAGAGCCAAAGATGAGATGACCAAAGTGTGTTAATCCTGGGTAGCATTTTGTATGGGGAACTGATTTTGGCTATGGCCGGCCGACTGTTTGTGAGTATGCGAGCATGTGTACTATTTGATGGATCGTGAGCTGGGTTTATGAGAGCGCTGATTGGCTGAAAGTTGTTTTGAATACGGGATAAGTGGTTTTGATATGAGATATAGTGAAGGGTGTGAAGAGCCTAAGTGTTGTCTATGAATAAGGGGGAAATGTAGTTCTATCAAGATCAAAAATCACTTGGTTGGAATAAAAGTGTTGAGAAAAAATAATATGGCTACGTTCGTAACATCCAAAAAATTGTGAAGGGTAAAAAAATAATTTAAAATCTTAAACCGTAGCTGGTTTGCGCTACTAAAGTATTTTCATAAAAAGAAATAATGCAAAAAGATCTTATGCATTTTTCAACACATAGGAGAAAAGGTTCAACCAAATAATTTTGTTTGAAAATTAGATCCATCAATTTAAAAATAACCAAGAAAATTGATTTTGTCCGAAATTTGGACCAACTCTAAATTTCTTGGTCAGAATTGGAGGCAACAATTTTATAATGAACAGGAAAATACTCGATTCACAGTTAAATTTTGGATCAAAATATGGAAAGCATGAATTTAAGTGTCCAATCGAAAAAGGATCTACTTAACATTCTAACAACTTATCAGGAGCAAGACAAATCATTCTAAAAATTGTCCGAATCAACTTTTTTTGCAAATGTTAATCACAAAAGGCACCATACAGACTAGATCGAAAAGATTCTATCTATTGAGACTGAAAATTCGTAGTATTTGATTTTGTTTGAATTTTTTTTCTTACATAAGGACGAAAAAAAAAATTATCGAATTTTTTTACCAAGCTTAAATTTCAAATTGAAAATTGGAGTCATCAATTTCATACACCAAATGCTATTAAGCATCACAATAGGTACTCAAAGGAATAAATATGGACTCCATAACAATTTCTCGGGGGATAATCCTATTTATCATAACAAACCGTACGGATTTCTTGCTCCTTATGTCCTTAATCTTTACAAGTGATCGCCTTAGTAATGCTGCGTGGGACGCCACATATTTTGCATTCAGTTATAAAACGCAATCACAAATACGTTTTGTAGGTATTCTTTTCAAATATAACTTATTATTCTGTTTAGCATATTTCTTCTTGCTATGCTATTCGTATATTAAATTTGCTCCCCTATTATTGAGATTTATTTTTTAATTAAAATTTCTGTCCATCATCGATTAAATTCAGGGAATTCGTAAAAATATTTCAGCTTGAGGTAATCAAATCAATAGCAGAACGTTTATTTTTCCAAGGGCTGCATTTTTCATCCACTTGACTTTTCAAGAGGAAACAAATAACGACTGAGAATGAAATAGACCAGAAGAAAAAAAGCAATTTTAAAAGTATTTAAATTGATGTTATCATGCCATCAGTAACGCAAGTCAATCAAAATTAAATCCCAAAAGAATTTACCGTCCAATATTGCTCCATATATGTTCAAAAAATGTTAAGGACATTATCAAAAATTTAATATTCCCAAAGTGAATATTTAATATGAGACTCAATCGAAACTGAATCGCAATTTAAAGCTGGCACTAAACAGCAAAAGATACTTTACACGAACAGCAACTGCCAGGACTACAGAAGAAAAAAAAACGAGAAAGTTTAATTGGAAAAAGTTTTATTTTTGACCACCACTAAAAGTTTTCACTTTTTACACGCGCACTTGCTTAAGTTAGCCAGAGCTAAGCCTGAATTTCCAATAGCCGAAAATCTTTTTATCGTTTCGCAACGATTAGAACTTTTTGCCAAATCATTTCTTAAGAAATTTTATTTCTTATTTTTTCCCGACAAGTTCTTCGTCAAGTGTAAATTCGTTCTATTCTCGCCTGTCTAGGAAAATTCTTTGAAATCTTTTGAATATAATAAATTATATTCGCCACAGGATATTTTCTTACAGCCGTCCAACATTGTATATACATGTATACGGAAGCGTTTCATTCACCGACCAAAAAAAATCGTCCTTGTCGCTATTGTATGTTTCATTTCAATTTAATAATCATCGGTAGTAAAAGGTCCATCGGGAGCTATAAATGGAGGTGAAAAGGACATTGAGTGCAAGTAAAGTAGCAATTTTCTTTTTTCTTTTTCTGGTGTTGTGCAAAACAGACAATGGTGTGAACAACATCAACGAAAAAAAGGAGGAATATCATACTCATATATCTTACAGTGTCTTGCGATACCTTTATTGTTATATCGATGTTGTTTGGGAGGTTTAGGCACTGAAGATGAACGTTTTGTATTACGAAAAACGAATCGTTATGTCGCAGGAGCATTTCCAACGAGAACAGGATTTATAGGGATATAATTTCATGCCTATAGGGGTCAGTTTAATATGTGAAAGGTAGAGGTTCCATGATGATAATGTGGCTCCTTTTTGAATATAATCTCGGATGTTATGCGACAACGGACATTTGAATTTCGAATATGATATCTGTTTGCGACAATCAGTGATGCTAGAGACGAGCAAAAGGTAGCCATCCTGTTCGCAAGGATCACTTTGTGGATTGTGGGCATCTCATAATGGGATTACTTATTAGATATACGGTTTTAGGGTCGTTTGATAGTGTTTTGCGGGTATGCTGTTTAACGAGATTCTGGAGATGACTGTTTTATTTACAATGTCTGTCATATTTTTTTTTACTGTAGGCAGACAGCAGGATCATGTATTTGAATTTATTTGCCTAGGGCTTGCGATGAAAATCCATAAAAATAAAATAACATCTCATAAAATAGTTTTATTTAATATTTAGATACTCAACAATTGAAGCGCTTCCTCTAAAGAGTTTCGCATAACGAAATTATGTAACCGTCAGGTAAAATAGGATCTTTCCGACCAAGTCGGTATAACGATGTTCTCTTTTGATCGGATTTGAAACACTTAACTTTGCAGCTACGAAATTTGTAGTCAGTGTAAAAAGATTCCATCCGAGTTGATATAAAGGACGTTTTTACTTTTGTCTAATAAGTCATCATCATTCAATCAATAAATCCTTAAAGTTCGACAATTTTTCAGATAACATGAAATCTAATTGGTCACAAAGCTTACTCATAAAAGGGACTCTGCTTTTTGGATTTTTTCATATTGATAGTGTATCTCAAAACTCTCCACAGAAGATTTGTTTAACTGGTGACATACCGGTCGAACATCACTACAAATGTTAATGTGATTTTCAGGCTACAAAAATGAGGGTTTGATATGTACAATTTGAGAAGGTAGTTGTATCCATACTGGTGAAAAATCGAGTGATCCATGCAGTCGTTGGAAGGACTCAGTGTATGTTTATCGACAGCAAATTGTTGTTAAGATTTTGTAACAAAAGGACGCGACCGATGAACTTAGCAATGTCTTGTTACGTTCGCAGTTCATTGCGGCCGAAATAGTAAAAAAATTTAGACCCGACTAATTTCCACATAATCCGAGGAAAAGCCACCTACCATTAGTAGTATTCTTTGATATCTTCAAACCACTTCACTTAGGCTCGTAGTGTAGCGTAAAGAATTACATTATCGGAATTGTGAATGAATATTGACTAGGCTGACTGATTATCGTAAATATAATGAATTATGATGGAAATTCTTTAGATTGATAGGAAGTAAGTTAATCGTAAGTAAGATTTGTCTTAATTAATGCCGAGTCACCACCGAAAGCAACAGCGTCTACGAAATGACATTCACTTAATGTCAAGACGTCAAATGTCATATAACGTCAGAGGAAATTGTCAAAATCTGGAACGGACCGAAACGTGTGAGCTCGGAACTAGAGTTTAAGAAGTACGTCATATACCTCAAAATGAAAAACGTGACAAGAACGTCACCAGGAACCTATAGACGTAAGTGAGGACAAGCCGATCATAGTCTTTGCAACTGGTGGAAACGACGACCAGTCAAGACTAAACGACAGCTAATTGAAAACAACAAGACAGCGATTGAAATTTTAGGAAATATCCTTTTAAGAAACCAGTCGCTTTTGGAGATTCAATTTTTTTTCTAGAATTCGAATTAGTTGATCATTTTGTCTCGAATCGGTGGTGATACTGACTTGAGTTAGAAGTTCAGCTCGTTTTGAAAAAGGCTCGGATTTTTTGAATTGTGTTAGAGTTGACGTGCGTCGAGACAGGTTGGACTTAAGATGAGGCGAAAACATAACATGTAGAATAAATTGAGAGTGGGGTTAGGCTATGCCTTCTTTTTCTTTCTATTTGATAATACCTTATGAAACTGAGGTGGAGTGTTTATTAAATTTTCTACCATAATCTGGGCGTCTAAAGGTTGTGATTTTCGCTTCAATTTGGAAGTTCATCCGATGTGTTAGGTTATTTGTAATAAAGATTATATGTAATGTAGTAAGGTTTTAACTTATTGGCTTCAAGATCCTTCCCAATTCGGGCCCAGTTCTGCCTAGATAGTCTTGCTGTATGAATTAGGTGGCGTCCAAAAATATCAAATGTCCTCCCACTTCGCGGGCAAACATCGAGCAATACTATCGTCCTCGCAACCCTTCAAGGCATCGTGGTAAAATTGTCCACGTAAAAATTTTCAGGACGTCAAGACTTGGTTTATGTTGGTGTGAATTGATTGCATAATAGAATAACATCCTTGCTCAAATATCCTCTTTGTGTTGCACAATAAACAATTACTAAATGAAATTTTACATCAAAGTGGAAACAAGCTAAAATTTATTCCCTCCAAAATATAACACGAAATTTCATCGCTTTTGTAATTTAAATGATGATAAGCCACCAGCCATATCACGATGAGGGTCAGATTATAAAATATATCGCATTGTAATCGTTTAACGTTTTCGATACCACAACTTACCAAAAAAATAGCAACAAATATCGCGAAAATGTTTACGTAACATCTGGGAAAGTGTGTGGATTGCCTACAAATAATGGAATAATCTGCAAAGCGGAAACCGTTCAGAAAATTAAGTTTGTTCGTTACGAATGAAAACCCAACGGCTCCGCGATGGTCCGCGAGTAAAAGTAAAAGTGAAACATTAAACTGTACTTAATGTGGCCGTGAACAATGGCTGTTAGTAACCCCTAAAAGGCAGTTAATCAAGTGGAAACTCCCAGCACACACACAGGGTGACGAAGAGTGATGACGTCAAGCAGACAGACAGACAGACAGACAGACAGACAAACCGAAGATAGATTTTTTCTGAAAAAAATATAGCAATATCTTTTACTTACGCCAGTTTGTTGAATCGTAAAGATATATAGATAGTAGCAATTTTTAATGTTTCTTGAATGAAAGTGGTTTTTGCTGCTTTGTGGTTCGGCATTGGTCGACAGACAGACAAACAAACAGCTCAGGTAGGTCCAACTGAAATTACCTATTCGCGGAAAGCGGTTACGTTCCATTCAAAACGTACAACAAGAATAAATAGCAGCATCAGCAGAAATGTTTGGCTATATGTACAACACAACACATCTTCGGATGGCATAAATATTGTACGTTTGGCTACAATAAAATCCAAACCTATGCGAAAACAGGGAAAATTGTTGCAGATGAAAATCCCAACAAGTTGGAGAGTGTGTGCTAAACAACATTTTGACTTGATGCCATTTCACTCGTACAGACCATTTCCCACATATGCTATAAAGTGTGGAGTTTATTGCTTAGGCAAAATCGCTGGAAATCTTTGGTGTTATTTGTTTTGTATGGGTACACCCGGAAAATCTGTCGTAGACACGTACACGGTATACATTCTCGGGGTAAATTGATCGGATGTGAGGTACTGGAAATAAATCGGCATTGTTTTCGAATTTAGTGTTGTCGAGGTAGAAATCGATCTATCTTTGCAAAGTAAATAGCACAAACAGTGATGCATGGTTTCAGAATATTTAATTTTTGCTGATTTCTATTAATTTCACCGAAAAATACCAATCGGCTATCTGGTTGTGTTATATATAATTTTATTTATTTCAAAATCAGTAATTTTTGTGGGCCTATTCCTTTAGATTCAGCAGGAGGTAAATATATGTGTATATCAATAAATTGAAATGTGTTGTGATTTAGCATTCTTCGTAGGATGCATCCTTTCGTGGACTTCCGGTCGTATGGCACTCAAATGGGTGAGGCCTTGTGTCGAGAGTCTGCGGCCTGAAGTATGCTTGCGGAGAATGCGACATGATATCATAAGGAAACAAGCCGCGAGGTGCGACCCTTGAGGTCCACACGGTCAACTTCCCAGTAATATCTACATAAACATCAACAACATTAAACACAATAATAATTTTGAAAATAATACTACTTTAAGTAATAACAATGAGAGGTTTTCATAGCAGTAACAGGAATGAGTTAATATGAATCATATCGTCTACGGGAGTATCCATTGATTACGTAAGGTTTTTGGTCGATGAGGACAGATTGAATATTTACGCGGGTCAATCGGTCTTTTTGGTCTTGAAATTTTTTGAATATGCAGTCAAAAATAGGTTCAATTGCATGTAAAAAGTAAAATGTATTACAAATGATGATGGTTATTGAAATCTTACGATTACTAAGAAATGAATCTACTAAAAACTACAATTTTTTATTTGATGAAAGCTTTTCAAAGCATATGATCTTGCAAAGTATTGACTACAAAACATTTTACCATTCAAAGCGTTGATACCGCAAATGCAAATTTGATTGAAATTTTGTTGGTTTTCAAAATTTAAGAAATTTTTTTAATTAAGAGACTATCAAAACTATTAAAAATCTACTCAAATTATGCAAATATTTTAAAACTTTGATTGAATTTACAACAATTTTTTAGAATAAAAGATATAAAGTGTTATCATTCGTATGAACCCTATTTACATGGTAACTTTGAATGATTTTTTATTTTTTATTTAGTTTTTTCATAATCATGGAAGAAAATTTTGCTGCTTTCTCTTCAAAAACTGATAAAAATGTCTAAATTTTATAAACTGGTAACACTGTGCTGTGCAGATCAGGTTAAAAAAATATTTTTTATGAAAAACCCATAATTTTTCGCATTTTCTTCTATTAAATTAAAAAACGGCTGAAACGAATTTTTATAATGTTAAAAACTTCACAAAAATGTGTCGATTGACACAAATATTATATCTGGTTCGTGAGATATAGTGAATGATAAAAATGACCTTGAAAATCATGATGACTTTTAATGATTATTCACTTTTAATTTGATTTTTTACGTAATCATGAGAAAAAGTTTTGATTGTGCTTTTACAAACATTGTTTGGAGTATATAAATTTTATGAAGATTGATTACTACAATTCGCAAATAAGGTTAAAAATTTATTGTTTATAAAAAAACCTAATTTTTTGCACTTTTTTTCTTAAATTAAAAAAACGGCTCCAACGTTTTTTTTTCAAAATTCGACAGATTCATTGAAATGTTAATACGCGTACATTGACACTTCAACGATGCAAATCGTATGTTTGGTTCGCGAGATATATATATATATATTTCGCCGAATTAGCTGTAAATTTTAACTCACCTGTACATAGAATGATGAGACAGCATGACTCACTTCAACTTGGTCCTATGTTCTCTTCTTTTTCATCTTTTAAACGGACATTAATAGCGAGTCTTTCAACTTTCTAATTTAAATTTTTATATACTAATGAATAAATGGATTTTATCTGTTCATTGTAATATCTAAATAAATAAACAAATAAATATAACGTATGACAGAAATGACCTTGAAGATCATGATGACTGTTAATGATTTTTTATTTTTTATATGTTAGTTTTTTTTTTTCAAATCATGAGAAAAAAATTTGATGGCATTTATAAAAAAACTGTTTGAAGTATATAAATTATATAAACATTGATTACTTGAACTTGAAAATAAAGTTAAAAATTTATTGTTTTTGAAAAAAAAAACCATTTTTTGCACTTTTTTTTAAAAAATTAAAAAACGGCTCCAAGATTTTTTTTTAGAAACTTGATAGAATTACATAAATGTCAATACGCGTCGATTGACACCTTGTTCAACGAAATCGTACGTGGGGTTCGCGAAATATAACGCATGACAGAAATGACCTTCGAACGGGCAAAACAGCAAACCCCCCCCCCCCGACCGAAGTTTCCCAAAAACTAATCAGCTCTTAAGATTGCAAAGACGCTTCGATTGACACCTCAACGAAGTCGATACGACTTTGTTTACGTTAGTTATGTTCGTAGAAAAAACTGTCCACAAACGTACAGACGTACGTACGTACACACACACATACATCTCCCTTTCTAAAAACACTTTATATATACTCTATAGACCTAAAAACGTAAAGAAATGTTGAAAATTTCAATTTCGATTTTCGAGGCGATTACAAGAACTTCCCATATACTGGGAAGTTAAAAAGAAAGGACTGAAAAATCGTTTTGATTCTCTTATGAACCTTTACTACTAACATTAGTTTTATGTTCTTCTTTGAGTCTACCAAAGAACGGAGGAGCCTAAAATGTTTGTCCTTTGTGGGAGCCATTCATAAAATACCTAGCAAATTATTAAGGGAAATATCCAGTCACTTTGCATGTTTAAATTGACTATCGGTCTCCAGATTAATTTCTAATTAAATTTATTTATTTTGTTTTTAATTCGAAAGCATTTCAAAATATATTCTTGAAATTTTTTTGTCGAGGATAGTTTGCTTCAATTTTACTGGGAACAAGTTTCTTTCTAAATTTTCTTCGTAAATTTATTGCGGCAAAATATTTTTCAGCAAAATATTCTGCAAAACTAATTTAAGGAATTTATTTTCATTGAAAAATTATATCAAAATATTTTCATGCTAAAATATTTTTTTGCAAAGTTTCAATTACATGTGATATTGTGAAATTTTCGATAATGGTTTTAGAAATACTGGATACTATCCTCTATCAGTTTAAGAGGTCTACCCTCTTTAAGGCAGTGTGAAAACGGGTCATTTTTAATAATTTTTTAGATAGGTTTTAATTGTATATATTGATAAAAGACGAGTTACACTCAGTAAATTCACTCTCGAAATACACAAAATTCATTGTTCATTTATGTGAGTTTTAATCAATGAAAATGCTGGTTGAAAAAATATCGAAAAAAACGAGAAAGGTGCCGGCCGTTGATGAAATTTTCGAGATGGTTGGTCTTACACAAAAAAAATCACATAGTTTTAGGTTCAGTATGTTAATAGCTATAGCACAAATAGGGCGATTTTTGATTTTTGCAAAATTGACAAAATGGCGGACATTGTTCGCAAAATTACGAAAAAACATGCTTTTTCACCGTTTTTTTGCCAAATAAAAATATTTCAAATCTAAATTTTGGAGAAGCCCCTATTCGCGCTATAGCTGCAGTCATAAAGAATGTCCGCTAAAAATTTGGTGAGAATCGGTTCGGTAGTTCCCGAGATTTCATCAACGCGGCGTCGAAAAACGTTGTTTCGAGAAAAATGCGGTTAAAGTTTTCTTTTGATGAAAAATCGCCCTCGGGTGACTAAGTAAAAGTCGCTTAAAAATACAGTTAGATTACTCCGATAAAATTTTGATATGATATTTCTGTATACTTTGTTGTAATACTTTCCAAAAATGCAATAATAAAAAAATCGTTTTTTTTTGAAACTATAAAAACCCCTTAAAAAAATTAAATATGAAAATTTGTGCACATAAACTGGAGCACAAATTTATTGTAAAGAAAATGTTTGGGATATTTTTTCACTAAAATGGTTTTTTCCGGAACTGTTTTTTTCAACATAAATATTACTTGGGAAAATTTGGCTTCGCACCTTTGGTGGAAACGATTTCGTGAAAAAATGCACCATGCAACATGTTTTTCTTCTTCTTCGTTTGTTTGTTTTGGCATTTTATAGAAAAAAATATTTATGAATCGCGGATCAATTTTTTTCGTGTTAATTATTTTCGTGACGATTTGCTAGTGGAGTCAAAATAAGGTTCGAAAATTGTTTGAAATCTTTTTGCTAGTTTTTAAAAATATCCCGATTTTTTTTCGTATGAGCGTTGCGTTGAAAAAAATTATTGGAACTTTTTTTATAAAATTAATTGAACCTAAGGCTGTTAAAAATTTCATCATAGATGTTTTCGGTGCAAATCGTTGAGAATTGAACAAATCCAAATGATTTTTCGATTGTAGACAAATGCTTCTTTTTTTGCTGAACATCCTCGGCCCTTCAACAGGACTGGACTATTTTGAAGAAGTCTAAACCTTATCTTCGCTTACTAGACTAGAAGGCAAATCTTTTATTTCAAAGGATTCCAAACTTGGTAACTCTTCGCCAAAAGATAGAAGATGTCTCCGAATAAACTACATAAAACTAGACAAACATTTATGCAGTCGAGCATCTACCAACCCCTGTTCGGCCTGGGCAAATAAAAACCCTCCCGCCAAAAAAAAAAACAACCTTCCAGCGGCAAAACCAAAAATGGGTGGTGGGCTTGCATTGCAATTCCGTTTGTTTGCAGATTTCCATGTTTGTTCGGATGTTTGTCTGTGCATACAAAAGCAGATGATAATGCCGATGATAGCGCGCATAACCGACATTCGTGCCAAATCATCCGCAACCTATCATTTGCGGTAATGGTCAATGAAAATGAAAATCAAATGAAAGCGAGACGAGAAGAAAACTCAAAATTTATCACAGAAACAAACAAAAATCGGATGGAAAATTGTATGTAATTTTTGCACGTTCACCTGAAACGACATACACAGGTGGAATACTTCACGATTTTTGTACGTGCATTTAATTGGAACCAAAACAGTTCGACTGTGATGGCACCTTTTGATTTTCGTATCGGGATGGTCCTCATATGTGAGTATAGATATCACATGTGAGTGATACACTCGCTGTGATAAAGACATGCATACTAAGTGAGGTGTAGCGCAATTTCAAGTACATTTTGCTCACAAATTGTTGTCCTTTTTCTCTGCTATTTATCAATACGAACAAATTCATGTAATTTCATTAAATTTTTTCTAGGATTTATTATTCTCATTTTCTTCTTTTTCCATTTTTTTTGGGATGCGAAGTGGACGTGTGGGAAAGCGGATGAAAACCATAGCTACCGCGTCAGCTCTTGTAAGCCTGTTTGCATTCAAGCTTGCTATAATTTGTTGTTCACGGGAAATTCAATTTGCGGAAAATATACTCATTAAAATTTCATTTTTTCCCTGTCCACAAAGAAGTTTAATAAAATACTGAAATAAATTATTGGAACGAAACGTATTATTTTTCCAATTTAAATTGGCACACGTAAGAGATGTTTTTTTGCTGGTTGTCTATAATATACATATAATCTGAGAGATTCTTGCGTTTGCAGGAGGATAAATTTGATAGTTAAATTGATGAATATTAAAGAAGATGTTGTGGTTGAATTTATTTTTAATTCAGAGCAGTTAACGGGGAGGAATGGTTTGGAGTAAAAAGATGTTACTGGTTTCCATTTCAACATCAAACATTTCTTAATCTAATGGGAAGCGTGGTTTCGGGGTGTCGGATGGCATCCTCTTCAAGTGCTGTCATTTACCATCCGCCACCGGACAGCACGACCACAATTCAATAATAGTGTAAGTGAGTTACTAACCAAAAGCACACTAGAAGACGAAGATGTTGACTAGACTAGGAGGTTCTAGCCCATGATGAACTAACTTATAAAGAATAGCGACGTAAGCATATATACGAACCAATTGACAGTCGTTATACTTCGCGGATACAAATAATAAAATAGTTGAAATATAACGAGCTTAACCCATCAACAAGCCTAACCGTGGTCGTGCTGTCTGGTGGCGGATGGTAAATGACAGCACCTGAAGAGGATGCCATCTGACACCCCGAAACCACGCTTCCCTTTAAATTAATGATGAACCAGCATAAAATCTGGAAACTAAGAACCCCCATTAATGTGCAATAATAGTGTTAGTGAGTTGCTAACCAAAATCACACTAGAAGACGAAGTTGTTGACTAGACAAGGAGGTTCTAACCCATGATAAACTAACTTATATTTCTTAATCCTTTTGTTAGATCTAAGTATCGATTAAAAAGGTAGGAAACCGATGCATTGAACGAAACATTGATTTAACTTAAAGAAAAACCGTTAATTTTTAACCAATAAACCACAACTTTTATTAATTTTGATTATTAACAAATATATATTTCGGGACACAGTTAGTCGGTTCATCTTAAACGTCGACTTAACAAATGTATTTGGTGATTGTTGAAAGTTGATGGTTTTTCTTAAGGGGGAAGTACCTTTAGAGGCCGAAAAAAGGTCTTTTTTGCAACTGATTTGTGGGGAAATGAAGACAGTTCTTATTAAATCAGTATAATATTTATTTTAGGCAATGTTTGAGGTTGAAAAAAAAACATATTCTACAAAAGTGAAAGTTGAAAATTAACAAATTTTTCAAGGATCTTGAAAGCCATGTCGTCGCTGACGTCGTAAGTTGCGTAAGCGATGCTGGCTGCAATTTCCATCTGAAGTCAACAAGCCAAACATTTTCTTACTCGAGAGGTTTTTTTAGTAGATGGACTAAAATATTTGCGAAATTCGAAAATTAACTCCTTCAAAACAGGCTCAAAAAAAATTACGATTTTGACGAAAAAATTTCGTTGTACTTCCAGTCAAAAATAGTCCTAAAAGAATTTTTTTTTTAATCTTTAGTTTATATAGAACAGTTTTTTATGCTCTTTAAAATGAATGCTAGATGATGAAAATCGATTCACTAGTTTTTTTATTATCACTTACGCAATGTTAAAAAACATGGTTTCGAAAAAAGGCCGTTTAAAGTTTGTGGTCAAGAGAAAAAGAACTCGGCGCCAGGCACTTCCGGGATGCATCTCTTCCACAATTTTGAGAATTAGCTTTTGAAACTTTGACATGATATTCTTGGGCGATATATCTATCGATTAAAAAAAATCGATTTTTTGAAGTGTCTAAAGGTACTTCCCCCCCTTAAGAAAGTTTTATAAATCTATTCGGATTAAAATATCACCAATCATTTTTCAGTTATATTTTACCCTAAATCTTTAACAATATATCTTTAAAATAATTTTTGCCTATTTTCCGAAAATTTTCGAACTGTTTTCATAAAAATATTTTTTAGTAGTTTAGTAGTTTTTTTTGTAGTATGCATATCTTCTCATAGAACATTCTGTGAATACACGAATTAAAAAAATTCATAAAAATGGACGGCATTTTAATGAAATATTTAACTGACATGCAAATTAGATTTTCCAGATCAAATGTAAATTTTTCGGAAATAATTAAATATCGAAGATATTTAAATTCAATTTATTTATGAGATCCGAATTTCAAAGAAATTCTTGAGTTCATTAATGAAAATAATTCAAAAGAATATACCATTTATAAAAGTCTAATTTTCAATAATATCCAGACAAAGTTAATTATCCAGGATGTCCGTTCGGTTTCGTTGGCATTACAGTTCGCATTCAAGTGGATTTTCCATGAATGAACATCGAAATTGAATTAAACGTTGTCTCTTGAAAGTTGTATCTTTTGTCGACTGTGCATGTATAAGTCCATGTTCAATATATAAATTAACTGAAGAAGTCACTCAAGCGTCGACAGCACAGACAGACAGTTAGACATGGGACAAAAGAAAGATATTCATCTGCACGAGTGAATCCAATAAAACAATTATTTCTTGGCATCGAAGAACAGATACACCAAAGTCATGGTAAAAAGTCAATTCGGAAAGATACTTCCCCCGCTTAATCGAACTCAGTCGAAGATACTATGATATGTACGGGTTCAGATGGATTGCATGAGATAGTTAAATAAGATGTTGTAGCGTTCTTCGAAGTTAGTGCCGAAGCAACAGGCGTAGTCTTGAAGGCCGCGATGGAAACTGGGGGGCTTTTACTTTAATTGACTTCTTGGCTGTAAAGTTTGTATCGCTTTCGTTGTTGACTTGAAGTCGCTTGTATCTATAGATTAAGGATGTTTGCACTAGAGCAGATGGCGTCGCGTTAATTGTGGCTTAGTAATTATTATGCCATAGTTTGAGCAGCCCAATTCAAAGGACACCATCTGGCGCATTTCCCAGTTTCACATGGATTCAATTTATTTCTGCCAGGATGTCTAGGACAATATAGCATCCATCCGGAAGCGTAACCTTCTCCGAAACCTTTGCACCCAGCTGCCGAGAAGGAAGCGATAAGGACGGCTCCTTGCTTCCGCTTTCAATCATCCTGATTAGCACATCCTTTCGTTAGGGCTGCAAGCCAACACCACCGGCATCAGGACGAATCAGAATGGCCTGAATTGGCACCCATTGAGTTAGTACGGAAATAATGGGTGGGCATGATGAACTTCCTGTATCTGAGCTTGGTGGGATGCTTGCTTTGATGGCGGGCGATCTATTGAGTAATAAAAGATGTAAAGCATCATCGTCTCTACGTCTTCGTCTTATGAACAATTTGTTTCTCCTTCAATATCAATTCGATTTAATCAAGTGTGAAATTGTAAAAGGCAACAAACTATTATTGTGAGTATTTTTCTTGCCGAGAGTTGCGTACGTACGTACGTACGTTTTGTTGTTTTGTAACGCATCACGCCGAGTTGATTGATTGATTGTGTGATCTGTGTCTGTGGCCTAACGTTAATCACGTGCCGGGTGTGAGAGAACCGCTTACTATTGATGATATGTTCAATTAAACTTACACAACACAACTAATTGATCAATGCAGTACACAATTAGATGGTGTTCGGTTATATTTAGAGATACTTTCACTGCTTTGTTTGTGGGCTGGGAACTAGTGTAGTTTTAATATCCGTTTTTAAGTGAAAAAAATATCTTTCCGATCGCAAGATCTTCCCGCCCATTTTTGGTTCGAGGAAAACCTATTGAGGTTTTTCGTGAAGTTGTTGCTTTCATTAATTTCTGACTGCGATTTTACAATCCTCAACTTTTATGGCATAATATTGATGTGTGCTGTTATTAGAAAACAATAACGAATATCTTTTATTTGATTTGTTCGAAAAATGTCTCCGATTTTGCTAGATATGTTTTGCATAGTTTTCTTCTGCGCGATTTTTTCAAAACCTATCAAGAAAATCACGATTTTCTAAATAAATTCGAGAAAATCACGAATATCGCTTCTATAAATTTTGCTGCTTATATATCATTTCACGTTCAATTATGGTATTTTTCGAATCAAATCGGTATTTTCCAAGTCGTATCAACCAAATTAAATTGACGCCATTCCAAATCACATTGAAGCTTTTCCAAGTCAAATTGGCGCTTTTCAAGTACTAATTGCGTTTTAAAAGTACTAATTTAATATGGTATAGCACGAATTTCATTTGAAAATTCATCAATTTAACTCAGAAAACTGCCAATTCGACTCGGAAAACGCCTAAATTGAAACAGAAATGCTATATATATATCGGTATTTTCCAAGTTGAATCGATCAAATTAAATTGACGCCTTTCCAAATCACATTGAAGCCTCTCCAAGTCAAATTGGCGCTTTTCAAGTACCAATTGCATTTTAAAAGTACTAATTTGATATGGTATAGCACGAATTTCATTTGAAAATTTACCAATTTAACTCAGAAAACTGCCGATTCCATTCGGAAAACGCCTAAATTGAAACAGAAATGCTATATTATAACCCAAGATTTTTTTTAACGACACATATCAAAAAATATATATGCTGTTGCGTGATAGAAAACTGGAAATCCAAATAAAATATTTCGTTGATGTTTTCCTACAAAATTTTCTACATTTTAAAATTTATATTCGAAATTTTTTTTATAAGCTTTTCAACAGATTTCCTACTCCGCTGATAATAGTGAATTTTTTTCGGTAATTTTGATATGAAATATGGGTTTACTTTGGAAATATAAGAACTAAGACACGATTAACATGACTCTATCTGATCTTCTTTAAATATCCTTAATGTATAGATACAGCAACGTCAAGCCGACATCAAAAATGATACAAACTTTGCAGCCAAGAAGTAAATTCAAATAAAAGCTCCGTTGAAAAGCAATTTTTTTTTGAAAAACATAGGAGACCTTTTTTTATTTAAATCTAGAAAGGCACATCTGGAAAATTAGAAAACTATATTCTTTTTCGTGATGTAGTTCCTTGGTTGAGAAATGCAGAAGTAAAGTAAATACTACTTGCAAACAATTTATCATTTAAAACTTTCCCCTCATTTCTTATTCCAGTAAGTAATCACAAATTTCGAAACTACAACCTAAATTACTTGCATTTTAGAATATATGATTCGTTTCGTAATGTAAACATTTTTTTAGTGACTATTTTTATTCCATTATTCGAGTGCCAAAATTGTTTTGAAATTTGCAAAAAATAATTAAAAAGTTTCCGTAAAAATTTTCTTATATCGTTCTTGAAAAAAAGGGTGAAGATATGCTAAACTTCGTTTTGAATGCAAATTGAAGAAAATTGCGAAATGTTTCTATGATGATTCGTTTTCCGATTAAAATTGGTTGCACGATGAATTGATGAAGTTTTCTAAATTTTATTCAGACACTAAATACATTCTATTTTAGTTTTAAATTATGTAATTTTTTTTAAAAATTATCTTTTTTTATAGAACTTTGGTTTTCTCTTTGAAACACCGTTTTAGTTAAAAAGAAAATTTATTTATTTCCCGGAAATTGATATAAGAAAGCTTTAAAACAATCTAACAGGATGTAACAGCCAAAAATCTATTCTGATTTTATTTCTGCAATTTTTGAATAATTAGATTCGTTCTATTTGATTTTCTTCTTAAATTTTTCCGGGTAGTTTTTTTGGGAGAAATTATGACCAAATGAAAAATAGTGTAGGAAAATATTTAAGACGTAAATTTTATTATTTAACCAATTTTTTGCCTGAATATCACGAATACGACGAAATTGTGAATATGAGAAGAAGAATTTTTTTTGTGATTTTATTACGAATTTGTTGTTTTTTCAATAATTTTGTTATGTTATTTGCTGGTATTTTAACGCTTGAATTTAGGTGCATAACAAAAATACGTATAAATTTTTTTAATTTAGAAAAGCAGTGAGATACTCTGGTAGTGTCCGGTGAGAAAGTAAGCTACGTTTTGAAAATTATTATGTAAAGGTAAAATAGTTGAAAATAGATAAATGCAGGAAAAATTCAGGAATTAATGTGACAAATTAAAAAATCTAGAATGCATATGACAAAATATGGATTTTTTATTGCTTTTATTCACACAAAGCAACTTAAAGTAAAAAAACAACAAAAAACAGAGGGAGCGGGGATTTGAACCCTCTACCACAAGAGCAAGAGTCGGGCGCTTTGCTCACGGAACCAACCGCGCTGCTCTAATATTTGCACATCATTGCTACGTATTGTGCTCATTTTGAATTTTAAGACTTTTGCATTCATTCATTTGAATTTTAAGGCTTTTTCGTTCGGTACGTTTTTTTTGGGGCTCACTCTTCTCGCTCACTTTTCGTTAGAATCTCCGTAAAGGAAGCTATACTTCCAAAAACTTTGAAAATGTTTCATTCATTAATCTTAACCCTAAAATATTCATTCAGCATTATTCCTAAACCTAAAATATTGTCGGAAAAAATTCAATATAACTTAAAAATTACATACAGGTGCTCTACTTAGTAAACTGCATCACATTTTCAACAATTGCAGACTTAGAAGTTGATTTTCATCGAAAAATTTATTTAAGATGTTGAAAAGCTTCTTAAATGAAGCATAGCAATTTTTCCTAATATCCCCTTCGCCAAAGTACCTATTCCCTGCACAAACATCCCTGAAAACCATTCATACATATTACACAACATCTCGTTACGTTATTTACATCAATTTCATATTCATAAGAATCTTTTGATCCTTTCTGTTCCCACATTGCGTGTCGTATCGTTTCATACCAGACGCATTTTCGTTTTTCTTCTTCTTCTGCTTCGACATAGCACCAGCTCTTCGCGCCCTAACATTTACACATGTCACCCATTAATTTAATTTTCATTTTTATCTGCGTCCTTCACTTGGTGCCATTCCATCCATAAAATGCAAATAATTCAGCAATTCAATTTGAAATTTAAATATTTCAACAGCTTAAGTATTCCAGAAAAAAGTCCTAGTGCGACATTGAACGATCCTGTCGAGAAGTGGCAATACGACGGAGGATGAGCGTTTGATGTTGACCTAATTTGAATATTATTATGAATTAGCTTGAATAAAGCAAAGTTGATTTTCCGCTGTTTTTCCGTTGTGACGTCCTTTCCAGTCGGTTCTGTTTGCCACTTATGTGGATATATGTGTATGGACGTCCTGTTTTGAAAGCTTTTCCGAAATCAATACTGTTTTTGTCATCTTTACGCTGAAAATATTGATCGGGTCAATTGAATTATTCAATTGCAACGACTAAGTGCACTATACACTAGTCCTGACTGACAAAGAAACTAAGGGGGATGTCGGAAGGCAATTCAACAATTCCGACTCGTCGTCGTCGTCTATTGAACGATATGCCTGGGAACTTTGCCCCGAATGAAATTAATTATAGAAACATTCATCTCAGCTTTCCAGCTTTGTCAATGTGCACAGTTGAGAATTCGAGTCGTTTTTCGCAAATTCAGGATAATTGATGGCTATTATTGCTCATTAGCTTGGAAAATTGGAAGCAATCAGTGCCACATCGTAGTGACGACTTTACCAATTCGGAAAATGGCTGGCAGGTCGTCAGGATGTGGTCTTAAGGGTTTCTTTTAAGGCTCGTGCAACCTGGGACCAAGAATGAATTGCGGAGGATGGCAACAAAATAATTGGTCCAGATGCTGTTGCTTCTTAGGAAACAGCTGCATGGTAGCTTTTGAAGAAGGATACGCCGACAAGTGCTGTAAAGGCTTCGTAATATTCAAAACATCTACAAATGATTGAACCCTTCCTCTTAGGAATCATTGTCAAGTGTACACCGAGAAGACAACTTCAATTCAAATCTGTGGAACGAACGCCCAATTGAACGGCATGTTCCCGGGGGTAGTTCCAAGTCAGCTTCTGTACAACTTCGCATATACCATCGTCCTAAAATTCAATTGAAATGAATGGCCGTCATTCGTTGGCAAAAAAGGACTCACATCCATTCCATGGCTGCCGTTCGATGGATGGAATTTATTGCATTACAATTTTTACCTGGGCACATATCCTTTCGACATGGAACCGTGGACCGAGGCAGAGCAGGTGATGCTATAAAATTGATTAAATCTAGTAATTGGCCGTTGCATCAAAAAAAAAAGAATGGCTATTCGACCAGCAGCCTACAATTTTCAATTAATTAAGGATTAGAGATGAATACGTGATTTTTTTCTGGGGTTGGAAATAGATTTGAAGAAGAAAAAACCGGGTGCACTGTTATGTTTGATTGTGATAACGACAAGGATTACGATTGCGATGATCAAATTAGAGGGTAACTAGTGGAAACTTTGTGCTAACAGGGTCAGACAAAGGATTAGTGAATTAACGAGTGTGTTGGTCAGCGATCAGAGGGTAGATTAGGGATGGAATCGGTGTGGTAGGTTTTTGGATTTCAGTTCAGGCAAATCTGGTTAGTTGGAAACATTCCGTTTTTTTATTTGGGATCACATTTACTCAGTACGAAAAACGGTGGTACTAAATGAGTCCTTTAGAATTACGTTTTATTTATTTATTTGGAGAAAATTTTGGAATTGCTTTCAGGCTGCGACTATAAAAAATCAAAAATCGAGTAAATTTACCTGATTGTGCCAATCGTTTTATACGTACATCCTTTTGAATAGGTAAACATGCAGTCCTTATGGAAAAAACTAGTACATTGTAGGATTACAAGCATTTTATCTTTTAATTGATATTTGTAGGGCTTTAAAAAAACAATATTGACCTTCCAATAGGGATATCTATCATTTTAACTGTCAAATTTCGCTGCGCTTTTGAAATCGTGTTTAATTTACTTTGGAAAATTACCATACAGAGACTTACACCCGAATAACGCCTCGAAATAGTGAAAATTTATTTCGGAAATTCACGTTCTATGCGCCAAACCTATAGAGCACTTCGTCCAATTTACGGTGCTTATAATAGTCTATTTGAGCAGCTTATACATGCATATATACATACGATAGAAAGATTTATTTCCAAGTATACTCTATGAGATAATGTTCATCCAACACGAGCTTATACAGTGCGAACCGAAGCAGATATCGCTGCTGTAGAGGGTAGTACGGCTGATAATCCAAATTTATCGATTCGACGCGGTTCTCTACAGCCTGGCCTCTGTCTGTCTACACCATGGAAAATTTTGACAAAGATCTTGGATTAAAGCTCCTAAGATCCAACTAGTTCAGCAATTGACGCCATTGGACCATCGTTTGCGTCGTACGTTCGAGGAATGGGCTGAGAATGAGTTGCAGGTTCAGAAATCATTTTCAGGGATGATGCTCATTTCTGGCTTAATGCGTTCGTAAATAAGCAAAATTGCCATTTTTGGTGTGAGAATAATCTTTTAGAGAGTTTGAAAGTTCCATTACATCCCGAAAAATCGCTGTGTGACGCGGTTTGCATGCCCGCGGCATAATTGATCCTTTCTTTTTCAACTCTGAAAGCGGAGCCGACGTAACCGCTAAAAGGACGGGAAGGGAATTATTTATTTATTTTAAGTAAAAGTAGATAACTTCAAGAACATTCTGTGAAAGTTTCTAGTCAATCGGAGCAAAACTGCCGGACATACAGCGTTTGGAATACCCTTACCTCCGATCCGATTTTTAGCGGTAAAGACTATTCAGCTGTCTTCCATCTCTTTTTCTGACATCGAAACCATCACATCTACACCATGAATGAAAATCCCTTCGTTAAAGCACATATCAATACTATAAAGAGGAACTGTGCAAAGTTTCAGCAAAATCGGTCGATTCGTTCTCGAGAAATCGTGCCCCTACCGCACGGAAAAACAAAGTTTCGAGAAAAACGCGTTTAAAGTTTTTTTACCGCGATTTAATGAATTAAAGTTAATTTTTAGCGACTTACATCGAGTCGTCGATTCCAGGTCCAACCAGTAATGCGTTCGCCTCATTCGCGATGTCCAGAGCATCCTTTTGATGTTGTGGTGTTTGATAAAAAAGAAAGGAGCTGATTTTACGCGATAGAACCGCGGCAGGCAGAGGACGCAAGGACCGACCGAGCGGTATTCAAATCTCTAAAACTCCGGTAATATTGCTCGAATTTACTTCAAATTTGGTGTGAAAACTCTTGAAAAAAATTCCATAGATTTTTTTGAAAATGGAAGATCTATGTAAGTTCAAGTTTCTGGGGTCGCAGCTCCAAACCTCTGGGCTCCATCTTATAAAAAACACAAACATCTCTCTAAAAATGATGGCTTTGGATTCTAGAGACCTTAAAACGTGAAAATAAGTCAAAATTTTAGATTCGCAAAATCGACCCCATTACAATAACTTCCCACAGGGAACTGGGAAGTTAATAAATTGAATTCAAACAAGTGTGAATGCAAAGAACTGCTTCAAATGTATTTTCATCGACTTTTTGTTTGGTTTCCAGGCAAAATAATAACATTCCAGAGATTATTTTCAAGCATAAGAGCTTTCACAAATATCTAGGCGTCGATATTATGAAATCGTGACAGTTCAACGTGTGTATTTGACAAACAAAACCATCTCAGTCCAAGACATTTTAAAATGCGTCAATCATAAATACGTATTTTCCAGGCAATGTAAATGGGATATTGATAACTTTCTGAATTTTTTTTTCAAATAATCTATTAAGAAGTAGTCGACTTCACTCAACTTCCATATAATATTGGATTGATACAAGGATTATTTATTTATTTATTTATTCTTTGCACATTTAACAGAAGAAATCCAATTACAAAATGTGAAATAGAAATAAATACAAAAAACAAATTCTGAAGAACATGAAAAGTAATTACATAGACAAAACATTTTCAAGAATTCTTTTGAAAGTAACTATGCTAGAGGGAAAAGATCCAAGCTGGAGTCTATTGTGAGTCCTTGGTAAACGAAGCAGAGGAGAATGGAAGTAGACCTCCGTTTTAGCGAAAGGCAAAACAAAAATATCGGAAGACCGGGAAGGTCTACAGCATTGTCGCAGAGAAACTGTATGGTCCATATTAACTTGTAGATAGTTATGACAAAGCTTGAACAGTAAGCACTGATCAAGATATGTCCTTCGCAAGGCTAAAGACTGAATGTTAAAAAAAGAAAGGCGTTCTTTATAGGGAATATAAGGGATATTGAATTTGAAAAGTAGAAGGCGGGTAAATTTACGCTGCACAGATTCAACAAGATTGATCAGGGACACAAAATAAGGAAACCAAATTTGGGATGCATATTCTAAAATAGTACGTACGATAGTCACAAACAATTGTACAGCGGAATAGGGATTGGTAAAAATAAGCGAATGTCTTAACACAAATCCTGACAGCTTTGAGGCTCTGGAAACTATATTGTGAACGTGCGCATCAAATTTTAGCTTAGGATCAAAGATGACGCCAAGATCTTTCACACGGTCAACTTTATTTAAAGGAATAGAGTCAATAAAATACACAAAGAAGATGGAAGAAGTCTTAAGAGTGAAAGTCATTGTATGACAATTGGGAATATTAAGTGAAAGGAAACAGTCAGGGGATCATTAATTGTTGTATTTTAATTTGAAATTCTACCATCGCTTCCTATCTGTGTTATACCTAAATCGCATCCTTTATGTACCATGTCTAAATTGATTAAGCATATAAGTTATCATCTTGTATAAGATTTAATCGATATCAACTTAAGCATGAAATAAATTCTGAACGATACGAACTTGTTGTTGAATAAAACATTAGCATAGAATGTTTAATATTCCCTGCTTACGAGTATATTCAAAGCAAAATTCAGGACTTCTTGTATTCCTGAGAACGAGCTATATCTTACCGGAAAGATACAATGTATTAAAGACGTCTACATAATTGCCTACTCCCTAATCGTCTTAACTACCCCAAAAACGTCTTACGGCCAGCCCGTTATCCTTTTTCACCTTCCTTCTATACAAAAAAAACACTCAATATTGGGTCATTAAATATATTGTTTAGATGCATTACAAATAATGTGGGCTTGACTCGATCTTCGCGCAATCCATTATCTAAATAATTAAATCTAACAAATCAAGGCAAACAAGACATTAATCAAAAAAAAAATCATTTCGGAAGCAACAAACGTACATTACCATTATTTTTCGTGGTTTTTGCTGTTTTGTTGTTGTCGCTTTCATTACCGGTAAAATTTATGAATTATTAATATATATGATGATAATGATGATGATGTGTTCCTTTTGTTTTGATTGCTTTCACATAATCTTTCCTAGCTCCATCTTTCTTTCTTCGTGTCTGCGCGCCTCTCTTCGTGTCTGCGTCGTTTTCCATGATTGATGAAATACCATGACCTTTTTTGCATATATTAAATAATTATAGTGGTCGGAAGATGAAATCAAGATGATGACGAGTGAATTTCCATATAAGATCATTAACATATGTGTATGTGCCGTAATCGTTGTCCAATTTTTTTGGTTGTTGGAGATTTGCATTGTTATTTGATGCGGATCAAACGATAGCTTAGATAATAATCGATAGTTTTTGGCGCGAATTATAGTCTGTTATGTAACGTCTTTTTTTCATGTTCAAAGTGCATAGAAAATTTTCAATCTTATCTAATCCTAAGAAGTTAGGAATGCGCTGTTAACGTTGTCTGAATGTTTCCTTGAAACCGGCAAAAATATCTTCAATCCTTACCAATAATTTTTTACCTTACGAAGGAGGGTTTGCAGAGGCACACCACAAGGTGGGGTGCTATCACCCCTTCTATGGAACCTAGTGGTGGATGAACTCCTGTCAAAAATAGAAGCGACTGGCTGCAAAGTCGTAGCTTATGCCGACGATGTTGCAATAGCAATATCGGGAAAATTTGTTAACACCCTATCGGAAAGACTAAACTTTGCCCTAGGTATTCTTACCAAATGGAGCAAAGGATGTGGTCTAAAGATAAATCCGCAAAAGACGGAATTTATGCTCTTTACAAGAAGATACAAAATTCCACGATTTGCTCCACCTAAACTTGGTGAGACAAGTCTCAATCCGTCTCATCAGGTCAAATATTTAGGTCTGATCTTAGACTCCAAACTCGCATGGAAAGCAAACATAGCGGAAAGAGCGCGTAAAGCGGCATGCGCAATCTACTGCTGCAAAAGAGCTATTGGGAAAAGATGCGGACTGAAACCCAAAACTGTATCATGGCTCTATACAGCGATAGTGGAACCAATCCTTCTGTATGGCGTGGTTATTTGGTGGCCAGCAATGGCAAAAACATCAAACGCGAACCTGGTTAACAGGGTCAGGAGGACTGCAGCTATTGCAATCACCGGGGCTATACGCACTACCCCGACAAAAGCATTGTTTATGCTATTAAATTGGCTCCCGACGGAGCTCCTAACGAGACAGCAGGCCAAGTGCTCTGCTATTCGATTGAAAGCTCTAAATCTCTGGCGTGATGGGAATATCGGCCACTCCACCATATTAAGGAGGGATGGACCAACGCCAGGGAAAGTAGACCTCACTCCTCCGATTCCCTGCTTCCACCACAGTTTCAAGTCCGTCATCCCTAGCAGAGATGACTGGATCATGGAAGGAAATAGGACACAGGAATCGGTCGACATCTACACTGATGGATCAAAAATGGATGGAAAAGTTGGCTGTGGTGTTTACTCCGAACAGCTAGGTCTGAGACTATCCTTCCGGCTACCAGATCACTGCAGTGTCTTTCAGGCAGAGGTCATCGCCATACATAAGGCAGTGGACTGGCTGAGAAATCAGAAAATTTCTATAAGAAATCTCAACATTTTCTCCGACAGTCAAGCTGCTATCCAATCATTATCCAACGTGTATACCTCATCCAAAATTGTAATGGAATGTCGCACACTACTGAACGCGATGTCGCTTCACTGTGAAGTGACTATCTGCTGGGTGCCGCCGGGTCACAGTGATATACCTGGGAACTGCGAAGCTGATGCCCTAGCTAGAGCTGGCACTGAGCTCCAGGATTATACACTAACACCCCAAGTCGGCCATCCGTTGGCCTCCGTCAAGCTAAGTTTCAAGCAGTATTATATAGAGGCTGCGAACAGGGCCTGGCTGCTGGAAGAAACCTGCAGGACAACCAGGCAAACTTGGCACGCATTGAGCTCAAAGCGCACCAAGCAGCTCCTCAACACGAGCCGTGAAACATTAAGTTTCATCGTATCCGTACTGACGGGGCATTGTCTCATTGGCAGACACGCAGAAAGACTGGGTGTCCCTTTCAACGATTTCTGCCGCAGCTGCAGATCGGAGGAGGAGGAGGAAACGATCCAACATTTTCTGTGTGAATGCCCAGCACTGTCCAGGAAACGCATGAAAACCTTAGGCTCACCCTTCCTGGACAGCCTCACGGAAGTAGCTGATTTGAACATTAGTTGCGTCGCCGGATTCATACGAGAATCGAAATGGTTCTCGTCACCCAACAGGTTTTAGTGCCGCTCCCTATTAAAATGTGGTATCACAATGGGCCTATCTTGGCCTAAGTGAGCCGCCTTTTGACAAAGGGGGCTGCCACTACAACCAACCAACCTACCAATAACAAAAAAAAAATCCACATGGAGATGAATACACGCAACGCATCTCCAAAAAGATACTTGTATATCGTTTTCATTGAATTCATCTGCAATCCAAAACGTGAATGTCGTATGTTAATATCCATTGTATGTATTTATGGTGACCAATTAATTTAGGAAATACCACAAATTAGTAACAAATCAAGGTTGAATCTCTTCTTAATTTTTTTTGCAAGTCCTGTTACCAATTTGCATATGTATGCAACAAAAGACCTTTTCGGAAATTGTCTTTGAAACTGTGCATTTGAACACAGATGCTCTTTAAAAGTATCTAATTTTGATGCAATTTCAACCGAAAAAAAAGCTTTAACAGGCAGACATTGGTTAATTTGATATTTTGACATGAATACGATACGGAAATCAATGAAATATTGTGTTAAAATTGTAGTTAAAAATTGGCCTTTCGAATGGATTAATGTTTTAGAAAGTCGAATTTGATTGATATTTCAATTTGGATTGATTTCGTTGGAAGAAGAAGTGGGTGGTGTTGGGATGGAAGTCGCTTGTAATTTTGCTTGAGAAATAAACTCAGGTGGTTAAAAGATACCCTAAGAGTTGAGTCTAGAAGTTTGAATACACTATGTTAAGATACAACCTCTATTTAAAGTCCATTTTAGGCATGGAAAGTATGGGCACATATTTCAATTACTTGTAGAGCAGAAAAAGTATTTATTAGATATGTCTTTAAGGGGTCTATTACGTTACGATTTTCCAAAAAAAAATTGGAACCATTTTGTTTTGAATAAAGAGAAAAAAGATATCATTTTGAAATTTTGTATATATGTTAAGGGGGGGGGGGGGGGGGTAAGGTTTGTTTCGTCTAAAAAATACCTTTTTTCATGAATTTTTTTTAGAAAAAATTATTACTGTAGGTTTATTTTACTTATTATTATATGAAAGTACAACATGTGAAGAATATTTAGGAAAAATTTTGTTCAAAAATAGAGCGAAACAACGGATTTATTGTAGATCTTCGCAGGCGCCTAGAAAAAAGCCAGCCTACAGCATCACTGGATCATTTGAAACCAAAAAATCAAAATGCTTTCTTCAGTTTATTACTTTATCTCTCCAGTCACGTCAAGTTGTTTTTAATTATTCAATTTTGTAAATTTTTGGCACCATTTTGAAGCCAAAATAACGGTTTTTGACGAAAAAAATCGTCCTATTTGTTATTGTAAAATTGTTAGGAATTTTTTTTTTTTAAAAAAAAACTCAACGTAGCTAGAGAGCTATATATATGCAAAATATTTGTACAAAATTTCAAAACGATCGATTAAGTAGTTTTTTCTGTAGGCTGGTCACCGACTTTAATAATTACATGTTTGGGAAAATCGATTTAGAGCTTTGTACACTGAAAAAATGAAAACATCTTGAGAAAAACTGGATTTTCTTATAAAATACGTACATGGCATCATCGATGCCGGGTCCATACAGTACATCACTATCATCCACGTTATCTAAGGCATCATTTGCTCCTGCCGATAAAAGTAATACAATAGAGACCGAAACAGTTGCCGCTCGCCGGGTGTACAAAAATATTTTTTTTAGAGTTTTTTATTGTTTTTTTCACCCACAACATATTTTAAAGAAACAGCAGAAAAGAACAGCGGACGTGATTTCAGGTGAATGGATCATCTGGAAACAAAAAAACGCCAAATTAATGCTTGTTTAAGTGCCTGTGTCAGGAACCGGAATGTTTTTTTTTCATTAAAAAATAACAAAATGGCGGCCTTTTTTTAAAAAAAAAAAAGCTATTTTTGTGGGTGGGAAATTGAGTGAAAATCGGGAAAATTTGATACCGATCATAATGATTCCGCTACCAACTATAGCCATATATGTGTAAAACATCATATTAAAAAATTCGTTTCCGCCAGCCATGAATTCGAGAAAATCGCGTTTACTTTTTTTTTACGAATTACGAAGCACCTTTCTAATAAATCGTTCGAAGTTAAATCTTCATATATTGGCTTCATAATTTCCTGGGCTTCCTGATCAAGAGGGCCACCTCTTGATCTTGATAATCTTGCTTATGCTTTCGTAACTTAGGAGAGGGGAGTTGAGAATACCGAAACACAGCGGAGCGTCAAAAATGCGGCATCTCACTATACACGCTTAAAAATACTTTAAAATTTAAATATCACTATGAATCCTTTTAAATCGTATTCTTGATGAAATTTACTAACGCAATCTCTTTTCCAAAAATTGAAACCTAAAAGTTCTCTTAACGAACGTTTGGTCTTTTTTTGCATTTGCAACATTTTCAAACACATTTATTGTGCAGAAATCAATCCAGTCAGCTTCAAAGAAACGATATGAATTGAAGTTCAAGTCAGGATAAGAAAAGCAGACCAATCATCAAGGAGAGGTCGAATCAAAACAAGCGAAGACTTTTAAGGGGTTACATAGGTCTTGTATTTTCAAAAAATCATATGAAAGTATAGTACTTCAAGAGTATTCACACCAAATTTGAAGTAAATTCGAGCAATATTATCGGAGCTATATAGATTTGAATACCACGTGGTCGGTACGTGCGCTCTTCCTTACCTAGCGTATTATACGCATGCGGCGCGGTTCTAACGCGTAAAATCAGCTCCTTTCTTTTTCATCAAACATCACAACATCAAAAGGATGCTCTGGACGTAGCGAATGAGGCGAACGAATTACTGTATGGACCTGGAATCGACAACTCGATGTAAGTCGCTAAAAAATAACTTTAATTCATTAAAACGCGATAAAAAACAAACTTTAAACGCGTTTTTCTCGAAACTTTGTTTTTCCGTGCGGTAGGCACGATTTCTCGAGAACGAATCGACCGATTTTGCTGAAACTCTGCACAGTTCCTCTTTATAGTATTGACTCGTGCTTGAACGGGATTTCCATTCGGTCGACTCGTTTTTGTTTTATACGAAAAAAAAATATTTTAAAAACGATGAGAATCGGAAAAATGCTAAAAAAATATGAGACAAAAATTCATTCAAATCCATTTCAAAACTTTAAATTTAATTTTTTTTCAATTCCTTCGTTCAAGCACAAGTTAAAGGCATAAACTATAAGAAAATTTTTGAATTTCTGATTTGAGATGAACCTGCACCGAAATATTCTGCCTACCGCAAAAAAAAGTTGGACGAGGAAAACTGCAGGAAATTTGACAATTTTCACTATTTTTTGCTGAAATTTTTTTTTACAACTTCTTGAAATGCAAAACTTTCATGTATATAAATTCGAAATAAAATGGATTTTTGCTTTTTAAAATACAATTTTTTTGACAAAGTCGTTTTCCCCCCTTCAAGACCTATGTAGCCCCTTAAGGCTAACTACCAATTCGTTTTATTTTTTACAAGAAAATTAACGATAAGTAGTCGTAACCTCATCACATGCATCATTTACGTTAAATCCTTTCCACACACACAAAATCACCAAAAATTCTTCATCCTGATTTGCTTTATTAAATTCAAAAAAGGCTCATTGCAGCGTAAAAATGTCTTCCCACACGAGACATCTATGTCATGTACACTCTCTGTTAACAAGTAGTCTTACTGTTCTTTCAACTGATCTTTTTTTACCAAACAGGATCAAATAAAACACTACATGTGATGCAGACACTTTCGTCTCCTTCCGAATAGAACACATGATATATGAATAATCACATTTCGTCTGCAGTTGGGCGGTAGCATTCATTAGGGACCAGGCACGACTATCTCTTGACTTCGGGCTGCCAAGGATAATCTGTCATGGGTACCAAACTTTTTCCTAAATGAATTAAAAGACTCTTTGCTTGCTTGCTGCTGTGCAGCGGTTACAGACTACTACTACCATTTCTCTTGCTGCCGCTTCTGCTGGTCATTATTTTCATAGCAACAATGGCTGATCATTAAATAAATTTGACCCGACCTGTCCTGGAATTACTACTAGTCGACACAAACTTACTATGCACCAGCAACAGCCGAAGCAGCACCATAGAATAAAACATAGATGGATGCATGCAAAAAAAGCCATGAAAAAGGTTTTAGTTCATTTCTTTGTCGCATCCAATAAAGTGCCATTCCGTTTCGATACAGATATCGAGTTCGAGGATACAACGAGAGAAGGATACCATACCACCCCGGGTGGTTTGAACTTGCTCCACCGGTTTTTTATGCATGCAACCCTCTGCTTAGGGAATCTGTTGGCGACATCATCTGTGTTGCTTCCAGAATTCCACTGTACATGTGTCTATCAAATGCCAGGACGACCAGGATATTGGAGGAAAAACAGCGTTTTGAAACGGGACGTGCATGCATGCATGCATGCAACTCGTCTCTTGATATTGCGGACTATGGAAATGAACGTTAGTCTGATAAATGAAAAACGGGATGGAACACAAAAAAGGACACGAGCTGCGATGATCATATGATGCTAGGAAGGAAGGAAGCAAGCAAGCAACTTGTGTTTGGAAGATTTTTCGATTGCAAAGCCAGGATAATAGGGATGTGAAAGAAGGAGGATGCAGAAGGGGTAAGTTTTGGTCCATTGGCTATTCTGAGTTACTTATCTTTCACAATGGTTTATGATGGTGATGCTGCCATTTGTTTTTGCCGCAATGCAATGGTCAGTAGTCATCTTTTGAAAGTGTAGTAATTCTACGAGGACAATGCTTGGAGTTCTTTTCTCAGAGCTTCGAGGCGGGGATGTTTAATTTTATGGAGTGGTTTGCTACTTCAAAAATTACTTTTCATTTGATATTGGGTGTGTGAATATGACTTCGCCCTTTTTTGTTGAAATAAAATACATTCGCTTGTGTAGAAAATTAAAGAGAAGTTTCTTAAAAGGATGCTCCATCGGCAGCTTTAGCCTTTGCCCATCTTTCAGGTAATCTACGTATTCCTTGCCTGAAGAAATCCTGGTCGTTTGAGCGGATCCAAGTATCAATCCAAATTTTATATTAAGTAAACCGTTCTTCCGTAAGATCGGACTTCATTGTTTAGAATAAGTGATAATCTGAAGGAGCTATGTCTGGCGAATATAGCGGGTGGAATAGCACTTCCCAGTCCATTCCATCTAAATATATTTTCATGACTTGTGCCGTATACGGTTTGGCATTATCATGTTGAAGAATTAATTTACTGTTCATATTCGCCCATTCTTGTCGTTTTTCTTTTATGGCTCGCTTCAAACGCATTAGTTGTCGTCGGTGAACGTCTCCATTAAAAGTTTAAGTGGGTTCGAGCCACTCATAATGTACAACACCTCTCTGATCCCACCAAATGCAGAGCATAACCCAAGCGCAGTGGACATTTCTCTTTGGCTGTGATGAACCGGGTTCAGCTGGCATCATCCACCCTTTTTGACGTTTAGAATTCTCATAATATATCCATTTTTCATCTCCTGTGACTATTTGATGCAAAAATACCTTTCTTTTCTGTCTTTGCAGTAGCATTTCTCAAATTGTTTATCGACGTTCGATGTCTCTTTCTTTCAATTCTAACTTTTTGAACCATTCCCATTGCTTTTAAACGCTTTGCAACAGTTGATCGTTCAACATTTAATGTTACAGCCAATTCGACAGTTTGAGTTTGACAAGAATCCTCTGCCATTACTGCTTTTAATTCGGCATCTTTAATTTTTTTGGGTTTTCCATGTTCTTTGTCCTCAGTGCCAAAATCATTATTTCGAAATCTTCAAAACCATTTCTTACACGTTGTATTTGAAGAAGCATGCTCACCGTAGATCTCCACAAGCAAACGATGAGTTTCTGCTGCACTTTTCTTTGCAATAAATTAATGTAATAACAGTTCCCGCAAATGATATTTACTTGGAACGAAAGCCGACATTTTCAAGAAGATAAAAACACTTGTCGCTTACACTTCAACCAAATGTCATGTAGAGCGTTTGACAGCTGACATAAAGCACTTTCGAATACAAGTGTTGCCATTTACTAGTACACGCAAGCGATACTAAAAACGATACCTGTTGGGGAAGTTCGGAGTCATATTTACACACCCAATATTTGATTAAATCGCTGCATCACTCATAATTGCGATAGGAACTTTATAAACTTCCTTCCCGAGCTAGTCTAAAGATGCAACACGCTCTAAAATTTAACATTGCAACGTCCAAGTTTTTACTTAGTTTATGGTCTCACCAAAAACACTGTTGTTTGGATATTTACAGTGTATCTTTAAGAAGAAAAAAAATTCAACTTTTATCAACCATAAACTTTAGGGCCATGATTTATGCCACCATTTTTAATGGTCCCAACCACTTGAAAAACTTTTGCCATCAACGTCAATCTTCTTCACCACAAATTCTGGACGGTAATTAAATTTATCCTCATCGCCTTTATTTTATTATAACTGGAAGTTATTAACCTGAAGTGTAGAATTTCAACATTCGCTTCAGGACGATTTTGTTGTAATAACTGAAATAAATTTCAGCATGAAAAAAACGATATAAAAACATGATAAGTTGAAGAAGTCAGACATGGATCAACCATTACGGAATCTCTCGTCTTTTTTTCCATCAAAACTTTAGTTTGTTGCAAGCATTTCAGAATAGTTTGCCATGCGGAAAAAGTACGAATGCAATTTCAGGTTTCCCTGGGAAAGTTGTTACATATCGTCTACATGGTGCATACGTAAATTTTCGGGCGGTACTACTAAGAAGTATGGGTGGTACATCCGAAATTGGTACTAGCAACAGGAGCAGAAGAAGAAGTTGAAGTTTGGTCGGGAAAGTTGGAGCTGATGCAAGTATTCACTATTAAGGAATTGAAGTTGAGACTATTGTAGACATGATAACGAACATTTTATCACATTACCGAAAGTTTTGAAAGGAAGGGTGAACGATGCCCGCGTGTTTGATTGGTTAGTTGGAAGCGGATCCATTTGAAATGGGGATGATCGTACAAAGGACCGTCCGTAGTTTAGAGCACTAAGAGATGCAATTCTTTAGGGAATGTGGGTAGGTTGTTTGGTGCGAAGACATAGTATAAATTCGCTTGGAGTAGCTGCTTGAAGTTTTAGTGGTTGTTTTAATAGTAAAAGTTGGAAAATTTGTTTCAAAAGCAAGAGGCAATAAAATAGGGATAAGATATGGGAAGAGGATACGCAAAACCTTATGTATACGTTGTATTTAATTTTTAATATTTATTGCATATTTTTTTCCATTTCTATGCATTTATATTTGTGTGGCTCTTACTTCGATTAACTGTACTTTTATTTTTTATTACATATTTTCGCAAATTATCGTATTTCGAGTTTCAAAAATTGTACAGAAAATTTTCCATTGAAAGTATTAATTGTTGCTATTTTTTTACATAATTTAAATGAATTATTGTAGCTAAACCAATCTTTGAAATAATCAAATAAAATAGTCACCTAATTTTCAGCGCAGTCGATAATTCTCATGTCAACTAGAGTGCTAATATATTCAATTGCCAAGTTCCAAATATGGCACGAACGGAATTTAGCATTGCCGAATGAGACAAGTTAGACTTTTAATTAGAATCGAATTTTATTTCCAGAACAGTTTCTTTCATAAAAAAACTATTGCCTTTTTCATATTTACATATACTGTTATGTACACCAAGCAAAAATATTTTCGCATGCATATGGCAACATTTGAAAATAATGTTTTTCTGACCCACCAAGCGGGTGACCCACAAAGCGGGTGACTCACAATGCAGGTGACTGTCACCAGTTACCATATTGTTCAATTGAATTAATTCAGTAACTCTCTCCAATGAATAAATCATTCAACCAGTTGTTCTCGTAGCGTCATACGATGTCAAACAGAAAGCAAAGGCTCATATAACATATGCCCTCAAAAAATGTTCAATATTATACAACACATGCCGTCAGATAATTTTTTAGATCAACTTTTGCTAGGGATTCATCCATATATTACGTAACGCAATTTTTGGAGACTTTTATCCCCCCTCCCCAATTTAACATTTATAATAATAATAATAATAATAATAATAATAATAATAATAATAATAATAATAATAAACAATAATTTAAATATTTTAATCACAAAATATTAGCAATGTAAAGACTCTCAACCAAAACACTTTTATAATTTTTAATTTATTATAAAAAAATAAAATAATATGAAGAGAAATAACTTTCAACTTATTTTAACTAATTTTACATTTTGTTACATAGCAATTTGCTCGACTCTCCCCCCCCCCTCTCCCACCATGTAACCCTTGAAAATATTTCCAAATTCCGCCCCCCCTTCACCATCAAGCGTTACGTAATATAACACTCTAAAGAGAAGGGGACATTTGAAAATATTATTCAGTGTTGCATGGAAGGAGCAAATTGTTATGTAACAAAATTTAAAATTAATGAAAATAAAACAAACAAAATATTTTAAGTTAAAAGTATTTTCATTTTTTCATATTTTGTGATTAAAATACTTAAAAGTGAAAGGGGATGGGGGAGGGGTACGATGAATTCGTTACGTAATAAAAGGAGGTGTCTTTGAAAATACTACTTAGTGTTACATGGGGAGGTGGGGAGTTAAAATTTTGGTAAAATTGCGTTACGTTATATGTAGTCGGTCCCTGGTGACTCTTTACTTTTCAATATTTTCATGATTTATTTCATAATTCCGTCATTTTCGTTCATTATTCGAAGGATTAATCTATTCTGGGAAAATGAATGAAAATCCTGAATACCATGTATGCAAAACCCAAGCAAATGTTGTTAGAATCAATTTATTCGTCCATACATGGAATATTTCAATAATACAATCCGTACAGCAAGGTCACAAGGTTTCCTTTTCATACAAAATTACACAATTTCTCAATCGTCCTCCCACGAGAAACACTCGAAATACACTGGGCACACAACCGGCAAGGACACAGCTACCGAGAAACCCACAACAACGATCCATACAACAACCATAAATGTATTTGATTAAGTAAAATTTGCTTTCGGTTACATAGTCCTGGGCGAAGGAGACTCGTTTACGGAGAGAATTTCAATTGAGTGTCGAATAAAATTCCCAAGATTCAATTGAAATCAGGGTGCCTTGAACTTATTGCAATGTGTCTGAACACTTCTAATACACCTGTCCTGTACGATGTATGCATCTTTTGTACTTGTAGCTGTATCTTTTTCCTTGGTTCCGTGCTGGCTGGCTCAAGCAGTGTCTACACCACATTGTAATACTTTAAGCTCCTTACCAAATACATCCTCTCCACGGCTAAAATTGAGCTATTTACATTTGATGTGTATGTCGGTACGTTGCGATACATTATTTACAGCGTTCGTGTATTTGGAAGACTCGAATCCTTCCAGCAAATATGCAAATCTTCATTTGCACACTGTGGAACGAGTATCTGACACGTCCGATCTGACGAAGGATTCACTTTTGAATGCTTAACGGCAAATCAGAGATGCTGTCGCGGCAATCTATCGAATTTTACTTTGTAACAAATAGAAAATGCTAATTTTCTAAACGAATCAATCGAACGTGAAAATCTACGCGATTTCTAGTGCAAAGTGGATCAAAAAAGGAGCATCAAAAGCGCCTCGTCAAGGACTTTTGTGTGTTTTCATCTTATTGACTTTCATTGGATTACACAATTTTCGAGTGGCTTCATTCTCTTCGTACCAGGCTAATATCGCGCTACAATACTCCCTCCAATCCAGGATACACCAGGATACCAGGACGAATAAGTACCTTGAATCATTCATAGGCGAACAGCATATGCAATTTTAATGACTGACTGAACTTTAGTGCGAAGATGTCGGAAAATGGTATGAAACGTATAATCATGTTCTCGCAACAATTTCGAATCCTGGTTTAAACGCTTCAAGGATTTTCCAGCCGAACATATCAAGAATCGATCCAAATCACTCACTTCATTTAAACTACTTGTCGATTCCAGAGAATATTATCCATGCAAATCAAGTATGCGATCCTTGAACCGTAATTATGCCAGAAGCGACTTTTTAATTTTATCCTTTTACCGACATACACACACACTTGTGGCATAGAAAATAGGGCAAAAGTGAGAAGCATCAAAAGTAAAGCAGTCCAATTTCCTGCAATTTCTTTATACATTTTAGGATCCTTTTAGAAACATGAATCGACAAAGTGGCAAAGCCAATTAAATTTTCTATTTACTCCTCGATTTGTGGGACTTCAAAATTCTTCTTTTTTTGTGCCATGAACGGAAAAATGTAAAGCATTGAGAGAGAAAAAGGACGAGCTATTCGAAAAAAAATCGCTGAAAAATTATTATTATTTTCTCATTCAAGCTTTGATGTGATATTCCTTTGATTTCGCCCCGAGGTTATGCTAATCAAGCATCATTTGATCAGCCCAAGGATGTTTTATATATTTACAAGGAAGATTCTACAAAGCATTTGATGGATCGATGGCTTCATATCGTGCTTTTGAGTTTTTAATATAATTTATGAGGAACATGGCCAGAGGATTTGATTTTGAATTAAAGGAACTTATTAGCGATGAAAAAACAGGAGGAAGGACTCTTTGTGTTTGATGTTGTCAGATTGTGTCGCCACTTTGGGATGGTTCATCGATTTTTTACAGCCGAGGGGTATTATTCGTTTTAAGCCAAATGCGGTTCGATTTGCATAAAATTTGGAAGAAAAATATGTTCAAAGGCAAAGATGTTGTGGATTCTTACATATTTTTTGGACCATTTTTAAACTTTTCTATATAATGAAAATATTTACCGCATTTAATTCATTTTATTAATATTGCCATTAAAATTATTAGTTGATTAGAGTGACCCTAATTTTAAGGTATTAGTATACGTTTTCTTTAATTAGTAATTAATTAGTACATTTTTTCTAAAGACACGGAATTTTTTCGTAAAAATAAAATTCTTTTTCCTTTCTAGAATTTTTTTCAGCAATGAAAGAAACCATTTTCAATAAATAAAATAATAATGACTACATAAAATATAGAAATATTGTTTCAAAGACTATTTAAAATGTTATGTAAACCTTTCAGATGTTAATTTCAGGATTATGATAGTGTTTTTTCTTCTTCTTTTTAGTTGTACTGGAATAAATGTTTCCAATGTGGAAATTATTATTGTTAAGCATTTGATTCTTGTTGAAAGGAGAAGAAATATTGTTTAACATGTTAAATATTTTTTGAAATCGTCCAAATAATTTTCAAAGTGAAAAAGTATCTAAATAACTTTATTTTAAAGTGAACGATTTTTTAATGCTGTCTTTTATAATAATAATATTTATTTGATTAATAATGAGGTCGTGTACTTTTATTCTGAACTGCAAATATTTTTCACAAATTTCTTACATAATTTTTTTACTCTCAAGCTAGGAAATTTCCATACAATTCGATCTTTTTTCAAAGGATTATAAATAGACCATTACAAATTTTACTGAACCAGAAGAATTATCTCAAAGTCCAGCCAAAAATTGTTATCCGACATAAAAACAAGTTTCCGACTGGGCAAGTATATGGAGAGCCTAACTGGGTTTGTGATGTGGTATCGCACATTGTTGGTCATTGAACTCGGCCGATAAAATGGACGTGTATAGCAATTTCCGGGGCTCGTGTTAGTCGTGCGGTTCCGTTTGTTTCTTCGTGGTTTTTTCCGGGATAAAATATGGGTTGAACAATGGTAGATTTGGCTCCCGGGATGACCTTGTATCGTGTAAATGAAATTGGTTTGCGTAGGACGAAATATAGAAGTAACGTAGAGGGAATTGTGTTGAGTGATAATATTTTTTTTGTGAATTAGAATTTTTGGATGATTCTGTGTGATTGAGATTTTTTTAGTGCTTGAATCTCACGTAAAAATGTAGAACGATGTCGAGGAAAAAGGAGCAGTGACCACGTTCTCGTCAAACTGAGCTTGGTTTCTAGTAGATTGTGACCCTATAATTTTCAAAAGTTCGAACCGATTCATTCGGAGGATACTTAACGGTTGTTGCCTTGTGGTAAAACTTCACATTTTGAAGTCTTTGAGATTTGAGGTCGTTCAGCCGGGCCTAAAGATTTTTCCCACACGATCGATTTATTTTTGGATGATTATTATCTTGGAGCCATACAATTATGCTCTTGGCTGACAATAATTTTTTCTTGCGTTTACAAGAACCATCAACAATTTTCCGGCTCAAGGTATTTTTTCCAGAGTATTCAAAATTAATGTGGCGCCAAATAATTTTTTTTTGGAATGATTTTTTTTGTTTAGCATAAAAAAATATTTTAAACATAATTTTTTTTGATGCTATGCAAAATTAATTTTTAATGCATATTTTCGCATTTTTAGGCACAAGTAATTTTTAACCAAGTTTTTTTGGATCAGTTATGTTTTTAGCAAAGTCATACAATTTTAACTGTACTGTTAATTTGTTAAATTAATGGAAGATTTCGTTTTTTGGACCAAGCACATTCTTTTAAATGATATAAATAACTGTAAGCCTATTGTTATTCTAGCCAATATAAATCGCTTTGATTCATTGGAATCTAAAGATTTTGTAAGTCCCTAATAACAACTTCAGACCCAGACAATATTGAGAGATATTTTATTATTACCCAATTATTTTTTTTGTAACGGAAAAGTTCAATTTACGCAAGAAAGAAATTGTGTTTGAAAATATTTTCATTTAGTTAAAAAATTGAATTATTTTTCTCAGTAAGATCAACTATACCTATTTCTAGGTTCTCGATTACAACGACGAATTGCAGTACAGTACATGCATTTAGTAACTATCCAGTTCTTTGCAGTTTTTCAATATATGGCATAACAGTCCAGCAAACAATTGAGTCGAAACAATCCTGGTTTAATACAGTGTCAACTAGTGTCCAACATAAATTCTGCAGTGGAATTTCAAGCGAACATACAATATCATTCCGACCGACCAATTCTCGCTTCATGTTTCTAAATTCCAGGTTAAAGATATTTTAATGCCTGTGAGTGAAGCGTTAATGATTGACTCGCTTGAAATTCAGTCTGTTTACATAGGCAGAATGTTCACATGTAGTGATGAAATTTTCCATTAATTACGCTAGTTGTGTATGTTTGACGTTGCAGCGATCGTAGACGATCTCTTTCTATCATTTTTAGATGCTTAGTGATATTGTTTTTCGTTTTGGTGTTGCCGTGCGTTACAAACTTAATCAGATTTTTTTTTGATAGGCAGTAGTAATTTATTGAACCTAAAAATAAATTCAACAGATTTATTTGTAGGATATGTATTTGGATAAGAAAATATTTTGGGCATTCTCTACTTTTCTGGGATGCAAAAAACAAAGCCTGTTAATCTTCGGACAACGTTGATGCATCGAAATTCATTTAGAGCTGAATTTCGACCGCTAAGGTGTCAACATTTGACGATATTTCCAATCGAACTATCGCGAACCTGAATGTGTTCGGCCATCGTTTTCATCTAGTCCCAGTTACCCCTTACAATGCATTAATAATGGATAAACTCGCAATAAACCTTCCAGTACGGCACATTTCCGACTATCAAGTCTTTTAATAGCACTTACTCCCTTTTTCCGACAATCCCCCATGAAAAACCCACATCTAGATATTGTCGTGAAATCGCATGCAAATATATAGATACCGATAAAAAAAAAAAAGGTCATGTTTATCGTACTACCCTAATGATAATATACTACAATTTAATTCCTCCTCTTATCCTACCACAATTTATTTGTCTAGCATGCGTATCCTGTACAAACACGTTCAAGGCTTCTTCGCCGTATAAAATGCCTTAAGCACTGTACACGTTCAAGAAAGCTTTCATCCATTGTTTTTTTTAAACGCCCATCATTGATCCTGTTCCCAATTCAATCCCGGTTGCCACCCCTGCTAACTCCATCTCCAAGAACTCTACAAATATTATAAAGGACTTGCTCCGGCAATCGTTCCTCAAAGGCAAAGTGTCGATTTGTTTTCGATTCCGAATCCGAACACTTACAACCACCTCATCTTTGATCCGTTTTGTAGCCGGGAGCAAGGGATGAGCCTTCAGGGTGGGTTGGCAAGCAAGCAATCAACCCACCAGGCTGGATGGCTGGCACTCAGGCAGTTTGGATTGTGGTTTATCTACCCAAGAAGACGTAACTGTCGTTAAAAGTGTGATAAGTTCTACGTGTGGTAATTACATTTAGTGTCTTTCAGCGAGCATCTAAAGTAGGACTCGATTTTAAGGACGTGCGGTTTTCGTATGACCCAAGAACGAAAAATGGAAGAATGGGAGCACATTCGCTTCCACTTCATATACATTCAGTGCACATTGCTCACATACACTACACGTGATCGATTTCTTAATCGTAATGGGAACATGCACATTCTCCACATATTATGCTGGCCCCATTTTCGTCCTTTTACCATCAATTGTACCGATATGTTGCCTACATACATACATCGTCGTCGTCATCGCTCCAGGGTGGTTTGGTCGGTAATAAGTTGCGGACACGCTACTATTAAATATCGACTTGTACGTACGTATGTGCCAACCGAATATAAAAGGAGGAAGACAGGACTACGACTACGTGGCTATTGGCAGTATCTGTGCTCCATTAATTATGTTCGGGGATGATGAATGGACAGAAATTGTGGGCATGAATATTCGGAAGGGTGTGAACACGATCGAAATGTGATGCGTGATGAGGACACAAAGTGTGAATACGATTTTCATGTTATTTATGAGCGATAGTTCGCCAAAATCGATAATTGAATCCTTTTGTGCTTCATTGATGCGAAACATGGCCTGCAATTGTGCTTGACTAGCGAAAAAATGCACTCACACTATAACTCCGCTTTCCGTAAGGAAAACTGTCCCAAGTCAGTGTAAAGGAGCAGGGATTCTGACCGATCCTCAGAACAATATCCTTTCAACAGGATGCTGAGGTAAAGGTGTGACAAAAAATAGTGTGGCATGTTTTTAAATGATGATAAGCCCTAAAATACGGCGATCAATCCGGAGCTTTGCAATGGGGCTCAATTGAAGAGGTTGTGCCTGTACTTCCTGGAAGCCTTACCAGGGACTATTTACCAAGGGATCCAGGGCCCCAGAGGCTTGTCCCTGCCGGTGTCGGTGAGAAACCTGTGGAGGTTGAATTTTGGGGGCTGTGGTTGACACCCAAAAGCGGGTACAGTCATTTCTAATACAATTTGGGACCTATTCGGCAACCCTTCTGTATCGTGGTGCATTGGCGTGCTGTTGCGTTCACCTTCCCAAATAGCGGCAAGGATAGGTCCGAATCCAAACCAAGGATTATGAAGGAGTCCAGACAAGCTCTAGATAAGATCTGGTACCCATATTCGGAAAAGCAGTACTCGTAACTTATGTAAGTTATGGCTACTGACTAGTATGTTTATGAGAACTTTGGTGCGAGCTTATCGTAACCCGTGGCTTAAGAGGCCTGTGGTGTTATGACCACCTGTCAGGCGATTACATTAAACTCAGGAACGATCTGTACTCACACTATGCGATTTTAGGAGATACTGATATTTTGCTAAACATGGTTCAAATCGCATGAAACTTGGCTCGTTGAGTATCGCATTTCTGATCAAGTGAATTGTTTTGAACACTTCGAAGCTCAGCTTCAACCAAGATAAAAACAAAATAGACTCTCTTTAACCACTAACACTACACAACAGTTACAAACTTACAAGGAGAAGGCACGGTATCGTCCTCTCAGAACTGGATAGAATTTTGGCACATAAGTAGAAAATGTCTACATACTTATGTGCCAAATTTCATTCAGATCTGAGAGGAAGATGCCGTGCCTTCTCCTTGTTAGACTAATATCAATCCTAGACTAAAATTAATCTTAAACTAAAATTAACATTCAATTGGCATTAGCCTAATTGAATTATGAATTATTAACTAAAACCCATAGAAATCATCATATGATATGTCTATCCAAGCATTTATCAATTCATCACAATGTGTCGTGTTGCCAACAACATTCAGATGGGTATGTTTAATAAAAGGGATTAAGTGAATTCAATTTGATTATGACAATTAATTGAATTCAAATTCCATTTATGAATTAATATTTTGTCGATGAAATGCAAAGTTTGTTAGTAACTCCTTTCGCGTGGATTTTAAGTTATTCATAGTTTAGTTATCAATATTTCATTTAATAAGATTTAAGAAAGATTTAATCTCGGTTTACCATAGAAGACATAAATTTTAGTATCAAAATTGTTAAATCCACGACCTCAACTCAAAAACATTAAAACAATAAAAAATTTAAGAAAATTAGAGTCTTTTGAAAATTATAAATAGATTCTCAAGTGATTCTGATCAAAAAGATTTGACTTAGTTTTTAAGCTTCAGCAAATTTTTTTTTCGTTAAAAATCCAAAAATAATCCTATATAAGCATTGACAAATATTTAGAAACTTTTCAGTAAAATTTATGGAAATATATTCCAGGCATGTCTAGATTTTTAAACGGAATAAACTTTTCGAAATTTCGTAGGGTGCTGTTTTAAACTGTAACGTTTGTGTAAATATATTTTCAGAAAAAAATAACACATACACTAAAATTTCAGTAGAAAACCGGATAATTATTATACATATACGTTTCTTTGCAAGCAGGCGCGGTGGCATTGTAAATGTTTGTACGGAAATAAATAATTGAAATATCTTATGAAATATCTTCGAGGACTCTCCTAGTTAAGTTCTGTTTCCGAAACAATTTATTTTTATTTAATTTAATTTATTCGGACTTGATTTTTTTGTAATTTTTCTCAACAAATCATCGTGAAACTTTTCTTAAAAAAATATTAAATGCTGGTTCCTCAGAAAAACATCGAATAACTTTTGGTAAGCTTGAAATTTTTTGGAAATTCAATTTTGAAAATTTTTCTAACAAAAATTTTCACTAAATTTTACAAATAATTGTTTTAGAAATATTTTTGGAAAAAATTTCAGCCACTCAAGACGATTTGATTCACATTTGCAATGAAATTTTCTTCTATTTGAAATTTTAACAATCTTCACAAAAGTGGCTTGTGAACGATTTTTTTGTCATTAATTAATTTCACAATATTTTTCGGGTTATTTATTTATTAAAAAACAATTTAAAAAAAAATCAATACAGGTGAAGAAGTTAAGTTAAGAAAACATTTAAGCATTTCATGAATGGTGAGTTCTAAAGTAACTAGATTTAAAGAGTTTAATGTTTAAAACAAAATTATGTAAATAATTTGCCCAAAAAATAAACTTTAAATATTTTTCGCAAACTTGGACACTTTTAAAAATTCGACGAATTTGTTTCCGAAATTTTTGTAAAATTGTTAACGATGCTTTGATAATTTGGAAAAAAATATTTTAAAGGGGGATTCATAGCACGTAAAAATAATTGATTGACATTTCCACGGATATTTATATCTGCATAATTCTTATCACTATTCTCTGATATACCGCCATGCAGTTTCCGAAAGATTCTGCTGAGCACAGAAATTTAGAAAGAAATTTATTAATGTTTTTTAGGTTACAAAAATTTAATAGAAAATTTTAAAGAATCATTTGTCGCCGAACGTTTTTTGTATTATCAATTATTTTGAAATATTTCTCGGAAAAATTTCACAAATTTTTTAACGAATTTTATATTTTTTATAAAATTCGTAGAAAGTTAAGCAATCATTCGAAAATTCCTCGGTTTATTTTCAAAATTTTTACGTGGGAAATGTTAACGAAACAATACAATAATTAGTGTGGAAATATTTTTAAAAAACATTAATTTGTGTGAGAAAACATTGTATTTTCTTTTTGAAAAGTTTTTTTCTTCAAAAAAACTGCTTCTAAAAAACAATTACAAAAATATAGAGAAACTTAGTTACCGCCAAGATTTTTCTTGTTTTAAGTATTTTTGAAATGTTTTTAAGTTGTTAAAACTACTTAAAACGAAATAAATAAATATAATTATTTTTCTTTTCAACAAAAAAGGTATTCGAAAAATTCCAAAAACCTTTCTGATGAATTGGACGTTTTCTTCGAAAACTCAACTATTCAATTTCAAAAAAAAAATTTCAAAAAATATTTTCGTAAGGAAACATTTATGGAGAAGAAATAAACGCAAAATAATCATAATTTCCATAAAGAATAATTTGGAAAAATTTATTGCACAGGAGATCACAGTTCGCTTTGAATTGTTGTGGCATAAACGATGATGATGGCAATGAATTGCGCAAGAATAATTTTAAGAAGAATTGTTTTTCATACTAAAAGTACTTCAAGTGAAATTTCTCAAAAATTTCTCATCGTCCTGCTGTCTTTAGAGGATGTACAAGGATCTAGAAAGAGCAATCAATGAAATTCGGACATAATTAAATATTTTATGGAAAAAAGCCCTTGAAGAGGTTTTGTTAAAATGGGTCGGAGGGAAAAGGCGTCAATAAAATGAAAGAAAGGAAGCTTAGCCTAAACACATTGTCTTCCTAACTATAAGACAGTGTCAGCGGTCGTGGAATTGAAAGCAACAGGTTGTTGAATTCTATCGATAACTGCAATCCAACAGTTGGAAAAGCGAAATAATATTTGACGAAAACAACAAAGCACCATCATAGAGCCTTGAGGAATGACGAAGATGGTATGACGAATGAAAGAGACGAAGATACAATGTGAAGTGGAAGAATAACTTTCGCTAATAAGGTGCGAATTGGAGTAAATTGAAGCTGGATGCCTGCTTGGGAAAATCATATTTGCTGAAGGAGCAACTCCATTTTTTAAGGCGATAGAATCATAATAAGGTCAATTAATACTCAGAAATATGCATTGTATGAAGAGGAGGCTTACCACTGGAAAATTGCAACCTAGTTAAATAGGATTCTCAAGAAAATCTACTCAAAATGGAGACAACTTCCTCTCAGCACAAAATTCTATACAATGAAAATCTTTAAGAACACCTTCAATTCATCCACAAAACATTCCGACCCTTTTTTCTTATTAGCCTGAATCCTATTTTATTGCCTCATAAAAATTCAAACAACCGCATATTGATTGATTTCCTATTTCGTCCTGTTACGACTATTATTCGAAGAGACACTGACAAAACATTATACAAACGTTTTGTTCGTCTATTGGAAATTTCATGAATACATCGAATGGAAAATTGAAAAAAGCACGCATGCATGTATATGTACGCATGTATGTGCGAGTATGTACAGTACAATCGCTCCACCATCTATCATCATCTTCTACTTGTGGATAAGTTTAACGACCTCTCGTTTGTCACAAACCCCTGGGTAGCCAATAAATTCGGGAGGGAAAGCCAGAAGAACGAAAAAAAATAACGGAAGAAGAGTTTTCAATTTTCATGTCAGCTCAGCTTAGTTCAGCGCGACACAAAACATACGCCCCCCCCCCCTTCCCAAGCACAGCATGTTTTCATCATATTCATGACAAAGGAGATCCAAAAAAATACATATAATATTTTACCACATATCCTTGTCGCAATTTTTACACGCTTGAATTTCCTACTTCTTCGTCCTTATTTACATAATTTTCATAACTGAAATTCTACCTTAGAAACTTTCAGTTATATGTACTTTAAAAATTCGATGAAATCGTCCTTTTTTGTTTGGAAGACACATACACACGTTGCATTTTTTTTAACGTTTTGTTTTTGTCTTCATAACTCCCAATTCAATGCGGAATCCTTTAATGTGCGTTCTCGTTTTTTTTTTTTCAAGAAAAACGAATATTGAGGACACGCAAACATGCCAAGTTGGTAGTTCTTTTTGAAGCGAAACAGAAAGGAGGACGAAAAGGGAGGTTTCATACTATCTAGTCTAGTTTCAAAGGCTCGAGCGAACTATGGCATGTTGACATTACTTCCTTCTGTATCGTCCTATGGCTTTTCTTTTTCGTTTTCTAGGAAATAATTCATCCATTCTTAATAACATGCTCTCTAACCTACCGACCGGCTAAAGTGCAGTTGAGTGAACGTAAGGATTCGCAACAACAACAACAACAACAACAGATATGAGAAAGGATAAGATTGATGTGTCTTCATCTCATTAAGATCAACAAGGACTAGGGAGGAGTAAATGGACGTAGTCTTGTTTCCAAGTGTAGCGTTTTTCCGTCGTGCAACACAAGGACTGTGTTGTTGTTGTTGTTGTTTTGGCTTCAAGAAAAACAAGGATAATAAAGAAAGCCAAGTACAAGCAATTCTATGTTGCCAGCTTGGAAGCGAGCAAGGATGTTTTGAAATGTTCGTACTAATCGTTTTACGGAGAGTCGTCACTTGCGGCTAAGCTTGTGCTGACGGGATTTAGAATGTTTATTTATTTATTGTTGTGACTAGGACTTGGACAAATGTTTGGAAGGGAAAAACTAGGACGGTTTGAATAGTATTAGAGTTCCAAGACGCTTGTGGATCTTTTAATAAAATGGTAGTACAGACACAAACGGTTTATACCTCCTACCTAAGGAATAGCATGTGCGCTACTCCCCTGGGGATAGATGCGAACCCTTCTTGGTGATGGAAAATAACATCTTCAAAATAATTGACAAAGAGATCAATTCTAAGCAAAAAAAAACCTTTTTTGAAAAAAATTCGTACAACCAAAACTTTTTGAGTGCTCAAAAATGTCAATTTTTCATCGAAAAAATGCTTGTTTTCACACGGGTTTTCACATATAACTCAAAAATCATGCGTTTTATCTGAAAAATCATGAGAAACATGAATGAAAAATGATTTAATAACCAAATTTAATGTTTTTTCCTCATTTTTTTAAATGCAAAAGAGACCGAGTTAGGACTCGTCAAACGTAAACTCGTATTCTGTGAAAACTGTGAAATTAAACCTTTCAACGTCAAATAACAGAAAAACGGTGACTTTTTCGCGGAAAACATACCAAATCTTTTTTAAAGTGCTTAAAAAGACCTTAAAAATAAGCACTGATAAAAGTCGTTCGAACAAAAAAAAACGGAGTTAGGGTCTAAATAAAGTTGTGGCCTTAATTTTTCAGATAAAAAATCAATAATAAAAACACCTGGAATTATCGTAACAATTAAAGTTAAACGTAGTCTCTATACAATCGGCTTTATCCACATGGTTGGTTGGTTGGTTTGGTTGATTTAAAATGCGTGGTTTTGAATGATAGTTTGATTTACGTAATAAGTTTTTTTTAAAAAATTTGTTGTTGTGTTTATTAATTGTTTTTTTAAAATATTGTTTTGTTTTGAAAAATATCTCCAAAAATAAAGGAGATAAGAAAAACATGTGGGGAGCAAAAATGTGATTTTTTTGTTAAAGAATTTGCTCGTTTTATTCTTGTAGAATAAAAAATAAATGAAATATCAACGTTTAAAGATCGAAGTCGCGGGCGAAGACTACCTTTTTCGAGCCTTTTAAATGAAAAATCTCAAAAACGAAAAGCTTAAAACAACTAGGAATTCACACCGATTGTAGCCCTTGAAACTCTCTGTAAAATGTTTTTTAAGCAATCTAAAAGCTGCAAAATTAAGGAAGTATTAAGGAAGTAATGGTTAAAAAAAACCAATCGCACTAATTCGGTAAAAAATTTCGGATTAAAAAAATATTTTTATTTTCGTCTATTTTAGAGCATTTATTAGAACACATACACATCTACTTGTGATTGGATGAGGTTAACACCGATGGCAGTTCTTTAGATGAAAATTGAAAAAAATCCATTTTCATATTTTAGGATTCAAAATTATAAAAATACAAAAATTCAATTTTTATAACCTTCTAAAAAAATATAATTCTTCCAAAAATATAAACAAAATATTTAATTTCTTAAAAGGTCTGACACAAAAAATACTTGCATCAATAATTATCGCAAATTCTGGTACAAGGAGTGGTAGTTAAGGGTTGAAAAGTAGCAATAAATTATTTAAGGGGGCAGTTTGGGTCTTTTTGACTAAATTTTAATATTTTTTCATATAAATATTTATTTAAATGACTTTAAGGATATTTTTTTCGCTGTTATTTTATGGCGGCTATCACGGAGGCACCCAAAAAACTGGTTGACATGATATCTCCCCACTGGAGCATCAGACAAAAAAAATCCGAATGGCATGTTGAAATATAATTGATTGTCTATAGGCCGTAGCAGAATTAAACATTTTGACGGAAAATCAACAAAATGGCGGATTTTTCCATTTTTGACCGCTTTTTGCAATCAAATTGTTTAATAATATCGTTAAAAATTTATAAAAAACGTTTGAGCACCTGCTGATATATATATATATATTTCTTGGCTTTGCCGACCAAAGTAACAGTTTGAATACTACTTCTACATGTATATAGTATCCAAAAATTATGTTTTTAGAAAATCGATTTTTTTGAAAAAATAGACCCAGACTGCCCCCTCAATAAATTGTCAATAAATATTTGGTTTTAAATAAATAAATTATTAAAAAAAAATTGAGCTGTAAAAAATGATTTTTTGATCAATTTTGTCTATATTCATAACCACCCCCAAGGGATGATTTTCAAGGGTAAAATCGTTCGAAGACAGGTTCATTAAGTTCCAGTGAAAAAACTTAACTTTATTTGTCCTATTTCAATTTAATGTACGATTTTATAATTTTTCCAAGAAGGGGTGGTTCCCTTTGAGTTTATATAGCTTTTGAAGTAGTGGATAATGCGAGCTTAATCCTAATTTCCACGAAAATCCAAGTAGACCGAAAAAAATCGAAGGTAATACCGTAGTTTTACCTTCACCGACTGGACTATGGATCATGTTAAGACTATTTTATGGTTGCAGCGAGTGGCATCCACACTGAACATCCATACAACTTTTCCTAGCAACATTTTCTTTGGAAAAGTCCAGAATTTTACTACGTGAGCTCAGTGCCTGGATACATTTACCGTACTTATAAAATCCTTGTTTGTTTGCCAACACATGAAAAATTCATCATGTCAAGCAACTCGAAGCGTCCAAATCTGAACCTTTCCAACTTTCATCTCGCTTTATACAAAGTGATAATTGTTCGCGGCCAGTATTCTAGCTCGTCATAATTTATCCTTGTCAACAACTCCTGTAATCACTTTTTCACGTGTTCCAGTTGATCCCATTTATCTTTTTGCATCAGTTAGCTCGAGGACGACAGATTTCTGAGTTTAAGTTAGACCGCACCGACTAAACCATACTATCTGATTTATCCATGTCCTGAAACTCTCCATGGAAATATGTTTTTTTTTGTTGGGATTGCTGGATAAACATTGTTTGGCGTTTTTTTCACGGCACGTTCTCGCGAACGACATTAACTTGATTATGAAAATTTTTATTGTTCACGAACAGAGAAAATTAACCGAGGAACAATGGGACAGAGAGAAAGGACAAACAGGATACACCTCATCGGCTTTAATTTTATATTCACCATCATTTGCTTTACAACAACAACAACAAAAACCCACAATTTAATATCCTAATACAAGCGACATGTAGATAAGCTGCTTAGTCGACGCACATTTCATGGGAATTCAAAACATATTGTGTTTGTGATGTTTTTGAGGTTCATCCTGTTTTTGGTACTGTTGCTCTGTACGGCCGGATTTCCATCTACACACTTTTTTCATTCCACTGATCAAATAATAATATGGCAATATTTCGTATTTGTTTGCCATGCCTGTGCTTGTCTGTATTTAAGGATGCAGTTGAAAAATTCACGAGATAACCGTTTCAAGGATTCATAATGATATGATGGCTTTACGACGTCAAACGTGGGATAGCAGTTTTTTTCTTCTTCAAGCATTTCATGACATATATATGACATGCACATAATATAAAGAATTTGCAGAAATGTATATTTTATAGGAATTTGTAAGCTATTTGCATTTGACATCGGACAATGCTTTCACGTTGATGGCAATGCCATAAACATTAATTTGACAGCTTATAGAATGAATGGAACCAAGCGAAATGAAACATGTCTGACGTTGATTTAGTTGTCAATGTCAATCACACAGTGTGAAAGATTGTTGCGTACCTAATTAAATGATTTATGCCATAATGTTTAACTTCAAATGAGAAAAACACTCATCTATGAGGAGTCTGCCAGATTTCAAAGTAGGAATTGAAAGCAAGGAAAGTCGCACAGCATATGGCATGAATGTAATTTAAAATTTCGAGATAAAGAAACGAGTGAATTTGTGCTGTAAGGATTCAATCATAAAATCCAAATATACTAAACTTGCGAGCAATATTCAAGGATGCTTCTAACTAGGCTAATGTATAGGTTAACGAAGGAAGAAATGTTGGTAGAAATTTCAGAGTGTCTTCGGAGACACGAGAGGCTCGTGCGCCTATTGCCAAAATGTGAGGCTCAAGTTTAAGTTTCGGGTCGAAAATCACCTCTAGATACTTTATTTGAAAAACAGTTGCAATGATCAATTGGTCTGGGCATGGAGAAGGACATTTTGTACCATTTCTGGCCATTACGGGAGAGAAAATTAGTGATTGACTCTAAAAATCGATTGTGCTCAGATCCTTTTGGAGAGCAATACAATCTTCTTCCGAGCGAAAAACTGTGTAAGTTTTTAAGTCATCAGCATAGAGAAGGCTTTGAAACGCTACGACAGACGGAAGGTCATTTATGTAGAGTTTGAGAAAAAAAGGGCCCTTGACCTAGATCCGTGAAGAACTCTGGAGGTAAGATGAAAGCGAGAAAAATGTGCTTCACATAAACAAACACGGCATGAAAGATAATTGATGTAGGACTGAAGCAAGAAGAGTTATGGTATATCTATTATCAGGCAACGCGACTTTTTTTCATCTGACCTACATTTTTTTTAATTGACTATCTCTATTGATTCCGTGTGTTATCCTTTGTTGATTGGTTTGCTCTCTCCATCAAAAGGTGAAAGCAAATTTCTTCTTTCTAATTTTATCCCTCGCACTTCACTTCACTTTTGGCTCACCAGATCTGTTTTTGGGGTCAGTAAACTTAAAGATAGGGCCGGTCAAAAGATGAAAATGTTTGACTCACTTGAAACTCAATTTCAGTTTCGAAGCTTGTGGTACGTCGAGCCATTTGCGATTACCACTCTTCCATTGAGAATTTATCCCTTTCGAATCAGCTCAAAACAGTCTGGTCCTATATTAAGTCCTTCAGTCAATACGTCCTTTTCAACCTTATTGAATAGAAAACAACCAAAATTTACAAGCAATCCTCGACACATTAGCTTAAGAAAATTCTATTTAAGTATCATAATTAATTAGTCCTTCGCATAGAAATGTTAAGCCTACTTCAAACCGTCCTCACCAAACTCATCTAACCAGTCTTGTCAAAATGCAAAATTAATCTTGCAAAACAAACAATTTACATCCTGCGGCGAGGAGCGATTAGTAAAACGGCTTTATTTCAGAACGTAACGATGCAAAAGAGACAAGTGGTAAAGCTACTTACAAACCCCTTCAAAAAAATAATAGCAAAACAACGAAAGCTAATAGTATACAGTCTACACATTCTTGGAAAATACGGTTAGCAAGCGAGCGAGTTCAGGTGGAATTTATCCTTCGTCTAGTGTGGATATGTAGGAGTCGCAATTGGTGGAGGAGGAACTAAGAGCTGTAATTGATATTGTGGCGTTTCAAATTATCTGACAGCCTCTAAACAACATATTGTTTTCACATTTCATACCGACTATATTCCATGGTCACAAAAAAGGGACGTAACCATCATAATCCTTTCAATTTCATCTAATTTTCGGAGCACACAACAACATATATATGGGCATCATTATTGTTCAACTTTCTGGCTTCTATGCTTATCGCATTCCGGGTAGCACATGAAAGTAATATCCTATCATTATAACCCACATGATATCCTTGGACAATGGAAAGTACATATATAGTTGGGCCAATTAGACCTGTTGCATTATTTCCATGGTAAATACATCTAAGACTAATTTCAAGTCAGAAACATACAACAATATAGAGAAAGGATCAAAACACCGAATGTTGATATGATAATGTCGACCAAGCGAGTCCTCTTTCAATTTACCCAAGAAAGGACACCCGGCCCGGACAAATGAAAGCCTAACAGACAATAGATGTGGCATAAAAATAGGCAAGTCCTAATGGAACACTAGCTTTTGTTTATCAGCCAAACGAGAATTTGATATTCTTCGAAAAGGATGGATTTCATCTGATGTTATTTCTACCCCCCTCCCTCTTCACCCAGCAACAATTGAGTCACGCCAACTTCCATGGATAATCTGCAAACATTCACACAAACGTTTTCATCACTAAAAATCTTTTATCTTGAGTGAAATTTCCTCGTATTCTGTGGTCAGGATATATAAACCTATATATATGTACATACTATCCAGGATCATCTGAAGCAAATATTAACGAACATATTTACCATTCGAAGGACATAATGAAACCAGACTGAGTATCGTGCAATCAACGTTGTAATATTTTCATACGAACATATATTCGTTGCGTTTATTCGTAGTAAAGGACAAGGACGAATTAAAAACGATGTAGCTTTGATTCTCCATTTCATGGCAGTATCCTTTTTCTATGCATGCAAACAGAATTGCAATGATTCCAACGGAAATGTAGCAAAGTGAACAAACAGAATATCCACATAAGCAGGTAAGTGGTATTATATCCTGGAGTCATGCTAGCAAAAGTAAATATGAAATAAACTAGGATGTAATGCTGCTATCATCCAAGGTGAAAGGACTTTGGGTAAATAGCGTTACTTGTCGATCCCGTATGAATGAAGGTGCTTTTATTTGGTGAGGTTTTCGCATTTTGTTCTATTAGATGAGTTGGTGGGGGCTAGGAGCGAATATCTCGCCGATATCGACAAATATGGTTCGATTTGCTTGAAATAGTGCAGGTCTTTAGTAGGAAAAACTATGCAAGAACAAAGATCTGTTGTACATATGTTATTTCTGTTCAATTTTTAAGGCATACTTGCTGGAATATATCCTAAAAATATATTATAAAATATATTAAATATATATTATTATTTTCACAATGGATTTTCCATAAATATTTAGCTAAATGAATTTCTAAAAATAATGAAAATTTGTAGAAATTTCTATGTAAAATTTTTACTTTTATTTTTCACTTCTAAATTATTTTCACAATGGATATTTTTATGAATATTTTGCTAATTGAGTTTCGAAAAAGAATTAAGCTATTGTAAAATTGTTGAGTATTCTTTTATTGCACAACAAAAACAAATTAATTTAAAATTTATTAAAAAATATTTTTTAAAAACATTAAAAATATGAAAGTTTATGATAATTCCATTGAAGTTATTATTTATTTCACCAATTCAATTATTATTGGGCTTTATAGACATTATTATTTTTTGATTATTTATTTAAAAACTTTGAAAAACAGATATCAACTTCTTGTAAATTTATTACGAATTTTTTTCAAATCATGACTGTAACACTTTTCAAAATATTTTCTATAAAATCTATTTAAAAAAATTCAAATACATAAACTTTTTAGCTTTGAAAACATGAAAAACTATGATAATAAATTTTTTATTGAAAATTTAAAAGCCCTGTTTCTTCAAGAATGTTGCGTGCAATTTTTGCGACACTTTTTTCTTGTTTTTTTTTATATATATTTATGCAACGTTTTCCTTAAATTGTTTTCCATTCCTTCTCTAATAAATACGATTGAAGGCAAGAATTGTTTTTAGATTTTTATTGCAAATTTTCGTTTGAAAAATTATGACTTCAGATTAATTTTCCAACAGAAATTTTCTCAGAAATTTATATTGAAGTAATTCTGCGAAAGGAAATAACATGATTTTTTTGTAAACTGTATAAGATTAAAGTTAAATTCCGACATAATTAAATTAATTTAAAAAAATATGCAATTTTCGTAATATTTCTTAAGAAAATATTTTTCAAAAAGTTTAAATAAAACTTTTCGATGTAAACACAAAAAAAACTTCAGACTTTATACCTTTTGTATTAGAGAAAAATGTTTTTTTCTTTTCCCAATTTTACTTCTTTAAAATCACAAATATTAAAGAAATTTGGATCGAGAATTTTCTTAAATATATTTTTTAAATTCATATTTTTTTCAGAAATTTCCTAAAATCAAATCATCAATAATTAGGCGTTGAGCGTGTTGTTTAGTTTTCCAGTCGTTAATGAATTTTCTAAACCTTTCTTTGAGTAATTTTTGGTTCGGGTGAAAATTATTTCAGGCTTCTTTTTTACTTTGACAGGCTGTCGTCAGTGGCGAAACAAACAGAACTAAGTTCGAAATCAAGGAAATCAACAAATGATGGTCAATGGTTAGGTGGAATTATTGCAACCATTTCATTTATTGACTTTAGCATTCACAATTTCACGAATCATTTGGGGGGGGGGGCGCACCGTATGGTCGAATTTTTTTCATTCTATTGTATAGTCCTTCAAGAGTTCCCTATCTTTATTTGAAGTTGATCCGAGTAAAATTGATGAAGATATGAGCATAAGCTTAAGGACAAGCTCTCATGAATGGACACGCGAAGAGGATAACATTCGTATTAGCAGAGCTGATCAAAATGCTGCAAAAGAGTGTAAAGAAGGTTGAGTCCTTCGAAAACAGCAACAAAAAATGCTCTAGACATTCTTGCTGATAGCCTTACACTTTATGGACCCGGTATTGACGATTCTGTGTGAGTAGAGAAAAAAATTCACTTTTTTCCATAAAAAAAGTTCAAACGCGTTTCTGAGACTTTTTATTTTTAAAGTCGATGAGACACTCAACTCAAAAAATAACGGGCTGATCCTTTTTAAAATTTTGAACACTTATTTTGTAAACATTTCACAAGGTACCGCTGTCGAGATATTTATTTTTAGACGATAATTTTTTTTAAATAGGAATTTTTCCGATTAAAAACTACAATTCCGAAAATATTTTTTTTTATTCTTTTTTTGACTTCAAAATTACACCAAAATTACCCCTCCCCCCTCCTTAATTTAACTAGTATAGCAATTTTTCACGTCAATCTGTAAATAATATTCATCTCATTTATAAATTTAAAATAAAGGACCCCAAACTTTGCTGTCCTTAATTAGCCAACGCGAACAACTCAATCAACACTCTCACCCTTGTTTTAATTTTTCCAAGGATTCCTACTCGGTTATGCTATAAAGTTTGAAACCGTTCCTAATTAAATATCAACGCATTCTTACGTGAACCCTTCAACCCTCTTTTTTCTCGCTAGTATGAACATCAACAAGTCCTTATACCCATATAAACCTTCGACAATTTTCGTAGGGATCTCGGGATTCAACATTGTCTGCATTGTTGACCCTACCCAATTTTTTCCACATGAAAAATTACATCCTCACGACTTGAATTGTCCTTGAGAGCCTAAAGTGCAATTTTTGCCAGTATATTTTAAAATTGCCCTCTCGAAAAAAAATTCTGCTACAGGCATGCATTGGATCCTTGAACCATTTCTGACCCATATTTTTAACATCTTTTCTGATTTTTCGTAGGCTTACTTGCTGCTTGTCTTGAACTCCAAGAAGTGGAGGCCAAGTGGAGCATTTCAGGTGGAAAAGTTAAGTTCCCGTTGTGGCTGCACCCACTCGAATATATGTGGATATTAACTTGTCTCTTTGGCTCAGGGCTCCACATCACCTCTGCAGGCGAAGAAGGTGGTAATGGGCGTGGGGCTCCGCCACCCGTTTCACATATATGCGCTTGCAGCAGTAGCCGCCGTGGAAGCTCAGCTCACGCGACCAAGAGGGGCGACACGTGGAGCTGCGCTGACTGTTAGGGGGGCCGAAGTTATTGTCGAAGCCGAAGCTGGGGTTTGTTTGCTAGTCGGGAAGGTTGGATACGACGGGGAGGATGAGGCTGCAATTTTCACTTCTGTTGAATAAATGAATCTTCAGCTACGGAGGCTGCTGCTTGCTTGGTGGGTTTTCCTCCATGTCGCCACGTTTTGCAGCTGGTGGATCTCGATGGCATAGCATGGCCGGCAGTCGACTACCAACGTTCGCTCGGTTCAGCCACAGTTAGTTAGTAGTTGGTCGTGCTTGCTAGCGGAAGGCAGTCTGTCTTGTGCGCTAGCGTCTTCTTCGACAGGCGTTCAACGCGGCTTGCGGAAGATATTCAATGGTATCTGAAAAATTGGCGCCAAAATTTCGCGGCTCGACGAATTCCAGTGTTGCGTAAATCTTTTTAAAGAAAGATAATTTAAAAGAGCCACAGATCATTCGCCGGATCTGCACCAAATCCGATTAATCGCGCGATTTGGGCTGAGAAGTTTCCATTTTGCCGTGGTTAATTATAATTAATAGCAGATAATCGTTCGCTTTAAGACAGATAATTCGTGATGATTATGTAGATATATATTAGTGGTGTGGATGCGGAGACGCCAGGCAGTGAAAGTGTGAAATTTCCCTAACTTAATAATTCGAAATAATGGAGAGCATTCATTGGGCGGCTTAGCCTGGCTTAGCTCTGACTATCGCGCGGATTTGCATGCCGGAGGAGCTCACCATCCAAGAGTGGTCTGGACAACACATATTCACAGTGCGGATACGCGCAACATTCATGTGCAATTATCAAAGCTATTTGCATATCTCATTGTTCTAATTTTCGCGAAATATTTCGATTTTCAGATCTGTATCGGTGTATCTTTGTATCTGCATATCCCGAGGTGAACCTTACGCGGTCTACGTGAAGTTTTACTGTGAGTGACCAACAGGAGCAAGCGGGCACAAAACTTAATAGCCTCTAATTGTTAATTAAATTCAGCCGTATTTTTTTTTTGAAAAAAATATTCAGTCATGGGACTTCGAGCTAAAGTATTTTTTGGTGTAGTTTTATTCGTTGTGATATTCGGCTTTCGATTTTTATGCGTGAGTTGTCAACAAGTTGTTGCCGATGTTGTTGTTAAGGATCATATACAGCCACAGGTGGGTTTTTGTTAGGAATTGTTTTTTTGCCTCATCATTTCAACGAATTCGCGCAGATAATATAACAAACAGGACTTCATAAACCAAATTAATATTTAAAAGTGGAATTTTATCGTCCCATTTTACTTATCCGAAATTAGAATAAGCCATCCGAAAATCAAGCATTTCATCTAATTGAAAAGTTACACAAAACGCCCATTAAATCCGTTTTAATTAGCAAATTAAAATCTACCTAGCTTACAATCTGAATATATTGAAATACATTCAAAACAATAGAATTCCGGGCCGTTTCAGGAGAACCCATAAATTCCCGCCCAATGTGTCGTGCGTATCGTCCTTTAGCGAAAGTTAATATTTCCAACGAAACGTCCTAGAGAGGTGTGAACTAAATATGAAACCTGTTGAACATTTCTGACATTCTTCTCCTGTTTGGTGACACGCCAAAATGCCATTGTCCTGGATTTTGTGTGATTAGAATGTTGCGATACAAAACAAAAAGGTGATGATTATGATAATTCCTGTGTCACAATTTTCGGTCGCAAATCATTGTCTTCGACCCAGTCGAAACGAGTCCTTTTTGTTTTGCGCCTGTCAGCAAATAAAAATCCAACCGGGATTTAAATTTTCATGCTGACGTCAATTAATAAATATAATCCTTACAATTTGCCACCTCATATCAAGCGGAATTTTAAATCAAATCGTTTTTCCTTATGCGACTGGCAGATAATTCAATTCGAAAATGTCGCAGGAACACAAAGAGGAAATCCTTTGAAGAAGAAAAATTCACTTTAACATATTTGCCGTCATTGATGGGAATGGCTACAACACCGATGAAAATCATGATGATGATAATGATGAGAACAAGGACGACGTCGACGTAGGTACATGAAATGGGAATTAAGATGAATATTTAAGGTAGACGATTCGCTTTGATGTTTGTATCTCTCTGTTCAGGTTTTCCTTTCTTTAGCAAGTAATCCACGAAAATTTTCACGAAAAAAAATATGCACGACACAAGAGAAGAGAATATTTTCTTTGAGATTATGAATGGTTCCTGGAAAAATTTGAATTTCGTGAAAATGATTTGAATAGCATAGCCAGAAAAAAATTGAAAGATAAAAACAGATTCAAGGAGGTTTCAAACGACATTTTGACTTTGAGAAACCGAGGATGTTGGAATTGGAAGCCACACGAAAACATCCTTTGTAATTTCAAAGAATTTGATTAATGAATTCCTTTTAAGCTGGGAGCTTTACAAAGCACGCTAGGTCTTTAAATAAGAGCAACAGGAGTTTATGATCATTTCATCGAAATTAATTTCGGGGAGCCTCGCGATTTGTGGAAATTATATTAGTAAAGTTTCAAACAAATCCATGCATATTTGTTGAAAATATTTAGTGCTGGATGCAGTGATAATAGCCTTGGAGAAGCTTCAATTTTTATGGTTTGTAGATTTGTGCTATTAGTCAAATCAAGTCTTCATATTCAGGACTAGGACCGCCAATAGAACATCAGCTTATCAGCTCTTCTTTGCCTGCAGATGGCATGCCATTCAGAATCCTTTAAGCCAAAATGATTCACCTATTCATCGAACTTAATTGAATTGCTTGTAGTCACAGTCTAGTCTCTTCTTATTGTTTCCATTTACGCTTCTGATTGTGATGAAAAATGCAATCCAATTGAAATTTTATTCCACAATAACGTACAATTTTCCAAAAAATAGTATAAATTTTTTTAATTTTCGAATATAAGTTTCCAGCATCTTATCAAACATTTCCATCAGCATATAACTTCTAGTACTAAATGCAAATTATTGAATATCCTTCCCTAAAGAAAAACATCCATAAATCAAATTCAAAACATCCACAGAAGCATGTCCTTATTCTCTTTCATGCACCATATAAATTTTGATTCTTAATCTGCTTTTTTTAGTTTGTTTGTACATTCTTATCCGAAAGATACGCGAATAGTTGATATATGTATTCTTTTGTTCAAGCTTTGATATCGGATACAGTGGATGATATATTTATAAGTTCATCCTAGATTTATACTATTTGATTCTCTACTGATTCCACTATTGTTTGGACCTCTTCACCTGAGTAAGTGACAGTTAAGTGATTGACATTAGTGCAAACGGACATATTTATATGTTCAGAAGCAACATTTTTAGTTTTTCAAGTGAAATTACGTGTTGAAACCTTTAATATGAGTGCAATTGCACTATTTATAAATTCAGGAACTATTTTGTTAGCATCAATTAATTGAAATTTTAGGTTAAGGTACGATATCATGAAATAATGATTTGACGGGGGCTGAAATGATGAAAAGAGATATATTGATTCACCAATAGGTAGAGAATTGATGAATGGAGAAGGTCATTGTGCTCCGTAATCATTTACCTGAAATCAGGAGAAAGTCATAATTCTAAAATGAGATCAGAAAGAAAGTCTACAGCAATTGAACTACAAAAACGGCTCATTTGACAGTTAGCTTTAATTGATGGAGCGCCCGCAACGAAAATTCGTGTAAATTCAAATTTTTATGTTAATGTAATGTTATAATACACAAAAAAGATAACAGGACGTTCTGTTTTGTAATGAAAAATAGTTAAATGTGGTCAGATCTGGTGGTTTTTAGTACCATTGCCATCCTTTGTGGAACAAAGTGACATTTTCATTATTTCGGTGGAGGGGATTTTAATATGTGAGGTTGCTCCTGTTTCGATTGGCAGAAATTACTGCAACTCTTAGAAACTACATTAATTGAATACTTTTTATCGAAGCTATGTGACAATTTAGGTGTTTGAAAAGGACGACGCTTGGTTTCAAGGGAAACATACTCCACTATTGGACTGACCAGTTTGCGGTTCAAATCTTTCACCCTAGATGTGAATATATCTTAACGGCTGAGTGGTTAGAGCGCTTGTTTTATATGCACCAAGTACCAGGTTCGAAACCAGTTGGTAAAAATTATTTTTCGAAAATAAAATTTGGTGCCGGACTATCAATTCACTTGGCTGTAAATAAGTATCTGAAACAAATCAGACTAATAATCATGAACGAGCGTGTGGCTGAACATTTCAACAATTTTTCTTGGATTTATAATAATGTCATTCACTGTATATTCTTCATAAAAGCAAACAAACGTACGAACAAGAAACACAAACGAAATTTTTCAAACAAAAAAACAAGTTTGTTTGGATTGTTCTATCGTACATAGTCGTATGCGTTCCCATGTGAGTGAGTTTACATTCGGCATGCAGGATTCGTGTCATGTATGATGATATCATCATGTATGTCAAAAAGGATCAAAATCTGGGGCACGATTTACTTCTTCTTGTCTTCCAATGTTCGATGATTGATTTTATTTGTTGAAGCCACACAAAAAAAACAACAACAATAATATACACAGAGATAATATTGATGGAAAGCTTCCCGACACAAGGACTAACGCGGTATCTTAAGAAGCGGATTTGATAGGCTTAACGTTCATCCTGAACGAATAGAAGTTGTGGAAGAAGTTCCACAGCAAAAAGTTCAAAAAACTTTTTTTATGATAGAAACGGAAACAGAATAATAATGCAGTCATTTATTCGCGGGGTAGTGGATTAATTAGAGGTGAAATCATGCAAAGGACATCTTTAAGCTTTAGAGTTGCAATTAAACCGTGTAAAAGACCAAAATGGTGCTTATAGTTCAAAGCAGCTCTTCCGCAAACTTCAACCAAGCATTTTCATTATTTCTACTTAAAAAGAAGAAGTCAGTATGGAAAGGCTTCCTTCTGAGCTTCTCAGAATAATTACCGAGAACGAATTATCGTCACAAAAGGCCAAGCAACTCTTCACGCTTAGACCCTTCGTCATCCTTTAGGTTCAACGACTGTCGCTGGTGTGTTTTTTGTTTTGTTCTATCATAACGAATTGTCACCATGTCTTGCACAGAGACACAAATACCGAGTCGAGTCCTTATTTTCGAATGAAAGACAATTTCCTGACGATGCACGCTTCTGGCAAAGGCAGATTCAAATTACCTTTATTCGAGGAATACAACAACACGACTGTACTCTCTCTGTTCGGCGACGTTATCCTATTCTATATTTCAACATTTCCTACAAACTGTTTCATTTATGAGTCCTTTTTTTGAGGATTTGTTTCGTCTGTGTCGTCGCGTTGTAACAAATTTCCTGATTCTACTGCTGTTGCTTCTGCTCGTGTTCGAATTGTTTCTCAATATTAAATAATTTTGTTTATTTCATCTAACAAACGATGAGAGGGAAGGAAGGACACACTTTAGGGATCCTTGAGAAAGAGTTGAGACGACTTTTCACACTCTTTTAAGAAGTTGTCGAAAAGTTGTTTTTTTGGAATGAAAGGACGTTGAAACGTTGTGTTTTGAGTGATTAAATATTCCTTGAACACGTTTTAACACTCATCAGGACACAAATTTTTCAACATATTTTTGATAATTGATGATTTGGAGACAGTTATATAATATTGTTGTGTTATGCAGGCACAGACGAGTGTGTTCTTTGTGCAAAAACTGCTTAACGGAAACAACGTTATAAAAGAAATTAGGACATTTTGCCAACCACAAGGCCCACAAGAAAAATGGTGAGATATTACACTAGTCCAATAAGATATTTAACAGCGGTATGCCTAAAAAATCGTTTGGAATTTTTTCAAAGGAAGCACTTTGAATTGAATGCGGTCTTGAATATCATTAGACGGCTATTCAAAACTACGCCAGGTCCAATTACGACCGATGATAGAAAATCTTTGCTAAAACTCTATAAAATGGTCGCTAAAATACCAAAAGATGCGAGTAGTAAGACACACACTTTCATGTAATTTAACTCGGCGTTAGAAAAGGACAATCTTTGCCCCTACACATGCTTAACGTGTGTTAGTTCGAAGAGCTGGACGAGCCCAAAGTAGATCAGTGGATGGATAGCGTTTAATATGGAGATCGGGTTTTAACTTTGCCAAAATTCCCTTTTCATCGTCCAAAATTCACACAAATGCTCTTTATCATCGCATCAATAACATAACTAGAACCTTTCAATTAATCCTTCGCCAAACTTGAACATTCACTCATTCCAGACACGTTTCCCGGAAAAAAACTGAGCCACCAATAAATTCTCCATTACATAAAGCAAGAAAAATTTCTTGCTTGCGTCACTTTTCGAATATCCTTTACAAATTATACAAAAAAAAACTCGTCTTCAACAAATTTCCACCAATTAATTATACTCGAAATCCTTCTTAATCCATCAAAACCGGCCATTTAACCTGAAATATCCATCTCGGAAAAGAACCACTTCACAAGTACGTACATACTTCTCGTCCTTTTCAGAACCCATAATGCCTCGAGCCACTAATTTCTCTTCATAGCCAATATCCTTTATTTTTTGATGGATCCCGACATTCACCTCCTCCCGCCCCAACACACAAATGCTACCATTAAAATTGTCCCCGATACCAAAAACAACTCATCAATAAATTTCTTGTATATATATATCATGTTGTTGAATATTCCTTCCATGTCCTTTACGTGAACGGTTTCATCCTTGATGCGGTTGATTTTTTCTCTCGGTATTTCAATACTATTTTTTAAGGTTCCTTTTTACGTCCTCTAGTTTATAATATAATAAATTACATTTACCAGTTACCAACCCGATTAATCTATAATGTCCTTGCCATTAGAATTTAATGACGACCATAGTAACAAAATCCAATTTTCAACAATAAAGAAGCTTTCGGTTCGCTTTAGTCGTACAGGACGTAAAGAAGAATAAAAAAAATTACAAGAAAAATATATATTTTTCTTATTTCCTTCTGAAGAATTCCTGTGAGAGTATCGATGGAGTGGGGGAGGGGGAAGGAAGGATCGTTGTGATGGTGATTCTTTGTGAACAAGAATTGGTCATCACAAGTAAAATGCGACATGATGAATGCACGACTAATCAAATTGGGAACAGGACAATAACAACAGCTACGCAAAAAAAAATGGACCCGAAGAAAACAACGTGGATAAACAGCAAAAGTATTTTTCGTTCAAATTGAAAAACAAAAATCACAGAACTGTATTTAATGTTATTTTTTCCCCCCGACCTATTGTTGGTGTTTTTCGTTATCGTCCTCCTTCTGTTGTCACGGGAATAATGGTGGAGAGTTTCAGAAAAGTTTCAAGGATAATATGCAAAAGTTTGTTGTGCGCTTTGATGGTGTCCTCGCGCGGCACAAATTAAATTCAATTTTAAATGCAATCTTCTAGATAATCACAATTGATGTTAGTAATTAGCGAATTTATGATGGTGCTGAAGACAAAAACAAAACGTGGGATCATCTGATCCGAAGCATTCTACACTCTAGTGGTTGTTAAGATTTAGAAAGTATATCAAGTGCGTGACGACCTTCTCTTGCTCCTTTGATCTTGAAGGTGGAAGCGGGCAAAAGAACATGTTCGTACCAACATGATTTTCATCTCATCTTGTATAGATTAGCATCATCTGAACAGGAATGGAATGCCAATAGGCTGGGCCCTGTATAAATAAATGCTTCGTAGGGATGTGAGTGGTATCGTCTTACAGAGATATTTATCGACCTTCATTTTTTATCCAAACGATGAGCTTTGGCACGGAAGATATTCTCGAGATTTAATTAGAACATTAGAGGCAATCAATAAAAGTTTATTAGCAACATCTGTTTAAGGATATAATACGGGAAGGAAGTAGTAAATTGAATTTAAGATCAGGTCGGACTGGTGAGATATCAAGGAAGGTTAAAATGATTATGCATAAATGACGTTGAAAGATTAACACAAGAATTTATTTTGAAGGGTGAAACGATGTTGATTGACGACGAAAAGGATATGTGGTTACACGAACTATAGGATCTTCCAATAGGGACTTTCTTCTTTGAATTTAAATGAAACAAAGTGTGTGTGGTTTCAATCATTTGAGAGGCCTATAGATGTCATTAGGAACGGAATATTTCATTGTTCAAATGTCCGCTGCGGCTTTTCTGGGTGGCGTGCATCCGAAATGTCCAATTTTACATGAGTCTGCCGCATAAATCAGGCTGCATTTGACCGATGGCATGGATTATGTAGACTTTGAGGCCCGCTGTGTTTGTGGCTTATTTGCATAGAACTGCGACTAAAGAAAACCCCACAAGAAAAAGTCTAACGGCATCAAATCGCACGATCTCGTTGGCAAATTCACACCACTTCCACGTGAGATGAACATGCCCTCAAATCGCTCGTGCAGAATGTCCAATGTGGCATGAGCTGTGTGGCACGTAACGCCGTCTTGTTAAAACCGCATGTTGTTGGTATCCATATCATCCAATCCAGGCCAAAAGAAGTTGGTAATCATCGACCTATACCGTTCACCGTTGACGGTGATGGCCTGGTCAACATCCGCGCATTTAAACTTGTTTTTCACACAAAATTTGATGCAGTTTCTTTGATCTATTTTTTGGAATAGACAAAAATCTAAGATAAATCAAAACACGTCCAAGCACAATAGCTGTCAAAAATTAACTGAAGATTCAAAATGGCCGAACTTGTCAGCATAAGTGAAGGACATGAGTACCAACATAACGCCATATAAATTTCAAAAATCAAATACACGTAGCCCGCGGAAATTCAAAATTTGCATTAATTTTTGAACAGACCTCGTACCTATTGTTATGTGGACGAAGAAAAACAAATGTTTTGCAGTAAAGTGACCTGATTCAACGATTCTTTTAATGTTTTAAACAAAGTCAAAATGATTAAAGATTCACCACGCCCATACGCTTACTGTTAAGCATACAAAAATCATGCTCGAAAATTCAGTTTTAGTTAATGAAACTATCCCCACCACCTTTTCCTCACTTCCTTAACAAACCTAGAGGACACCATCCGCTCCATATGTGTCCTAATTTAACCACACATCCATTTCCACTTATCCATTCATTACTTGCACGACGCATCTAACACATGTAATTACTAAATAGATGGATGTATCTTTCTATCCATCTCTCTATCCGTGCTAGACATCTGGTTAAGTTCCTACGGGAGAGATGATAACAAGATTGATGTTCCTTAAGTGCATTTAAGTTGTGTTGTTTGTCATTTTGCCCGAGTTAAGGCGACTATATTAAATTCTAGAAGGAATTCACCAACAGGCACAAAGTAATAGTCATATCTATTGTTGTGTTGTTATGCTTCGTACATACGTTCCGGAATACAATGAACAGGATGATGTACGAAGAATGATTGCCGTCATACATGTAAAGCAATCTCCATATGATTATGTCCTGAAGCAAAGTTTGGATTTCTCTTGAGCAATTATTGGTCCCTGAAGGGATCTGCTGCTACGTTTGTGTTGGCGGAGTAGATGACGTATTCTGTATGTGCACAGAAAGATGGATTTGTTTTTCAACTTTTTCTACAAATGCACTAGACAAAGTGAATAATTCAATATTTAAACAAAAAGCTAGACTAAGTGTAATTGGTCAGAAAGATACACAGGATGTAAAGTGTATACTGAATAACGAACAGATACCTTTCACATTTTCTGTTTACTCGTGGTCTGGTCCTTTTTAACCAGCAATGCATACAGAAGCTAAGAGAGCTAGTCCGTCCTGGCCTATTCATCGACTCTTCATGCGAGAAGCATCTACATGTACCATCAACTTTGCGCTGAGATAATTTAATGGAAAAACTATCCATAACAACATTTCAAATTGACTCAAGGGATGATTAACGTGCGTGCATCCCTTAGCACATTTCAACGAGATTTTTCCATTCTAATGTGAAAACTATTATAACATTGTGAGTCGTCTCTGTCCTGATTCCCATCCGTTTTTGTCTTGCAGCCAACACATCATTCCCACTTATTATTATTTAATTATTTTAGATTAAATTTTGTGGAAAACTTCTGATTGAGTTCTATGTATGCACGAAAAAGGACAATTTAATTAGCCGCGTGTACATACTTCATTGTCCACCACACATCGACAGCGAAAATGGACGCGTTGAAATCGAACATAGCATTTTTTTGGTCCCTTGTCGACCGTAAATAAGGATGCATTGTTCTCGTCGTAAAATTGTACGTTCCGATATTTATTGTAATTGGAGGTGTAGTTGTAATGTGGTTTCGATGCGGTTTTGCAATTTTGACGATTCGGAAACTGCAGCTTTAAAGGACAATAACTTGATTGTCCGTTCATTACTGAAATTCTCTTTGTCTATTGTTATGGATTCAATTCCGGTACTGCTATTTGTTCGTCCATTCATCGTTCGTCCTTGCTATATTCCATATGATTTGATATCCTGCAGGTGGTGTTGATTGTGTTGACTGTTTAGTGTGGCCAAAAGGGGTGGGCAGTAGTTGAGTAATGTTTGTATTTGCTTGCGGGCTGTTCTTGTTGTCCACTTCTCAACAGTAGGGATGGAAGCGATGGAATATATTTAATAAATCCTACATAGAATATTCAGTGTGTTTTAGTTTCGAATTTTGTGGTATATTCATTAGATAGTTGGTCGCAGTTGTGTTTTTGCAGCTACACACATATACTCATATGTCCTTGTCCAACTATCGGAATTTACATACATTGCGGCTTGGGTACAACCGTACAAGGACAATTTGCAGCGGAAGCGTATTCATATTTGAACGGTTACACCTGAACGTTGTCAGCTTCCAGCTAATTATCAAACTTGCATATTTGCAATAGTCACTTTTAGATTTTGATTAATGACCACCATTTGCATGATACATACATGCTCCACATACGACACACACACCCTTGTTTTTGCCTTGGTGGTAGTGTATTATTCAACAATAAAATCGTGGTACTATTCCATATGAACATTTAATACTACCGCCGGTCATTAATTAAAGCCAAATGATTTTATTGGTTGCAGAACGACGAAAGTGGATAATTTTGACTTTTAGAGTTTGCAGTTCGATTCCATGTCCACGGTTAATTTATAATGTATGACTTTCAGCACTTTGGTAGCTAATTACTGTTGCTGGAGTTGATGAATGCAATTATACAGTGAAATTGGTTGACCGTTGGTTAGCCCAGTCTATAATTAATTGCTATATTTTGATAATTTATTTAGGTGTTCGTGTAGGTTGCCATTAAATCTAATAGAGGCTTTAAAAATAAACTGTTTTAAAAGGCGTTCAAATTGAGCTATACTTTAATATGTTTGATGATATGAAGCGATGTTGCGAACTAAATAACTGCGGCACAAATTAAAAAAAAATACTATTTAAACATCAAACATATCATCGAACATAACGAACACGAACACTACAGCCAAATTGCCGCACATCTGTTACACAACGCGTTGTGTGGAATTGTGCACGCGTATTAGTGTTCTAATTTGTATCGGTACACATGTTATTCGCACACTAATTCAGTCGTGGCGTGTATACGTACACGAATTGCGGCCGCGCCACAATACATTTGCCCAATTCCACATGGAGAAATATCGCTGCGTGTCTTCACTCGCTCTTTTGCGCGCAAGTTTAAAAACAATGGAGAGGTAATTTGCGTAGGTTTTATCTCATGTTTTTTTGGCCAGCTCAGAATGTTCTTGCTATATATTCTTCATGCTATGGTAAGGGATTCGATCAATCAAAAATTGTTAGCCAAATGCGCCGGAGAAGTGGGTTTATTGTTATGAACATTAGATTTGAGATAACTCCACTGAAAAAATCCATAGGAGTTAAATCAGGACTGCATGGAGGCCAGTTTATGTCGCCTCTCCTTGAGATTAATTTGTCATTTCACGTACTGTCGGCAGAGACGTATTAGATGTGTGTGAGGTTACCCCCGTCCTGCTGGAACCATGTTTTTTTTTGGTTATAGCTAGAGAAGTTTTGCAGTTTTGGCACCAAGAAATTGTCTAATATTTCCACATAACGCTCTGAAAACAAATGTAAACTTTCTTTTGAGACACCCTGTACAAAAAGGAGTTTTGAATTCCATCATTGGGATCATTGCAAATTATTATCCGTGCTGTTCACACACTTCTCTGTCCAAAATTTGATTTTAGATCAGATTACCAGAAAAAACCAGACCTTTCTGATCTACAATAACTGTCTTGAATATATTGAATTATTTTCTAGCCAAAAAAAGGTTCACGTTGGAGGAATTTTCGGTCTATAATTTTTTTCCGGAAAGGCCGATTTTGGAAATTCAAATTCAAAGTGAGCACAATAAATAGGCAATGATGTGCAAATATAAGAGTAGAACGGCTGGTTCAGTGAGCAGAGTGCCCGACTCTTGCTCTCGAGGTAGAGGGTTCAAATATCCGCTCCCTCTGTTTTTTTACTTTAAGTTACTTTGTGTGAATAATAGCGATAAAAAATTATTAAATGATATTTCTTTTGATTTTTTTTTCATTTCTATTTAATTAATTATTTTCCATAATTTCTTGAAAAAAAGTTATTTCTCCGAACAAAACGACGATACATTTAGCAAGATTTTTTTATACAAGACATATTTTTTGTGATTAATAATGTTATGGGAACCGTAACGTCTCAAGTAAGAGAAACTGAACTGGATGGCTCAAAAAAAATCGCCACGGAAAATGTTTTCTAAATTTTAGATAAAAAAATTCCTAAATAAGAAGAAAAGGTTTCCGCCTGAAAATTATGGTTAATTCCCACGGCGCGTGATTTCACGAGCTGCACTATTTCTCAACGATGTGTACTGGTGACCTTGCGTCCTCATTTTAAGTAACTGGCTTGCGACGGATAGGGCACGTTGACTCAGAAGAAATCGAGCTTCAATTTTCGTACGGCCTGTTGGTGCGAGCTGGCACTGCGCAGAGTCGTGGGAAGCCAATATTTGACAGTTTTTGTAACCTTTTTTCCTTTTGGAACATTAAAAAAAATGTCTGGCCCAACCGACAGTCATTTAGAATGATATTTTACAAGTAAGAGTAGATTAAAACTTGCTAGAGAAGCATTTCAACAAATTTATAATCCAACTTCGGCATCCACCTATCAAAAAATAGACCTACACAATGTGCTCCCTTTTTGCACGAACACCATCAGGCCAGCTCCCACTTTTACAGTCGATTTATGATTACTACTTATGCTTACAACTTCATTGAATACATAAAATGCGTGGCACAGAGCACGTTTTAGTGCTTATCCTTTCAATTGCCTCCATTTTCAAGCATAAAAATCTATTCAAACAATACTTAGTCTTAGCCGTATACATACAACAACTCAACTCTCTTCAAATACATCTGTTGCCGAAAGGATCTTCTTAGCCTTTTATCTTTTTACTTCGTATTTTCGTAACGTTTGTTCGACATTGAACCACGTCACATGGTACGATTCCCAAGAGAAAATTTTAAGCTATCCTTTCTACTTTTCGACTATCATACTTCACCCTCTTTAAACATACTGTTTTAAAGAAGGGATGAAATGCAAAAAAAATCACAATTGTAGAGCATATTTTCCGCGGAATTATGAACAATGGTAGAGGCTATTGAGTTTTGTGGATCGTTTCCAATATCGAGTAGGATCCTTCAAATATTTTTTTCCCGAGAATTTTTCGGATTTAATATTATTTTCTTTAAAGAATCATTTCAGTGTTTTATTGTGGATATTTTTTATGTTATTTGTTTGAAAATAATTGTTTTCATAATTCATACCAGAACGCAAAAGAGGATAGAATTGAAAGGATTTACAATTCCCTCCGAACAATAATTGAGAATCAAATCAATGAGTACCAATTATAGCTCCACTGATAAATAGAAGAATGAAGGCTATAAACCTTCCCTTTCCATTTGTTTAAAACGACCGAAAGGATAATCGTTTCAAAAGTTATTCGCCGTTAAATTAACAAAAGAGCATATTCAGATTAAGCTGACTAACCACCACAAACGGAAAGTTTTCACGATATCGCGTGATTCTAGGTGTTTGTGATAGTGTTCATTCGTGCCAGATTACGGCAAGGATAATTCCACGGGCTCTAAAAGTTGTAGGCATGAAAAGCAGAGATGAGTTTTCAATGGGTTTTTAATGAGAGAATTAAGTGATTATATCAGCGTTTTGTGGGTATTCTTGGTGTTAACAAAAATTATGATTTATATTTGTTGAGTTTTCGAATAGTAGTTTTGTGTGTCCTTTGGTAATAGTCAGAATTTGATATTTTTATTACTGATTTTCTTGACCTAAAACGACGTTCAACTTGCCCCGAAACCACTTTTAATTAATGATATTCTATACAAGCGAAACCAAAACCATTTAGGGGTGTGACATGGGGACGAAATGACTGCAACTATACAAGCTTCTTTCGTAATTAATAAACTTACATCTTCAGGGGAAAAAATTCATTAACAAGGAAAATATTTTAACACAGGTCAGTGAGGGCGGAAGGGGGTGGTATTTCCGAAAGACATTTAATCGTTTGGTTTCTTTGCTTCCACTTTTATGCTATTTTTGGTTTCATTCAAGAGGACAGGGCGATGTATGTTAGGTTTATACTAAATTCTGAGCAATTTAAATTTTCTACAAATTTTTTAAGTTGTAAGTAAAAAAAGGATCATTTTAGCGTTTTTTTACCACAGAATTTATTTTAATAGATGATTGAGTAATTCGTTTTCCCACGGCTCTGAAATACCGTTATATTTAGTGGGTCTGTTGTTTTCCCAAAAAATTATCTAAAGTAAATGTTCTCAAAATAGGTTAGGCATGAACGACTATACCCAATCTTCACTTACAAGGAGAGATCACGGTCTCGACCTCTCAGATTTGGATGAAATTTGGCACATAAGTAGAATACGTCAAGGATATTGGATTTATTAGACCGCAACTCATTGTTGAACGTTTGGATTATTTAAAACTGTTGTAATCGAATCAAAACGATAGTTGACGATATGATCATCCGTTGTTCCTAGAATCATCCAAATCTGAGAGGTCGAGATCGTGGCCTCTCCTTGTTATCTCGATGTAACACTATTTTCTCAATTGACCACAAATCCTATAAAAATCGAAAATCCACCATTCAAATCATCACAGATTATCCTTTCGAATATATCCCAAACAATAGCCACAAAATTCATAAAACATTAGTCCAACCCAAAAAGAAATATCCTTTTCAAATCCATTTCAACTCAAGTTGATCCCTAACTGAAAATTTCAACACATCGCCCCACATCTGTATTTTTATCTCCATTATCCTTTCGAGCAAAATCTCTCTCTTTCGATTTTCAACGAGTTTCACAAGATTATCAACTCGTCCTTTCCTATCATTTATCTTTATCACAAACATTTATGGATGTTCCTCGACGAAAGATAGAGACTTTTCATGAAAAGCTCTTCACTTGATTGATTCTTCCACTTGTATATGGCGTATGCGGCGTTCCTTTTTTCCCAAGCTAATGTTTATCCAAGAAATATTTTCATTAGCTGATGGAAAAGCAAGAAATTTTCTTTCGTTTTTGTTGTTGTTGTTCTTATTGAAAATAACTCTTTCGAAAAAAGGATATGTGACTGCTATCCGTACATGCATGAAAATCCTCACCTTCTTGCGAACGAAGATTTTTTTCCACATCCTTCCGGATAGCATCGCAAAAGAAACGTAGAAACGAGTAGAGTATGAAGTCGGCCGTGTAATAGAGTTGAGTTCCCATACAAACCGTTGATATCCTTGTCACGCTACGTTAGCTTAACACAACTGGTTCATTATTATTGCTGAGATGCGGTTCGACAGTCATATATTCAACGGAACAGGATATCTTAGCGTCTGTACTATTTGCGTTCTTTTAATTGTTATCCTTTCCACGACACACCAGTGCATTCATACAAAGGATAATATCACGAGAAGATAGAACAATAGGATGTCCAGAATTTTTTCAACAGAAAATTTCGTTTAAAACTTCATGGAAATGACCGAATGTTTTTGTCCTAATTTCTTTCCTTTTGTTTCAAGATGAATATTCGTCTCCTTGGAGTGAAACGGACCGAACCGACAGAATATGGAAAAAAAGTAGTTGTGCATTCTCTCTTATTTTTCCACCTTAATTAGACGAAAAGTCTCCCGAAAGGATGTTAAGTGGATTCAGAGCATACCGACACACTTGACTGCATCTGAAGATTGCTTTCTTACGACCAAGTGCATATATGTATGTATGTATGTTGATGCTTTCCTTCTGCTCCTGGTCCTGTTCTTGCTCCTGGTTAAATGGATCGAGTGCCACGGCAACGTCACCCAAGTACCATGAATACGAACAAGGACATGATGTTATGCTCCACTTAGAAGAGTCACAGCCGACAGTAGTGGTGCTCTAAAAGAAATCCTGGCAGCAAAGTCCTGGAACGAAAGAACTACAATTATACTAAATATATGGTGGCTGACGAGTACACAGCGCGAATAATTACAATCCGTGTTCATGACAAGTACACGCTCGACTATATTGTTATTAAAATGCTCTCCAGCCGGTGTCCTTATTCCCCCCGGTTGACGCTCGTTGCGAAATTGTGTGTATTGTATAGTTTCCTCGTTGATGGAAAATCAGAGCAGCATGAACTGAAGCAGGAGCAAGAATACCTTTTATCCGGCGAAAGATTGCCTGCTTTTTGGGGAACTATGTAGTCTTAATTAATGTCAGGCACATATCATCCAAGCACATTCGAGGGCATATAATTACCAACGCGTGGCTATCAAGGTAAAATGACAATTATTTTCGGGAACGAAAAAGGACTCGAGAGAAAAGTGTTTTGAAAAGAACTGGTCGTCACACCAGAAAACACTTAACCCAAAAAGTTATGAAAATGAGATGTTTTTAGGTCAAACAACACCGCAATAAGTAGGAGTTGCTGAGAAATCATAGAGTGATGGAACAAGGACAATAGATTTAAATACTAATTAGTCATTCTAACGTTCACGAGGACCTCAGATGTTATTTCAATTGATTAAACAGTACAATAAACTCCCACGCCGGATGACGGGAAGTACATTTAGAAAGTTGCAAAATATGGTTGAATTTGCATGAAATTTAGAGATGATAGTGCCATTTTTCTCAGATCTAAAAACACCGAGTCTAAACTCTAAATAATTGTTACTCCATACTAATCTAAATTAACAATAATTTTCGTAGTATGAAAATTTCATGAAATCAAAATTATTCGCTCAACTAAAGTTCAACTATGAATTTTTGCATATTAATTTTCCTTTTGATTATTCTAAAAATAATCTCTAAATTTTTTTCAAACTGAATTCGTATGGCCCTTAACCGTTCCTAAATACAAACTCGTATAATTTTTTCTCGAAGAAAATAATAATTTTAAATAACAACCAAAAAATTTTTAAACCATTTTTGCACTTTTATATCCGAAAATTTTTAAGAAAATTTTTTCCTGAAATTTTCTCTACAGTACTAAATTTTTCTGCTTTTGTTGCGATAATTGTTTCAATGTGATAAAACATATTGAAATTTTATTTCATTTGCTTTGATTGTTATTAAAAAAATTGATTTTATTGTCGTTGAAGAATTGATTTTTATTGTTGAAGAGTTTTCACTGAAATTTATTTGGTCGAATTAAGTTTTCTTCTTCTTTGGTGTTGCAAAAAATATCACTTTTAATATTTTAAATTTGATTATTTAAGCAAGTTTTTACAGTAAAAAAAATTTTATGAATAAAAAATGATTTGCTATGAATGCTAACTAACTAATGATAAATTCAAAGAAATAAAATTTGCCGTAAAGAAAAAAAATTCTAGAAACTTTCCACAGTATTTTCGGCAGTATTTTTAACGTTAAAACAAAAAAAAATTATTGAGTAAAAATATAAATGATTTTCATCAATAGATAAATAAATATAAAAATAAATAAATATAAAAATAAATAAATATAAAAATCTTTCATAAAAATTAGCAAAGTATGAAAATTACGTAAAATACAATAAAAACCACTTGAAAAATAATCAACATAAGTCAAAAATAAAATATTAAAAAAATTCAATGAAACCATAATTTCCAAAAATTATTTTGAATAACGAAATTAAATGAAAATATCATAAATCATGTAAAAAAATCATTCGTTATAAATCAATACAGTAAAAGATTTATTTAAAATACAATACAAAATTAGTAAAAAAAAATACAAAAACTATACATGAAATCCTAAAAATTTAATGAAATCTAAATCAATGAAATCTAAATCAACAAAATCTATAATTAAATAAATAAAAAAATATATAAAATTTTTTAGAAAAGGAAACAAAACAACAACAAAAATATCATTAATAATGAATAAAAAAATATCCATAATACAATAAGTGAATAAATGTAAAAATATTTAATATAAAATATGAATAAAATTCTAAAAATAAATAAAATTTAAGAAGTACGCAAAGTACAAAATATAAATAAAATACAGGAATCTACAAAAGAAGTAAAGTAGAAGAAAAATAATAACATCCAAAATGTAACTCAATTCTGTTTCCAGATACATTTGAAATTATTTTGAAGTTTTTTTCCGTGTATGGATAAACACTTTTTGTGGATGTAATTTAATTTTCAGGGCAAACATCATAATTTAAGCAGTTTTTTTCGTGTGAAAGGGACAATTTCTTGTATGATACAAGAGTTTTTCTTAAGATTTTTTTTTGGTTTAATTTGGTTTTGAGCTGTGTCAAAAACTACTTTTAAAATATTAATTTTGAATATTCGAAAGGCGTCTTTAGAATTTCAGTGTATTCAATTTGATGTTTTGTGGAATATCCTTGTCCAGAAAAAAATAATTTTATCCAAAATACAAGCGAAAATTTTATGTTAGATTATTTCTCATGAATATATAAAGGCGATAAATAATTTGAAGTATGTTTTATTCGTTTGTTTTTTATCTGCAAAATTGTTAGTGAACGTTTTTTATGGCATTCCAATTGGATTTTATATGGTGAAAAAAAATTATCGTATTTTTATCCTAAGGAAGAAGAGAAGGAAGAGTTAAATTCACCTGCGAAAATACATGAATCAAAATATTCTTTTATATTCTTTTCAACGCTCAATCAATACCCATGCGACGTGATGGGAAAAATGATCTGAAATATCCGAAGATTATTCTCGATATGTATTTTTCTATTCACTTGATTCCAGTATTCAATGAAGCAAAACCTTGCGTCCGCTGGCCCGAAAATAATCACTCAATTTTCTGAATATTCTTGATTGCTTTCAACCAAAAAAAAAAAAAAGAATCGATCAGGATCTTCAAGACTATTCATGGTCCAACGAAAAATCAATAGATTCACACAACCATCTAAAATTGGTATCGTTACGGTCATTTACTCTGTTCTATTTTCTCGGAAGCGAAGTTGCTTTTATCAATCATTAACACTCAATGAGTTGCAAAAAACAAAATCAGCCATGTTCCAGTTATCCTTCTTCCTCGCGCCAACTAATGGACAAATGAGTACAACAAACTAACGCGAAAATAATCCAACATTGCCGAGTGTTTCACATGCTTTAAGCGCTTAAGCTTAGTTGATCCGAGGCTTGCCTAGTGGCATCATTACTTCTACATGAACGTCATCATCATCATCAACGCCATCAACGTCGTCACGCCACCCCATCCCATTCTTATTCCCGCCTCGCCCCGCCCCTTCAGACATTTATCCTTAATACTATAAGCTTTAATAAAACCGTTGATAAACCCGCACGTAAACACTTTCGTGAATGCCTTTCACTCGAAAGCCTCGCCACGCTACCTGTATTTCCGTGGTACGAACAAATTTTAGACTATACTCCGCGGAAGCCATCACCAACACCGGCTTCACCATTTCTCCATTTCAACATTCGATGAGACGAAGAAGAACGCACCTTTACTCCTTCTGCTGCTGCCATTACTTGCCTCCATTCATTCGTTGCACGCCTTTGTCAGACCGGCCGACCACCCGCCGAGTAGTTTCTCAGAATATAATAACAGCCCCACGGAAAATCCAGGACATTATACGAGGAGTTAGTCTGTGGCGTTCGCCAAGGAGGCTATGTTTGAAAAACGTCTGAAAATGATGTGTTCGTTCCATTTGAAATTTACTTGGAAATTATAGACTGCAGCGTCGATTCATTTCACAACCAGGAATAGGGAATACGAACAGGAGCCAGTATAGCAGCAGGATCATAGCATAATGGCGGCATCAAAACGGCGGCAGTTGTGGCAGCATGCAAATCCAAATTGGATAAAATGTCTGTCTATATATGTATATCCAGGCATTGTGTGGTATTTCAGGGTAGCAAGGATGCAACCACCCTCGCCTGCTGGACGAGTCGATATGGAATCGGGGTGGTTATGAAATTATGTGCATGAAATAATTTGATAACTGCTGTCAGTGTTTAGATAGTTTGATTGCAACCGACCAAGGACTAAGGACGAAAACAGTTGCTTGATGCATGCTAGTAGATGCATAGTGGGTAATTTATTGAATGGGGGGAGTATCTATTTGCTTTTCGTTACATGAAGGATAAATTACAGGAAAGTTGTAGGCACTTAGGGTAATTTAGATTTCGGATAGGATTTAACTGTAGTACAGAGCAACCTACAAAGCTTAGGAGGGGGTGTCCTAGGTAGGTCGAGCTTCGCTTCAAACGTGCCCAATAATATTTGAATTTTTTATTGGCAGTTATATTTCTTAGCCACTATAGTGTCTTCAGTTGACCAAAAGGTACAAGGACAAAGAAAAAGATATGTTTAAAAAAATTCAGAACGTACAGCTTCACTGCGTGTGACACTTAACCCTTAGCATTCGTGTTGAATATGCTCCGATTTGTTTCAAACTTAGCCAACAGGCGTGTGAGTTTTTTTTGTAAAATAAATTTTTTGTTTTGTTATATGAAACACCGATTATCACTTAATCATTTTCAATTCAGCGAAATAACTACGATGCTAAAAATATGGCCGACATAATCCGATCAAATGTAAATATAATAACAATAGAATAAATATTTAAACTAAAAAAAACATTCATGCATACATAATATATTTGTCTATTCACATAAACTATAATTTAAATTTAAAAAAATATCTAAATTGCAAATAATAAACAAAATTTGCGATAATATGCTCGAAAAAATTTCATTTCGCTTAAGAGCGAAAATCACATTAGGCGGCCAATTTTTATGCTTTTTCGTGTTTTTTTTTTGAAAGGGAAGAAATGATTAGAACTTATTGAAATTTAGAGGCAATTTTATTCATATTTTGAACTACATCTCAAATTTTTTTCAAGTGGTTATCATCAAAATTCGCAAAGTTAGAAACTGTTCTTCATATGGAGGTCCGTCGTCCGAGTCTCTCATTGCCGTGCGTGCCGGAGTCCACAATTTTAATGTGAAAGCAATCGAAACAAAATTTTAATATTGTCTATATATATAATTCCTAGATGAATTAGATTTTTAGTGAAAATTTGGAAAATGAAAAATTTGTGGTGCGTTTGAAAACAAAAAATTGGAAACATTTTGGCGGTTGGAAATATGAGTATAAAATTAAAAATATTTTTTTAACGCAGCTGTTGAAAATATAAAATGATATTTATTCAACACAAAAAAAATTTTCAACAACAAAAATCTGAGTTTTAAAATTTTGGAAAAAAATAACGCGGCATTGAATCGAAAAATCTAGCTGTGTGCTACCTATGTTATCTTTTTACACCAGTAAAAAAAATATTTCCAATTTTTCTACGATGCTTGACTGACAAAAAAAATCCACTGTTGAAAAGGATGCAATCCTAATTTATATATCCACCGAATTTTAGAACATTTTTTATTCATTTGTTTTCAAAATTAAAATTATTTTATGTATTTAACGGATTCGTTGAAATTCTACTTTATTTTTTTATCCATTTTTCCGAACTGATTAAACTACAAAAAAAATACCTACTTACAAGATGATAAAAATTTATTTGGAGGGGCAGAAGAAATCATCAAACGAAAAACTACCAACTAATACATAAAATCGACCAATTCCGTTTCATGGTTGTTTTTTTAAAGAAATATTTTCTTCAGAACGGTTATTTTTCGATTGATTGCTATACATTTTCAGCGCAAAATCACCTAAAGCTTTAAAAAAAATTGCTACTCTCCTACAAATCTCTGCAAGAAAACTCTTTGGTCTTTAAAACTTATGCGTAACATGATAATTTTCACAGTTGAAAATTCATTCCTTATTCGAAAAAAGTCTCAAAAAAGTCTCAAAAAAGTCAGAAGAGTAATTTTCAATCGAAAAAATGCGTTAAACTGATCAATATAATTTATTCAATAATTTTTTTTAATTTTATTAATACAAACTTGTAAACTGTTTCCCCTTTTAATACTTTTTCACTTGAAAAAACTATTAGTGAACATTTTAAGGTTTCAATGTGTTTTTTTTGGCAAGCATTTTTTTGACACCCTTTATGTAATTTTTGGAAAATTCTATTTTAAGAAGTTTTCCTCATAAAATTTTTCGGTCAAGGTTAAGATTATGGTCCCCACCCCCAAAAGGGGTGAGAGTAGGTGCGATCAAATGAGGGGGGTTCCCCAGGTACTGTGGCATAAAAAGTTCGCGGCGGTCACGGCCCCATGAGAAATTATTGAGGCCCCCCCCACTAAAAAATGATTATTATTATGTCCAGAAATCATATGAAATCGTAAAATTAACACCTTGGAGACACAGTCTTGGTCTCCTCACCCTCCCGGGCGGGAAGGTAAGCGGACCGGAGGCAGGAGAAGGGGGTGCAAAACGTGTCTCCAAAGTTTTACCTCTATTTATATTTCATTTACGGTAAAAATGACATTCATAAATTTGTTTATATTTTTTTTTATTTTTTCAATCATTTTTATTTGTTTTTTATTTGTTTTTTTTTTAATTTAAATTTTAATTTTTTCGACTTCCAAACAAGACAAAGAAACACTTCCCAGATTAATTTTACCCTTCATATGATCTTTGGAAATATGCAAAATAACCATGTTTTAGTGGGGGGAACCCCCATAACTTCTCATGAAGCCGTGATCGCCGCGAACTTTTTATTCCATAGTAGTAGGGAAACCCCCTCTTTCGATTCCACCTACTCTCACCTCTTTTCGGGAGTGGCGGACATAAACTTAATCTTTACCAAATTTTCATATTACATTATCAATTCAAAAAAATTCGATGACAAAATTTTAAATGTGAATTTTTTTCGTCAACAATTTGTTTTTTGATCCATTTCATTTGTTTTTTTGATCCATTTCTAGATTCAAACCTAACCTCACATGCTCAGAATATTCTATTACAAACATTTTTCTTCATAGAAATGTTTACATAACTTTTTTCATTTCCAAAAATTCAATAGTACAAATATTGATAGGAATTTGTTTGGCGACAATTTGTTTTTTTAAACAGTTTTTAACAATGTCAGAAAATTTTGTTTTGAAGAATTTTTTTCCCCATAAAAGCTTTGGCATTGCTTTTTCACTCCTGAAAAAGTGATAGCATAAAAATTTAAATGTGAATTTTTCGGCAACAATTTTGATGATATTTTGTGAACAAAATTTCTATTTTCATTTATTTTTTAAAAGTTTTTAAAAAAAAGTTTCACTAATTTTTTGTTCCATGGACACTTTAGGGTGCATTTTTAGAAGAAAAATTCGCCAAAATGAACGAAATTGATGAAATCGGCAAAATTGAGAAGACATAAATCAAAGAGCTTGCAACTTTCTGTCCATTTTCCCGGAAGCACTTTGTGGCTATTTTTTCTGAGGGGCATTTCAGGAGAAATTCGATCCCAGAACATATTTAATGATAATTTTAGGAGGGTTCTATGAAACATGGCAAAATACATACAAGGCATGTAGCATCAATTCATTTTACTACATTACCCATTCCATTCGTTATGTGCAAGTACCATCAATCAATCAATTATTCATAGTCTTTGTTCTGTGTTTTTCTAAACCCAATTTATTTTTATTCCATCATCTACATTAGTCTATTAACCCTTCATCTACACCTACATACACTTGTCACGAAATGATGGAACGGTTGTAATTAAAACAATTGATTTTGCTGCCAATAACACTTCATCATTTTCCATTTTATTGTATTGTGTGTCGCACACATACACACAATAAAACAGACAACATATATCCAATTATTGTATAACGCTTGACATTCATCTGAAAATGTTATCCTTCAATTTGGACATTTACGATGTATCTATTAAATAAACATTATTTGAATGTGAATCGGAATAAAACACAAGCACTTTGTATTATTACAATAGGTATCACAATATTGTTTTAATCAAATTATATGTTCAATGTTTGCGTCATGGTTTGCTGGGAAATGAGGATATTTTTTATGGAAAGGATACTATTTATTACGTTTGAATATTATTTGCATTTGGTTCTACTTTGAAAAAATATTTGCAGTTTAATCTGCGATCTCGTTAAGCTTTGAATAATGATTTGTAACCGTCAGAGTTTCATGCGAATCGGTCTGCACTTTTTGGTTGTTCTAAGCAAGTTTTTTTTTTAAAAAAAAACTTCAATTTGGTCGGAATTTCTGCTTTCTTTGTAGAATCGAACATTGAAATTAAAAAATTCTCACCAGAATGAGCGCGAATGAATGAGGCCATTTTTACGGGAGACTTTGAAGTCCAATTCTACGTAACGAATAGGGCGTCAAGTTTTCTTGTTTTTCAAGAATTCAAAACCAATTACACTCGGAAGCTTTCTACCCTTAAGCCTAGTCATTATACCCTTAATCAATTAAGTTCTTTTCATCGGACATTCTCGGTTCAGGAGAAGAAGAAAACAATTTTTTGCGTTGAAACTAATTAAGGCCACATTTCGAAATCCCTTCAATTACCCATTGTGATCAAAAGGCTCCATTGCACTACATTTATTCGCCTTCAAACACCACACAGAATAGTGCTACTTTCCCACATAATCAATTTGCTCGACTTTTCTCCCCCATTACGCCTCTTACCCAACATTCGCCCTATTGATTATCACCTAATGGACATACACCATTAGCTTTTACGGTCGATTGAAGTTTTTTTTCTTGGCTGCCAACAACAACAGTAGCACCACTACCACCAAGTTCGGGGTAATTACTGACGCCCGAACTCACACTAATTAACTATTGCGCGATAATTTTAATTTCATAAAGCCAATGGGGGCCACTTACCATCCGCCATCATCCTCTCAACGTTGCGCGTAGTCTACCTTTTTTGAAAGTAGTACACCAATCGAGTTCGTGACAAGCTAAGAAGCACCCAAGAAAATCTGTAACAAGTTTCGTCGAAAAAGCTCGAGGATCTGCCGCACAATTTCCTCATTTCAATAGTAGCAGCGCAAGGACACCTTGCCATGGATGATGATGATGGCCAGGCGACCGACCAACAGACCCAGCTCGGGTGTTTTGATGATTCTTCCACTTGACGACGACGACAGTTTTCCTCGATTCCTTGAGGGTGTCGTGAAGAGTAAAAGTAATGATCAGAAGAAGTAAATTGAAAAGCGATTGCCTCAAGTAATCCTGGAACCGAGGAGGTCCTCAGAAGCGAATATGATGCGTCCTTCCTCTGTGACGTCAACATGGTTCTGTTTTATACGAGAGCCGAAAGTGATACTAAAACGGCTCCTGGTCCATTTATATGGGTGCTTCACGTCTATCTGAACGTTTAGAACATTCACGCGTTATCGGTGGATGTGTGTAGCGTTCTTGAAAGCACCTGTGCTTGAATATTGATTGAATTATTCTATTCGCGTCGTCATCATCATCGAAAATTCATGAAAAACCAAACATTTTACGCGAACCATAGTTGACTCGGACGGGACATTGTCTTCAGTCCTTCCATTTTCTGGAATATTACTTACTATTACTCATTGGTAATTCCAAGTTGAACTGCTCTACTTGCCGCCCCGTTAAGGACTCCAAGTGGTTGCCGTTCTGGGTGACTTGTCGCTCACTGACTTGGTCGGATTCGATGGACACTTCACGAGACACTCTCGAGAAGCTCCTCTTTTCTAATGGACAAATGCATAATTTATCAATGCAAAAAGGAAGAGCCTTCGGCAATAATTGACCGTAAAGTCGATGGGGAATGACTGTATAAATCGATATGGCGATTGACGTCGAGATGGAACGACAATGTCGCACTTTCTTGAACGAGGAAAAACTGATGGTAACATGGACATGGTCGAGAGTTGGGCGACAACAAGTGGACGATACTCTTTCAGGTGTTCGAGTGCAAGACGTGGATGGCTATGAAAGTTGTCCAATATGACGGGTATTTGTTGGTAAGTGTTGTTCGAGTGGAAAGAAAGTAGCATTTGATCGGTGTCTTATTGTAGCAAATGGTGTAATGGTCAAAGCCATAAGTGATAGGTTAGATTGGGCGATAGTGATGTCTGGGTTCGAAGCGAAAGGCGGTAACTACATGATACGTCTGACCTTCCAATATGCATTATTTTTATACTGTAAAATGTATAATGAAAATAGATTTGCAGTCAGTGACTAATAAAATTGTTGCATATTGAAATGGACAGAATAGCCTTCGTCATTTTAGTCTTTACGGTCAGACTTATTTATACTTTTGAAAATAAATTGTTTCGTAGTAAAATTTTTACTTTTTATAGTACAATTTTCACTAGACCTGTCACCAATTATTAATATTTACGACACAGAATTTTTTGGCCATTCTTTTTGCAATTTTTTTATGTAATTTTTGCAATTTTTTTTGCATTTTTTGAAAAATAAATTGAGTTCTTCAAAAAAAATCAGCAACTCTTGAGATATTTCCTAACAAATTTTTTCTAGACGTTTATGGTAATTTTTTCAAGCCTCTAATAAAAAATCTATTGTGTATAGTTTGTAGAATTTTTATAGCATACTTTTTTGTTAGCTTTACAGTCAGACTTTTTCAAACTTTTTATGGAAAGTTTTTTGTAGGTTTTTCATAACGTTTCACAGTAAACTTTTTTAAAGAATTTAAGGGCACAGTTTTGCAGCAACAGTTACAAGATACAAACAATTGCCAGGCATATTTTTGTAAAATATTTTATGATAAATATTATACATAAATAGTATATTTTTTTCCGATTTATTTTGTAAGAATTTATGTTTTCCTTTCTTTGTTATATTTTTTTAAATAAAACAACTGTTTTGTCGATTTTATGCCTAAATTTTATGCAACTTTTTCTAACAACATTTTAAGCAAACTAATTTGTGTGATAACAGTCACAGTACAATGAGCTATCCAAAAGCAAAATTTGTATATTTTCTTTTTTTTCTTCTTTTTCGTTCTTTGAACTTTACGCGAAATAATTTTTACGTCACATAAAAATTGTACAGTTAACCGATGAAACACATGTTTGTAAATTTTTATATTGAATATATTTTTGCAGACTTCTAACGGTAAATATTTTTATAGGTTTTTTATGGTAAATATTTTTGTGGATACGCTCAGCCTTGTTTCGAATTTATAGAAAACCCTTTTGTAGATTTTATGGTCAGACTATTTTAAAAAAATTCATTTAATTTGTATTGTGAATTTTCCTATTAGGTGCCATACGTATATTACATAACGCAATTTTAAGACCATTTTAACTCCCCCCCTCCCCAAGTAACACTTAGTAACATTTTCAAAGACCCCTCCTTTATTAACTCATAATTCTTCCCCCCTTACTGTATTAAATATTATAATCACAATATATTCACAATGAAAATTCTTTTTTTGTTTTCTATTTATTATAAATCATTTTTTTTGGAATAATTAGATTATTTTAACTAATTTTAAATTTTGTTAGATAACAATTTGCGCCTTTCATTTAACACTTAGTAACATTTTCAAATACAATCCCTCCCACTCACTACCGCTTAGAGTGTTATGTAATATATAGATAGCCCCTAAGCTTCATTTAGACCATCTTGAGTTGAAACTTTACATGTCCAATGAATTCCGGCAGGAGTAAAGTAATCTTTGCAATTTATGGGAAAAAAATATTAATGTGGAAAGTTAAGAAAAAATCAACAGCCAAGTTTTCTTTAAAAAGTTTGGAAAATTCGGACCGTAAAGTTATAAAAAATCTACAAAAAAATTTTCTTCAAGGCTTCCAACAATTACCAAAAAATTCTATGAAAAAATTTGCTAGGAAATATCTGAAGAATTCTTTTCTTCGTAGTTTTTTTCACGTCAAACAATTATTTTTTTGGGTCTTGGACACATTTTTATTAGAATTTCGTAGACAAAATCAGAAAAATATTTTTGGACATATTTTATGGGAAATTCACTGTTTTAATTCATCATATTTTTGCGTATTCAAAATAATATTTTTATAGCCAATTTTTTATTGATTTGATAACCAAATTTTATGAAACTTTTTATGACATTTTTATGAAAAACTTTTTTATGAATTTTGAAAACAATTCTGTCGAAAGTTTGCCATAGTATTTTTGGTAGATTTTTACGGTACACATTTTTATAGTGTTTTTACAAAAAACTTTTAAGATTAATTTTTTGGGAAAGTTTTAGTAGTAAATATTTTTAGATACATAGTATTGCCAGCTATGATTTTCGGGGATATTTGATGGCAATTCTTTTCAGAATGATTTTATAGCAAATAAAACTGTTCGAAAACAGCACAATAGAATTTTTTTCCTTGGTAAACATTTAGTTTTCTAAGCATTTCTAAAAGTTTTTCCACATGTTTTTCCCAACTTAATTGTTTCTACGAAATTCTATGCATGATTATGGTGAACAAGTTAGTACATTACTATGCGAGAAGAAATTTGAGAAATATATTTTTAAGTTTATGTCAAATAAATTTTTTTGGTGAAATGGAATCGAAAGTTTTTCAGAAAATTTAACAAAAATATTTTCGAAAATTAAATAATATTTCATACAAAAAATAATGTAAAGGTCCCAACACTTTCGATATTTATAACAAATAGATTTTTTTTCGTACATTACTGTTTTTTGACAGAAACATTATTGTATTTACTTTTGGTAAATTGATTTCCTATAAAATTATAGGAACTTCTAACATACTTACTTAAAATGACTCTTTCAACAGAAAAATTTTCTAAAACTATTTTTTTAGCGAATTTGCGACTAGTTTTTGAGACGGCAATTATTTTATAATGTAAAATTTTCGATGGACTTGTAAAGCTATTACTCAACTTTTTTCCACAATAATAAAAATTTTTTCAGTTCTTTCTAACAGAAAATATTTTTTAATAGATACGGAGAGAAATCCCAATTGTAGTAGGAATCGAATTCTTATTATTGGTTTGGAGGGTAGATATTATCCATTTTCGACAATTCCATATTTCAGAGAATTATTTATTTTTAGTTCTAACAGTTCCAAGAAACACAATTTCTGCGTTTTATTTTTCTCAAAAAATTCATCGTTGACTTTTAAATTGCTTCTGGAAAATTCTGAAAAGCATGAACAAATAAACACCCACGGAATGATAAGTTCGAAGTATTTTTCTATTCAACCAAGTGTGGGTAGACATGAAAACATCATGGTTTTTCATGTTTAATAATACAATCAGAAGTTCAGTATAATGTTGTGAACTTTAGAAAGGACGCAGGAGAAACAAAAATAGATAAAATTGCAAGAAAAAATCGAATGAAATTCTAGAGAAATAGCATGGAATGGATTTTTTAATGATGCGAATATATTGAGTTTATTGCGTTTTATAAAACGAAAATCAAGAATTTCCAGGCAACAGCTTTAGCTCAACTGTTCTGACCTCAATCGATCTGTCTTTTAAGGACCCGAAAATGTCATGCAGCATATTCAATTAATCACTATACAATTTGGTGAGTTGTCATGAAGCACATCCTTATCGTTTGTCCTGAATTTTGACCTTAGATTGGATCCATCTGATATGAATTAATGATGGCTTCCTAGCATGAAATGCCATAAGCTATGCATATATAATAACACAGAAGGAATCTCAATTTGTAGCTACAGCACCGATTATTCAGCCTACATATCCTTGTCTATATAACTATCTCTCAAAAGGTATCATCATTTGCATAAGCATTTCATGTCATGGCACCTTCGTGAAAGCTTTCGGTTTATCTATTTAACACCAACTAGATGATACTTATATCCAAGGACACAAGCCGCCTACTAGTCCCTCAAACTCTTCAACTCTTCCTTGCGTTGTTAGATGGATAGATGAGAATCCGGACTAGGTCTAATGACACCTTAAACATTTAATGTCATTTCTAAACAGACCCATCGCCAGCTATTTACAAATCAAGTCTGTTGACCAATTTATCCCGAAAACGAAGGATGTATGTATGTAGTTGCCATTTGATACTCCAGCTACTTCTTGACTTGTCCGGTAGCTTCCCTTTTATGCAGAGCTCTGAAAGCAGTCACACGACTCCAAATCAATGCTACGTTCATACGAAAAGGATGTGTCTTCCTGATCTCCATGAATATTTGAAGGTTGTCGAGTGGCGTGACTCTTACCTTTGAATGCTTTTACCCGAGCATGTACATCCCCATTATTTGACCTCTCATCCCTCTAGTTCGTTCTGTTTGCAGTTCATGTTTTTTGCTGCTGTTGCTCCTTGTTTGCGGCAGGATCTACCAACGTTACACACGACGCCTCGTTGCTTTCACTACACGCCTGACTACAGGACATAAAATCTATGTGACTTCACGCCATTCTCTTAATAAATATTAAATTTTGTTGATTTTGTTAGTTAGTCCTTTTCCCTTTTCTCTGGCTCATTTTCTCTGTGCTCTGATACAACGGTGGCAAATGTATCTGCTAATAAGACTAAGCTCTGCGAGTGTTAATAAATTTGATAAGACTACAATTACACGACAATAAAGTTCTACTGCCATGCCTTGTTCAGCTGCTTTCCAGTACACCCCATCGGTTGGGATACGCCACATACTCCTCATCTAGTGTGCAAGGACTAAATCTGTAGATATTGCGGTAGTGCTGGGTAGGGGTGATGGCGACAAAGGAATGGATGGACCACAGTTTCTAGCTTCGGTTCTGCCCGAACAGAGAGCAGAATCATGTAACAATAATGATGTGGAAAGACGCTATTAAAAGATAAATATTTATGCTGACTTGCCATTAAAACAGTTGAACTTTCAACTCTTAGTTACACCGTTGGGAAATATTTATGCTGTTGTGTTGTGTGAAATCCGCTGCGAACAAGAGATGGTTGCCGACCATTTCCGTTAATTAAAAAGGTAAATAGATAGATACAGGTGGGTGTGGAGCAGATACGATTTTCGGAAATCGTACGGTGTTGCTTCTGGGGTTAAAGGTGGCCTCTAAATGGCCATCAATATTCAGCTTTATTTTATTTGGTTAGGAATTGTGTCTACGTCACTGTGATTATTTGGTTAGACCTTTTGCCCCATTGGGCGATGATGATTCTAAAGGACCTGGATGGTAAATATTGATGATTTCAATTTAGGATGAAGAGCAATGTCTGCTTCGTCCTCATCAATTGTTAGATAACTTCGAAATTCTCAAGAATATTCATCGAGGAAATGTTTGTGTCAGAAAGTAACCCTTACAAATTATATCAACGACGATTTAAGGGGGCAGTCTGGGTCTTTTGGACCAAATTTCAATATTTTTTTTATATAAATATTTATTTAAATGGTATAAAACATTTTAACATGAACAAGCACTTATTGAACTTTAAGATTTTTCTTCACTTTTATTTACAAAATGGCGGCTATCACGCAGGCACCCAAAAATTGGTTGACATGATATCTCCTCACTGGAGACTCTGAAACAAAAATCCGAATGGAATGTTGAAATATAATTGACTGGCTATCGCCAGTAGCAGAATTAAACATTTTGGATGAAAAAAATGGCGGATTTTTCAATTTTTTGACACTTTTTGCAATTAAATTGTTTAATAAAATCGTTAAAAATTTATAAAAAATTCCGAATCTAGTTGGGGCTGAAACTACACATGTGCTAAATACCCAGTAAAAACTTCAGCCCAATCGGTAATAAAATTTTTTCGAAATCGTGTCAACCAGGTCAAAAAAACGTTGACTCGAGAAAAACGTGTTTAAAGTTTAAGCATCTACTGAGTGCGCTCACACACGCTCTATTGAATCGCTTTATATATATATATATATATATTTCTTAGCTTTGCTGACCAAAATAAAAGTTTTTACACTAATTCTGCATATATGTAGTACCTAAAAATCATATTATTAGAATTTCGATTTTTTTTTAAAAAATTGACCCAGATTGCCCCCTTAAGGATACAATATTTAAGTGTTTATATTTTCAAAAAAAAACATATTTTTTCAAGAAATTGCATGAAATTGTGGCCGACTTCCGTTTTATCGGAAAAAAAATTGTCAGATTTTGTAGAAAAAATGTTGCCGAAAATTTTAAAGGAATTTAGAAAAATTTCAGGGAATTATAACCTGTTTTTTCAATTTTACTGGGAATTTTTCCAATAGTTTTCGGTCATTTTTTGAGCTTAATTTTCAACTAAATTTATTTCGATAACAATATTTATTTCGACAATGAAAGCTATGGGAAACACATGGGTAGTCTGGGTAGTTTACTGTGTAGAGTGTTGGTTTCCAATGCATCGAGTGCATGGTTCGAGACTGCCTGGCGTCAAGTTTTTTTGGCAATGAGATTATGTGCCGGACTATACGTTTACGTAGATGTATGTATGATATCAAAGTAAAAATCACGAACAAGCATGTTGCTTATCATTATACCACCTGGTGTTGTGTTGGTCGAGTAGTAAGACATTACAATACTTCAAGATTCTGGCTCAATTGGGACTATTGTGCTATCATTTATAACAAATAAACAATGACAACTGTGCGAAACGCTTAAAGTTCTAACAACAAAGTAATTTAGAATTATTTTTCACTGCCACAAAGTTAAGGATTTTCACATATCTTCTCCACCCAAAAAAAACTATCTGCATTCAAAGCCTATTTTTGCATATTATTACCATTTTACATCCACTCATACCGTTTTTCCGTACTAAATTGTGCATGAGCTAAAATAAACAATACCAACCATTAACTCCGTGACACTCCCTATCCCCGGGGAAAAACCACTTTTCCGTGTCGGAATTTAGTTTCGCAATCTTTGACATGTGCATACATAACAACAATTTATGACTATCCGTCGTCCTGAACAAAATACCTTTTTCACCGACCAAACAATTGAATAGTTTCGACGATATGAATACATACATTTTTCCGTTGCTACATTTCCCTAGAAATATTTCCACGAAAACGATGCATGTCTTCTGATATCCTTGCCAGACAATCAATATATTTTCACCCAGAAAGCCTTGAATAATGCACACATTTTCCAGAGCTGTAAACTACAAAATACACCTTTTTCCTCGATGTTTTACATCATCATTGGCGTCGTTGAAAGGTACAAAGATCCTTTTTTTGACTTGCCCCCGCCCAATTTGAAATAGTACATGGTTTTGGTGATAGAACTGCTTCTCATATATAACATCAAATTTTCCTCTTCCCAGGGATAGGAACCACTCTTTTTCATCCACCAACTTTTATACATTTCATGCTTCCTTTTTCACGGGAAAGGTGACAAGGACCTGTTTTTAGCCGCGTTCGAAATAAGAATAGGTAGATCTTTTCACGGAAACTCGTATTCAAGTTTTGCAGACTTTAGTTGTTTTTTTTTTTTGGTTTTTGCCGCTTCCATTCAGATTACATTAACGTTGAAATATCTTAAGGACGAAATAGCGATGGGAAATGTAAAACGAAGGTGAAAAGGAAAAGTTTTTATTATAAACACAGGAAAGAATCATTGTTATTCTCAACGCAAGGCTACCGACTTGGATTAATTTAACGTTGCAGGTAATGAGAGTCAATGGAAGCTGATTATTAATAAGTTTTAAGTTGGCTCCTACGTTTGAGAGTTGATTCTGAACAAACAGAAACAGTACAACCCTCCGCTGTATTCTCTGTTGGCACAACTTCTATAAACTTTCTTTACAAATGAAATAGATCCAGTTTTCGTCATTGATAAAAGGAAAACGAGAAAACTTTGCCGGAAGATGGAATAGAGATGCAGTCAGCACACTCGTTTCATACAGGAAGTTCATTACAAAGGGAACACTCTACAATGCTCTTAGCGTCCTTTTGACTGATATTTCGAAAAGCAATAGCCAATCCCTTTCAAGCAGGACCGAGTGCATTGGAAGTTACGTGTTGGTATGTCGAGACGATGTAGACGACGACGTCGCCCGCAGAAATGGAATGCGTTCATATAGGGGCTATGGTGTGTCCTTTTTTCTTTGTGCACATATCGTCATGTGTGCTCGCATCGAAGTGAAGAAGAAAATTCCGAAGTAAAGTTTGATGGATCACAGTCCTAGATTATATGCATACACCAGCCTTAAATGTGTAGCTAAGAGTGTTTGCAATTGATTTTGAACACAAAATGTCCTTAAGGATTCCGTTCGTAGTGGGAGAGACGAATTCAATCACACTTATGGCCAGAAGCTTCAGCAAGCTTATACACGGAGTTGAGTTCGTCCGTTTGTTTGCTATTGGTTTGTATTGGTGGAACTGTGATTTAGACTGACTGGTTCGAATCCTTTATGCAGGATTTAGAGTGTTTGAAACCTTGATTGAAAGTAAGACATTTTTGGTTGTTCCATTAATGGAAGTTGGATTGAAGTTTGAAGCTTTTGTGTATACTCGAAATCTTTGGATGGGAATTATTTTGATAGACTGGCAAAAGTAATCAGAAATTAAAAGACATTCTTAGAAATAAGAACAGAATAAACTACGTTATAAACAATGTAATTCATTATTTTAGTTTGTTTATCGACTGTTTTCATTTTTATTTCTATACTGCAATAGAAAAATGTTCCGATTTTTCTTCTACTATTCTCAAAAGAAAGAAAAATATGATCTAAATATTTGCAACTTTTATGAAATCCACAGATTCAAAAAAATAATTTCACTTACCCCGAAAACAAGCGAACAATTTTGACTTACCTGAAAATGGAAAGAAAATATTTTAATCATGAAATATTCAAAACACATGGAAAAATTAATTTCAAAAAATTTGCGCGCCAAAACGGTTGTCTTAGCATCATTTAATGACAGTTGAGTGACAACTTTGACAAGGGAGCGTACTTTTTAAAAGATGAAAACCCTATTTTCTGACAATATTTGAAGCGGGTTCGGTTGCACCAAATTAAATCTAGGACATTTTAATAGCTATAATAGAATTTCACATTCAAGTGAAACGTTGGCTGTGAATCTTGTGTCTTGTGTATTATGTAGTTATCAAAGGCAAGATGAAATCATTCATTTTCCTAGAAATTGAGAAATCCAGATCTTTGATTGTTTGACTTGTGAAAGCAAACAATTTGAGTGGTTCTTTGCCTATTTGGTCGCTTTGCATCCAAAATAATGCATTCTGACTCAAATTTACCGAAAACACGACAAATAAGCTGATCAGAAAATCAATTTTGTCCGGCAATACTATCAAAAATTGCATGTTAAGTTTTGCACACATTGTAATATCATTGACGTATCAACGAGTTTCTACAAATCGCATCTCTTAAAATATATAAGAAAAGACACTTGTTTTCTTTATTATACGATTTCGTTTCTTTTTTATTATTTGCAAATGTACATTTCGGACATTAGTTGTGACCTTTTTCAGTGTGTTACTGTGTCTGGAAAGAAGACATGGCAGAATCTTTCCTAAATGTACTGGGCTTACATACTAATTAATTATATCCTTCCATTGGTTCGTTACCTTACACATTGTGACCATAAATTTTTATTATTTCTGAGCGTCAAACAAGCAAATTCGACCGCATCGTTCAATCTCGCACACATGACTGTGACAGGATGTCAAACTGGTATGTCATATTCCAAATAAAGTATGGCCGCAATCAACTGTCAAACTTCGATCGTCTATTATGGAAAATTCGACATAAAGATGATTTGAAAAAATATCATCAAATTTCAAGGATATTTTACTTAATAATCGCGGATGGTGGTGAATATTTTGCAGAATGAAAATGAGAAATTTTTATAATCACAAAGAAATATATCTATGAGGTTGTCATTTTATGACTAAAAAAATTGTTTTGAATATCCAATTGCCCTTTGAACTAAATCCATTTTTTAATCAAAATCGATTCTTTTGATCAGATTTTTTTTTATGGCATGAACAATATTTGAATTAAGACAGTTTTCCCTTCAGCGAAATATTTTTTTTTCCAAAATTCAACTTTATATTTGGATTTCTGGTCTAGAACTAATTTTTATGGACCATAGTTTTTTTTTTGAACGATTATTTTCGAATTAAGCATTTTTTCCAATGATGTTAATGATTTTTTTTGGACCAAGAAAATATTTTTGCAGTCAGACTATTCTTTTTGAGTTAAATAATATTTTAGAGCGGCAATCATTTTTCAAGTTCAAGGCAATGAATCAGATGAGTTTTATCACTGGACTAGACCTCAAAGGAAATTTTTGAGTATTTTTTTCTTATCTGTCCTGGTTTTTTATTTTATTTTCGCTGTACAATTTTTCAGAACAATTTATTTATTTCACTTTTCTTCTACCCAGAATTATTCTGTCACACATTTCACTTGTCATGATTAATTTCCATCTTCACCATAACATATGAGATGTTTTCCTGTCGCCATCATTGTCTTCTTGCCATCCTAACATATCCGTGCAACATCTTTTCCGTAAACATCACATACATAGTTGAGCTTCCTTCCAACCAGGACAATCTGTTTGTTCTGTTCAGCACTGGTTTTTTTTTTATATGCATGCAACATCAACATCATATTTCAACGAGAAAATTTCCATTAAGCTAAATATATTTTCACAACGTCAGCATTTCATTTCCTGTGAATATCATGTCAACCTTTAACACCTTCCTTGCTAGCTTCTATAACGACATTATGTCCTTATCACTGTTGAAAACGTATGAGTCTGTGTGTGTGTGTTTGTGGGTACTCTTGTTGCCATAAATGCAACAATGACATCGCGCACACATAATCCATTCATGTCTTCGTCCTTTTCCACGACATTCTTAACGTCCGAGATTGTAAACACCAATTTTTTTGTCCTTGCTAGCCCACATCGTTGCACTGCACGGTGTTGAAATCCATTTTTCTTGCATAGTTTTATCCACTCGAAAGTTTTTTCTACTTGATTCAGACCTCCCACTCCTAAGCTCATCACAAGGATACAAATGTATTTTTTAGAGTTTATTTTTAAAACGTGAGCTCCAGGAGGAAGATTACCACTATTATGTCCTTTCTCTTCCTTACATCCCACCCTGCAAACTGACAATATAGCTTCTCCTTTCCATGGATAATGATTTTTGGGTTAATGTATCTTTCGCTTATGAGCTTAAGATAACTGAACAAGTATGTATATCCTTTTTGCCTGGGCACCACTCTTTCGGGTGACCCCACTGTTGAGTGAACGTGCCAAGAAGGATATTTCGACATGAATATGATGATAATGTGGAGGGAACGCCATTAGTGGGTCGATGATATTCAGGACAAACTATTTTAAAATTCTAAAGCAAATATTTGTAATACAAATGGTTTACAAAAGTTTGTATTGAAGGATATTATTTTCGAGAAATGTGTTTTTTCTCTCTGTGTGGTTTGTAGAAATTACCATACAGGATCTAATGAGGATCCATTAAATATTAATGGAATGTATGCAAAGGCATTTGAGAGAAGCTCATGGAGAGAAAGTTTAGGTAAATTGTTTGGAGTTTGTCGTTTAATATTTCAAAAGGAACTTTTATTAGTAGGAATTGCAATTTTATTTGGTAAGGGAAGAATGCGGGTTTGGTTCAGTTGAATCTTATATAGTTGAATATTGATTTCTGTTTATTGTTTTCTTCTTTCAATTCAACCCTGGATAAGATTAGCAACTATGCAATGATTCACTTGAAACTTAGCAAGAATATTGTTAAGTAGTACGATATAGATTCTAGGCTAGATTCTTGACTCGTAGATGTACAAAATTACTGTTTTAATGTAGACAAATTTGCCTTAACCCTTATTAAAATTTTGGCATCACCTAAACTTTTTTTAGTACGATTTTTTTTTAAAAATTCTGAACCAGATATATTCAATCTGAGCTAGTTTTTATTTGATGCAAGTCAACCAAATAAAAAAACCGTTATCAACGCAAAGACTGGATTCTAGAAACGAAGGACTATCCGATCATCTGGTAAGAGTTTCGCTTCAAGCACAGCAATTTAAACTTATGGAACTATTAAACAATTACGTCCTTGGTACCTACTATATGCCATAATTACTGAGCAACATAGCATTAATGGGCGTCACTCTGGTTTATTGCTTTTTGCCGAGTTGGCGTTTTTTCTCAAAAACGGGGTGGTGTTGCGGTCTAATATTTTAAAGATCGAATATTCTTGACATCTTCTACTTATGCACAAAATTTTATCCAATCTGAGAGGACGATGCCGTGCCTTCTGCTTGTAAGTAACCTAATGGTTAGAGCGTGCGCTTTCTATGCATTGGGTACCAGGTTCGAGGCTATTTGGCGACAAGCAGACTTCAGAAATGGAATTTCATGCAAGACTATCACTCAGCTGAAATGATAATAGTTGCAGAGCTAGAACCATTTTTTCACACTTTTTCGACGATTTATCGGGCCATAATCATTTTTTCAGACAAGATCTGTTTATTATCCAAACAATTGGAACAAAAAAATATTTAGTTAAAATTAATGTGTGGATTTTTCTTCTTCTTTTTTTTTGGACATTTTGAAATAATATCTGAACTACAATCATTTTTCAGCGATTTGAAGTTTGTCTGGACTGAAATTGTTTGGAATAAAATTAATTTCTTAGATAAATTTCAAAACAAACTTTAAACATTTGGAAAATAATTTCTGCATTAAAATTATTGTACTTCGTACTTTCGGAAATAAAATTTTTTTTTAGACTTTTTCGTCCAGCTGATAATCGAAATTTTCCCAATTTTTTTTTTAAAAATAATTGTAGATTAAATTTTTTTTTACTACTGTTCGATTTTTTCGAGAGTATAAAATTTTTTTCCAAACGAAATTTAATCCTGAAATACTAAGTTTTCTACTTTTTGACCTCAATTTTGGTACAATGTCGGTTTTTGGTAGACCATGACCGAATTTTTATGATTATTTTTTAATACCAATTTCTGAGCTAGTTAAATATTTGTGAGCCTCAATGATTTTTCGGTCTTGACTAGGATTTTGGATCGGTCAAAATTTGTTGCCCATAAGTTATTTTTGTAGAAGGCAGACAGACATTTTCTCTGCTAAATATTTTATTCTGATTAGATTTATTGGCAAAGACCAATCAATCTACAAATTTTAACAAAAATATGTGCAAAAAACGGAAATCATGATCACAAAGAGAAGTTTATTGGTTTCAATTTTATGTGGCAAAGCGAAGATTTAGATGGATAACACATTCAAATTCTTCATTTTAAAGACAATACTTCTATAGCTGCTTTCTATATTAGTGTTTTTTAAGAAAAGGACGTATCAATGCTGGACGATTTGTGGTTTGATGTAAGACAGATGTGTTCTATAAATATGAAGACGAAAGTATACCGTGTTTTACTGGGTTTTTTCTCCGTTGAAGTAGAGATATTAGACAGGATGGGAGGAAATAATTGGCTGTTAAGACTATCTTTGTGGACCCAAGCAACGCTTGCTCGAGATCGGCTAAAAGTCGAGCGGTCATCTCCTCCTCATGCCCACAGGATATTAAACCACAACATTGGTGACGTGCGTGAAATACTATATTCCTACATATCAACAAGAGATTTGGCAACTCTTCCTGACATTGCCTAATTTCTACGAAGTCTACAGGAGGCCAAGGCTCGATTTGGATTTGTTGGCAAGTGATGATGATGATGATGATGACACGGACTAAAAAGTACTCTTCAGCAACTCAGTCTCTGCGATTAGTTCATATGCATGCAGAGATTTCACTCTTTTATCCAGAAACGATTCCAAGCAGAAAGTTCGACTACAAGTTCTTGGAACTTCTCAAAAGTCCTTAGCAGCTTTTCAATCAAATCAGTCAAATTCGCAACGAGAAGACTTCCACCGCTAAATTAGTTGGTATATTACTACTTTTGCCCTATGCAAACTTACATCATACTTCATCAGCCAACACATTTACGCAGAGTTCAAGTACCACTTATAACTCTTTGCCAGCAGAACCAACTATATTCCCTTTTATCGCACTTAGTTGCATCGTAAAGCCAACTTACTTTGAAACGCAACCATCTCCTTTGATGTCAATAGCGCGGCTTGCCTCTCGCCTCAATGGCATCAAATCGTGCTCCTCGGCAAACCGTCTACCAATCTACTACTCTGCAAACTAATCCTCTTTCACATGCTGAAAATTCATGTCAAGACTTCACTAACTTGCATAAGACTCACAATAGTTCAGTTTTCGTAGTAGAGACGCAAATTAAAAACTTTCATAGCTTCCTGGCTGGCGAACAAGATAACTGTTATATAAGAAGATATATGAGAGCTACATACATCCTTCGTTAGACTCTCACTTTTCGAATTTTGCTTCGCTCCTCTTCAGTAGACGTTTTCGTATCCTTTTTGCCGCGCACTCCGCCAGAAATTATCTTCGCACAAACACAATTGCCGTTCAAGTTGTTCCAGTTGTTTCAGCAAATATAAAATGAATATGTATTTCGAAATAACAGACAATCCTTGAAAAGCTTTTATGTTGCTTTCTTGTCGGGATCTACCATGCCGAGAAAAAGATATATATAGCAGTAACACTAAAAGCGGAAGACTATAGAACCAAGAATATGTAAATAACTGGCGATAAGGAAGCATTGGGAAGCCAGAGGGTGGCGTGGGGTTGGCACAATCAGCGGGATCATGTTTGCCATAAAAACGTCCTTATTTTTTTTGGCAAACACTAGCAAATGTTAGGCTCCCGCGCTCCGCCGCGTTACCATTTCTAGCCATAATGCATGTCGGTGGCTTTTGCTATAAAAAATCTCCAAGCATAAATACGACACTGTATATCCTGGGTAAGGACAAATGGATACAAAGATACGGACAAGGGCAGGACGACTGAATGGACGACACCCACCACACGATGATAATAGTAGAGTCAGCGGTGGCCAAGATAGCAAGAATCTTCCCAAAGCGAAACTGTAAAGCAGTTTGATAGCGTAACAAGTGTAGAAATTTATCGCCAGATTTACTCGAGAAGTGGAGTTGTTGTTGTTGCTGCTGCCAAATCCTCTTTGCTTTCCTTTACGGCTCAACTTCCCTCGTCGAATTTCTTCGGGAATTTATGCTACCAATATACATTATGACTTTGCACTTTGCCAGCAAAACAGAGATATTTGCTAGTTGTCCTGCCCGAAGCGAAGCTATTATTATTCGCATTTTCACTTCCTCAAAATGTGTATCCTCTGCCTGAAATCCGTTGACCGCAATTTGCGTAGAGGAGGCAACAACCGGTCGTGGAGTGGCATCCAAACAGCCAGACTCCTCGTTATTAAACCACCATCGGAATGGAATGTCCTTTTTGCGTTTCGACTCGATGATGACTCGACATTTTTCCGCATGCATAACAATCATAATATCCTATCAAAATTTTGACTGAGCGGTGGGGAGGGGGGAAGAATAATGGTCACGGTTGTGGGTTGAAATGTAAAAACATAAAGTCAAGTCAAACATGTCCTTCGCTCGAAGGACGACGACGACGACGACACAATGAGGGGGTGACAACTGAATGAATGGCAAACGAAACGAAGAAGATGTTTCCGAAATGTTATTAAGCTTCAATTCAAATATAAAAAAAAGAACACTGTGGGCGAGGTTTTGATTTCATCAATATTTCTTTTTTGTCCTTCCAGGTAAGACACAACAAGCGTGGTGGATGGGTGACACACAAGTCAAGGCTAGGTCACAACTTGCCGGGTATTGAGTTGAGTTATTTCCGTGTGAAGAGGACGAAAATGGGATTTCAGATTGGTATGTTTTCGGTTGATGGTATTTCGCTATACTTCTTAATAAATTGTAATCGAGGTTTCGAGGGAACATATTACTGTTGCAAATGTGTACATTTTTCACACAAGACAATGAAAATATGAGCTGGAAATATCTTTGGGAAATCGTCAATTTGTTCTTGAGAAGGATATCTCGTATCCGGCGGTGAAGCATGAGGATAATAAATCGAACAAATTTGAGTCTTTCACTGCGTGCTCAGAGCTATGCAGAAAATCCCCTTAATCTATGCAGAAACAAATTTTGATTATGAAAAACCCATCTCAATAATATTAAAATTTTGGTAGCAAAGGATATTTTTTGAGCTTGAGCTATTCAAAACAGTACTGCAAAATATCATATCAAATAAAAAGTGTATAAATGTCTTTGGACTACAAAAGACCCATTTTATTTCGAATATTCAGTGACGACGATACATTCAAAATCTAAGCTTGCGTCCAGGACACATCCGTCCAAAATTCGTTTCAAAAACTCGATAGGAATTCAACATTCAAGCCAAGACAAAAGAACAAAAAGCCCGTGAAAAAATATTCACCAGGAAAGGCTTGCTTACATCCAACTGTTTTTGAAATGCTTTCTCTTAAAAAAACTTTAATGCCAAAAATTATATTCTGCAACAAAATTCAGACCTCAAAAAGTTGTTTAATCGAGGTAGAAATTGGATATGCCAAACAAATGGCATGCTGCAAAATTCCTTTTCTGTAAACTTGTTGCTTGAGCCAGTAGAAATAAAAAAAAATACAACATGGATCAGTAAAATGAATAAAGCTTGAGCCATTCCAAAAGATTGTTGGATCTATAAAACTTTTTTCTTAATCAGGGAAAAAAATTTTTGTCTTTAAAACGGGCAAAAATTTTGTGGTTCAAGGTGTATTTCTTTTAATTGCGTGATGTAAATTCACTGCACAATTTTGAAAATAAGTAAGGATACATAAAAAAACCTAATTAAAAAAATTTTGACCCATTAAAAATGTTTGTTCCTGAAAATACCTTAAATTGAATCAACAACATATTCCATTATCCTGAGAAACAGTTGCTTGCACCCAGTACCAGATTCCAGAATTTGAGATCTGGGTCTAAATTTCTATAAATTCCCCTATTTCTTCGGTAACTAAATGTGTAATAAATTTCTATTTATTTGAAGTATCGTCAACTTTCAGTCCAGGGATCAGGCAGTGATCGTTAAAAATCGTGCAGTTGAAATATTTGGACTACAAACACTAGAGGAACGGTAACCGTAACTGCTTGAATGGTTCAGTTTGGCGGGCTATTTTTTTCCTAGCACTTATCCTTGCTTATTACCAAAATATTTTTATTGCCATAAAACTGTCTGATTACCAAAAAATACTGATTTAAAAAAACAAAATCAATCCTTATCATAGCTCTAGGATGCACATTATACATTACTCGAATCTATTTTTCCCGTGCAAACTGATTTTATTATGGTGGCAAAAAAGCGAAATTACATTTTTCTATTCGAAATCCGATAAACCGACACAAAACAGACACAAAAGACGCACTAATAAATGAAAAAAAAACGATACACTGACAAAAAAACAAACAGACAAGACGCATTAAAAAATTGCAGCTATGCATTGGTCGAACATTCTTTCTAGATCACATGATTTCTGGCTAAATCGCTCGGTGCATCCTTACATACTATAAAACGCGTGCGATACCGCATAAAATGCGCGGTTAAGCACTCCATTTGATATCTAAATTTTAACGCGCTGTCATCAACTTTACTGCTCTTTTCTTCTCTGCAGCAGTCGCTTATAACGCTGATTACTGCCATCGCAAATTGGGACAATACATAAAATTAGTGCTTCAACTTATAAAAACCAAGCTTAGAAAAATTATTTCTTAGACAATTTTAACAAACTTATGGTCTTAAAAATAATACTTTCTGCGAGTAAAAAAAAATTCATGACTGATGTGAGATTGCCTGCGTATAGAGCGTGGATAATTTTGTAATTCGAAATATGATGAGAATTAATATTGTTTGGACTCGAAAAGCAATCGTTTTTTTATTGCTAGTTCCACGAAAAATTATATAAAATTAAGAAAAAATCAAATTCTGGCGTAAAACATTTTATTGTTTTTGAAATTCTTGTAAAGTTTCTTGATTTTTAGTCTTAGAATTTAAACTTAAATGAGGTGTAAGAGACCCAGCTGATTCCGAGGGTAGTATGATGAGATTTATTTCATTTCTGTATCGCCCAAAAGGTCAAGCTATAGAATAGATAACAGAATTTGTCTAGGACTGATGGGGGACAGCAGTGATTTTTCCATGATTTTTTACTCCTTGGATAGTGCATTTTACCTACCAATTTGCATGTTGTTTTTCAGGTAAAATGTAAGCCTGTCATACTTATCGCCTACTTTTGACATAACAGGGCACGAGCAAGTCTTCAAAAATTTCGGATAATCATCAATTGGTTAAGAACTTTGCCAATCCTTTTAAGAGTGAAACATTTTGTAATACGATCTGCGAAGCAGATGCCCTAGCGAGACCTAGCACTGAGTTCCAGGATTATACACTAACACCCCGAATCGATCCACCTCTAGCCTCCATAAAGCTAGGAATCAAGGAGCATTACGTGAAGGCTAAAAATAGGGCCTGGCTACTGGAAGAAACCTGTAGGACAACCAGGCAAACTAGCCACGCATTGAGCTTCAAACTCACCAAGCAACTCCCCAATATCACCCGTGAAATCTTAAGTTTTTTTATATCCGTACTGACATTGCCTGATTGGCAGACATGCAGAAGGATTGGCTGTCCATTTTAACGATTTCTGCCGAAGTTGCAGATCGGAGGAAGAGGAAGAAATGATCCAACATTTTTTGAAACGCTTTGCATGCCTGGATAGCTTCACGGAACTAGCTAATTTAAACATTAGCTGCATAGCCAGCTTTATACAAGACTCTAAATCTTTCTCGTCATCCCCCAGCTAGGTTCTAGTAAGGTTTAAATTTTCTGTGGTATCACAATCAGCCTATCGTGACCTAAGTGAGCATTCTTTTGATAAACAGGGCTGCTACTACTACCAACAAATAACCACGATAGTCTATTCAATTATTCATAAGAACAATTGTAGACTTTGTTAAAAAGAATAATTTTGTATTCACAAATAGGCTAAACAGCATTGTCATCAATAGTACATCCCTGCGATTGTCTTGACTGATGGCACATGTATTATTCATCAACCGCGATTCCTTTGATCTACCCCAAGAAACATCAAACCGATGTAGGGCTTCAATTAAAAACCACCTTCATTAAAATATCCCATTATTAAAATGAAACCTTTCTCCATTCAAACTAGGTTTGCATTTATTCCTTCATTCCATTCTGTGAATTTCAATTCTCTTTGAACTGCTCCTAAACCTAGGATGTGGCCTCTTTTACCGATCCTCATTTGCATCTTTTAACTTGTAAGCGTGCCACTCCTCTAAAATTATTTCTAACATTCACCAGAAATTTATCGCTTTGAATTCCAGTTCTGGAAAATAGTTATGCCAACTCTCCTAATTACAGTCCTTGTTCACGAAGCCCATGATTTTTTTTATTCTTTGCCTTTTTACGAATGTGATTTTCGTAACGCTAAATTATATTTCAGTTCGTGCATGATACGCTCACAATTTTATAGTTTTTCTTCTCGTCTACGATTTTCTAAGGTCCAACAGGATACTAGACGTCCACCAAACGAGTTGTGAAAAGGATAGGATTGACATGGATGGACGAGTTGGCTCGCTTTTCGAATAATGAAGCGTTCATTAGCATGAAAACGGACTGGGAAAATGCTTGCATGGCAATTTATCATGTCTTTTTGTTGGGATTTAAATGTATGAAAAATGAGCATTTCGTTTCGTCGACACTTGAACGAAGTGCAAAAACCGGACTCGTGGTTTCGTCCAACACACAAGATGCTAGTCACGTTTCTTGGCTTGGTGATGATAATTTCAGCGGTTGTAGTTGAAATTGTTTGACAAATTTTAATTTGTCTGTTGACAGAACTTTTCACTTTATGTAATTTATTCACGAAAACGTTTCGCCGTCTTGGTCCCGGTAATTAATGGTATCGTCGTCCTTTCACAAACACTTTACTTAAGGGTTTAAAGATGGAAATTTCATCGTGACAACCGCCTTCAGCCGTGTTGTTATGTACAACCAATTATTTATAGTAGAGCTCCTTATTCCGTGTATAATATATATTTTAATAATTTGGCGTCGTTTAATAAAAATTTGTAAACGGGTTCTGCAGACATGGCTACCATCCCTTCTGCACTATTCACTTTCAGAAGCGCTTTTCTAATCTAAATTGCAAATATCTGGAATCTCATTAAGTTGTATCTGCACCTGACAGCGCGAGGTAAGTTGTTCTTGTGGCGCGATGGTGATGGCGGTGCTGTGTACCTATCAGCGTTTGTTGTTATCGTCCTCGACATCCTGAACGGGAAGCAGCTTTAGGCAAAGCAAATACTATAAACACCCTGTAGCACGTTTTAGCAATTTCACTTGGTCCTCTCGTCGTTTACTTGTAATTATCTACTTTGTACGATGTGTACTTTTAAAAATGAAGTGTTCTGCCCTAAGAAGTGAATCGATGGGTTAGTGGATCCTTATCGTGTATATGTGGGAGGTTTTCGGAAGGACGAAAGATTTTTGTGAAAGTATTGGAGATAATGATTGTTGCATTTGGTGGTTTTGGTGGCATTCGAGGCTCGAGTAACTTTGTTAGAGAGTTCAGCGTTAAAGTGTAGCTAAATTGAATAGAAACTCCTGGAAAGGGATAATTAAAGTAAGTCGAGTGGAAGAATACATTTTAATCAGTTAAAGTGGTTGGTTGGTAGCGTATATTAGTCTTGATCCTGCAAAACACATACACACATGCATATTGCCTAAACAATCTAGCTTTTATCATTCTTAAAATATCCGAGCCATCTATACTAAGCAAACACCGTCCAATGTTAGACCAGCAAAATTATTACATTTAAGATATAATAATAGAATGTGAACACTTAACGCAAACTATTCCTTTCAAACTTTTCACTTACTATACTAATACTATAGTAGAACTAAATATATTATTTGGTTCATAGATTACTACCTTCTTAACCACAGGAAAGCAAACACTTACACTACAAAATCGAGAGTCCTTGCTGCTTCCACAATGCGTTATACACATCTGCACGTATATCTTTTTCAAAATGTCTGGTCAAAGTGCATTAAGGAAACTTTTCGATACTTTGAAATTAATATATGGAGGTGAGCAGTTTGTTGGCAAAAGATTTATGTGTGGTTGCTAGGATTTAATTGAAAAGAAAATCACATTCCTATTGAAGTGGATGAGAAGAATTATTTATGTGGATATTGCAATATTTCTTCATGAAAATGTGAATTGAAAATGTGGTCTTCACAATTAAATGTTTCAGCTGTCTGGCGGCATTTTATTTTATTGTCAACCCTATTTATTATTAAACCCAGAATTAAAAGAAAATTTAGTTACCATATATTTAAAAAAAAATATTAGTCTTGGGTATAAACTGTTGCAAATTTGGGGTAATAAGTAAGTTTTTCTCGATTTGGTGCACGTTTGAATATATATATTTTTGACTTTTTTCGATTTAAAAAAGTGTTGGAGAATCGTCAAATTTTTTTTGTGTCTAATTTAAGGCCCGTGCAGTAATTAAATTGTTAGTAAGTATGTGTTAATAAATTTGAAGTAAATCGGATGAGTAGCTTTTTCACAAATCTACGACGCGCACGAGAAAAACGCGTTTAAAGTTTAAAACGACCGCCATTTTGTTATTTTTTGAAGAAAAAAATTAATAAATCTAATTCTTGCGATAGCCACTTTAACAAAGAATAATTTGGTGCTTTTTTTGTTTCTCTCAGATCAACCAGACGCTCAAATTCGTAATTTTTTGATATTTTAAAAAAAATCCAGTATGATGATTTTTTTTAAAAAAAAAGATGTTTTTTTTGGAATATTTAATGTTCTATAAACACATCTACAAAATTTCAAAACGATATCTCTTTTTCTCTATTAAAAAAATGATTGAATTTTTTTAAAAGTTTTATGTAAGAAGACCGATTAAGGGGTCCTTTCGGTTACGATTTTGTAAAAAAAAATTAACCACTTTTTTCAATAGAAAAAAAGGGGTATAATTTTGAAATTTTTTACATATGTTAATTGCTACTTTGGGTGTACAAAAGTATTTTTTTAGATTTTTTATTGTTGTTTTACCCATGACAATTTTTATTAAAAGAGCATAAAAAATTACGGCGGACGTGATTTTAGGTGACTGGATTATCTGGGAAACAAAATCATTTTTTTTTATTATTTTCTGCTATGCCTGGGCCATATAAAAAATCTTCCTCTTTTTCATACAGCTCCTGACTAGCTAATTGTGCATCTCTACGAGCTGTTATGATTTTTTGAAATATTGTAACCTAAACGACCCCTTAAAGGATAAATTTAATGCATGCTGATTGTGGTGAATCAATTTTTATTACCACTTTCCTAAGCTGAAGTATATATTACGAAGCCTTTATTATCAGATTCCATAAAATCCAAATCAATTATCACTAATAAAAGATTTACCAGGACGAAGTCTTCAACGACCAAGCAATTTGTTTGTTGTGACCCGAAAAGTACCGAATCCTGAAAGGACGAAAGATACACACACATATACATCACCAAAGTCCACGTCCATTACTTAATAGATTGTCGCTTTTATCAGAGGGATTGGACCAAACACCGCAAAGAAAGCTAATAAATTATTGCAAATTCACTCGGCAAGTCCATTTGCCAGTTGAGAGTGTGAGGTGCCAGCGAATAAACGAATAACCGGGACAGTAGATCACACAGAATGAAGGACTTGTAGCCGAGAGAGCTGGCAAGACGTAATCGGGTTGAACTGTTAGCCGGCTAGCTAGCTGGCGGATTGAACAGAAACGGACCATCCATTTAGTATGTGGCCCGAAACAATAGAAGTCTAGCGTCGAGGTTGAAATAAATCGTCGTCCTTTTCATTAAATTAATCCAAACTGACCGATGGACCGACCAGCTCCTGTAAATTACGCTCAACACACATACATACAATGCCTACTACACACAGTAACGGCACAGGCACATCAGGATCGCGGCAGAATTGCCACAATGTAATGACTTCAACCGCACCATATATGTACATATAGGTATACGACATATATAAGCCCCAAAGTTCTGTGTTTCACAATCCTGACAGGACTTTGTCCGAATTATTATGAAAAGAGAAATTTCGAGATGGGTACTTTGGGGCGGCTGTTTGGCTGGGCAGAATTGCAAGGACGACAAAGGTAGCCGTATCGTTTGGATGGGAAATATGCGGCGTAATAAAGTGCTAGCAATGCTAGATAAATGCATCCGTTTCTCATAAATTGCTTGCTTCCATGGCTACACTAATATATATATATAATATATATATATATTATATATATATATATATATATATATATATATATATATATATATTAGTGTATGTTCTTGATTTGAAAACTTTTCAAGTTTTTTATGTGTTTATTGTTCACATTTACATTTGACTTTCATACAGAACAAATGCACATATGTGCCAGGATACGTACATAAATATTATTCACAGTGAAAAGGACATAATGGGAATGAATGGTGGTGCAATGCTTTTGTTCTTATTACATTCGCGGTGGATGATTGTGGTTCGCTGTTAATTTGCCTGCGGTTTGGATACTGAGTGCAATTCCAATCAATATTACGGTTGAAGGACGATAAATGAATGCTTTTTGGCAAACGGTTGGGGATGCTTTTCGAATGAGAGCGCGATCGTTCTTGGCTGGGTATTGATAACATTTGATAATACTTCAATGTATTTTTTTGCGGTTTGAAATATATGTAATCAACAGAATCGATTGAAATTGAAAATTGTCGGAGTTTTTTTTAAATCGATAGCCACTTTAAATTCAGAGAGAAATTACAAATCATCCCATTTCAAGTTAAACTCCAATCGTTTTCCTCAAACAACTCGAAACTCTGCGAAAGCATAGTTAGCTAACTTGAATTTCAAATAATCCGCTTTCATATTCATATCCGACTTCGTCCTTTATATTAAAGCCAGCACCATTTCTCTCCGTTAAACATTTCACAACAATTAAATAGCATGGCAAGCATTCCCTACAAATTAAATGACAACAACTTGTTCGGCACATTCTTTCATCCATCCATCAGTCTATCCTTGGCTTCGTATCGTCCTTTCTTCCTGACTTGCTATCAGACTCCATCCCCGTAGCTCCTTCAAAGAAACTCATTACAACTTTCAATTGAAACGAGAGTACATGAAATGGCTTTTCATAAGCTTTATATCTTGCAAATAACAATGAGAATAACGACAAAATGTACAACCGTCATCGTATCGTACAATTTATATACGTACGTATCTCGTTATGCGCGTCAGGATCTCATAAAAACGGATCCTTACTATCTATTCTATTGACAAGAAACATTTCGTAACGAACAAACTCAACTCCATACAACAATCAACATTTTAAATGGGCACTTCTCCGTCGCGAACAATAGAGACCAAAAACGTTCAAGTGATGACGATTCGGATGAGATTCTCCTACATTTTTTTGGTCCTGTAAAATCGCTTCTAAACTATTTCGAGGATATATTCCTAGCATCTTGCCTGTTACTACTTCAGCCGAAACAGGGATAAGTGGAAATTTCAAATGTAATAAGTTTTGCAACTATAAATGCTCTCAGGATTATTGTATCAAATAATTTTCGAGGAGTAGTGCATGTCAAGGATGAGAGAAGATCTTTGTGGAAATGACAGAGTCGAAATATAATGTATTAAGTTCGAGAGGAAGAATGTTCATTGTGGTGCTATACTATGAGTGATATGTGTGCTTGCATACTTTGTCTTGAGTCCTTTTAGACCGAACAAAAATAGACTTTCTATGACAGAGGCAGGCAATGTGTTCTCAACGTTTTATGGGTCCCTTGTGAAGTTTAGGAAGTTGTAAGAGTCATTTGATGTAATTTTCGGATTTTATCTTTGCGAACTAGGAATTAATGGTAACATTGTTTGCTTTATGATCGGATGTCTTTAGAAGGAAGCTAACATGATGAGAGAAATTATGGCAGAACTAATTGAATGGATGCCAACAAGGAACAAATGGAGTTTTTTTTCAATTTCATCAGTTTAGCATATTTATCCACAAAAATAATTGAATATAGAAATAAAAATAAACTATAAAATGTGGTCTAATTGCATCCCTTGAGGCCCACACGACTAACTTCCCAGTGGGGTGAATAAAAAATCTATTTGTTTTTCTTATTAGTTGCTATTATCGAATGAAATCGGTTTCCCGTCCATATGATCTTTGGTTCTCGAGATAATCAAGACGAAAGATAATTCCGAACGCACATACAATACGCATATCAGCACATACGCTCATCTGCACATATGTACGAACACACACACAGACAACTCTCTAAAAACGATAGATTTGGATTCTAGAGACCTTAAAACGTGGAGATATATCAAAATTGGGGATTCGCAAAATCGACCCCATCACAATAATTTCCCACTGGGAACTGGGAAGTTAATAATTTTTTACAAAAAAAATCATTCAAAAGTAATTAGGAATTAATTTCTGTATGTATGTATTTATTTCATACAAATTGTAAAAAAAAACAATTTTCTGCTTCTGAAATTTATTATTTACAATCAAAAGTCTTGTAGAAAATTACAAAAAAAAATTTATCCATTTTTCTCAAACGAAAAACTAAGAATCCATTATTTTTTGTAGTGAATTTTAGAACTACTTCCAATATGTAGAAAAAATACTCGAAATTTTACATCTTACGCCGAGCTCTTACAAAGCGTTTCAAAAGAGAAGTAAATATTAGAGAATTTCGAAAATGCTTCTTCCGTAATTAATATAAATTTATCACTAGATTGTTTTTCGATATTTATTTTTATCAAAAAAATGAACATAATTTTTTTCTTTTAAATATTCATTTGTTTTTTTGATATCACATACAAATACCTTTGGGAGATTTTTTTCTGCATGAGATATTTTAGAGGTAAAATTTTATAAAGATTTCTTCAGAAAATTTATTAGAAAATTTCGTTGTAGGATTTATTTAAAAACTAGCAGCCTCCATCTCTGCTTGCTTGGCTCGATTTCGAACAAATGTCATGAATGTCCTAGCCAATGAGTCAAAGAGTTTAGTAAACGTTGCCAAAAAATTTACATGATAGAGAAATTCAAAGAAAAAAACTTCAAAAAATTGTCAAAAAAACTCAGGAAATAATTTGTGACAATTTAATTTTTCAATGAATTCTTCAAGCGTTTCTTACACAAAATTTTTTGATTTTAATCAAAATTTGATTGTTTTGTTTGTTTGATGTCGTTTAATTGTTTTTATTTTGTGTAGTTTTTTTTGTTATTTTTACACGAAAAACGAATTCATGAAATTTTTCCTTTATGCTTGATTTTTTCCGGGGAATTTTTCAAACAGTTCCAATTTTTTCGGTAAGATTTTTCATTGTCGATTTTAGTAGATTTTTTCGTTAAAATACAATGTCTGAAATTTGTCTTTAAACGAATTTTTTTTGGTTACTAATTTTCACTTCATGCATGAAAAAACTTTCAGAAAATTCAACCTAAAAACTTTTGTATTTTTCTATAAAACTAAATCACTCAGGTTTCTGTGCAATTTCAAGTATCCAGTAAATTAATGAATAGTTGCCGTTATTGCTAAATTAGATATCAATTCTAAAGATATTGCACAGACGCACAAATGTTCGCTAAAAACAAAAAGTTTCCAAACTTTTCAAGCATTTTGTGCAAAAAAAAAATTGGTCACACTTTCACATAAAAATAAAAAAATTAAAAAACAAGGTCAATGTTGTTGAGGCTACATATATCCTTGAGGGGTGATCCATATATTACGTAACACTCCAAAGGAGAGGGGGAAAATGTTTCTTACTTGAGTGTTACATGGAAGGAGAGGGGGGGTCTAACAAATTGTTATGCAAGAAAATTTTTAAATAAATAAATTAAATTTTAAAATAAAATAAAATAAATTTTTTGTAACACTAAAATCATAAAGTCAAATTTAAAATTAATTTGCCGCGCCACGAGGCGCGCACGCAGGCACGATAAACAAAATTTGGTTGCATTGTTGATAGTTTGTGATTGAAATATTTAAAAGTCTGAGGGGGCATGATGAATTTGTTACGTAATATTGGGGAGGGGAGGTCTTCGAAAATGTTACGAAGTGTTACTTGGGGGAGGGAAGGGGAGTTCAAACACTCTAAAAAATGCATTACGTAATATATAGATGGCCCCTTAAAAGGAAAATTACTATCAATTTTTAGAAAAAGTTCTTTTTAACAATTTCAACAGTTATTGTTATTGCTGAAACAACTAAAATACGTCAAAAAAAATCGCAACGATGTAATGAATTTCCGTCTGAAAATTCCAGTCCGAAAATTTCAAAACAAAACCTATTAAAGTTCATCGTCAATTAAATCAAAATTAGTGTAAAATTCGGTAAAAAAAAACACATAACAATTTTAAATTAGCACTCAAAACCATCAACTAGACTTTCTGATAGAAAGTCTAGATTGTAAAATTACAGGAACGGCGAAAAAGAGTCAAATTTTCCTCATAGGTTTAATAAGGGCAAGGTTGCGTGTCGCGGAAAATGCATTTTTCCCCCAATTTCGAAAGGAAAAATCTGTGTTATTTGTTGGTTTTGTGTTATTTTTTGGTTCTGTACAAAGAGTACTTGTCTTGAAATTTTCTGTAATTTTCATGAAACTTTACAAATATAATACTTCTAAAACATTTGATATGATACATTTGTTGAAGACAGTCCTTATTTACATTGTTTTTATTGAATTTATTCAAACATAATGGATGAAAACTAATTGAAATTTTTTCGATAAAATAGTTAATTTTTCTAGCAATTTTTACTTTCTTTCATAAATGGGTGTAAAAACAATAGCAGTATTTTCTAGAGAACCATTTTTGAAATTCACCTTTGAATAATTAATTCCAAGAATACAAAGCTTTAGGATTAGAATGAAGAAATAATGGCTTTAAACCTCGCAAATTCTTTCTATCAAATAATTAGCTTCTAATAGAATTAACTTTAAGCGAACGAATGGCAACATAAGCCTTAAAAGGCTTAATGAGAACAGCAAATTTCAAAGAGATTTTTCTAGGAAGCACTCAACCGATCGGTTCGTTCGATAATTAGATTTTGAAATTGTGTTCTACTACCGATGGAATGTCTTTAATCCTTTTACACATGCTACATGTCTCACATGTCAGAACTGGTCGCCTTTTTACTCAAATTCCATTCGTCGCTACCGTTACAAAGCTAATTCCCTCAAGTATATCATATGCTCAATTAAATCTAGAATCACCGCAAAAGCATTGCCGCCTAGAAAAACATTTGCAAACAAATCCAACTCTGAAAACATAACTCTGAAAGGATTTTGTTTTCCCATTTGCAAATGCAGGGCAAAAGTCCAATTCGCTTTTGCTTGAAAGGTGAGTGAGTTGTTCAAAGGCCAAGTTTTTTTCCACTATTTGCCGCCAACACCGCAATCATAAAAAGTTTTTACTCTCACTGCCACCATTCGTGGATCGTCCACACGTCCATGCATATTCTGCATATGGTCTCACCTGGATGCAGCAGGATCCGTCTCTATAACATCTGGTTACTCGACTAGAAACCAACCGACCGACCAGCCTTCAGCCCAGCCCAGCACGTGAAGCTGGGAAAGCAAAGAAAATAGTTGCCGCCAAGCATTTCCATTTTATATGTAAAGCACATGAACATATGAGTGCAATCATGACCAATTTGCAGCGCAGTGCGTATATATGTTACTCGCATGTAAGTGGAAAGCATGAGGCGTCGTCAATAGAACCCAACCGCAAGCATTTCACCTTCACCGCATCGAGTACTTCATCATCAAAGCCACATACACACACACACATTCAATTCGAGCAAAATCCGCCTATTGTGCTTTTGTGAAAATAAATGCTAATTTTCCACCCAGCGTACTATCTATCCTAAGCACACTGCAATCCAACCCAGAGTTGCGTGATGATGGTCCACAAAGAAAGTTTTTCTTTGGCTGCTTCTTCTTTCCCTTTCGTCGATTCAACCTTGAGAATTTTCACACACAATATTCATGTGATTAGTGAATCCACTTTTAGTATCAATGGAAAAGCGAAATGTTATTCAGTTTCTCGCTTAAGCTTAGCACGAAAGACTTTTCTTTCTGCTACCGCCCAGGCTTAGGCCTAGCAAACTTTACTTTTGTGAAACATCAAATTGGAAGGAGTGTATGTACCACATTTCGCATCAATCTTGGATTCCATGCTGTTTTATTTCGTTCTCCTTTCGTACAAGATACAACACTTTAAAAGCATCAAGTTCTTCAAGTTCCGGGTCGTCCTTGTCGTATGACTTCCGTGAAAAGTGGCATCCAACGCACTTCCCCGGTAGCATACCTCCCTCCGGAGGAAACACCGTTCATCCGAACGTACCGTCTCAAACGGATTGGAATCAAGCCGCCGAGGTGGTGACTGTAGAGAGGCTCCAATGGGCAATTGGAACTTTCGACAGCTACAAAGCACCTGGCGAGGATGGAATTTATCCCATCCTGCTGAAGGAAGGAATGGCTTCCATCACCAACCATCTGTGCAATATATACAGGGCCAGTTTGGCCCTAAAATATATACCAGAATTATGGAGGAGGGTAAGGGTGGTTTTCATACCAAAGATTGGGAGAACCACTTACCAGATAGCGAAAAGCTATCGACCCATAAGCCTCACATCTTTCGTGCTGAAAACACTGGAACGACTGGTGGACGTCCACGTGAAAAACACAGCACTAATAGAGAGGCCCTTGCATCCGGGACAGCATGCCTATAGAAAGGGAAAGTCTACGGAGACGGCTCTGCATGAGCTCGTTCACGGGATCGAGCGGGGCCTTAACGACGGACTTTTCTCTTTGGGAGCTTTCCTAGACATAGAAGGTGCCTTTGACAACTCCCCATTTGGTGGAATGACATCTGCAGCAGAGAGACATGGGATAAGCGGCACGATAACGGGCTGGCTGACCGCTCTCCTCGCTGAACGAAAAATAACAGCGTCACTGGGGGACACCAGTATAACAGTAGCCCCAACAAAAGGGTGCCCACAAGGAGGCGTACTTTCCCCTCTCCTGTGGTGTTTACAAATGAACTCATTAGTGACAGAACTTAACCAACAAGGCTTTCTTGCCATCGGCTATGCCGATGACCTGGTCATATTATGCAAAGGCAAGTTTGCCGGCACAGTGTGTGACAGGATGAAAGAAGGACTTAAAATCACGCACCAATGGTGTAGAAGAAACGGGCTGGCGGTAAACCCAGTCAAGACAGAACTCACCATGTTCACCAGGAAGCGAGTGTGGGATGCATACACGCTACCTACTTTAGATGGCGTGGAGCTCCAACTCTCAAAAAAAGTCAAGTACCTGGGCGTAACCCTAGACACGAAACTTACCTGGAAAGAGCATGTTGATGAAAAAACAAGAAAAGCCAAAAACATTTTCTGGGCATGTAGAGGCTCCATGGGTAAAACCTGGGGACTCTCACCTCGAAATGTGATATGGCTATACAAAGCCTGCATAAGACCGGTCATACACTATGGAAGCATAGTGTGGTGGAAACGGTCAGACCTAGATACTACAAAAAGTCAGCTAGGCTCGGTGCAGCGACTAGCACTAGTGAGTGCTACTGGAGCGGTGCGAACCACTCCCACGGAAGCACTCAACGTGATCATGGACATGCTGCCACTGGACTTATCAGTGAAGCAACATGCCGCAAAGACGATGGCACGCCTAAGGAGAACCGGGATTGTGAAAGACGGCGGCTGGACTGAGGGACACCTCAAACTTTTAAAGAGTTTAAAAGTGGACTCACTCCTTGATCTGCCCAACGACTACATAATCCCAAGGCTCTTCTTTGGAAAAAATTTTACAACGAGTTTGACTGATAGGAATGATTGGACTAAGTTCGGTCACCTTTCTCACAGGCCCGCTGATATCATAGTGTACACAGACGGATCAGTGATGAGCGTCGGGGCTGGGGCGGGAATATATATACGCCCTGGACCACATGAGGCTCAAATATCGATACCTCTGGGTACAAAAACAACCATCTTTCAAGCTGAAGTCCACGCCATAGCCAAAGCCGCGGACCTCTTACAAGACAGAAGAATACAAAACAAACAGATAAAAATCTGTTCAGACAGTCAGGCCGCTATCAAGGCCCTGGGCTCCCACAATGTGAAAACGTCAATTGTGGAGTGTGCCCAGAACAGCCTCAAAAAGCTGAGCCAGAGAAACAGGGTCTCAGTTACCTGGGTCCCAGCACATGTGGACATTATAGGTAATGAAGAGGCAGACAAACTGGCTAAGAAGGGAGCAGAGATCACACCGGTTGGTCCTGAGCCTGTTCTGCCAACGAACATAAATCTAATCTCAAAAAAGATCAATGAGACACTCAGGGAAGAACATCGAAGACGATGGCTCAACCTACCAACATGCAGACAGACAAAGCTCTTTCTGCCAAACCTACGACCTGAAGTCGCAAAATACTGTCTAAAACTAAATAGAGTCAGACTGAAAAAACTCACAGAAGTGATTACAGGCCACGGACGCCTGAGAAGTCACCAAGCTCTTCTGCAAATAGTGGACGATGCATGGTGCACTAGATGTGAGGAGGACGAGGAAACAGCGGCACATTATGTGGGCTACTGTCCCGCGTTCTCCAGACACAGATATAGAGCCCTTGGCATGCCTCAAATAGGAGACAAGGAGTTCCATACCTTAGCCTTGGACGACCTGATGAGGTTCATCATCTCATCCGGAAGATTCAAGACATAAGCATTAACTCCAGAAAGGAAAAATATGAGGATAGTACAATCGACCAGCAGGTCGCAGTGCTAGGGCTGCAATGCCCACCTCCATGTCACGACGACGACGACGACGACGGCATCCATCCCACATATTTAATTCACAACACTTAACTTTCTTCTTTATCATCGAGTCCCCAGCGAGCGTGTTTGGGACCATACATGCCAACAGTAACACTTCTTGTAGATTATTCTACTACATGACATACCAAAACATCTTCACTCCAGATCTAGTATCTGAAGATACTACCACCTGCCATAAAGAAAGTCACCGACAAAACTCTCTCCGGCACTTGGGGACTAAAAGTGATATGAGAATGGTGAAGTGAAGAAAGAAAGAAAAACTTTGAGAGATTTTTCCAGGCTAATAGATGAAGAAAACGGGCACCGGGATACATACATTACTTCTTCTTTTTTTTAAAGGAAGCCAAGGATGTGGGAAAGTCTTTAAAATAGTCCATTATTTCGAGCCAATGTGCTACGACGGCTTCTGCTGTTGAACATTGAATTTCATTCTTCTTCCTGGCTACAAACTTGCCTACATATATGCATGGCGACATTTGCCGTTCGTAGGTGGAATCTAATATTCAAAAGGCGACCAAGGTGAACATGTTCCCAAAGAAAAAAGAAAAAAAAGTGGTGATGGGAACATGTACCAGATTTTTCTGCCATACTAAGAGCTTTACACATGACAAATTAAATAGGAAAGTACTTGAATGGAAAATTGACAATATTTTACTTACGGATTCGATCGAATTGTATAAAATAGATGGCTTACCTGGAAATAGAAAATGATTTTTTCTTTAAAAATATGCGGAATCAGAAAATCATCAATAAAGAAAATGATCGTGAAAATGTCCACTGTTTTCCCATGCATCGATTTCCAACCGCACAGGAGCGACTAATAACACGTAATTCGCGAGTTAAATTCATCCGAAATCCTGCCAAGAAGATCTCGCTACCACACAATCCGATGCCTGGAGTCGCGCACTTTCAAACCAAATGTCACACCCTCAGGTGAAATAAGCATACCTCGCATAGAAATTCGCATTCAAGATCTAACCCATTCACACCCATTTATGGCATAAAAAGAACAACAAACTTTGCCCGAGACGACCACACTTTGTATACCGTTTAGATGGGAGGCGTGTCTGAAAAATGACCATACTTCCGTATTGCTTGTCTTTACGCACACCCGAATAAAAAGATGGGAAAGCATGACCCTCACTACCAGCGACATTGCAAGAACATTTTTAATATTATTTATTTATTATTTATTCTTATTATTAGATGTACATAAGGGACCATACTAGATCTTATCCTAAAATAAGCACTAGCTACAAAAAAAGCTGAGACTAAGTTGGGTTACTTCGATAATTCCTTGTGTTTTTTTATGCAATCATTGCATCTAAAAAACCTCCAAGACATTGTGGGTTCTGAAAAATATCATAGGCTTCACCCATACATCTAATATCTTAATTGAAAAATTGAGCCTAGATTCCACCAATCGTTTTCGTTCTATAACCTTGCGAAAAAAAATATATTTCTAAATCTTCTTAGTTCTTGTTCCTTTTTTTTCAAAATGCAACAAAGCAATACAGCAATTTATCCAACTGATCATCACCACTTTCAATGGCGCGACAGCCCTAATCGAACATTGGCTTCCTGAACGTAGCTTATTACTGAGATATTAATTAACGTAACTACACCTCACAATCAAGGGTGAAAACATATCATTTTATATTTGAAAAACATTTTTAGACACGAGAAAGTGTGGAAAGTAATTTAAATAAAAACTCCATAAAATATTTCATAAAAAACTGTTTGCTATAAAATTTTAGAAGTTTAAATTGGTGTATTAATTCCATCGAAAACTAAGTTTTTTCACAAATCATCCATTGAATTTTGAAGCTCTGAGAAAAGCGACTTTTCGTTTGCATATATTTTTTTTTATTGAAATAACTGTAAAGGGCCTTCATAATTTGTGTGAGAGGAAAGATATCATCGATAATTTTTTTCCATTGGATTTTGCAGCGAAACATTAATCGTCAGATGGAAAAATTCTGATAAAGTTTTTGGGGAAAAAATTATTTTAAAAATATTTTCTATGAAAAAATTCGCATGGAAAATTCGTGGAAAAATACTGGTTATCTGAACTTGTTAGAAACAATGTCGCAAGTTAAAAATAAAAAAAATGTATCGAAATTCTTGAATTAAAACTAAGCAAATATGACCGATACAGCTTATCAGTTTAGGTATTTTCCGAATCAAATAATTGTTTACTGAAACAAGTTGATGATTTTCCAAATCAAATTGATGCTCTTCCCAATCAAATTAGAACCTTTACAACTCAATTAATATTGAAAATAATCTTGTGTGAATCTGAAAAAGTTAAAAACGTTGCGATTAAAAATATATAAGAACTATTGAAATGCTATGAGATATGTTATGCTAGGAAAATCCCATAATTTTGTCTAAACTTTATCACAACAGTATTTTTTAGTGTATACATATACGCTGTAACCATTCACAGAAGATTATTTTCAATATCAATTGGGTTTGTAAAAGTACTAATTTGATTCAGAAGAGTACCAATTTGATTTGGAAAATCATCAATTTGTTTCAGAAAACCATAATTTGATTCGAAAAATGCCTAAACTGAAGGAGAAACGCAATATTCCAGAAGCAAAAACTGTTGCAACAGAAATACTCAAATTTGAAGTGGAACAATGAAAACTGCCACTTAAGGGGGCAGACTGAGTCTTTTTGACCAAATTTCAACATATATTTTTTAAATATAAATATTAATTTGAATGGTATTAAACATTTGTACATGAACAAGCAGCTATTGAACTTTAAGATTTTTTTTCATTTATTTACAAAATGGCGGCTATCACAGAAGCACCCAAAAAACTGGATGACATGATATCTCCTCATTGGAGCATGTGAAACAAAAAAAAACGAAGGGACATGTTGAAATATAATTGATTGGCTATAGTCCGTAGCAGAACTGAACATTTTGGACGAGAAAAAAATGGCGGGTTTTTTCAATTTTTTGACCTCTTTTTTACAATTAAATTGATTAGTAAAATCGTTAAAAATTTATATAAAAAATTGTGAATCTGGATTGGGGGCTGAAACTACACATGTGCTGAATACTCAGCTTGAAAAAAATATGCAACAAAAGATTCAGACTGCAGACTTTGCGGAAAATGTACAGTAAATAGTCTAGACTGCAGAATTTTGAAGAAAAAAAACATACAATCAAGGATCTAGACTACAGAGCTTGGAAAAACTATGCATATAGACTGCGGCAAAGACTCTAGACTGCAGCAATCGGACTAAATTTATAGCAGAAAACATCCTGGACCAGCATAGCTTTTAAATTCTAACATTTTCGTAGCTATGGAAGCAAAACAAGCTTCTACACTGTAGTAATATAATTAATGTTACTGTGAAGCGAAGTTTTTACGCACGAATTTATTTCGATGTACTCCATTTTATAATTTCTGCTGACCTAATTGGTGTTTTTTGATTTTTAATAGAAGTTGTAGTTCTTTGTTAACAATATTATTTATGCAAAATGACTTAGAACATTTAATTTGATGCATGTAAAACTACAGCAAACTGAAAGTAAAAGCCTGTCTAGAAAATTATGAGACATGAACCTTTTATCTATTCAAAAGAATCAAAGTCCTAACCGTCTGTTGCTACAAACTAGACTTGTTGTCCTACAAAAATTTTATGTAGTATCTACTATATACATACGACCACTGTTCACAACAAGACAATGAACTATTTCTTGTAACATACAGCGACCCGAAACACAACAGCAAGGACTCTTTACTCAACCGTATTTTTTTGTTTTTGGTTGAAAAAATCCCTACATGATTTATGCTCGCGCATAAAAATTCTTTCGATAGTGCAACCAACTCCTCTTGAATCCTTTAAGTCTTGTGGAATGTATGGCTTAAAACAGGACTTCAACATGTTGCGAAAATGCTATGTTCAAAAGAGAATATGTAACCAGCTCCTGTTGTTCAACTACATAGCATACAGTACGCCATACAAGGTGTATTCTACATGAAAACATCCTTTTGTGTCGTCGTTTTCGTTCTCATCATCATCTCGCGTTCTGATACACAGAATATATAGTATGTATGTCGTATGGGTAAAACTAACTAGTCGGCCTCCACTCCATACTTGTCTATATATATATTGCACGTACCCGTATGTCTGTCTTCTATTAGTTTTGATCCCTAAAGGACCCTTTTTCATAGTTTATAACGATGCGGAATTAATGTTATGTCAGAAACAACTTTGAATAATGGCTCCGCGATTGTTCTCTGCGAGCTCATAAAGTTTACCCATTTATTTAATTTTTTTTCAACTTGTGTTTCCTACTGGCATTTTGTTGTAACCTTTGTTGTCACCATTGTTTCCTCTGCTTTATATTTATATCACCCTGTACATGTGTGTGGCCATCATCGTCAACAACGATCCTAATATCCTAGGTCAGTATTGTTACATGCCGCCCTATTTTGCAAATGTGGAACAATATGATATGTTTATTAATTAAATTTTATAATGTAAACGATCGTAGGGGTGACTTCAGAGAAGGTAGGGGGTAGCGACATATTCGGAACAGTTGAAATGATATATTGTATGTTGTCATGCACACAAGGGAATAAATGCATTTCGGAAAATGAAATAAATGCGTTAATTAAAAATGCAAAGGACATTTATTTGCTAGATTCAGGCGATGGTAGCAGTAAATATAGATTGACCTAATTGAAAAGTGCTACCGGTCAGCAAAAGAACGATAAATCCTATACAAATCGAAATAATTATATAAATTTCGAGCTTGCATCCTTTGTGGCAAAACTAATTGACTTTTAAATTGACATACATTTGAAATTGTTGTAAAGTTTCTACCCTTGTCTTAATTAAGTATGGAATTTCGGCCGTTTCAAAGTGAAAAGGGTTTTCATTTCGAAATCAGACCTCAAAGAACTGGAAATATGTATGTCTAGCACAAATAGAAATACCACCTGCCATTGTGAAATTCTCGGAAACTTTGGAATTTTCTCCGGTTTCATTTCAGTTGAAAGTAGATTTCATGATTTTCTATTTTTGTGGCGCCGCAAAAGAAGCTTTTTGTATTTCCAGTAATATTTCACTCTGAAAATTGAATATAGAACTGACATATTTCTATCAAGAAACTATCCTGAATAGTTCCTTGCTAGAAATACGAGAGACAGTAGCTTTATTTTGGATATTACGCTATCCAATACAATTTCTTGGTTTTGAATTGTTTTTTGAGTCAAAAATGAGAATTAAAAGTGGTAAGTATTAAGAGTGGTAGGTATTAAGAACAGGGTGGTGCTCTAGCAATTAGAAACTTGTGTCTTGATACGTTGTTTCAACGAAACAGGACTCTTGCCCGCAGTTTGCGCCAGCAATTTTCTTTGATAGATTTTTTTCGATTTTCTTGTGCGGTTGGCTTGGTAAGATCTGGGAATTTTGATTCCTTTTCCAAGTATTTACCAACACTATTCTCCCAGCATTCCAAAAAAATACACAGCATAATCTTTCCGATCAAGATAGGTACTTAAAAATTCTTTGGCGTCTGTGAGGGTTATGTCGCCTCCAAACCATCAATTGCCGCTTCGTTCCAGGACCAAATTGTTGGATTTAGGTTTGATCCATCGTCACAAATTGCGATAACGATTTTTCATGATCGACCCTTGAATCGTCAACTTATATTTTGTTCCGGCATACCGAGAAACAGCAGCGACTCGGTATCTTTTGTAGATTTCCACTTCCCAACGTTGAAAAAAAAATCTTTTTTTCACTATTCGGTCAACATTTTCAGTGCGAATGCCTTTTCCATATGCAGAATATTGGTAAGGCTTCTTTAGGCGCTGCTATATGAAATCCATGTGACCGCAGCTGTGCTGCCAACACAACTCCTTCGACTTTTTTAACATTATCCTCGATGTGGAACGAGGATGTATGTGATGCTGCTCATCCGACGTGGTCCACCAATGGAATATGAAGGAATAGAACCACAAGTGCTCTTTTCAAGTCAGAGTGTATTTTCGGTAAGGATACTTGATGACAGCTCCCAGTTAGATATTTCTTTTTTTGTGCCGTCTTTGCCTGCTAGTATTCAAATGAATGTATTTTCAAAATAATATTACCTATTCATTTGATTTTTTCACACTTATCGATTCAGAAAATGCGGCAAAACATTTTTCAAAGATTTATATAGTAATGGCGCATGGCATGGTTAGCTCAGAAGCGGCAACCCCGCACCCCAATCATGACGACTTGAAAACCAGCTCACACCGCTCCAATCAGGGAGGGAATCTGGTTTCGCAGCTACCCGACCGGTTCTTGGGAGAGAACCGTTATCTCCTTCTTGCTTTAAGGAACAGGGTTCACCCCGGCTGAGGTATGTATTGGTGGGCCCAGCGCGCACAACACATGCGGACACGCAAGCTTCAGGCCATGGTAGGGCGGGCCCAGGCAGCGACATCTGCGCCTGGCGAGCTCCGCTGAAGCTCGTTTTCTAACCGAGAGTAGCACAGCCACCCGAAAGATTGTTTTGTACGCGGTAATCTTTCGTTTTTTTTTGAGTAGTTTTGAAATTTCGATCGAAGTAACGTAAAGAATTTTTTACCTGTCGGGTAGGTCTTGAACGCGGTAATTCCTCGGTATGCGCGAGAGAATTCCTGGGAAAAGTAACGTAGGAGGTATAGCCGCCGCAAGATGTATAGTATTTTTTACCTTTTTTTGGTAGATTTTTTTTCTGTCGGTACGTAATCGGGCAAATCGATGGCTGAATCTCTGGAAATGAGATTCGGAAGTGATGCCAGAGAAAGCAACCACGACATTGCGCGCCGAACTGAGCTGGCCTGCCAGCAGCCATCACTCCTCTAGCTAGGTAGAGGCCTAATCCGAATTAGTCTGAACGATAAAAAGGTTCGTTGCCTTGTCTCCGGGACTTAATGTTCCTTGAGGCCACAAGACGAAAGTCTTGTTGCCCTGAAATTTCGTAGCGGTATCGTTCGATAAACACACATATCATTACAATATGTTCGATCATGAATCACCTTTCGTATGGAAAATTAATAAACAAGAAATCTCATTATATTTTTAAGATCGGTAGTAGAATTCGCAACATAACTACCAAACAACTTTTTAAAGTACTCATTTGTCTACCAAAGCACATCCTACACAATCCTCAAACAAACACATTGAATCTTCTATTTTCTCAGAATTCATCTCAATTTTATTTATTCAAACCCATTTTACAATCATTAAATCCTCATTCCTTCTACTCTGGACGCAATATTTTCAACAATCATAAATGAGAAGCATCACAATCATCATTTAGGTCACACAAAAAAAAATTCGCATCCTTGACAATGCTACCATTAAATTCAATCTTTTATTCCACGCTGATGAGAACGTGCATCATCTCTCATGACGAACACAATCCATACACGACTTTTCTTCATCATGAAATATAAAATTTTCATTTCTTTCACCGTATCATATAATAACAAGAACAAAAAAAGGACTTTTGTACGCGACAAGATACGATTTCAACTCAATCTTCATACTTTCTTTCTGGCTACACCTTAGAAAATTGCATCGTCAGCTGAAATAGATCACAGCAAGGATGCAGTAGAAATTGTATAGTACAGAACAGCATAGCATACAGATACAGCAAGGACATGGAAGCAATGCAAATACCTATTGTATTTCGTGTTTTCCATTAAGAGAAAATATCCTTGTTTATACGAATGCATTTATCTGAGCTTATTGCACATTATGCTTGGGTCTGATGACAACAGATAATAGCATGAGCTTTAGAAAGGATTTTCGTTTTCGTTTTACCATCCATCATTCGAGAATGTGTCCTAGACTGAGTTGATATCTACTATTAAGGGATTAAAGGATGCTGCACGATTGAGTAATGGCTTTGCTGATATTGATGAGATTTTATGGTAAAAAAATTGAGATGACTTGCACGAAACGATTTTTATTCTGGACAAAGGGTGTAATTTTCGGGAAATCTGGAAGAATTTCGAACATTTGGGAGATCACAATAAATTACAGCACAAAAAAAGGAATGTCTCGCAGAATAAAAGGCGTTTAAATCTATTGCTTCCATTTTGCAATTTAATTTTCGTCTGGTCTACTCGTCTACCAAAATTTTTTAAGAAAAATGCCATCAAACGGACCAATAAAAAAAGGGGGAAAGCATTTGGAAAACATTTCACTTACAAATGTCTGACATTAAAAAAGCTACGAAATAATCAAAAAAAAATCCAAAATCAGATGCAAAAAACTTTTATACTAAATCAAACTAAAAACAATAAAGTTTTTTTTTGCTTAAGTTCGTAAGAAGTTTTCAACAGAAAACAAATCAAATAAAATCGAAATCCAATTACTTTCTACTGGAGAAATTTAGCAAATTTTTCGAAAACCTTACAAAAACTCTAAGAAAATTTAACGGAAATATTTTTATAAACAATGGATAACAATACGAAAAATTCAAAAAAAATGCCAAGAAATAGTTTGAAAATAAGATAGAAATTTCGAATAAAAATAGTGAAAGAATTAAAAACTAAGGCAAAAATATGTAACAATAATCTTGAAATTCTAGGCATGTTTGTTTCGCGGAGAAAACGATTAAAATCATTTTCGAAAATTAAAAACATGTTCAGAGAAAGTTTTGATAAGGAAAAAGATGCTAAAAAATAACAAATTCACTCCAACAAAAACTGGAAAAAAATGTTGAAATAATTTTCAAAGAATCATAAAAGGCATAATCCTTTTATTTTGAAAACTTGTTGATGAAAACAACTATAAAAAAAAATTTTAAATAAATTATAATCTCAAATAATTTGTGGGTTAAAAAGATTAAATTAAATCCCAAAAAAAATTCTACGAAAAAATTCATCAAAAATTAATAGCGTGAGTTTTTCCGGGATTTTTTTTTACGAAAAAAAATTTAAAATAAATTTTAATCTCAAAAAGTTTTTAGGTTCAAAAGATTGAAATAAATTCCAAAAAATATTTCAACGATAAAATCCATCAAAAATTATTAGCGCGAGTTTTTCATGACATTTGATGACAACGAAAAGATTACAAAAAGTTGGTCGGTACAATTAGCAAATAGAAAGGCTTGAAGAGGAAATGATGGATCTTCGGAATGTTTTTTTCAAGGAAGGGACGAAATAGCTTTTATTCAGTAGTAGAAACATATTAAAAAATCCTGAATATTTTTCACTATTTATGTTAGCAATTTTTTGAAAAATTTCGACATATTTTTTCCGCGGTAATTTACTATAAAATTTCTGCTAACAATTGAAACTGAATTAAAATAGAAATATTTTCACTAATATTTCCATCCTGAATTTTTTTTAGTCATGAGCAACGAAAACTTTAATAAATAAATGAATTTCGGGGAAGCGGGAAGATGAAGGTAGATAATACCTGAATTACACTCAAGTGCTGAACTTCAGAGAACGAATTTTTCATGTCCAATTGAATTTTATCCCTTAATCACTCGTGGAGCTGTTTTTTTTTCACCGCCATCAATCATCAAAATTTCAGACAACAGCGAATAAGTCCTTGTTGACCTTTAAATTGAAATATATATTCATTTGCTGCTTTTTACGCAGAACGACTGCAATTGATTTTTAACATGTATAAATGGAAGTGCTGATTTATAATCCTCTTAAATCAGCATACTCGTATATATTCTCGTCCGTACTCCCTTATTTTTTAGGAAAACCTTGTACAGCACAGTTAATAGGCAGCCTGTTTTATTTTCTTTTTTTTTTGAATTTACCCTAGCAAATAAAATTCTGCTGATTTATCATGGACAATTTGATAGATCGTGCACATATCCTCAACTTCCCACCCCGCCAGGTTGCAGGCTCATCGTTATCCTTGACGCCAGTCAGCTACCACCACCCATCGGCCATATTTCATTTTATATAACCACCTGTGGAGTGAAGTGATGCAATAGTTAACACAACTTCCGAAATGGATTCAACGTTACTTCAGGATTCTGTGCAAGAGCTGTAATTTATGGCCCGTATGCAATGCACATGTTACTCTGTTCATGGACTCGGTGGTCAGGTCAGGTCAGGACATCCCGGCGCCACTTCAACACACTACAGTACAGTTCGCCCATTTACTATTCCGATCGTCTTCCTATTCCTTGTAATTGTGTTGGCGTGAATGCTGTTAAAATGTCAGTCGAATGGAAGTTACGCTTCAATGGAAATGCAAATGGAGAGATGGCAAGCATATCTGACACGAATCTTGGCCACAGGCAAATACCGCTCATTGCCTTCGTCCAGGCCCAATCGTCCTTCGTCCACGCTCTGTTTGTCGTCACCGAACCGAAATTGCATAGCAATTAGTATTCCGTCCACATGTGCGCCCCCAAGAACGGGGCGGCCTGTCCGAAAGGATTCAATGATAGCACCATCTCTTCGCCACCTGACAGACAGCCAAAGGATGAACAAATCAGATCCGATTAGATTGTGATTTATCGTTCTTAGCCACTCGGTAATTATCATCACATGACGTGCACAGGTCCTTGCCGCTCTGCAAATTCGGGAAATAGAGGTGGTGCTCGTGGTAGCGGTGGCGTTGGCCATCAGGAAACAAACCGTGCGGGAATACTAATTGCCAACGAAGCTGGGCCAAGCCTCTCTGTCACGGGACATAATTTATGAGGGAGACCATGCTTGACGGGGCAATGTGTCAACGGTATCATTGTTCAATACCCATTAAGTAAATCCACGGTCGTTTTGGGGGAGCCAAACTCAAGTTCTTGGTACTGTGCAGGTTTGTGGGCGAAGGAAGCTATCGTGTTTGAATCATCCATTAATATGTGCTAGCATGTGGCAGAACATTTTCGTCCTTGATACAGGAAAACTGTCACATAATATGGTGACATAGGTAAGCGTCCCATTTCACTTGGTAATTCTTATGAAAAACAAGTCAAGTCAGGCATAGCTGGAGCGAGGAGTCACTGTAAATGCCAGCTCCTGCTTCTCTGCCATGAACATTTTATGTCCTAATTTACAACACCTTCAGGTCATTAAAATCAGTCCACTTATTACCACCCGTAATCTCAAGGACATTTCAACAGATCCCAAATCCATTACGACCAAATCGTTTTATCTTCGCAATCTCGTGCTCCCTCCACCTTTTCGCCTAACATGATTAATGCGACTACTACTTTCGTCGTTGTCGCGGATCGCATCGTCCTGATTCAGTGCGACAACGATCCCATTCATTTCGACCTCGTCCGCGCTTGTTTTTAATTATTTGCCTCCCGACCGGGAATCTCCAGAAGCGAACAACGATGTGAACTATGCTTGTCTGCTTGAATAGCTTGGTCTGTCCTGGCATGGCCTGAATCCTTCCTTCCAGCTGTAGCAAAATGACCAGGACTTCTACCCGATGGCACACAAATAGTTGCTAGTTTAGCTTCTCGTTCCTGTTTTCTATCATCTACACCAGGACTAGGACATGGCGAATATTGATTTCGTTGATTTTTTTTTTTGGTATTTACCACCACGAAAAAACTAGTTGGATGTTAAATTTCCACTATTTTGTTCTTGTTTCCAACACGTCAGGAAAGTTTGCTGCTCTTTCAAGAGTTCGCCGGGATCAGGTATTGTGCCCTTGCTGCCTGGTTGTGCCTGCTGACCGAACTAGGATTTAAGTTAGAGTCCACCTAAGTTATGGCGACACTAGACTCTTGGAGAATGAAGATTTCTATGCTACCGAAGTTTCTTATTGTTTTCTGGTTTCAAATGTAGCTGGTAAGGTTGGTAAAGTTTAAAGGGATTTTTATCAACACTTTTGTTAATCGGAAAGAGCTGCCAGTTGAGGTGTATAACGAGTACTTTGAGGATAGGATGGTTTTGTTATTTATTTTAAGGTTTTGTAATTAACATCCTCATTCAACCTTAATTCGTCCAGAGATCTTTTACACATCTTCTTAACGATGAAAAGTCATATAAGTATTTTGCTGCAAAAGAATGCCGCAAGCGATTAAAACTCAAGCTAAAAGTCTGTCCGAATACCAGAAACTATCCGTTACGCATCTTGATCTAAGTCCTTTTTAGATAAAATTTCATACAATTCTCGCGCCAAACTAAAAATTTCGTGTAAAATTTAGTTCAGCTGTGAAGTTTGCACTAGGTTCTATTTTTGAAAATTTGGCTAATGGCAATCGTGGGTAACTTCACTGAAGTGCCCAATGTGCTGTCAAAATGTGATATTTGATTGTTGATTAAAAGAACAACTGAAATTATTCAAACACATACAATGCCGAAATGCAAGGCTCAAAAATTTCAAAAATGATCCCTACGTAATTAATGGACGCTCCGTAACGATAACATCAAAAAAATCAATTAAAATGGAATGCAGATGTTTCGTATACGACAATCTATAAATCAAATAAAACTCATAAATTTTATGGAGAATAGATGTGATTGATTACTGCGGCAAACCGATTTTGCTTCACCATTCTGCAATATCGAAATAAATCCAAACGGCATCCCCTTGTCTTAATATCCTTTAAATGTTATTTTCTAGAAAAAGGCTCCTTCCTACCTTACAGCTATTGTCCATTCCGGAAATTAACAAAAACTTTATCCGCAACATGTTTTCGTCTACTTAAGAAAATACTCAAAATAAAATAAAAGCATAACAGCAACGACCAAGTTGAAAGACGAATCCTTAGACATGGCTGTCGGAAGTGTTGCGAAACATCTATTAGCGACTATTTACACTTTAGCATGTCCTTCTTTTCAATGTGCTCGTGCTCCGAACTCTGACTACCTAGATATATTCTACCTACCCACGTCCATTTTAAGGATTCTTTTTCGCTTATTTATTTTCTTTTTCAACACAAAATCCAAACAAAAATATTTACGAGGACATAGATTAACAGTTGGGTAATGACGCTTTTGCTTGGGATGAATGGACAGCGAGAGAGAGAGAGGAAAAAAAGGACGCAATGCAAGCAAGTCGACTATGTGACACGAAAATATCGATTTGCGAGGAAGTTGAGTATCGGGTGTAGGAAGAATGTGAAACTTTAAACATTAATCATGTTGAGTCCTTAGAAATAGAGAGAAGAACACAAAGAAGAAAAAGAGGATATAGCATTTTCACTTGACGCTCTTTACGTGAAGTGGAATTGGGACACAAAACTTGAGAATGAAAACAGAGTTGTGTGAAAAGTGGACATTGAAGGGTCCTAGGACTTTTGCCGTCTCAATAATTTTCCCACTAATTTGTCATATGATTGATGGATTTCACATCAAGGGACGAAAAACTGCTGGATAATGCCGAGGAGAGTGGATTTGTAATGTTATCGTTTGGTACTTTAGATAAGACTATTTCGGGAATCATGGACTGGGGTTGTGTGGCAAGAAGGACACAGCCCAGACGAGATAAAGTCGTTAAGAGAGTTTATCACGTTCGGTCAATGTAAGCATGAACGTTTGAATTGGGTAAGCGGTGGGTGTGATATTGACAGGATACACAAGAAGTAAGGATCTTCAAGAATGATGCGATGTGACGAAAGCACGCAATGCATAGTAAAATATTTGATTATATAAAAGCATTTGGGTTTCGTACTAAGCATTTCATCGTTTTGTGGTCCTTTACAATGTGCTTCGCATCTTGTGATCATCCAATGCAGAAATATTGCTAGTTTTAAACAGACGTCTGTAGATTTTTCTTTTCAACGAGAATTTTGACAAAACTTTAAACTAAAATTATCTTTTTTTACTTTGTCCAGGCATGGCATCAACCTGATCCCACAGAAATGGCGCTAAACAGCGAAATAACAGTTGCTACTTCCTACCAAAATCCAACACAAAAATGGTCAGCAAATCAAAATGGTCGTAGACGTCGCCGACCTGGTGGTCGTAAACGTAGACGTCGTCCGCAAGGCAACAATCAAACCACCGAATTCGTGGAATTTAACAATTACTATTGGGAAGGTCAAGTCCAAGATGATGCTCTCAACGATAGTGTTATCCTGTCTTTCTACAATTCAAGCGATTATTATTCGTCAACCGAAACTGCATCGGAAGAATCGCAAGAAACAATCAAGAGGAATTTCATTCAACCCAAACAGAGAACGGAAAGAGTTCGAGAGCCTTTGGCCGCATTAGAACAGGAGCAGCGATTATCTGAGCTAAGAAACAAGCAACGAAGAAGAATGACCACTGAGGCATCTACTTCTCTGACAGGATCATACCGCGACAAGTCTTACAGGAAACCATATTCGCAAACAAAACGACAGGATGATGTCATATCACAATCACCGCCCAGATCGGCAAGCGAGCTCAAGGACATTCTGAAAAACTCGGGCGGCTTGAGTCTGAGTGAAATTCTTCAGCAAAACAATTTGTCGCTGGACGACTTAATTAAGGGCAAGCAGAACGCTCTTTTGGCACTGCAAACGCCTACCACGCCAACAACCGATCCGACTAGTAGGTACGTCAAGCCAATACGAAGGATTCCAATCAGCTATTTAACTTCAACCACAACAACAAGTACCGAGTCGAGTGTATCCAGGAGCTGGCAACATTCAGCTGAAGCATCTTCGACGGAAAAGCTGCCCAACACTATTCAAGAAGTCGATCAAAATATTACTTCAGAGAATCTCATTCAGGACAACGATTTCGCCACCAGCGTGTCATTGAAATACTTCTCAATCAGCAGCCAGCTGCCTACTAGAAGCTCAGTGGACAAGCAAAAATTCACTTCAGCAGTTACTGAAGTCTATTCTGCTGCTCAGGAAAAACATACCCCGACAGAGGAAGTGGTTCAAGACACACAATCAACACTCGACACCCTTCCAACGAGACCGTCATACAGAAAACGGCTGACTATCAAACCAATCTTCAAACTTCTCAGTACAACCAAAAAGCCAAAGGAATCGTCAAGCTCTTCGGAATCCACTTCTGAAGAAAAACATTACAACAAATCGTTCCATGCCAAAAGTAGCAGTAGCAGTCAGGAGTCTCTCGAAGACCGATTGCTTCACAAGGAACCGGAGACGAACCTGATTGAAAAGTTTGCTACGTTTGAAGAGGCCAAACCAAAGGATGTTGCGACTATAGAGGAGCTCTTCCGACCGCTCTATCAGAAGAAGGATAACAGCAATCTTTTTGAAACGATCACTTCGCGGGTGGACATCATCGCCGAGAAGCATTTTGGCTTGACTCATCCAGGCACTACAGAAAGTAATCCTGCCTCGTTCACGGATGTGGATACCACACAAGACGTGGACGATCGGACGGATCTTTTAGAGTTGCTGGAGGATCGACGATCCGGCAATCGACTTATCAAAGTATTGGCTCAACGCAACATGACACTGGATGAGTTGATCAAGCATCGACAGCGAGGATCGAGCCAATTGCATTTGTCGGAGATTGTTCAGAATAAAACAGGAACATCGAGCAAAGCGTTTTCGATCAAACCTCAGGTTTTGGATGAGAAATTGGACATTGTAACAGCGTTTGACAATTTTCCGCATTTCAATTTGGGCAACTTGAAGAGTGTTAATCCCGACGAGATCAAGACAGACTCACAAGGATCCAGCTACTTCACATCGATTATCGACATCAAGCCAACGGATGATATGCTGAAAGCAGGAAGAGCAATGAAGAGTCTGACATTTGGTAAGTCGTCCGATCCTTTTTTGGTGATGTTTTTCTAGTGAAGGTAAACTTGGAGAAACTTCTAGTGGTTATCATGCTGTTTTATCGTGGTTCAAGTATGACAACTACTTTCTCTTTTGCAGAACCTGCCGATCCGACCACATTTGTCGCATCCGGCGAAGACAAATCCATCGATTTCTATGCCCAACCGTGGAAATCATTTGCGGTACCGATTAGCTACACCTCACAGGAAGCCAACAACTATATCGATCAGGCCGGCGAGGCATCAGCTCAAATTTCCCAGTCCGATGATATAGATATCGTCGACAAACTAGATACCGTCGCGCAAATTGAAGACGAGGTGGCACGCGCCCATGATATCTTAGATCTCGAACTAACTGGCCATGGTCTTCGAAGATCGCCCATTATGCGGCCAGGTGAAATCCCGCTTGGCGTGAAATCGGCCGTAACGGCCAGCTCACTCATTGTGGTCTTTTCACTGACCATCTTTCTAATGATCTTCATCGTGTGCCGATGGAAGCAGAGACGTCGCAAGAAGCTCAACTATCTCGACAATTACAACACCATGAAAAAGACCCATTTGCCCATTATCTCGTCACAATCGACCATGAAACGGATAGAGCCTCCCATGTTGGCGGCTACCACCGCGGCTAGCGGAAATCTAATGGTATTTCCAGGTGTTAAAAACAATAAAATCAACACAATGGATCCCAATTCCCCCGAAGTGCAAGAGTATCTTTTTGATGCTATACGAAAGCCATTTTAAATAGTTTTTTTTCTAAGGATAAGAAGACGAGCACACGAAAACAGATAAGATTGAAGATATAGTAGATTATATTCGTGCAATATTTATAATGCTTAGATCGTAGTCGAGACTGTCGTTAATGTAATTTTTAACAATTTTCCTTTCGACATTTTTTTCCTATTTTCATATAGGTTTAGTGTTTTATTTTGTTTTATAAAAGGACTATGTTGTTGTTACTTGTTTTTTAATTATGTATTTATTGTAAAGTTATTGAAATATGTATTAAAATATTATTGGTAAAGTGCTAGTTGTTTGTCTTGGCGGGGAAAATAACTGGAAAAATTATTGAGAGAATGAGCATTTAGGTTAACTGGAAGCTGACAAAGTGATTTTCAAGAAAAACAGGGCCATAAATCGAGAAAATATACCCCACAAGAAAGAATTCGATGTACCCTTAATCTTGGCAAGTATAGATTTTTCTATTTCTTCACTTTAGAATCAAATTTAGTCTACAATTTTATGAGTTTTTCTACCTTTGTTCCTTAGCAGAATGTTCCTTTAAGGGGTCTTTAAGGTTACAATCTTTTAAAAAATCAGAACAGCTCGAAAAGATGCACAATTAGCTGGTCAGGAGCTGTATGAAAAAGAGGAAGGAATTTTTTATGGCCCAGACATAGCAGAGTAGAGGTATATAGCGTTTTTTAAAAGAAAATCGTAAAAAGAGTAAACGTGATTTTCTTGAATTCATGTTTTTTTAATCTGGTAGACACGATTTGAAAAAAAAAAACTCAACCGACCACTCTGATTTTTTAATATGTCATTGTACACATATATTGCTGTAGCCGGTAGCGGAATCAATATGATCGCTATCAAATTTTCCGATTTTCACTTAATTTTCCACCCTCAAAAATAGGTTGTTTTTAATTGGCCGCCATTTTGTTATTTTTAAACGAAAAAAAACATTCCGGTATCTTACATAAGCACTTGCACAATGATTAATTTGGCGTTTTGTTTTTTCGCAGATGATCCAGTCACGTGAAATCACGTTCGCCGTCATTTTTTGATGTTTTAAAAAAAAAAAAATCTAAAAAAAAAATTTTATACACCCAAGGTACCAATTAACATATGTACAAAGTTTCAAAATGATATCTCTTTCCTTTATATTGAAAAAAATGTTTAATTTTTTTTTGAAACCGTAACCTAAAAGACCCCTTAATAAATATTTCTTCGAGATTTAACCAATCATATTTGATACCTCCGGCGGCATTACTTTTATCAGTTGTGATTTGAGGGTAAAATTTATGCTGCCGACTCCCAACATGCCTTCCCTACTGATATTTTCCATAATGTTTCCCAATACAGCATTCTTAAATAATATACATTAGGACCTCTTTTCAGAGAGAGTGAAGAGCATCGAAAATTGGAACCGTCATCAATAGCGCACCAGCTAAAATGAAGCTCTGGCTTCCTGAAGAGATTCCCCCCAAGTTGTCTCGGTCCAAAAAAGGCGTCCTTCAGTTGAAGAATCTCAATAGCGATTTGCTATCTGCATCCTCTGAGTCCACCCATGATTTTCGTGATGGGCGACCGCCAGTTGCTAAGTTTTTCACGGTGTGTCCAAGAGTTTTGCTATTATCTACGCGGTTCACATAGGCAGCATAAATACAAGAATCCCTCCATTAAAACAAAATAAAAAATACATTTAAATGGGAAATACATTTTCTGGGAGTAAGTTTTCTAAAGAAATTTCTTTTAAGAAATCAAATGATAAAAAGCATAAAAAATTTCCTAAAATAAATTCAAAATAATTTAAATAGTATCGGATACAAATTTACGAACCAAAAAATTTTGAATGAGAATAATTTACACAAAAACAATTTTTGAAGAAAATATTTTAACGAAAAAAATATGCAGAAATGTTTTTGTTGAAAATAATATTGAAAAATGGCTTGGGGCCATCCGTCCCAGGGTGAGCAGGGGGGGGGGACTATTTGAAAATGTTACTAAGTGTTACATAGAAGGAGGGAGGGTCTAGCAAAACAAAATTTTAAATAAAATAAAATTTAGGAAAAATAAATTTTGAAAATAAATGAGAAAGGTTTCAAGAGAAATTTGAATTCTTCACGTTGATGTGGTCTGGAAGTTGCCGCACCGGTTGGTACTTAGTAGAGGAGAATTCAACTTGTAACCCTTGACAGGAGCAGACCCTTTTAAGAAGATAGTACTTCAAGTTTCGCTACAAATTCCTCTGACCACATCGACATATTGCCCGCCAAATCATATACCACTTGGGAAATTTGGTGCTTTTTTTGGTTTTATGTTTTAGATTTTTTTTGCTTTGATCCTGTTGTATAGAAGACCTGATCAGGCAATTGTGCGAAATCAGCCTTCACGTATTTCATCGTCCAACACAACACAATCGACTTTGGTCAGATAATCCTGGTATATCTTTCGAGCCCGATTTTTCGCTTCTGTCTCCTTTTCCTCGGATCGATCGAGTACTTTTTGGACTTTATATGATCTAAGATTATAATGATTCTCAATCCTTTGAATCATTGCGTTCGATATTTGCACTTTTTGAGCAATATCTCGAATGGACTCTGCAAAAATTTTCTCTTTACCTTTCGGCTCAAATTTGTATCGGATGGACCTTTTTTCTAGCCGATCTAGACTTCCTAGCAACAGGTAGGTCCTTTTTGTACTTTATAATCGTTCGTTTCACTGTTGCGATAGACGAATTGGTCTTCTTTGCTAGTACCGAATACTTACGAAGGGGATTTTCCATCTGATGACATCTTTTCAAGAGTGATTGTACAATACGAATAGATTAGATGTTTGTCGCATTTTATAGCTAATTTTGCATACCTTCATAAAGACTTAAATTTATCCCAAACAGAAGCTATGCAGGAAAAACTTAAGGTCAATTTTTTTCCGATACAGTCCTTATTTGGATTCCAGTCATGAACGAATAACTTTTATAACTACATTAGATGACAATGAAGCTTTACGTTATTATTTTATGGATTTTACTTCTTAAAATAATGTAAAACATAGAACTTCTTCCAATGTATGAGCAGTAAGGAAAACAGATCGGATTCCTGTGGCATACTTCTAAGATGATACGAATATTCATCGATGCCAAGGCAAATATATAGGAAACACTCTTCTCTATGGATTTTTTTTGTATTCTATCATTGCAGACTTTAAGTATCACTCGGGAATTCCACATGACTCTGAAGCCTGGACTCTGGTTGCATATACTTTCCATTCTATTCAGAACAACCATCATCCTTCACTTATTTATGATTATACTTGGTGTATACATTCATAATCCTTTACGAAAAAAACAAACATAGTCCGGCCAAGAGTCCTCAAAGATTTCTCATCCGAATTTCAAGGACGCTCACTTACGTTAATATTTACCACTGAAGATAAAATTGAATCATTACATTGAAAGCTGTTCGCCCTAAAAGAATCGAAATGCACGGTTATAAAATTCCAACCACTCAAAAACGGCTCTATCGATTCACATCATCTCGTCCTTTCGTCCATATCGAGCCAAAGTGAAAATCACCATAAAAATCGACGGTCCAATTAACCGTTGAGTTTTAATCCGGGTCAGAAAATCCATCCATCTTTTTGCAGAGTTGAGTGTGTCTGTTGACTTGAATCCAACCTATTTTGAATGGCGATCCTTTCATCCGGCAAAACTTCTCATCGTTATATCATATAAATACATAAAGACAATATCAAAAATAAATGTTTACGTAGAACTACCATCCAACCCCCCCCCCCCCGTGTCGGCATGGGGTAAGAATGGTGGTTGAAATTCATGGTAAAATACCAGCGTGCAGTTATAGTTGAAAATTGATTGCCTGAGTCGGGAGACCCATTTAAGGAGTGGATGCATGAGCATTTCTTTTAGGTAGGTTGGATGATGATGCTGCTGCTGATGATGATTCTACAAAATTAAAACGCTCGTAGCATAAAAATAAGAGATCTAGGATGTACTTCAGCTACTATACTATGGCCTCATGCTGAATGTTGAATGTTGAATGCTGTATGCATACCAGCCACTACTTGGAATTTAATTGGATCCGAAAGATACGATTCACCGAGTTTCGCACGGAGAGCACATTTATTGCGAAAGAGTTCTACTTTCCGGTGAATGCTGAAAGGAATGCTAAACGCATTCGTTTTATAGAGTCGTAGATGTGAATGTTAAGTTAGCTCGGGCTTTAAAGGTTTCCATTTATTTTTATCTATGGACGAAATAAAAAAGATGAAATGGGAATTGATGGAGTTGAATGTGAAAATTCTCAAGCACTTGAAATCGTAGATTTTGGATGTATAAAAACCATTTAAGGATCTTGGATGCAGAACGGTCATTCAAGAATTTTATGACGCTTAACAAAATTTTATGAGTTCTTGGGAATTGGTAGTTTAATTTTTTGATATCCGTTTTCACTGCAGCGGTGAAAAATTAAATTTAGAGTATCTATTATTGTTTAAATGATAACTTTAGCGATAACTTGAGCTGATAGACCATTGTTGATGCTAAACATAAAATTGCTACTAGCATTAAAACTTCTGAAATGCTTCAAATTGTTTTCAATAATCAGAGAAGACATATTTTATATTCGCTTTTTTTAGCGTCAAAATCGAATGAGGTTAAGAGAAGCGACAAATATGGACCTACAACAATATTTCAATCTAAAAAAAATCCACAAAAACAAATTTGCGGAGGAAGTCCAATGAAAAACTCGAAGAAATATTTAAATTTGAAATATTTTTAAAGGTTAAATGATTTTACTATGGTCACACGAAGAAGTTATTTGAAGAAGAAAAACCGAAAAAAAACCTTTTTTCATTTTTAAGAGACACACGGACATTACGGGGGGAAACCAGTTTAGGAGGCCGAAATTTTTTTTTTCGTGAATTTTTTTAACAGGGAAGGAATAATCAAAATTTGTCGATTTTTTAACCCGTCTAAACCGGTTATCCTCCTTAAGGGGTTACACAGGCCTTGAAGGAAAAAAAAACACTTTTTCAAAAAAATGTATTTTTAAAACTAAAAATCTATGTTACTTAAAATTGACAGACATAAATTTCAGCTAAAAATATTGAAAATTGTCAATTTCCCTGCAGTTTTCCTCGTCCAACCATATTTTTTTGGGGTAGGCAGAATATTTCGGTGCAGGTTCATCTCAAATCAAAAATTCAAAAAAATCTTATAGTTTATGCTCTTGGCTCGTGCTTGAACGAAGGAATTGAAAAAAAAATGAAATTCAAATGGGTTTGAATGAATTTTTGTCTCATATTTTTTTATCATTTTTCCGATTCTCATCGTTTTTAAAATAATTTTTTTCGTATAAAACAAGAACGAGTCGACCGAATGAAAAACCCTTCCTTCAAGTCAATACTATAAAGAGAAACTGTGCAAAGTCTCAGCAAAATCGGTCGATTCGTTCTCGAGAAATCGTGCCTACCGCACGGAAAAGCAAAGTTTCGAGAAAAATGCGTTTTTTTACCACGATTTAATCAATTAAAGTTATTTTTTAGCGACTTACATCGAGTCGTCGATTCCAGGTCCATACAGTAATTCGTTCGCCTCATTCGCGATGTTCAGAGAATCCTTTTGATGTTGTGATGTTTGATGAAAAAGAAAGGAGCTGATTTTACGCGATAGAACTGCGTCGCATGCGTATCGTACGCTAGGTAAAGCATCGCGGAGAGAGAAGGAAAGCCTGGAGCTCGAATCTTGATCTGAGGACTGGAATCTAAACAAGAAAGCGTCCCACAAACGGGAGAAGCACAAGGTGCATTAGAAGCCGCTTTATTCAGCTAGTTGTAGCAAGAAGGGGGTGGCGATCTCGAGGCAGGGGTCACAACTGAAATACCAGTTGACTACCCCGAAAACTTCATTAGCGTAGAGTCGCAAACAAGCATTGAGGCCAAACTAGCGGAGTGTGAACTTGATTTTGCAGTCTTTTTAAGGATTCGATCTGTCGTGTGCTGAAAAATTATAAATATTTATTGTCATAAACTAATTTAAAGATCGTGTAAGGCAAATGGTAGTAGTGGCAGCTTTTTTATCAAAAGATGGCTAACTTAGGCCATGGTAGGCCTATTGTTATGTGTAAGGCGGATACTCCTACAAAAATAATGATTAATAATTTATTACACGTTGCATATTTCATAGATTTTAATCGCATAATGTGTAACAGTTGATTTATAATAAAACGATAATCGTTTCAATCATTGAACTGTTGTAAACATTAATTAGCGCTATCAGACGCGCTGCGCATTGATCAAGTTGTTATCTCCATTCTTGACCACGGGCTATTGATTGCTATATAAGGACTTATTGTGAGTCTCAATCATTGCTTATCAAGCGCGGAAGGTAAACAGTTTTCGGGGCGATTATACAATCGTCTGTTTACTATTTCATTTACGCTTACCGCATGAGCGCGTTCGGAATTTGCTTGCTCATACCAGAAGATCATGACGACACGTTTATAGAATATGCGATTTTCTATGGCTTTGGGCTTGAAAATAAATTGAAAAAATCACTCACCGATAGAGCTCGTACGTGAATTTCTCCTTCAGCGTCTCGAAAGTCTCCTTCCCCGTTGAATCCGGGCCGAATTTCTTCGGATCGACTTTCTGCACGCACTTGTGTATGAACGCGTACTGTCGGGCGATGCTCTTGCATTGAGTGAGCGCTTGGCCCAACACGTTGGAGCCTTTCAGCTCCTGCATGTCGTTGATCGTGAAATACATCACGGTGGAGTGGCGCTCCGGCAACAGATCAATGTACGGCTTCCAGAAGCTGTCGGGCCTGACCTTCTCGAGCAGGACGCCGAACGCCAGCTTGACATTGGTCATGGTATCGAGCAGCGGAATTTCGGATACTATCGGCTCCAGGTTGGCCGCGAGCGCCTCCTCCGACATAATGATCTGCTTCGGCACCGTGATCACAGGGTCGCCCTTCTTGAAGGGCTTGGCCGCCTCCAAGCCCATTTCGAAGCCCGGAAACTCCGAGATGCTGGCGCCATCGAATTTGGCGCCGTTCTCCTCGCACCATTTGCAGAACGTGTCGATGGCCGCCGTCCGCGTTTTGGGAGCGGCACTCTTGATCTTCAGCGTGCTTTCAATGGCTTGGATCCGGTCGAGCGTTCCCTGAATCTCCAAATACTCGGCCCACAGCTCGGCCGGCGCTTGGGTTTGCTTGAATCCCAGCTTGAACAGCTTGTCAATCAGCTGGTCCAGCTCATTGCGTTTTTGCGCCGACAACTTTTTCGGTACGTCTTTCGGTGGCGTCGCCTTTTTCTGCGGCTTCTTCCCCATTATGATGCTTTCGCAGGCTCGTAAATCCAATTAGAAAGTCAATTGTACGCGCACTTTTCACCCGGTCGCGAATGAATGCGATTACTTAAACGCGAATAAATGCCCACTGACAATCCACGACACCACTTAAAACGCCTGTGGTCGGTTCGCAACGCCCGTACGCGACATTCAAATCACAATTCCGTGCAGGTTTTATAAATAGAATCCGGGAAACATGAAAATTTCGATGGCCAAAGCAATGTTTCGACACCGAGACCCAATGTAAACAAAATAAGGCGGGCGAAACTTCAAATTATTTTTTGGTTGACAGTTGCATGTGAGCAGTGAAATGGAAACGAACGATGGAATGGCAACAAACATTCAATTTTATTTGCAAATTAATTTCTGGTAGAAAATGTGATTTAATTGCTCCCGATTGATTGATTGTTACAAACGCATAAGATTAATGAAGAAAAGATAAAAAGAAATGATATTAGAATTCCCCATATGCTCACGGAACTTTATGCTATGCACGGAACGACAAGATTGTGTCAAACAGTTTGAGGGGCGCTGATGGTTGAACTTCATTACTTTGACAAATGACATTTTCAAAAGGAAAAACTACAAAATGACAAGTTGCGAAGAAAGAAGGCGCGAGTTTTAGTAGCAATCTCATTCGGCTTGAAATTCAATTGAATAGTCTACGAATTTGCTATTGGTTTTAACATTAAGATGAAATTGCCATATACGATTGTGCTGTGCATTGTTGTTTGTGCGGTAAATTTCGCACGAGCGAAAATTTTCCATTACCAACCGGAACAAATACATTTGTCGTTTGGAGGTAAACTTTTTGTTTTTCCCTTAAAATCGCTTTGTTTTAGTTGAAATCACTTCTGAAATGCATGCGACAATACATTTGCGAACATAATTATAACTTTCTTATGGATATGTCTACAAAACGTAGTGTTTTTCGATGATTTTCTTCTCCCGTGGAGGCCCTCTTTAAAAATGTAATTTATATGAAATATAACGATAATCAATACGTCCCGGCAAATTCTCGATTTGGTCCACTTTATTTCCCTTGTAGAAAAGTTCACCGACACTTTCAGAAGCCCACTTAATTTGTAATTGCACTCGTTGAATGCAAGTCATGCGACGTGAATCACAACATTCAACATTCATTCAAGCACGGCGGCAAGCATGCAAAGTAATTGCGTTTAATTTAACATACTACCCCTCCTCTTATTGCTATCAAATGCAATTTTATCTGTTCAAGCCGTAAACAATATTGTTTGTGTCATAAAAATTCATTCATTTCATGATAAAACCTCCCGCAACAATTGCTAGAATATATCTTATCACACAGTTGAGGCACTGTTTGTTACAGCAAAACAATCTGTTTTCGCTCACAATATTCTCTATTTGTATGTTTGTTATCAGTAACAAACGATTGTTTGTTGTGTTTTTGTCGTTTTGTGTCGACAATGTTTGTTTTTGTATGAAGTGTTCGCTTCAATGTACTAAATGTTAGCGAGTAACGAACGAACGCATGTAGAAAAGGTCGTGGTGTTATCAACCAATTCGATTAATTGAATGTGTTTAATAAAACAAATATTTCTGATATTATTCGCACGCATTTGATTCAGCAAACAGCTTGGCTCCGATGCGGTCAATTGTTAGCTTATGTTGTGAGATTTTTGCTTTCCCGTTTAGTAGCCAATCATTTCTATTTTCGATCAAATGAGATTTTTATAAACTGTGTCGACGTCACGCATTTAATAAATTACAATGAGCAGCCAATTTCCTACCATTATTTATCAAAATTCAATTGTTTTCTTTCATGATGCAAAACTTCTTTCAGACTTATTCGATTTGAAAAAAGCCAGTAAAGCAAGTCAGTAGTATAAATTTTAAGTGTTTGCTATCTCAAATTGACTGGACAATCAAGAAAAAAATCTTTGAAGCAGTACAAACGAACAGAAAACATGAAAATCTTTACATTGAGCTGTTGCAAACATAATTCATTCAAATTTTCGGGTAATTCAAATGAATTTGTAGCGTACGCCGAACACAAGAAATATCCCCCATTATACTTTACCATATTTCATCCTTCAAAACTTGTTACAAATGTTAGGAACGCAAACTTGTTACAAATGTTAGGAACTCCTACTGTACCGCAGCCGATCCTGGCTACGGTTTGGGCAATCCCAGCCGGCTTTAGCCCGCGACGAGGGGTGTGAGAATATTTAATGAAAAGGGCGCCACTCGTTTCAGCGCCGGGACTGCCCTTTCCGCGATTCCGGAAACGGGAACAAGAGTCGAAAACACTTCACACAATCCAATGCCAATTATTTCCTAATCTTACCTAGCTATACCTGTCTATTCTTATGTCTACTTATATATATTTTCATTACGCTAACGTTGCTCCTGACTCCAATTCCTACCTCGCCGTTCGTATTCCTCGTCTTGCTGCTCACGCAATCCGCAAGATGCCGCCCGTTTCTCGAAGTTGTAGGACCAATAAAGTACCGAAGCTAACTTTCCTTCGAATAACAATGCTAACTTCGCATCAAAGAACAGGGCGAAGTTCTCTCGCTTTCGATTCCAAACAGCGCGCGCGACTAGACGTATTTCTGATCTCCTGTATTTTAATTTAATAAACTAGTCATTCTGAAAAGTAGCGTTTCACTCATTGCTGCAATCTTGTGTAGAGCCAAACCCCTACAAAGTCTTCGTAGCAATTCTTCCGCTTCTCCATCCACACCACACCAGGCCCAGAACAGAACACACCCGACTTCGCCAGCTGCATCGGCGATCAACGGTCAGCCGAGTTTGTTGAACCCATCCCGCTTTCCATTGTCTTCGACTCGTTTTATGCCGACGTCAGCTGGCGATTTTTGTTCTCCGTGCTCGGTTGCCCCGATTGGTCATAGCGTTGTACCTCGGCGGATACTGCGGCGACTGTGTAAGGGCGTGCTTTTGGGCGGACCCATTACGCCGCTGTGTAGATGAATCATCGCAGCCATGGAGTCGGGTGATGATGGCATTGACGGCGACCTGAGTGATTCCATCGGTGGAGCGACGAGTAGCGTTGATTTTGAATTGTTGGACGATACCGAAGCCTAACCTAAATACAATGACACGGCGTAGTTCAATCCTCCACGACAGCATTTTAGTCTACTTAGCTATCTTATCCAATATTTCTATTCAGGGCAAGACAGTTCTTTATTTTGCCCCTATTTTCATACTTGAATCGGCCACGCTGCGTGGCGAACGTAAAAAATGCCTATAATTGTCATGAAGAAACACGCGACGTGGCCGTTAAATCAATGAATTTGGTGGTGTCGCTTGCAATCGGCGGATGAATTACCAGATTCTTGTCTAGGTGATAGCTTCCGTTTCGGAAGTTTAGATATTTGGAGAACAGCTAGAAGATAAGTTAGCATTTTGTATCGAGGGATCAAGTTTTCAAAGAAGACTTCTGATTTTGTATGTTTCAAGATTAATCCACGTTTGTAACTTATCGAATGGTTCTCGATCCATCTGGAACATCAATTTGTTTGTGAGAATGAAATGTAAACAAAATTGAACGAATAGAACTACCCACCAAATAGTCAGACTTTTCACAAATAAACGATCATTATGTTACCATTTTTTAAGGCTTTTATGACAATAATATCGTTCAATCTGCTGAAAACTTCGTTGCTTATGGATAATCATAAAAATCGTATAGTCATTTATTGTTTCTGGATAGCTGTGCTATCAGTTATCAAGGATATGTGCTCTCATCTGCTGAAATTGCGACGGTGGTCTGTTCACAGTTACTCAATCATTTGATAGCTGTGGCCGACGTATATAGAAAAACGTGCGCATTGAACCGCAGCATGAGATCATGTTAGAGAATCTCAGAAGATCACGTTTCTCTTTAGGGGCCATCCATATATTACGTAACACTCCAAGGGGGAGGGGGGTCTTGCAAATTATTACGTAACAAAATTTAAAATTAGTTAAAATAATCATAAAGTCAAAGTTTAAATCCTAAGCACAATAAACAATATTTAGATGCATTGTTAATAGGATGTGATTGAAATATTTAAAACTCTAAAGAGGGTACAATAAATTTGTTACGTAACAGGGGTGTGGATGGCCCCTTTGCGTCCTCAAATCGGATAGACCTGAGAATGAGCATAATCGGAGAGTCGCCTGGCAAGTGGCTGGTTGAAGTGTGCTCAAATTGGTGAGGCATTTGGAGAGTCGTTTGCAAAGACGATTATCGTGTCGTATCCCATCTAGCGTTACATGTCGCCCAAACACGGATCTGTGGTAACGTGACAAAGAACAAAACAATGAAAGTGAGCGCCGTTGACGATTCAATTAATTTTTCTACTAATAAGAGAGAGTCCAAAAATGTATCTTTCATATATATTAATGATGAATGTATCATAACTTTCGCATATCATTTTAAATACAGGTTTTCTCCTTCCATAAGTAAATCATTAAAGAAATAATTGGTTTGGTTAAATCTTTAAAATCTACACTAATAAATTGGTTTCAATATTAGTTGTTAACACTTTGACGCAACTTCTAACCAACTAACGGGTTTTTGCTTGTTTAATGTGTTCCAAAAACCAGCATAAATAGTAAAAATTCAAAATTTTCTTAGAGAATCCCACCGATATTGTTATCACATGGTCAACGGGCGATGATGCTAAGCAATCTGTGGTTGAATATGGCATTCGAGGTCTTGTATTGCAAGCGACCGGTGAATCAAAACGTTTTATCGATGGCGGTAGGCACAAACATTCCCAATATATTCACAAAGTAAATATGAACGACGTTATTTGTATCGCCAAACTTCTCCGTAATGCAATTCTCTACTAAAGGTAACGCTCGAAAATCTCACCCCGAACACAACATACATATATCATTGTGGAAGCAATTTGGGATGGTCGCCTGAGTTTCGGTTCAAAACAACACCGGCCGATGGTGATTGGTCGCCAAGTTTGGCGATTTTTGGCGATATGGGCAATGAGAATGCACAATCGTTGGCACGCCTCCAGGAAGATACGCAACGCGGCATGTATGATGCTATGTTGCATGTTGGCGATTTCGCCTACGATATGGATTCGCATAATGCACGTGTCGGAGATGAATTCATGAATCAAATTCAATCGGTGGCTGCCTATTTACCGTACATGGTGTGCGCGGGCAATCATGAAGAGAAATAGTAAGTGGAATTGGACAGAGACTGATTTTTCAATGGTTCCGAATTAAACGAAACCACTTCTAGCAACTTTTCAAACTATCGTGCCCGTTTCAATATGCCTGGGAACACAGAAAACATCATGTACAGCTTTAATTTAGGACCAGTGCATTTTATTGGCCTGTCAACCGAACTATACTATTTTTTGAACTATGGAATCAAGCCGTTGATCAATCAATACTACTGGCTTGAAAATGATTTGAAAGAGGCCACCAAACCGGAGAATCGGAAGCTTCATCCATGGATCATTGTCTACGGTCATCGCCCGATGTATTGCAGCAACGGTAATGGTAACGATTGCACCGATTCGCAAACTGTTACTCGTATTGGCTTGCCAATGTTTCACATGTTCGGTCTGGAGGATCTTTTGTACCAGTATGGAGTTGATGTGGAAATTTGGGCACACGAGCACTCCTACGAGAGATTTTGGCCCATTTATAACTATACCGTATACAATGGCTCGCACGCTGCTCCCTATACTAATCCCAGAGCTCCAGTTCATATAGTGACTGGATCGGCTGGTTGCTCAGAAGGTCGTACGCCATTCGAACACAACCCACCAAAATGGAGTGCTTTCCACAGCCAGGTAAGATTGAAGAATACTAGCTTGAACGGAGCTCATTAAAAATCGATTAAATACCACACAGGATTATGGCTACACACGCATGAAAGCATACAACAAAACTCATTTGTATTTCGAACAAGTGTCCGATGATAAGGACGGCGCAATTATAGATTCTTTTTGGATTATTAAGGACCGTCACGGGTCTTATGAAACGCACGCATAAAATGAATCAAGATAGAATGGATATTTCTTGTAAAAACTGTAAATAAATACCTAAAGGTGCATTGCTCTCTTTTCAAAACAATGAATGAATAAAAAGGCTTGAATTAAAATATTTAAAAGGAAAGTGGCAATAAATATTTTTAGATTCAATTTTATACACTTCGAACTAATGCGTTTATATTATTATTAAGTGTGTATTTTTTATTGCCTGTAGGGATTTTCTTTAGCACAGCATCATCAATGATGCACCATCCCAACTGAAGTGTGAAATCCTTTAAGCTCTAATTGTTTCAGACAAACGACGCGATCGTTTGTCGTTCGTCCTATTTATTATTCGTTTGCGTCTATTGGATCTTCTCAACCCTTGGACGATTTGCCGGTGGGCAACTGCCTTCCGTGATGCGCATGCGATTTTTGCTATCGTCCTTGCCCTGTACATGTCTAGCTAATGATTCTACCGACAAAAAATCAAGCGTTCGTGGAACAACTCTCTCTTTTTATAGATAAATAGAATGACGTTTTTATCCTCGAAACACTTTGGAAACGATTTAACGCAAATGGAGGATGGTTGGTTGGTTGTTTTGGCAGCCCCCTTTATCAAAAGGTGGCTCACTTAGGCCACGCCCATTGTGATACCACAATAATAAATAAGGGCAGCACTAGAACCTTTGGGATGACGAGAACCATTCAGATTCTCGTACGAAGCTGGCTATGCAGCTAATATTTAAACTGGCTACTTTCGTGAGACTGTCCAGGAGAGACGAGCCTAAAGTTTGCATGCGTTTCCAGGATAGTGCTGGGCGTTCGCACAGACAATGTTGGATCGTTTCCTCCTCCTCTTCTGATCTGCAGCTGCGGCAGAAATCGTGGAAAGGGGCCTACATGTCTGCCAATGAGACAATGCCCGGTCAGTACGGATATGATGAAACTTAATGTTTCACGGCTCGTGTTGAGGAGCTGCTTGGTGTGCTTTGAGCTCAGTGCGTGCCAAGTTTGACTGGTTGTCCTGCAGGTTTCTTCCAGCAGCCAGGCCCTGTTTACAGCCTCCATATAATACTGCTTGAAACTTAGCTTGACGGAGACCAGTGGATGGCCGACTTCGGGCGCCAATGTATAATCCTGGAGCTCAGTGCCAGCTCACGCTAGGGCATCAGCTTCGCAATATTCAGGTATATCAATATGGCGCGGCATTCAGCAAAGGATCACTTCACAATGAAGTTACATCGCGTTCAGTTGGGATGAGGTATACACGTTGGATAATGATTGGATCGCAGCATGACTGTCGGAGAAAATGTTAAGATTTCTTATGGAAATTTTATAATTTCTCAACCAGTCAACTGTCTTGTGTATTGCAATGACCTCTGCCCGAAAAAACACTGCAGTGATCTGGTAGCCGGAAGGATAGTTTCAGGCCTAGCTGTTCTGAGAAAACGCCACAGCCAACTTTTCCATCTATCTTTGATCCATCAGTGTAGATGTCGACCGATTCCTGTATCTTACTTCTTTCCATGATCATCTCTGCTAGGGACGACTGACTTAAAACCGTGATGGAAGCAGGGAATCGGAGAAGTGAGGTCAAATTTCTCTGACGTTGGTCCATCCTCCCGTAATACGGTGGAGTGATCGCTAATCCCCTCATGCCAGAGATTTAGAGCTTTCAATCGAATCGCAGAACACTTGGCCTGCTGTCTCGTAAGGAGCTTCGTCGGGAGCCAATCTAATAGCATAAACAATGCCTTTATCAAATAGAGGAAGTCGAAATGAGTTTTTCGAATAATTGGAAGACGAGGTTGTTTAAATTTTTGTGTCCTCGCAGAAATGAACTTTTCATAGTGAGCTTTTATTATCTAGACGTTTATCCGTCTCTTGTCGCTTTTCGTTATTGTGGATGATATTTTCCTTCTCCCTTACTCGCAGTCTGACTACATTACTTGTACCCTCTGAAATTGGGTTTAGGGTTTGGCTTTATGGCTATACTTCCTTTTCCAGCGCATGATATCGGCAAATGCGATTTTTTATGTAAATTAAAAACTGTCAATGCTGCAAAAAAACATACCGCATTTAAAATCATAATTTCTACAGTAGGATAAAAATAGTTTTGCTTCAACAAACTGTTCTGTATTGAAGCATTTTGATCTATAAAACATAATAAAAAAATCCACAACAGAAAATGTTAGCGAAATGGTCGTGACTTGGTCAACATTCGACGATACCAAAGAATCGATAGTTGAATATGGAATTGGTAGTTTCAACATGAAGGCTAAAGGCAAATCGACACTATTTGTAGATGGAGGCGCGAAAAAGCATTCTCAATACATTCATCGAGTATATCGCACTTAATTCAAATCAAATAAATGATTATTATAGCATTTAATTCTTAGGTGACATTGAAAAATCTTCAACCAAAAACCAAATATGTTTATCATTGTGGCAGCAATCTGGGATGGTCTTCGGAATATTGGTTTAACACACCTCCGAACGATTCCAATTGGACGCCCAGTGTTGCTATATTCGGCGATATGGGTAATGAAAATGCACAATCGTTGGCGCGACTGCAAGAGGACACACAACGTGAGATGTATGATGCTATGTTGCACGTTGGCGATTTCGCGTATGATATGAACTCGGAAAATGCTGGCGTGGGTGATGAGTTCATGAATCAAATCCAATCGGTTGCAGCCTATTTGCCGTACATGGTATGCGCAGGGAATCACGAAGAGAAATAGTAAGAACTATTCAGATTACTGTACTTTATTCGAATCCTTGCGAGAATATCTAACGTAGCAAATGTCCATTCAACGGTTTTGAGAATTATTTGAAATGTGTCCTCTTATTTGCTTCCAGCAACTTCTCAAATTATCGCGCGCGCTTTAGTATGCCGGGCGGCACAGACAATGTAATGTACAGCTTCAATCTAGGACCCGTCCACTTCATTGGCTTCTCCACGGAAGTCTACTATTTTCTGAATTACGGCCTGAAACCGTTAGTATTCCAATACGAATGGCTCCAAAAGGATTTGGTGGAAGCGACAAAACCGGAGAATCGCAAACTACGACCATGGATCATCACATACGGTCATCGTCCCATGTATTGTAGCAACGATAACGGCGACGATTGTTCTCATTCACAAACTCTCGTGCGAGTTGGATGGCCGTTCTTGCATGCGTTCGGTTTAGAAGAGTTGTTCTACAAGTATGGAGTAGACGTTGAAATATGGGCACATGAACATTCCTATGAAAGACTCTGGCCGATCTACGATTACAATGTGTATAATGGATCTTATGAGGCGCCGTACACAAATCCCGGTGCTCCAATTCATTTTACAACCGGTTCGGCTGGTTGCAAAGAAGGTAGAGAACCGTTTTTCAAGGTGATTCCAGAATGGAGTGCTTTTCATAGTCGGGTAAACGGATCGACATTCATATTGTAAGAAATTTAATTAATTTTCTTTGTTTTTTATAGGACTATGGTTACACCAGGATGAAGGCGTACAATAGCACACATATTTACTTTGAACAGGTATCGGACGATCAAAATGGTGATATAATCGATTCGTTTTGGGTGATCAAGGATCGTCATGGCTCTTACAAGCCACGTTAAACATATTTCTTACTCAGAAAGAAGCATTTCCAAATTAGAACCGCACAATTTTATATAGATTTAAGTTGTTTTCTATTCAAATTTTATATAATTGCCAATTTTATGGTTATAATTGTTCAGTTTGTGCATAGACAACATATCTTCGGAGCAATTAAAAGCACAATTTTATTTGAATATGACTGTGTTAATTAATGAATAAATGCTGATCATATTAACACTTCGAGTACACACGGGGTGTGCTTTGTGCTCTCGTCAGCAGGACCAAAAAAAAACAAATATGGTGTGCTCATCCCATCCATCCATCGACAGATGTGCAACGATCATCGGGTATATTTATGCAACGATTGTGCTGAATAGGAGTAATTTCTTTATTTCTTATTTGTTTTGTCTCTATTTTTATATATTTTAATGAATAATTTATATATTTTAATGTCTCTATTTTTATATATTTTACGGAATATCTTTTTTTGCAACCTTTTATACAGGGCTAATTTTTTTTATTATTTTACTATGACTTGAGAGTACCCATATAAATTTTTAGCTCAAAATATTGAAAATTGACGAACTTATGATTTTTTTATTTTATATATGCAAATTTTAAAATTTTCAAAATCTCCACCGTGAATATGTAAAATAAATATCTTTGTTTCAAGGATCGCTATAGGGATAATTTTTCCTTTATTCTATCATGTCTTGAAAGTATCCGGCTAAATTTTTAGCCAAAAATATTGAAAATTGAAAAAGTTACGAAGTTTTTTGTAAAAAAACTGATTTACGTCCAAACTGATTTTTCGGGATTTTTTTTGGTATGTTAGGGACATTCTAATGTTTGAGAACTATTAAAAGAGGTTTCAAACTATACCTCAATTTTTTTCAAATGAAAATCTATAGTGGTGGCGATTCTATGGATGTTCAATAGTTGGGGTCAATTTGACCCACATGTTCTCGATGATCGAAAAAATTGGTGTGTACTCGAAGGGTTAAGGACTTTTTACAAAAGACTCGTTATGTTCGCGCTCGACATTTACAGCACAACTCTTTGCCTCGCCTTACGTATCGACAAGACAAATTTGCCACGATCATCCTTGATGATCCAGGAACAAGCAACTCTCTCTCTCTCCCATTATTTTTCTTCATGTCCATGCTACTTTAATACATTCATTTCATCAGTTAGTATCCTATTTTCCTACTGATTTCTCTTTCCAGTCGACCCTTTTCTGCTTACACAGATGGTCTCGCCACTCATGCAAGATGTGTTCACAGCGCTGGTCCCTATTTTTATTGCTATTTACTCATGAATATACCGAGGCAAGAAGACCCATTCTTTGTTTTTAAAATAATGATCAGAATAGCAAGCAAGGCTTTCGTTTGGTTCCTAACAATACTTTCTTTTAAATAAAAACAGTGTAAGTATTAACAGGCGATGTTTATCCTGGTATGAAGAAAACTAAGGCGCATTTCATCACACCGCTTCAGAACTAGTGAAGCATATGGATGTAATGGATTCAAACATTTTGAGCTATTTTTCATACTCGTTAATTAAGAACTGAATTTATCTTAAACTTTCCAATCAAAAGGGAATCGATAACTCTCTATCTACAACAAAAACTACCGTAAACTCAAACGATAATGTGAAAGGACATTAATTAATAACTTCATTCCAACAAACAGAACAGAAATTATGCTTTTTTGTTGTAAAAAATCTCATTTATTCATATCCAATATATTTAAACAAAGACCACTATCGTCTCACCCTCTCTTCTTTCTAACAATTTCAAGGAAAAACACATACTAGCACTCAGAAAATGCACAAATGGAATCAAAAATTACTAATAATTACATGGAGAAACAAAATGTAGTATTTTTTTTACTATGAAACAATTACAAGTGAATTAATTCAACACAATATTTATATTCTCGTTAGTTAATTATAAATAATTGTTTTTATTGTATTATTATTTTTTTCGTGCTTGCCTTACATATAGATGATTATTATTAAGAACCAACAATAATATTATTGATTGGGATGTGAATAAGTTTAACAAAAAAACCAATAAATCCCATAATACAAAATCCAATGGCGGTGGCAATAGCGATTTTTTGAAATTCCCGACGATCGGGTTTCGTGCAACGTTTCACCAATCGTATTGAGTCCTTGGCAAAAGCACGTCCTGGTTCGCAATATTTGATAACTTTATCCATTTTTTTATAAAGAGATGATGTCTGAAATTAAGTGAATATTAAATAGAATGGTAAAAGAACTGTGTTTGATCTTAAATATTTAAGAATAGAGTATCAAGTTTTCAAGAGTGAAATTTATAAAATGCTATATTATGGATAAGACGCTAGCCAAGAGAGAACGGAAACTGGGGTGGTTATAGCACAAGAAATCAAAGTATCAGCTTGAATAGACAAAGTATGCATAGTCAAAGCTCGACTGGAGACGATGGATGACATGAGAATTGAATAGCACTAGAGAATGCAAGAATAAATGGATATCTTGGACAACATTCCTTCCAAAAGAACTACTTCCAGTACCAGAAGTCTTGCGAAATAATAATAAGGAAAAATGCCAGTTACGATCAAAAGGACGTTTGAAAACGTGTTTTATCAGTGCTTCCACCAAGGGATTAAGCCCCAAAATGTGTCGACACCGACTTAACTTTCACCTTATCTTCGTGGCAGCAAAAACAGAGCAGTAGTCAGTATCCTTGCATATCCATCCATCAATACAAATTGTAAGCTCTTCAATAGAAAATCGTCTCTCAAATAACACCATTCAACTATTTACATTCTTCGAAATTAATTCACAAATCAGTGAAAACCCCAAATTGCCAACTCCTAAAAGTTGGACACTTTTCACGATTATTACACCCAGTCGCTAAACAGTGACAATATCCATGCATAATAATCAATTAAACTTACCTAAATTCGAATTAACTTTGATGAATAAGCAATCGAAAGGAGCTCGTTCAATAAGTGGAAAGGCGACCAGGTAAGCAACACCACACAAACAGTTCCACGCACAAGACAAAATTGCTACCGTTCGTTTTGCTCGCTACTACAATTGTCGTGTCAAAACGAAACTCCACGTCGAAAGATGGGCGCGTTCAATGTCCGGGCTGATATGTCGATAAGGCAGTTCAAAGAGATAAATTCACATAAAAATTGGCACTGAATCCAATTTCAACAAATTTAATGCTAATCTGTTCTAATATATGACAAGATCTTTAACTATATTTTTTTGTACATTCAAAAATTAAATCAGATTAGAAAGAAACAACAAAAAATTATATCAATATGCAACAGAACCGGGAAGAAAATCTTATGAATAAATTATATCAACATCAACCCGGGAAAAATCACGAATAAAATGTTACCCATTCTTATACGAATTGTCCTGATAACAATATGCAGATGAGGAGAAAAACGATAAAATATTAGGACTATAATTCAACGCATAAACATTTATGTTTCAAAAAAATTCTACTATTTAAAAACAATTTCCAAACAATTAAGAAATAAATAATTGATAAGAACCTGAGATCCACAAGGTAAATTTTACAATCCCGTTATACCGATAAATTTATAAATTCTCATCAATAAAATTTGTCACGAAATTATTACTCAAAAGGAAAAAAACGTCCGTTCCTATTTCTCAAAGTTTCCTATCTACATTTTTAATTGTTTCTAGTGCATTCGCTACATCTTCTAATATACCAGAATTTTCGTTTTATGCGTGTAAATTTCTCGGCTTCTGAAAAAATTAATTTGATTTCTTACTGTGCACACTGCTTGCCATCAGCCGAAAGCCTCACCAATTGGAGTGTCCTTCGACTGGAAGGTCACAATATGATGCATGCCACAAAGAATATCGCAAAATGTTAATCGAATAATGACGGTAAATGTCCACTTATCCGAGAAATGATAAGCGAATAAAATATCCGGGGAAAAAATCAAACAAAAAAATCTACAGTAAAAATTTCGCATATATATTTTAAGGGGGAAGTATGTTATTTTATTTTATTTAGCATTTACTCTACAAGAGTATTCAGTTAAAATTTTAGGTCGATTGAAGCAAAACTGACGGAGCTACAGGATTTTAAAACTCTGCTCTTAGACGCGCTATAAACTGTAAATCAGCTGTTTCTCTCTTTTTAAACGCATTTTTCCAACACTCAGCTTTTTCAAAGTCGGTGAACGCTCCAACTCAAAATCTATTTATCCGATCCTTTTTAAATTTTGCACACTTATTCTGTACATAAATCACGAAGTAACCACGTCGAGATATTTTATTTTTAATGGTTATAATTTTAAAATTAATAAATAACAAATTTATCGATTTTTCAATAATTTTTTAAAAAAAAATTATTTTTTTTTACTTAGAATTGATACTAAAATTTGAAAAATTGTTAAAAAAATATATAAACCTCGGAAAACTCATAAACTAACGAAATCTGTTTGGTTTTTTTTCATCAGATGATCGAGTGATGAATTATGCTGTGCACCGCAAAACTACTTTTTTTGAGGTGTCTACGAAAATTTGCTGTCAGTGGCTCAATAATCAATATTTTGGACCAAAATTTTAGAGAATGCTCTTGAATAATTATATTATTATCTACTTTGTTCAGAAATGAATTTATATTTACAGTATTTTCTAAAAAAAACTTAAAAATATGCTTAAAATATGTAAAATCAACCATACTTCCCCCTTAAGACTTCTTTGGCAAGTATACTAACAGAAAACAATAGATTCTTTTTCAATTTTTTTTTTATTTTGTGATATCAGTGCCGTCTGAAATCGTTCGATATCGATTTCATAAGAACATTACTCAACGGTAGAAAACTGAACAGAAAAATGAATCTAAAATGCAATCAAGAAAATTTTAAGAAGTAAAAACTTCAAAGCCAAAAAAATAGTAAGAATCTGTTTAAAAATGAGAAGACCCTCACGCAAAACTTTCGATACAATATATTACCTCAATGAAAGATTTTCGGAACAAAAAATTTACAAAGGATGTTCACTCATTTCGAATGAGAAAAAAATTCCCCGGCGCTAAAATATGAGACAAACAAAGAAAAATACCATGATACAACATCACAACATTTTTTGACGAACGAGTACATCAATTCAAAAAAAAAACGAAAGCATAATATTTCTTACACAAAATGTTTTACATTTCGAAGTAGAAAACGACTAATAAGAAAAGGTTAACGATTTTGTGATGTGGTAAGAGCGCCATGTGATGATGTACAATCGTCTTGCGTTGCTTATGGTCCTTTGTTGTCATAGGCGTCTCCATCTTGAGTGTAGATTTCTATGATGAAGATGTTAGGAAATTATAATGGGGAATGTTGAATAATGAAAAGACCGGCACACGTTTTATGCCACTGACCAAAGGAATATATGCCGATTGTATGCATTATCTGAAGTGCCGAATTATTGGCACAATTAAGGGAAGTTTTAAAAGCGTGCCGAGAAACCAGTTCACGAGTTCTCAAAAGACTATATTTTCTTTGACTCTTACTTGCTATTTATACGATTTCTTAACACTAACTCAAACACTTATGACCCAATTAAATCTTCTAAATTATGCTTCTACGATGTCATGCATTTACAGATCCAATAACTTATCACTACTCGTAAACTTCCACATGACACTCAGAACCAAAAAGACAATGTCCATGCTCGCAAGGAAAGATCACGAGGTGATAAGCGGTATCAGTCCATTCATGAAGCGATATATTTATTGTTGATAAATACATCACTTTAATGTTTGAATGATGTTCTTTAATGTTTCAAAGGGATACATCACATTTTGCTGAACATTCACCGATATGCAATTCGTTGAAAAGAAAGCAAAGCAGATAACAATCAATTCCCTTTTGTAATTTCGTAGGTTTACTAGTTTGAAAACTAGTTGTAAAAACTAAATATTTCCTATAGCTAAATCAGTTATGTAAAAATTAGTGTATATATTATTTTTCGGAATTAGTGTTAATATCTAAAAGTAAAATATAATCAGATTGTCGTAACGCTGCTCATTTCCATTTTGAACAAGCAGCAAAATAAAATGGTTTCTATGGAAAAACATGTAAAAAATTGTATTGACTATGATCCATACAAAGTGAACAATAAGCACGCATTTTTAAAACCACAAAATAAATATCAATAGCTCCTAATGCAATTAACTAAGTGAAAACATCTCGACTACATATTCAACACTTTTCTGATAAATCCAATTAACAGTAATACCTCAATAGAAGCCCAATAAAATAGTTCCACTGTGTTTTCGCATAAAAACTTATACATCCGCGTAATACCTTACACTCTTTAAGACATTTTCACACACTTTTCGTGACAAAACAAGCGAATATACCCCAATTTAAGTCCTAGCTTGCAATAATAAAGAAAATAACTCCTTCCAGTTATTCTATACATCGCTTGTTCCCTAAAATTCTGACTGACTTGCCAGCTTTGCAACAAACATCTTCCCACATTATTGATAAGAAAAAATCCAACACCATCCAAAGAATAAAAGTGCGAAAGAGCCACAAACATTCCAATCAATATTATATTCATGTTTCATGTCTCCCCCTTAATTTATGGCCACAACAAAGTTCTGGTCGTACTGTAAAGTGTAAATTAAATTCAGTGCGTCTCGATATTTCGTTGGTGTGATTTGTTACGTAGTGGAGTTGTCGCGATTTGTGTAAAATTTAATTTTAACGTTTTATTTATTGCTTAACGGGACTTTCTGTGTTAAAAAATGGCTCTAGAGAAACGAATTTTATTAGCCGTATCCTTGTTTGCATTGATTTCAACGCTAAACGGATTTGATATTATTGATTGTGGTACGCAAACAATTTTTATCACTGTTTATTATTGGCTTATCTTTGACCTCTGTAAGATTGATGATGGTTCTCTGTCTTGGCTACGATGTGATAAGATACATGTGTGTTTGGACAAGAAGTGTTCAATTTGAGAAAAAATAAATATACAGTGAACGAACGATTACATAGTTCTCATTCACAATGGAAGTGTATGAACAATGGTTGTTATCTTCTTGAATGTGGAATAATTCATTTTATGGAACTCAATCTGATGATGATATTGTAAAACAAACATGTTTAGCATTTCTAGAAATTATACTTAAAAGATCTCACTTTAAAAGAAGCAGTGCAAAAAGTTCTATTCAATTAAAATGCATGACCATTTGTTTTATGCCATCTCCCGGAACCCCATGAAGAGTTTAAAGCCGCAAAAATTTTATTTACAAAATAATTGCTAATTTGCACGATTTGTCTTTGTTTTGCCAATGATTTCTAACTATCGGACCTGTGTTTTTCTTTCACCAGAAATATTTGAAATGATGATTCACATGAAATTGAACACCATCCCATTAACATTCAAATCAAATTGTTGATGTGCAATGTTCATACCACTATTGTTCTTTTCGTCAACAGCAGGATATGAGTCAAATTGAGTGGTTTATATGGATATCTTGCTAATATGTACATATATAAATATTAGTAAGATGTGCACCAAGCCTAAAAGCCTACCTAGAAATATTTACCGTAGAAACGATAAGCTGTAATGCGACGCACATTGATTCATTTTTATGGCTTAATCTAATTATAGTAGTAGACAAAGGTGTTTAAAATAATTTTAAAAGGGCGTACGTAGACTACATATTAACAACAGCAAGACCAGATTAGGTCAGCTATAAAATTTATTAACTTATCGTTCAAGTGAGAAATTTAACCCCTTTTTTCACTCTCACTCGGGATAGAGCTTATGCTAAGTCTTTCTATATGCTTTTGAATGCATTATACCGTTAGAAATAAGTAGCAGTTTCGTTTTTCAATAAACTATGCACGAATTGGGCTTCTGCATTAACTTATGTAGCTCATTCAATCAAGCTGGATCATCAGCAGCATTAGATGACTTCTTGGAGGCGTACTTGTTTATTTCGCTTCTATTCCATTCTAGCTTATCTTTCTTGAAGTGTTCGAAAAGGATTTCAATTTGGCAATTTACGCTAAAATTTATTTGAGAATATTTTCCCAAAAAAAGAAATTTTCAAAGTCGTTGGATGATAAACAATTTTCTGGACTTTGAACAGGAAGTGCCAAATAAAATTGCAAACCAGTCTGTTTTTGATAAGTATTGAAATCCCTTATAACGATGTTCAGCTTGTGATTTACTGCTTTGTGCAACTCGACTACACAAAAATTTGCCTGAACATGATCAGGACCGGGTTTGCCCCATGAGAACCTAGCCAAGCATGTAACACAGATAAATATTCAGTACCTGATCAGGAAGTCTATTGTTCTTAACCAGGAACTGAAAAGATTTTCCTGACCAGGAACAGAGAAAAATTTCCTGACCAAAAATGCAGACGCATACACACACATACAAACTGAGGTTTCCCTGGCCAAAAATGCAGATACGTAGCCACATACAAAATAATAGCATGACCTATCATTTGGTGTCTTATTTGTAGGTTGTGATTTTGTTTTTCACTTTGAGAAGCTTATCTTTACTTCGGCTGGAATACATTTGTCAATGGGGATCGAACCTCAGCCTCACATGCCGAAACTAGAAACCAAGTGCTTTAGCCTATCAACGCTAACAATTGACAAACGACACGTCGAATGATTCTTAATAGTCAAGTCAAAGTAATCCATTTGCGGCGGCTAAAGATTTAACATCCAAAATGAAAAAAAATTGATAGTTTCGATTCTGCATAAATATAAATGCAGTGCACAGAGAGTGTAAAATCCAAAAAATGTGACATTTAAGGAGGTCCGTATTGGGCGGCATCTTAAGTTCAAGTTTTTTTGTCATTATCTCAGAAAGCGTTAATTTTACGAGAAAAATATTAAGACACTTTTTTGTTGAAAATTCAATTTCCTATCTTTGATTACTCTCAGTTTTCATTGTAAAATTTATAGTTTTTAAACCTACGGAGTCTGAACATTTTCTTGAAGTGGTGTTTTCGTTATAAAAAAAACTGCTGAGTCTATGGAAGAAAAACCTCAGATCACAGTATAAAATGTTAAACTACCTATCAAACTTATTTTGAGCGTTTTACTGAAGCTTACAATTTGCAGCGCGGAAATACTGTAGATAGCTCCATCACAATTCTATGGTTTGGACATCCTGCTCTCGTTCCGACGTGGTCGTAATCAGAACAGCCTGATATGACTGGAGTTTGGACCTGACTCGTTCCCGAGAAGGCATGCCTTACCAATGCCTTCCCGAGGTCAATTCTAGACGGAAATTAAATTAGAAAACTTTCGGGACAGATTTTAGTTTCAAGAAAAAGTAGAGAAATCTTTCATTAAAATCATTTAGGATCCTAGCGTCCAGAATAGCTAGAATCTCTTATATTCTTATGCTTAGTAACAATGAATACCTAATATGTGCAATCGAAACTCTGCGGAGGAATATTATTATCTAAAATTTCAAACATTAATTCAAACAGATCAATTGCGTTTGCAATTATTTAAATCCAGTTTACGTCTAACTATCACAAATGCTTTCTTATAGGTTCCAAAAAAGGCAAATTCAATAATGTCCAAATAAGCGGTTGTGATATCACACAAAACTCATGTAATTTACATCGTGGAACGAATGCTTCGGTTAAAATTGAATTTGTACCATGTAAGTAAATTTTCAATGCAAAAATAATCGAATAAATAACATTGACTCACCCTCAAATCAATATACATATGCGTATGTGTTGTCGTGCAGCTGAAAATGCAAATGGTGTAAAAACTGTGATCCATGGCATAATCGACACCATACCGGTACCATTTCCACTACAAAATCCAGACGCTTGTGTCGATAGTGGTATCCAGTGTCCATTAAAAGCGGGCACAACATATGATTATCAGGCCATGTTGCCGGTCGAACGTAAATATCCTAAGGTAAAACACTTTTCGAACAAAAACTCCTGGAATGTAAGAATATAAATTTGATTTTAATTTACAGATATCATTGAAGGTTAAATGGGAACTTCAAGATGAAAATGGCAATGATATTATTTGTTTGATTGTTCCGGCAAAAGTTGTGTGAATAATATGAAATGTGTGTTTGTTTTATTAATTACAACTTCTCATTAGTTGTTTTGAATATGTTGTGTGACAATCAGGATGGAAATAAACATTTGTAAAATTATAATCGCCGTTTTTTTTTTTCAAATCAAAAATTTATCCATACATGATTATAAATTCGAACAAAACAATTTCTTTCCATGTAAATTCCAATATTTATTGTATATCGTCACTGTTACTTTGTTCATATAAAAAATATCCAATACATTCGAGCTTATTTTCATTTATCTAACATCACTACAGTGAAATGTATATATAGTCACAAAAACATTGAATTTTGTTTTTTGTTGTTGAACACACATAGTTATATTCATTTTCCAAAAAAAGATGCTAGACAACATCCTATTATTGGTAAACACGCAAGACGCTAACAAAACGACACTATCTATTCTACATAACTGAAACACATTCGCTTTTACAATATCATTGGTACAATAAAATAATCTTACGATTGAACAGAATGTTTATAGGGAACTAAACTGACGTAATTTAAGTAGAAAACTAATCTGTATAAAAAAAGGTACGTGATTCACTTTCTAATTATATGAACGAACTAAAACTAATGGAAAATTCGCCGATTTAAGAACACTGCAATAATCACCCATTTATATGTACTATCAACATGACAAATAATGTCGATAAAACCGATTTTTTATAGCTTAAAATCAAATCACGTTGGCATACTCATTACTCCATAATAACATCACTATTATTATTATCACTAAAGGATTGGTAATGAACGTTGTGCGAGCCACTCGTCGTCGATTCCAGCAACGGCTGACCGTTACAGTTCCAATCATTTTCACCACGTATGAGATCATCGTGCAAGATTTTACGTTTCAATTGTGCGCTACGCAATTCACGCGAGCAACTTTGCCCGCGCAATTGTGCACGTTCTACTTGCAGGATTGGCTCGTACTCGTACAATTGTCTTATGAAAAACGGTTCAAGTTCCGCCGTCTTGAAAATGCTCTTGATACGTTGGTAAGCATTGCTGAAGATTAAAGAAAATACATAAATTTAAAAGGATACAACATTATGTTCGCTACACTCACCTAAATGTGATGTTATGCTTATACATTAAATATCCAGTGACTATCGTCAAACATTTCTGTTCGCTTAATGGATCTATCACCAAAATGGCACCGCCACTGATTAGTGCTTTGTCAATAAATTTCACAGCCTTATAGCAATTCGGCAGGACGGTCATTAGAAATGTCTCTTCGCCGAAATTTAAATCTAAAATATCAAAAGATGTGCACAAATCATTACCACTACTGCCACCACTTCCATTCGCAGCCTTTTGTGTTTTATTCAAATACAATTCGTGATTATTATTCATGATCATGGGCGCACCACCAGCAACATTCGCTTGTGATATGGTCGTCATTGAAGAAGCATCGAGACAGCAGGCGGCAGCATGCGATGAACCAGTCAATTTTCGCTGCAAATGCCTATCAATATAGACTAAATGTGTGAAGCCATGTGCTCGTAGCCGTTCGGCGGACCAATAATCGATGAAATTTGAAAAATAAATTCCAGGAAATATGTTCTCCATGATTGTTTGTTTTGTGTCGTTGAGATTGTGTGTTTTTGTTGCAGGATTTGTTGGTGCGGATAATACTAGACGCTGTTGTTGTGCTAAGGACAATGTTGGCAGTGACTGAAATGTAATAAAATATGATATGAGTGCCTGTGAAAAACACAGAGAAGAGAATAATCAATGCACCATTTTGTTTTTTTTTAGTTATTTATTATTTATTTTTCTCGAGAAAATGTTAAGATTGCATTGTAATACGTTTTAGTTAATGATCATTTTTATTAAATATATGACAAAATATATATGTATACCTGATGCCCAGCGACGAGCGCTAGTCTCAACGGCACGCGAAATGTCTACATTTCTAAAGCCTAGTATTAAGGCTGGTTCTGCCGAATATGGCTGGAGAGTATACTGGACTGAAACGCTTGCTGAATATGGCAATGAAACTACAGAATAAACTCTAATTTTTCTTCTTCTAAATCCACAGCTTTTATCCTAAAATCTATGTAAAATAATCTTACTCTAAAATCAAAAGTAGAGATGTAACTTTATCTACAGTATCAAAATCTATATATCCAAGCATAGAAATCGCACTATGTGTGACCAAAATTTATTAATTTCTTAAACAAATCGATGGTCATCGTTCCCACGGATAGTCGTGGTTTTTATGATTCAAGTTTTATGGGGTCATAAATGATCCTTTCACACTTGTCTAGACGATGACGAGCCATGAATTATCTAGAGCATTACGCTGAGCAATGCAGCACGTGGAACGTAGAAATTGTGCATGCTCGATCTAAATATATCCTTATGACTGATTGTCATCATGAGTGATTTAGTATGTCTAGTGGATGTGTTTCAGATCGCAGTGTACATTCAGTACACCATAAAAAATCTCTTCGAAACATTTCAAACAAAACTGTATTTAGGAAATTGGTGTTTTATTATTTTATGCACAAAACAAATATCAAAAATTTTCTAGAAGGAAATTCTGCTGAAATATTGCTGGGAAATGTAAAATTTCATAAAAAATTTATAGTTTTATTTGAAATGATTCAACGGAAAATATTTCCAATTTTTTTCTTCACGGAATCAAACTTTGAAGAAAAGATAGCAAAGCATAAATTCAAGTGAATATAAACATTTAAACTGCTATTATGGAAATTGCGAAGTTTTCATGTCGATAACATTTGAAAGTAATCGAATTTTCTGAACTGAATTTCCACGAAAATTTTTGTGCAATACATTTCAAAGGAAATCATAACGAGAAAAATCTTTTGACGATGGAAAATCAACAACAGCTTGTTTAGATATTTCCCACTTAGATTGTAAGTTTCGTATAACAAAATTACGTGTAATGAATTCGGAAGGTTAAAATTATCAAAAAATTACGGACACAAAATTTAAGACTACCTTTTTTTAGGAATAAAACTGCGTATAAATTTGTTTCCGTTAATTTTTTAACAATAATTGAAAGAAATTTATATATGGAATATATTTACATATTGAAAAAAGTTTTATATCCGCAAATTAATTATAAATTTCGGTAAAGGTTAAGATGATGGCCTCGAAGGGGGTGGAACTAGCGGGGGGTCGAAAGAGGAGGGTTCCCCTACTACTATGGCATAAAAAGTTCGCGGCGGTCTCGGCCCCATGAAAGTTATGGAGGTTCCCTCACTAAAAAAAATGGTTATTTTGCCAATTTCCTGAGATCATATGAAACCGTACATTCGATCTGGGAAGTGATTTTTAGGTTTGTTTAGAAGTTGAAAAAATTAAAAAAACTAAATAATTTTTTTTTGTAAAAAATAAAAATGAATAAAAATAAAAAAAATTATAAAAAAATTGATGAATGACATTTTTACCATAAATGCAATATAAAAAGGGTAACACTTTGGACACACGTTTCGTTGCCAATCGGTGAAAAAAAATTTGGAATACATCGTGACAGCGCAAACTTCTTATTAACTTCTTTGAAAAGTTCTTTTTTAGTCAAAATTTATAAGAAAACAACGACCCGCGACTGATACGCAGTTGAAATACATTTTACCCAGAAAAACCAATCCTGGACTGTACGCATTAAGAACTCACGTTTCTGGGGGAAACTACGGCAATATCAACGTCCGTGTTATTAAAAGAAGGCCTAACGAGCAAGACATGCAGACCATAAGACCTGCTTAAAACCATTTTTACCGCAAAAATGCGAAAAAACGGCTAGAAATTGCCAAAATTCGTGAAGGTTAGACCGCATATAATTGGGCAATTTTCGACGAATTATAATCGCGTTTGTTTGGACAGGGTGGCAAGTAATAAATTTAGCGCAGACGATCGCACTGTACTAACAGTCATGCGAGCGACGTATATTATCGTATGGGGATCTACCACAGCATATGCAGCTGGACAAATGATGCAATTGAAGGGTGCCGTGAATGCAGAAAAATATAGTGAAACTATCCTGGTTGGTGTCATGAAGACTTAACAGCACGATTGTGAAATCGAATATTTCAGAATGACGCTCCCTTTTTTCATAGAGATCGATCGGTAAGTATTATAAGTAACCGATCGCACAAAATGTGACACTAATGCTATTTTGTGATTGCAGGTTACCAATCTGGAGCAATATTTGAACATAGTGTCTCTACTACAGTCCCTGTCCCAATTATTAGACGCACTTAAAATTTAAACCAAGAAATATATTCACAGATCCTTCTAAATTGCTCTATTTGATATTTGGCATGCGTGAAGAACTCTACCTGGATTCGTATTTCTCTTACCTATTTCGTATCACTAACAATGTTGCTATCTCGCTCAGACTCGCTTGTCTATGACATAAAACAAATGCGAGTACCTGGCTCAGTCTGCATGCCGGTTTTGAATCAGATAGACTTACTTTGGTTTTTATATTGCTGTATTTTTATATGATTATGGACTGTGTAATTCAGAAGTGTTTTTTATTATTTTCAAAGACATTTAAGTTTTGTATTAAGCGTAAATTTTTTTTAATAAAATGGGTAAAAGCAGTGATCTGACGAAAGAAAAAATCCAAGAAGTGAAGGCCTTGATCAATGTGAAAATGTTTTCGAATCGAGAAATTTCCAGTAGATTGAATATTTCTGAGGCTTCTGTAAGAAGGATTAAAGGAAAAATTGGAAGTGATGAGGATTTTGATTCTCACGGGACCGCCGCAAATCAATTTTTTCACCACGGGCTGAACGACTCTTCAAGAAAATATGCATAGACAATCGGTTTGCATCAACGAATGAGATAAGAACTGAATTATATCAGAGCAATGTACCAGCCAGTCAGAGAACTGTTCGCCGTAAGCTTATTCAGCTGAATTTGAAAGCCTGTAAACCCGCTCGCAAGCCTAAACTAACCCCTGCGATAAAAGCAAAACGTTTAATATGGGCAAGGAAGCATCAGAACAAAGATTTGAATTTCTGGAAATCGGTAAATATACCTTATGTTTATAGCTTTATTCTTTATTAATTGCGTTTGTTCGTAACTTAATTAAAATTACGTAAATTTTCATATTATTTCAGTTGTGCTTTAGTGATGAAAGCACATTGGAAATTCTGGCTAATAAAGCGCAACACGTCAGAAGTCGTCCAAGTGAGAGATTTCATGCAGAATGCGTGATACCGACAGTGAAGCACCCTACAAAAGTGATGATTTGGTCAGCCATCTGTGCCAAAGGAACTGAACGTCTGTACATTGTAAAGGGTACAATGAAACAAGACCAATACAAGGAGATCCTCCATACAAGATTGCTTCCTCAGTGGAGTGGAGGGAGTGGTTTCCGAGTGGAGAAAACTTTATTTTCTCGCAGGATGTTGCTCCCTGCCACACGGCAAAATCGGTCAAAATTTTTCTCCGCGAAGAAAATCTACCCCTTTTGGATTGGCCAGGCAATTCTTCGGACATGAATTCAATTGAGAATGTGTGGGCACTTATCAAAAGAGAGGTAGCAAAGGATGTCGTTACCACAAAAACCCAGTTAAAAGAAAGAATCATAGATGTTGGGAACCATAGTCCGGACCTTCAGGACACTGTGCAGTAATGCATAAACAATATGCCGATGAGAATACAGGCGTTCATTGCTGCCAAAGGAGGAAACACAAAATATTAAGCTCTTAAAAAATCTTCCCATATTTCTTATTATATTTTTTAAACATACATGTCCTAAAACATTTTATCGCAGTTATGAGTTTTATTTATACCTAATAGCCTGGAAAATGCAAAAATAATAATTTTAGTAGATTCCTTCTATAGAAAGTTTTAATTTGACTCCGTAAAGATGAAATTTAAAAAAAAAATCTGTGTGGGTCTAATAATTTGGCCAGGGACTGTACTCTGGCCCAAGATAAACTCGGATCTCAAACCGATTGAGAATTTTCGAACGTTCATTGGGGAAAAAATCAAAAATAATAAAAAAAACATATGTACAATCGTTGAAAGAAAGGATTGAAAATGTCCGGCAAAACAATTCGAGGGCAAGGGATTTCAAAAAAATATGAGGATGTCGTTATGACAAAAAAAACTGAAGAAATACAAAAAAAAAACATTAAGGAAGAATGTTTAATGATTTTTTTCGTCAAACAGGAAGTAATAAATTAAATTATAGCACATTTTCATGGCTGTTGCGTATTCAATTTTTAGGGTAAATCACCTGAAAAATTAAGTTCAATTTGGATAAAGAATTACAATTTTAAGCAAGGTCGGCCCAAAATCAACAACAGACGAGGACTATGAGACTATTACTGAATCATATGGTTCTGATAGATGTATGCCCTTTTTTCATTGATCCTTCTTCGACTTTTAGTTTTTAGTCCTTAAATCTTTACCAAGCTACTATGAAATTAATCCTAGTGCGTCCATGGAGCCTGCAATCATCCCCTAAATGCCTATCCACAGAATTCCTCATTGTGCTATCCAAGTGGCGCCAATAATCAGCCATCTCAGCTGCAGCCGCCACATGTGTAAACAATAAACAAACCGAATTTGTTTGCCCGCCATTTTCTTTAGCGCCACTGTGCATCATTCCGAGCGTTTTGCATCGCTTTCTCTCGCTCATTCGCATGCACAAGCGAAACGCCACAAACGTCAGTTTCGATGCAACTCTGTTTTCGTGATTTCCGAGTGTATGCCCGCTGCCGTTTGACTTTTCCCATGACCTACATACCAAATGCATCCAATCGCCAAACGCCAGTCGCATAACTGGCTGCAACACAAATAATGCACTCCAAGGACTCTTTCGGCTTGCAACATCGACAGATTGGGCGCAATCCTGTTTTGGCGCTCACAAGCCGCGGCTAACCTCAATTGCATTTGTTTGACTATCAAATTAATACCTCCACCACACATTTCCATTACCATTTGACTCTCTGACGTGTTGGGACCGTCTGGTAGCATTTTCACAGCAGTTTTATCGATTTCAAAGCTAATTGCCGCGCGTATTTTACAATTTTCACTTCGCGCTCGACGATAATAAAACACTTTCTTCTCACCAGCGCGCACACACACGAGACACGACTCTTTTTCGCTTGCAGCAGATTAGCACAGGGTGGTATGCCAGAGTTGCATCGTGGTGAATTCTTTTGGCGGCTAATCCGGCCGGCATACGTTTGTTATTTCTGTTTAGCACTAAATGACAGGCTAATCAAAATAACAATCAGTTAAAAGTAAACCGTTTTCGAGTCTTTGCACCTCTTCTCAAGCCCTGAAACTTTCTAACGAAGAAACCATGTTCGAAAATGCTAGTAGTAATTCACCACTTCTTGAAGGTCGTCAAGCCGTTGCTATGGTAATTTTTCGCTATGACAGTTAACCTGTTGCTGATTAGATACGTTTTGACGTTTGTCCAAACCGACTATTTACATTTCACCAAGCTTATCAATTTATCGTAAACAATTGAGTCCACGGCTGCTGCGATGGAGAAACAAGAGGTCCAAGTGACGGGCAATCCTCGGCGGAAAGTTCTTAACATGGCCATATCCAGTATTCTGGTGGAAAAAGGATTCGAATCGGCGGAAAAAGCGTGTGTTGAAACTTTGACAGAAATGTTGCAGAGCAGTAGGTGTCCTCGTCATTGCGTCCGTTTCAATTCATTTAAATTGTATTGCAGTGCTCTTCGAAGTCGGCCAATCATCACGGAACTATTGTGAGCTATCCGGGCGCACGACACCGGTGATTGGCGACGTGATCGTGGCCCTGATAAATATGGGAATCAGCCTGCAAGGTTTGGAGGCGTTCGGCAAACGTGATTGTCGACACATAATTCCCACGCCGCAGCAAGCCTCGCAACAGAAACAATTGAACTTATTGCAAGCCGGAACGAAAAGCTCACATCCGCCTCACATTCCTAACTATTTGCCGCCACTTCCCGATCCACATGCTTATATACGAACGCCGGTAGGCAGTAGCAATAGTCCTTACTAGCGTGGAACAAATAACATAATTCAATTCATCTTGCAGACTCACAAACAGCCAGTGACGGAATACGAGGCGATCAGGGAGAAGGCAGCGAATCAAAAACGTGATATCGAGCGAGCGCTCACAAAATTCCTGGCGAAAACAAGCGAAACGGAAAGTTTATTTGAAACCGATGACAATATGTTTCCATGTGAGTAGAGGAGGACACTTGTCGTTTTTGGATTAAAAATAAAAGCACTTGGTTAACGTTTCTTCGTCCTTCCTTTCAGTAATCAAACCGAAACCATCATTTCCATCATATCTGGCAGCATTGAATCCCACCGATCAAGTATTTGATTTCGATGAGCTGGAATATCATTATCAAGTCGCCAATCGAACGGAAGACGTGAATCCAAAAGGTAATTATTCAAATATCACTGGAAAACAATGACAAAATACGAATAAGTACGAATTATACGAAATATTTTATGTATTTTTTAGTTGAAAACGACCCTGAAAGTGGCAACGAAGATGATGGCGACGAATCGAAACCAATTAAAGAGGAGCCAAACATAAAAATGGAACCTGACGTGTCGCCAATTAAAAACAATTCAGCAACAAACAATGCAATTCTGAACAATCCGAATATTGATAATCCTTATTTGAGGGCAGCAACACTACCGAAAAAAATCAAACCGGAACCGTCGACTAGTTTTGCCACTTGAAAAGTTTATACGTATTAGATTTTGTGATTGTTTTACATTTGAATTAAGATCTTGGACTAAGGCTGAGAAATATATATATAGTCATTTATTTAACAAAGATTATGATCTGTCGATTTAATCGAATTTGTCGCTGGGCAGGTTTTATACCTTAAATTCCAGTGTAAGATGAAAAAATAGATGAAGTAGCGCATCTTCTGTGGCTACAACGATAGTTAACCATCTTCTGCGGAGAAAACGTGGCTAATTTAGTTGAAGCCGCGGCCATATGAAAGAAATTACATTTTCAGGGTTCTGTCCAGATTCTCATGATAGGATGCTGTGTCGGTAGTATTAAATGTTGCTATCATTATTTAATGGAAGTGTATCTATTTGATAACTACTAACAGGAACATCATTTTTAAATGTTTCTCAATGAATCTTACGCCAGACTATTGAGAGAAAAGTTTGCTAGTAAAATTACATCTAATTTATCGGAAAAAAATCATTTGTAATTGGTATTTGTTTCGGTGATCCTCAACAATTAATTTGCAGAGAATTCGATATGATGTTAAATAAATATCGAAATTAAAAATCTGGTTAAAATAATAATCAATTCGGTTCACGTCTCCGCTAAGCTTCATCATTTTGTTATTGGGATGTTTCTGACAGTAGCCTGTTCCCATTATTCTCCGCCATATGCCAGCGTTCGGACCGGCAATTTGTCCTGTCAAAACATTCGATAAGCCCAAGTTGAGATAGCGTTTGCCATCGATTCGGGGGAAGTAAATACGATAAGAAGGACCTGATTGCCTGCAGAAATGAACATACAAAACACCTGTCGCATCTGCTTACAACAAAAAGCCAAGCTTTACGGCCTGTTCGATTCAATCACGCCTGAAGTGGACTCGTCGTCGAGCGGTGTGTTTGCGGTTTGGAGAACATTTGTTAAAATTCTGGTATTTAAATTGTTTACTATTGATTGTTTCAATTTGTTGCAGAAATATGTAAGGTTATACTGTGTTCAGGGCAAATGGAGGGAAGTACTGAAGAACCCAGCACCCCTTCTGGCCGATTTAAAGTTTCATCTAGATGTTGAGGGGAAGAAAACCGTCCAAGTTGCATTTTTTCGTCGTTGGAGGGTGGAAAATCTTCAAAAGATACTGGAGTCGCTTCTGCTTCCTGACATGTTGAAATTTTGGCGACTAAAACCACCTCCGCCTCTTCCAAACCGCTCTCTTCGTCACTCTTTGCTTGCACTTCCAAGTGCAATGTATTCCCTGAATGGTTGTTATTTATTTAGTACATCCCAGGCGATGAATATCGGTGTAAGGGATAGTACCGATATAGTTAAATACATGCTTAAGTTGCCAGCAAAATCACCTCGATACCATGCTCTTAAACTTCCCATTGATTCCTTCCTAGGTTTGATCTGTAAAATCCTTCGATTCCGGCAGAAATTCCAATTAATTTTGAGGAAACATGTTTCCGTTTGTCTATCAGCTGGTGAATTAAAACTTAGCGCACGTATGAAACAGATCGCAGGAAAACTTCCTTAAAAATATCGCACTAACTTGTGAATCCAGAATATTCAATATTCTAGCCTAAAACACAACAATCTATTCTTCCATAGAAAAATCACGATGCCAGCCTACAAATGTCCGATCAAATTTGCCATAATTGCCGCAACGAGATCCTGGGTGCATATTCGTTTGCCCGAAAATGCGAAAGTGCTAAAGGGATTTGCAAGCAACTCAACAAACAAGTGAAAGTGAAGCTGAAAAGGCTCAAACATACATCTAGTAAGGTTGAGATAACCAAACCGTTTCGCTACATTCCCGTGAAGCAGAAGCAGAAAGACAAGAAACCTCAGATACCACTAAAAGATGATCAATGGGAACTTAGTGATAAAGCGACGAATAGTCAAGCGGATGAAGCAATCAAGCCGAAAATAATGAAAAATGAATATCCAAAAGTAAATATAGTACAAATGAATGAGGTCCAAGTACCAAATTCGATTGAAGAGGCCGAGAAAAAGGATCTGAACGGAAGGTAAATATGTTTTAACGTTAAATCAATGTATTTCATTCAATTTCCAACTCAACATCAGATCACACTTCAAATGTAATATTTGCGAAAAGACATTTGCTATGCAAATCAGCTATCGTCGCCATATCAAGACGCATAGCACGCAAAACGGTGGAGTAGAGTGTCCCATATGCAAAATCACATTCAGCAGTCATGCCGTCTTTGAAGCGCACTCGTTTCTGCATTCGATCGCCAAACGAAAACCATTGGGCAGAGCTAAAAAGTTTGATTGCTCACAATGCTCCCGAAAATTTGCAGGTCAAAGAGCACTCGATGTGCACGAGCGATCGCATGCCGGCGTCAAGAAGAAAACCAAAGCAATGTTTGAATATCATTGCGCCAGTTGTGATAAGGTGTTTACAAGCGCGAAGGCGTTGTCCGCTCACGGATCGCGGCATGAAAAACAACACAAATGCAATTTGTGCAGCAAATTGTTTGCTAGTCGGGGACATTTGATAAATCATCTCACAAAGCATGAGGTGATGAATCCATTTGAATGTGATGTGTGCGACAAGGGTAAGTGAAAGTAGTGAAATTAATTAAATACAGTATAAACTATAAAATAATCAAAACACCATCAGCATTCCCAGAAAAGGTATATTTGGACGAGCACATGAAATCGCACGGCAACGAAAAAACCTATTTGTGCGCGATGTGCGGAAAATATTTTAGAAACCATCAAAAATATCTTCAGCATATGGAAGAGCACAACACGATCAAGGCGGATAAGGATACGAATCAAATCCGGAGCAGTTTCGATATGGAATTCCGAAAAATGAATTTGTTTCAAGCCCAAAATCCGTACGCGTGTGATATGTGCGACGCGCGCTTTCCCAAGCACGTCGAGTTGATTCGCCACCGTCAAGTGCATGCCAACGATGCTAGTCATGTTTGCGAGATTTGCAATGATAAGTAAGATTTGATGATGTGTTTTTTTCCTAATTTTCAAAACCAATAATTGCTGAAATATAATTCGATAGGTTTCAAATGGCGTACGCACTAAAACTCCATATGCGCATTCATTCGGACGAGAAACAATTCGATTGTGGTTTGTGCGGCGAATCCTTTAAAGATGATGCAGCGCTTGCTGAACATATGAAATCACATCGTAGCACGACATTATCCGTGACGAAAGAGAAGCCTGAAATCGGTGACAACGTATCGGAGATTTTGTCTAAAAGTATTTTACGTGTTGCCGTGAATTCGGTCCCGACAAATGTCGAAGTAACCACCGTTGAGACTGTTAAATAGTTTATATTTGATATTTTGCACCAAATTGGATTGGCGTAAGACAGTTTTTAACACACTATCCAATCATGTGTCTTTGTTTTAGAGATAAATGCGGTGTTTTCAATTGATATAAACAGTGTTTCTCCAAAGGATTCTCTTTAGTTTAGGTTTCCCCCCGCTGGTATGATTAAAAGCTATGTATCACGTCTGAAATCTATAGAAACTTACCTTTCGTTTGGATGTCAATCAATTTCCATCTCCTTTTCTTCAAACCGTTTGACTTATTGTTTTTAATTGAAACTTTTACCAAACAACATAAGGCACTAACTTAAAATATAATAAACTAAATAGACATGACCATCAAAATAACGTTAAAAGTGCCTCTCCGCATAACATTACGTATAGTTTTCCATTCATTCTTTAACAGATTAGCTGCCTCGAGAACACCTGGTGGTAATCATTACACAAAAGACACACACAGTGCCGTAAGACACACCAGCAAAAAAAAAACTATTTAAAAAAAACCGGCATCCTTTTCGAGTGGCAGATGCTGATGCTTCCTGGTCGAAAACTCACTTAATGATTCAATTCGTTTTGACCTCCGTTATCGATTAGAAAAATGCCACCGTAAAATGATTAGGAATAACTCCAAATTAAATTTATAGTTGTAATTTGTCGATAACATGATTAAACTCATCCTGAAAAATGAAGTAAGCATTTTAAACTATATTTAAATTAATAACAGGCGTTGAAACGCTATGCTGACACACGACAAAACCAATTTTGAATATATGGCGGCAGTCAACCTGTTAAAATCCATTGTCAAACGTTAGGTCTCAACATAGATTCCTTTGCGAAAGGATATACCACGTTTTGTAAACGGTACGACCTTATTCTATGCGGGTGTGTTTAGGTATGATTCGTTCCAATTATTTTCTACTAAATTATCAAGCCGACATCACGTCGGCACTCAATATAAAAAAATAGGCATGCATAAATGTCCTTTTATGTGTCCAATATTTATATTCATTTGATTGATTTCAATAATTTTATGAATATCGACACAAAATGATGAAATCAGGAATTTCCTTACATAAAACAAGCTTTCAAAGATTCTACATCGATTGTCGTGAAGGATCTTAATTAAATATATGTGGAAATAGTCACACTGTTTGTTATATTTTTTTTAAAAAAATCTCACGGAAATTTAAACCTTAAGTGATTTTTTGTATTGCATTGATTTGTAAACGGTTTTTTCAAATATCAATAAAGATTTGCAGAAGAAGTTGTGTTTATTATTATAATATTATGTTTCCTAATATAGCAATTATTACAGTTCTAGGCGAGTGGATAAAGAGGATTCAGTACATGACTGAATTCTAAACTGTGTAATTGAGTAATTGTTTGATGAATTATGAGAAGGAAAGATGGTAAGGACATAATACTGTACAGACAACCGTTTTAGTGCATCGGAAAAATGATGCCAGAAAAAGTATCTCCGATACACATTCAATTCAGAGCACAAAATAATATTTCATATTGCCTAGTAGGTATTTAGAGGTGCCGAACATCGGTAGACAACAGCCAATTCAGTACCTGCTATATGAAGCTGAAGTATGGGCTGGACGTCTGACGGTAAAAAATACACCCAAGGAAACAAGAGCGTCGCCAGCGGGGGAATGCAAGTAGGGACAGCTGCCTCCCTTGAGATTCAAAAAAATTTAGCCAAATGCAAAGCAACCAAAGCCCTAACATAAAGCCGATCGGTTGGCTTGCTTTGCCGATCAATCTCACACGTCAAAACTCGAATGAGCTCACTAGGTGCAATAAAACTTCCAAGTAGGATGCGAAATATATTGCACATAGCATAGCCAGGGGGGTTGTATACCTACCTCGCGGTCGCGGTGAGGACCCCATATAGGGGGGTGCGAACGTGGTGGCTGTGGTTAAGACCCATATGCGGGTAGAGCCTCCCTAGATGCGCCCTGAAGTCTTCATGCTTCCGAGCATGGGGATTTCTGCAGCATCTTTGGGGGCTCGGCGTGGAGTTACGAGGTAACCCGGTGTCGTGACCGAGAGATCGGCAGAGGATTAGGTGGGCCTCGCTTCCACCAGAAAGATCACTGAACCTGCACTCAGTAGGCAAACTGGTACTCCCAAGTGGTGGTGGGAGGGCGTTGGCAGTCGCATGGTAGCTGCCCGTTGTCCAACCGTGGACCGTGGAGTAAAACCCCATCTAGGCCCCCAAAGGCTTCCACGTTAAACACCTAGGAACATTCTGCACATAGCATAGATGAGTTTCTGACAACAGAAGATCTTAATTCAGACAAATGCGTTGGTTTTAGATTTGACTGTTGTTCGACGATGTCAGGAACGGACGGTGGGGTACAAGCAACCTTACGCAAAAAAACATACCAAAGCCCTGTTCATTCATTGCTCGTCCCACAAACTGAATTTAGTAATCAATGACCTCAACGCCATGGGAACCACCAAAGATATAATTATTTTTTTCGGCTATCTGTTTTGAGGAGGAAGTTGATACCTAATTTTTCCAGGCTCTAAGAAACAAAATAGAGTGAAAAACAAAACTATCAGAGTTTTTAAAGAGATTTTTCCAATCATACTGGAAGCCTTAGAAGTATTAGATCTGGCGAAGGAAATAGTGCCACCCGAAAAAGTACCTTCCAACTGCATGTGGCTGCTTCCAGAATTTCGTTTATTCTTGGAATTATGTTGATAGCCAAATACTCCGCTTTGATGGAACCTGTTATTAACGTACTCCAATCTGTAGCTTTGAACGTGGTCAAGGCATCGGAACAAGTTAAACGGATTTTGAAATTACTTAAGAGCCACCGTGATAATCCCGAAAAAGTGACAGGCGAAATTATAAAGGAAGTTACTGTTGTTGCGGAGAAAGTCGGACTGGAAGACGACATCACATCACATCAATGCCGCGTATTATTGGGAAACAACGTCATCGAAGCAACCAACCAGCAAAAACCCCTTCAGAATACTGGAAGAGGTTTTTAATAGTACCATACTTGGACTTCATTATTGCATCCCTTGAAGTACGTTTTGCTGAAGAAAATACATTATCTAAATTACACCCGGCGCAAATGCAAGCGACGTCAATTGAAAATCTCAGAGAAATTTGCGAAACTATCGCCCAATTTTATGATTTACCGAATATAAAAAATGAAACCGAAATTTCGCAGCAATTGTGGCATGATAAGCCCAACCCCAACAAGTCTAACAGTTGTTGACGTCCTTAAAAAGGCAAAAACCTTCTTTCTCGAAACGGGAAAAACGTTGACTCTACCGTGCATAATCTGTACAGTAGAGCGATCGTTTAGCAGCCTCAGGAGATTAAAAACATGTGTGATGTATCCCTTTGAGAACATCTTTCAAACATTAAAGTGATGTATTTATCGGTGATAAATACATCACTTTAATGTTGGAAGGTTTAAGAGTGCCTCGAATGATAGGCACAAGTGAAACACGTTCATTTGATCTCAAAAGACTATCCCCGGATTGTGCCAATAATTCGGCACTTCAGATAATGCCTACAATCGGCATTTATATTCCTTGGCCAGTGGCATAAAAATTGTGCCGGCCGTTTCAAAATTAAACTTTCCTTGTAATAATTTATTTTAAACCAACATATCCTCAACATGGGAAACTTTAGTCGATATGGAGAGGACCAAGACAACAAAGGCTATCCTACCACATCACATGACTACCCTAAACCATCACACATGGTCAAGAAGCACTATGGGGGAAAATCGCCTAAATGGTCTGGGCATGATGAGTGTACACAGAAAATTTATTAATGAAAACTAACAGAATTTTCATTATAAAGTGGTCGAAAATTTACAAAGAACCACCGAAAATTATGTTCTAATTAACTGCAATTATTTCGTAAATTCTTTTTGGTTGATTTTTCTAATAAATATAATAACTTTATTCTAAAGTTTTATTTATTGTGCAATCAAGAGCTCGTGAAGCTTTACATATTGAACTTTGAACCGTTCTTATTACAATCACCGAAGAGGTAAAGACTCACGCTACTAGTGTAAAGCTTCATGCTCTTGACTGTACCTACAATTCATATTTTTCTCATTCTCCATAATATCAACTTGCCAGCCCCCCCCCCCCCCCTGACCATGGGCTGACGACGCCCTTGCAAGGGAGCACTGCGTATTGCACTTATCGAATTGTGCCGGAGAACGCAGTGTTGGGGTATATCGGTTGCCATCCCAATCGATCTGCCAACATACGAACGTAGGGAAGTGTTCCACATACGCTCCGAAATTGACTAGATTGAAGTCTAGAGCTCGGACGAAAACACTATATATTTCGTATCAGTATTGAAGCATTAACGCGAAATCTTTCACAATGGATTGGCCGCGATCATGATCATTGAAACACACATATCATGATCAGAAAAAAAATATATTACTTATAAAACAACTTAAATCATTTTGCGTGCAACTAACATTTACTATTTAAACGCTACAATGCCAGCATCGTATGCAGCACTACATTAAACACATGAATTGTTCCAATTTCGATTGCTTACATAATTATTTCACTTGTAAAATTATTATTACTAAATTTAAATGGTCATTATTACTACACTTTGTATCTTACTAACATTACACATAAGTTTTATATCATATTTCTTAATCTGTTTGTTTGTATCTTCTTGTGAACTTATCCCGACTAATCGAATGTGTATTATGCGTCCGTGGAAAAGTTAGTCGTTTCTTGTACGGGAGATTGTTGCTTGATTGTTGCCGGCGGCATTACGGCCGACATAAACTTACCGGATTCCGCGGCGGCCTTCTGTTGTATCAACGCGACTTTTAAGTCATCTATCAAATCTTTTCTTTCGTTCTTTTCGCGAAAATGCTCTTGAATGTGGGCACGTAGTTCGTTATGTAAACGAAACGCGGCCGGACATTCGTCACATTGGTATGTATTTTCGCCAACATGACTTCTTGTATGCTTCACTAGATCATTGCTCTGCGCAAAGGATCTATCACAGAATTTGCATTTGTACGGTTTTTCACCGGTGTGCGTACGCATGTGTCGCTTGAGAGGGTATGATGAAGTGAATCTGTATTTAATTGAGTGGAAGACATGTTTAATTGTTTTTATTTTGAAATAAAAATGAAACTTACGTCATTCCACAAGCATCGCAGGCATATGGTCGTTCGCCCGTGTGTATTCTCATGTGCTTCTTCAACGACTGCGGTTTTGTAAACTTCGAGTCGCATTGCTCGCAACTGTAGGGTTTTATGTTTTGATGAGTCGTCATATGTCCTTTTAGTTCGCCCTTGCATGCAAACCGGCTTGGACATTCAGGACAGGCGAACGGCTTGATGCCCGTGTGCCGGAGCAGATGTTGTCGCAAATTGCTTCCATTATTGAACGCCTTTCCGCATTGTGCACATAGATACGGCTGCTCACCCGTATGAGTGCGTAAATGGTCCTTGAGCGTACAGCTTTGTAGAAATGCTGAAATCAAAACGTGTTAAAAGTATTCGGAGTAAATGCGTGCACCTACCTTTGTTACAAAAATGACAAACGTGTGGTTTGACGCCGTTATGTCGATTAATATGATCGATTAGGCGCGAAGTCAATGCGAATCGCTTACCGCAAATATTGCACTGATAGTTGCGATACTCTTCGTGACTCTTCATATGTCGCGTAAGCAAGTTCAGTTGCGTGTAAACTTGCGAGCATATTTCGCATGTGTACTGTTTTTTCTCGCCTTTAGAACGATGCGTTCTCATATGGGATGCAAGTGATTCCTGTTTGGCAAACTCTTTCGGACATTCGATGCATTTGAACACAGTTCGATGTCTTAAAATGGTGGACGATTCGTTTATAACGGCCGTGTGTACTATAGCATGTCGTCGCATATTACTTTCGTGCACAAATCGCACCTTACACACTTCACATTCGAACGGCCGCCCGTCCGGATCATGCACATTCATATGACGCATGAGACGTGATTTTTTCTCAAACGATTTGTTGCATACGCCACACTCCATTGGCTCCTTTTTGCGTCTGTTTTTATATGAAAGAATAGTTTTCAATTGACAAGTTTATTTTGATTTTAACGCAAGCCTACCTTCGTCCACTTGTGTGAGATTTCATATGACGAACAAGACGTGATTTTTTATTGAATTCTTTTTCACAGATTTCACATTGGAGTATCTCTGAGCTATCTTCCGTGTTTTTTGATCTGCGTTTTCTAATGAGGCAACAGATCGGAAATAAGCACGCGATTTATTGAACTTGATACTTACCTCCTAACTTTTTTCGGCTCATCATCATCTTCTGATTTCAATATCAATCCTTTGCTCTCCTCCGCCGCTCGAGCAATTAGTTTCGAAAGTGGCTGCCAGTCCTCATCGTCGTCTGTATCATCATCGTCCGTATCATCATCGTCAAACTGATGTTCCTCATCCATGCCAGCATCATCATCAACAAACTCCTGCTCCTTGAACACATCGACATCTGCATCTCTAGACGGTTTTGACTCATCCGCCGCCTCCACCACCACCACGTCTGCTTCGGGCACCTCATCAATTTTCGCATCAAGCATTGTAAAGTCATCGAAATCATTTGCCACGCCTTCAAGAATTTTTGTTTCGATCGTTGCATTCGTTGCAAACTCATCTTCAATGAATTCCTCTTTAATGCCTAGACTATCCTCGAAATTTGCAGTGGCGGTTGGTTTCTTATCTTTTACGGACAATAGCGTGTCTTTGATTTGTATCAGATTATTCTTGGATGCTTCGCATTTCTCTACAAAACTATATGTTTGATGTATTTCGTTAAGGCAATCAACACAAATTTGGTTGGGCAGTTCTTCGGTGTCGCATACCTTGGGAGGAATTTGAAAACATAATTTGGTTTAGAATTGTTGACTATTCTACAAAATGTGAAAATTATTTTGATTGGAAACTAGTTTCCATTAAATTCTTAAGAGATAGAAAAATTGGACCGCACTTCGAGGCAATTTTTTTTATGTTCAAGCAAGTGGGTGAATCGCTATAAAAAGGTCGATAATGTTGATGATTTTACTAATCGCGGGAGTGCAAGCAAAGTGACGAAAAAAGACGAAAAAAAGATTCTCGCAGTGTTTTTGAAGGATCCAACTTTGACTCTACGTGAAGGTGCTGTAAAATTGAAAGCAAAAGGTGTCGACATATCATACGGAACGATTCATAGGCACTTGCTTGCAAATAAAGTGAAATATCAGAGTATTTTGGTAAAGCCAATGAAGGAAAGGAAAGGAAAACTTGGACCGTGATTGAAGCAACGTGATCTTTTCTGATGAATCTTCCTTTTGGGCATTTCCGCGTATCAAACACGCCTGGACAACCTCCACTAGTAGTAGGGTTTCGGAACTTTGTTCTTATTTACAGACAATTTGAATGCCGAAAAAGTGAACAAAATCTATCAAAAGGCTTTGTTATCATCTGAAAAGAAAAAGAAATAAAAATAAGAGCTGGATCCTTCAAGAGGACAACGACCCAAAACGACGGAGTCGAGCGTGTAGCTAGTGGAAAGGGCAAAATGGGGTTATCACTTTAGATTGGCCATCTCAGTCGCCGGATGCAAATCCAATAGAAAATGTGTGGGCTCTAATAAAAATGCAACCACGCAAATGCATGCCATGTAATTTAGATAAACTTTCTCGACAAATTTTGAGGTCTTTTTCAAAAGAATATGCCGAAAACCTGGTGAAAAGAATGCCCCGACGGTGTCAGGCCATAATTGATGCTGAAGGAGAATAGATTTGCTACTAAGGTGCTTGCATTGAGTATTGACACCAATTAAACAATAAATGTGCCAATTTTTAAAAAATCAATTGTTGTTATAATTTAACAATGACCATGCTCTTATGTAACAGACTGTAACTAGGCTAGTGTATAAGTTGACGGCGGAATAAATGTCAGTAAACATCTGAGAGTGCTTTAATACGAACCTGGAGACACGAGAGGCACGTGCGGCTATAGCCACAATGTGAGGCTCAAATATAAATTTCGGGTTGAAAATCACCCTTAGACTCTTTATTTGAAAAACAGCCGTAAGTGGAATATCGTGTAATGTCTGGATATGATCGATTGGACTGGACTTTAAGGAGAAAGACATTTTGTGACATTTCAAAACATTAAAGGAGAGAAAATTAGTTTGACTCCAAGAATCGATCGCGTCCAGATCCCTTTGGAGAACAATACAATCCTTTTCCGAGCGAATAACTCGGTAAATTTTTAAGCTATCAGCATATAGAAGACAACTGAGACGCTACGACTGAGGGAAGGTCATTTATGTAAAGTAAGAAAAGAAGAGGGCCTAAAATAGACCCTTGAGAAATGCTGGAGGTAGGGTGGAAGATATAGGAATATGCTCCAGATAAACTAACACGGCATGGACACGGCGAACTGATATAGGAGTCAAGCCAGTAGAGTAATGGTCATACATTAACATTTAAGTTGACAGTGTCAAATTCCTTACTGAAGTCAGTATACACTACATCAACTTTGGTACGACTGTCGAAAGCCTTTGCAACAGTTTGGGTAAGTTCAAGGAGATTCGTGTTGGTTAAGCGGTTTGGAACGAGTCCGTGTAGGAATGGTGCCAGGCTACAATTAAGAGCTTCGTATATTTTATTGTAGACAATGCGTTCAAGGAGATTTGAGAAAACAAGTAAGTAACGAAATGGGACAATATTTGGAAGCATTGGAAGATGATCCAGACTTGAGTACAGGCAAAATGTTAGCCAACTTCCACATATTGGGGAAGATACCGGAGGATGAACTGGCATTGAAAATATAAGAAAGTGGAACGCATAATGAGGAGGTTAAGGATTTAATGAATATATTAGGAAGCCCGCCTGGTCCGGGGCCTACCATGAATCTGAAGAATTAATTAATGGTTGGATTTCAATTGGGTCAGTGGAGATAATATCAAGAATAGGTGGAAAACAAAAATGAGCATTAAAAGAAGTTGGGAAAGTGGAAGCAGAATATATTGACAAAAAAAATTCAGCAAATATCTCGCAGATTTTTTCAGGAGTCGAACCTTGTTTACTGTCCCAAAAAACAGTGTTAGGAATATTGAACGAAGACTTAAGGGAATTGAGATAAGACCAAAACGGCTTTATTTGGTTAAAATGTAGCGAATTTTCGATATTAGCGTAGTAGTTACGCATAGCTCGTTTAATTTCCACGATCTTTTGAAAAGGCAGTATAGTTTTCCGGAGTTTTATTGGATTTGTAAAGCCGAAAAGCTTGGTTTCTTTAATTTCAAGATAGTTAAGACATTACGGGTCAGCCAGGGATGATCAGTAACCGTGGTACGACTATGGTAGGGAGAGAAGCGAGAGATAAGGTCATAGAGAAGAGAGTAGAATTTATCGAGAGAATCTTCGCAGCCACGACTATCAAAAATAAGATGCCCAGTTAACCGATATGAGTTCTTCCGTCAAAGCAATTTAATTCGATTTTCAAAAGTTGTGGATATTAAATGTATTTTTAAGGTTTTAATCGATCAAACATTTAAATTCCTCGTTTCAAGCACCTGTAACGAAACTATACTAGAAAACGTTCGGAATGTGAAACTTTGTTCAATAAAGTTGCTGTTGTTTGTCCTGAAAAGCTACTCAGAGTGTTTACCACTTTACTTAGGATACGGGTGTGCTACTGCACGGCCTCCAATGTCTCATCACTGATTGATAAGAATATCCTGTTGTCTGGATTTTCGTCATGTACATATATTTATTAGGGATATAAATATGGAGAGCCAAATAATAAAACTGAGATTAAGTCTCTAAATTCTTAACGCAGAATTTTTTATGCACGCCTGAAAAAATCTTCACAAAGTTATCGCAATTAAAACAGAAATGATATCACTTGAATTTGATTGTCAGGACGAATGGCAAACGAAGGAAGAACTTGAGGCATTTCAACACGTGAGAATTGAAAACGTCTTTTCTAGATTACGAACAGATTATGGCATGGTAAGAAGACAATAATACAATATTGGCTGAAGCGGTATGTACGAGATTAATAGAAGAAATGCTCGGTTCCAAGTCGGTGCAACTTCAAAAGAATGCCTTAACGTTTCGAAGGGATTTATAAGAATCTTAACGAGGTTTGTTTCACAAAGCATCGTCTTAGACACATAGGAAGCGACGAGCTTGGATTTCATCAGTTCTACCGATGAGAAATGGAAGAAATATGTGTATATTATGCGATAATTGAGAAAGAGCGCACGTAAAGTTTCTCCACCACTTAAAATAGGAGTTAAATCAGCTCCTAACGATATACTGGTTTTCTTCGTGTTGCACCAAAACCAGAAGCAAGGAATACAGCTCAGGTCGCATTGTTTTGCCCAGTCTGGAAATTGTATCACGATTACTTCTTTACCAAACGATACCACGATCCTCCTATTGCAATTCCCTGCTATTTACTTCCAAGACCTTTAGCAAATGTACAGCACTTTTCCCCCATTTACGATTTTAATGCAACGTTTCTATACGCTAGGCTTATGCAGGCTTAGCATCCCCCATTGGGGAACTGTACGACGCCTAGTAAAGTTCTCGTAGCCGTTGCTAAAACCCGTTTCCAGAAGGAAGAATCAAATGATTATTTCGAGAACTAACAACAGCATCCTTTTCCTTTCAATCTACATTAAAAATAACAATAATAGGACTTACTAATAACTTCGAAAATATATTCCACAATTCAAGAACACAACGACAAGTCACATTCCCTCCAGGCGCTATAGACTTGACAATATCATGCATTTCTTTATCGCTATCTGTACAAATTCTACATAATTGCTTCAAATTCATTTTTCCATTTGAATGTGAACGTAAAAATCGCATAGAAACACACTCGAATTTCGTGTTGAATTTAATGAAAACTTGAAAACGACTTGTTTACGTTCTAGATGACATTTCTTGTTTGACAATTGCTTCAGATTCTGAGTTCCAGCAACCACAGCAACAACAACGAACGAGAATGGTTACATCCGTGCGGAAATTGAGGTGATGTGGATACGTTTACATGACAGTTGTACAAATTTTTGCTTAATTTCAATTAGAATAAATGATAAATTCAATGAATTTAGTATAAATCAAACAAATGGGTGATGTTGAATGTATTTATGATATTCTAAGAGATGATTTTGTTAATTTAATATCCGGATTTTTTTGTATTTGTATACAAACAACTGTAACTAAATTAATTCGTATTTATTCGATGAACCACATGCATATAATTAATAAATTATTTCAGTACTGCCTATGATATTTAAAAACATTCCGTCCTCCAGCCAAAATTCAAATTGAATTAATAATTGGCACCACCCATATCATCTCCTGCGTCGAACCAGCACACATTTTCGTCAGCAGCTGGTTTGACATTTTGACAGATCCGAATTGTTTATTATCATCAGGCAAAAACTAAAATTCTAAACTGACTAAAATGGCTTAATTAAATCAATTGGAATTCAATGAAAGTGTTTTAATTGAAATTTAAAAACCAACTAAAAATATGGATCATGCTAATGTATGCAGGATATGCTTTCGTTCGGATGTCACGCTGGTTGTATTGGTTGTATCGATTACACCGAAAATTGAGTCGGCGGCGTCAAGTGGTGTTTTGGATCTCTGGAAAATATATAGTCGTATTTTGGTAAATTCATTTGATATGTTGGCAAATGTAGCTTTAATTTGAATAAGATAGAATGATAGTTTTACTCAGCAATATTGTCTATACAACTCTGCATCAGAGTAAAGTTTAAAGTTAATGGAAAAAGCGATAAGAAATTGTAGGGAAATGCATGCGAAACATGGAACAATTCTTTATGAATTAAAGCAGCATTATTATAAGACTAGTAACTAAATCTTAAGTAACCATACGATTTGTGCTCATCTATTAAAATAGACTTTAAATGAAGGAATGGAGCGTAAAATTTCATTCTATTAAGAAGCACGTCGTTCAACCTGATCATCAGCACTTCCACTTCCTGGTACGTCATAAACGACAGCTTTGAATCAAAACTTTATGAAAATCAACCGGTGAAAAAGGTTTCCTCATAAATGAAGGCTACATGATCAACCAATGGAAAATCAGTGTTCGATATTGAAGTGCCACAAAGAATCTATCTTGGAATCTATATAACATCTTGCTTTATTTAAACTGAATTAAGTAATTCCCTAGCCAAACAATTTTCAGACCAGTAACGGGATAATTGTTACAAATGTAATGTCTGTTTCTGCACCGCAGCCGATCCTGGCTACGGATTGGGCAATCCCACCCAGCTTTAACCCGCGAAGGGAGGTGTGGGAATATTTAATGAAAAGGGCGCGACCCGTTTCTGCGCCAGGACTGCCCTGTCCGCGAATCCGGAAACGGAAACTGGATTCTCGACGACTTGAAATCACCGATAGAAAAAATTTTGAAACACAGAACAGGGACGAGTTGAAAACGCGACGACCACTTCGCTACTTCACACATTTAAATGCAAATTTACTTTCAAGTCACTATTTTATTCCCTAATCTTGCCTAGCTTACCCTAACTATACTTACTTCTACTTAAAAAATTTCCCCTTCTTAACTTTATTTACGCCGCTGCCTCTTGAGTCCTGCACCCCTTGCTGCTCGTCGCTCGCCGTCCTTGCTTCTCACCACGTTTCGTAGACGTCTTCCTACCAATTTTTCTGATCCAAGACAAGAATCCACCAATCTAAACGACTTTCTCGCCGCTAAACCCCGTACACGTACGTACGTCCTTCCTCAGCTCCAAACAGCACCGAACAGCCGCTCCAGCTGTTATCTCAGCAATATTTATAGGATTCCCCGATACCGTTCGCTGTATCAGCGGTCAACGGCCAGCCGAGTTTGCTGAACCCGCCCCGCTTCCCATTATCTTCGACTCGTTTTATGCCGATTACCGATGCACATCAGCTGGCGATTTTTATTCTCCGTGCTCGGTCTCCCTGATTGACCACTGCTTTGCACCTCGGCGGAGTGCTTTTGGGCTGACCCATTGAGTCGCTGGCGCTGGAGTGCCGATGGCACGATGAATCATCAAGCCGTGGGGCCGAGTGGTCCTATCGGTGGGACGTCGAGTAGGGATGAATTACAATTGTTGTCATTAAATAGGACAACATTTTCGTCTACTTAGCTATCTTATACAATATCCTTAACCTAGATAAACCCAATCCATAATTAACTAATTCTATATACTCCAATATATATAATTATATACTTCAATCTATTACATATTTATATCATTCAATATTTTAGTCTATTCCTGTTTATTTTATTTAATTCTTAAAATACAATATAATTAATGATCTGCCTAGTGTCGTTTTCCCGCACGGTGGTTTGAGAGTCTTCAGGGGCAAGACAGTCCCTTAGTTTGCCCTTATTTTGTACGTGGATCAGCCACACTGCGTAGCGAACGTAACATAAATTTGACTAATATATGCCCCAATCATCAAACAATACCAGTCGCAAATGTTGAATGATAGTTTATATCAATTTGTGTGTGTTAACATCATTGGATGCTATATTAATCATTATCTTATGGTGTAGCCTCCCTAGTGGATGCTGTTTTAATCTGTGTCCATTTCTAGCGGTTGTTTGCCAATCCATATCAGACTTGGTCCGCCATCTTTTTGATGTTGTGGTCTCATCTTTGGTTTGTACGTTTCTTTGGTCTTCTCTTGCCTCTCGTAATACCACTGTGTTTAAAAAAAAACTATATTGTTCCTTATACTGCATTATTGTATCGCATACAATTGTTTCGAAGACTACGTGCCCTGCGAATCACAATTTGTTTATTATACCTAATCTATAACTATTTATGTGCTTCTAAGTTTTTATACCTACTTTCTATATCCAAATTGTATCCTACTTGACGACTCACAGCTCTCACCAGGCTCAATGCACAGTTGCCTTTATCGTGATTCATCGTGTTGTCTTTATCCTCCTTCCGACATCTGTTAGCTAAAGACAGTTGTATGTTACTCATTTCTCATTTGGTGCTGTTTTTTCTCATCATTCGATCGATTAATTCTCGTGTAAATCCATCTTTCACTAACTTCCTTGATGTATTCTAGTTCTTTAATAATACGCTTTTCCGTTAGTGAAATTGTTAGCTGCCTATCATGCTGTGATACCATTTTGTGTGCATATGTTTGATGCGATGATTTCGGAATGGTCCTTTGTGTGTGTGCTCTTTCTATGTAAGTTCAAACTCCAAATTATTTCTGTCCTTTATTATTTTTATGTCCAAAAAGAAGAATATCTGTTGATTCTCCTCCTTTTGCATCGTAAATTGAATGTTTTTATGTATTTTGTTGATGTTATTTAGCGTTTCCCCGATCGCATCTTTTGGCACAACTGCCAACACATCGTCTACATATCGAGCCCAAAACTTCGGCATAATTCTCCGTTCTCCTATTTCAGTTTCGATGCTCCCCATTCAGCCATTTTTTCTCGATCGATTTGCTGCTGACCTCAGTAGCTTCGATTGCACATTCGCACGTCGCAGTTCAATCTTCGATCTTCAGGTTCCTGCAGATTTGCAGACTGCTCAGTTCGCTTTCGTCGATACGTCTTTGTTCCTGATGAGGTTGGAAATCATAGACGGATGGTAACCATTTTTGACGCCTGCGTCGAGTATGTACAATTTCTTTTAAACTGTTCAGTACTGAGAGGCACTGTATATAGGCGATGGATTGTGGAATGAAAATGGGCCCATTTTGTGAGCGTACGAATGGTTCGAATTAGAGGGAATCATTCTCTGGGTGTAAGTGGGTTTCCTAAATATGTCGAGATCTAATGATTTTCTAGTCCAAAAACGGAATTTCTCCTTCTTAACTTCCATTGAAAATTGTAAGTTTCGGTGGGTTTTGTTCAGGTTTCCTAGAGTTTCTTCCGCTTCCTCTTTATGAACAATGGCAAGGATATCGTCCACATACCTTATCCAGAATCTTGGCAATAACTTCTCTTCTCTTGTAGCTCTTGTTCAATTCTGAGCATTCAAAGTTCACTCAGGAACGGGGAAAATGGGTTGGTTGCCCATCGCTACTCCTCTGGTTTCCTTGTAAAATCGTCCTCTAAACGTGAGGTAACTATCGGTCGTGTACAATCTGGCTAGTTTCATGAGTTCCTGATGTGGTTTTGTAGAACTTATCTCTAAATTTGAAATAGTTCTCATTCATGCAGAGAGCTACAAGTTTAGAGTAGGCTTTCGCTTGGACCACTGTGTTATTCTGTGGAGCGAATGTTGCCTGTTTATGTAATATAGGTCGGTTGTGGTGTGTTTTGTGAATAGCTAGGTGAAAGACTATTTTTTCGACATCCTGACTACCGAAGGGTATTTTAGGCAGAGGTCATGACTTAAATTGGCTCTTAAATCAGAAAATTATGCCGAAAAATTTAAACACTCTCATTGGCAGTCAGGTCAGATTCCAGTCACTATTGTGAAGAGGTAGGATCGCTATTTGGTGATGTTGAATTACCTTGCGTTGCTAATGGTCTTTTGTTGTTATATTCCTCTCTATGTTGACTATAGATATCCATGATGAGGATATAAGACAAATTATAGAGAGAATGTTTAATAATGAAACGATGAACGAATGAAAATGATACCACTGGCCAAGAAATAAACTGGTTGATTGAAGGCATTATCTGAAGTGCCACGGCAATGTTCATGCTCGCAAGGAAAGATCACGAGGTGATAATCGCTATCTGTCCCATTCATGAAGCGATGTATTCATTAGTGATAAATACATCAGCACAGTGATATAACTGAAAACTGCGAAGCAGATGGACTAGCAAAAGCCGGCATTGTCGTCTAAAAATGCAAACTAAATTCCCATGTTAGACTCCCTTCATTTTTCATTAAGATATGTACTAAGCAATCATAAATACAAGCTGCCAACAGAGCATGGCTACCACCAGGCAGAACTCTTTCGAATAGTCCTAGACATACGCGTCTACAATTCTACCATTTATTTCTCTAACTAAATTATTCCTTTCAGATCACGCACGATTCTACGCTCCCCGATCTCATTTGTACCGATTGCACAGAGAACATCCAACAAACCTATTTATTTGTGATGAAATGTGAAAAATCCGAATCTCAATTTCGTACATTAAATCAAGATAAACTCGGTAATACAAATATCGTTGATGAATACGTAGATATATCGCAAATACGGAAGGAAGACTTATTCCCGAATGATCACGATCTACCAAATAGAAGCAGCCAAAGCAAATGTAAAGACTGGAGCCGAAAAACCAAACAGATAAACAGTTGTGATAACGAATCAGGGATAAAAAAGAAACGAAAAAACGATGCCAAATCGGATAGTAGTCGTTTGAAGACGAAACAGGAAATCAGGAATCACGAAAATATGATATTTGAAGTTATAAATCTCACTGATAATGTTGAGTACACGCTTGACGTGACTTGGGATGGTGTAGAGAATAATATCAAAAAGGAACCTGAACATGGTTCCGAGGATGATGTTCAGATCTCCATACTCGATGTACTTTCGGGTGAAAGTTGTGTTATTCAATGTTCAGCTTGTGCGTATAAATGTGATGCTGTAGAAATTTTAGAAAAACATATTGTTGACAATCATATAGTCGGGTCAATGTGTCGAATTTGCAACAAAGGTAAGTAAGTCGTGTGAAATCAAAACTGTTTAATTGGTAGCGTCCTGCTTTCCAGAATTTCAATGTACACCTTTAAAACATTGCACGGAACATACACCAAAAACACGTCGTAGTTTAGATAAGGAATCCGGAACTGATCTCGAACTCATCCACAACTTCAATATAACATTCCCATTTAAGTGTGAATATTGCATCAAACCGTTTCGTAGTAAAACCGGCTACAGCTATCATATGTTCGCGAAACATGGTCAGGTGGACGAAAACGAAAAGGTCATGGAATGTATGGTGTGTTCGAAACATTTCAAATCGAATAGCGCTTTAGAATCGCACATGCGAACGCATAGTGGCGAGAAACCGTATCCATGTAAGTTTTGTGGCAAGACGTTCGTCCAAAAAGGACACTTGATTGTTCATGTACGTCGTCATACCGGCGAACGACCGTATAAATGTGAATTTTGTCCTCGCGATTTTCCCGATAAGAGTAATTTTAATAAGCATCTACTGTTTCATACCGGCGAAAAGCCATACAAGTGCGGAATGTGTGGTCAAGCATTTCAACGGAAATGTTCGTTGGATTTGCACTATTTGTGTCATACCGGCGAGCGACCGTTTCAGTGTGTGGTGTGTTTGAAGAAATTCAAACAGCGATTGGCGTGGAAACAACACATGAAATGGCACGGATTGTCGGTTGATAGTAAGAAACGTTCCAATCAGACATAAAACGATGATTCAAGAGAATCTCGAAACGAATGAGGCTTAGTGACTGTTGATGGAAAAGTAATGATATAATAATTTAGTACGAGGTAAAGTGAACAGTTCAACTACTGCAATTAAGCAAGAGAATCCACTTGATATTATTTCTACAGGAACTATTCTAGTTTTAAAGATAACATGCGCAAATTTTAATTAAAGAGTATTCTAATTGTAAAACAACAGTGTAAATGATGTTAATTCCAGTTCTAATTGTTTATCATCAACGAAATATCTATCTTGGAACGCACACTGACTGTTAAGTTTGTCTAGTAAAAGTCATCGTGGTCTATGCACAAGGATTTTGGTGATAGCTACATCATTCAGTGTTTCTGTTTCGCAATAGTTTGCATGGGCCACCGAAATTTTTCACAGTCGTTATTAGTAGTCTTGGCTTGATTGTGTATGAAAGTCAATTTTTTTACGGACAGACAATTTAATCCTGGCTTATAGCTTGTTCACATCGCTAGATTTTGGTCATTGTGATTTCGAAATCTTGTCAAGTGTTTACATCGCCTCGTCTAGATTTGGCAGTGACAGTTTCGTAAATTTGACAGAAGTGAATAAATAGTGCATATTAAAATGGATAAAATAATGGAAGATATTTTGTTGAATGAAATTGTATTGAGTGAGCGCTTGAAGTTATTAGATGGGCTCATGGCCAGTAAAGTGGGGGATATTGCCTGCTACCAAAATTCTTCTGCGTCGCCCTGCCACTTAATCTTGTTTTTGTATTTGCGTTTATTTGACATGATTCAACATGTTTTCCGCGCGAATGAAATTCTCATATGTTTGACACTTGTCACTGCTTGTCATATGAGTAGATTTTGTTGAAATCTAGGAGATTTGAGATCGACTAGATTTTGATTCTAGTATGGAAAATCTGGTAGATTTTGGGTTAGATTTTGCGAAATCTCCCGATTTGTCGAAATCGGGTGCAATGTGAACAAGCTATTAGACATTTTTCTCGTGGATTGCCCAACGTTCACCTAGGTCCGATAATTTTCTTGTGGAAGAGAAAACTTTTTCCAAACTCAGATAATTATCTCATAGTCTAGCAAACTCTCCAAAGTCAGATAATTTTCTTTAGCGCTAGATAATTTTTCCTGAACTAGACAATTTTTTTTACAGGTCGAGACAATTTTCTCGTAGCTCAGACAAATTTCTTGAATCAAAATTTAATTTCTTCTTAGCTAGAAAATATTTTTTGTTGACTAGAAAATATTCATCCTGAATCATAAAACTTTTTCCGGGACCCAATTAATTTTTTTATTGCTTGAGCTAAACAAACCTCTCCTGGGGTAGAACATTTTTGATTCGTCCAGACAATTTTTCATAGATTAGAATTTTTTTCAGCTCTAATTACCTTATTTTTAGGGGGCAGACTACTTTCATTCGCGACACACAGCTTTTCTTCTGAGCTAGAAATATTTTCCATGTCTAGATAATTTTTTAAGATTTTTCGGCCAGACAATTTTCTCCTGTATCAGTTCCAAATATATTTCTCTTGAGCTAAAATATATTCTTCTGGTCTAAATAACTCTTGGATCAGCACAATTTTCTTCGGGATCAGACAATTTTTTCAAGTTTCATGTGAATGTCTTCTATGGCAGACAATTTTCTTCGGACTCACTTTTTTCTGGTGTTTTTTTGAGTTATTTATTTTTTAACAGGTACAAAAAAAAATGTTTCCCGTGCAAGACAACTTGTTTGTGGATACAGATAACTTTTCCTGGACCAGATAATTTAAACTTAGATTAGATAATTTTCTCCATATATTCAACATTTATTTTCTTGAAGCAGACAATTTTTTTCTGCTTCAATTAACAACAATAACTTAAATTCAAAAATTGTAAGAGTGATTTTTTTGTTGGTTCAGAATAAATCAATGAATATATTTGAAATAATTACGTGGAAATAGATTTTAATATTATTATTTGAGGTATCCATTTTTTGAGTTACTTAGGACAAGCTTTTAAAATGTATTTTATAGAAATTAATCTGATTTATTGTCATCTTAGAATCAGTTAAGTTTAGCGAAAACTGAATTTAGCAATATTAATCAATATCTTCCGTGAGTTTATGCTAAACATTCATCGTTTAAAAGCTTCTTTAATCCTCCATACATAGATGATTGTTTAGTAGATTTCAGGCACATTATTGAAGCAGCAATGCTCAGATATGTGTCCTTATCACAGATTTGGATTTTTTTAGTGACGATTACTACTTTTGCGATATGTTTAAATCACTTGTCCTTTTTTTATTGATATGTTCACTCATGTCGGTACCGAGGGAAGGAGCAGCCCCATTCTCTGTTCCTGGAAATGTTCCGAACAAAAAGCAAAGTTTTTTGTTGATTCTTAAAATAATAGGATAAATTATCTGTTCAAACGTCTTGGACATTATTTTCTTTTTTCAACGTTGGAAGGTGGAAATTCTTCTAAAGATATCGATCAGCACCTGCCTCTCGGCTTGCCAGATTTCTACCGACTAAAACCATCTCCGTTTCCTTCAATCACTCTCTCCATCAATTTTCAGTAATTCTGCGTATTTATATTTCAGTACATACTATTTCCCAGAAGATAAGAATCGGTATAAGAGATAGTACTAAAGAGCGTCCATAATCGAAGTGGCGATATATTAATTTAAATTTGAAACAAATTTATCCACTTCGAATTACCAATTGAAGCTAGCCTCAATTGGACTGTCCGCGTTGACAGTTTTGCTCAGCTGATCAATTGACAGTGACAGCTCGAAACGTTCCTGCGTTGATGCCAAACAATTCTCTAACCGTGCCGGTTTTCAAGGATTAAAAATCAGTTAAAATAAATGGAAGATATTGGTGAGTGTGCGCACACAATTCTAGGAAGCAATGTTGAATACGATTTAACTTATAGAACCGGCAATAAAGAGACCAAAGTTCCTCGAAGAAGATGATGGTATGCGGCTAAAACAAATAATATTTCCCGCTACTCACTCGGCTTATCCTTTCAGACGCTTACACTCCGTCCGTGTTCAATCCCAAGTACCGAGTGTGCCCCTACTTGGATACCATCAATCGACAAATACTAGATTTTGATTTTGAGAAGTTATGCTCAATCTCGCTGACTCGTATCAACGTCTATGCGTGTCTGGTTTGCGGCAAGTACTTCCAAGGAAGGGGCACAAACACCCATGCCTACACGCACTCCGTCTCGGACACACATCACGTGTTCCTGAATCTGCAAACGCTTCGGTTCTATTGCCTGCCGGACAACTACGAGATCATCGACTCGTCGCTGGACGACATAAAGTACGTCCTGAACCCGACCTTCACCGCGTCCGAGATCCGGCACGTGGACAGTCCTCTTGTGAAGTACTCGCGGACGATTGACGGCACGTTGTACTTGCCGGGCGTGGTGGGGTTGAATAACATCAAAGCCAACGACTATTGCAACGTTGTGCTGCACGCCCTGTCGCACGTCGGTCCGCTGCGGGACTATTTCCTGCGCGAAGAGAACTATGCGAAGATTCGTCGACCGCCGGGAGACTCGATTTTCAATCTGGTCCAACGGTTCGGCGAGCTGATGCGAAAGATGTGGAACCCGAGGAACTTCAAGGCTCACGTGTCGCCGCACGAAATGCTCCAGGCGGTCGTGCTGTGGAGCAACAAGCGTTTCCAGATCACCGAACAAGGCGATCCAATTGATTTCCTGTCGTGGTTCCTTCACACATTGCACCGAGCGCTGAAAGGGACGAAAAAGCCCGACTCCTCGATCATATACAAATCGTTTCTAGGCGAAATGACAATCTTCACACGGAAAATTCCGTCAACGGATTTGGACGACACGCAGAAAGCGTTGCTGCTCGCCACGGAAGAGTATCAGGAGAAGTCCGAATCGTCCAGTTTTTTGTATTTGACCTGCGATCTACCTCCGCCACCACTTTTCACTGACGAATTCCGAGAGAATATAATCCCGCAAGTGAATCTGTACCAGTTGCTGGCCAAGTTCAATAGCGTCCACGAGAAAGAGTACAAAACGTACAAGGACAACTACATGAAGCGGTTCGAAATCAATCGGCTGCCGTATTTTATAATTCTGTATATAAAACGCTTCACAAAGAACACATTTTTCCTGGAGAAAAACCCGACAATTGTAAATTTCCCGATTAAGTAAGAAATCCCTATTGAGCTTTGAAACAGAATCGTTTAATCTGTATTAATTTTCAGGAATGTCGATTTCGGTGATATTCTAACGCCGGAGAATCGACGGCAACATTCGTGCACGAAATACAATTTGGTGGCGAACATTGTGCATGACGGCGAGCCCAGCAAGGGAACGTATCGCGTTCATATTCTGCATAAATCGAACGGGCAATGGTACGAAATGCAGGATCTGCACGTCACGAGCATTCTGCCGCAAATGATAACGTTGACGGAAGCTTATCTGCAAATTTATGAGAGGAGCTCGGATTAGTGATAAGAGTGTGGTTGTTACGAAATGTAAGTCTTATTTTTATTCGATTTCTTTGTTGGGCGGAGAATAAAGAAATTTAGATTAAATGTGGAAAATAACTACGTCTAAATTTAAAACTCTTTAAGCCAGACAAGAGTCCAAAAAAATATACGCAGCCTTTTTGCAAAGCATTGCCGTAACCAACAAAACATTTCTTAGTGCAAAAAACTGCATCAAAATTACAAAAAAATCTTAAACCCAGAAAGGATCATTTGACGAAAGAAAAAAAGTTCTGTGTATGATAATTTGTCTATGGTCGAGCCAGTAAATTGGTTCAGGCAATTTTTTCTCTTGGGCATGACAATTTTCGCTGAGGCAGTAAATTTTTCTGGGTGCAAGTGACTGAACTTTTCAGACTTTAGTTCGGAAAATGGCAGAATTTTGGAACTTAGTTCCGAAAATGTCCACTAGATTGCGTTAGTGGCGAAATTTTTGGGATTTTAATTCCAAAAATGTACACTAGATGACGCTAATAGCGGAATTTTTGAAAGTTAGTTCCGAAAATGTCCACTAGATGGCGTTAGATGCAAAATTTGTACAACTTTAGTTCGGTAAATGGCCAAAAGATGGCGCTGGTGGCGAAAATTTTGAAATTTAGTTTCAAAAATGTCCACCAGATGGCGCCAGTTGCGGAATTTTTGGAATTTTAGTTCCGAAAATATCTAACAGATATCGCTAATGGCGTAGTTGTGGGAATTCAGTTCTCAAAATGTACACTAAATGGCGCTGGAGGCGCAATTTTCTCAAAATTAGTTCGGCAAATGTCCACTAGATGGCACTACTTGTGAAATTTTTGCGAATTTAGTCCGAGAAATGTCCACTAGATGGCGCTAGTGGTAGAAGTTTTCGGAATTTAGTTCTGGAAATTTCCACTAGATGGCACTAGTATCGAAACTGGAATTTAGTTTCCAGAAACTCCACTTTGTGGATTTTTGGTAATTTAGTTCCGAAAACGTCCATTATATAGCGCTTGTGACGGAGTTTTGGGAGTTTAGTTCACAAAATGTCCATTAAATGGCGCTAGTGCCGAAGTTTTTTAAAATTAGTTCGGAAAATGTTCACTAGATGATGATAGTGACGAAATTTTTTGTCTTTCTTTGCTGAGACATGGTTTTTCCGAAGCAGTCAATTTTTCCTGGTCCAGAATTTTTTTTCTTCCTGTTGAGACAATTTTTTCCTCTGGTCGGCAAACTTTTTTCTTGGGCCTGAAACTATTTTACTCAAGTCAAACTGGTTTTCCTGGGCTAATAAATTTGTTTCCAGAGACAGACATATTTATTCGTAGACCACATGATTTTTTCCCGGGCCAGACAACATTTTTCTAAGTCATGCAGATTTTTCGACGGTCAGACAAATCTTTAGCAGAGCTCAACAAACCTTTTCCAGTGTCCAGAATTTTTTTCTTGAGCCTGGCGTGATTTTTCCTAGAAAATTTGAAGCAAAATCTCAATATTCACCAACACATTATTCTTTATTAAATTTAATAAAAAAAAATTGATTACAAAAAAATATTGCAACGCCAGGCACATTTAATCGAAACAAATCTGCCATCACTATCATCTTCAACATCATCATTTTCATCATCCATTAATAAATTAAATCCTGCGTGCAATATCTGTTTTCAGCTCAACGCTGAATTTGTTCTTTTTAATTACTATCATACAAATCTAGAAGAGAAGGCACAATATTTATATATATATTATTTTGTTGTCTATTCATGTCCGTCCTCAGTTCGATTGCACTCTGTCGACGACGCACTTTCAATTTCAATACCACATCCGAGTACTGCAAATGAAGTGCGCAATTTTCTCTCCAATTGCTGGTCAGCATTCTCAAGGATTTGCTAGGACTAACGAACTTCCAGTCGTGAGTTTGTTCTGAAATAGAAATGTTGAAATGCATGCTTGTCTGTTTTTGTTGTTGCGTCAATAAGGATTCACGGCGGCCAAACCAACTCGTCCACCAGCTCGCGGTAGAGCTGGACGTGGTTCGGCGTAGCTGTGTCGATATCCTTTCGTCAGATTGGACAGACTCTTTGAATTGGATCTGTTCAGGGCGGAATGGAAGCCATCGCCCGATGCGCGTGAAGATTTGTCATTGTAGCGATAATCGTGAGGAACACGTCGACGATCCTTGATGACGCACTGTTCGTCGTCACTCCAGTTATCATAGCGACCGGCGTCGTAGTCGCGCGGATCAATATAGCCACGCGGATGGAGAACAGGTGGATTCGACACGTCGTGATAGGCATTCGGCAAAAGTTCCTTTTTGAGGGGCGCCAACTTTTGCTTTTCCATGGCCCGGAACTTGTCCTTCGCGTCCTGGAATCGATCTTTTGGCGAAACTTTCATGGCGGAGTCTGGCGAAGAACTGTTGGCTTTTCGTCTTCCAATGAATTGCTTTTCGTTGTCGTACTGAGCGATTGGTCCGCCAGTGATTGGGACGGAGTACTTGTCGCCCTTGGAGTAGCCGATGGGCTTCCTCGGTCTGTTGATGATTTCCTTTTCGGGGAAGTCCCCGCGGTAGTGCTCGTCCTCCAGGGAATTGTAGCGCATCACGCGCGACTTGATCATCTTCTCGACACTCTCTCGATATGGCAAACTGTCTGGCTCGATGTAAGGGTTGCGTGGGTTGCTGCTGTTATTGCTGTTGTTGTATTTAGGATAGTAGTCCTGTTCGTTGCGTCGATTACGCTCGACTGAATGGTTTCGTTCGCGAGCTGGCGACTCGAAGTACCTTCGACTGACGGCCTTGTTTGTCTCCGGGACATTTCGCTCGTCCTCCTCGTCGTCGTCGCGATAGTTGGGACTGCTCGAGTACCTCTTCAACGGTTGATGGTCTCTGGTCTCGCGCTTAACGTACGCTTCGTGGTACTTCTCCTTGTCCGTGAGGTTCTCCCTTCGCCTGTATCCTTCCGGCTCCGAATCATAATCTTCATCGTACTGGGCATCGTAGCGTTGTCTCTCCAGGCTCATTTTATTGTTGAACGCCTTCTCGATTTTATTGAACTTGGCCCGTTCCGGACTGTACTTGGGATTGATTGGCGGTGGCTTATCGTCGGAATGCTTCCTGTACTTGCGCTCCTGAACTGCATGCGGAGCGGGATCTTTGCCTCGCCTATGTTTCAGGGCAGGATCATCGTCATTGACGAAATCCCTTTCCAGCATGACCTTCTTGAAACGAGCATCGAAATCGGCCGGTCGCATGATGATCGGGCGGATCTCCTCCTCCTTCCAAGAATCGCGGACAGGCTCCCGTTCGCGGCTGATGGATCGATGCTTGATGGGCTGCGGCGGTGAAGGTTGCTGCAAGTATTTATCACGCTGGACGGTGTCCCGATCGGAACGGAATCGAGTCTTGCTATCGATTCGAGTTTGGCTCGATTGTATTTGCGGTATGGCATTGTCGGCTTCGTTAGACCAGTTTTCATCATCTGAAATTAAGGATGTTTGATTTAATGCATGAAAGAATGAAGCTGTGAAAAGATATCGAGGAATCGTACCACTTGAAGTGCGTTCATCTTGTCGCTCGGGACTAGGTGCCAAATCCGATCCAATACCGGACGAGCCTCTCGACGAGACCAAGGGCTGTTTCCCGGTAAGTCCGGTCTGTAAATTGTTCGCTCCGACAATAAGGCTGTTCTGGCATCGACGTAGCTCAGTCGCTGCCAGATTGCCCTTTGATCTATGTACAGTGTCGTAGTCACGTGGTGGCAGGAGCAAAGGTGGACCGTTTCCATTCAGTTTGGCACGAAGCTCGGCTGCAAGGGAGTCAAACAAGCTCTTCTTGTGCTTGGCAATTGGCGATCGTTGCGATTGCAGTGGCGATTCTTCGCTACATTCTGATTCACGGGTACTTGTTCCCGTATCGCTGCCAAGCGACGACTCAAAACGTTTCGGGGATGATTCCACACGACGAACTGGACGTTTTTCTTGAGGGTCGATTTGTAGACCTGATACGGGAGAGAGGCCAAGTCTGCGGTTGGGAGAAAATAGAGGGTTAAATTAGAATAAGGGCTTCATAAATATTACTCCATGTATTAGCAATGCAAAAATATTATTCTGGTTTTTTTAGATTCAATAAATTTTACTCCAGGTATAATTTCCCTGAACCGGTGAAAACTATTAGAAGGAATTTTTTGAGATTGATAAAATTGTAATGTATCCAAAAAACCATCTAACCAGAAACCCATCGTTCAAACATTAAAGTGATGAATTTATTACCAAATAAATACATCGCTTCATGAATGAACAAATATTGCTTATCATCTTGTAAATTTTCCTCGCGACATCATATACAAATCATTACGTGACATTCATGTGGAGTTCGGCACACGTTCAGTAACCCGACACCACTCATTGCAGCGAGCAATGCACTGCTAGCATTAATGTAGATATTACCTTTTTTTAAGGTAGCTTGAGTCATGTGGGAAATTTACGAGTAGTGATTAATTATTACATCGATTAGTGCATGACTTTTTCTGTTGTGGAAAGCATTTTTTTTACATTGTCTATCATTAATTAGGTCATTAATTAGGTTTGAGGAGCATCAACTCCACACTATGGGACAGTATCCTAAGAAGGCGGACGTACAGAGGCACACCCCTCTATGGAACCTTGTGATGGAGAAGCTGTTGTCAAAAATAAAAGCGACCGGCTGTAAAGTCGTAGCCTATGCCGACGATGTTGCTATTGCAATATCGGGTAAATTTATCAATACGTTATCGGAAAAACTAAACTTTGCCCTATGTATTCTCACCAAATGGAGCAAAGATTGTGGTCTGAAGATTAATCCGCAGAAAATTGAGAACTTGTGCTGTTCACAAGAAGATACAAAATTCCGCGATTTGTCCAACGCAAACTTGATGAGGTAAGTCTAAACCCATCTCATCAGGTACAATATCTAGGTTTACTTCTGGCGAATATAGCAGCGAATATAGCAGAAAGAGCGCGAAAAGCGGTATGCGCAATCTACTGTTGCAAAAGAGCTATTGGGAAAAGGTGGGGACTGAAACCCAAAATTGCATCATGGCTGTATACGGCGATAGTGGAACCAATCCTTCTGTATGGTGCGGTTATCTGGTGGCCAGCGATCAAATGCAAACCTGCTAAACAGGGTCAGTAGGGTTGCAGCTATATCAACCACTGGGGCTATACACACTGTCCCGACAAAGGCATTGTTTATGCTATTAGATCAGCTTCCGACGGAGCTCCTTACGAGACAGCAGGCTAAGTGTTCTGCGATTCAATTGAAAAATCTAAATCTTTGGCATGACGGGAATATTGGCCACTCCACCATATTACGGAGGGATGGACCGACGCCAGGGAAAGTAGACCTCACTCCTCCGATTCCCTGCTTCCATCACGGTTTCAAGTCAGTCATCCTTAGCAGAGATGACTGAATAATGGAAAGAATTAGGATGCAGGAATCGGTCGACATCTACACTGATGGATCAAAGATGAATGAAAAAGTTGACTGTGGCGTTTTCTCCGAACAGCTAGGACTGTAACTTTCCTTCCGGCTACCAGATCATTGCAGTGTTTTTCAGGCAGAGGTCGTCGCAATACATAAGGCAGTGGACTGGTTGAGAAATCAGAAAATTTTCATAAGAAATCACATTTTCTCCGACAGTCAAGCTGCTGTCCAATCAATATCCAACGTGTATACCTCATCTCAACTGAACGCGATGTCGCTTCACTGCGAAGTGATCCTTTGCTGGGTGCCGGGTCATAGTGATATACCTGGAAATTGCGAAGCTGATGCCCTAGCGAGAGCTGGCACAGAGCTCCAGGATTATACACTAACACCCCAAGTTGGCCATCCATTGGCCTCCGTCAAGTTAAGTTTCAAGCAGTGTTATATAGAGGCTGCAAACAGGGCCTGGCTGCTGGAAGAAACCTGCAGGATAGCCAGGCAAACTTGGCACGTACTGAGGTCAAAGCGCACCAAGCAGCTCCTCAACATGAGCCGTGAAACATTAAGTTTCATCATATCTGTACTGACAGGGCTTTGTCCCATTGGCAGACATGCAGAAAAATTGGCTGCCCCTTTCCACGATTTCTATCGTAGCTGCACATCGGAGGATGAGGACAAAACCATTCAACATTTTCTGTGTGAACGCCCAACAGTATCCAAGAAACGCATGCAACCTTTGGGCTCGCCTTTCCTGGACAGCCTCACGGAAGTAGCCAGGTTAAATATTAGCTGCATAGCCAGCTTCGTACGAGAATCTAAATGGTTCTCGCCATCCCACAAGGTTCTAGTGCCGTACCTTATCTTTTTGTGGTATCACAATGGGCCTATCCTGGCCTAAGTGAGCCACCTTTTGATAAAGGGGGCTGCCGCTAAAACCAACCAACCAATTGGGTCATAAGTGTTTGATTACTTACGGGTGTTAGCTTTCAAATTAAAAAAAAAAATACAGTTTTGTTGAAACTATTGAATGCGTTTCACAGAGTGCCTGCCCATCTCGTCACTCTAAAAGACTTCCTGGATCATGCCTATCTAGCGACACTTCAGGTAATGCCTATTATCGGCAATTTAATCTTTGGGCAGTTGTATAGAAACTGTGCCGTTTTCACCTTAATCTTCCACATAATTATTAACTGGGCTATCCTCACATCATGGGTCCTTATAGATATTATTATTCATCCAATCATGGAGAGGACCAGATCATGTCGTTGACCAAAGAATCAAAATATTAAATGTTTCGTTGCATCAGAAAACTTATTTTGTACAACAGAAGGATTTCCAGCATCCTGCTTATTTAGTTGAAAACCAATTTTCGTAGGTTCCCACTAATTCTGTCCACCAGTTGAAGTTTAAAGGATGAAAAAAACTTTTTTCTGCATCCTAAACATTTATTTCTGGGCCCCATCAATTATTTCCACTTCTGTATTTCACATAATCTCAGAATATTTTGAAAAGAGAAGAACGGTTCAATGATATGCTGACCCAATTCAATTTTTCTAATAACATATTGTGCAAGATAAATTCAATCACATTAGCCAGTAAGTACCATGAAATTGACTTGGATAAACGTGCAATTAGTTCAAATTTTATAGTGCAACTAGGGAAAATAAATCAATCAATTGTAGGAAACACACAAACATTATTTCTTGCGAAAAAGCATGAACTCAACATTGTATGGAATTCCAAAGCTGCCGCACAAATTATCGAAATCTAGATTCCATAATTTCCTGTGAATTTTTCTTTGCCAGAAAAAAATCCAGATAAATTGCATAATCAATCCATAATTGTTGTTGGACCAGTAAAATTAACTTCCTTCTTTGCAAGCAACCTGTCTTTAATTGCGTATGTTGTACAGTTCGAAGCCGCAAGAAGTGGTGTGAGAAGTTTTAAAAAAAACATGTGCAGACATAAATTGTTTAGATTTCGACGTTGGTTGAATGATGAACTTGCATTTACATCGGCCACAAATAAACGTTTGATAGCAATAATTGCAGTTGCCATTAAATTATCATAGATACGAATTGTTTTTATGTGTGTTTCTTCTCTCTTTTCGTTTGCTGTTCACATTTGTACAAAATTTTTTAAAAAAAATATTACTTTACTGTTTTTCTTTGCTTAGTGTGCTGGGTCGAATAGTCCATGATGGTATCACCTTTTGATACCGCAAGACTTGTACACGTAAGGTTTTTGATTAAACGGAATTATGGCGCGATGAGATCATTAAAGCGGACCGGCATCAATTTTCGAACAATCACGTAATAGTTAAACGTTTGTTTTTGATAATTTTTTATGTTTGAAGAAAAACCGAGCCTAGCATAGCATAGTGTTGTGGTAACTATCTGGACAATCATCTTAAATATTATCAATGCGGAAATGGTTGAAGTGGTCTAGGATGTGAATTATGTAGCTACGAAGAAGAGATATACGATAAAAATCTCTATTTAGTTTTGCGGTATCGGATTTTATGAACGATGAAGATAAATGAGTTTCATGTCGATTAGTTTCCAGTTTTACTATACTGGTTACATCGTATCCATGTGAACAGAAAATCCGAATTAATCATAATTAATGACAAAAATATACCCTAATAATATTGCAATGATTTTTTACAGCAATATGAACTACTCTACCCAATATTTTTTATGAAATACTCTATTCTCTACCAGGTAAGAATGTTCTTCTAAAAATCGCATTTTTTTGAGTCGTTCTTTCACGTGGACCGCAATTTAAAGGTAGGATTATGATGATTGTGAAAAGAGAACCTCACCAACTTTTTATAGGACTAAAGGGGGAAACCATTTTAGACGGGTCAAAAAATCCATTTTTTTATTTTATAAATTGTCTGTAAAACTATTTAAGAGTATGTAGCCAAAATTTCAAAGCAAAATTCCAGCACTTAACTGATCGCCGAAGCGCTCGGTAGTTACATTGGCATTTTTGTCCGCCATTTTGAATTTCTGAATTCTAAGTTCAGATTCGTAATCAGCGACCCCAAAAACCTTTCTGACCGCAATGAAATTTACAAAATCTTTGGCAGGAAGGACTTGAGCGTTAATGGGTTAATTAGTGTCTTGAATTTCTCATTTTCGCTACATACATATATTTTTAAACGCGTTTTTCTCGAAACGACCAATCGTTCTGAAAATTTGTTTAAATATTTTTCATTCAATTACAGATCATATATACCTAACTCTGGGTTGATATTATTATTAAAAATATTCTTTTTAATGCAAAAAAGGTGAAAAAACGCGACATAAAAACATGACATTGTGTTCAAACACCTCAAAAACATGCAATTTTCATTGCAATTTACGAAGAACACCAAAATTTCTGCCTCCTAAACTGGTTTCCTCCCTTAAATCAAAGCTTGAAATAATAGAATCAATCTCTTTTCGGTTATGATACCGAAAATGATTTTTGAAAAATGTTATCAGTTACGAGAAATCAAAAGCTGAAACGAAAGATTGAAGCGAGTAACCTGATAACAATTCAAACGGAAGTACAACACGTATTTAGTCACGATTCGACTGCCATTCAGAGAATATTTTTGATCATCCATCCATTTTCTATAAGTCACGTGTCCTATTCATACGGGGGAATGGTTTGGTAAAAAGCTGTATGAGGAGGAGGGGCTAGTTTAAGCTTATGCAATGTTGGTTTGCTCGCAAATTCCAAAGATAGTAAAAAGTTTTGATATTATCGACGGCGTGCCTTAACGTGATGACAAGCAGTGCAGGACCTCACCAATTTGAGCGCCATCCAACCACTAATCACTAAGATGATATCCACCGTAGAAATCACTGCACATGGGTTTAAAGGGAAAAAAATCATATCATCACAAATCAAACGATGATCGCTACAATGAAGTACTTCATCAGCTTCAAAAAAATAATTCAATTGCGCCTCGTAAAATTGTAGCCAAAATATTGATCTGAAAACAAATATCCAAATATTTTCTTAGTATTTAGATCATAAACAACGGAACGGGCCTAAATTTAGAACAACATTTTTTTTGTCTTTTGCAGAGCACTTTTTTTAAAAAGCAAACTTGCAAAAGTCAACCATCGCAATTTCAAGTGCAGCATCCATTTTTCGGGCTCAACACTAGACTACCCCTTGGCTACTTGGTTTTTCAATTTTCTCAACATTTTTTTCTAAGATTTAAATGTTTTTTGTATTCATATGTTTTGTTGAAGGCCTGATTTATTTTCAGAATTTCTCATATAACTGAATTAACGTTGTTGTTGTTTTCTTGTATTATAAAATTTATTTCTTCCCTACTAAAAAATTTTCTTTGGTCAATTTTTTTCTCGGTCGATCTGTCTAAAACTTTATCTCGGTCTGATATTTTCAGTGGATTAGTCAGAATTTTTCTGGACTAAAAACGTTATCTTCAGATAGTTGTACATTTTTTTAGAGCTGTGAATATTCGTTCAAAGTACAAAAATACTAATTTTCAAACACGAAGCATTTTGTGGACACTAATTTTCAAGTCACAGTTTCACAAATGCATTATCCTTACCGTAATTTGGAAATTTTAGACTATCTACATTTTCTTTAAGACCAGAATATTTTTCTGGATCAAAGTCTTTGCATTGCCAAAACTAGGAAATTTTATTCGGTTGGACATTTAAGTTTTTTCTTCATTTTCCATTGTGTATTGAAGGAAAATTCGTCGGTATTTTTAGGGAGATGGGGAAACTGCATTGTAGCTTACTCGTGACCTAAGCAGTTTGTGAATTTAAATCCAGTCTGGGTATGTTTTCACATTAAAAACCAGTCACTTTCTTTCACAATATTTCAATTTAAATTTTTAATCTATTTTTTTTTAGTTAAACAAAAAATTTTTGTAAAAAAAAGTTTTGCGCCGTAGCAGCCAATTTTTTGGGGAGCGGTAGGAAGAGGGACTCCTATTATGCCTAAATTTTTCTTGACTGGAAGTATTTTATTGGATCACACTAGTTTACATCCGCCAAATAAGTATATTAATACGCGAGTGGAATTTTTTCCAACATTTCCAATTGATATTCAACATTTCGGTATGTTTTCTGGTGGCCTCCCAATTTTTTGACAGTTTTTGATTCCTATTTTTTTAAAGTATTCTCGATTTGTTTTCAAAGTAATTTTTCTGGGGCAAATAACTGTGTCGATTAATTTTTCTCTAGTCCTAGATTTTTGCCTACATTTTTTTAGCTTGAATTAAAATATAAATATTAAGAAACGGCAACTTTATTCTAGGACAAAGCTAATATTTTTTAACTTGGAGTTTTTTTGAACCAAAAACATGTTTTTCTCAGTTCGAGAATAATTATAATTTTTTTTAAGAGGATTGAATGATTTTTTTAGACTGTAAATTAAATTTTTTCAACAGTTCCATTACATGTGAAACATTTTCCTTCGGGACAAAATAAATATGAAAAATTGTTTTAAAATTGTTTCAAACATAAAAAATCAAATGATCGTGTTGTGAAAAACAGAAGCATTTTTAACAGTCAATACTTGAATGAATCTAAAAAAAATTATTCGTTCAGTGGACAGTAAAAGAAAAAAACGAAAAACTCACAAGAGTAACTCGATTTAAGCGTAGCGTGATGAAATATTAAAATGTTCTTAATGGGTGCATATTTTAAGTAAACTTAATCGCCCTAGTCTGAAAAAATCTATCTATCTAAATCTAACTCACAAACCATGTAAACCAGGATGGAGTATTGCTTTTTTATGGACTCTTTAACAGGTTTCAGACCCTTAAAATGACGTCGTTTGAAGTTGGAAAATGTTTTGATATTCATCAAAATTTACTATTAAGTATTACAAATTCATTGAACTTTGGTGCACTCATGCTTTAACCTATGCATCGGCAAGTAAATTGAAAATTATTGATTAGGTTTTAAGTTTGATTTTGTAAATGTTGACTATAGTCATTATTTTGGGAGGAAATAGCGTTAAGACAGCATTTTCTCAATGATTTTCATCAATTTTTTTATAGTATAAAAAATGTATATGATTTATTAAAACTTTGAGAATATTTTACACATATATTTAGGTATATAGTATACAATTTTTGTAGAATTTCCTTGAAAAACACCGAAGATATTAGCGACCCCATATTACAGGTCACAATCAGACTCAGCATTTTGCGTACATTCTGGAAGCCGCAATTTTTATCTGAAATCAAACGAGGCTGGAATTTACTTTTATTATATGTCTCTCTTCTATATGAACCTAAATGCTCTCAAAAAATAGAAATTTGAATTTTTTACAGAGATCAAAACAAAAAAGCATGATTTTTTTGTCATTTTTTACAACTTTTTTCCAAAAAAAAATTATTTTAAATAATAATAATATTCCGATTTTAGGTACATAGCGCAATACTACAAAGAAATTGTAACTGTCAATTTACAAAACGATTGCTTGAAAACTTTTCAAACTAGCGTGTACGCAAGTTAAAAAAAAGTCGTTTTGAGAAAAATGCGTTTGAAAAAATAGTTGCGCTCGGGGCCTGAAGGAGAGCTACTCACTTTGATGGCTTATAACAATAGAACGAGTCGGAATTTTCATTTGAAATTTTGGGAACATATTTTTCAATAGTTTTACTAACAATTTATGAAATGAAAAAAAAACGGTTTTTGAACCGTCTAACCTTATTTCCCCCCTTAATGAAGTTCAGTCGTTTGAGAACCGCATTTTTGACTATATCGAACAGTTTTATAGGGCTAGTGTTTTCTAGACCTGTTCTTTAACTGTTCGCATTGTGGCTAGTGTTTCCTAGACACAATAAAATACAGTAGTAAGAAGTGAATAGTGACTAGTGTTATCTAGACATTCTCTGGGACTGTTAGAAGTTAATAGTTGATAATCGTGACTAGTGGTTCCTAGGCACATTGTTATGCTATTTCCAGCAGAAAAAAAACCATAAACTAATTACCAATCTTACCAATTAACAGTAGAGTCTCTTTTTTTAGAGTCAACAAATTATTGCAAATTTGTTGATATTTTAATTACAATGAATTAAATAAGTCTTGCTTTCAAAAATGTTGACGATTTATTAATGAAAAAATATGGAAAAAGTGAATCGACTTGAACTAATATTTACAAGGCTCAGCTATTTTCGAATGTTGATTCTGTAACTTGAAATCATACTTCACAAAAACAATCACACGTAATAAATGCCACCGGGTTAGACATTTTAAACTATGAAGACAGCAATTAGACATGAAAGGAAAGCATTAAGCATTGAAATTAATTATCTTTTGTCCATCATCTAATACAAAATGTTACATCACGAATAATCAATTTGAAAATGTTTCTTTGATTGTTTCGAACCAAGGATGTTTTGTCAATTTCACTGAAGAGTGTCCATCATCATTTTTAGTGATCACATTGGGTTTTTTCCTTTCGAAATTTATGGATCATAAAATGCATATGAAGCCAAAAAATTGTCTTATAAAAAACTAGTAAAAAATGGCAAAAAATTTAGCTGTACTATCTTAAGAAGAATTGATAATTAAGCAGATGAAAACTTTCTCTTATGCAATTCTAATCAATTTCGACAGTCAGTCATTTGAAGCTATACATGAACAATACTAGTAGTAATCGAATAGCAATTGAAAAAAAAGATTCAATTATTTAATTATTTTATCAACAAAGTCTTGAAAATCATTAATCATGTGAAACTAATTGAACTTCTTACGAACGATAGCATGGAATGCAAGTCAACAATCTTTCGAAATGTTATCTTAAATTAACCATGACTTATGTATTCTTCCACCTGACGAAGATATGTTTCTCAATGCTGCTTCAATATTATTATGTGCATAATAAGAACTGCAACAAATTGCATAATATACTTACAAAAAGTAAATGAATTTCGAATCATTGGTTTTAATTATGAAGAAGTCATGAATATGTATATAACTCGCTACGCATTTATTGTAAAAACCAATAATTATCATAAACAAGCAAATCTGTCAGTGCGCAAAACGTTTTCTCAAATTTTACTATCGTCACATGTAACGAAAACTATTAAAATGGATAATGGCAATTGTGGTGACTGCCTTTTTTATTAGATGTAAGTTAGTAACTTTCCATGAGAGACGTAGACACATTTATGGGTTTCCACTAGTTCAACTTACATCACGGCTAAAGAATGCTGTTGCTGCCTACTCCGGTGGCTTTCGAGATAAATTTTACCCAAGCAAAAATATGCAACATTAAAAGCAGCATATCTTTACTGCTTTGTTTTGTAGTTTTTTTTTTGTAAAAAAATATATATCTTGCATTAATAGATTTTTTATGTAGGGGGCCGACTTCTTGCCTTCTGTACGTTATGCACAAAATATCGCTTTCACTTTTCAAAACGATTTGCAGCGCTATTGAATTAATTGTAATATAATTGTTATAATATTGAAAACAAGAATTCCATAAAGCACACACACGGTAAACGTTATGTGGCGATGGAAGCCATTGAGCACATGAAGACGATAATAGTTAATAAAAGAGTGGCTGTTTACGCTAGTTATGCCCGCGAAGGCGGTGGCGGCACATCATCAAGTAGTCATCGAAATTGTTGATGCGGATATTCATGATGGTTAAATGACGCATGACAATAAAGTATTTTGTATTATTTAAGGGGACATGGCATATTCAAATTTTAAAAAATGTGCTCTAAGTGCGACCTTTGAGGTCCCCACGACCAACTTCCTAGTGGGGAGAATAAAATAGCTATAATTTTTATTTATCATTAATTACTATTATTAATAATTACTATTTTTTATTAATAATTACTATTATTAATAATTAATATTCTAAATTATTGTAATTACTTTTATCTTTTTAACTTCCAAGTATATGAGAAGTTCTTGTTTTATTATTTTTTATCGAGCTATAGAAGTTTTGGTAGTGTAGTATGCCTCCAGATGCCGACCAGATGGTCGTTCTCTACCTCGACATTCTCGTCCTCCTCCTCGTCCACATCTTCATCCTCCTCTTCGTCCTCCACCTCGTCCTCCACCTCGTCCTCCACCTCGTCCTCCACCTCGTCCTCCACCTCGCCCTCCATCTCGGCCCCGGGATCCACGACGATTATTGAGTGTATTTAATTATTATTAATAATAATCATTCCTTATTAAGAATGTTTGATCGAATTTAGTAAGGTTTTTTTTTTAAAAATTGTATTATAACTTTAAACGCGATTTTCTTAAAACAACGGTTTTCAAGTTGGTGTGCACGATTTTTTAAAAAATCCATTCATCCGATCGTTCTGAAATTTTAACACGTTAATCTACACAAGTTATTGCTCAGAATGAATTACGGATGAAGAAATCGGCACATAATTTTAAAGTTATAGCAGATTTTTAGAGACAAAAAATGTCGATTTGTGAAAAAACACCGCCATTTTGTTATTTTTCATCCAAATTTATTTTTCGTAGGTCATTCTATATCGGCTTTGGTGTTGATTAAAGCTCCGTTTTTTGTTGTTTTTTCAGATTTTTTCACATCATAATTTTTTGTTGTATTTTCTTTCTTCAAAAAATTGTAGCAGACGATGTGTGGCCAAAAACCATTTAAATTTTTTTTATAGTTCAATGCTAAAATAATATATGTGCTAACTTTCGTAAAGATATGGGTTTGTTTTCATTAACGAAATTCCATTTTTCAAAAATTAAAAATTCGAAAATTGAAGTTGCCATGTCCCCATAAGATCCCGAGTTGAGTCCACCTTAAGGGGTTATTCTACTTATAATTTTTTTTTCATTTTGCATATTTTGAATGAAAAGTATCTCAAGAATAACTGTTTAAAATTTCACATCGATATCTTTTTTTGTTTTGATTCTGTAGCACTTTTGGCTCCTCTCGGTATTTCGAAAATTTGTGTAGCTTAAGCGGCCTTGAAGCGGTCGAACATCTGCTCGAAAATAACGATACCATATGTATTAGATAGTTTCTAAGTAACAATATGTCACAAAACAAATTTCAATATATAACACATTATATATACGCAGATTAAGCGTCAGTTAGAATTTTCTTGATATACAGCAAAAATTCGGTTGTAAAAACTTTAAACACGATTTACTTTAAACGTACTTTTTTATGCGCGTGGTAAAAATGCGAAAAAACTATTCGACCGATTTACTTTAAACTTTAAGCACATACTTTCCTACTATTTATCTACTGGACTGACCACAGTTTAAAGCAAAAATATTTTTTTTGGCAATATGGCATAACATTATTTAATTGAAAAAATGTCGAAAATCGACACTTTTTTTCTCAAACTTGTGCCAAATGGCAAAAACATTTTTGACATAAACTGAGGTTAGTGCAGTAGTTTATACTCTAAACTAATAACTTGTTTGATTTGTATGATTGTAGATGAATATTTTCGTCAGAATTTTACCAGGCGCAAAACTTTTTTTGATTTACCTGCACTTCAACGTGGGGCTCGGCAGCCGCCATTTTCTTTTCATAATTTTTTATATATATAAATATAATGTTCAGACTTCAATAAATAAGCATACGAAATTTCAAAACGATATCTGTTGTAGTTTTGTTTGTATAGCAGTTTGAAAAAAGGTCACTTTTTCCGGGCTATAGGTAGAATAACCCCTTAATTTCGTTTGATTGTCTCGAAATGACTTTGCAATTTAAAAGAACATCTATCTAAAAAAACATAAATAACCGATGAAAAACTATGATCAAGAGAGTCTCGAAATTTCCGTTGTATTGCCTACGACCTCCAGTTCTTTTTTAATATAGAAATTACAGGTTTGTCTAGCACATTCCACTATTCTTGCGTGGACTTGAAGTCATCACGAACTAGATACAAAAAAAAAACCACAACAACGACAAAACAATAGAGCCACAAACCTTGATTCCAATTCAGCAAAGCGTTTCTGATTTTCCGGCCTGTTAATGAGCACTTGCAGCTGCTGATGGAGGGCCTCCGCGGTCGTTTCCGAATCGCACCTATATGCGTGCACATGCAACGGACATTTCGTGGTCGGATTATATAGTAGTAGGACGCAAGCTACAATATCATCTTTTTGAACGGAACTAGTTATGGCACTGTGTGGTATAAAGTGTTTTGATGATCCCTGCAACAAGAAAAGAAATTGAAGTGATATCGGGGGACAAGACGTTGTCGATAAATTACTTACTTGTAGAATTTTAATTCCTTTATGTGAAACTTGCAGAGTAACTTTGAGTGGTTCCTGTTCACGCGATCGTTCAATTAAATACGGTAGAACGGGATTGATTACGCGTGAGCCACGCAGACCGCGTGCCTCTTCAGCACCCAGAAACCATACATAATATGATGCTTTCTGTACATCGCGACGCAGCCTTAATGCCATTTGGAATGGTTATTGTGCAGTTGTTGTTGCTATTGTTGTTTTGGTTCTCGTCTTACATCTGTAACATCTGAAAGAAGCGAAAAAAAAACGAAATAGAATCATTAAGAACGTGAAGAATTTTCGAAAATGGTATTCAGTGGGTAATAGGAAGAATAACGAAAGACTTAAGCCAGTAACTCGATTTAGACGTAAGAATGATGAATGGTGAAAAGGTTCTCTATGGGCGCATTTTTTGTGCTACGTCGATTGTTGACTATGTTTTCTGTTTGGGTGGTAGTTGAATGTTCAATCTTTTATTTGGTGTGTTGTGGGTGGACAGAAGGAAGCTTGTTTATATCTGATTGAAAGACGTTTAACTAATCCAATCAGTTCATATCGAAGAGATGAATGCTGGGAACTGATCAATTGTAACACACCTCAACTTCATAAAAATGAAGCAGTCATTGAAACTGAAGCGCATTTCTGACTGCTTCAGTTTGTTTAAATATCGAAAAAATATATAATTTTACCGGACAAAATAAACTGCTTTCCTTATTCAAGAGGCTTCTGAATAGATCGATAAAATTTTCGAATCGAGATGATGTTTAGAACTTATCACAATGTTTTTTAAAGATATAAAACGCAATTTTTTTTCTGCCAAATAGATTTTTTTGGCATCATTAAATACTATTTCTGTTAAATCAAGCTTTTAAATTATTATTTTTTAATCCAAGAAAAAATTTCCTCAGGTGATAATTTTTTTATCTTTTCAACAATAGACCGGGGCTGAGCTGTTTTCAGTTGGCCGGTGAAGGGGGGGGGCACACTGATTTTTGCGGGAAAAGTTGTGGAATAACTCGTATAAAAATATTTGACTTATCCTCCCTTTCAAAAATTAAATTATTAAATTAAAAAAAATCAAAATGTTCAAAAATTTGAAAAAAAACCGTTTGTTCCAACTTTTCTCACTTATAACTTTAAAACGGTTATTTTTATAGCAAACATGTGTGGCATTAAAAGTTGCATAATAAAATTTTCTATGAGCTAGAATTGGTTAAATTTTTTTAAACATTTAACCCTTGTCGCAAAATAGCAATAAACTCAGAAACTTAAGCTTATAGAACTTTTAATTTTTTTTCACATCTTAAAGTGCACTTCACCTATCAAATGCACCATACAAAATCTGATTATTAAGGCGGCCTTAACATTTTTTGCTAAACTTGGTCATAAACTCTAAAACAGTGCTGGGCGGCTGCGTATTCAGTCGTAGGAGCCATGCTTCCATCCACTTTTAAATTAAATAATTCTTAAACAGAAATATGTGGATTATGCATGGACAATAATCATTCATCTACCTGAATAATTACCACACAAAAAATATCTACATGCTTATGGGTTACAATACTAAATTGTGTTTGAATTTAAATTAAGAAAAAAAGCAGCCGCTTTCATATTGCCAAACCAACAAATGTTCCTTACAAGAAACATGTTACACACATAAATTGCATTTTCATCATGAACTGCGTTAAAATTAATAATAAAAACATAGAAACACCAACAGCAACAACAATAATAATAATATTAGTAGCAGTTTAACAGACAAGGCCATCTGAAATGTTTTTTAAATTTGTTAAGCACTTACATCGCGCGCGTAATTTTCTAGGTCAGAAAATTGTTTAACATGTAAAGTTTAAAGTCAACGTATGTAAACATGTGTGAATATTGTCAAGGTTATACATACATACATTCTTTTTGGAAAAGTTTTATTCAAGCGGAAATTTGTTAATGTAGCGAAATTTATTGTTGTACTTTTTATCTGAATTTTTGGTGGGAAAATGAAAGTGAGGCTTAATTTTTTTATGTGTGGTTTATAAAGAGGCCAAGGTAATTTTTTTTAACTTTATCATATTTGCGTTAATTTTGTGTCAATTCATATTATTTAATTTCATCGCTAGATTTATTGATATAAAGCGGTTTTTATCTTCAATAGAAAAGTAACATATTTACCAAACAAAGTTTGTTGAAATAAATTTATCAGTAGAATTTTTTTACTGGATTTAATTATGTAAGCAATTACTTACTATATTTTATTCATAGTCAATTTATATTCTTGCTAATGTTTAATTGGATTACTCTGTTTATTAGCCTTTTTCCTACAAAATAGTCGTCTATATCAACACAAGCAACCTGACCTGATTCCCTTTATTTTCGTGCTCCAAAAAGAATTAACACAATTTTGATTTTCTGGAAAGCAATTATGAAATCTTCTTTAAAACGTTATCCATAGTCCAGTCAACAAAATAGCATGCTAAACTGAAGAGAATGTAATCCACATGTCATCCTCGTAACTTGCTATCCAGCATAGCTTAACAATAACGCATTAGCAACTAATTATTATTATCAGTGTTACAGTTGTGAATGATATTCTATGTGTGACATAAAATTCATTTTTGAAACCGTTCTTTCATTTTCATTAGCACACAATCGAGACTTATTTGTTAACATGGAAGATGTTAATAGAGCTGTGTTATAAAATTAATATTAATTTAACACATATCTCGTGTGTATCTAAATTGTATTGAAATGCTTGAAATGATTGCCAGCAGGAAAATAATAATAATTGATTGTATCTGAAATTTATGCACATCTATCTTTCTGATAGTGTTCACTTGAAATTCTGCTCCATGGCGAGAAAATATATACGCAATAGTATCTAGTAGTTTTGCGGTACCTAGACTTAACAGGGCAGTACTGTGTTAAAAAACAAATTCAAATTTTTTTTGGGATATTTCGTTAGAAAAGTACCTTAAAAATACCTGTACAAAATTTTATATCGATATCTAAACTGATTTTCATTCCACAGCGATCGTAGTCCTCCTCCATCCTAATATACTTTTTGGAGTGGAAGCGTCCTTCAAGTGCCCCCACATTTGTCACTATGTAACTAGTCGACTATTACACTCTCTAATAAAATACATATAAATTATATTACATAGTCTAAGCTATTGCATATTCGAATTTCATAGTATAAACAGCAGAAATTGGGATTCAAAAAGGCTTTCAAGTCGAAAAAGACGAGATAATTCTCGTAAATCAAAGAAACTTTAAACGCGTTTTTCTCGAAACATACTTTTTGTGTGCGCGTCGTAGATTTGTGAAAAAACCACTCATCCGAATTACTTGAAATTTTCCACACAATTAATTAACTATTTAACTACTATACGGGTCTAAAGTTAAGGCAAAAAAATTGACGAATCTAGAACACTTTTTTCAATCGAAAAAAGTCAAAAATCGTTACACGTATCTTCAAACGTGCACCAAATCGCGAAAAACTTACTTATTGCTCTAAATTTAGGCCCGTATTATAATTTAGGCAGTAGTTATATACTCAAGACTACTAGACTTTTTTTAATCTATGGTCACATATGGATATTTTTCTCAGGGTTTTACGAGGCGCAATCCGCTTTTTTTGTTTGGCACTGCTCAAGCGCTTGGTTGAAAAGGCCACTATTTTTTTAATAATGTGAATCTGAACTTTTAATCTCAACATATATACATTTCAAATTTCAAATCAATATCTTTAATAGCTTGTTTTTATATACATCTAAAAAAGATCCATTTTCGCCGTTTTAACACAGTATTCGCCCCTTGAATAACTTTGGGTTAACCAAGAAAATGTATCATACTAGATACTTTTTACATTTTAAATTTGTCATGTACAAATAATTTTTTTCGTGAACCATATTTTTTTTAAATAAGTTTGAACCACAATTTAGTGGCAATGAAAAATGATTGTTTATGATTTCAGTAACCTTGTAATGGTATAATTATATAAAAATTGTCGCACGATGGAATTACAAATCAATGAAACGCATCGAATTCGTACTTGCGACTGTGTTTCGGTATTCTCGACTCCCCTCTCCTGGATTACGAAAGTATAAGCATGGTCCACCTCTTGATCAAGAAGCTCAGGAAATTTTGAAGCCAATATATGAAAATTTAACTTCGAATGATTTATTATAAAGGTGCTTCGTAATTCGTAAAAAAAAGTAAACGCGATTTTGTCGAATTCATGTTTTTTAAGCAGACGGACACGATTTTAGAAAAACTAGTCAACCGTTCACTCTCATTTTTTAACATGTTGTTGTACACCGACATGGATACAGCCAGTAGCGGAATCATTATGATCGGTATCAAATTTTTCAATTTTCGCTCAATTTTCCACCCTCAAAAATAGTTTTTTTAAAAAAAAAATGGTCGTCATTTTGTTATTTTTTTATAATAAAAATCATTCCGGTACCTGTCATAGGCACTTAAAGAAGGAATAGCTTCGCGTTTTGTTTTTTTCCTCATATGATAGAGTCATCTGAAATGACGTCCGCCGTCATTTTTTGATGTTTTTTTTTTTAAAAAAAATTGTTATAGGTAAAAAAACCTTAAAAAAATCTAAAACAATATATGTATACCCATAGTACCAATTAACATATGTACAAAATTTTCTTTTCTTCTTTTCTTTCTCTTTTCTTTTCTTCTTTTTTTTTTGAAAAGAATGGTTAAATTGTTTTTATTGTTTTTGAAAATCGTAACACTAAAGACCCCTTAAGTTACGTTAAAAAATCACATGGTTGGTCTAAACCCCCTACATCTATCTATCTCGCACTCGCAGGTTTAAAAGATATTTCCTGGGTTATTTAGTGCGGTGAACCGAGGATATTCTTTTGACGAAAGAAAGAATGAAAAATTTACAGAAGGAAAGGTTGCGCCGCGACCAAATATTGGGGTTGGGTTGGTGAGGACTGTCTTAGAGAATAGAGTTGAATTTTCTATTTTCAATTGGAAAACAGAACAAGAAATCCCAGAAAAGCACAATTTTGTTTATCGCATTGAAAAATAACATTTCACTTCAATTCAGCTAATCTAATCTGGATTTTTAACTGATTTTTTCCTAATAATTAAATAAAATAATTGTTAATACCACCAGTCTTGGTCTAAGGATATCTTTTTGCTATTCATAATTTATTTTAAACAACATTTTAAAATTACTGCTGAATTTTTTTAAATTTTTGAAATAAAATGATTTCAATCGAACTGAAATTTTTGTTGCAGTCTCAAACATATTTAATATTTGACCAGAAATTTTTTTTAGAACTATTTTGATTGAATGAAGATGATCTACTAATTGACTGAAATGTTGAATAAGATTCAATCATTAGATGAACTAAAAAATATATGCGTCAAACTTCTGTTTTCATTTTCTCCTGTGATTAAATTGAAATACTCAATTAAGAAGTAGTGAAGGTTAATTTCCAATTGAAAGTCATTAGAAATGTTGATGAAATATAATTAAGTTTTTCCGTCGAAAAAACCACACTAATGTAGCTGAGGGGTAAATGATTTTTTTTTTGATTGAAGACGATCACAAACAATGCCCAATTTTTTCCTTCTGAATTTCACATCTTGGCTTTTGAATTTGTTTTGAAACTTTTCAACTTGATTTATTGTCGTTTTCAACACTACTGATTTTCAAACAACTATTGTCTATTAAGCTATCACGTTTTGATGAAGACGTTATGAAACGATCGATTAGTGATGCTTCTGCAGTTTTCAATTTAATTGCATAAAATTCAAACAAATATAACCAAAATCGATTAATGAAAATAGCATTAAGTGCAGACATTACTATCGATCAGAAGAGTAGGTTTAGCTCTTGACCCATTTTAAATGAAGCATATGGAAGCCATCTAATTGCTACTGTTTTCAGAAAGGATTTCTTCACGCAATCCATGTTAGCCTTGATTTGAAACGAACGTATCTGATTGTGTACATTTCACTTGAATTTGGTAATCATGAATAACTACAACTGTCCGAAAAAGACAATTAATCAGACTAGTTTGTTGGCAAATGTCACGATAAAAATATCGTGAATAGGACACGATTAACACGCAAAGTGAACTAAAAACCATTCTTTGTCAACTGTTAAATCGTTTTTATTCAATCATAGCACGTACGTAATCGAAATCACATAATAATGGTCGGCTTGTTACCATCATCGTCATCATCAATATAAAAGTTACCATGGCATGTTTTTTGGCGTATGGTACAATCGTGGATTGTGGGCTAATGTTGTGTCCATCATTAAAATGACCGAAAGTCCAAATTTGAACTTCGAAATGTATCGAAAGTTCAACAAACAAATAATAAAAAACTTTCCAGATTGCGAATATATCGTGACTGCGTTGTTGAATAATTTTTGAAGACCGATTGGCTGGCCAAGAGCCATCATCATCACCACGACTACCACCATCGTGACTTTGATGATGTCTTTTGGATTTCTTTAGGGTCTGTCGTTGAGGATGGGTGCATTGAAAATCGTATTTGAAATTTGTTTGTGAAGGTTTTTATGTCAGACATTTTCACCCAAAAAAGTGTTCATAAAAATTGCCGATGAACAGAAGATACCATGAGATGGTTGGTGAAAAAAATTAATGGCCCATAAATACGCAACGAATTAAAAGTTAGTCGTGTTTTTCGCATTTTTGTTTTGGTGCAAATTAGATGGAGTTCATAGTGCGGAATCAAACAGTTCAATGACTCAAAATTTGCATTTTGAATATTTAAGATAGGCTGAAATAGAAATCTGTTTAATATTCATGATCTACAGTTTTAGATTGAAATTTTACCGGAGCGAAAGAAAGCGAAAATATCAGCAAGAGATTATGCCGTAAAAATGGCCGGCGATTTTTCGATAGCAGAGAAAATTTGGAAGGCGTAAACAAAATACTAATGTTCTTTTGATTGAGTGTTTAAATGCCGACTGGATTATTCTTGAATTGGAAATAATCGAACACATTTCCTATAAATATATAAATAAATTTTTTTCAGAAGAAATATGCATACATTAAATTTTAAATCACCAAAAAATATACTTCAAAAGACGCAATGTGAGCTTCATCTGTTTTTATCTTGATTTCGGAAAGAATTTCCAAGATTCATTACCTTAAATGCATAATTCATTAATTGGTCATGAATATTCAAGCTGAAACAATTTATTATGAAAGATTTTTTTTAAAATTCAATGATTTCCTCCATTAATAAAGTCTGCTCGTAATGTAAATTTTTGATATCAATTCTTAACAAATTGAAACATCAAAAACAGTTTAAAAAAAACTTTCTCATGTTTTTCTTTACAACTGAAATAGAGTCGTTGAATTCGATCCACTATTTCAAACTGATTACACATCTCAATATCACGGTTTGGAAAAAATAGCTTAATTTAAAAATTATTTATGTCCTATTTTTAATTTTGAATTCAATTCAAGTTCCAATAAATTATAATACTGTCTACTAATTGCAATCGGTCCGAGCTTCAATTTCTCCTTTTCTACGCAACTACAACAGTTTTTTTCCCTTAGAAAACAATCGAAATTCAAGCTTTCCACCCATTTAAATTGTGTTAAAATTATTTATAAGCCATTGGACAAAGACATTATAGTGAAAATGTTTGCATTTAACAAAACAATTTTCTCATACATTCCCGGAAAAAAAGCGTATCACTTGTTTGTTAAATTTTTTCCGCAGTTACTTCATCAATTTCCATGCTTAAAAATTACGATTCCATAAAGCATAGCATAACAAGCGAAAGAACACTTAGTCAGAAAATAGATACAATCCGTACAAAGCAGCATATGGTAACTGAGAAATGTTATTAAAAGAAAACAAAACAATAGAAAATTAATGAAAATTTTTTTGAGTAATATGTTTGCTTAATTGCAAATTTATGCGAATCTATGCAAAACAATTGGAAATGAAAGTTCAAATAAATAACAACAAGCAAAAATTATGTCTAGAAGGTGCGAAATATGCACATGTTTAGATACTCTACATTAAATCGTGTAGCTTGGGTATTTCTCTAAATATCTTATGTTAATTTACAAAAGGAGTAAGAGACCGAATTCACTTAAATTAGGCAAGAAAACTTTCGTTACATGTCTTGTTTTCTTTATACTTGGATATCACAAACGACTTCAAGACAAACGAATATGTATCTTTGTTTTTGCATTTCAACTGCAATTGATTATAATCGGAATGAATTTTAATTGGGTTTTAGTTACGGGCGCATGTGAGTATCTTTAGTTGATTTGTGGTGTGTCTGTGTGTCGAGTTTTTAATGTGAATCGATTAGGTAAATTCGTTAAATGCAGAATAGTTGGGCTGGAAAAATTAATTTAAAAACTGGGAAAGTGTTTAGAAGTAGGTCTTATTTAGCTAATTAATTGAAAGTGAAGTGAAGTTTGTAAATATTTCAAGCTTTCCTTTCGCAGGAGTTTTACTGAAAGTGAATCTATTTGTTAAGTATTGAAAGTGAGGAAAATCGTTTGACTGTTTGCTAGTACTTTTGGTTTTTTCCACATTTTTACTACATTTTATAGGATCATTTTCACTTGTTAGAGCTTTTGAGATGAACTTTAGCTTAAACAGGATAAAATTTAAAGTTTGATTAATCCTTGACTTTCCAGCATATATTTCAAGGCATGATTTGTCCCTCAACAGTAGAAAAACTATGCTTTCAGATTTGAATGTCGCGCGCAAAACTGAACAGAATGCGCGAAACACAGCAGTGACAACATCAATCGAGTCGAGTGGCATAGAATAAAGTTTTCAAGACTTCGTCAGCGGGAGATATGTAAGCGGACAGACAGTGGCTCGATTTCATTTATTTTTGAAAACAAAAAAAAGGTCTTAGCGAAGAAAACCGATTGAATGGATGGATTACTTTTATTTCAAGTAGACCCCAGAAAACACGCCAACGGATGTTTTTGGCGATTCGTGATTCATTTATTTATGTTTTTTTTGTCGGTAGTTCCGTCAAACAATGGCAAATTCAAAAATGATTTCTTAGAAAAATTTATGCAAATTTTTGATTAATATCCTATGAATTTTTGATTATAACATTCTAGCAAAATAAAATTGTTAAAATGTTGTTGGAAAAATAAGTAAGTGGGAAATTGTTTACTTTAAATAATTACTATGGAAGAAACGGAAAAACCCATCTCAAGTCGAATTTTGTTTTTAAAGAAGGGAATCCTGTTTTCATATAAAAAACTACGAAACAGTTTTCGCAAATGTATGATACGATATGCTATCATATAAAATATAAATCGAAAGTACTTTTTTGCATGTAATCACTTGAAATTTTGCATAAATCCCTACCATAAAAAGTAGCTAGAAATTAAATTTCAGCAAAAATATGTTCGTAAGAACTTGAAAAATTTCAATTGAAAGTTTTTTTGCAATAAAAAAATTTTGAAAAAAATTAGTTTTAACCATTTTTTTGGTAAAAAGGAAGTACTTTTTCGTCAGTGTAATATTTAAAGAGAGAAAATAATTGTCACCAAATTTTTAAGAAATAAAACAGGCATAGTCTTACGATTTTCGCAATTCAAGACGAATAATGATTTACTTGTAATTGAAAATAAATAAAATTTTAGAAATGGCATATTATTGAATAGTTTAATTATATTACAATAAACAATTTATTATTTTTTTCTAAAGTTTTGATAAATTGAATGGAAATATGCTGTTCAAAAGATGCCAATCATGCTATTTATTCATAGTATGATTGGAGTTGTATATTAAGAACCCAAACAAATTGAAAACCTAGTTCAATTGTATTTGGTTCTGTCGATTTTTACAAAATTGTTTAAATAAATTAAGTTTTGATAAATGGAAAATAAATATTCACATAAAAACCATTAAAAAAAACTATACAACAAATAAGTCTGTCCAATTTAATTATTTATTTATTAAATTTTTTAAAGAAATTGTGATTTTGTAGTTGCTACATGGACAAGAGAAAAATTTTCATTATCGACTAGCCTTTTTTCTCGTCAAGTTTAAACTCCAAAAAACGAAATTCGAAAGGTTGAATTGTTTTTAACTACATTCTTCTAGTTTTTCGTGGCAAAAATATTTTTTCTGGCCCCGAAAATGTTTTTCCTGACCACAAAAATGTTTTTTCTGTACAGAAAAAAAAAACATTTACCCTGAAAAAATGTTGTTTTCTTATCTTAAAAATATTTTTCTTGACCAGAAAAATATATTTCCTGCCAACACAAATGTTTTTTTGCCTGAAAATATTTTTGTGGTCAGGAAAAATATTTTTCTGGTCAGAAAAAAATATTTGTCTGGTCATGAAAAATATTTTTGTAATAAGGCAACATATTTTTGTCAGGGAAAATATTTTTGTGATCTTGTCTTAAAATAATTATTGATTATAACAAATTTGATTACTATGATTTTTCATTCCGGTTTGCTAAAAAATTTAAAACTTTCCACATTTGTCGGAAGATATTTTATTGTTAGAGTCAAATGATGTAATTTTATATAAAGAATACCTTGAAAACATTAAAATTGAATTTATTCACTTGGTTATGAGTATTATGATCACTGAAGCCGTGTTCTAATTTTCGATGAAAGTTTCCTGCATTCCATTGTTTGTTTATTACCTTACCTTAACAACATCGTGACCTTACTCCCATAACCTTCATGGCAACAATCATCTTCCGCACAAGACACTTTTCCCGCACAATGGCCCTACATTCCATAAATGGTATTCTTTACGGTCATTTAAACAAGTCAAGTGAAATCGAAAACGCACCTGAAATGATTGAAAAGGTCGGTTTACACTGTGCGTTTTTTCCTTCCCTGCCTTATCCGCCCATTCATTGTTCTAATTTCTTCAGTTGTGTTACTTCTTTTCCTAAGCGGCAAATGTTGCTTTGTATCTTTTTTGTTTGTATTATGTCTCACCTGGATAAGACATTCCTTTCACACCATTTGCTAGTTGGCCCTGACGATCGATTGTTTGTTAAATTGTGAATTTCCACTTTTATCCGAAGTGAGTCAATTTTCCACTTTCATTTTATGACCAATTTAAAAAAATTGGTAGTTGCCGAAAGTCATACTTTCATCCACCCATCTCTTCACCATTTGTGGGTGGTATTTTCTTTCTTTGAAGATGAAAAAATAATGGCAGCAAGGTGACAATTTCTTGTGGCAAATTAGTAATTCGCGATGCATGCGAATAAACTTTCGTTTCAGAAAAATTGCTACCTAGTTTGTGGTTATTATCTCTTTTTGCGGGGGAGGTGAAACGGTCAGAAAAAATTGAATGTAATGATAAATCGAGGAGTTATTGCAAGGTTGAATTGTTTCAGGTTTCAAAGGTAACCTTGATATGACAATATTCATTTTTTGGGAACAATTTGTGAGGTGTGTCTTGCAGACAGGGTCACTGTTGCAATAAATCTGTCGATTTATAATTGATTCGTTTTGCGTGGCATTCAATTCACTTAAACGATTTGGTAGAGTATAGGGAAACGCCCACATAATATAAGTCATATCAAGATGAGAAGTTTGGATTGTAGCACGAAAAGCAAGCCGGAGAGATAATATTTAGATCATCACAGGAGGTCCACAATTCTACTATAGTTATATTTAGTAACTACATATACGAGGTCTGTGTAAAATGTATCGCGAAATTCAAATTTTCGCGAGCTACGTGTATTGGAATTTCGATATTTTTGTTGGTACTCATGTCCCTCACGTATGCTGACAAGTTCGGCCATTTTGAATATTCATTTAATTTTTGACAGCTATTTCGCTTGGATGTGTTTTTGCTTGTCTTTGATTTTTGCCTATTTCAAAAAATGATTAAAGGATCTGTATCAAATTTTGTGTGAAGAACAGCTTTAAGTGCGCAGACGCATTCCGAATGTTGACTGTGTCATATGGTTAAGCCACTTTGGATCAAAGCAACGTTTATCGGTGGTACAAAATGTTCTCAGAGTGCCAAGAAGATGTGAACGACGAACAGCGTGTCGAACGTCCCAGCACGTCAACAACAGACGAAAACAAACATTGATAAACTAAAGAAAATAGTATTATCCAATCGTTGAATCACCGTTAGAGAAGTTGCTGAGGACCTAATCATATCGATTGGCTCGATCCATTCGATTTTTACCAATGATTTGGGCTTGAGACGGCTCGCTGCTAAATTCTTTTCTTGCAAAACGTCTTCAAAAATAATAGTTCAAATATACTATGTCGCCTCTCAAGTGGAAATAGATAGCCACCATTATCCAATCCAACTGTTGCATGTAGCTCTAAATTATAAGCAAACAGACAAGCGTTACGTCCACCTGAAAAGTCGTCTTCCCAATAATCTTTTGTTGACATTGTTTCCTCGTTGTCGGTCGCTCAAGCATTTTACCTTCAAACACTCTGTTAATAATATTAACGCCGATTTGATGTACGGAAAAATTTCAAAGTAAATATTTAACTTGTAACTGGGTCATCGCCATTGAATTCCACACCGTGCTTGATTTTCACTTTGCGTATTAAAACGTGGATATTGCGATGCATTCGTAATGACGATGATGACCATTGATGGTGGATATATGTTGATGATGGGTCTTGGATAAATATTGATTGTCGGCAACTATTGAAATTGATTTTCTATTAAAAGTGCTGCAGCACGAATTCGATGTTGAAGGGAATTGTGTACGAAATCCGTGCAGCGTTTTAGTGATGAAAGTATAATGGCTTGATTTCGATGAGAGGTTAAGATCAGAGCAAGGCTCTGTTTCGATTTGAAACCATTAGCTATTTATGTGTTGTACTAATTAGAGGTGATGAGAAGTGAATGGAGTATTGAAAATAAAATTGATGGGAGATAATTGGTCATTAGCATAGCCATTACTGCTAATTGTGCTTAATTTGCTGGCTAGAAGATGAATGGCCATTCTTAATTTTTCAAGCAAGTTGTGGCGAAAATTTTGGCACTTTTAGAGCCTGTTTATTGATCTGGCACATAGGAGGGAGTTTCTGTGACACTATTAATATTATTGTTCGAAGATAAATCTAAAATAAGTTGAAAAAATAGGAATTGAGACAGTTTTTAAAAATGTCTCGGATTTTAGACCAAATTATTCAATTATCTTTGCATCCAAAAAATATTTTCTTTACCAATTTCTCACTTTTTAAATTTATTGGGTGTGTGAATATGATTACTTTGCTGTCTTTCAAGTAGCATTTCACAAAATGCTTTTCGACATTCAATGTCTCTTTCTTTCAATTCATACGGAACCCAGTTACAAACTTCTTGAACCATTCCCATTGCTTTTAAACGCTTTGCAACAATTGATCGTTCAATGTTTATTACTGCAGCCAATTCGGATTGAGTTTGGATAAAATCTTTTGCCAATACTGCTTCCAATTCCGCATCTTCAATTTTTTGGGTGGTTTTCCGTGTTCTTTTACCTCAGTGTCAAATCAATTATTTTAAAATCGTCGAAAACATTCCTTACACGTTGTATTTGATGGAGAATGCTCCACAAGCAAACGGTGAGTTTCCACTGCCCTTTTCTTAGCAATAAAATAGTGTAATAACATACTTCCCGCAAATGATGTTTACTTGGAACGAAAACCGACATTTTCAAGGAGGTAAAAACATTTGTTGCTTACACTTCAACCAAATGTCATGTAGTGCGTTTGACAGCTGACATAAATTCCTATCAAATACAAGTATTGCCATTTATTAGTACACGCAAGCAATATTAAAAACGACATCTGTTAGGAAAGGGCGGAGTCATATTGAGACACCTGATAAATGAAAAGTAATACTATAGAAAAGATGTGCGCTAAATGTCAGCATGTTGTCCAACAAAAAATTTCAGTAACTTTTCAGTCAATTTGAAAAACAATATTTCAAGATAAACGCGTTCAAATTTTAAATAGGTTCATGAACTATTTACCTCTTCAAGAAAACAAGGGCAGCTTTCAGGAGCTAAGTCTTGAGAAATACCTTGAATTTATTTATAAAGCTTTGCGAACATATTCTTAAGATGTTACCCTATAATTTATGAAATAAATAACAATTCTTAAAAACAATTTTCCCTTAAGTGCAAGAAGAAAATCGATAGTTAAGGGTCAATCACGCGTGCGTGGGTTGCATTTTATACAATTCATCTCCGATTTTCAGCGTCTGATTTCTACTCAAAAAATATCGTGTCCAAACTAAGGTCATTCGGAACTTTTAACAGCTTCCAGAAGACACGACAAAATTTCTTTTTCATTTAAAAAGTACCATTTAATATGCTATATCAGTATGAATTTAATTCCTAATATTGATAAGCATCGCATAAAAGTAGATGCGTGATACCTGTAATATTTTTTTTAAACTCCTTCCAGCTTACATATCAATAAATCATTAGCCTCCTTACTTTCTTAGCCTATCCGGATCCAAAAAAAACACCATTAAGTATCTACAACATGATCTCAAGCCTCAAACACAGGTCACACATCTCCAGCCTAAACGTTTATGGAATTGCCAACTAAAATGACCGCATGCCATCGTAAAACATTTAATTTCTCTCTTGGAGCCAATTTTCATTCAGCAATTTCTTTACAAACTGATCGTTCCTTTGAAGATACACGAAGCTGGTGAAATTTTCCAAATTGGCAGATTCCATACACATAAAGTGGACCACGTAAATGGCTTTGGCAGCCCGGGTCTGGCTGTCCAATGCGGCTTGGCCCGACAGGTTAACACATTGCACCAGCAGCAGCTCAAGACGAAGAAGAAGGTGGCCAATGATGGTGGAATTTGATTTCGTTTTTCCTTCACCTGTAGTTTTTGCCAACTGCACAACAGCAACAACAACAGGTACACAACATATTTATATGATCTTGTTGTATCTGAACTATGTGACTTTGTGTTGTGATTGAAAGTAATTGCTAAGATCATTTGTGCGTACGCATAGCGTGGAGTATCTTTGGTGAAACGAAAAGCTAAAGATAATCATTTGGTGTGTTGTTCGTTGGTATGCAAGTGATTTCGTAGATAGTAGAAAAAATTGTCTGAGGGAAATTTCAGTCAAAGGTCGTGAATGAAAATGATTTGATTCGCATGGGAAACGGGCACATGAAGCAGGATGAAGCTTGTTGAAAGGAAATGATATTTAGACATGCTTTCTTAGCTTAGCTCTGCAAGATTGTGGGTGGATTAATGGAAAGTGATAGTTGGCGCCTAATAATGGGCGTATGCATTGAAACCCGAACTTTTACAACAGATGGCCCCACTAACGCATGCACTATAACACTCCAATGACATATATGTCATTTTAAAGTAACATCGATCAGCTGTCAAAGTCACAAAAACAATTTGCTAACATTGTGTGCGCATAAGTTTTTTATCCTCGTGGAAAACTTCGAAAATTGGCGAATAAACAGCATTTGCGGGTATTGTTAGGCTGGGAAATTTCACCTCATCCGCCATATTCACCAGATCTGGCGCCATTTGACTACCATTTATTTCGTTCGATGCAAAACGCCCTCACGAGAATACGCTTTACTTCTGAGCAAGGTATCAAAAATTGGCTTGATTCGTTCTTGGCCTTAAACGGCGGAATACATTTACTACCAGAAAGGTGGGAAAAAGTGATCGCAAGCGATGGACAATATTTTGAATAGCATATAAATTCAATTCCAAAAAAGTTCGGTTTTCAATGTGTACACTCAATAGATCATAATGAAAAGTTGAAAAATGAAAAAAAATATGATTCTTTGCAGTAAGTGAAAGGAATATGATTGTAAGAATCGGAACGCTTGGTTTACTTCACGTATCGAGTTGTAGTTTAACATCACTAATGGCCCAATTAACATGCACATGCTATATTGAATCTTCCGCAAATTTCATGGTAAAAATGCAAAACGATTACTTCGCAATCACTTCGAGTCCGTCCTCTTCAACCTCGACAAGTCATTCATCACGTAAGATAAATACCAGTATGAGGAATTTCACCTGAAATACCCACCTGTCGCCCATACCGTGTTATGTGAATCTCACCAGCCATGCCATGTATAATTCGCTGCAAGAAGCTGCAAACAAGCATGCTGAAGATCTTTAGCTCTGACCCATGTGCAACAAGATGGATGGAAGAGGCAGCACCAAAAGATGATGGTAACGACAACGACAGGTAAACCGGGCGACCTCGATAAATATTTTGTCATAGTTGGGAACTCGTACTGAACGAAACTGCCGCCTTGTATCGATTTTATGGATCCGCCTGCGAAGAACATTATTCATATGCGAGAAGAAGGTCTTAAAAGTTAGTGTTTTTTTTTGCTTCACGGGTGAAAATTGGATGTTTAATTTTAAACGTGATCGCTTCATCGTTTCCAGTTCAATTGGCTGAAAGGCTGGGCACTAAAAATAAATGCCAATGCAGTTGAAAGTTGTATCTATAAAGTTGATCCATGGATGGTGTCTGCATAAATTTGTGTTGGGGATATCTTGAGAAATGTTTATTATGCGTTGAGATTAAGCACAATTAGATGGTTTGTCTTGGTGTCTTGGCCTAATTTTTTTTAAATGTCTTTCGATGAAATTGGTTTGATTAAGTACTTGAACACGTGCCGCTACCATTTCATGCATCTGATCAGGTTATTCTGGTAAAATTTCTAGTCGAATTTAAATGAATGTAACTGTAAGAGGTGATAAGTGTTTAGGTTAGGAAAATTGAGGTTGTTGTGTCGGCATAAATTTTTATGGTTTATGAAAGTTTTCTAGGGACCATTATCATTGAGGGGATATGGCAACTTTAATTGTCGAATTTTTAATTTTTGAAAAATGGAATTTTTTCAATGAAAACAAAAGCATATCTTAATTAAACTTTGCACATATATTTTTTTAAGCATTGAACTAGACAATTTTTTTTGTTTTCTGGGCACCCGGCGTCTGCTAAAATTTTTGAAAAGAAAAACACCAAAAATCACGGTGTGTACGATTACTGCTGTCAGAAAAGTCTCCGAAAAAAAGCAAAAACTCTGACTTTAGGGCACTAGTACACTTAAAAAGGCGAAAACAGACCATTTTGCAAGATTTTTTTTTCTCAGATACTTTATTATATAATTACATGAATCATTTTTTGTATTATTACTTCATATTTGAATAATACATTTTTTTTTGTTTTTCGTTTATTAGTCCCTTTTATAGAGGGCACTGAAATTAAGCTCTGAAAAAATCGTTACTTCACGGCAGATATATAATCTTTGTACTGGTAGATCTGAAACAAATTTTTAACGGGACTAAAGGAGTAAGATCTTTCACATCGTAATTCATCGCCGTTAAAAAAAAAATCAAAAAATTGCGGACTTGTGAAAAAAATGTCAAAAAGGGACCCTTTTTGTAGTTTTTTAATGCCATTTTTTTTAAAAAAATTTTTGGTCATATTGTGGTGGATTACGATGTACTATACTCTAACAAACAAAACTCATTTTTTCAAAAATTAGCGTTTTTTCCCACTAAAAATCTGCTGTAACTTTGAAAATTGTATGCCAAATTTTTATTCCGTAGTTGATTCTGAGCATTAACATGTTTAAATTAATGTGTTAAAATTTCAGAACGATCGCATAAATGTTTTTTTTTAATCGTACACACCAACTTTAAAATGGTTGTTTTGAGAAAATCGCGTTGAACTACTACAAATTTTTTTTAAAGAAAACTTTACTAAACTGCATTTGCGATGTCTGCGTCATACATTTTCCCTTCCTTGCACTCAAATTCCTCCTCTCCTTGGGATTTCTGCTCCTTACGAACAGTTTTGGCCATTTAAGACGCCTCAGTGCTGCGTTTTTTTTGCTTGCTTGATTCTTGTAGCATTTCACTTCTCTGCATGTTCCATCGTACTTTAACCTACAGTTATTCCCGTAACTAGCATTATTTTCAGTAAAATTATGAATCCTTCATAGAATACACATGCAGTAGTGTTGGCAGAAATTCTGATAATATTTTTGCGAACAAACGTAACGCTTAGGGGCCATATTCCAAACGCAAGAATTGAAGCTTTAATTTTTTTATTTTGAGGCAAAATTGCCTAAGCAGCAGCGCTTCAATAAATCTTCCGAAGCTAAGTCTTCATAGATTTGTTTTAAAATTTGTTGTATTTCATCATCCAAAGGTGGAAGATATAGAGGAAGCACTTTTACCAGCTGCCTCAGCCCTGCGCCAGTTACATCAAGACTTTTCTCCAATTGGACAAGAAGAGTGTTGAGGATTCTCATTTGTAGAAATTTTATGGTAGTATCCTGCCTAAGTTTCCTTGCGGATGTTTTCAACCGAATTAGAATTTCGTTGCATTGCTAGGCCATAGTAAATTGACAAAGTTTTCAGTGAGTTTAATAGTTAGCTGAACTTTTTTTCGGACCTTTTTTGGAGATGATGCCTTTTTTTATCAGCATATTTTAAACAATTTTTTTGCTATGGTCAACTGTTTTTTTACTTCTTTGGCTCTACTCAACGTTCTTTTTTTTCACGTGCAAGACACGCTCTTTTTTTCGATTGTGAAATCAGAACCGTAAGGCTGCATATCCAATAGTGTTTTGAATTCACCGAAAAAAGATCTTGACGCGCCTTGCTATATAAGCTTACTATGTTTTCACTTAATGAATTATACTTTCATATTATTAAAATCAAGTTTTTAAAGGTTTATTCTAGCAAAATCTATCAAAAAAAAATCGATTTTTCCAAAATTTGGAGGTGTGATGTCTTTTTAAGAGAGTTCGTGGTAAACTATCTGAAGAAATATCCAAACTATGAATCAAAATGGAACTCGATTTTCTCTTTTCAAAATTTATGCCGTTCGAAGGTTTTCAACTATCAAAACACATATTCCTTCGTTTTCGCTTAATCATTACCAATTAGCCAGCCCCGTCAATTGTACGCCAAAAAATCCACCTTTCTGTGGAGACAAACCAACCGGCATTGCAAATTGCCAATCTGCACGAGATGATGGCCATCGAGTACTTTTTTTGTAGGAATTTAATTAAACAAGCTCCAGCTTTGTTAATATGATAAATACATAACGACAAACTCTATAGATCGCTCACTACCTACACTTGTTTCGAATGTTAAAATTCGATGGGGCTTCACCGAACCAGCATCGTTATAATCAGCAGCAGCAGCAGCAGCAGCAACGGACACTTGACGATTCCTTGCCGCGAACATATGTATGTACATACATATGTGTACGTACGAATATGAGATCATTGACGATAATGTTAATTAAGTGTACTTGATTTTTATGCAATCGATAAAATGGCAACTTTCACTTTTAGACCGTATCGCGCGGCATAAAACGTATAAATAAATCCAAAATGGTGAATATTTACGATTGTGAGGACACACGACAATAGAGAGACAATAGCACTTTGACTGGCAGCTATTGATAGCTTCTTGGAATCAATGTTGTGGGTATTTCTTTGGGAAAATCTTGTTTTGATGAATGCCGAACGAGTGTGGTTTTTGGATGAAGATCAAGTGATTTAACATGACAAATATATGTTCACTTTCACCGCGAAAATTTTCACGGAATACGATCAAAGGGTATGGTTTTAACGTGGCTTGATATATTCAAATTAAAACAGTTCGGTGTGTTTCGATATGGGCTGCTTATTAATTTTGGTGACGCAGTTTAAATGAATATTTAACTGAATCATGTCTATTTCAACGTATTTGCAAAGTTAAAAAGACTTTCTATTCTTTTTAACGTCACACAAAGCAACAATGAACATTTTACGTAAATTCAGGTTACTCGCCTAAGTCTTTCGATTTGACTTCCAACTTGCCGAAACCTCAGCGTAATCGACATAAAATGTTACAACTCAACCACAAATAATTCACTTTCAATTGCATAACAATGCATTCAATTGAGTACAAAGCCCATTACTCAATTACAAAGCGCAATAATAAATATCTAATCAAATGTAAATAAGTGCAACATGTCTTCAATGGAAGCCATCATGTGTTAAAAGATAATCCCGAAATGGTCCTCCACTTTCCTACCCATGGAAAAGGTGACAATAATGCATGGTCACCGAAAGCGAATGTGAAGTTTTGTGTATTTGGATATGAGCTGTGCACATTGGAATGCTTTAAATCAGAAACAGGTTTCGTATGAAATAAAAGAATAATTGCTCAAGCCCACGGTGAATAAAAAGATCATATCATAGCACCTGATTATTAACGATAGCCCCCATTTGACTTACCACCAGCACAACGTCTTTTGCTTGGCTTGATGAAGACATCTTCCGGATGCTTAGTTAAATCGGTTTTTCTTTGTGCACGTTAGAATGATATGCAAACGAGCAGTTAGGTAATGGTTGTACCTATTCTTTTTCCAGCATCTAATAATTGTTGGTAATATTTCAAAGTATGTCATCATCTCGAACTGTTTTTTTGCTAGCTTGGAATTTTTGTTTTTTTTGACTACACGAAGAGTGGTAAATGTTATAGAAACAGATTAATGATTAAACCATGAGACTTTTGTAGTTTACTGTGGTTTGTTTTATGATCGATTTGAATTGCGGGGAATGAGGACGTAAATGTATGTTGTCTTGGACTAGTTGCAAGAATGATTTATGTGCTGAGCAAGAAATATAGATGGAATAGAACCACCGTAAACATATAAGATATAATCGGATATTTTTTAGGAACTCAGAGGTCTGTGATTAACCTTAAAGACGTGTGTTGCAGCTGCTCCGAAAAAAAACAGCGATAAGAATAACTAGTATGCAAATGGATTGTAACGTAATGGCCTGTACATTTGCGAAGTTAATGATCCAAATAATATGAGAACTCATTGCGATTTGGCTTGAATTGTTAAGTTTTAATTTATATATTGGGTGTATGCATTGAAAACCAAACTTTTACAATAGATGGCTCCATCAACACATGCGCTTTAACACTCCAATGACATATATGTCATTTTGAAGTAACATCTGTCAGCTGTCAAAGCCACAAAAACAATGTCTGTGCATAAGTTTTTTACCCTCATGGAAAACTTAGAGAATTGAGTATTGTTTGCATACTTTTCTACCAAGAAAACTTTTGCCGAAAGTCATCGTTTGCTGCTGGATGTTTATGACGACGATATTCTATCTAGAACACAGTGTTTTGAGTGGTTTAAACGCTTCAAAATGGGCGATTTCGACATGAAGGACAAAAAGCGCTCTGGTAAAGAGAAAAAATTTGAAGACGAAGAATTAGAGATCTTTCTCAGTGAAGCCTCGTGCCAAACGCAAGATGAGCTCGCAAAAGCACTGGGCGTGACAAAGGCAACCATTTTCGGGCGTTTGAAAGCGGAGGATGCCACACGAACTGTAGTCAAGAGATGTTGAAAGTCAATTTTGCATGTCTGAAATGCACCTCAAACGCTTCAAAAAAGTCATTTTGTCTCTCAAAACTATCTACTAAGTAGAAATTTTCATTCTAATCTCACTGTCATCATTATTTTTATTGTCCTCAGTGAAATTTCTACATAATGTTATGATATTAACAAGAAGGTCAAAGAAAATATGCCGTGAAATAAGAAAAAAAAACAAATTTTGATTTGCATGAGAGCCAAGTCCACATCCTATCGATTTTCATAATTGCAACATTTCACGCGTTGTACCAATTTCCTTTCAGTTGAATTATAATTTCATTCAAGTCACGAGAACTTGTCAGCTTGCCAAGGCATCTACAACACGAATATCTTTACCATGAGGAGGAAAAGCAGCTGAACAAAAGATATTTTAGACGAACTCTTGCGACCTATGAGAAATTTCTTGGATAATTTTTTCTTCTTCTCTGTTTATGGATGCTTGCCTAATATGCATATGCATTGTTTTGTGATTTTTGCACATGCTAAGCAATCTATGGTTTGTAACGCTATTGTTCTATTGCGGTTTGCTAGTCCATTAAAGCGAGTAGCAAAGACAAGAAGTTGCACGGACATTTCACAGCATCTTTTCAATGTCTAGATGGATATCATACGGAAATTAAAGAAGTGCTGTTCACTTGGTACGGTTACCATATTGAGATTGTTTTTTTTATTTCTTTTAAGAAGAAAAAGTGAGCTTGTTAAAAACGGCTTTGATGTGTTTTGAAACATTCCAGCAATGTGAAGTTCTTTTGTGCTGCAAACTCAACGGTTCAAATGCAGTTGGCCTTGTTTTCGTTGGGTGGTAGATACTATTGGAATTTGCTTTTGTTGATGCTGAATGTGTCTGTAAGATTGATCATACCAAGACTAGGGGATATTCGTTGAGATTACTTGTAGACGGTGTTTTATTTGAACCGAGAACATGTCTTGCAATGGAATAGAATGTCCTTGATATTTGTAAGATCAATGAAAGAAACATTTCCTGTAAATTTACTCGTTGAAAAGTTGATAGATATCCTCGCAACATTTATGAAACACAGAGCAAGCATCAAAAGTTATTAATTATTCCTCAATGAAATGAATAAAAAAAAATTCCATTGGAAATCCGTTCTGTTTTTTTTATATGAGCTCTGCGTGCAATTTGTTAAAAGATTTTTCTGTAAGGGATGATTGGGAAAAGTTTTTATAGAAAAATTGTTTTCAGAAGAAATTTTGCATATTTTATATCTTTCAAAATATTCGTTATATTAACAATTTAATAAACGCTAGTTTGAAATTTATTTGTTGAGATTAATTTCCAGGAATTGCTACTAGAATAGGTTTTGATATTTTTACCAATAAGTTTACTCAAAAAATGTTCCTAATTTTTTTGAGAGGTGTCTTTTTGTAGAAAGAATTCCTGGTTAAATTTCAAAAAACTTGATTTAAATTTTTAGTAAATATTGTAACAAAACTTTTGTCAGCAATGTCGGGTGGAAATTCAATTTTAATTGGACAACTTTGCGTCCGCGAATCTTAAAAAATAACCAACAAGTAAATATATGGTATGATAATCTTAGAAGACATTATTTATAAAAAATTCTACAAAAACTGTCGAAAATCTTAAAAATTTCGAATAAAAATATGAAAAACTTTCTTTTTGTTGTTCATTTAAACATTTATACCATAACAGAATCTAGGATAAACACATTTTTAACGAATCAACCAAAGAATCTGATAAATTTTGTAAGATTTATTAAATGCTGACAAATTTTTATTTCAGAACAGAAAAAAATTTGACTTTTGAAGTTTTTGTTTGTGTACTTTGCCAAATTTTGAACTAGAAAAGTGTTTCGTATCGTCCGTTATGAAAATCTGAAAGACTATGCATTATAATTATGCAAAAGTATAAAAAACGACCAAAAATAGCTGCTATTCTGGGAATTGGTTATTTTATATTTGATTTGGAATTTTGAAATGCAATTTTTTCCAGGAAATTTTCAGGGCAACTATTCATGAGAATTTTTCACTTCCAAAAAATTATCTTAATAAATAAAAAAGTAAACTTTAAGTGAAGCTAGTAATCATTTTTCTTTTATTTTTTCCATTAGAATTTCGGATTGAAACAATTGAGCGATTCAATGTTTAGTGGGACAACTTCGGAGCTTGACCCCTTTTCGATTTGGCTGAAAATTTACTCACTTGTTTTGTATGTAAAGCCATGAAAATCTCCCAAGTTTCAGCTCAAAATATGTAAAACTGTGCCCAGGTTGATCGTTTAGAATTTCGACTGTTTTTTTGATTTTCAAAATATCTTTTGCATTTTTTAATAGAAAGGTCTGATTTGCTCAAAAAAAATTATTCAAAATATGCTTTGCCGAATTAACATAGCTCGTTGTACACGATCCCGTGGTCTGAAAAATTCCAAAAAATCGCTGAAAGCGGGAAAACCCGTAATATAGATAAAATTTTAATAAATTCACAGTAAAAATTAAATCTGGGCAAAAATAAATTAACACCCGTTAAAAGTCGCAAAATACACTCTACTTCAAGATGACGTAATTTTTTGTTGGTTATTTTAACATCCGCGCCCTCTACAGTGCAAAAAGTACGATAAATCGTTAAAGAAAATCAATTTTTCAGAAAAATCATTAATTTTCCGACTCTATATCCTCTGAAAACTCAATTCTGAGCAAAGATTCGGATTCTTCACACAATTTTACATAAGAAGAAGAAGAGAAGAAAACTAGTGATTTTTCCGGAAAATCGACGATTTTTTTAAAGATTTTTCGTGCTTTCTGCGTTGTAGCCAAATCGATATGGGTCAAGTTCCGAAGCTGTCCCACTTGACATGGAATCGCTCAAAAATGTGCTTCGCATATTTTGATATAAAATTTCTGATTATTTTCTGAAAAATTATCACGTGTAAATAGGTTGCTTTATAAAAAAAATAATAGCTACTTTATCTTAAACTTTTCGAATCTTTTTTTAACAAAAACATAAAATGATTTTGATGATTTTTGGTCATAAATTTTTTTTCGCATATATTGAGCATCCTTGTCCAAAAGCTGTGAAACCAAGTTTTGTACCATCCTTTCTTCCCAAAGTTTTGCTTCGGAAAAATCAAGCTATATTACAAAAAAATTACGATGAAAATACTTCCTCAACATTTTTGCCTCAGAAAGTTTTGGAAAAGCTATTTCTTAGAATGATACGGCAGCACTGATTTTAAAACATTTTTTTTTTTGAAAATTCGGTTTCATCATATTTTGTAAATATATGGTTTGGTTGATTTTTGGGAATGTTTCACTATTCGGAAAAAAATTTATTGGCAATTTTAATGGAAATTTTTCAGATGCGGTTTCTATGATAACTGTGAGAAGAGTTTGTCACAATTTTTTAAATAAAAATAAATTTTGGAAATAAATGAAAAGAATTTTTCATAAATTTATGATAAGTTCGATTTATTTTTTTGTGACTAAATATTTATAAATTTTAAAATCATTTTTTGGAGCATCTTTTTATGCTTTGAATAAATGATCCAAGGCAGATTCATTTGTAAGGCTGTGAATCAAATGAATAAAACCTACAGTTTATCTTTAAATTCAAAAGAAAATTAGTCAGGATTGAGTACGAGCAAACATTGTTTGCTACCACCGTTGCCTCCGTCCGTCCTCCGTCTTTGCTAATAGACAGGTGAAAGAAAAACTTCGTTTCGAAAGCACCATTGGCGACAGGTTGGCTTACTATTACATATATCTTATCGTATCGGTACCTTGACATTTGCAATCTTTAATCCAATTTATCTATCGCACTAACAAAATCAGGATTTTCAACAGCAACTTTCGAATTGTGGAAAATCCAAGAAGTCGCCGAAAGATTTTTCAAACCCACCGTGAGTGCAATAGCAAACAATTTCTTGTGAAATTGACAAATCCAACCACTTTAGATACAGCAAATTGAATTTTCTAATCCATTAATTGCATCTATCGAATGGGGAAGATGGGTTGGTTTGTCGTGGTACTCAAGAGGTGGACTGGAGCCTGCCTCAAGTCACACATGTTAGCAAAGGTGATCAGTCAATTTCTAAATGTAAAAGCCAGCAGCCAGAGTGTGTGGAGCAACAAAATTGAAGCCATCAAGTGTTGGAGAGATCTTTTCCGACCAACAGCTTTACTGGTTATGTCCATGAAGTGTAAGATAGGTCTTCTCATTTACTACGAATCACATTCTTTTGACCTTTGCAAATGAGCACTGGCTGTGGTTGTGCAGATTCTTGTAGCATTTGAATGAAAAATGCTTTCCATGATATTTCGACCTGATGCACTTGTTTTCTATCAAGTGCAAGAAGTCACATGGATATATGTACATCAGTTTATGTGTTACTATGTTATGAAAACAATTTGAAATTTAGATGCTTTGTATCTTTGATCTGAAACCCAATTGCGTCCAACAAGATTTACTAACGCGTCTATCAAACCAAGCGATACATTCGATTATCCATGGTGAAGTGGATACTAGCTCTTTAAGATTGATCTGAAATCGTTATAACGATTTGGCATATGTGTATCGAATTTGGTTACTTTTAAAGTAGACTGACGCAAAAAAGGTACAAATACGGTATTTGTATTTGAAATACCAGAAGTATCATTAAATATCGCACAAAATAGGTTACACAAATTTTAAATTTGAACCACAACTAATTAGCGAGGAGGAGAGTATTGTGTCGAAAAATGATTAAGTATGATCGATTGCATATTCGTAATTTACTGCTAATGTAATTCCACAACTGCTTATCATGAAACTATTATGGAATATTGCACCTAAACATCTAAAACATTAACAAATTATCGATGAAAAATATTCGATCGTGCATGAGAGGTGATTTGATAAGCATAGGTTACTTAGTCGAAGTCTTATTATTATCATTATAATTTTTTGGATTTTGTAACTGAAACATGAAGGTATATTTAATTTGCAATCACAATTGGTGGGGAGTGAATCGCAATTTGATTTAAATCGATACTTTGAATCAATGGAAATTTTAAAAAAATTAACACCTGCCGTCTCGAGTATAAGAAACATAATCTGAAGCCGCGAAGACATGATTGCAGCAACAATCGCAATTGTTGATTTAGGTAGCAATAATGAATTTGCAAAGGTTAGTGGTTGATAGTATGTTTGACGCGTTTGCAGATATTGCGTTATTTTAGGTAAATGATAGTTTGCGGCCATGACGCCTTGGGAGTGTATGTTGAATCGATTGAAATGCTGTTGAGTAAGATTTATGCAATTGGTTTGATGAAACGAAGGACGGTTTAGGAATCAATATTGGATGATATCTTATTGAAGAAATACGTGCTTGGATTTATGCAATATTTTGAAAGTGATGTGTAGATTTTGTTTCATACTATTTAATGAGATGTGTATATATGATTGATAAAAATGATTAAATCAAATAGAAGCATGTCTGGCCTTGAGTGGCGCAAAAAGGATGAGCGATCTATTTTTTGTATTCATTTGCATGTAAAGTATAGACCATGAATATACAAAAACTTCATTAAGGGATGAATTTATAGTATTTGATGATTCATTTACTAACCAAAATGATGTTAATTGAAAAATTTATTTCAAAAGCATTCAAATTTTTATGTTGATTTTTTTCTCGTATATAAATATTTTTTAACCATATAAATCCATACAACCTTAAAGATTGGCAAGCGAAAATTTGTCCTTGACTAAGAAAAGCCAAAACTCATTAAGGGGTTACAAAGGTCTTGTATTTGCAAATAATCGATCGAATTTTTTTCATTCCATATGAAAGTACAGTACTTTAACAGTATTCACACCAAATTTGAAGTAAATTTGAGCAAAATTACAGAAGTCTCAGAGATTTGAATACCATGCGGTCGGTACGTGCGTTCTGCTAGTATACTATACGCATGCAGCGCGGTTCTACCGTGTAAAATCAGCTCCTTTCTTTTTCATTAAACATCACATCAAAAGGATGCTCTGGACATCGCGAATGAGGCGAACAAATTACTGTATGGACCTGGAATCGACGACTCGATGTAAGTCGCTAAAAATTAACTTTAATTCATTAAATCGCGGTAAAAAAACTTTAAACACTTTTTTCTCGAAACTTTGAAATTTTGCGGTATGCACAATTTCTCGAGAACAAATCAACCGATTTTGCTGAAACTTTGCACAATTCCTCTTTATAGTATTGACTCGTGCTTGAACGAAGGGATTTTCATTCGGTCGACTCGTTTTTGTTTTATACCAAAAAAAAATATTTTAAAAACGATGAGAATCGGAAAAATGCGAAAAAATTTGAGGCGAAAATTTCTTCAAACTCATTTCAAAACTTTAAATTTAATTTTTTTTCAATTCCTTCGTTCAAGCACGAGCCAAAAGCATAAACTATAAGAAACTTTTTAAATTTTTGATTTGAGGGTACCCTCCGCCAAAATATTCTGCCTACTGCAAAAGAAAAGCTTGGACGAGGAAACCTGCAGGAAAATTGACAATTTTCAATATTTTTAGCCGAAATTTTTTTTACAACTTCTTGAAATACTAAATTTTTATGTGTGTAAATTTCAAATAAAATAGATGGTTAGTTTTTAAATTACAATTTAATGAAAAAATTGTTTTCTTTTTCCTTCAAGACCTATGTAACCGTTACGGACGTCATAAAATTTTTCTTGGGCGTGGATCATTTCTCTCCGTATTAAAAACTGTGTCTGCCTATCTTAATTATTTTGAATGCATTATTTCAAAAATTTATATGTTTTATTGACTAATTTCTGAATTTGTTTTTTCCCGTAATCCGTTTTAAAGTTAGCAGTGAGAAAAGTAGGAAAAAATCGATTTTTTTATAGTTTTTAAACATTTAGATTTTTTTATCAATGTGTCTGTTTTTTTGAGAGGGAGGATAAGTCAATTATTGTTATACGAGATATTCCACAACTTATTCTGCAAAAATCAGGTTCCCCCTCTCAACAGCCCACTGAAAACAGATCCGGCCTGGTTTAATATATGATCCGTTACAAAACAATAAATCAAAATCAAGTTTGTGGCTTAAGTCTTTTGATTGCGAACAAATCTTCGAATTCTCATTGGAGTGGAATGCTAAAATAAATGGATGTCTGGTAGAAGCAGCTTTGTAAGATTTTTAATTCAGTTTTTATTTACAGAAGTGTATTTCGAAAGTGTATCGCAGTAAGAAAATTGACTGGTTGTCCTTCATTGATTGCGGGAAATAAAAAAACTGCAAGAATTTTTTCCGATACAGTGAAGGAAGTTCAGAAGATAAAAAATCGTAGTGATTAGTGACACTGTTAGCAGAATCAAGACTTTTAAGCGACTATTGTGAAGATAAAAATATATAGAACATCTTATGTGCTTAATTTCTCATCAAGAGAGTTATGGCAAGTATGTCTTTATTTTTTAATAGATGATTAGTTGTAAGTTCGTGTAAAAAATGAGAAATGCAAACCTTTTGTGGTACTGAATTTTTTCAAAAATTTCATTGAATCGAGAAGTTTTCTTGCATAAATCAGCATTGGATCAGCCAAGAAGCGCATGATTTCGAGCAGATTTCAACACGAAGACATTTGATCTGCATTCAAAATGGTAAATATCCTTCTAATGATATACCGTTTTGCAGCAGAGTATCCTCTTAGAACGTACACAGATGATTGTTCCAGATCTTACACAAAAATACGGTTTAAAAAAAATCGTGAAATAAACATTTCTTAAAATTAAAATGAAAAATTGTAGAGACGAATTTACAACTAGACAAATGATACACGGAGGCTAATGAATTCAATTATAATATAATTTTCAATTATTTGGTCAAATTTAAAAGAAAGGAAGCCTTAAACCACCGCAAAAACACTTGGTTTATGAAATAAAAATATTTATTTCCTATTCAATCTCTCACACTGTTAGTGAAAATACAGTTTTCATTTATTTACATAAAATCAAATTAAATTTCAACTACCACAAAAACCTTGAAATAGTTAAGTTCTACTTTCTATGCAAAACGAAATTAAAGAAGACACAAAATAATCGGGATTCTTAAAGAAAAAACAAGCATTTCCTCTTAAATAGTCTAATTTGCATGTTGTCCTTGTGAAGAGTCTCAAGTTTTGCGATAAAAACGTCGGTTTTTGTTAACTTCAAAATAAATTAAAGATCACACAATTTTATTATTTGTCTCATGACAGGTAAAAAATAGAAAACGATAAGGAAACAATTGTAAGCAATCATCGGTTTGATATTAAATTTTTCAAACAAAAGCATTACATAAAAAAATTAAACTTTACTTTTTTGTGCTAAAATATCGAAGAAGATAATATGATTCTAAGTGACGTAATAGTTCATTAATAAATTTGTCCCTGATTGATTCAAATCAAGTTAAACGGGTGTTATTATGAATAAATTAATGAACCTTAAGATATACAAAGATTTGAACAGGTGGATTTTTGATTTGCTATTTAAATGATAATTTTATTCATCAACAAATTATCAATTTGTTTCTTTAAAAAAATATCAACACTACAAAAGCCTTAAAATTTTTAAGAAAAAACACTTTGAAGACAAAAAAAGACTACAAACTGCAAAGGAAATACAAGTTTTCAAACAAAAAACCTAAAATGACGACTAACCTGAATAAAATCCAATTGGAGGTCGTCTGGTGTCTGATTATGACCTGCAAATGAACAAGAAATATAATTAACATAAAATTCAAAAATCAAAAGTCATAAATTTAAACATTAGTAACTTTCATCTGATATTTTCGAGGAAAAGATAAATTCGTGCCAAATACAACTTGCACTATCACACTACCAGCACTTGTTGCATCTTAAGTTTAACCTTCACCTCGTTGACACCATTTCCTCAGAGTCTCCGTGGACACATTGTAGCCATAATGATGGTATCATTGGCAAAGTCTTTCACTCCATGATTTGGCAGAAATTGTTGGTTGAGCCGACAACATTGTGGTAGTCATTGGGAAAAGGCTTAAAAGGCGTGAAAAAAACTGATCGAATGGTATTGAAGAAAAATGTTGCTATCCATGACCGGGGATGAATAGGTGGCGGGATACCTTTTGCCGAAAGTAGTGTGAATGCATGAGTAATTGATACTTAGTTGGATTCAATTTTGGTAATTTGTAATTAAAGCTTGCTACTCAGATAGTTGTGACCTGAGAATGTTTGAAATATTTTCGTGGATTGTATAGGAGCGTCCTTGATGGCATGTTTGTACTTCAACTCTCAATTGGTATGAAAAATGCGTTTGGTCTGTTTTGTTTTCATGAGTGTGTGCTATTGATCCCATTGCGATGGAAGAACTACATGCTATGAAGCAGTTGGTATTACAAGATTTTTGCTTACGTTGTCAAGATCGTCTATGGGCAAAACGCAATCAAAAACAACAAATATACGATGAAAATTGAGAGAAAAATGCAGGTAAGTATTCTAATTAGTTCACGGAAATACATAACTGTAATGTGAAAATCTGAGAAAACTGGGGAAAATTTGATGTTTCAGATCTGTTGTACGAAATTCATCAATTCATTCGGAAAATTCAAGTAATGGCTCATGAAATATAGACAACTAGAGCTTCACTGTAAACATTAACTCTTCATTTGCAGACAAGTTGAATTTTTTTACTTCATATATCCAAAACTCGACCAACATCTAAATTAACTCTGTCTTCATTTACAGACTCATCATCATAATAAATCTGCACATCATCTTATTGCGTAATCATTGCGATGAATATGTTCAATTTATTTGAGTTTTTTGGCGCCCATAAATTAACAGCATTCTCTTCAGACCTAGATTGCAGTTTTGGTAGACCTAGGTCTTAATTTGCTTGTAGATAAGCTGGTTAATTGTTTTTTTTTATGGTTGAAAAGTTTTCCAGGAATGTAGGTCAAGTGCATGTAAGATATATATTTCAGGATTATATGATCATTTTGTGTTTTCGCGATGATATTTCAGAATTGTGGTAAAAATGTTATTGAATGTATGCATTTTTTAAAAAAAAACTTTTGGTGCTGATTAGAGTTTTTATATAGACAAAAATGGTTTGTTTTAAGACAATTAGATTTATCTGAGATTGAAATGTTCCAAAAAGAATCGTATTCATTGAAAATTTTGCCAAAAAATTAGAATTGTGAGTTTTATCAAAGTCACGTCAGCGAAGATTCTGGGCATATTTCAGGACAAATTATATTTATTCAAATAAATTTCAACACATATAATCATATTATACGATATTCATAAAACCTACATGCCTGGAAAATAGCAAGAAGTTTGCAGAAAGTCATACATAAGTTCAAAATTAACATTGTTTACCGAATAATATTATTTAAAGTATTTTCAGGTTACTCGCTTAAGTCTTTTGATTTGATGCGAAATTTAAAAATATTTTCTGATGATTATATGTTTGAAAGTAGAACGCTTAAATTTGTTAGTGGCAACTTATTAAGGATAGGGTGATCTCGAACGTTCTCAACCAAGGAAGTTTCGCTTCACTTGTTTTTACTAGGAATATTTCTGTTGCACGTATGGCTTAACAGCTTTCCACAATTTTTGTCCTTTTTGCTTTCTGATAATTCAAATCAAACATCCGACCATTTTCAGTTAAGTTCCCATTCAAGCTGCCAAATGCCACTACCACCAAAACGCATTCTGTAAGGATGTAGTGATTTTCTGATGACTACAAGGACGTAGTGACTGTTCTTTTACAGGCAAGTTTCGGGCATTTGTGATCCCATTGAATTGATTAAAATACTAGACATGAAACTGTTTGTTTTGCAATTACTATTGAAAAATGAAAATTAGCATCTAAAAATATTTTTTTCCAAAAGGTTAGAGTAGCTTAGGTTATGAGCCTAAACAGCTCCCACTTTACTGAAAGTTGGTTCTCCAAATTTGGATCAAGCCTTCAGAATTTTCAAATTCCTTGTTAATATGTCATTTTTTCCAGAAAATAAAATTGAAATTTCTATATTTGCTTGTCGTATCGACCATTTTCTTAAGTTTTTCTATCTTTGAATATACCATGGATCGGTACAACCAAAAAGAAAAAGAAATTAAGTTTAATTTTCTGAGATTGAACACAATTATCTCAGTTGCATCACGAAAAAAATTCTGCGTGTTAATTCATTCAAAATTAATAATCTTAGGAGTAAGTATTGCATTAGCTATTTAATTACAATTCATTCATTAACTGTTTCATCAAAACAATGCGAATTATTGATTGCATCGGAGTGTGATACCAATTAATCATTTTTTTGTGGTTTTCTGAAGAGAAAAAAAATACTTTCTCATTTGATATTCTTCAATTTTGTAACGCACAGAGCTTTAATTAATTTACTCATTAACATTTCACCAGTGTCGTTTTTGATTTTCCTAATTAATTTCACATTTTCTGATGAATATATAGACTATCAAGCGGAAACCATCAGTATACGTCTTGTTTGATTTCCAGGCTATACAAAACTGGTGTAAATATTTTCTGCATATAAGAAAATTTTCATTTTTATTGAAATTTTTAGGTTGCGTCAACTACATTATTAATTATGTTACCCACTTAGTCTCTTGGTTTTGAAAAAAAATCTTATTTAATAGATATCATTAATAGAATAAAAGTACATTTATCTTAAGCCTTTTTCCAATTAAAAGCTAATGTTTTTTTCATGTTATTTGAGATTGTTGACGCCTATTTAATTTTCACTGATTGTTCGAAAGTGTAGTAAATATAACAATAGATTTAAATGTTTATTGTTTTGGAGCAAAAAATCTATTTTGTCTTATCACCATCACTTACTTTTAAATTTTTCTAGGACTATTTTGTTACGTAACAAAAACAATGAAATAAGCTTGAAATTTTAGTCGCCACACCACAATACAAGTAATACTACTTTTAAAATTTTTGCAATCCACTTTAGCGATAAAGGTTACAGTTCAGGATACACAAATTGAAATGCTTTTCAAGTCTTTAACTATTCAAAAGGCGCTTCGATATTAAAACATTGTAAAAATCGTGTCCTTCAAACAAACAAGTTCTGGTTCTTCGAAAAGCTGAAATATTAACACTATTTATTTTTTGTCGATAGAAGGTCGAATGTGTTTTTGGGTAAATAATTAACAAATGACCTGGTGATGTAAAAATATAGTCAGAGTACCACAGTAAGTGTGTAGCTCTTTGAATTTAAATGAATTTAGAAAGTCAAATTGTTAAATAAGATGAATGAATTTGAGTTCCAGCAGAAGGAGCTTCTTAAGGGTTCTTCGGAAGTCTTCAATGCCACTCTTCAATAGTTTTACATATTCAACATAAATTTTTCTTGAAAACATTTGCATCTTTTTGGTAATGGTTTATGTGAATTGTAGTCTTCATTGATGATGGTCATTACTTCATTGAATTTTTACGTTAATTGTCTCAAAAACTTATCTAAAAAGTTTCGCGATTTTCAGTAATTCGCAAAGCGTTTGGGGATGAAATTTGAATTTGAAGTTGATTTCAATCGGTCATTGAATTTTTCATGAATTTTTAAACTAATGAATCACAAATATTTATTATAAAATAAGCGTTTTAGGAAGCAAATCTGAAAATGTATTCATAAGCAATTCAAATTTTGAATCAAAGTGTGAAGTATGAAAGATTGAACATATGTGGCGAGTCAAGAAGTATCAATCGACAAGGAATTTTTCAAGGAAGTTCATAAGCATAAAAAACCATAAACCTTTTAAGTAAATTCATGCTTTAAATTGGCATTAATAAATGTCAATCAATTTACAACCGATTATCTCCAATTAACAACAATCATTGTCATTTCATCGGAAAATCAATGAAATCTCAAGCGAAACCAAGCCAATTGAATAAAGGTCAAGATAATCGTTAGCATGATAAGTGGTTTCGCTTGAACTTAAGGGCGTATTTTGAAAGTATTTTTGTTTGCCTCTTGTAAAATATAAATTGTTCCGAACATGCAATATAACAAACTTTCAGCCTAAAGTCAATATAGTGCCACTTTTTCTTAACAAATTGGCCACGAATAATGCTTATAATCTTCAAGAGATTTTATCACCCGCAGATTTAACATATGATTTTCTGTGGGTCGCAAAGATATTTATGACCCCGTTTGGTTCAATGTCGACCAGGTTAAAAGTGGCATTGAATAATCAACTTTAAGTATTGTTTCAATTTAATCTTGCGATTGGTATCACGTTTCAGGACTAGTCATTTGAATGAAGCCGTTGTGAATTATTGGAAGGTAATGTTTTTGCAACAGTTCGATAGGTGTTTTAATTGAGTATTTGAAGGTGTGCTTTTAAAATGAAAATAAACGAGTTGTACAATTAAAGCTTGCCTTTTTGAGTATGGGGTGTACTCAAATTGCTGAGCAGTTGATGCCACGCTGATATCATGACTGTAAGACTTCTTTAAACGTGATATATGCCTCAATGAACTATGGCTAAAACAAAAGACTTAAGCGAGTAACTCGACTCGTGAAATTATCTCAAATGCAGTGACTGTTACAATAAACTTATGTATTATTTAATTACCCAGCTGATTGAATGTTTATCGTGGAAGAGCTAAAAATTTCCACAATAAAGTTTTGTTTACAGAATTTTTCGGAGTTTTATGAAAATAATTTTTTGAAAATATTTCCCCCATTTTTTTTTTGTTTCCGCTTAATTTTTTTAAGTGGTTTAGAGAATACTCGAAAGAAATATTAATGTGAAATAAATTGCAATCAGAAATTTCTGCATGACAAATTTTTCAATTGTTTTCGTAGACTGTCTCTTTCTAAAATAAAAATTTAGTAAATTCCTATGCAGTTTTTCTTGAAATTTTGTTAGATTCTCAAATGATGAATATTTTTTTACGGCAGATTTTAAACAAATCAGTTGATAAAAATATTTTTAAATTAACCTTAGAAATATTTTTCAAAAATTTGCTGATGGGATCACCTCATGCTAAACTTTAATGGCAAACATATTTTTTGAGTTATTTTTCACAGAATTTTAAATGTTAAAGTTTTTTTGCCTCTTCAAAGGGTCCTCTTATATTTTTTTGACCTAACAACAGACAAAAGTTAATGTATCTTGCAAATATTCATTCCTTATTGTTCACCTTCACGCAACATTATCTTAAGTTAAATTGTTGCGCAACCCATTGGCGGGCTACAAAAGCAGGAATTACTTAACTTATCACGATTTACAACTACATACTACAATTCAAAACCTTTCATTTTGTTACGTTTCTGCCCAGTTTTATGCCACCAACACTGCACACGTCTTCATATCCATCCGTTCAGTATTAGATGTATCTTTGCCGTACCTTCAATACAAGAAATGGCACAGAACAATGAACAACATTTATAGATAAATCTTTCTATGATTGCATTACAGTTACACTACAATGTGGAATATTGCAGTATATACGTACGTACGTACGTTTCATTAGAGGATGTTCCATATTGTACGTACATATGTATGTTTGATGGAAATACTTTTCATTATTTATCGGAAGATGTAAAAGAAATTCACATGGAATGGATGCTTTAGATACTCATGAGCAGTTGGTGGCCAATCAAAATTATTCGATTCGTGATTTATGTGTGGCGAATCGGAAAAGGAGAGCACAGTCCAAGAGATACGTAATCGATGGAAATAATGGATCTAAAAATCGTTTGCCACGCGCATATACGAATTTGAACTGATTTAGATAGGAAACCAGAAAAATTTTCGTTACATGACTCCATTGTCAATAAATTAGTTTTAGGCTATTATTCTTTTCATTTTGAAATCAGATGAAGGTAATTTTTCTGGAAATGTTGAGCGTTTTTTTGTATAGAAGAGTTTTGGTTGAACTTTGCATACTCACAATTAAATACAAAAAAGTTCTGTATATTTTTATTTGTTAAATTATCATCGAAAAATGCATATCAACTTCAGGCTTCAACGATTCACGGACCTATAAGCAAACTATATAGTCCAGTCAAATGGAAGTTTGACTGTGCATTTTGGACTACGAATTAAATTTTGCACAAGTTTGGCATATTGAACTTTTTGTGGGAGCCATTGCTTTGGAGATATGGGTGACCCCCCTTTTTTTGTTTTCAAGATGGAGCCCAGAAGATTGGGGTTACAACCCCAGAAACTTGAATTTAAGCTCACAGTAAGACGTACTACACATTGCACCAAAAATCTGCCTGCCTACCAAAATGCTTCGTCAGTTGCGCTAAAAACACGTTTTTCACGCGACTTTCTTCCGTTTGGGATGGAGTACTTCCCGTCAATGCACAGCGATTGAAACAATCAATATCGCAAACGATTTGTGACAAAATTATCTTAAAAAAATATGCAAACGTGTTTCGCGTTAAACGTGAAAATAAAAAAGTTGTGGCGCTCGAACGACAATCCCCTTTTTGCGGTGTCGTTTTTTTATTATTGATACCACGTAAAAGTAATGTATGCACGACTTGCTAAAAAATTTTATTCTACGCAAGTTTACCATACACAACTTTCTTTTGAAAGGCATGATTTCTGAGATATGGAGGTGTCCCACTGTTTTTAAGATGGAGCTCAGAGGATTGGAGCTGCGACTCCAAAAACTTGAACCTAAGAAGGGAGTACATTTTTTTATTATTTTTTTTTTGTATTTTTTTTATTTGATAGTAGAACTCTTCAAGAGTATTTAGAATTTTTTTTAGGTCGATTGGAACAAAACTGACGGAGCTACAGTATTTTAAAACTTTGCCCTTCGAAGCGCTATAAACTGTAAATCGGCTGTTTCTGTTTTTTTAAACGCGTCTAACTTTAAATATATTTATCCGATCTTTTTGAAATTTTGCACACTTTATTTGTACATAAAAAACAAGATAAACACGTCGAGATATTTGATTTTTAATGATTGTAATTTGTTTTATAATAACAAATTTATCGATTTTTAAAATTTTTTTTACTTACAATTGATACTAAAAATCAAAAAATTGTTCAAAAAATTATACCTTGACGTGGTTACCTCGGAAAACTCATAAACTAAAGAAATATTTTTTATTGTTTTTTTTGCCATCAGATGCTCGAGTGATGAATGCACCGCAAAACTACTTTTTTTAAGGTGTCTACGAAAATTTGCATTCAGTGGTTCAATAATCATAATTTTTGGACCAAATTTTTAGAGAATACTCTTGAATAATTATATTATCATGTATCTTGTTCAGAAATAAATTTATATTTACAAAAAAAAATCTTAAAAATATGCTTGCCCCTAAAGCTAACTATGCTTTCCCCCACTCATTGCAATAAAAATTTGCCTGCCAGTCCAAAATGCACGGTTTACATCAAAATTCGGACGATTTTTCTAGACTTATAAGATTGCTAAGTGTACATTCCAATGATTACCCAAAATCGGATCTAAAAAAAATAATCGCAAAAGTACTTCACTAAATCGCAATAATCTACCAAAGAATATTTTCAAAACCATCATCTTCACTTAATTCTTGAATGATCAGATAAAAATTTATTGAAGATAATAGCTTCAACGTTCTCCGCTCGACCATAAAACATTCTTTAAAAAAATTGAAAAAATTCTAGAAACGGTTGCGGCTAACCTGTAAAATCCATACTACACGTGCATACATATGTACGTCATGGGTGGTTCTGAAAATTAATTTTTGAGGTCAATCATCATTCCAATCCTAGTCTATGATGTGCTATTGCAAGTAGCGATGACTAACTAGCAAATAGATATAAAAAAAGAAGATATACCGAAGATTAACTCGAATTGGTGCCAATAAAGCTAGTGTGGATGATGCGAAAAGTCCAGTAGCTTCTTCATCTGAAACTGCACACATGCTGGACGAAAAAAACTATAATAATAATAAAGTTGGATGGATGGAACGGCGGACGGCAATGAACTTTAAAATTGCATCTTTTAGCTACCACGGAACACACGTTCACATATTCGGTAGTTATTCTGTTTTCATTTATAATGGAAAATTTAAAAAATCAAGTTATTACAATGTTAATACGATTATATCGTTTATTACATCAGATTTGGAGTCCGAACATAATGACTAGCTACGTTTTGCATGGGATTATAATGCAGACTAGTAGAGTTTTTCCATGAATACCAAAAGAGGATTGGAAAAAAGAAATTAAGTCCGAGATAGTGTGTAATAAAATGAAAAGAGAAAAAATGTTTAACTGCATTCGATTGTTAGTAGAAACATCCAATAGTCAAGGTTAAATTGGGAAATGGGCTGAAGATATTAACTCTTGAAGTCGAGTAAAAAAATTGAAATAGAAAATCATCAAACGAGATTAGCATTCGCTCTTGACTTTGATTTTGCTAAAAGTCAACAAGTGGAATAATCCTCATATAAAATTTCCTTGTTGCATTATGTTATAAAATGGAAGACATTTTACAAGAAAGAAATACCTTTGCAAAGTTTCGAAGAGTTTTTTGCCAAGTCCTCTTAAAGTTTAACGTAAACATCTTCCCAAAAATTAAACAGAAGAAACAGTAGCAAGAAAAATTTTAGGAATGAAAAGAGCCAAACGGAAAATCCGAAAATTACATAAATAAATCTAACTTGCGTTTTTTTGAATAATGTGTTAGGTTCGCTATTCATTTCGAGCAGCCAAGACAAAACAGAAGCCTTAAATAATTATCATCTCTCGCAAAAATTATTGATGGCAAAAATGAATTATTTCAAGGAATAATAGACACCTTTTATCATACAAAAAGCTAGTAAAAAAGGAAAAATAATTTTCTTTTATAATACAAATTATTTAGAAAATATTTCCTTGATTGTTTGCGATCAAAAATCAAAAATAAATCATTCCAATCATTTCAAAATAGAAATTTTTGGCTTTAACGAGTTCTATAGACTAAATTTTCGCAAATGCCTTCAGCAAAAATCCCAAAAACTAGATTTATTGGGAATTTTAATACAGAAAAAATTCGTTAAGGGGATAGTCTAGTGTTGAGCCTGAAAAACTGGATGCTTTTTTAAATTGATGTACAAAAAAAAACGACAAAAGGAATTTATTGGAAACTTTGTGTATTTGTTTATTAACATTTAAAGGAGAAAAAATCATATTTATTGAAGCGAATAAAAGAAAATGGTGACCGCCGCAATGAAGTACTCCATCAGTATAAAAAAAATTCAACTGCGTCTCGTAAAATTGTGGCCAAAATATTGTTCTGAAAGCAAATATCCGAATATTTTCTTGTTATTTAGATCAAAAACGACGGAACGTGCCTAAATTTAGAACATACGACGACTTGGCACGCACTTGATATTACGATGGTTGAATTGTGCATGTTTGCTTTTTGAAAAAAGTGCTCTTCAAAGGACAAAAAAAAATTTTGGTCTGAATTTAGACCCGTGCCGACGTTTATGGTCTAAATAACAAGAAAATATTTGGATATATACTTTCAGGTCAATATTTTGGCCACAGTTTTACAAGGCACAGTTGATTTTTTTTGATGCTGAAGGAATATTTCATTGTGGTGGCCGCCATTTCGTTTTTTCTCTGCAATAAATATGAATTTTTCTCCTTTAAATATTAATAAACAAATATACAAAGTTTCAAGTCAATACCTTTTGTCGTTTTTTTGTACATCATTTTAAAGTGTCTATTTTTCGGACTTAACACTAGACTACCCCATTAAAACATATATCGAAATGTTTTCATGCAAAATGAATTGGGTTTCTCATTCGTAAAAGGATATCTTGACAGTAAATTCCCCATTGAATTTGATTTGATTTGACAGGTTTCCAAAATTTTGTTAAAATTGTTTACGAATAAATTTCGTAAAAAAAATTTACGATTGTAATTATGGTAGGAATTTTTCTAAACGTGTGTTGTGAAAAAAATTGTAATGTTTTTGATCATCATTTGCAGAAATAGCTGCATGACAATGTATTTAGGATCGCCATACTTTTGGGGCAGTGAAAAGAAAAGAGAAGCCTTAAATAATTATCATCTCACAGCAAAGAACAGCTACTTCGAAGTACAAAAGACATCCATTTTCGTACAAAAAGTTAGTGGAAAAGGACCGGAGATGGCTCGAAAGTGTATCATAGATAAGTTATTTTTAGAAAGAAAAAAAATCCTTTAATAATACAAATAATTTAAAAAATATTTCCTTGATTGTTTCCGATCCAAAATTAAAAATTAATCTTTCTAATTAAATTAAACGAGAAATTTTTGACTTAAAGTTGAACGACGAGTTTAGCAGAATAAAATTTTACAAATGCCATTAGCAAAAATTCTAAAACTAGATTTATTGCGCGGTTTAACACAGAAAAAAGTCTTAAAAATAGTCTTGACGATTTGCAAAATAAATTGGATTTTTTTTCGAAAAATAATATCTTCCCTATTGAATTTGATTTGTTTTGAAAGGTTTCCAAAATTTTGCTAAAAACGCTTACCAATCAATTTCTTGACAACAATTTAACGACTATATTTGTCGCAAGAATTTTTTTAAACGTATGTTATTGTGAAAAAATTGTCGAATTTCTTTTCATCAACATATGCAGAAAAAATTATATGGCAACTTATTTTTGAAAAATATTTTATCTCGATACATTTTGTTAGAATCCACAACAAAATTTTAAATACAAATCTGAAAAATTTCTTCACAGAGAAATAAAATTTTCAGGTTGTTTCTTTCGAAAAATTTCACAATAAAATTATTTTGTAATGAAATTTACTAGAAAATTAGTACAAATAACTTACTTTGCAAGAAATTCCGAAAAAATTGTTAAAGAAAAATCTGTAAAGCAATATTTTTGTAAAAAAAAAATCACTAGAAAAATGCTGAAAAAATTTCATCACAAATTCTGTACATAAATTTAACCCAGAAAATTGTTCATCATTATTTTGTTGTTTCATCACAATTAAATCGTATGCTAGATTTTTGCGCTGTAGGCCCGAAACTACAATGGAAGTACGATTAATTTTTTTCGTAAATAATTAAGCCAAAAATCCAAGCACAACAATGTCGCAAAACAAATAACAATGCTCTTATACTCCATTATCCGACATAAACCATGTCTTTCAGAGAAATCAATTAGCCGTTGGCGTTGTGGCCGCCTTGGACAGACCCAACACCGAATTTTATATCTTTTCTTGGATTTGTTGCGAACCAAGACCTCCGCGACAAAAGTATGTAACCTCGTGCGAATAACAATGGTCCATGTTTGAAACTACCAAAACCGATTGCACCAATATGTTCATGTGCGTGGTGAAATGATTGTGGAAAATTGTTGGTGCTGTGAACCCTTAGCGAAATTTATAATGATACTATTGTTACGGTTGCTATGGTTGCTGGTCGGAATCGGTGCCGGACCAAGGTTAGTTCTTGTACCAAACACCGCAATTAGCAATGATACGTAAGAAAATAAGTAGTGATGTGGTGTTGCTGTCGCTCTTGCATGTTACAGTTGAGTCACTGGAAATTATGGTGGAGCTACTATGATATTTTGATTATAGTCATTACAGGGTACATGATTGAAGGGAGTGTGTAGCTTAAATTTATCTCAGACGTACCCTCGTTAAGGCTAGGTATTAAATTCAATAAAATTCTCCTGGTTTCGACAGAAATTAAACGACACATTGGACGCACCATGAATTCCATTGTGACTTTAAATGGAGCCAATTACACAAGTCCATGAAATCAAGGTCCCTCCTTAAAAATCATGAACAATAATCAATGATCCTTTCATTATTTTCGACAAGCATAGCCCTCGGCGAAGCTTTTGCCATTGAAAGATTACGGATAAAATTTTGGAGCTATGCACAGAAAGGCTTAATAATGATTACATCAATTTATCACATTACATTATATTACAACGTTAAGGTGAATAATTTCGGTTTGGTATGTGACCGTATTTGAATTTGAACAATCCCAAGAGAAAATCTACGGGCACTTAGTTAAGAGGTTTACCGGACAGCAAACATTATTTAAGATGATGTTATGCATTTACTAATCACTTAAGGTTGTTACGATCCCCCAAAAAAAATTGGACTTGAATGTCCTTGTGTTTTATTGGGTGGCAGTTTCGCAGTAATTGTAATTTGATTGCTCACTAATTGGATGCTTAATGATGATTTAACAAGATTTGGGAAAATCTTTTGATTGGATTGTTTGCGGCAACTCAGTAAGTACATGAAATAATTTGTAGTTTTTTATGATCTGCTTTTTTCTGATTTGCAGCGACCATGATGAAGAAATTGGTGTTTAGGCTGTTAAAGTTATTCAACAACACATGCTGTGAGTTAATGTCTTGAATGTAACTTTTTTTGAACATGATATGAAATTGAAATGACAATTTTTGAGACATAATTTATTCGTGTAATAATAAGGCTATAATTTTTTGTTGATATGAAAACTATTGTCGTTAATTTTCTTGGACATTAAGAAGGTTCACCAAGCAAATTCATTCCTTTAGAAGGCCCGTGAAAATTATGTTTGACCTATAATAGATAAAACAATTTCATATTTGTTTCAGTGAAAAATTACTTAAGAAACCTTTCTGAATGGTATGAATTTTTTTAATCTAACACCAAAGTAAATCGGTGTTCTTAAAATTAGTCAAAATACAAATAAAAATTATAACCCAAAAAAACTACAGTGTTTGTTTTTGCTACATTATCTTGTAGAAAATATTTCATAGTACCGAAACTCTAGAGAGAAGTTTGGAAGAAATTCAAAATGGGAAAATCTCCAACCGAGCAGCTGGAAGTAAGTACGGAATTCACAGAAATACATTTACAAATAAGCTAAGGAAACTTACAACCTACAAATACTGAAGGCGCAACTGTTTTCACAGAAGACGAGGAGACGGCTTTCGTTTCCTATACTATAGTTCTATTATCATTTGGATTCCTGGTTAGTGTACTTGAATCCAGAATTATTGTTTAATCTTACGTAGGTAAGCAGGATAGGACAGTAAGAAAATTCAAGCATAACCTGCCACGAGGTGAGTGGGCAGCCTCTTTTCTCAAAAGACATCGAGTGTCCAGAAATATTACTCACGGTCGTGCTAGCGTCAATGAAGAAGTAATAAATGGATTTTTTGACCATCTCGAAGGAGAGATCTTGGATGTTTCCACAGAGAATATCTGAAACTTTGAAGAAACGTGTCTCGTGGATGATCCTGGTCCAAGCAAAGTTCTTGTTAAAAGGGGCAGCAAATATCCCGAAAACATAAAAAATTCATCAAAATCTTACACGACAATTATGATGTGTGAAAGTGCTGGAGGTGAAATAGTTTACGTCGTTTACAAAGCAAAATTAATATGGGAAAGTTGGGTAGAAAAGGGCCTTGAAAAAGCTCGCTATAATCGAATCAAGTTCGTATAGTTTGACGCCCAATGTTTCGAAGACTGGTTCAAAAATTTACTGCTCCCAATTCAAAAAAAATGCAAATGGGGAAAGAAAATTATAATAGGTGAAAATCTCAGTTCTCACATTAACATTGAAGTGATACAGCTTTGCCAAGAAAATGACGTATCTTCTGTAGCTCTGCCCTCAAACGTTACTCACCTCCTGCAACGTCTAGACGTTGCATATTTCATATTTCCCTTAGTACTTGGAAGGAAGAGAAGGTGCACAACAGTCGATGCTCATCCGTACCGAATGACAAATTTCCAGGTCTACTGAAAGAACTGGTGAACAGTCTACAAGAAAGGTCATCAGACATTTTAAAAGCCGGATTTCGTAAGTGTGGGATTTTCCCATTAAGGGGTTACATAGGTTTTGAAGCAAAAAAACAACTTTTTCAAAACCAAAAATCTATTTTATTTGAAATTTACACTCATAAAAGTTTAGCATTTCAGAAGTTGTAAAAAAACATTCAGCAAAAAACATTGAAAATTTGTCAATTTTCCAGCAATTTTCCTCATCCAACTTTTTTTTGTGGTAGGCAGAATATTTCGGTGCAGGTTCATCCCAAATAAAAAATTTCATATAGTTTATGCCCTTGGCTCGTGCTTGAACGAAGGAATTTAAAAAAAAAGAAATTTAAATGGGAAAGTGTGGTTTCGGGGTGACGGACGGTATCCTCTTCAGGTGCTGTCATTTACCATCCGTCACCAAACAGCACGACCACGGTAAGGCTTATTGATGAATTAAGCTCATTATACTTCAACTATATTTATTATTTGTATCCGCGAAGTATAACAACTGTCAAGTTTCGTATATTAAGCATACGTAGCCATTTCCATACATATTTGGGTGTTCGGGCGGATGGTAAATGACAGCACCTGAAGAGGATGCCGTCCGTCACCCCGAAACCATACTTTCCCATTTAATAGTATGGTACCGGCCATAATCCGGGAAACAAGAACCTCCATTAATGTGCAATAATAGTGTTAGCAGAGTTGCGAACCAATAGAAAAAGCACACTAGTAAACAGGAGTTTGTCGACTAGAAGCGGAGGTTCGAACACCCAAATATGTAAAGAAATTTAAAGTTTTGAAATGGATTTGAATGAATTTTCGTCTCATATTTGTATCTCCGATTCTCATCGTTTTTAAAATATTTTCGATCGTAGAAAACAAGAACGAGTTGACCGAATGAAAATCCTTTCGTTCAAGCACGAGTCAATACTATAAAGAGGAACTGTGCAAAGTTTCAGCAAAATCGGTTGATTTGTTCTCGAGAAATCGTGCCTGTCGCACGTAAAAACAAAGTTTCGAGAAAAATGCGTTTAAAGTTTTTTTTACCGCGATTTAATGAATTAAAGTTATTTTTTTAGAGACTTACATCAAGTCGTCGATTCGAGGTCCATGCAGTAATTCGTTCGCCTTATTCACGATGTTCAGAGCATCCTTTTGATGTTGTGGTAAGATTTCCTGAAACATCTGACAGCGATAGTGAAAGCGAAGGACACGTTTCTTATGCAGAGAGCGATGAAAGTCCCTACTCGTCTCCACGATTAGATGAAAGTTCGGACAGTGATATGTGACCCAACGAAAACTCAAACCCAGCTTACTTAGATCATACGATATACATAGACACAAACTCAACCCATGACTTGGGATGAAATTGTGGCACAGAACATGGCCACTATTGGAGGGCGAAAAAATTAAAAGATTACTTAAAGTTAAGCCAAAGAACATTGCTATCTATTCCAATCACTTTTTTGTTATATCACATGCTATTTTGTTACGGTTTGAAAAAAAACCCCTCAAATTGTGCCACAAAGTCACCCCAGTTTATGGTAGTTATTTTTCCAATCAAAATGCATCAAAAATATTGTGGATGATATTTTAATGAAAATATCTTAACGGCTAAAAAATCACAATTATAATTTTCCCCGAAAAGAAATACGTAGCAAAATGTTTTAGATAAAAATTAATAAACAAAATTTTCTATGTTAGAAGCGAACCCAAGAATTCTTATGAAAGTAACGTTGAGAAAAATTAAATAAGAACATTGTTATAAATTTTATATATTTTTATATGAAAATGCCAATGGAAAATTATAAAAAATACTCAGACAAATTAAAAATTTATTTGAATTAAATCTTTTTAAAATTTCTCCAACTGTTTGAATACGAAAAAAATCAAATCTTTTCCGATAAATTGGTTTGTCTTTTGATCAGTCCATTCAGAATTTTTCTATGAAACGATCGTTAAAAATTAAGTGCACACTTACAACAGTAGAATGAACCATTCAACAATTTACCAGAAACCCAAAAGAAATATCGTTACAGTTAACCCTTCACAATTCGTTCATAATTAGATGTTATTTAATTTACACATATTTTACAGTTTATTGAACAACGTCTATCGTTTAGTAGCAATAGAACATTCAGAAACCTTTCAATACAAAACTATTACGAAAACATAATCAAGCAATTCCTCAATGGATTAACGGCTATTGAAAATACATTTCAAACGTTGTAGACATAACAACTGGAATTCGAACAAAAAACTGTACAAGAAAATCATTTAAATACAAACCTTTGTGTAGGATCTTTTCGGGGGAAAAAAACTCTAATTAATTGCACCAAATTATTACAGTGAATTCGGCTATTGATTGCTACTCCTACTGCTGCTTCTACTTCTGCTTGTTGCCAAGACCCAATCCTCCATTCAGTGTTGAACGCTTCTTCGTTCCGACCGTTAAAATTATGCTTCTTGAATAAAAGAATAATATGCTGCCCTACAGTAATGAAGCGTCGATTTGACCCATTTCCATAGACCTCATCATTCCTTCCACCACTCACATTCGTGGATGATTAAACGCCCTTCTAAAGTTCCAAGGTTCAATGTCTTGCGGCTGTTTGTTGTTAACAACTAATTCTTTTAACACAATGATGCCGAATTAACCTCTTGATTGTTGATAGGATAAAGTATCTATTTTTTTTGGAGTGGATCTTTGAGATCCTGTTTTGCTTGTGGTGCCGGATCCACACCAACAGCAGGCCATCAATCATTTTAGCCAACTATTAATGTGTAACGCATCAAGTGGTGATTTTGTTAATGTTTTTCAGATGCTGATGAGTAGCAACAAATGTTAGGGAGCAACATACATTATATATCTACATGTGTTCCGATTTGGACCCGTTCAAGTGAAGCATATGTGTAATTAAGTATATGAGTGATGGCTTTTGCGAAGGCCACGTAAAAAGGTGGATGGTGCTGTTAAAATAGTTCTCTGCTCCCTGCGTTCCTATTCTAACGAAAAGTTCAACGTTTTTAGTTAGATTGGACTGTAAATCAAGATTTTGAACGTAAAACGCGATTGGAATGCTGCGATTATAATGTGGCGTTCAAACAATAAAAATAATTGCGTTTTATCGCGATCTGAAGAGCTTTTGACGGCAAAAGCAATTATTGACGAAGAAAGAAGGAATTTAGATTTATGAAGTAGAATTTTCGATGGTGAAGAGTGAATTAATGTTATTGAGTGGTTTTCGAAAGCAAACTTAGTATGTATTTGCGTTCTTCATGGGTTAACGTTTGCTTTTGCACAGTTTTCTTTAGATTTAGCCGTGGGAGAGAGTATGCTGAGATTGAAAATTAATGAAAGTATATAAAAAATTAGCACTAGCCTCATTTGGTTTTGCGGAATTCCATTGCAATCAACAATAAATGAAAGTCGATTTTTTTCTCGAAACAATTTTGTAATAATTGGTATCTTTTCAGTTTTTAAACTTGAACACATAATTTTTTTCTCAGGTTGGAAATAGCATTAGAAAATGTAAGCAAATAATCGATGAACATTAACGTTTTCCAAGAAGTATTTACAATTTCAAGACAACGATTTGAAACCTATTCTCAAAAATATCATTGATTTTTGGAAGTTTACCTTCCTTTACAGAGGGTCTAATGAAAAGTGAGCAAGAAAAGTGAGCCCAGAAAAAGCGTACCGAACGAAAAAGCGAACGGAAGTAAGATTTCCTATTAAAAAGTTTATCTTGAAATTCCAAATGAGCACAATGCATAGCAATGATGTGCAAATATAAGAGTAGAGCGGCTGGTTCAGGGAGCAGAGCGCCCGAATCTTGCTCTCGAGATAAAAAGTTCAAATCCCCGCTTCCGCTGTTTTTTGTTGTTGGAAGTTTAACTTCCTTTACGGAGGTTGTAACGAAAAGTGAGCGAGAGGAGTGAGCCCCGAATAAGCGTACCGAACGAAATAGCGAACGCAAAGAAGAAAGGAGAAGAATGTATCGGTCACCATGAGGCGTGTTATATATACGTGACTACTATTTATGAGTACTTCTGCACATTTTTTTTAAATTATTGATAATTTAATTGACGATCTGTACTGTATCATAAGCAAATTATATCATTGACATATCTATCCAGAAGAGTAAATTTTTTATAATAATATTAATAAAATATATATTAATAAAAATTTTGAGTCAAAAAATCAAGTGTTTAATTTTATTACGATTTTTTAAACTTATAGCTCATCAAGAGTACACACAACTGTCTATAGCTGATATTAATGATTGAAACTCTTTTGGTTTTTCTGATAATTATTAACCAGTTTCAAAACAAATTGCACTTTTTCTACACTATGTCTTTCCCCAAAAAATTTATGACGCCCAAATTCTCAAGAGCTCGTCACTATTTCACTCTACGTGGCCGGGTTCTTATATGGTGAAAGTAAATCTATCTGGACCAACAATTAAACAATGCTAAATTTATTTTCAAGACACTTTTGTCTAGTATAAAAATCAGAAAGTATCATATTTTTGTTCCTTTCACCTTCATTATTCTCAACAATTTTTCGTGCAAAAGCCAACAATACTATTCAACAATATTGACATCAATTAATCGTATTGAACTACATTCCTACAACATCATAACCAATAAGAATTTCACATTTAAAATTCAACTATTCAGAGTACGTAACGCCTTCACAATTCTAAACCACTGAAGAAGAAGAATAAAAAAACCAATACTAGAACAGCATATGAAAGTGACCCAAATCAAGCAATATTTTCCTATTAAATGAAGAAATATTAAACGTTCTAAGCAAAATTACCAAAGAAATTATCGCACATTACAAATGTTCTCTATGATTTGTTTGTTCAGCATATTTTCCAGTCACAAAAAAATGTCCGCTTGCTTGTTTCTGTGCACCTCGCAATTCTACGTCACCTTCATTACCATCACCAAAATTGATTTCTTCACGGCAAAACAGTTGGTAAATTGCTTCTGAGGAAAACAATTGACCTTGTAATTTACGGTTGCAATACCAACTACTCGAAGATACTTCCTGCAACGAACCCAAGCAGTAATGAGCGCGAAAGAACGAACAATGCAACCAATTTTCTCATTTGACCAACTCGAATTGGAACGAACAGTGGTTCTTGTAGAATTCACCACACTATTTGCTTCATTGTCGGCCAGTGGCGAAAAAAGTACAATCACCTAATTTTATGGATTCAATTGTTTGGTCCAAGATTTGGTGCTATTACTCGGAAAAAAGATTGTTGTGGTCGATTTGGACATTTTTTTTCAGATGGCTGATGAATTAATGGGAAGGGAAGGTCAGGCTATTGGTCCAGAAGGAACAAAAAATATATCTTATTTATTTGAAAAACGATTGCAGCAAATCAAACCATTTGATCTTTCCAATGATTGATTAAGGGGTTACATAGGTCTTGTATTAACTCCAGCTACAGACCACCAAACAGTTACCATTATTTTCTTTGGATGAAGGCTTGGTTTTGGCATGTGTCTTGGCGCTTCATCGGTATCTAGCCATTGGGCCGATCGGCGACGATTATCGTATAAAATCCACTTTTCATCGTAGGTCACCATTCGGTGCAAGAACGGTTCCTTTTTGTTGCGGGAGAGAAGAAAACTTGAAATCTCCATTCGACACGTCATGTTTTGCTCGGTAAGATCATGCGGAACCCATTTGTCAAGTTTTTTCACTTTTCCAAGTTGTTGCAAGTGGCGGCAAACTGTCGAATTGTGAACGCCTAACTTCTCGGTAAGATCCCTTATGATTTGGCGGGGGTCAAACTCCACTAATGCACGCAGCTCGTCATTATCGATCGATGGTCCTGGTCCTGTTGCTCACTTCCAAGGTCCATATCTCCGGATCGAAATTTTTCAAACCACCGCCGAGTGGTTCGTTCCCTAACTGTATCAGGCCCAAATGCGCTGTTGATATTCCTCGTTGCTTTCGTTGCGTTGTGCTCAAATATAAATTCGTATAGTAAAAGTAGCCGTTTTTGATTCACTTCCATGTTGACTTTCTCTTTTTGTTTTTACTATCACTAAGAAATGCAAAACTGAAAAAACTCCATAAACCAAGGTAGCAGTATTTATACTTCAATATGTCATATTATTTGCGCCGCCTTGTGCCAACATAATACACTAAAATTGCAGCCAACTTTATGTCATTGCTAAATCGGCCATTTCATCTGCAGCAACCTAATATTTTCAAAAAATCAATCGAATTTTTTTTATTCCATATGGAAGTATAGTACTTCAAGAGTATTCACATCAAATTTGAAGTAAATTTGAGCAATATTACCGGAGTTATACTTAGAGATTTGAATACCGCGTGGTCGGTACGAGCGCTCTGCCTTCATTATACGCATGCGGTTCTACCGCGTAAAATCAGCTCCTTTCTTTTCGTCAAACATCACAACATCAAAAGAATGCTCTGCACATCGCGAATGAGGCGAACGAACTACTGTAAGGACCTAGAATCGACGACTCGATGTAAAATAACTTTAATTCATTAAATCTCGGTACAAAAACTTTAAACGCGTTTTTCTCGAAACTTTGTTTCCGTGCGGTTGGCACGATTTCTCGGGAACGAATCAACTGATTTCTACGTTCAAGCACAATCCAAGGATATAAACTATAAATTTTTTTTTGAATTTTTGATTTGAGATGAACCTGCACCGAAATAGTCTGCCACAAAAAAAAGTTGGATGAGGAAAACTGCAAGAAAAATGACAATTTTAAATGTTTTTAGTTGAATTTTTTTACAACTTCTTGAAATGCTTTTATGTGTGAAAATTTTAAATAAAATAGATTTTTGGGTTTTAAAATACAATTTTTTGAAAAAGTTCTTTCACGATCTATGTAACCCCTCAAATGATGAAATCTTTGGATGGACATTCAGGTGCTCGGCTTGCTTAGTAGAGAAGTGGAAATAGTGCTGCTTTAGTACAAGATATATTCGATTTGGTGGTTTTCTAAGATTGTTGTATTTGCAGTTCGGAAGAAGAGGAAGAGACAATCCAACATTTTTTGTACGAATGCCCAGAATTGTCCAGGAAACGCATGGAAACCTTAGGCTCACCCTTTCTGGACAGTCTCACGGAAGTAGCTCATTTGAACATCGGCTGCATAGCCGGCTTCATACGAGAATCGAAATGGTTCTCGCCACACAGCAGCTATAAAGTGCCGTCTCAATCTTCTGTGGTATCTCAATGGACCTACTGTAGCCTAAGTGAGCCATCTTTTGATAAAGAGGGCTGCCACTACAACCAACCAAAGTTTGTTGTATTTCGGTTATTGTGAATCTTTAAAAATATGTGAATCGCATGCTGTATTCACAAACTTTAGATACTAAACACAGCTCAAAGAAAGTTCAACTGAAGGTCATAAGGGAATTCGAGATTTTCGTTGCTAGCATCTGAGAAATTCGTCTTGGAATGATTCATTGAACCTAGCACCCGCAGATATCACGCATCCATGCTTAGCTTGCGTGGTAATTAGAAAGTCGGATCAATAAAAGATTTGGTAGCGGCTTTTCAAGAAATCGTTTTGAAGTGATCTACACCTCACAGTCGCGTTTCATGCGTGCGAGCATATCACTGGGTAGAAGTACCCATCACGATTCCTCGATGGATTTAAAAGCTTGCAAAGACGGCGAAATTGTTGTTGGTAACAAGTATGCCGAAGCAAGGTCAACGCTCACCATACAATTTTCGCTGACTAGTCACTCTAGCAGCTAGCCGATCTGCTAAACTTCCGACCATGATGATGATGATGGCGGTGGTGAACAAGTGAAACCTGAATACGTAGCAAAGATTGTTGCTGGCGGAGAAAGACCAACAGAAAACCACCTCTATAAGAAGCTTAAGCTGCTCATATGTATGACCAAGACATTATCTTGGCAGCACATCATTAAAGCCCTCAAACGATCGTACTATGATGGACACATCTCTGCAAATCGACAAGCAACATTTTCAACAGTGAAACGACATCACTTGTTGTATGGACGTTGTCCAATCTTTGAATGTTGAATGGAATGTTGCTGGTGCCGGTTCGCGTGGAGAGTAACGAACGAAAACGATGGCCATTTAATAAAAGTTTATTGGAAATGTTGTTTTAAAACGAAAGAATTCCATGAAAAATGTTGATTGCTCGCAAGGAAAAGTGCAAGAATGCCAACAAAATATTAATTACAACATCGACTACGGGACTTGGCGCGATTACTATGAGAAAATGTTCAGTTTTCGAAATAATCAACGGACTTTCTTTTTCTATAAGAAAGTGTTGCTTTCGGGTAAAAGTTGATGGGTGTCACGTTGATAAAGTTGAAGGTGATGTTGATTCGTTATTTTATTTTTATTTTTTTTTTGGATATAATCCAAACAATCGCCACGATTATGCTCAGGCATAAGTCCTTTAAATTATGATAAAATTAAGCATGATATCTCAAAATTGATAGTGTTGTTCGTCTACATCACGAATGCGAAGTTCTGCAGGCCTCAATTTAATGATTTCTTCGCATGTTTCGAGTAATTTAACAATCGAAAAATGCTTGAAGAGATTTGTGACTGTAAATGGTAGTGTGTGTGTGTTATACCCAGTAATAAGCTGCCAATGTTCTTCTGATTTTAATTACACTATATCAAACTATGTGTCATAACAGTTTCAATAGAAACTTTACCTTTTCTGATCATACAAAAAGTACAAATTTCACATCCGCAAAAAGACTTGAATGGCATTGAAATCTTTTTCATTGAGTATATTTTTTTGGGGTTTCTTAAAGACTTCAAGGTGTCAGAAATAAAAGCTGTTAGTGTCAAATTTGTTTGAAATATGGTTTCAAGGATGCTAGAAGCTCAAGTATATAAGACAAGCTATTACAAATTGTTATTCTGTCTACATGAATCTAGCTTTCATGGACCCGTTTTCTCAAAGTGGTTATGTGAGTCTTTAATTGAAGTATCTACAATTTCTATGTAGAATATCTCCCATCAAGGCAAGTTTACAATAGATTTAGCAGTTTTTCCATCAATAATAGCAAAAATAATTAATTTGTTTGAATGATATTTTGTGCGAGGTACAGAAAAAATTCATAATATATTTGCATGGGTCAATTAAAAGTCGAAAATCTATTTCTCCAGGACTTCATCTAGTCATCATCTAATTGTTTACAAGAAATTGAGAGTTCCAAATTTAATTGTTGTTGGAAATTTATATTTTTAAATTTCCAATATCAATTTAATTTGGGACTCTCAATTTTTAATAAAAATATGTTTTTAAAACGTGAAAAATTTCTCAAAAGTTTCAATCTTAACAGAAACACAAATAATTTCTTAACAAAAGAAAACTTCTACCACAGAAAAGTTTTTGTTGAGAAAAAATCATATTTTCTTATGGAAATTATAGTTGTATGCAAAAAACAATATTTTTATCTATTTTCATAGATTGTTTTAACTTAAACTGATCACCAATTGATATTTTTGTTAATTCCAAACAATCTTGCACCGAAATAGTTTTTTTGTTTCTTTTATTTTACATGGAAATTGCTTAACGGTTACAAAGAGAACCTAAAACGACAAGTGCATCATAATTTCTGCATTAAAAAGAAATTAAGAACATATTTTGAATATTTTTGCATAATTGGTACACCGAAAAAATATTTTAAATATATGTAACGAAATATATTTTTGAATCGACAATTTTTCTAGACAACTATTTCTTTCTGTGCTACTTAAATATTTATTTGGTAATGAAAATTTATTGTTTTTCAAAGGAAACTATACTATATAGTAGCAAATTAGTTCTGAAATTTCGAATAAAATGAACTCTAGAATATTGTAAGAATGCAAGTGATAATTGCTCATGATTTTTTCTAACTACCTTATTTTTAATATTTTAATTATATATTTTAAGGTTTTTGTCGACATAAAAAGTGATGAAGGTCGTTCATTTATGCCTTTTAAATACAAAATATTTTTTAAGCCTTTATAAATGTGTAAATGGAAATCTTATAGGACAGGGCATAAAAGACAAAAATTTCCTCATGAATGTAAAAAAAAAGGCAGACCAGAAAAGAAGATTAAGTTTTTTAGAAGATCAATTTTTTCCCAATTGTTTTCCAATCTCTTCATAATGATTTGAGCAGGCTAAATGTTGGTATAGATGCATTTCATTAAATCAATTAGTGAATATGATTCCACCCTTTCCCAACAGATGTCGTTTTTAATATTGAATGTAGCCGCTGTAAAGTTATCGCACCGCCATCTTTATCATAAGTTGAGATAGGACGAACAAGAACATGTCTCACTCCATTGTCAATCACGCGTCGTGCAAGATCCATTCGATTCGTTCATTCGATTATTATCTTGTAGTAATAAATGATTTATCGTTAAAGAATAATTAGTTTCATTGTAGTAAACTGCTACAAAATGGTGACCTCGACGAAATAATAAGCAACACTTGTATTCATTAGGACTTTGTCAGCTGTCAAATGCATTACGTGACATTTGGTTGAAGTGTAAGCAACAAGTAATTTTACCTCTTTGAAAATGTCGGTTTTCGTTCGAAATAAACATCATTTGCAGGAAATCATATTGCAATGAAAAGTGCAGCGGAAACTCATCGTTTGCTTGTGGACATTTAAAGTGACCATGTTTCATCGAATACAACGTGTAAGGTATGGATTTGATGATTTTAAAATAATGATTTTGGTACTGAGGACAAAGAACATGGAAAACCACCAAACAAATTTGAAGATGCCAAATTGGAAGCAGTATTGGCAGAGGATTCTTGCCAAACTCAATCCGAATTAGCTGCAGCATTAAACGTTGAACGGTCAACTATTGTTAAGCGTTTAAAAGCAATGGAAATAGTTCAAAAAGTTAGTAACTGGATTTCTTATGAATTGAAAGAAAGAGACATCGAACGTCGAAAAACAATTTGTGATTTACATTACATTTTACATTGAATAGTCACAGGAGATTAAAAATGGATATATTATGGGAATATCTAACGTCAAAAAGGGCGAGTGATGCCAGGTGAACCCGGTCCATCACAGCCAAAGAGAAATATTTAATGTGCTACTTTTATGCTTTGAATTTGGTAGGATCAGAGAGGTGTTCATTATGAGCCGCTCGAATCCTCTCAAACACTTAATGGAGACGTTTGCCGGCAACAATTAATAGAAGAAAAACGATAAGAATGGGCGAACAGTCACAGTAAATTAACTCTTCAACATGATAATGTCAGACCTCATACTGCACAAGTCTTGACTACATATTTAGATGGACAGGACTCGGAAGTGCTATTCGACCCGCCATATGTGCCAGATAAAGCTCTTTCAGATTATCACTTATTCGATACAATGCAGTCCGATCTTACAGAAGAACGGTTCTTCATACGAAAGTATCAAAACTTGAGCTCAAAAGACCAGGATTTCTTCAGGCAAGAGAAAAGTAAATCATCTGAAAGATGGGCAAAGGTTGTAGTTGCCAACGGAGCATACTTTTAATAAACTTCTTTTATTTTAACATAAAAAGAGCGGAGTCATATTCACACACCAATATGTAAATAATTTACCTCCTGGAATTTGATTTAATTTAAATTAATAAAAACTTTTCACACTTCCACGGTTTTATTTTCATCATTTCACATAGCATCAAAAACATTTTGAACATATCAACATTATCATTTCGAATAAACAACATAATTAGCAGAATAATTTTCCCAGAAATCACTCTCACCACAGTGAAAATTCGTCTGACTCTTATCCAAATATGATAAACATATAATTTTCACTATAGCCCCAAAAAAACAGCAATTTATGCTAATATCAATTTTAATCATTGCGTGTCCGCAAACTATCCACCGAAAATTACTGCAAAAAAAAACACATCACATCAACTTTACTTTCTCATCAAGGCAACAAAAAAAAACATATACACAAACAATCCATAAAGTCTAAGATTAATCAAATTTGTCAAGATCCGAAAAGTTTATCAAAATAATTATCTTGTTGTTAGCCGCGCAAGCATCTAAATCTTAACCCCGCGCAATACTTTCTCAGCGTGGTTATCTAATCGTTCGTTTCGAATTTTGTTGTTGTTGTTGGTCGTGTGGTGGTGCCGTGTGTGTGTGTTTTGCAGTGAAAAACAACAAACTATATTATTAAACACATTATTATTTGTGGAAAATCTAATGGACAGTCACGGTAGCGCCACGATAATAAAAAAAATGTTAAAGAAAAAATTCGTTAGTCGCTAATAAAAACTTTCGGAGAAAGTTGAGAGGGAAAGATGTTGTCGCGGAAGATAGTGTGGTATTAGATAAAAGATGAAATAGATTTGTGGTGAGTGTCTTAATTGCTGAAATGATCATCCGCCACCGCTGTTTTAAAAATGCGTGTTTACTGGTTTATTATGCATATGGCCAAATACCTAATGGAAAAGGATGGTAAACAACTGATCTCCATTGAATCTTTTTGTTGGTGTTGCTTGTAAAAACTGATTATTATAATTAATGCCATCATTTTAAGTGTCATTCGTAACACACTTAAATCTATATTTTAGTCAGTTAAAGTGTTGTAACATGAAGAAAAATAAAACAAATTGTGATAGAGTCTTCAATCTGCCTGAATTGGGTCACCATTTGTGCATCAAAATGATGGAATTATTCTCCATTTTCGAAGGATTATATGATACACTTGTCGTGTTAAAAACCTCTTGAATGTGAAAGTCACGCCTTCATATAATACGCTAGAAATTGGTACAAGAAAATCCAATCGCACCATTTATCTAACATTTCGATAAAGTGGCAATCGTTTTAGCTGGGAACATATGTTCCAATATAATGTTGACAACGACCAATTGTCTACTGAAGTGCCCAAATAAAAGAATGCTTGTTGACTATGAAGTTTGCTTGCACACTCGCGAGAATGTGTTCAACATGCGCTACATAACCGTTCGTCTCGCGGTTACCATTTCAATTTCCTACTTACATTCATATGTGGCTTGCCAAGCATCCCACACGAAATCGATAATGAGTATGTTATTTATCGATACTTTAGCGGTTTCCTCGATCACCAGAAGCCCGACCAGCTCTTGTAATTTATTGCTCGATCAACTTGCATAAGCACTTAAGGAGATTTTGTCGGAAATGTTTGCAGATGAAGCCAAACGTGATTTTTAATTACATGATTTCCGAGTGGTTATTTTGCAAAAATTCAATGAATTTCGAAATGTAGATCGACAACTCATCAAAACAGTTGATGTAGGCATCAAACTGATTCAGAGCAACACTGTTTTCATTTTGGCAGCCGTCAAAATGGTGCATCAAAGCCGAAAAATAGAATTGCTCATATGTGAAACGAAAGACTTAAGCCAGTAACCTGCTTTTTTTCAGATTGATAATGGACTTGGAACAGGTAGAGTTTTGAATACTACACAGAATATATTGAATTGACTTTGTTGTCGTGACTATTTTTGGTGATATTTCGCACCGATATTTTATGCTTTCATTAAAAATATTATCCAAGTTTTCAGGAAACCCAGGTTTACTGAGTCTTCCGAAAAATATTCGTTGTTCCAATTTTGGGTAAATTCTGCATTTTCTTCCTGTGCTTGCTGATTTCATAAACGATTTCTTTTGTAATATTTGTGACTAGTGAAATAAAGTAGAATAAAGTAGATGTTAAAAAATAATTGCCGGTTTTTTTTACTACGAGAGATTTTTTATGAGTTCGGGTTATTTTTCTGGGATGAGTTTTTATGGTTCGAAAGATAATTGTTTTGAACATACAAATTGTTCAAAACTCTCAAATTATTTTAATCAAACTGATAGACTTTAAACAAGTGTATCTTCTCAGTGAGTTTTTTTTCCAAAATCTTCAAATTTTCTCAAGAAATCTCAAGGGGGGAGTATAATTAATTTTACATATTTTAAGCATACTTTTAAGATTTTTTTTAAAATACTCTAAATACAAATTTATTTCTGAACAAAGTACACAATTATATAATTATTCAAGAGTATTCTCTAAAATTTTCATCCAAAAATATTGATTATTGAGCCACTTTATTTTCTATGAATCTTTTTTGATTGATAAGTATTTTGAATATTTTTTCGGTGTCTTTAAAGACGATTTCTAATGCCAGGGATTCTTGTGCAGCTTGTGAGAATTTTTCGGTTAAATATGGTTCCAAAATATGATTCAATTCATCACTTGTCTCGTATTTGAGTAGTGCACAGAACTACTTGCGTCGCATTCAATAAATGTGGGTCAATAAGATCGGCAAATAATTTTGTTGTTGTTGTATTTCAGAACTTTTATAAAAATGAAAACTTTATGTACTTAGTTTTTTAAAATATTTTTGTGAGATAAAAAAACTATGTTTTTGCTCCAAAAAAATTAATTGATAAGTTTTATGCGACCAACATAGGAAAAAAAACGTTAATGTGTTTAGTTTTCAATATTTTTTTAGGCATTTCTTATTTAAAGACCATAATATATTTAGTAGCCTTCGTTCATGTACTGAAAAAAATTATCGTTGTTTTATAGATAAATTGAAAAATTTAAGATTAGTTGTATAAACGGGTACCCTTTATTTCTATGTATTTTTGTGTTTTAAAAACACTTTGTTAAATCAAAGATTAAACTGTGATACAGCAGCGATTTCAACAATAACATTTCCAGGGTATGAAGAATAATTTTACTTGAGCATTGGCTTTGTGAAAATTTATAGCTTTGAAAAATTGAACCATCAAACATTGCTACTCAAATAAAATAATTATGCTCCATTTAAATTATTTTAAAATCTTTCTGGACACATAGCATCGATTAATTTAATTTGAAAAATATTTATTTTAGTGGAAATTTTTTTTTGGAAAATTCTACAAGAAGCTTCAATAAATTTCATTGCAAGCATCATCAACATTTTTAATCAAATAAAATGTTTAGCATCGTCTTGATTGTAGGAATTTGTGAGTCATGTTTAATGAATTTAATTTTTTTGAAAATATAGACAAGAGGATTTTAAAAAAACTTTCTTCAGATAGGCTAATGCCGAGTGAGCTGAAAATCAACCAGGACACAAAAAATCGTTGATACGAAATGCCCAATTCAAAATGCATAATGCAAAATGCGTAATGTAAGTTTGATGTTGCATAATAAATTGGATGTTACCCATCCGAACAAGAATCTTATTGAGAAGTATTGTAAATGTTGCCAAATTTTATGGTGCTGGCAAAGAAGTTATAATTATATGTGTGCGAACTATTAAAGGACATTTCATCTACGCTTCATTATTTCAGAGAGTATTTTTGCTTCATGGATTATTTTGCTGGAGAAATTTTTACAGGACAGTTTCTGACAAAATTTTTCTCGTGAATTTCATAAGGAGAAAATTTTAAGGCCGTATGGTTCATTTGTTGTAATTTAAAAGTGTATGATGAGAATCATGACTTTGAAATCGTTGAAACCATTCTTTACACGTTGTATTAGATGAAGCAAATCTCCATAAACCAACGATGAGTTTCCGCTGCATTTTTCATTGCAATAAAATAGTGTAATAACACTTCCCGCAAATGATGTTTACTTGGAACGAAAAGCGATATTTTCAAGGGAATGAAAACACGTGTTGCTTACACTTCAACTAAATGTCACCTAGTGCATTTGACAGCTGACATAAAGTCAAATTCAAGTGTTACCATTTATTAGTCCACGCAAGCAATACTAAAGATGACATCTGTTGGGAAAGGGCGGAGTCATATTCACACATCCAATAGTAACACACAATATTAATATTTTACCACAATAAAAATGTTTTTGAGATTCATAATAGTTTTTCTGACGCTACAATAATTTTTCCAGAGCTTTGTAATAGCTTTTTTGTGGAAAGAGACACGAATTTTAGCAAACAACAACAATTTTTTGATATTTCTGGTCAATGCTTCGTTTTTGGGTCAGTAGTCATATTTGATATTGTGTAGCATAGATTTAAAAAAACGTACCTTTCTATTTTTGCTAATGATGCATTATTTAATTGTTGACGCATTCAGCAAATGATTTATCTGGAAAAAATAAATAAATAATATAACTATCAAGACATTCGGACAGTGCTAAAAATATATTTTCATTGAGAATAGGAATGAAATATTAGTTGATGAAATATTTGGAAAACAAGTGTCTTCATTTGGCTTAAAAATTTAATAATTAAACTATTAATCACAGTAAGTTCAAGGATTATGCTGATGAGCCTAACCGCGGAATTGCTTCAATTAAACTCCGCAAAAATGGAAGGAATCATCACGAACCTCATTCACACAATCTGTAGAAACCATTGACATATAAACACAAAAAAAAGAAGATTTGTACTAATATTATTGAGAATAATACTGTGAACTTAGAACTAAAACCATTTGCTGTAATGATACCTTTCCAACTATAGGTTTAATAATAGACCCAAACCGCACAATTAAGGTGTGCATCTTTTACACTAGACTAGTACTTATTTATTAGTGATGAATGGATGTTTTCCATCTAACAGTTTGCATCATTATTTGGCGCACACCTTCTTAGGCTCTTCTTAACTCTCAGCCTATATACGGTGTTATCTTTAATCAGCACTTGGCGGTGGATGTTGGATGTAAAAAGAACTCGCGTTCTGCTCCAGTTTTAACCAAATATTCACGTTGCAGTATCTTAAACTGTGAAGTGGAATGTAGAATGTGAATCGTATCACGAACACAAACCGTTCGCTCGAAAGATACCACAGTCATCGAAGATACAATAGTGTGTGATGTACAGATGCAAACAAAAGATCTTCTACCTAAATTTGCTTGTGAAACGGTAAACATGCTACCAATCTTAATTGGGACACTGAAATTCAGTTTCTATGTTAACTTAGCTACAATTGTTGCGCGATATCTACTACCAAAATGTTATACAAATGTTCAATGAAGATTATTATGGCCGGATAAATGTAGTTTTAACAATCGAGTGGTATTATGCAGAGAATGGTTGCACATTCCAGTTAGAATGTTTTTTTTGCTAATCGCATTAAATTGAACTTTAGAATCTGGATTGTACTCCAAGCCCAGCCGCATCGTTTCAAGTGTTAATATACATTCAAAAGAAGTCTTCTTAGCCGAAAAATCGAAATGCTAGTCGTCTTCAGCCTTGGCTAGCAAGATTCCATCTGTTGTCGATGTATCTCGTTCGACTTATAATTTGATCCAAGCATTAAATACCAACCGTTTTGTAAATGTTACATTTGATTACGCCGGCTAGCTGTAACCGTGCAGAGAATACCAATACATGCGAACTTGCTGCTGCTTTATGCAGCACAAAGATTGGTTCACGGATTCGGCGGTTCATGATGGTGCCTGGAATGAACACAGCAGGAAAATGTTGGAATCGAAGAAACCAGCTCAAAAAAGTCGTTAATTCTGCAGTGAAGTGAAGCTTAAAAACCAAAAGTAGAATGTTCGGTATTTTGCCACTACACAGCACATTCAAATTGCCTTGAGCTCACGTTGGAGAATTGGAATTCCGGCCTGGCCAACCCGGGGCCGGAGTCATCGTGGGACCATTTAAGAAAGAGTGATCCAAACTTTTGGTATTGTTAAAATGCCACCAGGCATGCTTGAAGACTTTAAGATATGGTTAACTCCAAGATGTATTGTGAAAACTGAGATGAATTTTAGTGAAAAATCGCTTTTCAAGTTTGTAGGATTTATACTAAAATAATGTTTGTAAGCCAAACGAGTAGCGTGAAATGCAACGTGAATGCACTTGAAAGCAGAAACTTAGACTGCAAGTGCAGAGCTCCCAAAATTACAATCGTGAAGGCAACAGAATCGACGTTCAAATAAATGGTTGATACTTAAGAAGTCTTCTAGGCTACAATTTTTTAAAAATCAAAACAGCTCGCAGAGATGCACAATTAGCTAGTCAGGAGCTGTATGAAAATGAAAAAGGAATTTTGTATGACCCAGGCATGGCAGAGTAGACGTATATAGCGTTTGAAAAAAATCATAAAAGAAGTAAACGTGATTTTTTCGAATTCATGTTGTTTTAAGTTGGCGGACACGATTTAAAAAAAAATACTCAACCGATCACTCTGATTTTTTAATATGTTGTTGTACACATATATGAATATAGCTGCTAGCGCAATCATCACGATCGGTACCCAATTTTCCGATTTCCACTAAATTTTCCATCCTCAAAACTGGTTTCTTAAAAATAATGGCCGCCATTTTGTTATTTTTGAATGAAAAAAAATCATTCCGGTACCTGACATAGACACTTAAACAAGGATTAATTTAGCATTCCAGATGATCCAGTCACCTGAAATTACGTCCGCCGTCATTTTTTGATGCTTTTTAAAAAAGTTGTTATGGGTAAAAAACAATAAAACAATACAAAAATATATTTTTGTACACCCAAAATACCAATTAAAATATGTACAAAATTTCAAAATGATATCTCTTTCGTTTCTATTGAAAAAATGGTTATATTTCTTTTCTTCTGAAAATCTTAACCTAAAAGTCCCCTTAAAAAAAGAAAGGAATTTACAGAATTTTGGGATATTATTTTAAGGAAATATTTTCAGAATGATAAAAAAACCAAAATACAACAAAAAAGACTTTAAAAAATTTTTTTAAAGAGTTTCCCATGGGTCTCTTTAATTTCTATGCTTTAAATTTTTTTTCGATACCATTTGCTCTTTATATTAATTATTAAAAAATATGTGCTTGAAATATATTTTTGATGCAGATACGTTTTTTCAGATCCTCATAGTTTTTAAACTCGAATGAATGTGGATTTGCCGGAAGCATTTTCTAAGCCTGTATCTGGGCTAATCTTAAGGGGAGAGAGTGGTAGGGTTTTTATTTTATTTTGCATTTATTTTATTTTCATTCAATATTACAGCTCTTCAAGAGTATCCAGTTAACATGCGGAATTGATCGGAACAAAACTGACGGAGATACAGCCATCTGAAATATATGAACTCTAACCGTTTTTCTCAGATTTCGTTTTTTCAAAGTCGGTGATAACTGTTTTTACAAAAACTACTTGACCGATACTTCGCAAATTTTTCACACATACTGTATACACAAATCACAAGATAACAACATCGAGATTTTGTATTTTTTGTTGTTATAATTTACTTTAAAACAACAAATTCACCGATTTTTATCAATAAATTTTCATAAATTCAAAAAATTCGTCTGTTTTTTTGCTTCCAAAAATTGAAAAATCAATAAAATAGAAGAAACTTAATGTTATTACCTCTAAAACTTTATAATCCAACGAAATCTGTTTGGTTTTTAGGCAACAGATGCTTTAGTAATGAATTATGATGATCATTTCAAAGCAACTTTTTTTTGGGTTTATACGAAGATTTTTTTTGGCTCAATTCTCAATAATTTTTCCACAAAAAATTTAAGAAAAGACTCTTGAAATGTTGCACTATTATATCTTTGACTTATAAATAGATGTATGCTTACCATATTTTCAAAAATAAGACTTGAAAATGTGTTTAAAATATTGAAAATTAGCCCTACCCCCTTTTGAGTGAGAGATTTTTTCCGTTACATAAATAATGTCCAAAAATGATGAATTGGCTTAAAAATATTTTCTGACATCATAACAATCGGCTCAGGTCAAAATCTAGTTTTTTATGGTTCAAAAATAAAAATTTCGCCTTTAGAAAGAAAAACACCATTTTTCCGTAATATATCGACTGCCGTCATTGTTAAGCTTTAAGGTGGTAGTACCGGTTATAATATTGTTGTTATAATTATAATTGTGTTGTTTTTGCATTTTTCAATTTATTATATCTTCAGAAATCACCTCTGAAAGTTTCATTAAGATATTCCCAAAAATAAAGAAGTTACGGCAGTTTGAGCGCGCACGCCTTTTTCGCTTGGTAAGCGATATTTTCTCTAATCGAGCTTTAAACGCGTTTTTCTCGAAATGACGTTTTTCCAACTGCGGACACTTATTCTCCGGATCGACCAAACCGATTTAAGTCAAATTTGGTGTGCTACTATATTCAAGTATCTTGTATGTTAATCTATCTCAATTTAAGCCAAAAATCAATCGAAAAAATTTGGCAAGCGAAACAAAGTGAAAAAAGCAATTTTTCGAGAAAAACATTTCAAACAACCGCCAATTTTTAAATATTGTGATAGATTAACACGTAAGAAACATTTCTTTTTAAAATGCGGTTTCGTTTCAGATTCTTCATTCCCGAGATTATCTGTCCGCAGTGGGACGAGACATTTTTCGAGATATCAACTTTGACGCCCTCGAAAATTGGGCTGTTTTTAGGATTCTAACCGGTTATACCCCCTTAAATAAAAAAAAATCGATTCAAACATTCTCCTTGCTTTATTGTACAATTTCCCAACAACATCGAAACCATTGAATCCAATTAAATTGATTGATGTAAATCTCCACTAAAATCAGTTGCACCAGTTGCATTCCAAAAGGGTTAAACCGCATCAGCGAACAAAACAATTGTGGTATGCACTAAAAAAACTAAGTACAATCTCTGTAATGCCTAGCCTACATTCGTCAACAATAACATCACTAACCTTATCTTATCATTGGTGTAATTGTTGGTGGAATGCAAACCAAGACAGAGAAGAAAAAACACTAACAATTACATTCAATTCAGCGACTTGCTGGCTTTGGCTTGGCCCTGTTATTTTTCTATTGTTTCCCCGAAGAAATTCCACAAAAAAACCCACAATCTTAAAATAATCTCACTCAAGATAACAGAGCATATGAAATGCAATTCAAATCCAGGAGGCGCCATTTTTGCGCAAAGTAGGCTTGGGCGCGTTATTGGAGCTGCACAAGTGTGCATATATGCTTAATTTCAAGCATCGTGTCTGCATTTATCTACGTGTAGTCATGAAATAGATACAAAATATGCATAGATATCTGAAATGCAATCTATCTATCCATCTACCGAGCTATTATCTGTGCAGTGACGATGACGATGACGATGACGGCGACTACAAGAGACTGGTGTGGTCAACAATCTTGCTCGCGAAAGTAATTATGACTTTCCAGATTGACGGAAGAAAAAAAAAAGCGACCGAAAAGCAGGAAATCATTTTCTTGACTTTTATCTCAAACGTTTTTCCATAGTTTTACGTTTTTCTGCTTCTTATATTTTAACATTTTTCCGTATGTGGTGTAGCTATGGCACATATGATTAATTTAGCATACATTGAGATTGAACTGAAGCTGAAGAGTGTTAATAAACTGGATTGAAAAGATATGCATTTCGTTATATGGATAGTAGATGGTGGCTGGTGGATGGTAATAGGTACATTTATTATGTATTCACTCTGTATCGGTGGTGAATGCTATTGGCATGTGCAGCGAACGTAATTTATGGATTATGAGATACGAAAAAAAGAAGAAAATCCATCATTGGCGGCGAGACATGTTGGCATTTTAATGCAGACTTGAGAGATAATGGGAGAAAAATATCGATTGCTACAGTGGCAAAAGATAATTTTGTTGATTGGTTGGCAAGAACTTCCTTTGATTAGAAATTGCCTGTCTGCAATATGTTTGCTATTTGCTGCAAATCCAGGATAAAGCCACCGAAACAATGTGATAATTTACTGCGGTTTTGATTGCACTATTTCATTTACATATCATCATTATCATTTTTTAATAATCCCACACCCTTACGGTTGCAAATAATAACGTTTTCCGACAATCAGGAAATTCCATTTTCCAAACAGTCAAAGTCTCCTACAATTTACTTCCTAGAAACCAAATGGAGTGACCAAGCGTTATGTTTCCGTTTGAGTTCACATAACATGCAATCCACCTATGCAGAGAAAAAAACTACCTACCAATTGTTGTTGTTCACTTGAAGCAGCAACAAATCGTCGGTAGACATCATAAAAAGAGTTTGCGGTCAATAATTCGATTACCAGCACCATTAGCATATCAAAAAGTAACTTTGAGTGAAGCAAAAGGTAGCACATTTTGCAAAAATCATGGACCACCCATTTTTTTTAAAAGATTATAAATGAAATGGGCATAGAAAGAAAGCAGAATAAACGTAACAGTAGATGGTGGTCAATTGGCGGAAGCAAAAATTATTTGTGGTAAAATTTGGAGTTAGGTTTTGGTTGTTCTGCTGAGAAAAGATATTGAGAGTAAATTGCGTGGAGTCTTTCATGTTTTCTTCTTAATAGTTCAAAGTGCTGAAATTGTTTTCATATTATTACAATTTATAGTAATCAAATATATATACAACTAAGCAAAATAGAAGCGAAGTTCCGCAGAAATGAGGTTTCAATATCCATTGCCCAAGAGAAACTTTTGGGTCGCAAAAATCAGGTGATTTTAATTTTCTGGGAATTGTTCGTGTTTTTCTTCCTTTTCGTTTCAAGTTATAACAATTATAGGTTTCTAGCCCTAAAAATTATAGAACACGTCAAATGTATTTGGTACGTAGGAAATTTTAAGGCCAAAATAATTTATTTCGTGTCATCTCTGTTCCAGGAATAATTGTTTTCGCTCCAAGAACACTCTTTTTAATAGTTTATATCAAGGCTTCAATCGATTTGGAAATCCAATCAATCATATTTATTTTCTGATGCAAGCTATTTTGTTTTCGCTCAAAAAAAATTGTTTAAGATTCAAGACAGTTTGTAATGATTTTCTTTCTAGTTTCAATAACAATTTTTCGGTCCCTTTTTCTGGGCCATTATTTGTTTTTTAAATCGTAACATTTTGGGTTCTCATTCGGGGCGAAATAATTTAAAAACATTAAAAAAATATAATTTTTGTTCAGTAATATTTTTAATTCAAAATTAAATACTTCAGTTGCTCGTCAGTAACAGTTCTTATCATGTTTTTATAATTTTTGAATTTTTTTAGTCTCATAAAAAATTTTCACTTTGAAATCGTGAAATTTTCGATGGCCAAAATTATTTCGAAATGATGGTGCTTTATTTAGTTGCTATCATTAATATTTCTTTAGTCTAGTTTAACAATTTTTCAATTTTTTTTCGGTTCACTTCCAAGAGTTTCGAATTAAGCAGTGTTTTAGAGTTTCTTACCAAGTTTGGCAAAAATTACTGAGGCTGCCCAAATAATCTGATACCTGTGATAGGGAACATTCTTTTTTATATGTGAAAAAAATTCAAACTTCTATAAGCTTGAGTTTCTGATTTGCAAGCTTTCAAAAAATTTGAATTTTTTTAAATAAATTTAGATTGCGCATATTAATTGTGCAATATTAATATGCGCAATCTACTGAATCGATTTTGGTGAAATTTTTTTTGCTGTTTAATTACACTCTAAAAAAATTCTAGGCGAACTATGAAGGTCCCAAATGCATTCTAAGTGGTGAAAAAAATAATAAAAAAGGCTTTTTCTTCTCTTTTTTGTATTTATTGCTGTTTTGCGGCAAGGTTTAAATAGTTTAAATTTTTAAACCAATCGTATCTTGTGAAACATTTTATCACGCAACTTTTATTGTCACAAAACTTTGCTCTCAAATGAACCGTTTTAAAGTTAGGAGTGAGAAAAGTAGGAAAAAAACAATTTTTTCTAAATTTTTTAATCATTTCGATTTTTCTTAATGTTCTCGACTTTTTGAGACGGAGGATAAGTCAATTATTGTTATACGAGTTATTCTACAATTTTTCCTGCAAAAATCAGTGTGCCTCCCCTTAACGGCCAAATGTAGTCGTTTGTTTACAGATCTGTCCTGGTCTATTCGGTCGTAAAGACTTTTCAGCTCAATAAAAAATATTTTTTTACCCACAAGGATATACGGCAGGCCGTGAAATTTTTAACGGCTGCCAAAAAATTGTTTCAACTGCCTTTTGGCTTTAGGTTTTGATTGGCTTGCGAATTATTTAAGGCTCAAGGGGTCCAATACGTCCAGAACTTGAAGTCGATGAATCGATTTTTCTTTAAAAAAACAAAAAAAAACATTGGACTTGAAGGAAAATAACTGTTGCATTATATGCGTCTTATGGTATTATTTCAATTCATCCATTTTTAAGGATATTATGCTGCATAGCAGAAGGTGGCAACGTTGCGAAGATCCGCAAATTTGCTGAAGGGGGAAGTCTGGGTGTATTTTTTCAAAAAAATCGAAATTCTAATAACATGATTTTTAGGTACTACATATATGCAGCATTAGTGTAAATACTTTTATTTTGGTCGGCAAAGCTAAGCAATATATATATATATATACAGCGATACAATAGAGCGTGTTTGAGCGCACTCAGCAGATGCTTAAACTTTAAACGCGTTTTTCTCGAAACAACGTTTTTTGACCTGGTTGACACGATTTCGAAAAATCTATGTTACCGATTGGGTAGCAAGTTTTTACTGAGTAAACGGCACATGTGCAGTTTCAGCCCCTATCAGAATTTTTCATAATTTTTTAACGATTTTATTATAGAATTGAATTGCAAAGAAGGCGTCAAAAAATTGAAAAATCCGCCATTTTGTTTTTTTTTCGTCCAAAATGTTTAATTCTGCTACGGGCTATAGCCAATCAATTATATTTTAACATGCCATTCGGATTTTTTTTGGTTTCAGACGCTACTCCAGTGAGGAGATATCATGTGAACCAATTTTTTGGGTGCCTCCGTGATAGCCGCCATTTTGTAAATAAAAGTGAAAAAAAAATTCTTAAAGTTCAATAGTTGCTTGTTGATCTAAAAAAGTTTGATACCATTTAAATAAATATTTATATCAAAAACAAATCATTGAAATTCGGTCCAAAAGACCCAGACTGCCCCGGTAACAAAATTTGATGCCTCAAAACTTAAGAAATGGTATGTAATACATGCTTATATATATATATATATATATATATATATATATATATAAATTATATTAATATATATAAATTTTTTAAGTATATTCTTGGAAAAACTCTTTCCAAAGACTAATATTTCGAGATGTTGCACGTATTTGCTCACTTCAAAGAAAACATTTGATCTATTATTGATTTTTTGTATAAAGCTAAGGAATAATTTCTTCCCGAACTCGGGGCCAAATAATAATTAATTTTTCACTTGCCCGAAAGTATGTTTTCCATAAAACAAACATTTTTATTTGAACTTGAAAATGTTTGATTCACTTTTACATCATTTTTCCTCATTAAAAACGCTCGAGAGTTATTCTCAAGTTATCGCTGAAATTTTTTCTTCAATGATAAATGATAAATTTAATAAGAGAAGTAGAAACGATTATTTATTTTTGGAGTATATCAGCAGGAATCAGATATTCTCTAATGTCCAGCGAAATATCAGTGGCAAGCAAAAATTGTACAAATTAATCAGCGAAAGTTAAACTCAATTTTCAATAATGAACTTTCGCATTATCGCGCACCATTTATCTTACATGTTGTTTAGATACAAAAACAAACTACATATGCAAATCATTTGTGCGGTGTCCCAAATTGCAAAAATCTTGTCATGCAACACTCACCAATTTGTCCAAAAGATAAACATATCATCGGCTATAAATGGAGAGATCTTTTTTCAAAAATTTCGTAGCTACTTTTTCACCTATATTTCCTTGTGGAGATCGGGGGCCCCGACTATTTTCGTTTGTTGTTTAGCATTTCAAAAATAGATTGTCTATTTTTTTCTATAGGATCACATACATAAATGGATCGAATCAAATAAATAAAAAGCAACATTATTGAGGTTTTGAGGTAAATAGTTAAATACTCCAGTTTGCAGAGCGACCACCATATGTGGTCAACGAGTGTTTCCTGTCTCGTCTCGCGATAAGATACATATAGTATACTTCTGTGATACGAGTACAATATTGTCTGGAAGATACTTTGATAGTTCCATAGATTCTTCGATTTGTTTCTATTGTATCGTTGCGTTTTTTTATTTACCAAGACATGACACAGCCAATTAAACTGCACAAGAATATCTTTTGAAAGTTTGAAGCGACCGATACAATGGTGGATGGATGGATGGATACATAGATAGTTAGTTGAATGAATGGCTGGTAAATAGAAAGTTTTTCACCAAAAATACCGAAAGAACAAGCGTACGTGAAGTGTACGACAAGCCGGTTGGTTGGTTGGATGGATGGTCGGTTGCTTTTGCAGATAACTTCGCAGCAGGTGATGGTGTCTTGCGGAAAAGCTTAAATATCGCGCTCAGGTAGCGCAACTGATATGAGTTTGAACGATAGGTTCATTAATCCGCAACGTGTGGGTACCTTTTGTTATTGTTTGCCACCCGTTTTAGTGTCGGATAATCAGTTCCTGGGAAGAGTGTGGGAAATGTTGTCGAACGCGATTCCGACAATGTTGCAAAGTTACAATGGAAATTTGATATGACCTGGTCTCGGGTTGTATGCGAAAGTACTGGAAATCTTAGTGACAACAACCGGAGAATCGAACGAGTCCGTCTATTTGGTATTTAACCCACTGTTTTATGGAACGCTTGTACTATATATTCTGAACAAGGAATCGAGGTATTTACGAAGAAGTGGCAAAATACATATCAAATTTGCACAACCCACGAAAAAAGTGTGGGTAGAGAAGTTCACATGCAACCTAGGTTTGGAACATGCGAAATTCCTCAAGACTTGCTTCTCGGGTGCACAAACATACAAACATATATCTACATATGAGAACAGTGAGCGGGAATCGCTTATACGAACTGAAATTGATATAGGTGAAGCAGTCGCAAACTTGTTTGCCATGACTTATGTTTTTGTTTTAGCATTTTTCGTATGAAAACCTGTCGAGAAACTTGTCTGGTAAATATCTAGCACAAATCTATCTATCTTCAGAATATGCTACCCACTATAGATACACACGTATGTATGTGGGCATGTGTGCATGTGGAATGAGCTACTACCTATACGATTCGATATGGAAGATATTCTCAGTTTAGCTCAGCTCTAGCTGGGACTAGCGTCAATGCTGCTCAATTGGACTCAATCGTTTAATAGATACAAGCACCAATCAGGGATGGACTTAAGAATTGTTTGATGATGGCTTTTTGCAGTATTTGAAAACCATAAGCGATTAGCTGATTTTAAATTATGCAGACAAAATTCTTCATTTAAACTTGAGGGTCAATGTTATGCATGAGCTGGTGTCCCATTCATGATATTTACTAGTCTTATTGAACACTTCAATTGCTGGCAAAACGATTAATAATAAACTTCACAATAGATGCGTTCTATAAAAAATTAATGAGAAGAGAGCTCATATCTAATCATGTCTCCGGAAGTGATTTCTTTAAAATAACAGCCAGAGGTCATCCTTCATCATACGTGCAAAATATTTTCAAAGTCAATATCATAGCATTTCGAAAAAATTGCATATCAGTTCGAAAGAGATATTTATAATTGTAAAGATTTTAATTTTACGCAGCCGAAACAGAAAATTACAATTTTTCGAAAAAAAACCTTCACGTCTTGTTATGCATTTGTTGCAGTTGTTGATTAAAAAAAGTATACTTTTTTGCATGAAGAATTTGAAATGATTGTGTGATTCGTCAAGGGTCAAGATTGTTGGTAAACCTCGTAGCAGATATTGAAGACATATCCATATATGTATGTATATAGTGAAAATAGATATTGTAAAAAATATATGAGGAAATGAACTTGAATAGAATTGGATAAGGGATTGAGTTTTCAGAAATTGCAAAGTCGTTACTGGAAAATAATTAATTTAAAATTGCCGTTGGAGATTCTGTGAAGGGCAAATATAGAAAATAGTACTTTTTGTTGGAATTGAGCTTTTAAATTAGACAGATCTGCAGCAAAAGTTGGTTACACAGAATTTTAAAGTTGATTTTCTGGAGAACCCTTCAATTTACAGATAATACTAATATAAATAGTGAATTTTTCACGCCAAAAAAAATATTCTTTGAAATATAATTATGCATTTTAAATCCTCCAAAAGTCGATTTTGCATATTTATACGATAAATATTTTGAAGCGAAAGAAATTCATAATCTTTCACGGAATTTCGATGGATTCAATAAATTTTCCACACAAAAAATTAAAAATGTTTTTTCTTTCAATAAACGCTTTCAAAACTCTGAAGTAGTTTGAATGCAAGATAGAGAAGATATGTGCTATTACTGAGAAATATTTTGAATTTAGTATAAAACTTTGCTAACATTTTTGAAGATGTTAAACCAACAATTTATGAAAAAAAATACTGTAAATATATCTCTTCCGGAATTTTCGTAAAGATTTAAAGCTGGTTTGCAACTTTATGTAGCAGAAAAGTATTTATCGATGTTTCTATACACATTCATTTGAACATGAAAAACGTTTTTTGTGGAGGAATAACGCTAATGCTTCTTTCTTCTGGCTTGGAGTGTTTTTTGTGAACTAAAAAATTTTTTTTTGACCATATGACTTCGATTTCCGCACAGTATTCATAGTTCGGTGGCTCATAAATAATTTTTTTCAGTGAAAAATAATTATAATTATACAATAATGCATCTTTCACATACTGAAATATTTGTTTCACGTCTTCTATTCAAATTTTCGTTCCTCAAAATATACGAGAGTCCGCTGATAAGTCCCGGGCCTCCCACAGAGATGGCGCCACTAGGCCAGTTAGTCGCTAGCATCATATAGTTTTACTCTAAACTAGCTTGTATCTATAGTTACAGATCAGTAGCTTGGTTAGTTTCTGAACGACAGCATTTTTAACAAGGCAACTTCGGAGTTTTCACGAAAATGGAGGTTTTCGAATAGCGAGCAGTGATCTAATACTTCCATTTGAAAGGCTTAACACCTAATGAATTCAAGGAGGAAATGGACAGTACATTGAAAGACTCTGCCCGTTCATATTCAATGATTAAATGGTGACTTGCAGAGTTTAAAATGACACGTACGAGCACTAGTGATGAGCCTTGCTCTGGACGCCCTGTGGAAGAGTCAACTCAAGAGAGTTTTTTGAGATAGCAGAGGCTGTAAACATACCAAAAGAACTTTCAGGTAATATTTTAAGTAATTTTTTGGACTTTAACAAGGTCTGTGCGAGGTGGGTGCCGCGGTCGTTGACACCTGATCAAAAGTTGCATAGAAAAACGTTTGTGTTAAAAATTTGAAGCTGTACCGTAAAAAACCCAGTTAATTTTTTAGACGACTTGTTACCATAGATGAAATTTGGATACATCACTACACTCCAGAAAGTAAATCACAGTCAAAACAGTGGATTGCGCCAGGTGAACCAACTCCAAAAAAGTCAAAGACAATTATGTCAGCTAACAAGGATATGGCGAGTGTTTTCTGGAATGCAGAGGGAATTATTTTTATTAACTACTTGGAAAAGAGTAAAAGTGATTACTACCCAAGCTTGTTGCAATATTTGAGTGATCAGATGAAAAGAAAAAGACCTCATTTCGCAAAAAAAAATCTTGTTTCTTCACAACAATACTCTGGCCCATCGTTCATTCATTGCAATGGGAAAACTTTGTGAATTAAAGTTCGAATTGCTTGGACATCCACCATATTTGCCAGATTTAGCACCCAGTGATTATCACCTGTTCCCTAATCTCAAAAAAATTCTTGGAGGACGAAGATTTCACAGCAACAAGAATATCATTGATGCGGTAAACAGCTATTTTGAGGACCTTGATAAATCGCACTACAGAGTTGATTTAAATAAATTAGAACATCTATATGACAAATGTATTAGCCATTCTGGAGATTATGTTGAGAAATAAATAAACAAAAATTTTTTTTTTGCTTTGAGAGGCCCGGGACTTATTAGCCGCTCCTCGTACTATAAAGCTTACTAACGCATAAACGGACAATCAAGGCGCTTATGATATTATAATCCTCCAGAAAATTTGAAACTAGTTTTTTATCATGATTTTTTTCAATAGTTCAGCTAATAAAAAATTTCCGACCAAAAATAATTAATTGAATTCAAATTAGATATCTTCGGTTGAAATTGAAACCTTTTCCAATCCCGAGAAAATTATCTGACTTTGTATAAATTAATTTATGGTTAAGAATGTTTGGATTTTTAGGGTTTTAAATGCAGATTTTGTTTCGAACCATGAAAACATGCTTTCAACTCGTAGAGTTTTTTTCATTCATGATAAAAAAAATGCCTGAAATTTTTATAGAGCGTTAAACATATTTTTTTCCTGACAAACATATTTTCCAATTATTTTGTCTGGATCATTATTTATTTACACTAATTGTACAGGCTTTTTTCTAAACTGAGTTACTTTTCGCCTTCAATTTTTACGGTACGGAAATATTTTCGAGTGTCTAGAAAATGCAGGCTGTGAGAACTTTAACTTTACACGACGAAATACATTTGTTTTGGCGAATACAAGCAACTGAAATTTTTGTTTAGTTTTAGTTTCTGCTCCTCAAAATAATATTTCTATCCTTCGATCAATATTTTTAACTGAATTTATTTTGAGCTAAATAAAATATTTAAAATATTTTTCTAGTAACGCAAAACGAGTGGTTTTTTCAACTGTTTAGCCAATTTACTCAAACTCAAAATAAATCCATTTTTCAAAGATTGGGATTGTATTTTTCGGCATCTGTGGGCGATTTGTGTGCCTATTTTTTTTTTGTTTCTTAGGTGGTTTGCACTAGCCTGTCCGTTGCCCATTTATTTCTTGAATTTTTTCATAACTGCGCTTCAGATTTTTGTTGGTTCGCTCTGCTCTAATTTTTTCCCGAGATTAATTTGTTCAATAAAAATTGCTTTCCTTGGGCGACTATTTTCAATCAATTAATTTCAGTTCAACAGAAATCTTTCTACTCTCAATCAGCTTTTTTCCAGAATCAAATATGGACATCATACTTTTTTATCAAAATTAGTCTCTAATAAGCAAACGGCATGAGTACAATCATATTTCCCGGGGAAAAAACATAGTTCCAATTTCATGAGCAATCTCAAGAATGTTTTTCCTTCGAAACTAGGCTAAAGCTACAAATGAATGTCTATCAGGAATTCCCTGTTTAATGCTTGTAGCTAAAACATGGAGTACGAAACATAAAAAAAATCCGCTCATGCCCACATTAAATCAGATAAATTTCGGAAGCCTACAGCAGAAGGCTGAGATAACGAAAGAATCTGAAATAATTGCAGAATGATTTCACCGATCTTTCGCATAAAGCAGTTGCAACTCGGATTGCTTTGAATTGCTCCAGACCCGACATTTATTCGCTAATCGAGAAAAGGTGTTCCAGCCTAGAGCTGCACAAGATACGCAACAATTATCCATTCAAAAAGATACAATGCGGCTTTCGCTGCAATGCCAAGTCCACATTGTGTGTGTGTGTGTGTGTGCGTTCTAAGGTGTATGGTGAAAGGCAATGGGAAAAGCTACTGTTTAGATACGCATTTTCGTAGTTTAGATTGTGTTAGCATTGACGGTCCATAAGACTAAGTTTTTGGTGAGTTCTTAATGATTCGATTGTTCTATGGATTGTTCGGACTGTTGTGGTGCCTGATAGTCCGACCCTGATCATGCTGAGTGGCTAGTATATATTATGTGTTGCGTTATTCAAAACCTACCTGTCCTGATGCGGTTTATATACGCAAAATGCTAAAAATTCAGCTTTCGTTCGATGTCCGCACGATAAATAGCCGCAACGTATAGTGGCAGCTACGTGCGACCAGCAATGGATGGAAACAGTAGTTGGTGGGTACGTAAAATATCCAGCAAAACTATATCTATATATCTACATAGAATAGCGTATCAGCCACAAATACACACGCGCAAAAATCAAATGCGGAGAAGATACAAGATATCACGACGTGCAGCACTTAAAAGCACTTCTTGGATCGCGAGACACTTTCAAGATACGTATATAGGGAAAAGTAGTGTAATCCGCGTTTTTCAATGCGTCCAGATCGAATGGTATCTACGAGTATAAGTATGTGGAACGTTGCTTGCTACATCCGTTGGCGAATGATACCAATATCCTTTTTGGTGACGCGTTAAACCGCACAAGGATTGCTTGCGACAGTATTTGCCTTCAGCGCTAACTAATTTGCACTTGATTTATTCCGTCGAGATTTCTCACTGTATATCTTCTAGCGCCCATTCGAAATATCTAAATATCTACGCTGGGACAACACTTTTTTTCCTGAATTGGGAAAGGAGTTAATCAGTTTCGCTGTGCAGAAAACTCATAAAAAGATGAATCGCGCCATTTATAATTCACACAGGTAGATTTAACTTGATGGACTGCAAAAACAGTGCCACGAGCTATCGAACTGTGACACGAATACGGGCTCGCGAGTATCAACACACCTTCTCAACGCCAGTTCACCGTTCACCGCTGCTCACCTGAACGAGGTTTCCAACAGACTGATTTCTCGCGCTTTTACCGTGGTGGGTCTTACAGTTTTCCAGTCAGTTTTCGCCATTATTAAGTCGATGTTGGAGCGTAAGACAACGACGAGATGAAGAAGTCGATGGTAGCCAGGTAGGCCAGCCAAGTTGCGATGGGCCAAAGTGAGCGCGATACCACTCCACTTCATGGTGGATGGATGATGGGAGACTTGGAAAAGAAAATCTTATGGAATGGTGCAAGTGTTGTAAGATTGCACAGAGTTCGCGCGGAGCGAGTAAGCTTGACTTCAGATCAGTTGGAGAAGCGTTGAGGTAAAATATATATGAATATGGTATCGGAAAGTTGATAGTTTGGATAGTTGATAGTTTGGAAAACTATAGACATACATTAGAGGAGAATAGGTGTTTTTTCCAGAAAATTAAACCTTTTATTTCTCGTTCACCCATAAAATCCAATATTATCATAAACGACAAATTTGTGTCCAAAAAAATTCCAAAATATCTATGCATTAATATTTGTGGTTGAACTATATGTTACGTAGAACTTAAATAGCCAGAAAAATAACCAAATAAAATAAAATTTCAGACGAGATGTTGCTACGATAAGTACAACGCATCCATTTGCCATAACTCAAAGTGCGACTGTCAAACAACTGCTGTCATTTACAACTGTCAAAATAGAAAATGGAGTCTATCTCAACCGAAATAAACATAGATGGAATTTTTTTTAGTATTGACGTTATTTTCAAATCGAAACTGCTTTTTAAAACCAATTGAAGTTAAATATGGAATTTTAATTCGAACCTAGTTGTTTATAAAAAAAATTCTGCAATATGTACATTTAACCCCTTTACTACCTTATGTCCACCCAAATCGAACAAACCAACATTTATTCCCTCCCAATTAAAAAATATATTCCCTGGTTGAAGTTTTGCAATGGTTCAGCGATTCCCATTGGACCTGTGTTGTAGGTAGGTAGATAGGTAATATACCCGCGCTTGGACTTTTGACTTGGATGTACATATATGTATGTACAATTACCAATATGTATGGTGAACAGAAACGATGCAACGTCCATACAACATTTCAAATGTGTTTTGCAAGAAGTATGTAGAAGAAGAAAACTTCCGCCTAATTGGCATTATCCGAGATACACAATAATGATAGAATCATATTTGATGAGATATGTTATGTGATGAGGACGCGACACTAAATAGCTTTCATAATGATAACTGTTATGTGAAGGACTATGTTCAATGGTATGAAGATGGTCAATGACAAATTAGAGATAATAAAGGTGCGTGTAAGTACCGCTTACATTTGCGAAGATCGATGGTAAGAAAGTGATGTTGGATGATGCATGTGCGTATGGTTGATAAGTGCAATGATCTTTTCGATTCACACAGTTGTATGGTCCTTAAAAGGATAATCTACTTTCACTGATGATGTCGGTGTTTAAATCAAGGGCTTTTCGAGAGAATAGTATGGCAAATCTGGTTTGCCATATTAAAATATGTTCACTACTGGCCGGCAAAAGGTTATTGTAGTACATTTTCACCAAAAAAAACGGATACTTGTTTTCTTAGCCGCTAGATGATTGAACGGCACCCTCTAGAAAATTTTTATCCAACAAAAATAAATATTTATTTACCATTTTTCAGTTGATCAATGACGTATTCCATCATTGTGGCAAAAATATTGATCTGAAAGCAAATATCCAAAAATTTTCTTGCTATTTAGATCATAATCGACGAAACGGACCTACATTTAGAGCAAAAAATGTTTTTTTGTCCTTCGAAGTACACTTTTTTCAAAAACAAAACATGCAAAACTCAACTATTGCAATTTCAAGTTCGTGTCACATCTCCTTGAAATTTTTTTCTGCTCTAAATTTTGGCCCGTTCCGTCGTTTATGATGTAAATAACAAGAAACTATTTGGATATTTGCTCTCAGATCAATATTTCGGTCACAATTTTACGAGGCGCAATTGAATATTTTTTTTTGATGCTGATGGAGTACTTTATTGCGGCGGCGACCTTTTTTAATTTTAATTATTGAAAGTTTAGCTTCTTTTACGGAGGTTCTAACGAAAATTGAGCAAGAAGAGTGATCCCAGAAAAAGCGTACCGAACGTAAAAGCGAACGGAAGTTTGTCATAAAATTCAAAGTGAGCACAATACATAGCAATGATGTGCAAATATAAGAGTAGAGCGACTGGTTCAGTGAGCAGATCGCCTGCCTCTTGCTCTCGACGTAAAGGGTTCAAATTCTCGCTCCCTCTGTTATTGAAAATATCAATTTAGATTGTCGAACCGATTGCCAAAACTTCTCATATACTAATTAAGAATGATTTTCAATCTTGAAAAGCATAAAGGAAGCTACTTTGCTTCCAGAATTGGTTGATGGGTTCTTTAGGTGTTAATTTTCGAGTAAATATTATTAAAAATTATCCGCACTGTTGATACCCGACTGCAAGAAGTACAAATTAATATAACAAGTGGCTCAGCAGTTTTTCAAATGCAGGGAGTGAGTTTGTACTGGAAGAATCGATGCACCAAGCTATGGAAAATAAAGATTTGTAAAATAATATGTCCTTTGGTTTTATTTTAGTCTGATCAAAGCGCCAGATTGGTGACCCATAGTTATTTTCTAGCTCCTAGTACATCATCAACTGTATTATAAAACCTTTAAATTTAAAAAAAAATTGTCTAATCTTTCTTATTAATTTTGTTTGAATTGCATAAGCTTTGAAGCAATTTCAACTAAATTTGATGATTTAAATTGCCGGATATCTACGACACATTTAAAGGTTCAAGAAACTTTTATTCAACTATGTTTTTCCGTAAAATAGGATTAACATTTTTAAATACGATTGCGTGCCATTCGGAAGCTATGTTGAATATCTTTGATGGAAGCCCCCTAAGATTTCAAAGACAATCTTTCACTCGATGCTTAAATTAACAATAAATCAATTTCCTACTGAATTTCAACACTTCCGACCTGAACATATATATAATGAAAGCCACATTACTATCTTTTTGGAGTTATCCGAATGCACTGTGCTATAGTGTGCCAATAGTGGGTACTCAGTCACTCAAGCAATCCGGCATTTGCGAAATGAACGGACAACATCTAATCCATGCAAGACATATAAGTCCACATATCAATGCATGCAAATATATGTCTTCATTATGGAAATTGGCAATCGCAGTTGTTGCATCGCGCCATCCTGTATATTTTCTTGTAAAGAGGGAAAAAACTCAGCCACTAACTTTTCCTTGCACGATAGTGCCATAGTGCATTACTGCATCGTAATCATCGAGTGCCTGCAAATTGCCATTTTCCTTTGCCCATAAAGATAGTTTACATGATTTTCGGTTTCCTATCGCGATGTGACAATCTCCGGTCGGTGAAACTTACGCCACAGTTGTAAATTGCAATTACACCTGGAGAATTTGTTGGCTTCTTGTGGTTGAAAGGCCATCGTCGTTGCCACGCCACGCCATCGGCAAACGTATGAATAAACTGAAAAATAATGGCTTGCAGAAAAGTTGGAGACAACTATAGCCTAATCTGGGAAAAGTTTTGGAATCCAATTAGAGGTATTGTGGTACCGATACATGGAAGGATTGCCATCGGGGTACCAGCATGAACCTCTGCTTTGTGGTGTTGATAAATAAAAGACTTTTGCTAAATTTATCGCTCTTCTGAACCAAATTGATGATGTCGTCTTAACACCGAGATTTGTGCGATGAGCGGCTGCTACCAAAATGTTAACATGTCCCTGATAGGATGCGTCCGGAACAACACGAGCCCAATTTCATCACAATTGTGCTGAAATTCGCAAAATTATTTAAACAAAATTCGAAATCATTTCGCGTATGTACCACATTATTCTGTCAACACTTGTGCACATATCAACTGGCAACGTACCCAATATATACACTACCTAGTCAAGCAAAAACTTCCCAATCGCTTATATCGCAATTGACTGCCCACCATATATGAAATACTGACCATCGGGACCTTACCTTATCCATCTATATCTGCACATGCATTTGCACCTACATATATGCAACTATGGATGGTAGTCCCGTACTGTTGACTATCTTTTATTCACACCTTCCAGTCGAGCAGGTTAACTGTGCTTGGAGTGTGAAACGTAATGTAAATAAAGCGCCTCGAGTACCGAGAGCCATCATAGCTGAGAAAGAAATTAGTTTGTTAATCGCGTTCTTCATTAAGATGGGAACCTCATCATCAGTGGATTCAACGGGGTTTGGGCTTGATTAGCTACAGATAGCGTGGATTTAGTAGTAACGGAACGTAATGTCGTCTGTTATGAGATATCTTAACTCTGTTGGACAAGATGAATAGATATATAAATGGCTTGAGTTTACAAAATGGACTTTCTCTTGGAATTTCTTTAAAAATTTAATGTAGTTCTATGAGATGCTATTAGGGAATGATTCGAGGGGAGACTGTAAGAGGTTTTCTGTTACAAAAATTTTCTTGTGCTAATCTATAATTAATATTTCTTAAGCAATATTTAAGGATATTTTTATCTGGGCCATTTGAATCTATTTTTTACCCATTAGCAAAATTCTTTCCTCTCAATTTCCCTTTCGTTTTCGAGTTCAACATATTCAACATATTCGCATTTCATTCAACCGTTTCAAATCACAGTTCAAACAAGAAAACATATTTCGGCTTGAAAAGATTTCTCTGCGCAATATTTATCTCATTAGCTTGTGTACTTTCAACTCCAAATTTAGGCTCGGAATTTCAATGCATACCTTCAACAACAACACCAAAGAATCGACCGCATACGATTCAAATAAAACTCCACGCCAAGAATCTCTACTAATTACGAAGTCAGCTTTTGGTTATCTTTTCGCAAACGGAACTTTTCACCTGAATCATTTACCTAACTCTTATCCAAATATTCTTCAATCATTAAACATCGATGGATGAAGAAAAACAACAGTTTTCATCGGGTCTTCAAGCAAATATCAGCAAAAAACCATTCTCAAATGATAATTGCATTTACTAATTAATTGTGGCTGATGATCATCAGTCGAAAATTTCCCTTTGTTAATTATCGTTTAAAAATCCATTTACCTATAGTATTTTCCAAGCTGAAATTATGTTAGCAACACAATTTGGAAATCAACTGAAAATGTTTAATTCTTCCCACGCGAAAATCGTTTTATAAGAAATCGTTGCTAAGCGACCGGAAAAACTACGAAAACAATTGAACAAGGAAATGCGTTTCTTTTAATGATGCACTTGATACGCATACAAATTGTCGTGATTGCAGAGTTTGGAAATTTAGAAAGGAACCAAACGATTTATTGAATGGATTTCATTTGACTCGATGGAGAAAATGTGATCTGAATTTTCCGGCACCCAAGGCGACATTATTAATTTGAAATTACGTTGAACTGAAGAGTGTTGCAATGAAAAATCATCGCTCAGAGATGATGAAAAAAGGTAAAGTGGGTCGATTTTGTTAAGATTAAATTGAAAGTTGTTTTGACCAGAAAATTATATACTTAAATATGAATTAAGTAAATACGATTATTATAATGCGGTTAGATTTATATTAATCATATTTTTGGATATTAATGACCAAAATAAGCAGTAAGGCACTCTAGGAGTGTATGGTGAAGAGTTTAGTTACGTTTTCCAAATGATTATTAAAAGGTTAAAAAATTGTATATAGAAAAAATTCAGGAATTAATGTGAAAAATTTAAAAATCTACGATGCATATAATATGATAAAATATGGAATTATTTTATTGCTTTTATTCACACAAAGTAACTTAAAGTAAAAAGGAAAAACAGAGGGAGCGGGGATCTGAGCCCTCTACCTCGAAAGCAAGAGTCGGGGGCTCACTGAACCAGCCGCTTTACTCTTATATTTGCATATCATTGCTATGTATTGTGCTCACTTTGAATGTTAATACAAAATTCCGTTCGCTTTTACGTTCGGTACGCTTTCTCTAGGCTCACTTCTCTCGCTCACTTTTTTTAGAACCTCCGTGAAGGCAGCTAAACTTCCAAAAACAATCAAATAAAAAGCTATAACACACTATACTGTTCGACTTATATACAAAGAATCTTCTGCGAAAGATAGGCTAAGTTATGAGCATGCTACGCCTACACGGCTTCTGCTTCATTAAGACCGTCTATGATCCATTGTGCCTTGTAGACGTGAAAACGTTCTGATTTATTCCAGGAACCATTCTAATTTTTAAAGAAAATCCAGGAGCTGGTTCATTTTTATGTTACTTAGCTCGCTCAGCTCTTCGAAAATGAATGGCTCTAAGTGATATACCTCCTAGCAGCTAGATTCAGGGTGCTCTACTGACTCTGTCTTCTCTAGGTCGAAATCTTTTACGAAAGTAGATGGTAAAATTAATTGAAGATATATGTTTAACAGAAGAATCATGACTCTATTGTGAATAATTAATGTTTTTTTATCATTTGCGATTGATTTTGGAAATATAAGCTTCATAATTTTTTATGATCTCTATCTTTCTTACAAAATTGACTCGTAATAAAAGTAAAAAGCCACCTATAAATTCAGCGAAACAATTTGAGGAGGAAATACACACGCAATTGAACGTAAACGTATGTCTTCTTGCGTTTGAAATAGTCGTCACAACGACGATAATAAGTGTTGCAGGACTATAAGCAAATTTTCGTCATCGAAGTAACTTTTTCTCGTGTTCATCCTTTTTGTGTTTAGTCCTGAAATATTTATTTCAGTCAACTAAGATGCGTGTGTGTATTTTTTAACGATATGTTGACTAGTTTTTGTAACTGCTTTTCATAAATTATGCCTGCTTTTGACGATGTAGACCATTTTGTTGGAAAAAATATGTCCGGCAGCAAAAGGAGCTGTAGAAAAGTTTTAGTGCTCACTACGAACTACTTATGAAAATAATTAGGAAAGAGTATTCTGATTCTAAAAAGAAAAAGTGGTCTAAGTGAGACCCGTAATGCCCATATGACTAACTTTCCAGTGAGGTAAGTAAAAAAACTTTGATTTATTTTTTATTTTTTATTGCTATTATTATTAATTATAATTATTCTAAATTATTATAATTATTTTTACAGTTTTTTTATCTAGCCATAGAAGCTTTGGTAGAAGAAGATGCCTTCACCATCTGGTCATCCTCTACCAAAACCTCGACCTCCTTGTCCACCTCTTCGTCCTTCACCTCGTCCTCCACCTCGTTCCTGGAGTCCACAATTACCTCCACCAAATCCACCTTGTCCTTGTTTTTTGACGTGACCATCTTGTCTCCGATATTTCCCTTATCTGAATGATCAGTTTCAAAAGTAAGCAATTTTTTGTCTTTTTTTCAGTTTTTTCTACATAAATAAAAAAACGGCTTCACCGATTTTACTGAAAAGTCATTCAGTTTGAAGTTACGTAAGTACACGTCAAATGAAACCGGTCCCACGTCAATATAATTTTTGGTTGTCGAGATAATCGAGATGAAAATAAATCCGAACGCACATCCGCACATACATACGTACACACATACCCACCGATATTTCTCTAAAAACGAGGGATTTGGATTCTAGAGACCTTAAAACTTGGAGATATGTCAAAATTTGGGATTCGGTTTTTCAATGAAAAGTCAGAGCTACATACTAGAAAAAAACTAACTTTTCTGATATAATAAAATAATTTCGTTGCAAAATTTAGTAGGAATAAGTTTTTTTATTTGCAAAAAAAATATTTAATAGTGAAATTTTCATGGTATGGTTCAGTAAAAAAAATATTTTATAAATGTAGCATAACATCATACTTTACGGACAAAATGTTGAGTTAAAAATCGTTCACTGAACACAAAAAATTTTCGTACAGGATTAACTGGTGACCTTATGTTTCGTCGTTTGTACAGACATACGAGACCTATGCTCTCTCCTTGCGGAAATGATCAATCGTATGATTTTGACTGCAATGTGTAGGTATATAATTGATGAATTAACTCATATCAAGCAATGTGTACATAGACAACAAGTAAAAAATAAGCTGCGAGGGATCATGATTATTTTCTCTAAGAGGTTTGATTATAAAATTGGAAAAGGATGTTTATTTCTAGTATAAAAAAATTGTACAACAAAACAGAAAACGTTGAGATAAGTGCAAAACTGTCCATGTATCATTTATTGCGAGGGATTCTCAGCAGTTTTTTTTTACAATTTAAGCTCAAATTGTTGATAATCTCTACTCCATACTTGGTCTGTCGTGGCCTAAGTGAGCCATCAGCCAATACAACCAACTAACCTGCCAACTCCATACGTGGTTTTGGTATAAATATTCCTTCCAAGGATAATTGGTGCATAAAGCTTGTTCTTCAATTTTTTTTAGGTTTCAGCCAATCGACAACATATTACGGCATCAATGACCTCATCGTCCTACTCAATTTTTATTTCAATATCTTTGTGAGAAATATATATTTTTCTAAACGCAATCGAGAATTTATATCTGGATAATCAAAAAAAAAAAAAATCTATGATGGATTTGATTGCCCTTAATTGAAAACTACTTTGGAAATGATGTGATGCGAATGTGGGCTGAATGTGAGAAAAAGAAAGATCTTGTAGTCTTCTTAAACTTGAAACGAAGACTATTAAATACAACAATCAATATGATTACCATCACTATTATTAATATTTTTCTCGATTCTTGTTTCTATTCAATCTATTACTCAATACAAAGAAATATGCGAACGTTTGTATCTCCTCAAACGTGTAACACATTTAGATTGGCATTCTTAGAGATTGCGTCAGCAACTTAATTTTGGTGATGTTACTACAATCAAGTTTGACTATTATTGTTCGAAGTGACAAGAACAAACATTGAACAAACAAATTGAAGGACATTTCCTCGTCTTTCGTATGGGGTATTCTGATTTGCAATTATCACATTTGGATGATCTAAAACGAGGACGTGATTATTCTAACGACAAGATAACACCTTGATTTATTTAATTTCGGTGGACGTACATACGTGTTAAGTAATGTGTGCCCCATTAATTTTTTATCGAGCGAACGAATAGCTTTTTGATTGAACTAAGTATGTTTGCCGTTTATTTCATTAGAGCGGCCTTAGCTGGGTGTTCGGTTGATGATGGCAAGGCATTGAGCTGATTCTGGTAATGTAAATAATTGGCACACAAGTTCACTCTGGATTAAGAAGTTAACATCTATTTTGCGAATAAAAGTCTTCCAGCAGTTTATCATAAAGAATTAACCACATAGATTCTACTAACGAATGACCCGTACTTCTAATCCGCCCATCAATGTAAAATATATAAAGAGTTGTTGGAGTAATTTAAGCTTGAGATAGATTCATCAACATCAAAGCATTGCATCTAAGTGAAACAAGTGGATTCTTACTCCTACCCATTAAAGTACATCCACCCGAAATGAAGACATTAAACATTTCACAACTCTTTTACGCACCATGCATTGTTTGTTTGTTTGTTTTCCAATTGGGTTAGCAGAGAATTGAGTAAAACGGATTTTTTCCAAAAAAAAAAACCCGCATTATTAAGATGAGCTAACAAAACTTGAACTTTGCGCCAAAGCTATTTGAAACTATAAAACGTTTAATTACCGTTTTAAGAAGCAGCTGAACGCTCCAGTTTTTAACCGGAATCCCCCAAAATTGGATGATAACAAAAATCATAAACGAAATAATAGCTAAGTGTATTGTAAACTTCGTGCTGGTGTAGCGCTAGAGTGATTGCTCATTAAAACTATGAAAAAGTATCTATCTAGTATGTACGGATTGAGAACTGATGCAGATGAAAGTATCTATGTATCTTACAAAAATAGTTGTTACGAAAGAACTGTTGTTATAGTAATAGATAGATGAATGATACTTATTAAGTGCTTCGCTGAAGATTGCAAACAATCAACAGTTGCCAGTTGATGTAAGTATTTTTGCATTATAAATGTGTTCGCCTTTTTTTGTAGCAATTTTAACTAGATTAAATAATTTTTTATAAAGTCCAATGACGAAATTGTATTTATAGATCCACAAAACTGAGTTGGAGCGACTTGGAAAAAATATTTAAACTGAAAAAAAAAATATTATAACCCTGCAGCAAAAGTATTCTAATCCTTTTCGGTAAATTATTTTAGATTCAAATTCAGATTCCAAAAAAATTCTATTAACAAAGACTGAAAAAAACATCTTCAACTGATTTAACAATGAAAATTATTATAAATGGCCACAAAAATATTTGTTTCTGAGATTGCATCAAATTTTTGTGATTGTTTCTGCAAGGAATCATAATTTTTGATTAGGCCAGAAGCATTTGTTTTGACTCATGAATAAATTTAATTGTCTTTTATAGATCAATTGTTTCTACTGAAACTAATCGGTTTGGTTTAGAAAGATGTTTTTTTTTTGGGTTATGAAAGACAGTAATTGGGTGTTCTTGCAACCATTTCTCCAACATAAGACTTTAAAATAAATAATATTATTTAATTAACGAGAAAAGTGAATTTTTTTGGTCCTACCCACCAAATATTTACGAGGTCCAGCAAACGTTTGTGAGTATAGAAACGTATTTTATTAAATTTCTATTTTGCTCTGACCACCAAAATTTATTCACAACTTCAGGGGTCTTTTAGGTTCAATTTTTCAAAAAATCAGAACAGCTCGCAGAGATGAACAATTTGCTAGTCAGGAGCTGTATGAAAAAGAGGAACGAATTTTGTATGGCCCACGCATGGCAGAGTAGAGGTATATAGGTTTTCTTTAAAAATCGTTAAAAAAAGTAAACGCGATTTTTTCGAATTCATGTTTTTTTAAGTTGGCGGGCACGACCTTAAAAAATACTCAACCGATCACTGGTCATTTTTTAAATATGTTGTTGTACACCTATGTTGCTATAGCCGGTAGCGGAATTATTATAATCGGTATCAAATTTTTCGATTTTCACTCAATTTCCCATCCACATGAGTATTTTTTTTAAAAAAAATTTTCGCCATTTTGTTATTTTTTAATGGAAAACAATCATTCGTTTACCTTACATTTGAACACACTTAAACACAGATTGATTTGCCGTTTTTTTTCAGATGATCCAGTCATTTGAAATCACGTCCGCCGAGATGTGTTTTTTTGAAAAAAACTTTATGGGTAAAAAAACAATAAAACAATATAAAAAAAATATTTTTTTACATCCAAAGTACCAATTAACATATGTACAAAATTTCAAAATGATATCTCTTTTCTTTCTATTGAAAAAAATGGTTAAATTGTTTTTTGAAAATCGTACCTAGAAGAATGGTTACATAGGTCTTGAAAGAAGAAAAAAACACCTTCTTCAAAAAATTGTATTCTAAAAACCAAAAATGTATTTTATTTAAAACTTACACACATTAAAGTTTAGCATTTCAAGAAAATGTAAAAGAATTGTTAGCTAAAAATATTGAAAATTGTCAATTTTCCTGCAGTTTTCCTTGTCCAACCTTTTTCTTTGCGGTAGGCAGAATATTTCGGTGCAGGTTCATCTCAAATCAAAAATTCAAAAATATTCTTATAGTTTATGCTCTTCGCTCGTGCTTGAACGAAGCAATTGAAAAAATGAAATTTAAAGTTTTGAAATGGATTTAAATGAATTTCCGTCTCATATTTTTTTAGCATTTTTCCAATTTTCAAATATATATTTTTTTCATATAAAACAAAAACGAGTCGAACGAATGAAAATCCCTTCGTTCAAGCACGATTCAATACTATAAAGAGGAACTGTGCAAAGTTTCAGCAAAATAATTTTGCCTTTAGAAAAGTTGATTCCATAATATTTCAGCAAAAATTGGACTGCCTGTAAAAATTTATTTGAAATGTTTTTAAGCTAAAATACTCCCTAAAACTTTGGACAATTTTTAATGATTTCCTCAATATTTTTTTAAACATAAATGAGTAAATTTTGAACATATTTTAGTCAAAAATATTTGTTATTTCTTTGCGATGAATGTTCCATGAATGTTTTGTTGAATTATGTTCAAATTTTGTAACGTTTTTACCTCATTTAAATTTTCTGTTAATAAATTTCAGTTAAAATTCTTATCCAATTTTTTAAAATTTATTTTTAGAGAACAACTCGCGTAAAATTTATACCGCTTTTATTTTATTTTCACTAAACATTCATAAAACATTCGATACAGCGGAAGGAAGTACAAATCGAAGTGGAAAAATAATCCAATCGGAGCAAAAAAAAAAGATTACTGTTTTGACAATTTTCTTCTCATTTATTTTTTTAAAAAAACGAACTTAAGTTTCACCTTAAAATAAAATATATTTGGATAATATAAAAAATATGTTCCTGGACATTTTTCTGAAAAAAAATTCGGAAAATTTCTTCAGCATCAATCTTTATTCTGAATATGGTTAAAAAAATATCCAGATTATTTTTTATTGCTTTTTGGTAAAAAATTTGATCAAAATGTCTTTGAGGATTTGTTAAAAGATTTTTCGCTGTTAATAATTATTTTAAGTGGGGGTGAAATTTTTGATAGATTGCAGTCACAAATTGTTCGTCATTTAGAATTCATGCTTTAAGTTGCCAATCGTAGATATTTTAGAGTTGTTTTTTCAAAGGCTGTGAAATGATTTAAAAATACTGGTTGATTTAATTGTTCTGGCATTTATTTGTAACTTTAATTTATTCATATTTTCGCTGGAATATTTGTTCTTGAATATTACTTCTGATTTAGAGATAAATTTAAAATTAAATCTTGCATGGTTCACACACGGTCTACCATTTTTGTGTTGTTACAAGGTTTTTTTTTGGGGGGGGGGATGGATTGTGACTGACGAGACACTGTCTCATCGGCAGGCACGCAGAAAAAATATGTGTCCCTTTCAATGATTTCTGCCGAAGTTGCAGATCAGAGGATGAGGAAGAAACAATCCAGCACTTTCTGTGCGAATGCCCAGCACTGTCCAGGAAGCGCATGCAAACCTTGGGCGCGCCTTTCCTGGACAACCTCACGAAGGTAGCTGATTTACATAGATATTAGTTGCATAGCCGGCTTCATACGAGAATCTGGATGGTTCTCGTCATCCCGCAGGTTCTAGTACCACCGTAATCTGTGGTACCACAATGGACCTATCGTGGCCTAAGTGAGCCATCTTCAGATCAAAGAGGCTGCCACTACAACCAACCAAGGTTTTGGATGATTTTGCAACTTGGTTTTTCAACCATTAAAAAAAAATATTAGGAAGTTTTTATCTGACCATGAATTTATTATAAGACTTCATTACTTACTTTTTGCTGATTTTACTGAAATCTACAAATATTTTTCTCTTAGTGATGGTTTTTTTGATGATATGTAGCAGTCATCAGAGTAGCAGAAAAACCATCACGTAAGAAAATTGATGACTTAAGGTAGCAATCCACTTTAGAAGGCGAAAAACGAACCATTTTTCAAGAATTTGTTTCTCAGACATTTTATTATATATTAACATGAATCTTTCCTAATAATATTATTTCATATTTGAGTAATACAAAAAGGAATATTATTATTATTTTTTATTTTTTAGTCCCTTTTATAGCGAGCGCTGAAATTAAGTTCTAAAAAAATCGTTACTCCACCGCATAGAGATAATCTATGGATTGGTAGATCTGAAACAAAATTTTTTAACGAGACTTTATAAAGCAAAGTCTGTTACATAGTAATCCACCACCATTTTCAAAAAAAAATCAGTTAAAAAATGGCGGACTTGTGAAAAAAAATGTCAAAAATCGACCCTTTTTCCGTTGTTTTTTTTAACGCCAAATTTTAGTTTTTCAATTTTTTTGTCATATTATATTATTATTACGATGTATAGTATACTCTAACAAATAAAATGCATCAAAGTTTTTGAAAATCGGTTCAGTAGATCCGGAGAGTATCTCTCTGAAATGTTAAAAAAACGTTGTTTTGATAAAAACGCGTTTAAAATTTTTGTTGCATTTTGCCGATAAATATTTTTTGAAAAATGAAAAATTAGACATTTTTTTGAAAACACGCAATAATTAGTAAGCACTGAGCATATGCAATAAAGCCGCAAATATAATATATATAGGAGAAAGCGATATTTTAGAGAAGGGGAACGAAAGAGCTGATCGAACACCTGCAAACAACTGAAAACGCACGCACACTTAAAGTCGCTATTTATATATTAAACTTTTGAATTTAAAAAAAAATATTTCTGGAGGTCATTTTTGAAGTTCTAAGGAGTCGAAAAATATCCATTTTTTGAAATTTGTAAAGTGGACTAGTACCTTAAAGGTTTCGTGCTAAGAGACATTTAAGGAATATAACAATTTTACGATGGTTAAACATAATATTTCAGTATAATAACAACAAAGGGTCGATTTCTATGACGAAAAATTATTCCGTGGATGCACTTAAAAGAGTCAAGAATCCCCTGGCGAATTGGTAAATATATTTTGTAGATACTCTTCATTTTAGAATCAATTTTCCACTAAATTGCTGCCTTCCTGTTGTACTATAGCTTTAAATAACATCACCATCCAAATTATGTGTAAAACAAACAAAAATAAGAACTTCTTCCGCTTTCAGAAACATACAAACATGACAAACAGTCCATTCTACCGCTAAGATACAATTTGCCCAACATTGAGCTCTTGTTTCTGCGAAAACCATTTGCACTAAATATTTACCACCAAATTGTCGAGATTTTCATCTTAGCTCTTTGAACTTTTCACACTCAGGTGAATGTTTGCTAAACTACAGCAGAACATAACAGGCAAGCAAGTGCAACGAATTAAGCATCTTTTCCCGGCTTTTTCCCAAGCATATGTGAAGATACAATGAAAAAATTGAAAAGATACACCGGGCATATGAGCGAGCTTTCCGAGCCTTGCGACGAAATACGTACATGTTCCTAAAATCGGCTTGAATTTTGACTTCTTCGGCGTGGTAGATACTCCGTGGTAACCTTTTCACGCTGGCTTCAGTTCAAGGTCTTGCTTGTTCATTAGTTGCCAACATACATACGTTACAGCTCGTCTAATTGTAAGATGTATCTGCACATCGCACATTCACCGTTCGCTCGTTATTTAGCTGCGATGCATTGCAAATCCAGTTTTTTTCTTTTCAGTTTTGATCTTTCGCTTCTGCTTTTGTTATTTTTTAGCTGTTAACATTTTCCGTGGCCACCTCGACTGAGCCCATCTGATTGTACTCTTGTACATTATTCTAAGAGATTAGCGATAGCCGTTAAGGTAAATGCAAAACGGCCGAGCTGTTTGTAGGTGATGCGCGCTGATGGTGATGTGATGCCCATTTAACTGTTTTACGTAATTTACCACACATCTCTTCTCCGTAGCACATACAAGACATGCCGGGAAAGTCTTTCTCCCGCGCTGGAGGCACACAGTGCCCAAGAAAAGCAGTCTTGCAAATGGAAAAGTGAACAGAATGGTCGTGCATCAAAAGCATGCCCTAATGCCGGCGAGGATCCATGGAAAGGTTTCAACTTTCAGATGTATCTACAAATATGTTGCATGTATTTATCTTTCGGCAAAGCAAGCGTGCTGCTTGGCTGCTAGTTTTTCACGGAAAATCTAGAGAAAATGTTGGCTTGAAAATCGCCGAGTGAGATAAACTGTACATGGGCATGTTTTCAATGTGGCTGTTTGAGCTGTAGCAGTTATGCTGAACTGAACGTTCATGATGAGTGGTGAATGTAGCACTGTTGAGCACTTTTCTGGAAGGTAAATTAACAGCTTGTTTGGTAGTTTGCCTAACAATCCGTCCGACAGTAGCATTCTGTCGGGAAATTACCAACAACCAACTCCGAACGGGAGATTATCCCAAATGAAACGATAGAAAATTGAGTAGAAAGGTATTCAATGGTAGTTACTGCACTTCTTTGTCGGAATATAGTAGTTTAGTAATGATGGTATAAAATTTGAACGGTTAAAATTGTCGACATCAGATGAACTGTTCCAAAATGACTTCAGCCATTTTTCTCTTGCTGTTTTATAATTCAAAAATATGGGAATCCTTCTTCTATCTTTAAAAATTTGATTGCATCAATTGTTTTTTGCAGAACATAAAAAAAATGTATGGCTTAAGTGATATTTTATATTCATGAAAAAATTGTCTGATCCTCATCAAATCATGTCAATGCTGAACCAACATTTGCAGCTCAGAAAGATATGATTTTTGATAACCAACAAAAATCTTTTGGCGCAGATAAACTGCAACAAAAATATAATTTTATCTCATTAAAACTACATTTTTTTGGATCGAAAAATATATGATCTGGAAACAAGTTACATTAGTTTAATTTAGAAAGAAATGCATGAACTCTTTTAGGAGAGCGTAAGATTATTTGATCTAACATGAATAAAAAAATGCATTGCTCTATTTTAAGACACCTTGATCAATTCAGCATTTTTTTATTTTCGTGTATGTTTTATATTTTGCAATAGGCACATATTTTGTTTTATAATCTTACAGGTGTGACGAAAATATTTTTTGCTGGTTTAAAATGAAGACACCTTGATTACAGAATAAGAAACCGAGAACAGTTCAGTTATGATGTGTAAATAATGCCATTAAATAATGCAATTCAATGCGATTAAATAATGCAATTAAATCCGATTCAATAATTCGATTAAATAATGCGTTTTGATTGTAAATTTAGAATCATTTTGAAAATTCTTCATAAAATCACACGAAAAAGCCGTGTTCAAAAATATGCAATAAATCGCAGTTACGTAAACTCCATAAGAAATACACCCCCCCTCTCCCGGTAATTCAACAAGCGATTGCATCCCTTATTTTTACTGATAAATTTCTGTTTCGTCAAGAAATTGTCGTGGTAGGAGTCTACGAGTATAGCAAAACTTTCAGCTTAATATTTCCTGTGGGAAGGAGGATCAATTGAGAAGCCCATTTTACGTTTCATAAACGATCAAATTCAAATTGTCTCAATTGGGAACATTATTATTTTCTTTCCATTTATTTTCCTGGTACCAAGCAGGTGGGATGGGTTCACTAAGAAATAAAAATTTGTTTTAAGTTAACAAGGAAAAGTTTTGTTCTTATATCAGCATCACAAAATAAGTTGTTTTTCTTAAAATTACAGCCGAACTGAAGTTACTCAGGGTAAGAATAAAATCATTTGCTGAGTTCAGATCGAAAAAATGATCCAAAGCATTTGAAAAAAATATTTAAAATACTCAGATGTTGTTTGGAACAAAGTTATAAATTTAGTTGGAAATAATCAAAAAAATCTACACGAAAAAATGAAAAATGTTGCACTGCAAGTTTTTCTAAATTTTCGTAAAAAGTTTTATACTCAAATGCACACTAGAAAAACGTGTTGTTGACTAGAGTAGGAGGTTCTAATACATGTTATAAAATGGCTAAGCATAGGCACATATGCGAACCAATTGAGGGTCGTTATAACTCGCAGATGTAAAATTAAAAAATAGTTGAAATATAACGAGCTTAATCCACCAATAAGCCAGCAAGTGGTAGTGCTGCCCGGTGACGGATGTCAAGTGGCAGCACCTGAAAAGGATGCCATCCGACATGCCGAAACCACATTTCCTACTAAAATTTATTACTGTGTTGTGCAAATCAGGTTGAAAATTTATTTTTAATGAAAAAAAAACACTAATTTTTCGCAGTTTTTTTTAGTTAAAAATCTGCTTTAATGATTTTTTTTTATAAATTTAGAAACATCTTAAAAATGCTAATACGCGTCAATTGACACCTTAAAGATCCAAATATCATATTTCGTTCGCGAGATATAGTGAATGATAAAAATAACCAGGAAAATCATGATGACTTTTGATGATTTTTTTTATTTTTAATGAAATTTTTTACGTAATCATGAGAAAAAGTTTTGATGTTATTTTTACAAGCACTGCTTGGAGTATATGAATTTTATAAATATTGATTACTGTCTTTTGCTAATCAGGTTAACAATTTATTGTTTATGAAAAAAATCTAATTTTTTGCACTTTTTTTCTTAAATTAAAAAACGTCTCCAACGATTTTTTTCAAAATTTGATAGATTCACACAAATCCCATGTTTGGTTTGCGAGATATAGCGCATAACAGAAATGACCTTCAAAGGGTCAAAGCAGCAATCCCTCTCGAATGCAGTGTTCCAAAAACTAATCAGCTCTTAAAATTGCAAAGACTTAGCGACTAAGCGTCTAAGCGATTGACACCTCAACGAAGTCGATATGACTTTGTTCACGGGAGTTATGCTCGTAGAAAAAAACTATCCACGAACGTACGTGCGTACGTACGTACACACATACATCTCTTTCTAAAAACTCTTTAAATATACAATATAAATCTCAAAACGTGAAGATATGTTAAAAATTTAAATTTTGATTTTCGAGGCGATTACAAGCACTTATACTTACATATATACATATACTGAGAAGTTAAAAATATTTAGGTATTTAAATTTTGTTTGGAAAAAAGTTATGAATATAGTTGGAAATAATGAAAAAAAATTCTATGAGAAAAATTGATACAATTATACAAAAATAATTGATAGAAAGTTTGCTGCTCAAAATTAATTATTTTCGGCTGATTGTTGTATTATTTTTCTTTTGGATTATATGGACTTTTAGTCGTATCATTAGCGAATGATTTTTTGCCGCAACAATAATAATAATAATAATAATAATAATAATAAAATAAGGTTTACATTATTTCTGCGTTTCGATAATTTGTCGTATATTTTGACCATCCAATTCATATTTTAAAACATTTTCTAAATTCAGTCTTGAATTAAATTTGGGATCATATCACCTTCTTCAAAACTATTTATAGCTTCAACTGTAGACTAGAATTTATCTGAGAATATTGATATTAAAATTTATATTTGATTTTCTACGAAATTGGAAATTAATTTAATTTTTGAAATTTAGCCATCATAAGAATTCAGATGGAAGGCAGCATGAAAACGCTCTAATGAGAAGTGCCAAATCCAGCCTTCATTTCTTATTTTTTAATGAAACTGAAGAAGCATTTCGAATTTCCATAATTTTTGTTTCAGCCAGCATGCATGCTTCAATGAAAATGCTTTTCATCGCGATCGAATTTCTCACGGTCACATCTAGAAAGTGAAATTTTTGAGCTACAAATCTGTGTCAACTGCCCAATAAGAAGCTTTTCGAGGTATGCATGCTGGGCGCAGGTGAGTAAACATTTTAACCGCTGAATTGATTGACACATTTTATCTAAACTCTCGAACCTTTCAATGACGCATCCGTGCTTTATCGGCATGATGAGTGCATCTTTGCGGAGCCAGGAAGTGGAAAGAAATGAATTTTTGAAAAGGTCAATCACAAATTGATATTCAATCGTGTTGGTTTGGCTTCTGCTTCTTCGGTGAAGAGAAACAGGTAAATGCTGTTTTGTATCGAATCGAGTCTATGATATTCAATTGTGTCTAATTTATGTATCTTCACATGCATCTTTTGTTATGGCCAATATAGACTTTCCTCAATCTACTGATTTTCAGTTGGATTTTTCACAGCGACCGTTCCGTCTGTCTGATTTAAGATACTCTTGCAGATTTTTTAAGACCAAATGGAATCGAGACGATTAAATACGAAACTCGCGGTTTGACCACCGCCAAAACGAGATTTGTTGGAAAAATTTAGACCGGATTTCAAGTCTTCCCCGAATGAAGACCTGTCCATGATGCACATATGGTATGTGGTGGAAGCCAGCTCAGTTGCGCTTTTCACAGTATCTACTCTACCATTTTCTGCAAATTCAACTGCTCGTTATGGTTGATGGCGATTGGTGCTGCACATTCAATTTTGTATCTAAAATCTAAACTGATATAAAAGGCACCACAATCAATTGCATTTAGGATCGCGACATCGGAATGGCAAACACGAATCTTAAATTGTGGCGAAAGTTAATGCCGATTTGTGCTATCGACAAATAATAATCGTTAAATGTTTTGCGGATGCTGCCGGTAAGATATGTTACGTAAAAATTGGATGGGTCCGTGGTAAACTTCAACTAAAATTGAATATATTTTGCGTAATTTATTGGAAATATATTAATGCTGTTTTAAAAATATGAGGCATTTATTTATAAGTGAAAACTATTGCGAATTGTAAACATTAAATCCGCTTTATGATGATCCCAATAGGGAAATGTAAAATGCAAATTTTATGCAAAGATTTTATTCAATCCACTTTCTTGCATGCACAACATGGAGATATGCATAAACGAATTTAAGGAGGGAGTACTGTGTTAAAAAGGCGAAAATTGATCTTTTTTTTAAATGTTTATAAAACACAAGGTATTAAAGAACATCGACTTGAAAATTGATATATATATATATATATATATATATATTGAAATGAAAAATCCAAATTTACATTATTAACAAAAATTTAAAAAAATGGCGGCCGTTTCCACCAAGCACGTGAGCAGTGCCAAACAAAAAAAAAGGAGGATTGCGTCTCGTAAAACCCTGAAAAATATCTATATGTGTATATTAAAAAAATTCTGTTAGTTTTCAGTATGAACTATTGCACAGACCTAAATTTAGAGCAACAAATAAGTTTTTCACGATTTGGTGCACGTTCGAATATACGTGTAACGATTTTTGACTTTTTCCGATTGTAAAAAGTGTTCTGGAATCGTCAATTTTTTTTACACTCTAGCCTTAGGCCCGTGCAAGTAGTTGAATAGTTAATTAGTATGTGTGGAAAATTTCAAGTAAATCGGATGAGTAGCTTTTTTTCACAAATCTACGACGCGCACACAAAAAGCATGTTTCGAGAAAAACGCGTTCAAAGTTTTTTTTTTGGTTTTCGAGAATTATCTCGTTTTTTTCGACGTGAAAGCCTTTTCAATCAGAAATTTTGTTGTTTACACTGTGAAATTCGAATAAGCACTAACTTAGACTATGTAATATAACTTGTATGTATTGTATTAGAGAGTATAATAGTCGAATAGTTACATAGCAGCATATGCATATGCACTTGAAGGCCGCTTGCGCTCCAAAAAATATAGTAGGGCGGAGGGAGACTACGAGCGCTATAGAATGAAAACCAGTTTAGATATCGATATAAAATTTTGTACAGGTGTTTTTAAGGTACTTTTCTAACGAAATATACCAAATAAAATTTTTTAACGCAGTACTGCCTCCTTAAGGGATGAATTTGCTTGACAAACCTTCTTTAAGTCCGAGAAAAATAACGAAAATAGTTCAAATATCAACAGAAAGTTGTCGCCCCAATAATACACGAATAAATCATGTCCAAAAAATTGCAATTTCAATTTCATATAATTTTTAAAAAGAACTATACTCAAAACATTAACTCACAGCAGTTTAGATGTCGATATAAAATATTGTACAGATATTTTTCACAGTTTTTCTTGAATTTTTTTAACACACTACTGCCCTTTTAATTTACAACGGCAAAGCATCCCAGTTTGTTGATAAAAATTCATATTGGAACCGTCATAACATGTATGGCTTACTGTAGTCAATAGATAAAGAACTATCAATAAAATAGTAAAAGTACACATAATTTTCATAGCCTCGGAAAATTACAAAAAATATGAAAATGTAAATATGGGTAGTTAAAAGGGTGAATTTTAAGATAAAAAAAAATTTATATCGAAAAATCGGAAAGTGTTTTTGTTTTGTGTTTTACTATAATTGTTTAAATAATGAAAATATCAAACAATGTTTCAAATGAAATTTGTAGCTGTCGAGTTTACCTCAAAATTCATCTGAAGAATTTTTCGATATCTGTATTTGCTCTTGAGATATTCGCAAATTTTCAAGGACCATTTTTGAACATCATCATTTTTGGAGGTTTTATATTTGTTGTAATTTTTAAACAATCACATTTAGAAGAAAATGTTCATATAAAAGTTGCAGTACAACGATGTACCTACAACGTTTTTTTTTTTAAATTTTGCTAATATCTTTATTTTACGAGAAAACATTATCGATTTTCCACGCAAACCCGCAGTAAAAAGTTATTTTTTCACAATCGTTGGCTATAAAACATTCAAAAAAATTAAACTATTTAATAACCTACATTTCAAAGATTATGGTTCTATTTTAAATATTTATTTGAAATTTTAGTTTGCATTTGTATTTTCCTCAGAGATATAAACAATTTTCCAAGCGTTCGCGACGATATGTATTCTCCATATTCTTAGAGTCCCATTCTTTAGATTGTGCCGTCGTTAATGTAAGTAAAATTTGTTTTATGAATATTGTAGTTAATTAATATACCTAGAATGTTGTTTAAAATGTCTACCAATATTTAAATTGTTCGTTGAAATATTAGCGATATTTCACGTAAACCTCCAGTAAAAAGTTCTTTTTTTTTTACAAATGTTTGCTGTTGTTAAAACAAAAAAATTAAAACATTTAATTTACTACAATTGTAGCACAAACGTTTTTATGGATATTCATTTCGAAGCTCAGAAAGTTTTAGGTGAAAATATTTATGTTGAAAATATATATATTTTAATTTCTAAAAGTTTTTAAAGACAAATTTTTGTATGAATTAATAAATAATTGTGAATTATTATAAAAAAAAATATCAATTATAAAAAAATGTATTAAAGATTCGAAAGTATATACTGTAAAGTATTTATGAATAAATTATGATTAAAATATATTCATTTATAAAACAGATATAATCAAATAAATTCTTGTTGTTCTCCTATGAAATTCATTCCATTTTTTAGCAACAATAATGTAACATAAACATTAAAAATATTTAATCCAAAAGGAATTTTCGCTGCAATATTTACTTAATAAATATAAATCGAAATAGTTTATTATACTTTTTTTTAAATAAATGGATTTTACAGTTAGATAGTTTTTTTTCAAACTTGAAAATGTATTTATTTGAAAGTTGTGTTCTTTCTCCACATTTTAGAGAACTTTATGCTTCCCTCCCGAGTAATAAAAGCCTCAAATAGTTTCTTTTATTTTTTAATACTTTTTTTTAAATAAATGTAGCGATAACAAAAATTCGATTTACTGGATGTGCACGCGCACCCGCCAGTTGATCTATAATAAAATTAATTGTGTCTCGTGAAATAATTCATTTATAGAAATAGTTTTCAGACAAAATTTGTAGATGAATTTATCAGCTTAAATTTTTTAGTTGAACATTTTTGTGTATTTTCAATATTTAAACAATAATAGTAAAAAATTTTAAAAAACAAATTCCCTAAGCGATTTTTCGGAAAAATTGCATACCTAGTAGTGTACAGATTTCGTTTTATCTTGAAGTTAACCCTTTCAAATACGAACATTTAAATCTTCATCCTTTTTGTATGTTTTTGTTGCTTCAAATGTTGCTAGGCTATAAATTGTATATAAAAATTCTGTGAACGGAAAATGTAATGAAATGAGGCGTGCAATGGAAAAACATTGCTTGAATGATTGTTTTCAAATGAAAATTGTCTAATATATAATTTTTCCCTCCACACATATAAAAACCGAAAGAATTAACCACTGCATTCTATAATAAACAATTTTATTGTTTTGGAGCACAGTTGCGTAAAAACACTCACGGATGCGCAAAGAAACGACTCAACTACGTCAACTTTTTTTCTTATCTGTAGAAATAAATTTATTTTATTTATAAATATATACTAAAAGTCGTAGCACAGACACAAACATAAAGATTTTCTAGGCGAACTATGAAGATCCTAAGTGCATTTTAAGTGATAAAAAAATTAAATAAAAAAGGCTTTTTTCCCCTCTTTTATATTTATTGCTTTCTTGAGACAAGGGCAAATTTTTTTTCAATTTTTAACTAATCATATTTTATAGAAAACTTAATTACGCAACTTTTATTTCCGAAAAACTTGGCTCTAAAATGAACCGTTTTACAGTAAGGAATGAGAAAAGTAAGAAAAAGTCGATTTTTTTTATAATTTTTAAACATTTCGATTTTTTTATTAATGTTCCCGACTTTTTAGAGAGGAAGGATAAGTTAATTATTGTTATAATTTATTGTTTTTTACAGATCCCCCTGGTTCATATAGACCATTGTTCAAATAGCTTTCCAATGTTTTATGAGGAAAATCGAAAGCTAGTTTTGATTTAAAACATTATCTCAACATTGAGATCTTATTGATTAAATAAAAGTAAGATACTAGTAGTCCCTAGAAGTGACTAGAGTTGGCTTAATGTCGCTAGTATGGCATGTTTGCAGCGGTAAATTTCCGAGACACATTTTCCAGCGGCTTTATTCGCCGCACATTCCCGAGACACATTTGGCACTTTCTCGGCTAATGTTTATTAATGTGATTTGTAGGTGGCAGTAAAATTCGTTTTAATGGTTTTAAAATGTCGGTTAACGGATATTATCGAATTCTGTATAGAATTTTGGATATTATATAATAACTATAATAAATTCAACTTAGTTATTGAAAAAAAATATTGTAGAAATTGATCAAGTCGGCTTTGAAGATACAAACTGGGTTGAGAAACGAAGAAACCAGCGAAGACAACTTTTTTCTCTACGAAGAGTCTTATATTATACTTAATTGGATTGAAGTAAATATTTTGATAAATATGACGGATTGTCAAATTTTAATCCTACAATATGAATAAAGTGAAACATATGAAAATTATTTAAACATTATCCAGAAAATAATCATGGAAAGTTTGAAGAAGAAAAAACGGCTGTAACAAGTTCTGATCGAAATGACTTCAAATCTCTCATATCCCTAATGGACTATAATTCAAGCAACGCCTGATTTATCCAACTTATTCCCTTCTTGTGCGGATCATCAACAAATGTGGTGGGTCATAGCTCAACACAATCACCAGCATCCATCGTTGTTATAACATATCGCGTATCACGTGTGCCCCAAAAACTCGCGAATCGCTCAATTAAATTTTTGGGATATCAAAACGCGAGTAGCACACATCATAATCATCATCATTATTGTCTTTTCAATCACATTAAGGATTGCCTGGCCTGGCTCCAGCCACAAACAAAATGAACCATTTTAAAGCAAATAATATAGGAAAAAAACCAATTAGCACGGCCAATTAAGAGGCGCCTAATTGCATCTTTTTTGTGTCGTGTCCCGAATTCGAAATGGCATGGCCCTCCACTACTTGTTCACTCACTCACTAGTTTATCGTGCGAATGATGTGATTGCAAAAAGTTTATAAAAAAACAGACACAAACAATCGGGCAGTGATTGTTTTTTTTAAACAGGGCAAAAAACAGATCACCAAGAATTTTAGAAAGGTTTTTAAAAAAAAGGAATTGTTGGCGTCGACAGTGACATACGAGACATCATGACATGTTCATGTTCCAGAACGTGTCCGGGGACAGAATGCTAACGAATAAATGGGAATTTCTCAATTTGTCTGGTTTCGCTGACGCTCGGATTTCGTTTTATTGTCGCGATGATGAGGCAGGTGGGTTGTGCCAGGAAGGTGGTCCCACGGGATGCGGATGATGGGGAGATGGTACCATAAACATTCAAGTAATTTCAGGTGAGGTAATTGTTGTAAGAAATTAGTTTTATTTAGGTAGTTGTCTCACGTGTGAAATTGGAAATTTTTTAGATTTTTTTTTTGGTTGGAAATGGTGGAAATAGACACATAGTGATCATCATGAGTTCACCTGGTGGAAGTGGATAATACTCTAGGTAAATAGTCCTGCGAATTAGGTCAACCGTACATTTTGGGTTGCAGGCAGATTTCTTGACAATGTGAGACCAATTTAACATTAAGCGTAAGTTCAAGTTCCTGGAGTTACAGCCTCAATCTCTGGGTTCCAATTTTGGAAGAAAATTGAAAATTTAGACTTTATAGATTTTGAATGTATTTTGTGTTCATACTAAAAAAAAAGATGTCACGCTCGAAAAGTAATTCTCCTGTTTGAGAGTTGTTTTGGCTTGTAACTCTCTTATGATTGATGTCACGTGAAAATTATACCATACACAACTTTTCTGTGGGAGCCATAGTTTTCAAGATATGGAATGTCTTACATTTTTTTTCAAAATGGAGCCCAAAAAATTAGGCTTCGACCCCAGAGACATATACACAGTGAAATATATCATAGGCGGACACTCATGGTGCCAGTTTTGTTTCCAGAAAAACTATGACAAACTTTTTCCAAAGAAGCTTAAACTCTTCTTTCCTTTCATTCATTGATTCTGATGGTTGAGGCCTAGAAGAATTTCTGCCTTTAGTTTGGCGTCTCTGATTCGCGGGGATTATATTTTTTCGTCCTTCTTCAAAGCTTACCATGAAGTGGCGAAAAATTTCACCACTTTTGATTTAAATTTTTGTCTGCAGATATCATATTCGTTGTTTGTGATCAGTTTTCTTACTACAACGCCGTAAAATTTCATAAAACGTCCTTGTAATTTAGTTACAATTTAATTAACGTATATGTATATTTCGGTCGGGCATCTTCGAGGAAGACTATATGAAAAAAAAATTATACAGAAAAACAAATAAAATTGGTGCAAAAATAAATATATGTATGTTCGAAAAAATATATTTACTTTTGCAACAATTTCATCTGTTTTTCTGTATAATTGTTACGACGTTACATATTCCAAAGCACCTTTATCGAATGTTTTCCAATCGCCTTCAACTCTGCTTTTTATTTCGGTACAAAACTTTCTCTAAAAAATATTTCTAGAAACCTTCAAATTATATTTATCTTAATTCAACATCGGCTACGTTAGACTTTAGACTCTGTGTTTACAAAAAAAATTGGAGAGTTAAGAGAGATGCATACAATTTGCAAAAAGTTAGCCAAAAAATATGAAACCGAATAAAATTTTTTTTACAATAAACCAACCGAATGAAATTAGCAACTAGGTTTTAATCTTACTGAGTCAGACTAGCAAAGTTTGACAAAAACAATTTTTGAAAAAAAGTTATAAAATTCCTTAATTTTTGGCGAAACACGAAGTTTTTCTTTTTGTCCCGAATTGAACATCATTTTATCCGACAATTTTTGAATTTGTTTTTTTCTCAATATTCTTACTAATATGCACAACAATCTTGAATATAACACATGATTGCACAAAGCCTATGAAATTGCATGAATACAAGGTACGAAAATACTTTCTGTACCAACAAACTTTTCGAAACTGAAGGTAATATCCAACCGATTTAATTTTATGTGGACCAAAAACACTTTTTTGGTTTGAATTGGGCGAAAAACTTCATTTTTAAGTCTGCTGAACCATTCAAAAAACAATTTGATGAGCTGTTAGACCACAAGAAATCTCAAAAAACAATTTGATGAGCTGTTAGACCACAAGAAATCTTGAACAATAAATTTTGGTAGATTTTGTATTAAAAAGATTTTTTGGGCAAAGTAAAGGATACATACGTAAGTATATTTTTTGGACCGGAAAAACTCTTTTCCAAATAGGGTTTGCACAAAAAATTATACACACATGCACACACTCACACACACACAATATATATATATATATATATATATATATATATATATATATATATATATAAACCCTATTATTTCGTCAAGGTTGGACCCTAGTCAAGGTCGGACCATCGGTGTTTTTTTCCGGATGTATCTAGTGACATCTTTGAGCTTACTTGTCAATACTACTTAAGTTAGTACCAAACTTTTGTATGGGACTGTCCGTGTCAAGCTCGTCTATCAAAAGTGTAGTGCTGGCGTGACGTTTTTGAAAGGCCCAAAAGTTTTTCTCTGTTCCTTCAACAAGCCGTATAAATTGCATCCAAAGCATGGAATTCCCAAGAAAAGCATTTTTTTATATTATATAATTCGTAATTAACAATATATTTTATGGACTGCTCATTTGTATAGTTTGTTTTGCTGCGGTGTGTCTCAATGTTAAATGATGCATGTTGTCAAGGTTGGGCCAATTTCGTCGTCAAGATTGGACCACCCACTTTTTTTAAAGAAATGATTGTATTGTGACGAATTGATCAATTTTGAATTTTCAAAAGACATTCCAGATACACGCGGAAAAGCGATCATGGGAAAATCGATGTGGAAAATGTGATAAGGGCAATCAAGGCCGTTAAATTGGAGAATCGGACGCTGAGAGGCGTTTTAACTATGTTCAATGCGCCAAGGACAGGTTTGAAGATTATACCGATGCAAGCTGCCCCGCTGGTGCCAAAGTCTAATCGCGGAAGACGTGGAATGGAAAGCACCGTATTAACTTCACCAGAAAGCGTCTATGACCTGCGCGAGAAAAGAGAGAAAAATCCAAAACGCTCAAAAAACGCAGATCATCGAAGGGTGAATTGACGACTCCAGCGAAAAGAGGACGCCCTCCTAAAAAGCCTCAAAAAAGTCCTCTCCAGAATCTGAAGGCAGAGACTTTTGCATTGTTCGCCTCAGAGTGATGCCACTGCATTTAAACAGGCAAAACTATATTGCATGCATTGAATGCAATAAATAAGTGCATTTGAAATATATATATATATATATATATATATATATATATATATATGTATATTTATATATATATATATATATATATATATATATATATATATATTATATTTTACATTATATATATTTTGGCCCGTTTCTGCCGTGAAGGTTGACTGAAAAATTTTGTTGTGAATTTGCACGAAATTTTTACACTTCTTCAACTTGACTCAAAATATTTAATACAACAAATTTCTTCATGAAATTTTTTTTTTCAAATTGACGATCAGATAATTTTTATAACAATGCAGGAAATAATTAACGGTTGAAAAATTTAATGCACTAATTGTTAAATATACAACAAGTGAGTGAACAATTTCGCTTATTTATTCAAGTTTATTTTTTTGGACAACTTGGAATACATTTTTTCGAAGGTAAAATAGCCTTTATTTCAGTTAGGGTTTTGGGATCATGTTATTGTTGATTAAATTTGAATATGAGCACGAATTTCATAAATTCATCTTGAAATCTATGCAGTGTAATGAGATAAGACATAGCACATGTTTAACCAAAATGCGTCGAGTTATTCTAGTCGGAATTTCAAATATTTTTTACATTAATTTTTTTTTGTAAAGTCCTCAATTTTCTTTTTAAAAAAGTATCATTTTTGGACCAAACATTTCCAAACGATATTCATTAATAGCAGAGTCAACATTTTATGGACAAGATTTCTTTAATTTTTTTAAATCGTATTTTACAAATGCTTCCTAAAAAATAATACTCATAAAAATAATTTTATGTTTTACAAAAATTTGGTGGCAACCAACAAATGCGGTCATCTTCAAAGTATCATTTCTTGTAAAGTTCTGACCAACAGTTAATCCTGTTGATTGGAAACATCATAATCTGTTGAAAAGTCTCGTGAGCTCATTACAATAATCATAAGCCAAATGTGGTGGAATCTATAAAAGGGTTGGGTCAGTATTTTTTCAGGTGCATATTAAATGACATTTTACAAAACATTTCTTCGTTTTTTTCTTCGCTTGCCATCCAAAGAGCATTAAACAGATAGATGCGTTTGTTTGGCATAAGGAGGCATGGTGGTCAGATTAAGGTAATCTTTTGCAAACACCTTTCCATTTTGGACTCACGACAAACGAGTTCTGGTTGTGAGTGCAGATAAGTATTTATCTGTATCCGATGGATGCGTGTATGCTTAATTGTATCTATTCTGTTAGGGAGATTGGTGCTGTTCGTGCGAGATGCGGCACAAGACACCTGAGCTGATCTTCTGCATCCTAGTCCACTTGTTTGTCACCTTCTGCTGCGGAAGGGGTTCAGAAGAAATCCATATTCCACGGAAGCCGATTACTGTAAATCCGTAAGAAACCTTCCATCAAACATGTTGGCTCATTATGGAAATGTGTCATCAATGAGTTATGGGCTCGAATGCCAGCACACCCTGGCCATCGAAAAGATTAGATGTAGTGACGGAACTGGGAAGCCTAGCAGGCATTGCGGGCTCGTCTGAGCCTCCGTTCAGATCCTTATCGACAGCTACTGGAGGATTATTCCGTAGGCGACTGAAACCGCCCGGTTGAAATGCAAATGGCTCGCGTTTTGGAGCTTCAGGGATCGCAGCCTCACATCCAGATTCAGCTCGATTAAATGATGAGACGACGAGATGACGAGGTGACTGATGGATTTGGGACCCGAGGCGTTTGGAACAAAGATACTTTTTGTGAGCTCGCCTCCGAAAAACGGAATATCTTTGCAAGTTGACGTCGTAGATACTCCTTTGTTGTTTGCATAGTATCGCTCTGACAATGTCTCGGGGACAATGGATGATTCCCGAGATGGATACGCGGGAGATGATGACTTCCTTCATTTCATGCAAATTACCTCCACGAGTAAAGCAGTTACTGGTAAATGGAAAGAGTTCGCATGTAACGTGTGTGGGCCGAGTGGCTTCCGTTTGATGTGGTTGAATCGATAGTGGCACCTTCGAATTTATGATTCAATTAGATATCAAACGCGTATGCAAATTTCTTAGAGTACATGAATGGAATATTCAAATAGATAGGTGGGAGTGCTGCTATGATAGCTGTTTTAAATTGTAGAGATAACTTTGAAAAACAAACTGAAAATGATCAAAATCTTACATACTTCATTGTGGTCGAATTGAAATAGCTTCCGCGAGACAATCCGCACGAAATCGAAAAAGTTTCGAAGCTTGTTTAGATTGTCCGAAGAGGATATACTGGATATATGGGGTCATTATTTCTACTGGACTACTTTAAAGGAGTTGTGCAATGGTTGAGTTCCTGATGTACAAAAAATTGATATTTTTTTATGAAGTCTGTGAATTTTTTTCTGAGAAAAATATGTCACTATCCAAACACGGTTGCACAACTGGCCTAGCAAATGGGCCAGCGCTGGCTGAGCGTTTTATAGCGCTAGCCGAGTCTCGTTCGCCAGTGCTAGCCCAGTACCACATAAGCGCTAGACGATAACTACGGTCAGACATTGTATGCCAATACTGGGCCAAGACCCAAAAGCAGCATTGGCCCAATACTGGCATACAACGAATTTGTTACTCCGCCAGCAGTCAGATGCCAAAATAAATTCGGCGGCGACAAGAGCCATGTGAATTTGAATGAAAATATCATTCTGACATGAAATTCGTCACCCGGCATGTGAAGAAGACGAACCGGAATCCAATTGATATGTGAGTGATGAATCGCCTTTGCCACCGAGGATTGAACTTGCTCCAAATCGTTCAACATTCTGCTTGTGTCCTGAATTGTTATATTTCAGTAATGGTTGCAAGACCCAGCGCCAATTTACAGCACTGGGCCAGCACTCAAATGCAACACTGGGCCAGTACTTACCCAGTACTGAGCCAGCACAGGCAGCTGACTGTTGGCCGTTCGTTGTACGCCGAGACTTGGCGTTGTTTCCATTGCTGGCAAACCATGCTCGGGTAGTCAAAGGGTATCTTGATTCATAGATTCTGAAAAAGTCTTCCCACATAGATGAAGCCTATTTTGATGAATTTTGACTGTAAAATACCCAAATAAATAATGATAGTTTTTGCATTCTTCAGCCACAGTTTCTTCGAAAACTAAAATAAACCAATTTTGTGGAATGTTGCTCAAGATAAAAAATATTCATCGAAATAAAAAATTAATGAAGGGAACAATTCTATAAACTTCAAACTATTAAAACAAAAGACTTCGCCAAAACCTGGCATTATGAAATCATTTTTGTTTGTCTGATAATATTATAAATTTACCAAATTTGCCGTTGAAAAATTTTCTGTCTCCTTGGAACAGTTGAAGAACATCATTTTCTTCCCGCAATTAAGAAGAACAATAACAATTTTCACCTCATTCAGATTCAAATACGGCCGCAATAATCTCAGCAAACATGGTTCCTACCGACAAATGCATCTTTTCGCATCGAATACCCACACTTCAGGGCATTAAGACACATTTCTTCAGATCCTTAAGATACCTCACATAATATGGGTGTTTAATTGAAGGTGTAATAGCCCATAAACGTGCCCGGCCTCCAATCCCATCCCCAATTGGAATTTCGTTTCCTTGAAACGCGCATCGTCTTTTTCTAGTTCAACCCCAATTAAACATCGACCTTCAATCCTACCTATATGTGGACTATCAAAATCTTTGGGTCTTGACGTACCCAGCAGGATTATGACCTCCGGCCAAAAAACTTCATAAAAACTTTAATTTGTTAATTTGGTTTTGGGACGACGCGCCACAAAAAAAGAGTCACCTACTGCACCACCGCCACCACCACCGATTAGTCGGTTAGGATTTCATAAAATCACGTTCGGTAGTAAATGCTAGGGGCTGCAATTAGGCAAGAGGTTACACGCTGCTCCACCTCCGCCTTCGCGCTACCTTTATTACAGTAATTTGCCATAATTACGCTTATAAAAATTGCCCGTTACACACAAGAATAGTCTGTGGTAAGTGGTTTGGGTCGGAGTCGGCGGATGGAAGCAAGGACAGGTTGGTAGTATCGATGGATTCTGTTGGCTTCTGCCTGATATATATTCGCGACATGGCTAGCACTATCGGACCGGAGGACCATATGTCTTGGATGTTAGCGAGCCCTTGATGCGTCGTCTCTGAGACTTGACCCGTTGTTCCGGGCATAGTTAAGGTTACAGCTCTTCTTTTTTCTGAGATGGAGGGAAGCAAAGCTTGATGCCATCAATCATCGTGATGATCGCGAATTTTACTGTTTCCAATATGAATACATCCAACATTTGCTTGGTTGCTGGTCGAATGGCTTGTTTTCTGTGTTCTGCGGTTAATTTGACTCTCTCCAAGCAGATTTTAGTGTCTGAAGCTGCAGACAAAGATAATGCGCACCACCAAACATGTTTTGGACAAAAGCTGATGGAAGAGTCTTTTCAAGAAGTGCACGATCAACTGTTGATGCAGGACTACAATATCGACCAAGATTGAGGAGAGATTAAACGAAACAATTATCCCTTAATCGCGGCATGTAGGCAGCAAACGTTTGTTTCATTGTTCAACGAGGATATAATAATCAGAAACGATCTTGAACCATTCAAACGAAAGCGAAACAAATCAGAAGACTTTTTCCCAATCGATCGAAATATGATCCGTTTGCGATGAAACTATGTTGGATGCAAATCCTAAAATGTCGTCAAGAGACAACAATTAATACTCGTAGACTGTAACTGAAACACGACGATATGTAAAACGTTCATTCCTCATATTCTCGGCAAAGCGTCGATATCGAATTTTATCTCAGAAAGGATGCAAAGCGCAAAGATTGCTCCGATAGCTCCCATGCCCGTGGATCCAAACTAACAGCTAAATGAGTTTTGGACGCATGGGATTTTATGAATGAGTGAAGTCTTGGTTACTTATCAGATACTGCGAATCCCTTTCTGGTCGATTGACTTTTTGCAATTCTCCTGCATTCGTACTTGGCTTGGGCGGAAGGAGATACTTGCAGACAAACCACCAACACGACCATCGTTATTGCCACGAAACACTACCAATCGGAGTTCAGTGAAAAAAGACTTGCAGTTCATTTTGCGATGCCATAAATGGTTTTGTTTTTATCAAAATCAAAAGATTGCTTCCATTGTGCATATCGTCGTCATATATGCAATCAGATATACATATGTGAACTGCATAGAGGTAGACTTATGCATGGGTGGTGAAAGATCTTTGGTCGACGCGGCGAAGACGACGACCACGACCACGACGTTTCCTCAACGTGGATTTCTTTGATAGTTTGAAAAATGTGAAGTTTAAGCAAAGGATTAATCACTTTTCGGGGATAGACGTTGCAGATATGCACGCGCGAATGCATATGTTAATATTTGAATGTTTCACATATGAGCTGCGACGATGACCGGACGGAAAAGGGTTTCGTTGAATTTTAAACAGCAGGAAATCACAAATCATAAAGGTTTTTGATTAATTTTTTAAATAAAAATTAGACCAAGGGCTGGATGCGGTGCAAATTTGAAGCGAAGGTGGACCAGACATGTCGGTGGATAGGATTAGATTTTTTATTCATGGGAAGTGATTTGAGGTCTTTTTGGTCAGCCTGCTTGAATACGGGCAGTGCCAATTTACAGCACTGGACCTGCACTCTAATGCAGACTGTTTGCTGCTGATTGTATTTACACTGTTTTTACCGCATATTTCACAATGGGCAAAGAAGGTGTGTGAAAGTTGCGGCAAACTAAATTTTCGCATATCACAATAAAGCGGCATAAATGATTTTTTTTTGAGTTTTGACTGAGTTTTACTCTGCAGTAATTACTCCAAGCACTGGGCCAGGGCCGATCGCCAGCACTCAAATGCAGTGCTGGGCAAGTACTCAGCCAGCACTCACCCAAAACTGGGCCAGCACTGGCAGCTGATCGTTGGCCGTTCGTTGCACTCCTAGGCTTGGCCAACTGCTGTTAAACCCTGTTCGGGTGGTGGTTGTTACGTTGGTCCATCTTGTGAATGAAGAAAATATCCTGCATTGTTTTAAATTCTTTATAAAAAATACTAAAATCAGTATCTCATATCGACGCTAAATGCCTATTAAATGCATGCACCATACGCGTGTCACCTGCGTAAAATATTTCACCATTCTCGGTGCACACATCATCCAAAAATTATGAAATTTGCATATGCCTCCCCAGGCACAAAGGCCATAGAACGATTTATATACACAATAGACTATAGTTTTATTAATATTCATCAATTATGCTATAAAAGTTATTTCAATTAGACCGCACAATAAATTTGAGAGTGTACTCTTTGCATGGACGCTAAACTATTGAATAGTGGCTGGACAACATAAAATATCCAAACAGGATCAACTGACAAAAGAGTCCCAATGTTGCCTCTATTATCGTGGACCTTTGGAAGAACGACATCCAGGGTTGAATTTGTTATAAAACGACCACATAGGCATAGTGGTTAGTGAGCATTATATCATTATGGGAGTTATCTCGAGCGATATTATCGTTGCGGCACACACATATCCTGCGGTAATATACGAGGGTTTTGCACTATGCATTTTGAATGGAACAATTAATTTCGAAAAGGACGCATTTTATATATTTATATATATTTCATCCAGGATGGCTTCACTGCAGCAGGATGTTTCCGGATTGGTGAATGTTTCGTTGATGGACGAGTACTTTATCGTTTTATGAGTCGATATTTAACGTGGAATGTTTTAAAAGTATATTTTTCGGAATTATGATCATATTATTCAAACAGAGCATATTTGTGCTAATAAAAAGGTTCTCAACTCGTCGAGAAAGGTTTTAATAACCATGGTTGGTTAGCACGAAAACTACTTTTACTTTAATTTCTAGATTTGAATTTTCAACTTCCAAAGCAAAGTTTAAGGGTTGTTGACATGCTACCACCAAAAATCTTTCAAAGAAATATGAAGAGCCAGATGCAAGAGGTTAAAAAACATAGAGTCATCAACAGTCAATTTACCTAATGGCGTAATAAGTCTTGGTGCAATTCTGCAGCACAAACATTCCACGTGTATCTGAATCAAATAATTTTAGTCTAAAAAATACGGAATTGATTCATATTTCCACATTAAATATTTATTTACAAGTTTTTGTCAGCGCGGGAATATTACGAAGACAAATATCTAAATTATTCCATAATTAAAACCCCAATTGTTCCTTCCAACTAAATTCTGGAAGGGACTATATTTCTCAAGTAAATCCAATTTAAGGTTATAATTCAGTGAAGAACTCTTAAGTTTTAATAGGAAAATAGGAATCATCATCAAAGAAATATTCGTAAAAAATACCATCGCAGCATTTTTTAAATTTTTTTTAAATATTTCGTTCTTTAGTATTTTTTTCTCTGAAAATCTTTATCAAATTTCAAAAATAAATTCCATGTTTTTTTAACTGCAAATATTGAAATACTTGCTTAAAATTGGTGGACAAGTTCTTTTATAAAATTCTTTCATCCGACACCCCTTCCCCCGCTTCCGCCATTCCCGCCAAATATTTCACTTCAACATTATTCTGTGATATTTTATGGGAAATTTTCAGCCAAAAATAAATCATAATAGTGATTATTAATCAATAATTAATAAATTAAAATTTATTTATTGTTGATATTAAGGCTTTTAAGGGGAGTGTGCTTAATTTTACATATTTCTTGCCTATTTTCAAGATTTTTTTGGGAAAAACCTGTAAATATAAATTTATTTCTAAACAACATACGTATTCAAGAGTATTCTATAAAATTTTGGTCCCAAAATATTAATTATTGAGCCACTGACAGCAAATTTTCGTAGACACTTCAAAAAAAGGAGTATGCGGTGCACAGTATAACTCATCATTCGATCATTTGATGACAAAAAACCAAAAACATTTCGTTAGTTTATGAGTTTCCCGGGGTAATCACGTCGAGATTTATTTTTTAACAATTTTTCAATTTTTAGTATCAATTCTAAGTGAAAAAGCGAATTTTTTAATTGTTTTTATTAAAAAAAATAAATTCCTTAGTATAAATCAAATTATAATCATTAAAAAGAAAATATCTCGACATGGTTACTTTGCGATTTATATACAGAATAAGCGTACAAAATTTGAAAAGGATCGTATAAATAGATTTTGAGTTCCAGCGTTAACCGACTTTGAAAAATCCAAGTGTTGGAAAAAGGTGTTTTAAAAAATGGAAAAGTTTATAGCACGTCGAAGAGCAGAGTTCGTTTAGCTTCATCGGTTTTGCTCCAATCGATCTAAAATTTTAACTGAATACTCTTGAATTATTATCAAATAGAAAAATGCAAAAAATATATAATAAAATACCTTACTAACCCTTAATATAATGAATTTTCCCGTTACTCATGTCTGTTTTTAAAATACAAACTATTAAAGCATTAATCCATATGTTCCATAAAAATTGGTGCTAAAATTATTTGTTTATTCATTTTGAAATTCACCGTTAAAAAATTTTGTTTTTTCTGAGGAAGCGGGTAAATGGTTGTCGCATTTTTTCAAACATTTTATGAAAAAAGTCTACATTAAAAAATTGAAGTAAATCAAAACATTTAATCTTCTCCATTTTTCGTAGAAATATCACATATTTTTCTCGAAAAATTATATTTCGCAGAATGTTTTCGATTATTTTTTTAATTAAGAATCATTTTACAGCAAAATATTGGTCACATTGAAATCAATTATTATTGTTTTTCGATTGTTTCTTCACTTGAATATTGTTTTCCATCAAAATCGCTCCATATTTTCTAACTTTCAAACACACATTTTGGGGGATGGGGGGGAATCCAGAAAATACATTTAAATTGTTTTCATGCATATTTGTTGTAGTGTAGCTATCTACAACAAATATGCATTACAATTTACTATAAAAATCTACTAAAATGTTTCCTGTGATAATTTGAAAATAATTATTTTAGAAAATTTTGACTAAGTCATTTATGGAGAATATTTTTCGAAAATTTGTTTTCGTATATTTTCAAAGTTTTATTGATTAAAAATGTACAAATACTTAATTTCATAAATTTATACTTAAAACTGTGGGAGGCAGGTATTTTTATTCCATTTTTTTTTGTGGAAAGTATCAAACAAATTTGCGTGTGGGGATTTTTCCAATAATCTAATCATAATTTTTCTATGAAAATTAAATTTTTGGATTTGCATCGAATTTGTCCTCTACAATTTATTGATTAATTCTCTGGATTTTTCCTCCATAGATATCATTTAAATAGGTTCAATTTATTCAATAATTTATCCTTCCTATAAATAACTACTGTTTCTTTTGCATTGTAGATGAAAATTCATTCTAAAAATAAATACAAAAGAATGCTAGGAGTGGTGGATGGACCATTAAAATACCTGGATCACAAATAACTATGTCCATTCGTAACAAATCGAGGTTGATGCTACCAAACAATGCTTATGAGTTCACAAGAGCGTTGAAGAATTATTTTTTCAAACTTGTAGAAGAAATGATGATTTAAAAGCAATTAAAGGACCTCTCAATGGTCACTCATACTCAGAAGAGACTTTAGTTCACAAGAAAATGATCCTGAAGCGAAAAGTTATCATTGAATCAATCGTTCATTTTTTATTTAAAAGACTGCTGAAGTAATAATAAATCATTGATTTTTCCACAGTCAGCTTTTCATTCTAGCTGAAAATGAGTCTTGAATCAGGAAGAGTTCTATCACTACCTTAACATGGATTATACTCATTTTATCTTGGATGTTTTAGCAGCAGCATTCGAACCATCATTTCCCTCCCCTTTTTGTCTTTGAACCTGAAAAAAGAACATCGTAAAGCCATAGCACCAAAATCAAATGCAACTTCTGTGTATCGAATCGTTTTAACAGTCATTATCAACATTATTGTCGTCGTCATCGTCATCACCATCAACCATTACCGTGATCATCATCCTAAGAAGAAAGTAGGCACTCGATTAAAAAAAATCAAATCTCTTTTTCACGTTCCTCAGTATATCCGAGCAACCTTTAATGAATTAAGCCCCAATAAACTCGCACGTTATATCTTCGGTGGACCATAAAATTGTAAAATTACGATTGGTCACATATGAGATGAGTTCAGGCCTTCGATGGCTAGAGTTTCGTAAAGCACCACATATCGCTAACCATACATAAATACCGCAATCGCTGCAGCTAGGCGAAACCTTCTCTTTTGATTTACCGTGGCAATGAGTTGTCGGTACGGTTCGTACGGTCATCTATAAAATAAATTGTATGGCGTCATGGACACACAGGCCAGCCACATATCTATCCGTTTATCCTGGAACATTCGAAATTGACCCCACCACCAACGCTACCCGGCCGGGACGTGTGTGCATGTGAAAGCAGTTTTTTTTTGCAAAATAAAACATCGCCAACATATTAGCATATCAAGGTACAAATGCTGCAAAGGATGATATAGTCCGGCCTAGGTGCCTACAGCAACAGCACATACTGCGACTAAGAACTTCCTATCCTGGGGGAATAACACTGAAGATGGCATTGCGAAAAATACTCCTTCCAAAGTGGATGGGTTTTCTCGCTCAACCCATGCACACCGCAGAGTACCAATAAGTATCTTTGATGAAATAGCGGATAAAACGATCTGCAAACATTTAGAATATCTAAAGATTAAAATACGGACAGAATCGATTTGTCTGTTTGCTTTTTAATTTGGCCATTTTTCAATTAGGATTTGTGATCCTTTCTTTTTGGTTAAATAAATATGATTGTCTTTTCGAATTTGCGTTGCAATTTCCAATAACAGATTAGATTGGTGAGTGGTTGAATTGTGGATTTCGAAATCAGTTTCAGATGAAATGGAAACTTGGATATTGCGCGTGAAAAGTTGAATTGAGAATAAATAATTCGAAGGAATCGTTTCGAAGGAGAGCTGAGAATATTAAATAATTGTACAGTTCATACGAAACATGGTGGATTTATTTGTCTAAGAAGAGTCATTCAAAGCAATAAATGAAAACTGACTCACATTCAAATTAAAAAAAAATAAGTAAAATTGTTTTGAAAAGGTAGAGACGTTTCGTGGGCAAGAAAAAAACCTTCATCTAAGCAAAAAAAAATTGTTGTAATGTCATCCTTTTTGAAATGCTGATGCCGTTTCCTTTCCCAAAGAAAGATCTTGCGATGGCATTCTTAAGGGTCGTGGTTCATTTCCATGCTGCAAAAATATAACTAATTGAAAACTACGAATGTTATTTTAAAGGCACATTTCTTCTACAAAACTATGTGCACCTTTGCGAATACCCTCCTTATTAAAAGCCAGTTTTCAACTCCATCTTTCAAATTTTTCTTCCTTTTCCTCTACATCAACATAAATATTTCTTATAGTCTTCGTTCACTGCGAAAATTTTCCACATTTTCAGGACTTGAAACAGATTTTGTGCTTATTTTGCGAAAGTCCTGTTCTGTCAATCCATTTTGTCGGAATTATGTATTATCAATACTATTGGATTAGTGTCGTACAATTTTCTTTACAATTGGAGAAAAGATAGATAGAAAAACTAATAAAATTAGAAATAATATCATCATCATTTAAAAACTATTTATTTTGGAAATAAAATAAACTCACAGTCACCCGAAAGACTATTTACCATTTTGTATCAAGAAAAAAAGGTTTTTTTTTCATTAAATTTTTCCACTTACGATTTAAAACAATCAAAAATTTCTCTAATTATAGTGAAAAAGAAACGGCGTTAAACTGAACATATTATAAACGAATAGAAAAATCCTCGTATTAACTAAATTTAAATTCTCTAAATTTCTCCAAGATTTCTACGGTATTGGATTAAATAAGTTTAAAACTGTATGAATTTTTATTGATAAATTGCTAAATAACTAATAAATTGTGCCTACACATTCATTACATTTTTTTGAGAAATTTCTAGGAAATATCTGTAAAAAAATTAATTTGGAAAAAAATCTTCAATACATGAGAGTATTTGTTTCAAAATATTTTACAGGATAAATTAACATTTTATGAAGAAACATTGGAAGAAAACTATATGAAAATATTGATTTGAACATTATTTTCCATTGGAAACATTTATTTAAAATACGAGTGCTACAGAAAATTTTGAGAAAAACTTTGAAAAAAATCAACGAAATATTATACGTAACCAACGATCCATTCAAAAGATTTCTAATAGATTTATTCGTAAAATTTATTAGAAAGTTTTTCTTGGAAAGTTTTAGAAAAATTTCTACGTAAAATTTATGCGAAAGTTTTAGCAAAAAAATTCTACGGGAAATTAATACGAACTGTTCTCAATTATAGACGTTTTTAACAACACAAAACGTTCCAAAATTTGCCTTTATTATTGTGCAAATTAAAGAAAGTCAGCAAAATATTGTACGTAACAAACGATTCACTCAAAAAATCTCTGATAGACTTATTCGTAAAATTTATTAAAATGTTTTTCTTTTGGAAAAAATTAATACGTAAAATTTATGCGAAAGTTTTGGAAAAATTTCTACGAATACGAACGGCGTTTTGCGTGAGACATTATTAATTCACTGATATTTTTATAGTATGAAATCACTAATCGATACGTTTTCGTAAAAACAACTGCTTCACACCTCACAAAATTTAATTGCGAAATTTGTCGAAAATATTCTCATGAAAGACATAAAAACCGGAAGAATAATAGAAATTATTTTAGCGGAAACCCACTTAAACTTTTATCCATCCTCGTCACATTTAATATTTTTTTAGAGAAAATTTGGCAAAATTTATTTAAATACAATTTTATAGGAAAAACACTGAATTCGTTTTCAACAACAGACCGTTCCAAGATTTGCTATGGATTAAGTTTTGTGCAAATTTTTGTCAAAAACTTCTTCGGGAAAATTAGAAAATATTTTTGTTTTTCTTTAAATAAAAATTTATTGAAAAATTTCTCTCAAAAATTTCAGAAATTTCAAGACAAGGTCCATTTTTCACTGATTTTTTTTGGTTGCAGAAAACTTTTAAAAAATTCAAAAAACCATTATTTGTATTTTTTATACCAACCCTTACGTGGTTGAGTAAAACTTGCATGCTGTTTTATACGACAAAAAAATTTCACCAGAGAAATTCTCTCTCTATTTTTTTGCAGTGGAGATTTTTGAAAAATCGAATAAATTCTATATTTATACGTAAAATAATTGAATAAAAAAAAATTTTCTCTTCAGAAGAAGAAGTACTACTACTGTATTTTTATTAAAATCTGCAAAAAAAATTCTGTCGATTAAGTTGTCTTTAAACAAAGCCCTAAAAATGTTTTCAGCAAAAAATTGATTGCGCAAAACGACTTAAATGAACGAATAAACATATAAAACAATAAATTAATTGATTCAAAGCGATATTAAACCCCAAAAACAAAATAACGATCCAAACATTTTTCCACCAAGAAATAGAAAATTTAAAACTGAAAATATTTCTAGGAAGAGGGCAATTTTAAAACTTACAGAAAAATTTAAACCTTAGACCATAATTTATGACTAAGGCGAAAATCTTACAATTTATATATGTCATTTATAGTCACTAAGAAAACCAAGAAAGAATATCAAGACGACGAAACAAAAGAAGAAAAAGAATAGGATATTCAATACGAAATGAAAATCAATCATAAATGTTTCTGTTAAGTCCTGAAAAGAATGTTTTCCAATGAAATTTTAATTTGGTAAAATCATAGATTAAATCTAGACACGGGGGAAAAGCACGTAATTCAAAATGGAGTGAATCTGCATGGTTGCGCAAATCGTTTTAACATAACCTCTGAACTAGTTAGACAAGCACAAGCGGTTCAATAAATGATATTAAAAATATTGCCTAAATAATAAATGACAAAAGTTCGTTAAATGTGAAACAAACATGCTATTGACTTATGTGCGAGTAAGCTTGCTATTTTTTCCTCCCGTGGCTAGAAACCGTAGACCCTTGCGAGAAAGATTGCTATTTTTTATGAGTGTCTTGTTCTTCCTGCTAGGGGATATTCTTCATATAAATTCGTCAAATCAATTGCACCTTCTTCAACTCTTACTCACTTTTGTGCTCATTAAAAGCTTTGGAAATTAGACATTTGTTCATTTTTACGGTCCAAAAATAAATCAAACATCCTGAAAGTTACCTACAACCCCTTGATACTTTGTGCTCTCGCCGAACGATTTATTTAGACCCTATAATAGCTGTTCATGCATATTAAAATCGCTAACTACCAGCCATAATCCTAAACTTCCACAAAAAAGGAACGGTCGCGTACTAAAATTTGCACATAAAAGTCCTTTTTTTCTAATGTCCGTTGTCGTCCCATCCAATTGTTTCCCATCGCATCGCTTCCTGACCGTTCCTGCGGGGTCCTTCATTATCATAAAAATATAATAGCGGATGTCCACATGTCTCTCACTCTACGCATCACTCAGCCGCGCCTGTAATGTGTTCATCCCCGGTTTGGGGGAGTTAAACGGTCCAGCAGCTACGTACAATATTAAAGACCCCCGGAAAAATAAACGACATATAAAGACAACCTTCCGCGAATTTGGGTTAATGGTTTTATAATTTACTCCTGTCGCGTCATGTGGCGCGAAGTGTGGAGCAGAGCCTGGCTGGCTTTTAGGCTGCTGTCCGGGATGATGGCTCCACGGCTCTTGGAGGATTTAACATGTTTTGTTACTAACGCTGATGATGCCGTTTTTTCCGATTGTGCTTACGTCGTGGCGTTGTTGTTGTTCTTGTTGCTGCGGATCCTGGCTCTGGTGCTGACGCGGATGCTGAGCCTGACAACTTCTGTGACGGGCCTAGAAATCCTCTTGCTGGATCTGACGCTCGACGTGAATGTGCATTCGGTGTAGAGACGCATATATCCATAATTCATTTGCCTTCCACTTTGCATTTTTATTGAATATTTTTTTTGGTCCTGCCAACGACGAACCGCTCGAAAAATAGCTGTGATGTACTTTCGTACGGGCGTCATCGTTTCATTATGTGAGCATCCTTAATTTTCGAATGACTGACTAGCTGAATGCTAGCCGTCGCGGCTGGCAGCCAGTCAGTCCCATATCGTCCCAACTAGCTGGCATAGTGGAAAATACATTAGGCCCATTTCACATATGGCCCACGCGCCGTACAATGCCTACCTCGCAATTTCACTCATGCATAGAGTGTTAACATGACAAACGACAGCTAATTTCGGGTGGAATTTCGAGAGTTTGTCGGATTACTAATTAACACGGATGTACAGCTCTGTAGAGGGTGTCGAGGATCTGTCGCCGGTTCTCCGGTGTTTGATCTTTTTGGCAGCAAGCCGTGAAATAAGATTTAGGATGTATGTTAACGTTTCGGCGGTTGCAAAGATACACCTACATTCGAATGTTGACATGATTTGAAGAAAGATACATCAATCCAATCCAATAACGCGACTGTCTCAAAGGAGTCTAACACGAAATGAAATGGGGAGTTGGATAAGTTGCTCTGATATTTGTCGGGGGTTATATGGGATGTGGCGTTTTAAAATCTTTTGACGGATATCCTCACAACTCTTCAGGCTATAACAGAACTGAGATTCATTTTAGCATTTCCCAAGCCCAAAAAATGAATTAAAATACTGTAATGTAGGGATCTCTTCACATGAGAGTTCGGTGTCACAGACAAAAACCCATACATGTCGATTATTCGAGTTCCTCCGATTCATAAGGGGGCAGTCTGGGTCTATTTTTTTCAAAAATTGAAATTCTAATAACATGAGTTTTAGGTGCTACATATATGCAGAATTAGTGTAAAAACTTTTATTTTGGCCGGCAAAGCTAAGAACAAAAAACAAAATCTTAAAGTTCAATAGCTGCTTGTTCATGTAGAAAAGTTTTATACCATTTAAATAAATATTTATATTCAGAAAAATATTTAAATTTGGTCCAAAAGACCAAGATTGCTCCCTTAATTATGACAATCCCAAAAAATTATACGGAAATAGCTTTACGAAAGATGCACATATTCGAAAAATTAATAAATTTGCTCCGTAACTCGTGTCAACACTTAATTTAGACTATCTTTGAAGTGTATAGTTGTCAACCTGCAGCGCTAAAATTAATTTAAAAAGTCTGGTTTCATTGTTAACAATTCGTAGAAAAAAATTCAGCAAACTCATAACTGAACCATCAAAATTATTGAAGCATTAAAATTACGACATCGAAGATATTGCTGCCAAATTCATTTCTGTCGATCTATTAAAATCTATTTGAATTATCGGGCCTAAATCGGAATTGCTTAAAATCTCTAATTCTCATATTGAATAGGCGAGTTCAAGATGTAGAAAAACTCAAATTGAAAACACTACAAAAAAGCAGTGAGGCCCTCTGGGAGTGTCCGGTGGGAGGTTTGATTTGAACCCTCTACCCCGAGAGCAAGAGTCGGGCGCTCTGCTCACTGAACCAGCCACACTACTCTTATATTTGCATATCATTGCTATGTATTGTGCTTACTTCGAATTTTAAGACAAACTTCCGTTCGGTACGCTTTTTCTGGGCTCATTCCTCTCGCTCACTTTTCTTTAGTACCTCCGTAAAGGAATCTAAACTTTCAATAACTGCGGCTTAAAAATAATCTACAGTATGAAAATGTGCAATAACAAAAAAGTTAGATAACACAAAAATATGATCTGATTCCTAATGCAATTATTTTGATTAGCAGTTCCAACCTCAGTAAATTTTTTAAGATTAATTTTTCATAAAATTTTGACTGCTAGGATCCAAAATAGTATTTTTTTTAAAAACAATGACGACTTTTTTAAATATAGAAATTGATTATACATTTATCAAAAAGGTAACTGATTGGAGAAAAACTTCAATCGATGGTGAAGAAATCGTTTGAGCTTTCAGTTGAAAAAATGTGTTTTATCTCAAACACAGAAAGGCCGCGTAGCGATCTTTTGTACGGCTTAAAGCCTTAATATTCCCAACAAATTCAGCAAAAGCAATCTTAATCCTGATCTGCTACAAAGCAAACTATTCATTTGATCAGTGTTCAATCGCGTAGCGTTTCAGCACTTTTACAAACCTTTAAACATTGATTCTGCTCAATAATTCGTTCCGTCTTTTATACTCTAAAAATTGTAAAATAAAATGAATATAAAATAAAAATGCTTACACTATCTATTTCCCAAATTATAAAAACCAATTTTCGGTGCCCATAAATCATAAAAAGCAAACAAGAGTTTCACATTCGATTCATCAAATCCAACGATCCATAAAAAGAATTTAAGTGTTTTATATCTGACTCATTAATTATGCCAGACTAACTAATATCGTTGACCAGGCGATCAAAATATTAGGTCATTCAGATCATACTGAGTTTTTTTGGGCAATTTAATGTGGATTGGATTATGTAGCAACCCCAACAGGGTTTGCCAGCTGTGGAAACAACGCCAAGCGTCAGCCAAGCCTCGGCGTACAACAAACGGCCAATGGTCAACTGCCAGTGCTGGGTGAGTGCTGGGGGCCCAGTGCCAATTCCCAGCACTGGCGATCGGCACATGCTTGGAGTGATTACTGCAAAATGAAACTCAGTATGCGCTGCAAATAAAAAAAAGTCACAACAGATATTCGAGATACGGAAATAATGTGCAAGTCCTCCGAATGGTGGTGGATATGGCCGCAGTTTTGAATAGAAGATGCACACTCAATATTTCAGTATCTTGGAAAGAATGACTCGCACGAAGACTTAAAAGGCTTAAAATGAAATTCGAGTACATTTTCGTATACAATTTCTATGTTGTCTGGTTTTAACACTGACAACTACAATGCAGTTTACAGGAGATAACACTACAGTAGGTACAGTGCGAACATTAGAAGCATATTAATTATATTTCAGCGATAACAGGTCTGATTTTAGCTGATTTTATTTATTTTGGAATAAGGACTGCATAATGCATAAAATAAATAGAAAACTTTGAGAGGTTTGCATAAAAAAAAATTAGCAAAAAAACTCAAAAAAACATGATCCAATCTAGGATATTGAATGGATCAACCATCAGATCTATATCACAGATAATCCACAACGAAAAATCCGTGTCACCATTTTATAGAAAACATTTTAAGCTTAAATCTGGCCTGAATCGAAATATACAGTCACCATGGAAATATTGAAGAAGTTTAACTCTTCTTGTTAAGCTAAAAATTTATCTGCATGTCCACAAAGCTGTGCAAGCTTTGTTTGCATGTTACACGGTGAAATATTGGCTCCATGGTTACCCCATCTTGTGAGTTCATTTTGAGGGCGGCAAATGTGGTAGTTATTTATCCACGCCACAAAAAAACCACGACATGCAACGATTAGTTTTGAAATAGTGTGCCATATTCGCCGATTCACGTTCCCACGGAAGCACAGAGATTCCAAAACGCACTGCTATAATCAAAATGGGCATATCATTCCTGGGCTACGCTCGATTCCACGCCAGAAGCCATCATAGTTTCTTTTGGCTGGGCTCCTCGGCAAAAGAGTCCTTCAGCCCATCCAGCATGGGCATCTACCATATATGAATGTACGTGGCCATGTACCTGCGATACCACGGTCTGCGGCTGTGAAGAATCTCATTTGTAGGCTGCTAGCCTCGTTGGGCCGGCATCCAGGATGATATGCAAAATTTAATACAAGTCGGTATGCAGTAAGTAGCCAGAAAGGGTGGTGTGTACCGAAGATGGCCATGTTCGAGGCCAGCCCGTCGCACACTTCTTTTGCTGCGATGCGCGATATCTGAATCCACGGCCATGGTGTTGTATCTGAGCAATTCGTATCTGTGTAATCCGCCCTGAACTCGAACTATCGATCAAAATATTTTCGTAGCAAAGGCGATTGCGGTTGCGATGGACCATAGCGATGGCGACGAAGATACATATCCATCCGACGTCACTGCGGAGAGGCGAATTTTGTAATTAAAAATAACATTTGCGTTGTAATAGTGGAATAAAGTGTAACAGCTTATAGGTAGTAGCCGCCACCAGCAGCTTCCAGCTTGGATGCGCACCGGATAAGATTGTAGTTTGTACGTTTTTTTTCCTTGGTTTCTTGCCCGCTTTGTTGGGAACGAAGCGCAGCAACTACATCTGTATCTGGGCTGCGTCTGCTTCTGCCTATCCATTGTATGCCCAGCGCACGGAGTGCTTCGATCGAGCCTTTCCTTTTCTAATTACCAATGGGGCGTGATCGATACGAAACCAATAATAGCTGACATCATTCAACTCTTTCGGTGTGTTCAGATATTGATCTAATATATTCCTGATACACGGCGTACCGCTGCGCGCAAGAACAGACCAATCTTGTTGGACGCACTGTTCGCCGGACAACGCTTTTCATATCTAGGAGGAATCAAGGAACGACCAGCAGCAGCGTGTACAACAGGGGCAGATAAAAGAAAGCTGGAGCTGATGCTGAAGAACTAAGGTAAATCAGCAAACATGAATGATGAATACAAATTTCAGTAGATGGTAGTTGGTCGGGCTTTGTTGCTGATGGATGCCGCCGCGCATTCAACGAACTACACGAGTAGCTTTCGATGACTTGGACTTTATTTTTTTTCCTTCGCTCTGAAGTTGAGTTGCGTCTTGTATCTTTCTTTTTTCGTGGACACGCCGTGAAAATAAATGTTGAGGAGAGTAACGAATCGGACGAAAGATACTACCAAGTTGGCTTGCCAAATAATGTCCAGTGTTTATGCTGATGAATTCTAAAGATTGGAGTCACGATATTGTGTTCTAGACTTGTAGATCGCTGAAATGTGATGAAAGGTACAACTCTATCTACTTGTTCCAATCAAGCGGGTTTCATGCTCAGATTACTCTCGTATATGCTAGGCATATGGGAAATAGGCATGTAGCAAATGTCTGTATTATTTGAAGTGCTGGCCAGCAATGGAGCCATTATAATCATGAATCTTAAGATGAATTCCACCAAAACACGTTGGCAGCTTCACACTGTGATCCGTTTTTTTTTTTTGATTCTGAAAAAATACCAGTTGCTTGTGTCGATTTTGAATAAAAAACGTGAATATAAAAGTAATTTTTCCGAAAAAAAGCATCAGGCAAAATTTTCTACAGTCGAAACTGCAACTAGAAACAATTTCGACATAGTTCAGACGATTTCTCTTCGAAAATCAATAGAAATTTTCAGAAAAAATTGTTTCAAATATACAAGAAAATATATATGTAGTTGCTATATGATTTACGCAAATGGTTATCTCACTTTTTTTATAAGGGTGTTTATTGAATCTTCTTAAAAAGAAATAACAAAAATGGATAAGATGCACTATCTATCTAAATGTTCCTTTGAGGTGTGCGGAAGCGCTTTCTGCTTAAATTATAACATTAATTTTTCTTTTAAGTTTATTTGAAACAATTCGTGTACCTAGCTGAGATGCTAATGGGTGACAATGTCGTCTCAACTGAAGACTATACTTAGTCCTTGTTCTCACAATTTCTTCAGAAACCGATTCTGCCTAAAAAAAATCAATAAATTTCTGACCGTATTCTACAAAATGATAATCTTTTTCAAATAAATAAGTCAATAAAAAAATAATCGCTAGACAATATTTGCAATATTACAAAATTTATATTGAACAAAAACATCCAGGATTGTTTTCTCATGGAAATGTTTTTGAGGATAATTTTATGGAAAAAAGCTTGAAACAATTTTGAAGAAAGTGTTCACGAAACTTCTCTGTATAAAATCATTGACATTTTTGTCGATCATAATCTTTCACGAAAATATTTTCGTAGAAAACTACTGGGGCCGATTGATTTCCTTTGAACTCGACTGAGCACAAAATTTCGGAAAAATTGATGGAATTTATTTCGTACAGAAATTCAATTTAAATATTTCCTGGCCACACGATTTCAAAATGCTGGAGAAAATTTTACCAAAATATTCTGTGTGGATAAGTTTTTGTCATGCAGAATTTGAGGATGAAATCGACGTGTTCTTTGTTTTTGGTAGATGACTTTTAAAAAAAACACTAAAGGAATATACATTCAGCGTTACGAAAAACCTCGCACAATAGACCAGGGCGGATCTGTTTTCAGATGGGCGTTGCAGGGAGGCACGCTGATTTTTGCAGGAAAAGTTGGGGAATAACTCGTATAACAATAATTGATTTATGCTCATTCTCAAAAAAGTCGGGAACATCAAACAAAAAATCGAAATGTTTAAAAATTTGAAGAAAAAAATCGTGTTTTTTCTGCTTGTCTCACTCCTAACTTTAAAACGGTTCATTTAAGGTCAAAGTTCAATGAGAATAAAAGTTGCATAATAAAATTTTCTATAAGATAGGATTAGTTTAAAATCCTTAAACATTTAACCCTTGTCGCAAATTGCAATAAATATAAAAAAACAGGAGGAAAAAAGCCTTTTATTATTTAATTTTTTTTGCCACTTCAAATGCACTTAGGACCTTTATATTTTGCTTGAAAAATCTTTACAACATCATAAAACAGCTAACAAATTTTCATCAAAATCGATTCAGTAGATTGCCCATAATAATTGTGCAATCTAAATTTATGTAAAAAAAATCAAAAATTTTGAAAGCTTGCAAGTCAGAAACTTAAACGTATAAAAGTTTGAAATTTTTTTCACATATTAAACAGCACAGCAACTTCAGCTTGAAAAACTAAATTTTAAAATCATCTTATTTTGAAAAGCCAATTTTTCCCGGAATAATATCTTTGAATAAATTTTACGGGAAGTTTATGGCAGAATATTTTCGAAAGAAAGTTTGAGAAAATAGTCCACACAATGTCTGTCTTTTAGAACGCATTCCAAGTTCTTTTTCTCTGATTTTTCATAATGTTTCGACATAAAAGCAAAAACTTCAATTACATTTATTTGACCATAGTTTTTAAACAAACTCATATCCAAAGAAAAGATTTCAAAGTCAATTTCCAAGTTCAATGGACCATAAGTGTTAAGCAATAATTATTTTTTCATGAATGAAATCACAAAATATTCACGAAAAATTCAGATCAAGAAAACGCAAAAAATTTTGCCCGGAAAATTATTTAACGAAAAATTTATTAAACATAAGAAACTATATTTTGCAGTATGAGCACTTTGAGCTTGGATAACTAATTGTACTTTTTATATTTTTTTTATTAAAATTCGGTCTAAAATTACATGTCAATGCAACATAAAAAAAATCCCGAATAAATTTCTGTTAACAAATTTCACAGGATATCTATCAAAATTAGTTCGTTGACAACAGAAGTTATCTTTGTAGTTATCGACGTCTCTTTACGATAAAGTTTTACAAATTTGTCTCGAAAATTAATGGATTTTGGAATTGTCCCACTTTCGTTGACAGGAAAATAATAGGAGTATTTTTTTTTGAAATTCCATTAGATTTTGAAACTAGTACGACCATTCATTTTTTTTAAATAAATTATTTAGTTACATTTGAATCAATTAAAAAATCATTGGAACTACTAAGCAATCATCGATCTTGATAATCAGGCAGTAAAATGAATTTTAGACTGGATGGAAGTGTAGTTGCAATCCTTCTACCATCACTATTTGCCTTCCTGAAATTACAACTGTTTTTTTCGCAGAATCTGAGGGACAGTAAAGAGATTTTGAATGATTCCCAAAATTGTAATCTTTTTCATAGTGTCCAACGAAAATTTCATTCATTTAGTCTTTAGTAAAAATTAGATGCTTCCAATCGTAAATTTCCACACTGCTTCTTTAGATTTTTAAATAAAAATAAAAATTTCAGCATCAATGGTAAAAAAAACAGTGAACTTCAATTCTGCTGTGCATTGCTACTTATTTATGGTAAGTTCATATTGAATCAGCTCACAATTATTTACTGTTCTTCAAAAAATACCTTTTTACTTTATTCCTTCCATGCAATTACTACCATCTTCATCACTACCCGAACAGTGTTTGCCAGTAGTGAAAACGCCAATCGTCGGCTAAACCTCGCCGTACAACGAACGGTCAGCTGCCAGTGCTAAGTGGAGTGCTGGCTGAGTTCTGGCACAGTATTGTATTCGAGTGCTGGCTCAGTTCTAATCCCCAGCACTGGCCCAGTGCTTGGAGTCATTACTGTAAAATAAAACTCAGTATGCGCTGCGAAAAAATCATTTATGCCACTTTATTATGACATGCTTTGATACAATACATATTCGAAATACGGAAATAATGTGCAAGTCCTCCGAATAGTGGTGGATATGGTCGCAATTTTGAGAAGAAGACGCACACTTAATTTTTCAATATCTCGAAAAGTATGACTCGCACGAAGATGTTATACGATTTAACTTTAGTAAAATGATTTAAACTTTAGTAAAAATGAGATGCTACCAATTCTAAATTTTTAAAATAAAATAAAAATCTCAGCATCAATGATAAAACGATTAATGAATTCCAACGCTACAATTTGTGGTAAGTTCATATTGCATCATCTCACAATTATTTGCTGTTCTTCAAAAAAAATATCTCTTTACTTTATTCCCTCTATGCAATTACGATCATCTTCATCACTGATACCACAATAGATGCAAAGATACAAAACATTACTGCACCGAGTAGTAACACACACATACATACATACAGCTTCATTGGGTCGTAATTGGTTGGAGCGCGCTAAATTAACAAAAGAACCACCAGACATTTCGGCCAAATAATATTATTTAAGACTGACGATCTTTGTGGTAAAAGCATGCCATCAAACATCCACCATCGACTATATCTACAGTATACACACACAATAGCTGTTAAGTTCGGATGGATACCTACTTGAATTGAGCTGAACAAGAATAATAACCAAACCTTGGATGCAAGCAAGTAATACCGAATTGCAGCTCGCATAACAAGGAAAACATATAACCAGCAGCCGCTTCTGCAATACATTCGGTATCTTCTCTTATATTTGCGGTTCTTTTGTGAATGCGGTTTGGCTTCCTGAAAATCTTCTGTGAGGTAGCCGCGCAATTTTCAAAAAAAAAAAAAATATATATATGAAAGAACAGCCGAAGGTCCATTCAATTTTCAGTAAAACGAAGGTAGCGAAGGTGCGATATGGATGGATATGTTGGTAAGACCATATGAGGTTAGCAGTTATTGCTGGAAAGGGAACTAGGAATATTAGGATTTATGTGTTTCTTTTTATTGCAGGAGGATATTCTAGCTAGCTTTCTTCTCTACCTACGATTTCGAATAGAAGTCATATCCAGTTTTAAATCTTCCAATGAGAATTTAGGTTTCAAAATCCACTCTTCAACATTCGTGAACAAATTATTGCCGCCGAAAATATTTTGAAAGCTTTATAATCTTGGACAGTGAACAATGGATACATTGCGGTTAACATCTGCATCTACCATCTTTTCGTCGACGATGGTCAATCTATAGTCGGCTTGGATGAAATGGCTCCATTACTGGCATTCAATACTCAATAATCTGACTCCATTGAGCTCCTTGTGCAGTCTCGATTGTCTTCAGAGCCGACAAAAAAAACACTTATTCCCAACAATTGTCACACCTTTTATGACCAATCAACACAAGAAAATTGCTGCGAAACGAATCCACCACAATGGTGGCAGCGATGTTGATGGTAATAATGGTGGTAAACAGGAGCAGTGGTGGTCGCAGTCTTCACGATTTTCAAGGAAGGAGGCTGGCATGATTTCGTTCTGGCGACTGATTTATTGCACTCGACTGGAATTGCTGTTGTTAGTTCCTTCTTTTTTAATTTTCAAAAAAAAAACAACAACAACACATAAACAAAAACGAAATTCGATTAACCATTTACCAAAAGGTGTGAATGCAAATGAAATGCCAATTTGACCGCAACCATCGTAATAATTTGTCATGAGTGCTTTTGGGACAATATAATATTGAGTTTTTAATTTATTTTCAATTAGTTTTTTTTTTGGACTGTTAACCGAAACGGTGGCATGCGATGCTGATGATGATGGTGATGATGGTCATCGCGCGGAATGAATTCGGGCATGATTACAACAATTAGTTGTTGAGGTGGAGCTGGACAATGTGCTGAAGTAGGTACCCTGATAATGTTCAAGTTTGATTGGAATGAAGACCATTTATTTAAATTAGGTTTTGTCAGCGTTTCTGGGATGATTCGGAAGGCTAAAGGTGTGTAACAGAATTATGGGAATTTAGGTCGCGCTCAAATCTATATCTTTACAGCCAAAATTGTAGTAACCTTAACTCTATGTTACATAAAACATTTCCTGATGTCTAATCACAATGACCCTTGAAACTTCCATAAATATTGGGTGTATACATTGAAACCCGAACTTTTTAGGATGAAAATAATGTTTTATTTTAATTAATTAATGAATGTACATGTTATTCAAAATATTGTCCTTCGCTTGGGATCAGTTTTCCCCACCTTTCTGGTAGCAAATTAATTTTGCGTCATCAAGCCAATTTTTGATACCTTGCTCAGAAGTAAAGCGTATTCCAATGAGGGCGTTTTGCATTGAACGAAATAAATGGTAGTCGGAAGGCGACAGGTCTGGTGAATATGGCTAGTGAGGTAAAACTTCCTAGCCACTATTGTCTAGGTAATTTTTGACCGGTATAGCAACGTGTGGTCGAGCATTGTCATGATGGAAAACTACAGATTCGTGCCTGGTCGCATATTCCTGCCGTTTTTCTGTCAATGCTAGCTTCAAACGAATAAATTGTTGTCGGCAAACCTGTCCCGTAATGGGTTGACCTGATTTCAGCAACCCATAGTGGATTGGTCCCTTCTGATCCCACCAAATACTGAGCATTGTCTTAGAACCGTGTATATTCGGTTTTGACATCGATGTTCCTGGTTGGCCAGGCTTCACATACGATTTCTTGCGCTTGATATAATAATGTATCTATTTTTCGTCGCCAGTAATAATTCGATGGAAAAACGACTTTCTTTTGTAGCGTTCAAGATGTATTTCAGACATGCAAAATCGCCTTTCGACAACTCTTGGCTTCAGTTCGTGTGGCACCGAATTTCCTACCTTCTGGATGAACCCTAACGCTTTCAAACGCCTGTAAATGGTTGCCTGCGTCACTCCTAGTGCTTTTGCGACTTCATCTCGCGTTTGGCATGAATCTTCACTGAGGAGAGTCTCTAATTCTTTGTCTTAAAATTTTTTCTCTTGACCAGGGCGCTCTTTGTCCTTAATGTCGAAATTGCCCATTTCGAATCATTTAAACCACTCAAACCTTTGTGTTTTAGATAGAACATCGTTGCCATAAACATCCACCAGCAAACGATGACTTTCGGGAAAAGTTTTCTTGGCAAAAAAGTATCCCAACAATACTTACCGCAAAAGCTGTTTTTTTCGCCAATTTTCGAAATTTTCCATGAGCGTGTCAAACTTATGTTAGCAAATTGTCTTTGTGGCTTTGACAGCTGACCGATGGTACTTCAAAATGACATATATGTCATTGGAGTGTTACAGCGCAAGTACTAGTGGAGCCATCTGTTGTAAAAGTTCGGTTTTCAATGCATACACCCAATAGTTTAGAAGCTTCATTTACATATCTCTTTATTCACTGTCAAAATTTTGCAGTAGATACAATGAAAGGGACTTATATAAGGGAATAGTAGAACTGAATATTTTTCATTTTCAACGTGGCTAATTGCGAGTCGAATTTCTTCGATCATAATTTCTGATCGGGTGAAATTATTGTGTGTTTTTGCCATACATAAAATTAAAGGTTTGTAGCATTTTGTGCAATTCTACTACAATTTTCATTCAGATAAGCTACAGAAATGCTCTCCAAACATTGAAGTGGTTTTATCTTTTAGTTTCACTTGATGTAATTCAACCGCAAAATACCACAATGTGAGCCCATTTGCCAGCAACTATCGCAGATAGAATTCCAGCAGCGCCTTAGATACCCTTTTCTAATTTTACATGCAAACCATCACACATTGTAAACATCATGTTACACTAAATCCCGAATGAACACTAACATGTCGGACGTTGGATATATGGTTTTGTGTTTGCATTAATCCTACGGCTTTATCACATCGTCAAATTTGGCTGGGGGTGAATTAATCGACCCCCAACACAACAAACCGTCGAAACATTCATTGAATGGTGTTTTCAGGCTGTGCAGGATAGAGAATCTTCGAGTTCGAGGAGTGGACAGAAGTTGCACAAGTGGAAATGACAATCAACATTTGTCCACACTCTTGTGAACGAGTTCGTGTTTGGAGTAACTAGCTGCAATGGAGATAAAGGTGGAATTTATGAGGAAAGTTGCAGAGGAAATTGTTGTCTGTACTGCTGTGAGTTGGTGATGAGTTCATGCAGCAGTTTTCGCAAAAATTAGTGGTGTTAGGGGATTATGGGGCTCGGGCTAAGCGTGAAAAAATAGACGAACTAAAATGATTTTTTGCAATTACCGCATGTTTATTTTATTTTATTTTATATGCAAGACCATATCTTTTTAGAATATATATTTACTAGTTTGCACGAATAAAAATAATACCTCTAGCCCAAGTTATCAGCTCGATTGTTGAAATCTCTTTTAAAAATAGTGTTCGGCGGTGACCATCAGCACTTTTAAGTGGCTTACCCAAAACCAATAAAACAAAACAAAAATTTTTGGTTGAATAGTTTATCTAATCAAAAATAGATGTTTTTTACTATTACTTCAAGTGGAGCAGAATGGCAGCATCTGAAATGCAACCAGTTTCAATTTTATTGATTTATTTCGCGAAAGCAAAGCAATCACATGTTAAAATATAACAAATACAACAAATACTTAACCCTAAAATACATGCTGCACTTAACGAGGAATTCACTCTGTTGTAAGCACGTCACAAGTTTATATATACAGATTTTAAAATTGAGCTTGAAGATGGTAGGGCAGTGGTGGTTGCTCAAAATGTTAAAGATAATACAGCACCTATTAACAGGTTCATAATTTACGTAAATAGTAAGATGCTGATATTCTGTCAGTAAACGTGTGTTACGTGTACTTCTTGCAGGCACTTTAAGCTTTAGTTTATTAGTCAGGTTCTTCACATTAAAGTGGCTCCTAATCACGTCAAAAGCCACCACAAAAAATGGGGAAAGTAAATCTGGGCGAGGACTCTTATAAACGTCAAGGTTTTTAATAGCTCGAGTAATATCTTCCCTTGAGAGATACATGTCCATACCCGAGCAGGGTTTGCCAGCAGTGGAAACAACGCCAAGCGTCGGCCAAGCCTCGGCGTACAACGAACAGCCAACGGTCAGCTGCCAGTGCTGGGCGAATGCTGGCTGTACTGCATTCGAGTGCTGGCCCAGTACCAATCCCCAGCACTGACGATCAGCACTGGCCTAGTGTTTGGAGTCATTACAGCAAAATAAAACTCAGTCTGCGCTGCAAATAAAAAAAGCCATTTATGCTGTTTTATTATTGATTATAATCATTGGATTAACTATAAAAGACTCCGTATCTACCAAAATATTTGGCAGTAAAAAAACTTCTTAAAAATAGTCAGCAAAAAGATCACAGATTACTTTAGGAGAGGAAGAAACGATATTATTTCGGGTAACTGACACTGGATAACCCGATGATTTCCTCTTGAGATTAACAAACTCATTGAACTTCTTTGGGGTGTCTGATTATATTTTCGAAAATTAAATTTACGTAGCGTTCATAGGACTCGCGGTATTTGATTTTGTAATCTTCTGACAAATCAAAATAACTATTTTTAAATTTTCCCTAGCATTGTTATTAAGCTTTAGTATATTATAGACTTTATTTCTCTCACTTTTCAGTGCGCACAGATTTTTGTCTAGAAGAAAAGAAGTTTAAGGGATACAACACTGATTTTTTATTTATAGAAAAAAAAAGTATTGCTCCAAAGCAACATGAGAATTCTATTTGTTTCATTACTTTTAGATAAGCCACTTAAAAATGCTGGTAGTCACTGTAAATGTAAGAGAGTGGTCAACAGTCGAGCTGGTAACTTAGTTCTTAATTTATATTTTGAATTGAATTTTTTAAAGTGTTATCAATAGAATGAAAAACACTCTACAACTGTTCAAAAAAAATTAAGCAAGAAAATCGCAATTGTGAGGTTATTATTTGTCTATTAAGCTATTTTACTACATTAACTAGTTGTTGATTATTTTTAAGATGCTGTTAAGATCGTTTTCTTGACATCCTCTTGAAACAAAAGTAATCAAGTGATACAAAATCACGCCCAAGTCATAGCTTACCTTCCGGTCACTATACCGACTGCATACACATTCTACGAATTTGGCACTTAACAAATATACAAACGTCTGTCTGTCCACGTTCAGCACAGAATCCTTCATGCCTCCTTTCATCTTGTTTGACTCCATTCGTATGAAACTCGAAGCAACAGTTGATGGACACTCTTCACTACTTGCCATCAAGTGAAAATTTATGTCCTCATGGCAATGATGTTTCACAAACAAAAAAAATATGTTGTGGAAACTGGTGAGCGATGGTGAAAGGAAAATTTCTGTTGATAATAAATGTCGTCGTAAATACGAAATTCTGCTAACTAGCTGCTTCTTCATTTGAAAATACAATTTTGCGTGCTATCTGTGTTAGAAGTTGTGAAATCATCGTACTTGGAAACTACAATTGCGCTTCTTAAGAACTTGAGATGGAGATTGTGTAACGTTGTTTGGTAAGAAGTTTACTATACCAAGAGTCTATAGATATAGTATTGGATTGTTTTATAAATATAATATTGTATTTTTTTTGCAGATTTACATAGTGCTCCACATAATCTTTAAAGCAAACATATGTATGAAGAGAATACGTACGCAATAAAACGAACACTAAACTGAACAAAGAATCAGTTATAAATTAATTCTTGCAAAATATCTACATTAAAAAACTCAATAAAAGTTTATAATCCAAACATCTTGTCAAAAATTGCTACAATTTTTTGCGGCAGATTTTCCAAAACAAAAAAGTGTGAAAATTTAAAGTTCAATTTATGGGATTTGAGCCTCCGTGTCTAGTCGACACCACCGCCCATCAGTGTGCTTTGGTTGGCAGCTTACTAACTCTATTTTGCACATTAATGGAGGTTTTTTTGGTTCCTGGCTGGTGCTGGTGGTGTCGACTAGACACGGAGGTTCAAATCTCATAAATAGAATTGGTACGTATGCATAATATACGGGGGGGAAAATTGACAGTCGTTATACTGCGCGGATATAAATAATTTATAATAATAGTTGAAGTATAACGAGCTTAATTTCAACAAGCCTAATCGTGGTCGTGCTGTCTGGTGGCGAATGGTAAATGACAGCACGTGAAGAGGATGCCATTCGTCACCCCGAAACCACGCTTACCGATTTAATTTAAAGATCAAATTAAAATAAATTCATTTTAAAAGCATTTACACTTCATTTTTAAATAGTTTTTCCATGCAAATTGTTGCAAATATGTTTCCTTCGATAAAATGTTTCCTAAACAGATATTCGATGTACCGAATTTCACGAAAAACATTTTTCGTTTTTTTTAGAGTCTGTTTGTGTAATTTCCCAATCAATTCTGAGATATGGTTAGAAATATTTATTGAAAATTTATTTCTGCACCAGCACGGAATAAACTTCTCTAAAAAGATTATTGGGACTCTGAAGGGTTTTTCTAAAGAATTTCGGTTTTGGATGGAGATTTTCGAAAATAATTTGATGCAAAATTTTAAAAGAAACTCATCAATATATTTTCAGAAATTCGTTATAGCTATTTTCTCTAATAAATCATATCATCATATTTTAAGTTTGTAGTGAAATTTCTTTCTTATCATTCATTTACATAAAAAAATGAATATTTATAAAAAAAATTACGCTCTTATTAATTTTAATAAAATTTATACTTTTACAATGAAAAACTTTGTAGCGAAAATGTTTTGAATTGAAAGACTACGAAAAATGAAAGTGAAAAAACCTATAAGCTAAAAAATAAACGAAATTTATTTCGTCGTAATAAAAAGCAAATGTTCCACTAAAATTATCTTAAACTTTAGCTTATAATAATTTATTGAATCTTTACTTTTAATATTTCAATAAATTTTCAGATCCAACGACACAAGAATAAGATTTTTTTTCAATTTTTCTATTGTCATACAAAAGTTTATAATTTAATAATTTTTTTAAACACTTTGTTTGAAACTTAACTAGAAAAAATTTAGTTCGCGGAAATTCTGTTTTATAAATTATTCATAGATATTTTTCGGTGAAATAAACTTTTACCGAAGCTTTGTTGAATTACTTAATAAATTGTTATGTTAAATTTATGACATATAGTATATTCACTGAAAATTTATGAGCACCTGTGTTAAGTTTTCTATTCACTTTTCAGAACTTCTGATTAAAAAATTTAGTGCAACTAAACAGGCTAGGAAAAAAAGTATGGTGTCCGAGTTTGAATCAAAAATTTCGCCTAGAAGTCAGCTGGTTTAATATCTTTTCAATATTTAGTGAATACATTTTCACTGACTTTCATTTAAAAAAGTATATATATAGAATATCCCATAAGAATCAGTAGCGTTGATATTTTTCTAAACATTTGTCGTAAATTTAGGTACTTTATTTTTTTCCATGACTGACTCATTTTTCAAAGCATCTGAGCTGCTGTGATTTTTTCAAAAAAAAAATGTTTTACGAAGACTTTTCATTGGTTTCGCAGAATAAATTTTGAAAATATTTGTAGAAGATAGTCCCAAATTGTTTCCCATCGAATATTTTAAGTACTTTCACAGTATCAATTCGAGTGACAAGAAGAAAATAAGATGCAAACCACTCAATTTCATGTTAAATTAAATTGTTCAAACGTATGGTCTGAAATCAGCAAAAATTTGATATAATATTGCTTAAGAATCATGCGTAGTATTTTCTAGAAACTCTTTTAAATTTCTCTGCAGATTTTTGGAAGGCAATACAGCATTTCAGTTTATTTTTGTGTGTTTGCTTTTTTGACTGTCCTGATACAGTAATTGAGTATAAATTATGATGACATGTTGACTTTCTCTAGAAAGTGGAATTCTTATTTTTGGTACTGATGCAATAATTCCTTAATTCTTGGTTTTTATATTTCACCCCTGAATAGTTTGAATGGTCAAAATATCAAACTTGGTTGCGAAATTGTAGTTTTACTTTCTTTTATCGCAGATATAGATAGATATTAGGTATATTTTGAGAATGTGAAAGCCATAAGATACGGAGTACAAATATCAATTTTGTTTCAATTGGTTCCAGACTTACCCAAATTTAAAGAAACTTGTACAAAATACTCACACAATTTTCCCATGCATCACCTAAACACACAATAACCTACGTTCTCGAGGTAAATATCTATCGAAACAGACAATATCTTTTCATTTGCATGCATCTTTGAATAAATAATTACTATTTTACGCAATATTATATCAACTTTTGCTTTCTATTCAATAGAAAAATCGAAACTTCTTTTCCGAAGCAATATCTATCTATCGATTGTGTGTATGTATCTTCTCTAAACCTTTAGTCGTTAACATGCTACCCCTCTTTTCCACTTCATTACCAATCACCATCCGATTAAATCGGAACAATTTTTACATCACCATAATACCATAGTCAAATGGAGAATATCCTCGGAATTGATATCGAAATAGAGAAGCTCTCAGGTATATCTACGGATGGTGATGATGTTGCTGCTGCTTCTCATCATAATGATGATGAGACTAGTAAAGATGATGAAAAGAAATTGTAATTTTCCTTTTGTACCAATCTAAATATAAACAGAATTTTTCCCTTTTGCTAGCTGAATATTATCACGAAAACCATTCAACAAATAATCTCGAAAAAATATCTATTTCGGTCGTAAATAATGAATCCAATTTCTCGCAAACTCACATTAAGACTAACCAAAGACTATTTTTTCTGCCACTGGAATGTTTGTTCGTTGTATGTCGTTTGTGGACCAACGTTTGGGGGTCTTCCAATTTACTAAGATAGTGGTTGGCTTCGTTCGTAGAAGTAAGGGAAGTTTAGAATTTATCGATACTATGGCTTGAAAGGATTCCGTGCGTTGTGAAGAAATTAAAATTATATCGATCTCTTTCGAATTGAGTGACTTTGAAAAGATGATGGTCCAAAATTTACAGTCAAGATTTAAACTATTTCGTGATGAATTTGTTACCATTTCGTATTTTAGGTTTAGAAATAAAACAACCATTCAGATTCCTTTATGAACATCGCAGTTCCGATAGCTAGTTCAACCAATCGTGACCCTGTTCATATTTTCCGGTAACACGGACACTATTTGCTACTGATACCTTTAGCCTTGTCGGCTAATACCTGAGCGAATTGTTCGTGCTTAGCTACAAGAGTGTGTACACCAACAATACTTAAAGTTAGTGTGTCCCTTGTAATATTCTCGATGGAGCTTTTTCTTTCATTCGTTTCACTTCAATTTTTCCCTCCTCGAATTACCCAATCCGCCATATCGCATGGTCATGTGCAAGCGGGAGCCATGTTTGTGCTGTGCTTGCTAGCTTGGCTGGGAAGGAACCAAGTCCGGCCACGAAGAAATGAAAAAAGTTCACTAGTCCCAGTCCCAAACGCAGTACTTGGGAATGTTATTATTATGATTATTATGATTACACTTTGGCTCCTTTCTCATCTCGATGCCTTGCTGCTCCATTCGACTTCCACTTTTGTGCTACCCTTGGAGATCGCAGAGATGCCATGCATATATCGGGTATCGAGGATGCCAGCGAATGGCGACGATGAAGGCTGGTTGGATGGAATGTGGCTTGGCTACATGATGACCAAACATCCAAAGAGGATAAAAGGTATAGTTGGCTTTGCTTGGAACCAGCCCGGGCTGGCCCGACCCAGCCGCCAGAGTAGATAGCCCGGCACAATCATATCAATTCAGCCCTTGGTGCTTGGTGTTCACCTATCACGTACCTTCTGTACAATCTAAATACAAAAGAGCTCGATGCTATCTTCCAGGAGCACTGGCTGCAAGACGCAAAGCACCTCTCTGGGAGCTGCCTCGTCATTACCTTGTTCGTGTAATTTTCCATCACGTGGTATCAGCATCGGCATTACTGTTACCGTGCTGATCTTTCGGTATCTTTTGATATCTTGTGGAACAGTAGATACACAAGCGTTGTGCTGGGATATCTGTCTATCTACTCCTGTTCGACAAATACCTACGTGCACGATTGTATCCATATGTTGTGCGATGTGTTGAGCTCTCGGCAAATACAGTATGGAGTTATGGAGCATCAAAATGGTGAGGCACGTAGCCTTGCTTCTCGGAGGCAGGAAAGTATTTGCTACTTGAATGTGTGCATATGAAGATTTGATACATTTTATATATGTGACTTCACCGAATATAAAAACGATGACAATACTCCTGCAATATATGTATCCCTAGATACCGTTTGCAACCCTCATTAATGACCTTTCGCAGCAAGGGTTGAATACTATCAGTATAACTTGGAATTGTGGTGAAAATTGTTCAGTTTCTTCATAATCATCAAAAGGAATTATAAAAGAGATGAAAAACAACGCTCTTTGCTCAAAAAGCAAAATCTTTGCACACTTATCAACCTCAGAGTACTGCATTTTTCCTCACCAAAGGAATTGAATACATCTGTCTTATTTATTTCTTAAAAATTCCATTGCATATACTCCATCTAAATACTTCAGAAATATATACCAAGATAAATCAAAAGATTTTTACAGGCAAATTAAACAATCATTTAATGAAAAAAATTATGGGGAAACAATTTTTATCACAGAAAAAAAGGATTTGGAGAAAATATTGTACCACGAATCCAGTTGAAATATGATACAATATTTGCTAAACATCAAGGCATAATTTTACATTTGATATTCAATAAAAAAATTACGCAAAAAATTCAATAAATCAATTTTTATGAAAAATATAGACGAAAATATACAATTAAAGTTTTAAGGCAAAAAGAAAGAAAGAAAAATTTGTTAAAAAAATTTTGTAGAAAAATTTAATGAAAATGCAAATTTATTTCACGATAAATTCCATCAAGAAATTAATGAGCAAATTAAATACAAATGTCTGTTTGTATAGACACTTGTAATTACAATAAATTTTAAGAGTAAAGAAAAACGGCAAAGCTTATCAAACCATAACGCAATTCAATTTTGCAGAAATTTTTACTATATTTGCCTAAGTTATAAAAACTAAATGGTGAATTCATCAGAAAATTCGCGTGGCAAAAAACGCAATTAAAAATTCCCAAAAATAATTGGTAAGTTCTAAAAAATCTTCAAAATTCAAATCAATTATAAAATTCTTATGAAATTCGTTTAATTATTTAATATGGTTAATTTTACATATTCTTAGATATATTTTTTTATGAAAATACTGAAAATATGATTTTTTTAAACAAACCACAAAATAGTATAATTATTCAAAAGTGTTCTCTAAAATTTTGGAAATTGAGCCACTGACAGCAAATTTTCGTAGACACCTCAAAAAAAGTAGTTTTGCAGTGCACATCATAACTCAATCATCTGATGGCAAAAAACCAAAAAAAATCGTTAGTTTATGAGTTTCTTACGGTTACCACGTTGATATATATTTTTTAACGATTTCTTAATTTTTTAGTATCAATTCTATGTTAAAAAAACGAATTTTGTAAAAAAAAACAATTATTAAAAAATTGATTTTGACAAATTATAATAATTAAAAATAAAATATCTCGACATGGTTATCTCGTGATTTATATACAGAATAAGTGTGCAAAATTTGAAAAGGATCGGATAAATAGATTTTGAGTTAGAGCATTCACCAACTTTGAAAAAGTTAAGTGTTGGAAAAACACGTTTAAAAATAGAGAAACAGCAAATTTACAGTTTATAGCGCGTCGAAGAGCATAGTCTTAAAATCCTGTAACTCCGTGAGTTTTGCTTCAATGGATCTAAAATTTTAACTGAATACTCTTGAACAGTATCGAATAAAATAATAAAAATTATTTAAAAACCATAATTCCCCCCTTAAGATAGTATTTATGATGAATATGATAATTATGTGCCGGAATTTTTATCAAACTTAAGAGCAATAAAAATATTTTTGTGGAAACAATTTGAAAAAAAAATATGAAAATTCCATGAGTTTTTTGACTGATGTCTATAAAAATCATTTAAATGGAAAATTCAGAAGAATTGCAGCTCCAGCTGGAAGAAATTTTAAGGTAGCTGTAAAAACTGCATAGATTGTGAATCATGTTAAGAGAACTCCAAGTTTTTCCTACCAAAAAAGTAAGTTGTCATGCTTAGCAGGGAAATAGTAGATTTCAATTCGCTAATTGCAACAATTGTTAAGTTCTCGACAGTAAATTTATATAACGCTCATAATTAAAAATATTTGAGACCGCCAGAGTTGTTTTTTTTTAAAAAACCCTTCAATATGCTTTACTTGTATGATTTGAGTCAAACGTTTGGTAGATTTTTGTTTCTAGTATGTAAAAAATTACATTTTATTAGGAAATTAATTTTAGTTCTTTTTAAACTAAATGGTTTTTAGATTTCAAATAGGACGCCTCTAAGTTTGCAAAAATATGACTGAGGCGTTATTGCCTGAAATTAAACACTTTTTAATTTCATTTTTTAAATAGGGTTTACTATGACTAAATTTCTGTTTGTTCTAAAAAATATTTTTTAGGCAAAAAAATATTACCTAGATTAAGAAACAGCTTCCTTTGAGTCAAAAATTTGGTTTGCTATGAAAACATTTTTTGCTTTGGAGTAAATAAATTTCCTTTGAATGGACAAGATGCTAAACTTCATTTTAAGCAATTTTTGGCGGTAAATTATTCCCAAATTTCTTTCTTTTGAAATTATTTTTCTTTAAAGCAGGGAAGCATTTCTCTGTTCAATAAATTAAAATATTGGCCCAGGCTGACCCGGTGAAATCATGTTAAGATTGTTTAGTAATAGCCTATTTACACTGTCACAAAAACATATAATTTATTTTGAGACTATTTATGATTTTCACCAATATCAGGTTCAAAAACAATTATTTTTCTAACCCATCTCCGCAATGTGATTTGGATAATATCAACTTGATAATCGATGTCGCTAATCGATCATTTTTGAATTCACCACACTGTTTGGTACGAGATTCCTTGCGAAATTTATTGCAACAAGAATTTGACCACTCCAAGAAAAATAAATCGAATTCGAACAAGCTTCAACCAAAAGAGCAGCATCAAAATATTTCAATACATATTTTTTGAGGATTCTGGATGAACAATAATATTCGTGTAAGAATCCTCATTAATTCGTTCAATGTTTATTTTTTTGCTGCGGTTCTTGCACGTTCTAAGTCAGAGGTTAAAAGCGAGCTTTTTTCAAAAAATGTATCCGATTTCGAATAAATTTCTGCTTTCCTATTGTGGATCTATTTCAAATGAGCAGGTATCCATATTTGAGGATCAAAACTGTTCAAATATAAATCTCACAAAGAAAATTATCTACTTCATGGAATGTTTGAGCTTCAAAATGCAAAAATCATAATCAAGTATTTTCATGATGGTGTAAATGAATGAAAGGATATTATTATAATCATTTCAGTTCATTTCATCAGTTTTATTGTAATTTTACCATGTTTAAGATTTTTTCTACAAGCGTTTATATAATATAAATAAGAACTCGAAACTGGGCTCTTACTCCGGTCTGGAAATAGTTCAGAGTTGGCCCTGATGGAAATTGAATAGTTAATAGTGACGAAGAAAATCCTGGGAAGACTGCATTTTTTACGTTCAACATCTGTAAAATGCCGTCATGCTAAACTTAGGAAATTTAAACTACATTTAAGTACTGTAGTTGTATTTATTTTAAACTTTTTAAAGTGTGGGGTGTTTTCATTGGCAAATCCTATTAAAAAAATATTTAGCATTTTTTTTTGAACAACCATTAATTGCATATCGAAAAATATATCAAAATGTTTTATTTAGCTTGTCATCAAGCATAAATTCAACTGCTTTCATTATTAATCCTATTCTCTAGCATCGAAAGTGTCTCTTCTTAACTCCTTGCAATGAATTTATTAGACATCAAATTAAACCTTACATCTTTCAATCCCGTCATATGTTTTCAACATCCAATTCAATCGAAAAAAAACAATTTCAAAAAGGCAACAAAAATGCAACGAAAATCACTAAAACACAGTCTACCAACCAAACCATGCAAATCAAAACGAACAGCACAAAATGAATTTTGCTTTCCGTTTTTGGCGTTGTCGGTCGCCGTAAAAATGGTTGCCCAATTGTCGTTTGCTCCTGATCCTGACTGACTGACTGAACGAACGAATGAATAAGTAAGTACCACGATTGGATGCCCCCCGGGCGACGACGAACATTTATCCAATTCGAACACGAAATGTGAAATACGAAAAAGCGTATCGTATCCGTTTCGTGGGTTGTTTTTGTTATGTTGGCTGCGCTGACGTCTCCACCAATTTCAATTTCAACCTTGCGGGCAGACATTTTGACTGACATCACACATGCTCGGCTACGAGTCAACAATTTTTCGGACGGAGGAGTTTGAAAAAGGAGAGAAATTCGATAGGGAATTTTTATCGACTAATAAAGTTGAATGAATAATTTAACAATTGGCATTGTTTTCAACAAATTTATGGTGCGATTTCACTCTAAGATTGATTGGGTTCAAAACGTATGAATTCCAGATGAATTTTGAAGAAATTCACGGATTTGTGTGGATCGTAAATTCAAAAAAAAATCCATTTATGAACATTTTTCGCCCCCTTGAAAACGATAAATTGTTTCTCTGCTTGGTGTGGCGCTCGGCAAAACTACAACACTTGATTTCCAAGACGTCTTTCCCACTTTACGACGGCCATAACTCAAATAGTTTATACTTGGCTTGGAAAGTAAATCATCCTAGCTGGTCACCGCACCAACAATAGCTTCAAGTAGTAATCCGCATTGGCAATAATAATTCACGGCAGCGGAAGCAGGCGGTGAGCGGGCGAGCGGGCGGTAGGTGCATCACAACTGAAGGAATGAGTGCAGTTGATTTACGATTAGGCGAAATGGCAACGGAACAATGCACGTAATGGCTTCGAATGACAAGAGGAGTTGACGACAAATGGCCGTCGAGTGTTTGCGGCGTATCTGTGCCTGTGCCAAGTGAGAAGTGAGTTGTCCAAACCAAATATAACTGCCAACGGTTCGAGAGATAATAATCACCATTATTGCATCTACTGTTGTGCCCCCGAACGGTACTTTGGGCCGCGTCGGATAAGACGAATGGCAAGAAGCTGCCCATGGTATCCACCTACCTGGTTGGTCGATCACAGGTGTTGCAAATGGCATTGACAGAAGCCATTCAAGTGCGGTAGCCATTTTTGAGGGACCGACTTTGGCCGCGTGGCTTTTGGTTGACGGTCGAATGTGTATGTACCCCGTTTGGTGAAATGTGCCATTACGGGAGTTATTGGCGGACTTTTGTTTAACATAATGTCAAAAAACGGTTCTCAATACTTTAAAGATTGGGAGGAAGCAGTTTAAAACTTAATTACCTGATTTGGGTCATTATTATAAACATTTTTTCATACCTATAAATGATACATTTCTTTTTGGTGGCCACAATTATTTACACAATGTAAATCAAGAAGAAAAATTTGAATGAAATCAAAATAACTCCTTCAATTTTTATAACAACAAAATGAAATTTTATTCAGGTATTCTTTGGCAAATTCATAGTTACCTGACAAAAGCAAAATTGAAATAAAACATTACAGAACAAAAATAAAAATAAAAGTGGCCAAAATTATTTGCAATGGATGGTTTCCGCCTCGTTTTTCCTGAAAAGACTGCGAAAAAGATAAAACTAATTGTTAGCCTTAAGGGGTTACATAGGTCTTGAGGGAAAAAAACAACTTTTTCAAAAAATTGTATTTTAAAACCCAAAAATCTACTTTATATCAAATTTACACACATAAAAGTTTAGCATTTCAAGAAGTTGTAAAAAAAATTAAGCTAAAAACATTGAAAATTGTCAATTGTTCAGCAGTTTTCTACGTCTAACCTTTTTTTGTGGTAGGCAGAATATTTCGGTGCAGGTTCATCTCAAATCAAAAATTCAAAAAAATCGTATAGTTTATACCCGTGGCTCGTGCTTGAACGAAGGAATTGAAAATAATGAAATTTAAAGCTGGCTATTATGGAACTATGAGGATGTGTAGAATGATAAGAATGGAGTATGATGGAATAAACACTGAGATCAAGTGGAACGATTGTGCATATTTACAGTGATGCATGCAAGTAAATAAACACTTCATTCCCTTATGAAACTGAAGCGGTTTGGAACATATTTGGAAAGCGAAGCCGATGGGAATCGGCTTATATGAACGCCTCGCCACTGCTAATTACGTAAGGCTTTTGGGGGATGCGTACCTACAATCAAATTCGTGTCAAACAGGAATGGGAGGAGTTTCTCACGTAAGTTTCCTTAATGTTATATTTCCTACATATTTTAAAAAATCAATTTTGAGAATTGAAATTTATTTTCCCACACTAACATCAATTATTCTTACAGGAAATTACAGCTACTTTCCTTCCATATGTTTCCTCAGACAGAAATTGATTTGCATCCGATCCCAACATATTATAAAAATAATTCACGTGAAAATTATATAAGAAAGGAATGCGGTTCGTAAAACCTTACAAAACCTTTTGCAAAGGGGAGATGGGATTCGGAAATTTTGATTATGATCCTTACGTAATTACTTAAAAGACGCTCCTTAAGTGTTTAATGCTTTTTCGCCAGTAGCTTTAGATAAAGTAATCAAAGTTTTAAGAAAAAAAAACATAGGATCGAAAACTTTTCGTTGTGGTTTTTATACCTAAAATTTTTAAAGTTTAGTTGAATAATTTTCGATTTGAGCCATTTCACACACACATTTCACATTTTTATTGCCGGAAAATGTTTGCATTGCAGAAAGGTTAATCCTAAGGCTGGTCAAGGTTTGACAGTTTCAAGAGCAAGATGTTTTTTAGATAAAAGGTATTGCTGCAATTATTTTCATTTGATAACCTTTTGCTTCGAAAAATCATACACCCGGAAAAAAAATTATTTCGACTATTTGTTCTCCCGAAAAAATTTGCTTCCAGAATTTTTGATTTTTTACATTGGTTATTGCAAATTCTTTTATAGAATATTTCAAAAGTTACGATTTTCGAAATTCTGAAAGCATTTAATTTTACATCTTTTTACTTTCAAAATACATATATAGTTTAAAAAGAATTGCATCAACTTATATTTTTTCTACTCGAAATAGTTGCCATCTTAATTTGTTGAATAAGTTTTACCTTATTTATTTTATTGACCAAAAACTATTCACTCAACAATTCGTTCCTCCAAAAAAATGATGCGAATAATTTCTTTTGGGAAAATAATGCGAAGATTTTTTATTTATTAAAGTTTTTTCTTTAAAAGATAATTTTTCATTGTAATTTTTACATAAAATATTAAACCTTCAAAAATAATTTATTTTACAAATGTTCTTCGGTTTCGAGAAATTTAATAAATTCGATGTAATTAAATTAATTATTTCCTTCACCGCAAGCCTGTTTGGTCGTTAAATTCATTCATAGTTCGAGGAAATTAATAAAAATAGTTTCGGGATTATAATAATATAAGTTGTAACTGTTTTCAAGATGGTTTTTATCAAAACTGTATTAAATAAGGAATAAACTCCTTAAAAATAAATTGAAAAAATAAAACAAAGCATGCACATTTAAATTGGTGTGAATAATCAATTTATTCATAAACAGTTTTAAAGAACAATCACCGGAAAAAAATTGAATTAAAAGTATATAAATTAAATAGGTTATTTAGAACAGACTACAATTAATTGATTTCTTCTTTTTCTCGTGATTCGTGATTATTTTTAAAAGAAAATTGACGGACCCAAAGCTATGTATAAATTTTATGAGATTCCAATCAGTAGATTCAAGGAGCACTTAAAGTAGATACGCTCTAAAACTAAGCTCTGATTGGTCTAGAGAAATAAATTGACATACAGCTTGATTTTTTCTATTCTGCAGCGTGTCCCTTTGCTCAATAATTTAAGTTGAATTGTAACATACAAAAAATTGATTGATTTTTAAAAAGTTTTTAAAAATCGGTTTCGTGCCTCCTAAAAAAATAATTTAAAGTCTGGTGACGAATCGACACTTATTATTTTAGCACTCTAATGCCACATGAATTTATCCAAAGTACGCTTACCTTATTCTAGCATACGCTAATGCTAATCATGAGTAGAAATTACTAACAGTACTTCTCATTGGTAATTTTAATTGAGATTTAAATAAGAGCCAAAAAGAGAGTCATTACCCTTCCCAACTGAAAATAATGATTTGGTTCAGAGCAAATATTCGAAAAACCCTGGTAAACATGCTTCAATCCAAGATAAATCTATGATTGTATCCTAAAATCTTCTCAACTGAAACCACATATTCACCTATTTATGCCTGGCTCGTTTTCGTTTCAATCTCACCGAAAAAGGCTTCTAGTTACAAGTGAAAAGTTTCTGCATCAAGACAAAACCTATGCGCACATGCAAATACTTGATTAAAACTTTTTTTCAACCACCTTACCAAGGTTCTCTCTTAGCACGCTCTATCCATATAGATACTTGGATCCTCGCTTAAATGACCCAAGTTAAAGTGTACACGAAATACAGGACCTACAGTCGTTAAATGCCTTAAAGCATCCTGTTTAGAGGTAATCGATATTGGGTGCATGACGGTATACATATATAATCAAAGCTATGGTTAAACAGTGGCAAGGGAAACAGCAGAGAAACGATACACAACCAGGCACCGAAAAGGACTGACTGAAACGCGCCTGAATCGAATCGAATCGTTGTGGCTGCTAGTCCTCATCCCCCCGACAATAATGCTGGGGTCGTTCTAGTCAAGACATTTTTTGACACCTCCTCTTTATGACCGTAGGGTATAATGGTACCGATAGATAGATATCCATCCACAATGGGTGGCGTTGGTACGAGTTAGCATGCCCCCTCAGATCACACCTCTCCAAACTGGGGTCAAAACAAAAGCAAATCGACAAACCAATATTTTTTTTGGCCCCACCGTACGTATTCGGTTTTGGGAATGATTTTTTTTCGTTCTCGTCAGTACATAGTTTGCATCTATCGTTTGACACGAACCGCAATGCTATGAACATGAGATGTGACCTCCCTCTTCGTCCTGATGGTTGCCGACGTACATGGAGACTACTCCCCTGATGGCACAGGGCAATAGCTCAACAATCTCGGCAGCCTGGCGGACAGAGTCGGATCTAGAATTTGCGACTGAATTTTGGCTCCTGTTCGGTTTTCAGTGATGGCACAATTTTTAAATTAATTTTTCCATGGATGAATAGTGCATTTTTTATTTAATATTCAATTTATTTTCTCTGCATAAGAATAGCATTTCACTGATATTTTTAACGTTATCATCATCATGAACACATATGGAGAAATTTATAAATGCAGATAACAGCTGTACTTATGCAACAATTAGTATTATTTCAATCAACAACAAAACTATGCATGCATGTTATTTTTTGATGATTGTTGTAAGCTATGATGATATTTTGCTGAGCCTTCATTTCGTAATAGTTTTGGAACCATTTAATCATTTTTTCAGGCTAGCATTCTGATATGCTATTTTCCATTTGCATGTGTGGCAAAATTTATACATTTTTCAAAGCGCGACGTCGAGAAAAATTCACTGTTACTTTTTCAATGGAGGAAGAAGCACAACAATTAACTGATTTCGAGGTGTATTTTTGATGAAACCCAGACCATGTGAATATGTAGAAACTTTGATTGAATAGCAGACAAATACAGTTAGAAAAAAATTAAGATCAGTTTTCGAGAAGACAAGCCATGTTGAATCGACGAAAAGTCAGCATGAAATAAATTGATTATTATTTTTTATTCAAAGAGCATTTAGGATATCCTATCTGCCCTTAAACTCGACCCTGTGACAATTTGCTGACGATGAAATATTTCAGCGGTAAGTACAATCTCGATAACGATGCGAGGACAAACGAAGAGCAAAACAAACACACTCCCACTGTCGCCGCATCAATTTTTTCCAGAACCCAGTTTTTGCTGTTCGTGTGCAGCGGGCGCAGCAACAGCAGCAGCCGCCACCTGTCCTAGAACAGCTCCTCTCATTTCCAACGACGGGAGTATTGCACAGGGCGATCTAAACCACCTTTCCAAGTCGCCATCCCTTGTGTCGATTGCAGACAAGGCTCCCACACCACTCGGTCGACACACCCACAACACATATCGGTATCCCGGGCACATTCGTCCAACCCGCGGCGATGAGCCGACCCTGCCAACCCCTTCCAGGCTCAGATGTTCCTTGCAAGGAGCGAATCCAGCCCCAACGGAAACGAAAGCAAAAACTCCGCGAGCTGCCACTCCAACGGAGCGCTAGGCTCCAAACGGGCCACAAGCCACAGAGGGAAATGTCACGTCGCAATGGAGGACGCGGACGCACGAAAAAAACACTTGACAGGATCGAGAACAAGAGGAACATGATGCGCGATGACCCGCTTGCCGCTCCCCGTGCACGGGAATAAAAACGTCCTTGCGGGCAACGTGAAGGAGCGTCGGCCATTTCACAGAGTCACACCTCGCTGCCGGGGCGGACTTGTTTACAAGTCGACTTGTGCGCCGATTGGCTGTTGGGCCGGCGCAACCAGTTGCACGTTGCCAGGCAACGCCTTTGCTTGCCCTACTCTTTCCAGCAAGAAATGGCAGCCAGGCGGGCTTCGCCAAACGATCAGCAACAACGATGAGGAGTGTCGCAGCACGTTGCGATAGTGTGCGTGACAATTGAGGTGGAGTCCCCGTCCCAGGTGCTGTTTGAATTGTCGGGGCGCCAAATTCGAATTCGGCCAGTCGATGCTCGGCAGTCGTTTGGTTTGTTCATGTCGATCGTGACCCGCGGTGTGTGTAACAGTGTTTGCCGTTATCGCTCACGCAGTTTGTTCGTTCGCCGTTATCATTGCAATCTCGGGGCAAGTGCCTCCGGAACTTTGCGTGCCGATTGTATTACGCGTTTAAACTCCTGCGACAGCGACGATTACTCGAACACGCTCGTCGATCCTTCCGACGTGCACCGATAAGGATCGCCACTTCGCACCTCTCGATGTTCATTCTGGGTTGCATCGCGACTTTCGTAGTTCGCCGCCCCCTCGAAAACGACCTGTTGGATCAAATTACTCTGCATACGAATAAATACATGTGTGACAGCTCCCTGTGATCCCTTAAGCGACTTGTTCGGCGTGCAGTGCGTGCATCGGCAACGTAATTTGGACCTTTAGTCCCAATCGAGATATTTTCGTGAAAATCACGGGCCGTGGATTGAGTTTGTCCGGTGGAGAAATATCCGTTCGCCAGTTGCGAAAAGAAATCAAGCCGTAGAGAAAATTACGATAGTGTTTTTCGATTGCTCAAAATTTTGACCGAAGGTTCGAAAGTGCCCGCTAGGGCTGTCGCACTGGCGTCCTATCTGGGGGACGGGTTTTCCGCCCTCGGTGCACGGGCACCACCGGCCAAGGATCTTATGGCTTTTGGTTCTGTATTGCAGCATAATCAACACAACATAGGTATGTTGCATCATTTTGGTACATGTTTCTATTTATTGAATACTTTAAATATTGCAAAAAACAGAATAGACCCAGAATCAACAAATTAAAATAACAATGCAAGGCAAACAATGTTCAACCAAACGAATTTTAAACATTTCGAAGATGAAATATGAACCACAAATAAAATTCAATCAGGATTTTTATTATAATGTATTTAAATGTATTAAAGGATATTAATAATTTTAATAAATTAAATTTCTAATAGGTAGATACCAAATTATAATGAAAATATTCTATTCTCTTAAATGTCTTTTGAAAATTTGAAAGAATTAATTTAAATATCGGATTATGAAAATCGACCCACATTTATCAGCTGTGACGAGGGTTTTAGCATATTATTGCCTTTTGATTTAATATTTACAATAGTCGTCCTATTAAAACCGTCTTATCATTGACTCATCATATAAAAAATAACAATAAAATATATTTAGATGAAAATATCTTCAACAATTTACATTTTCTGTATGCAGATGGCCGTTTTTTTAATTAATCATGTTTTCAAGATTTAAAGTTGCATTTGAAAGCAATTTACGACAAATTTCAAAGATTAGTGAAACAAATTAGAACACAAATACAGTTAGGTGATATGAGGATCAGATTTCAAGAGGAAGAGCCATCTTGATTCGACGGACAGTCAGCATGAAAGAAATAATTGTTGTTGTTTTTTTGAAGAGCAGTCGGGTTTACATAAATAAGTAATAGCATTCAAACTGGCTTATTTGCGAATATTTTTAAGATAAAATTATTAAAAATAGTTACAAAACAAGTTACACGAAAAAAAAAATGGTTTAATTTCATTGATAATGTAGTGTGAATAATTAAGCAAAGCCCTGTTTGTGGATATTACCGATTGTCCTACAAAGATCATTCATATTTTAGTTTTATTCTGATGGGTTTCGTTCTGCATTTGATATGCAATTGGTTATGATGAACCAGACTAGTGTACATTGTCGTAAAATAAGAACTGTGTGTGATATTTAAGTTTTGATAATGTTTTCTTCGACAGATGTAGATTCTTACAATTTTCTTCATATTTTTTTTGTGTAAATAAACCCGACATTAGGTATTTTCTGCTGATAAACAAATTTGCCTCCCGTTTTAAGAACTACCACCGATCGATGACTATAAGATAGTTTTCCAATTTGCTTTATTGCATTAATTTAATTTAATTAATTTTGCTTTAAGTTTTTCATTTCGTTTCTAGTCCCATATTTTTTTAACGAATAATTAATCAACTTATTCCTGTTCTAAATGAGAAAAACATTTTTATAACAAGAAATTTGATTTGTTTTATACCAAAAGAAATTATTAGTTTAGAAAACTAAAAAAAGCACCCTTTTATTATTGACTAAAAAGTCAAAAAAGAATTAAATTATAGTATATTTGGTTTAGTGCTTATGTTGTGCAATTTTAGATTGATGAGTTTTATTCTCATTTTTAGCAGTAAGCAGAAAGCGCTCCTTTTCCGGCTTGAACGTGCTAACAATTTAGTCAACACTGAATTGATTCCATGTAATAAATTATGCTAGGTTGTATCTAAGCTTGTTGAATTTTTCCAACTATCAAGCAATAAATAAGAGTTAACGTTTTACAGGTCAAAATAATTCAGTATTATTATTCAATAAGCAACAAAAAACTACAGCCTTTACAGCGAAAAAGTTTGACTCACATTATACAAAACAAAAAGGCTGACCATTGTTACTACCTATATAATGGCTTTATGTCCAAGCGTTCTAAAAAAAATAATTTTTACTGTGTAGCAGTTCGTCTAACTTGACTTAAATATAATTTTAACAAAGCCATTAGATTATTCTAAATCAAAACGATGCCTGGTTAATAAATAACGCTGCCAATTTGACTTTGACGCTATAAGCACAAATCTTACTTTATAGTCAACAGCATGAGCAGTGTTGTTGAATTTTTAGACTATTAATTTTAATATTTTTAATTTTTTATTATTTGCTTCGTTTGTTTTCATTTTGGTTTTAACGTGAAATATATGGTTCACAGGTACAGGACAACGACTCTCCTAAAATGATGCTATAGCATAGCTATTTAACTATTTAAAGGCTTGTATTAAAAACGGGCAACAAATTTAAATAATTAACACTGATACTGTCGTCTGTCCACAAAACTCAGGCGACTGAGTTCAGTGAATATTTATTTCTCATCAACATAAATAAACGAACCTCAATTTGCCGGACTTACTGTAAATCATTGAGCTGAGGAGTCTCTTTGGCCACCAACCTGTCTATGGTGCTGGTTGTCACAGTTTGAGAGATTTAAAAACATTAAAATATAATTTATTAACTGATAATAGTAAAAAATAAATCAATTGCCGCCCAATATGTCCCTCAAAATAATCACGAAATAAATTTGCTACAAAGGATATTCTCAAAATATGCGAGAATTATATGCAATTAAAAAAAAAGCTTTATAAAAATTCAAACGTAAATTCTTTTAGTATTTATGCACAAATGTACATGAATTTTTGTTAGATTATGCAGACAAAATTCACCACTTCGCCGGGATAGTTTCTGAAGTCTAAGAACTGCCCCATTAGCAAAAATTTATCATATATGTCAATCGATATTTTTGAAATTTAATGTCAGACGTGTTACTAATTCAGGCGGACAAATTTCCCTACATTTTTCAATGATGTTTATGCAACACACATGCCCTGTTTTTCGCGAATAGCACCGCTAAATATCACTTAAATATAAATGGAAATTTCTAAGACCATAATTGGTAACTAGTCTGCCATTGAATTATTGGTCAAAAAATAAATATTTAAAATTAAAATCTTGAATAATATCAGGGTGAAAAATTTGTGTATCAAATAAAAATATAAATTATTCACAGATAAAGAATCGGGCGAACTGCACTTTTTTTTTCAAATGTTTTAATACAACAGTTCCAATAGTTAGACGCACTATTTACGAAAAAACTGGCCCTGTTTCCGTTTTTGAATATATTGTGTCCTGGTAAAAGTTCGCTAAAGAAACATCCTACGAATTTTATTCCACCCTGATGAAAAAAAACTATTTCTTCCTCTCCTTTTAATCGTAAAATTATCCAGTTTACAATTTAATTTTTTGTTTTGACCTCTTATTCTATTCTAATTTCTGGTATTCCACAAGATTTTGTTCTTGGACCACTGTTTTTCTGCAATGTTTCAAATGATATTAACCATTCAATATCCCGAATACGGTTGCACAACTGGCTCAGTACTGGCTGAGCGCCTTATAGCACTGGCCGAGTCTTGTTCGCCAGTGCTGGTCCAGTAACATATAAGCGCTGGATGATAACTACAGACGGACGTTGTATGCCAGCACTGGGCCAGCACTGGCAGCTGACCGTTGGCCGTTCGTTGTACGCCGAGGCTTGGCTGATGCTTGACGTTGTTTCAACTGCTGGCAAACCCTGCTCGGGATAGGTATTGCATTTCTATCAAAAAATGCTGGAGTTAATGGTCAAAATTTGGTCAGCTGGTGCTCCTTTCCGTAATGAAGTTTTCTCGTTGAAATTACATCCATGCACTTTCATTCCTCACTTTTCCGAACGCGATTTTTCACTAAAAATTACATTTTTTCCTCAAATCAAACCTAAAAAGAACCAATAAATATCTTATGCATCACATTGAAAACAGAGAACACCTCAAATGCCCCCTTGATCATCGCCACCATCATTTTACGGTGTCGTCGTTGCGCTTATGGCAGAAAATTACCATTTTATCGTTTGCATGTACAAAGGTCACATATGCGATCATATATTATAAACTGTTGGCAATTTTATCACTACAGCGAAGAAGAAGAACAAAAAAAACTAACATTACATAATTTCACACTTTCCGCACGTAATAATAATAGAAAATCCTATAAACATTTTAGACATTAACACAGAGTCTTTGGGCTCTTTCATCGCGTGAAAAGCATTGAACTTATGCAAAATGCCGCATTTAAAGTTGTCTTTTTTGTTCTTCGTTAAAAACAAGCAGCAACAAAAAACGAGAATTGTTTTCTTAGAATGCTTTTTTATGGTGGTGAAAAAAAGTTAGACATTATAACTATGATTGAATGATTGGTGGTCAATAGAAAGGTGCAACACACTCATGTACATAGGTATCGTGTAAAATCACGTGTTCATACTCGAGAGAATTTGCTTGATGTGATCATAAAAATGATTTGAATTTGGTTTTTAGACTTCTTAGAGATTATGCTATACAACAGATATCATTACGGATAAGATGTGGAACAGACAATCGCGATTTGTGAGGATTTATTACAGAAAATAAGAAAAGAACGAGAAACAGTTCCAATTCAAACATTTTGATCGTAGTTTGTGAATTCATTTTGTCAACTCATTAGTTATTTTATAGCTCCCCTATTCTCCGTCAATTGTTCGAGATATTCATGGACTATCTTCTGTAGTAATTTTTGTAAGAGATGTTCCAATGATAGCATTTGTCACTAAATTACTAATGAAAGAAAAATAATAATAAATTCGCTTTATAATTTTTCGAGACGTTCTAGGTTCTGTTTTGGCTTACAAATCTCATTTCATCTTTCTTTGTTATTTTGTGATTTAGCTCATTTTTTTTCTATTTATAACTCTAATCGGGTTATTTGGGAATTATTTATATTGATTTGTTATGCTTCAAAGCTTTTTTTAAATCAACGTAATGTTTTATTAGGCCAAAAACATAGCGTGTATCCTTAAGTTTTTGTGCGTTTGAAACATTTTTTTTCTGGGTAAAAATCAAGAAAAAACATTCACGATTATATCCAACGCATAATGAAAATTTCACCCTGCAGCAATCACACAGAAATATCAACCTTTGAAGATGAAGCACCAAAAAACAATGATAAAAAATAATTAGAGTAATTGGAGCCAAAAACTTAATGCATGATACCCTCGATATTTTAAGGTTATTCAGATTTATAGTTTATTTTATCTTAGGCTCAGAATGGCTTCAAAATTTTGTTAAAGCCCTCAAAAAAAATTCTCCACATCATATTTTTCAATTCCTGCTGCTCCAAAATTGAATTTTAAAGCAACTTGAAAAAAATGATGTATATTTCAATAAGCCACAAATAAATTGAAACATAGTTTCTCCAATAGATTTTTCTCAGCCCGAAAAATCTTGAAATGATCCCAGAAGAACTTTTGAATATCAAACTATTTCTTCCAGACGTTTCTTTGTCCTTCCTTCTTGAAACAAAGGAATCGTTTTAAAATTACTGTGGAAATTTCAATAAATTGTTGAAGCAATATTCGCACACCCGTCGGTGCTGGCATCGAAACTTAATTTAATATTCTATAACAAATACATTGAGTATCTTTTGAGAATACATTTATTTCAAGCAAAAATAAATATTGCACACTATAGAATTTAATATTTTCATTTGAGAAAGAAGTGACAATGGCAATATATTGCAAAATTAGTGGTAAATATTTTTTGGACTCTCTTCAAATCAACAATCTATGGATTTAATTACGTCCGTTAAATAAATTTATAGTTCCATCCCCGAAAATGCAGACATTGATCTGTAGAGTCTATAGAAATCTATCTATCTAAAGTCTATCAAAACATATCTTGTATACAATGGAGAATATATTTATGAGTTCACCCAAAATTTATGTAATGAACTCTCCTTTCAGCACTTCAAGGATTCAAAAAATGTATACGGTTCTTTGTAGCCATGTATATTTTAAATGTGAGGAGAGTTGTGTCTTCTTATCGTATCTTCAAAAGTTGTAGTTACATTTTTGATATTAATGAAAGTAGACATATTTATAAGTTCAGAAGAAAAAACTGCAATTTTTTAGTGCAATTAATGATGAAAACTTGACTTTGAGTGCATCTGAGAAACTTCAAAATTCTGTAACTTTTGGTGTAGCTCCTACGAACAGAAATTTTGTCGTCACACAAAATGGCACTGGGTTATATTCGCAGTTGCTGAAATTGCAAAAAATAATATCAACAAAGTTAATTGCCCTTCGAATAGGCAAATAGCCAATAAATTCAGATGGTTAAATAATTACGTGAAATATGGGGGAAGGAAGGGGGCAGGGGCAGCTATAATTCATAAAGAAAAACAGAGAAAACCCAGCAAAAATTGCTGATATGACGAAAAATTGCAATTGAAGGAATGACGGCGTCGAAAATTCGTGTGAATTACATTTTAATGCCATTCGGAAACATGTTAAAAGAGTTTTGAGTACCATTGCAGACATTATGTGTTTGAGGTCATCGATTGCAAAAGAAGAAGAAGAATGATAATTTCAATATAAAATATTTAAAGTTGAAACTAGCATATTTACGAGGAATGCTTTTTGAGTTTTCACAAAAGAACCACAGAACAGCACAAATAAATTTGACATTGCTTTTTTTTCGTAAAATTTGACTTTCTTTAATATTGAAACAGGGACACCTCAGAAATTGTATTATAAGTTTGTTTACAGTGAGCGTTTCGGAAGAGTAATTTAGGGAAAAATTCAAATTTCACTTGAATATTTTGGATGATTTTTTACGCCTTTAGTAAAGACCTAGCCCAACAACAATTCTTCGAATCGCTTCATTCTACCCTTAGTAATAAATTCCCATCAGAAAAGACTGTTTACAACTTATTTTCAGAATTTTGTCTGTGATAAATTTCATGAAGGTGGACCAAAATCGGTTCTTGTCTCACAAAAATCGATAATGTGCCCGACATGACTGAATAGTTCCGAAATGTGGCTTGCCGTGAGATAGAAGCATTACTAGGAATATTGAATGCTGTAGTACTTTTGATTTTGAATGATGATTTAAGTGTGAAAAAGATCTTGTTCCGAGGGATTTCACCTAATTTGACCAACGCTAAAAAACCAGCTTGTTTTTCTTGGCAATGCTAAAAAAATTCGGCCAAGGATCTTCAAAGTCCGCTTATCACTTTGTAACAGAAAACAAAATTTGGGTATATTTTTACGAGCGTGAAAGTTAGCAGCAATCAATTGTTTGGGTATTCGAAGATAAGCAGACTACTACACAAGTTTATCAAAGCACCCCCAGGAAAAAGCTAAATTGTTTCTTTGATCGAACCACCAAAACTAAGATTTACCATCCAATAGTTCGATTTTAATCACAGTTTTGGAATTCCTTCGAAATTAAACTGAAAAAAATAACAAGGTATTATCTTGCCTAAACTTCTAAACCCTCCCAAAACTAAACTTTTTAAACTTTTCACATTTTGCTCTATTTGACAAATTAGTATTTCAACCAAAGATTTAATGAATACATTTTTATCGTAGCATAAAATTATGTAGTGATGATATAGGGTGTTTTTACACTCGTAGAAGTTTATTGATTTTATTAGATTGCAAATTTCATGTCATTTAGTGTTTAGCCTCTACAACAGAGATAGCTGCCTCGGTACGCACTATACGAGCTCATGTTGGATGAACACTGTCTAATGGAGTATACGCTGGCATTCTTCTTTTCATCACATTGCGTATGAGCTGCTTAGATTGACGATTATGAGCACCATAAATGACTTTAAATTTTATGGGCCCATTGACAGGTTGTATGGTTTACTAACCTAAATTTAGAATTTTTTTGCAATTCAATTTTACTACCCCTTTCAAAATTTTCATCATAGATATTCATCTATCTTAGATGTGCACTTTTTCCCAACTTCCAAGCAGGGAAGATGATATTCCGAACAACTAGTTTTCGTGCTAGGATTCACCATAATGAGATTATCGGGTTTGGCGATTGTCAGCAGTTTGGAAAAAACTTTGAATTACTTCAGTAGCCCGAAAATGAAAAATTAGGTTCTCTAGGAATAGTCTAAGAGACTTAATAAGTATTCATAAAAGATATCAGACATGCTTCGATAATATTGATTAGAGATGGGTATCGAACCACAAAACATCGATTATTGGCATCGATTTATTTTTTCAAGTAACTAATCGATACACCTATTAATTATTGCTGAAAACATCGATTAATTGTTAATCAAAAGAAAAACGCGCAACATTTAATGATTAAATACCTGGGATTTCATAGTGATATGAAAATGCCCAATGAAGAAAAAAACCTCATCAAAAAAACAATAATTTTGATTAAAAGAATGTTATAAATTCATAATAAGTACTTATTAATCATCATTACATTACATTAAGCAAATCATCGTCAACCATTAAAAAAGAAAGGATTTTAATTAACACCAAAACTTTTCATCCGTGTCTTTCAAAAATAAGAGCTTGTTTGCCAGATCGGCGGTCAGTCGACTTCTCTGTTCTCCTAGAATTTGGCCTGCTTCGGAGAGGATCCTCTCGAACGGCACTGATGTCAGGTTGGTTTGCACATATCTGAAAGCGACTGCAGATACTCCTGGAATAGTTTCAACCATGTGCTTCCAATATAAGATAGAACTCTGCTGTATTCTCTCTGTTTGGTGCTCTCAAATAAAGACTTAATTCTTCAGGAATGGAATTGGTCGAATCTCTGTGTGTCATATGAGTATGGACTTCTTTTGGCCAGGCCTTCTGAATATTTTTGTTGTGCATTTTGAATAAAGACGAAGATGCAGCACCTGAGAGTGATGAATCTGAAGAGGTTTCAATTTGGGTATGAGATGCATCTTGCTTTTCACGTACTATATGTTTAGAAACAATATTTATGGCCTTAGTGAGACTGGTAGGCTCCTTAAAGAACATCGTCTTGAATCTGGGATCTAGGATGCAAGATAATGCTAAAAGTTAATTCTATTCCATTAACCCAAAACGTTTTTTGTGCTGCGCCAACACTGACAAACGCAAGGTCTTTCCGATTTGGTGTTTCGGGTTCAAATTTTTCAAATGAATCCTTCCGAATTGCAGCCACAGGAATCGCGCCATACTGCTGGTATAGTGTTTGTAAAATTTCTGTATTTGGATTTGAAATGATACAGTGTCAGTGAGTTTATCGCGCGAGGGAGCTAAGTGAATTATATTAGATCTGCAGTGGCGCCTCCTGCGTTCAACCGAAGACATCGATTTTACGATTAATCAAACATCGAATATTTCAATCAAAACATCGATTTTTACGATTAATCGGTTAACCCATCTCTAATACTGATAGAACCAAAATGTCGTCTTTATATTGTTTAGTAGCTAAAAATACAAATAACTACAATATACCCTAAGAAAAGCGTAAATCAGTCTCAAATGAAGATACAATGGTTTATTAAGAGACTCTTAACAATATTTTTCGTATTTTTAGTGCATTAAGAATTCGTTTTTGAAGGATATTTATTTATGGCCTTCGAAAAGCTACAGTCGAATCGTTGAGGCTGGCATTACAATAAGAATGAATGCATTTGCAATTTCACATGTCCCCAAGTCGATATTGATGCTGATAATCAATCAATCGGGACCTTCAATAAAGCAAATCTTTCTTGTTTCCGGCTCGTTCTTCAACCAATCACAAATTGTCAAACATCACATCACATCACGTCCACACATTTCCTTGACCCAGAACGTTACGAAGTGCGACTCAAGTCATAACTTATCAATTGTTTTTTCTTATTCTTGCATCGATCCAAAGTGTTAAATATTTTATTAACTCAACATTTCTGAAACATTCCAAGACCCATCACCCGTTTTTTTTTTCATAGCATCAATTATACATATATATTTTACTCACATTATTCATCACATCTCAATAAATTCACTTAATTGATGTGTGATAAGCACAAAACCACAATCATAACTGTCACGCTCGTGTTTATTATTTATTATAGTTTGACTTTTATTTCATATATAAATATCTATGTGTGTACATACATTTCTTGGAAATTTTTACTAACCTACTATTCTTTTCTCAACTATAAATTTAAAAATATATATAGTGATATATGTGAATATATGTAATACATCATTTATTGACGACGGTAATGTCGCGATTAGAGCAATGCTGGGGTTGGGTTAGAATTGTTGTTGTCGAGTGAAACAATTGTGTTTGAAACAGCTGCAACAAAAGTTTAATATTTGAAAAGTGCAGTAAATCATTAGATATGTGTGAATGGAATGCCTATGCATTCAAGCGCACACATATGCATATGTGTTTTAGTAATTTTTATTTAGAATTATTGTTCAATTTTGACCCTGTAAACTGTTTGCGATTAAAATCATGATTTATGCATTTTTATAGCGGGCACGTGTTGAAAATTGCTTCCAGCTTCAACGGAACATAATGCCAGGCTAATTTTGAATAGCTCTGTGTAACATGCTTGTTTTTTATTAAAAATGGAAGTATGTAGATCATTTATCTACAGGTTGCTTTTTTATGGTTTCATAGCGCACAAGTCTCAATAAACAAGAAGTACATATATGTATTCTCTTTCATCACTCCTTTGAAGGCAATCGTTAACTCATCAACTCGTCAAGCTACATAACTAGACTCAACGATTCGGCCAACCAATTATCCAAGCTAACATCATCTCATCATTAAGCAATCCGCGTTTCAATATGTTAAACCAGATAATATGTTTCTTATCTAACTCACCGAATCACACCGTATGTAGGTAATCAATTACCACAAGGTTTTCCATCTGCAAAATGATTTTCTGACACATTCCAACACCCTTACGTCAAGACTGCCTACTATAGCGTCCACCTCCCAGCGAGGAATAGTAAGTAGTTATCCTCTGAAACCCAACAACAGGCACCAATAATTTCCCCAACAACAAAAAAAGACAACAACTGCATAAAAAAAATTTAGAAAAGAATTCATCAAACAAAAGCGTTTAAATTAATTACCAACCATTGTACAACTGGAAGAAATAATTTATCTAATTCAATGAAAGCTTGGTAACTTATGTTTAACTCTCCAGCGGCGATAGTGGTGGTGGTGGTGGTCATTCTTTCAGTGGATGGACTGCGATGATCATCATCAAGCATGATGATGATGATGATGGTACGTACGTAAAGGTAGCAATTATTTCTTAAATGACAGGTTGTTGAGGGAAACGAAATACCTCATAATGTTCAAAGATATAATAGATGAAATGTTCAGATATTTTTTTTGCAAGCTACTTCGATTTTTTTTCACTTGAAAAACATTTTCAAATGTGCTTCGAGTTGGAGTTGAACACTTTTTTTTTCAAAAATCCAAAAAAAAATCACGATGCTTTACTTCTAATCACCTAACTTTTTCATTGACTGAACTATACGTCGACCAGACTAGAATTGAAAAGCAGTCGAGGAATGTATCTAACAGTAACAACTGCGAGAACAATGATTCTAAATAGTTTTTATAGTCCAAGTGTGGACTTTCAGATGGTTCTTCAAGTTTGTGATTTTTTTAAAAAGAAGTTGTTTTTTAAGAAATGATTTATGATATCTATGTCTACGGATTGCTGCAATTTGAAATAGAATTTCAAGATGTTGGCGAACTCTATTCAGTGAGCGAAACTGAAATGAATTCATCACATTGAAAATTATTCGAATTTTTATGCTTTAATTGCAATGGTTATTATTTTTGCAGAAGAATCAAAGATTAAACGGAAATAAGTTGACGATTGTCTGTAGTGATTATTGTTTGGAACCATATTTTAGAAATAATTTGAAGCTACCTGCTTCAAATTATTTCTAAAATATCACTTCATCTTTTGAGTCAATTTGAAAATTTATCATGATACGATGAAATCACAACTAATTGCCTAATCATATTTATCAAATACAATTTTCCCCGACAAACAAAACGATAAATGCGTGACACTGCTGAAAGATTGAAGAACATGAAGAAAAATATACGAACATGGTTTGCCAGCAGTGGAAACAACACCAAGCGTCGGCCGTACAATAAACGGCCAACGGTCAGCTGCCTGGTTAAGTGCTGTAAAATGGCATTGACGATCAGCAGCACTGGCTGAGTGCTGGGTGAGTGTTGTAAATTGACACTGGGGATCGGTATTGGTTCAGTACTGGCTGAGTATTGTAAATTCACACTGGGAATCGGCACTGACCCATAGCTAGAAGCTACTACTGCTACTACCCAGCACTGAACCAATACCGATCTCCAGTGTCAATTTACAACCCTCATCCAGCACTCAGCCAATGCTAAACTAGTGCCGATCGTCAGCGCCATTTTACAGCACTCAGCTAACACTACCAGGGAGCAAATGCCGCGTTTTGTATGAATTTTGTTGAAATTGTTTGCTATTGTATACGAATCGACAGTTGAAATCCAGTTGTTCTGGCTTTTGATATTTATAGGCTTTTATGGACAGATTTGATTTATTGTATACTAAAAATAATATTTTAATTTTATTTGGAATAGAAATTCAAACGACTGTATATTTAAATTGCATAAGTTTCAACTCAACATTCTTTGCCACAACATAGTCATTGGTTTTACTAGCACTATATGCAAATAATAGCAATTAATCAAAATTTCTGTCGCATTCATATTCAATCCAATTCATCAGCACTAATTAGCATAATGATGCCATTTATTCAAGTCAATCGTCAACACATAAATACCAAATGTCATTATTAATAATAACAAATACAAATGGATGAAACCAACTCATATTTGTCTCTCTTGAATGCGTGTGTGCTTGGCAATTCGAATAGAAATCATTTTTATTCACATCAAATCCCACAATTGTAATTTATCTAAAGCACCGTGGGATTGTTGATACAGTCACAATCTCTTTATTACTACTTAACACTGCAAAATTGTATCGACTTTTTGCAACAATTATAGCAGCACATTTGTTTCATTTTTCCATTTTTACGTATAGGAAAAAAATGGAAAGATTGAGTGCAAATTAAGTATTTTTTTTCTATCGTTTTGACAAATATTGAATATACAAAGATATGCAAATTTATTTGAAATAATTTTATTCATTTTATGGATATCGTGGGTATTTTTTTACATTTTTAAAAAATCTTTTATCGAAGAAATATATTTGATTTACTAGCGAATATTATAATTTTGAAATTATCAAATTGTTAACTTGTCGATTTTAACTAATTTTCGGTGATTTGTTAGACTCATGATTATTTTGGGTCGAAACGATTCGAAATTATTTCCACTTTTGATTATTTTCAACATCAAACAAATGATTACAAATTTTTTGCACGGGCGTTGCCTTCTTATACACTTAAAATAAATTCCACAATAATGATTGAATAATGCTGTTTTTTTTGAAGAACACATATCTGATTTTTCGCATTAAATGTGACATGAATTTCAATTTGTTTTGCAACGTGAAACATTGTTGCTATCGACAAATTTAATTTTTTCTGCATATGTACCTACATATGTATGTATGCTTGCACATAGTGTGACGAATTGTTTGTTAATTAAATACATAATTTCAAAATAAATGTAAAAATTGTAATAGAGGTGTAAAGTTTAAGCTGAAATGTTCAGGTGTAAAATTACTTTTAGCATTGTGCAACCAATTTAAGGTGTTTGTGTTTATTTCTTGGTGTTTTTTTATTTGATAACCAGAAAATATTTTATTGAGCACTCAATTATCTTTTGTGTTTGGTAATACATTTTTGATTACGCTTGTTACAAATTGAAAAGTACTATTAAGTAAGTTCATTTTAACAGACGCTTTAAAGTGTATGAGAATATTAGAAGAAAAATTCATGGTTACAACATACATACAATTGTTAATATTTTTCAATGACATATTTATGCCATTTTTCACTCTAGAGATAAATATATATATGAAATTCTTATTAACGTTTAATAAAATATATTTTTCGATGAACAACATTTCAACAAAAACAAACATGGCGGAAAATAGCGACACGTAATAATTTCAGTGAGAAATTAAGCAAAGCAGCTTGAAGAAGAAATTCAAAAGAATTCACAGCAAATTTTATGAGAGACAAATCCTTTTGGAAACAAATGAACTACATTGATATTTAATTAAAGGATTCATATGAATCGAAATTCTTAACTGAAAAGGTTCCAAAAAATGACCACGAAATATATAATTGAAAACGCTTCTCAAATATTTGTGTCCGTTCAACATATGTTTCAATGCAAATTTAGCATTTTTAAATAAGAAAAAAAGCTTTATCTAAAGCAGTTCGATTTTTTTTAATTGAAACATGACAAAAAAACTTCAAGACAAAACTTAAAACTTTTTACCGAGTAAATAAAATAAAATCAAAATTAATAAAAATCGTTAGCAAATATTCGTTCTTAAAACGTTCTTAAAACTATTTTGAAATAGAAAAAAAACTAGTGGGGCACTCTCGGAGTGTCCGGTGGAGAGTTTAGCTACGTTTTGAAAATGATTATGTAAAGGTTAAAAAGTTTTATACAGATAAATGCAGGAAAAAATCAAGAATTAATGTGACAAATTTAAAAATCTAGGATGCATATAATATGACAAAATATGAAATTTTGTTATTGCTTTTATTCACACAAAGTAACTTAAAGTAAAAAACAGAGAGAACGGGATTTGAACCTCACTGAACCAGCCAGAATTTTAAGGCAAACTTTTTAATAGGAAATATTTTCCTTGCAATGATTTAAACACTTTTTAAAAAAGCTGTGCAAATTTACTCATGAATAGTAATCATTAAAATTTACCTGGAATTTGTTTCATATGAAGAATTGCAGTAGTTTCAATCACTTTTGAATCGTTTACCGTTTCAATAGTTTTCATCAATTTTTCATCTTGATTGCTACTGGCTATAATGTTAATTTTTCACACATCACTGTTTATTTCATTTCAACTATGCACAACACTCATTTATTAATTAATTAATTGTTAATTTTTTCAAAGAGAGAGAAAAGAGAAAAAATCAATGCATTTTTAAACGCGCGCGTGTTCACTGCTATTTTATATTATACAAGAAATAAAATTCGTCTACATACCATGATACACGAGATGGAACATTCCAGACGTTCGTAGTTTGTAAAGAAGAGGGGAAAGGAGAACCGTGTACGCATAAACACAAAACGTATATACAGTGCACTATATACGTGTAAACGTATATATAACGCACCTCATGGTGACCGATACGTTCTTCTCATTTCTTCTTTACGTTCGCTTTTTCGTTTTGTACGTTTTTCGATCTGTACGTTTTTTCTGGGCTCACTCCTCTCGCTCATTTAAACGTACATATAGCGCAACGCGTTCGTCTTAATTTCGTTCGCTTTTTCGTTCGGTACGCTTTTTGTTTGGTACGCTTTTTCTGGGCTCACTCCTCTCGCTCACTTTTCGTTAGAACCTCCGTAAAAGAAGCTAAACATCCAAAAATAAACAGACGGGGTGAGGATTTGAACCCTTTTCTTCGAGAGCAAGAGTCGGACGCTTTGCTCACTGAACCAGCCACTGTACTCTTATATTTGCACATCATTGCTATGTATTGTGCTTACAATGGATTTTAAGACAAACTTCCGTTTGCTTTTTCGTTCGGTACGCTTTTTCTGGGCTCACTCCTCTCGTTTATTTTTTCGTTAGAACCTTCGTAAAGGAAGCTAAACTTTGAAAAATTAGAAAAACTTCTTGTGAAAAAAACGTATTCACAATAACAAAAAAACTTCTACGAGAAAAAGTCCTGCCAATATTCGTTATTATTATCGAGGAAATTTGTTACAAGATTAGAGTTTAACATAATTCACATCAAAAATCATTCCAGAATTGTTTTTATGAGAAATTTCAAACCAAAAGAAATCAATTTTCCTGGATGATTTTACAGGAATATGACAATGTATTTGATGTTGAAAAATTTGAAAGAAAAAAAAGGATTTTTTTACGAATTTCTTAGGCAAACATTTTTAATGAAAGATCCTATCGAAATTTATTGGTATTCATCCACAAACCCTTATCGATTTTCATACTCCCACGCATGCTTTGCTCTGTCGATTCGACAATGGGGTGCAATTTTGCATTGTTAGCTAACAATCTCTTCAACCCAAACGTCCAATTAATCGATGAGAAATTTCAAAGTTTCCATTGATTCCCACATAACTGTTTTTACTTTAATACCCCCGCAAAGGCCAAAGCGCCATCCACGAAAAAGAATTATAAGCCATTGTTTTAAATGATTTTTTTTCCCCTGCACACTCAATATTAATTCGAAAATAATTACATGTCGTAGTATCAATTCGTCCAAAAAAACATGGTTAGCGTTATTCGTCAGGCTAGTATGCTTATATATATACATGTATGAAATTTAGATTTTTCAACCTATTTAATCCATCATTTTTACTATCCGTTCCGTCCTATCGATTTATTATTGACGACTTGCTTGAAAATGCTCAATTCGTTGTGGCTTATTACTTACAAATTAGATAATTTGACATTTGATGCAATCGTTTCTTGTGCGGATATAGATTTTCGTTACGTCTCATTTAGTATCTATCTATCTATCTTTCCATCTGAAGATCGTTACGGATTAGAATGTATTATGGACGAGAAGTTTTCGGGAAGGTGGATAATTATGAGCAGAGTAAAGAATAGATGTATTATCTGAGAGTAATTCTTCAAGTAAATCAATTTTTGGATACCAGAATTGTTGCGTAGTGATATTGAAAAAAAATTTGGGTCAGATGCTTTTTTGGGAGATGAAAGAGAAATCAAGAAAAAGTGTGACTGATTCGAAGTTGAGCCTCAATTGTGTACGGTTTGTAAAATATTTTGAATGGATATCACTAAACAGTCAGTAAAGGAGAGAAAACGTATCTTATTCAAACGGGCGCAATGTACTTCAAAGTTCAAAGAAAGACAGCAATTACAGCTCTGTATTGAATGATTTAGTATCCTAAAACCAAATTATAAAATACTTCCCATTAATAACTCTACACTTGATAAGTACTGCTTATTTTGTCCTTTCAGTGTTATAGCAATGGCTTTAAAAACGCACGCAGTTAGTGAGGCAATTCTTTGGGTCAAATAGCTTTTATTAAGGTTGAACAATATATCAATTGCCTAATACCCGATCCGATGGAATCCAGCCATAAAAAAAAACACAATAATTCTCACTGCCGAATATTAATACTAAACATGAAACCATTCAACTCTACGTTTTTCCTCTTATATTCTTAGGTATAGGTATCCATTGTTCAGTTAGGGTTAATGCGTAAAGTCATTCCGATAATTTTCAAGCTTTATAAGCTTCGCCATACTAAATGAGTTGAAAACCGCACGCGAGCAATTATTCATGGAAACCCCGAAAATTATAGCCAGGATCGTACATGCATGCTGACTCGATCAAATATCTATCATCTGCTATCTAGTTAACTATCTTTGTATGGTAGATCAACTCGGATGGGAGTAGTTTTCAACAAGATAACGACCTTGCTTACGAGCTCAAATTAATTAAGTCGGCTGTTGGCCATTACGCGTAATCCATCTTAGAATTAGGCTGGCCACTTACCAAACCACATAATATCTAAGTATCTATATGCGCGAGTATCTTTCTCCCGTATCTGGAAAGTAAGTATCTGTAGGAACTTGCAGTTCGATCACTTAGATACTGAGGCCCAGATAGATTGCCCTATTGCCGCCACTACTTCACGGCCAAGAATGCGGATTATAGATCGTTTGCGAAAAGATAATCGTCGATGATCGTAGTTAAACGTTTCTAAAACATTTCATCAATAGCGTGATGATAAATTTACGATCGTTAAATTGCTCTTTTCGAAATTTTGTGTATCAATGCTCCATGGCCGTCCAACCACCAATGATTGTCTGCAATTTTTCAATACGTTTTATTTGTGTATTTTATCCGCGGTGGTTAGCATTAGTAGTAGATGCTTATGTAGTTTTTTGTTGCTGCTTTTCGGGATCCAAAGTAGATAAATAGATAGATAGATAGACACACGAGCCCAACCTAGAAAGCTTAGCTTGAATCACAGTACGAAATGATGGCATACACAACTGATAGATATAATTTAAACTAATGCAACAGGTTGTTGAGATATTGTTTTAATCTGTTTTCAACAAAGCATTTAAGTTTGAATTACAATCGAGATAATCTGGATTCATGACATTGCTAAATTGCTTAACGGTAGTCTGATATATTTCTACTGTAGAAAACTAAAGATATGATGAGTATGGACAGTTGGTTTTTGATCTAGAAGCTCCGTAAAAATGTCGGAAATGATTTTTAAAACGGTCAAATTTGAAAGGCAGACGTGTAAATATTTTGAGAAAATCATAATTTTTTTTAAGAAGGGAGATCATGACCCAGCTAAGCGCTACAGATCGATTCAAATTGACTTGCAGGGAAGTAAAATATTTCATTTGATCGTCCACATGTTTATCTAGTGTAAATTCCATAGATTCAGGTATCCAGCGAACAATTAAAAGTATTCTATATACACACTACTGTTACCTATAGTGATTGAAAATTGAATCAAACGAATCTCTTAAAGTGGTTCACACATAAAAACTTCTACGAAAAAAGAGTGTAGGCTCAACTTATAAAATAGTAGATTAGAATTACTGTTGATCTTTTTGTTAACAGAATCTGCCACCAACGGAAATTTTCAAAGAAAACTAGAAGCGCTGATCAGTTGCCTAAACGCAACAGAAAATTAGAGTTTCTCATTCAACAAATTTTACTAAGTTTTATTTTACACACAGTACTGGGCAAGTCTTGTTCACCAGTGCTGGAGATTAGCACTGGGCCAGCACTCAAATGCAGTACTGAGCCAGCACTCCGCCAGCACTCGCCAAGCACTGGCAGCTGACCGTTGGCCGTCCATTGTACGCCGAGGCTTGACCGACGCTTGGAGTTGTTTCCACTGCTGGCAAACCCTGCTCGAGAAGATCTCCTTCACGAAACTAGTTCAATTTTCTTCAAAAAAATTCCGAATCATTTCAAAGAAATTTCGAATGAAAATAATCAACAAGACAAAAGTTTATTGTGTGTGTTTCAAAGTCAATTTTATGTTGACAAATTTATATTGAATTTGTATATTTTTCTGTCAGATTTATTCGTAATTTTTCTTCAGAAGTTAAGAGTCTATTCATATATATATGTGCAATGGATTGAATTTTCATTGGAAATCGCTTGTGTTTTCCCTAATTTCAGATGATTATTACATGGAACTTTCCAGCAAGAATTTTATGTTAGAAGTATAATTATTATTACAAATTTTATCCAGTTTTAAGAACGGGTCAATGCAAATTATGTACACTTAAAATTTTGGCTATAAAATTGGCCGATAAGTGACAATGACAATACTTTTTAACACCAAAAATTTTTTGTTACTCAGAATTTTCTGGAAGTTTTTTCATATTAATAATTAATTAATAATAATAATAAAAATTAATTATCAAAAGTTTTCTTCTTTGAAGTTTCTTTTAGCACTATGAATAATGGTGAAAGAATTTTCCACAAACAAGATTTGTTTTATTCGAAACACTCTAGTAAAGATAAAATCGTTACATTTTCCATGCCAAAATTTTTTGAAAGCATTTCATTTGACGTTTTTTTCGTGAAATACAATATAATTGTTCAATTTTTCTCATAAATTTTCTTTATGGCAATTTTTTTTGCATTTTCGCCTTATTATTTATTATTGTATGTGAATTTTCAAATTACCGCCAGAGAGAAGAGCTTGTCTAAAGCTTTTACCGTAAGACCATCAGGAAAAGTATTTTGGAAAAAATGGTAGCGTAAAAATTTAATATATACATATATGTATATAAGTAGAAAAATTTCGGAGAAAATACTGTGTTCTCCGAAATTTTTCTTTTCTCGTTGAATTTTCTCTAAAAGTTTGCCCCATTAAGTAATTTTTTTGTGAAGTTTTTCTATGGAATTCAGTGTCAAAAATTTTATACATAAATTCATCAATGTGTCTTGATGACAAATTAAACAAAATATATTATTGTATTTTTAGCACCTCCTCCTGCAAAAAGCATTTGCTAAAAGTTTTATACAAAACTGAATTTTTCCTGGAGTATTCAACCAAACAATGGCTTCTGGGGTTTCTTAAATTATTCTACGATAACACATTTCTACTATACCTACATTGATTTTTCCATAAAATTGTGTTGAGAATATTCATCGAACGAACATTTCATCGATTTTTCTCTCAAAATCAGTATTTTTTCCCTGGATGTTTTTTATGAGAATCTTTTTTTCAATCAGTCCAAACAAAATTTTGGCACATTTTTTCTCATAAATCTTATAGCAAAAGTTTTTTACGGTCGACTTGATATTGAAATATTTTTGTATAGCATTAACTTTAAGTTGACTGCCCAATATTTAACATATTTTTAAAAGTTTTTGTGCGATAATGATTTTACTAGATGATGAAGTAAATGTTTGGAATGAAGTTTATAGAGTCATGCTAATTTTTTTTATCAATCTTTTCAATGAAATTTGTGTATTTTTTCATTATTTGTCAGGTGTGGAAGTCGATTACAACCAAACCAAAAAATGATTTCAACAATTTTATTCCACTCAAAGCCTCATATATTCATACGTTTTTTATCCCTTAAGATTCAATTCCCACACATGCCTCGCGTCAAATCCGCGACATCTTTATAATTTATTATGTTTGCACCGGCAAATATCTCCAACCCAATGTTCAGTCCCCTTTTCGATATCCCAGCTTCAAGCCATGCAGAATGCATAGCAGACAAATGTGCACGAATCACTTTCTTGAAATTTTATTTTAGCCCCAAAAAAACGACGAAAGAAGGAAATAATGCTCCCCCTGTCTTGGTGCCCGATATCAGAGAGCCCAGCCAAAGTATCTTTCGTGCTATCTTTCCGTTTATCTATGTGAAAACTGAGGGCTGCCTGAATGCGAGATTCCGCCCTCGACTAGCCACCGCGAAACATGACATGGATTGCATGAAATCACGGCTTTGTGAGTCCTCCACCATACCACAGCTAGTATCTGGTTCTTGTAGCGAGCGATACAAGATGTTGCCGGGTTTGATTGTTTTGCCGGGCTATGATTGTGCAGATACGCCAGTATAGATACGGGGCAAATAGAAAAGAAATTCAAAACCGCCTTCTTCGTCTTGGGGTCTACCCGCCATCTATAAATTTCACCATGAGCGATTGGCATGCATTGGAGCGCGGCCAGATGCGATGCTGGGCTGGAACGGGAAGTGCGCCAAGATGGTGCCTGCAAGACACTATTACCTGGCAACGCGAAAGATACTTTTATCTATTGCAGTCACGTTTACGAATCTCATTGAATTCACCTGGAGTTGAAGCTGGACTAAGAGTGCGGAATTGACAATGTGCAATGGAATAGCGGTTGGTCGGGTTGCTAGTTATGGTGGGCTTCTTGTTCTTGTTGCTTGCTGTCCAGGTTGCCGCGATAGTTGGCTGGAGCAACAACAGTAATGAAACATCAACAATGGAATATTTCGAGACAATGATCATCAACTCCCGAAGATGCTCGCTATGGATGGATGGCCCAGGCTGATTGCAAGCAGGTCTGCAAATCCAGTTAGGCTGGACTCCATCTCCGGACCGCGAGATGATGACTCGATAAAGATAAATGAAGAAGTTGGAGTTCGGTAAGTTCAAGCATTAATTATACTACTTGTGAAGCGGATCCCGCTTGGATACTGGCGCTGGTTTCTGGTCCCGGCAGTCACGGCCATGGAAATCGGCGTGGCGTGTAGACGAAAAATCAAAAGGCTCGATAATGTCCGTGAAAGCCGAATAAAAGCGTCATCAGCATCACACTGTTCCAGGCTGCAGCCTCATCTTCTGGATCGAAGAGGTTGCTGCCGAAAGGTAGGAATCATCTAATGATACAAACCGCTGAGAGCGGCAGAACCGCAGCGGAGGCACGACTAATGTTGATTGCCGCGCTTCGGGGATTAGTCTTGTCGATTTGGACGTGTAATTCAATTGCTGCATAATTGAATTCCAGCAAATATGACGCAACCAATGACGTCGGTATCCGAGTTAATAGTCATTGTTTTTGTCCTAAAACCCACCTAATTCAATAGACATTGAGAAGCGATGCCAAGCAACTTCTTCCGAATCAGACCAGAAAGTTGGGAGTATCTATTGATTGAGTTTAGTGATCATTAGCCACGAAATGAAGAAATGCTGAATAGAACTTTTCTTGCACCATTCCAGCTGGCTACCCTGGCCATTCGTACGTACATCATGGATTCCGTATTGTGTGAACGTCTCCAAAAGAGTTTTCCTCACGATTCAAAAAGAATATCGATTCGAAACGGTCATCTGTATAATACAGGTTTGGATTACAACGTTTTGTTGATCACAGTTCAACGCTCATTAGGATCCCAGGTGAGATTTCAGGACCATTCAACGCATCTTTCTTTCCAAACAGTGCCTACAAACGGCTGGTCCACACAAGCATCTCTTTGATAGCCAATACTATACAATTAGAGCCGATCAAAAGCCAATATGAATGATGTAATTAATTAGGCAACATTCATTCGAATGTCGATGCGGTGAGCACGGCGGGGAGCACTACTCCTTCTTGGCCTGCGCTAACAATCACTCTCACGAACATATGTGTGCCGAGCGACGAATCTACAAGTGGCATATGCGGCATTAAGTGGCCTCGTAGCTCCTCCGCACGATGGACCGTCACATAAAAGAGGTAGAACCGCGCGGGACTGTGGTGAACAACCCAACCTGGGAAGCAATTTGTTATAGTTTGTCATCGTATTATTAATTATATATCGGGGATAATTGCCAGGGTCTCCCGGTACACGAATCTGTTTAGGATTAAATGGGCGCTAACGGTCATTACGGGAGGAATGTCTTTTTAATGATCACCGCAATCAGACTCTCGGCTAGGATGCACTCGCACGATTTATCATTTCAGGTCGAACAGGATTGGCCTTTGAGACACGGAAGGATTGTATAATCGAAATATTGGAGTTTTCATGATGTTCGATGGGTGAATGATGAACAACAACTCAATTTAGGAGTGGTTCGTGTTGATTTGGAGATGAAGCCATGTGAATTGCTCAAGAGACGAAAGAATCTTCCACATTAAATATGCTAGGATCGTTTTACACATAAAAACAAGAACTTAAATGACATCACAAAATAGGAGTGCAATTTTTACCTTAGATTCATTATGCATCAAAAAATTTGAAAATTCTTCGTGTAGAAATCTTTTCAGGAAATGCTGGTAAAGGAAATAAGACCGTCACGGAAGTGATACTCTCAAAAATCACCTGCGTCTGCATTCATCCCTCAATGATGACATTTTATCAACAATTTCAGGCTCCGAAACAATCTCGCTAAACCGTGTAATTAACATACGAACGACAACTTCAATTCCACACTGCCACTTCCCTCAACCGGTCGAATCTTTTACGATGCTATTCTACGGATAGCATACAAAGCGAATAAAAAAGAAGTTGCTAAGCATATGCATAAGGTGCTAATTAATATTCACGAATAATATATATAAACTAGCCACCACGATTACTGGGTTCGCTTTTTTTTCTTTACTTTTCGCTTTTCACATTGGCCACGAACAATCTAAAATCGTTTCGCCCGTTCGTTCGTTCTCCGCCTCCAAAGTTTATCCTGAATATTTTTGCTACGATAATAAATTCCTGTCAATGCTATCATCAATCATATAACGTCACACACTGTCGGGAATATAGTGCTACTACAAAAAATTTGGCCACAACACGAAGTGTGGCTGAGCGCGCGCGAAACATATGCACTGCAAAGTGGTTGGTTACACTTTTCGGACGACCGTACTTTTAGTGTTTAAGTGAAATGATCTATAAAGCGTTTCAAATAGATTTTGATTCGGTTTAATGCCTAAATCATCTTGTAAATGTACAAAGAAATTGTTCATATACAGGTAGTATCAAAGTTTTGACCCCACTTTCCATTTTCGAATGATCGAACTTTGCACCGAATGCGCTTTCAAAAAAATCACTTTTTAAAAAGAAAGGACTTCAATATCAATCACTTCCCATGAAATTCACGCATCTAATCGAAAAGAGATATTCGATTGATAAATTACGCCACCCTTTCACTGACATCTAAACCTTGTGCGCCCCTCTCCGCCCCGTGTACTGAGCCATACAACATTAAAGCGTTGAAACATTTGTCTGCCTCGCCAATTTAACTGTCTTAAACATCGACACCACGTCTGAGGCTGCTGCTTCTTCTTCTTTTCTGGCTTCTACCTCTTAAATGCTACAAAAGATTTAATAGCCCCAAGAAAACTTACCAACTTGGAGGCTTTACTAATCGTTTGGAAGCAAATCAGAGCAGACAAGCGAGCCCCACAGAACTTTACATACGATGAATGTTTGGTTCGGTTCTGTTGAACTGCCCTGCCGCAGGCTCTACGATATTTCCACTAAACAGAATAATTTTCGCTAAAGAGCACCCATTATATTGTTTGTTTAAATATACACACCCTAGCCCTGAGGGTGGGAATTGTTGGCGAGCTATTATTATCCGGTTGCAGATTTCAGCATACAAACGGGGTGGGAAGCTGCTACCAAATTTTGCGATATCTGTGAAAAGGCGAAGACCGAAATTTCGCGTGTGTTATTTAGCATGTGCAATGTGGATTGTGGATGAATGCGAAATGAGCGCGCTTTTTGCAGAAAGATACAAGATCTGAATGTAAAGATTCGATTTTGAGTGGGTGTAGTAACACGTAACACCTGGGGTACATTTAAGTGGACAGCATGTGCTAATGAATTGTATGTCGATGCATGGAGAGAATGTCTCAGTGATGAGTACATAGAACAAATAATTGGCACATTTCTAAGATAAAAATATTATTTTAACATTTCTGACTTCAATTTTCGGACTATTATTATTTGTAAATATGATGATCAGTAAATGAATATCTAGAAAAAAGTTGACGAATTATTTTATTAAATAAAAATAATTAATTTTTGGACCCAAGCAGTTTTTTTCAGTAGATATAAAAATAAACAATATTCCTTTTTAACTATTTTTCTGTGAAATGAATATCTTTGTAGGTAAAGGTTAAGATTATGGCCCTCACCGCCGAAGGAAGTGGGAGTAGGAGGGGATCGAAAGAGGGGGTTCCCCTACTCGTATGCCATAACAAGTTCACGGCGGTCACGGCCCAATGAGAAGTTACGGAGGTTCCTCCACAAAAAATGGTTATTTTGGCCTATTTTTAGAGATCATATGAAACCGTAAAATTGATCTGGGAAGTAATTTATGGACATTCTTGAAAGTCTAAAAATTAAAAAAAAAATATTTTTTTTACAAAAATAAATTTAAAAAAAAACAATTAAAAAATTTAAAAAAATAAAAAAAAAACAATTAAAAAATTAAAAATATATAAAAAAAATGTTGGATGTAATTTTTACCGTAAATGTAATATAAATAAAGGTAACGCCTTGGAGATACATTTCGCAATATCTTCCCCTCCCCCCGCCACCGGTCCCTCACCCTACTCGCGCGGAAGGGTGACTTCCAAATATGTCTAAAAATTACTTCCCAGATCAATTTTACGGCTTCATATGATCTCTAAAAATAGGCCAAAATAACCATTTTTTAGTGGAGGAATCCTTATAACTTCTCATGGGGCCGTGACCGGCGCGAACTTTTTATGCCATAGTAGTAGGGGAACTTCTCTCTTTCGATCCCCTCTACTCCCATTCCTTTTGAGGGTGGATAGCATAATCTTAACCTTTAGCTTTTTGTATTTCAAACATCTGTAGTTTTATTACTGAAAACACAGAATTTTTTCAATAATCTACCTTATCTGATAGACTAAATGAAGTCGAATGAAGTCTCAATGCCTTTTTCTACTTCTCCACCGATGATCACACCATAATGTCCAGAAAAATATGTAACAAATCAACATTTTTCTGGTTGCTAACACATCATGGAAACGTGATTTATATATCAAAGAATGTATCTTTCCCGTGAACTTCACACTTCAGGATGCTGCGACAACAAACTGATCCATATCATTGATAGCATTCAAATCGAATGAAGAGAACTACCGATTATCATTACCAAAACATTTTCCATCGAGAACTAACTCTCTTCTTTGTACGCTTATCAAACGAAACCACACATGGTGTGTGCATATATGGAAAGTGTTTATGCTGTGACTTTCGTTATCTCTGGCTCATGCAACATTTAATGCGACATTTGAATGACTGGGCTGCTCGAGTCCGATACCAGAACATTTTCAAAAAAATATATATACCAATGACACATGATACGACAGAGCCAGAGGGTTGCAACCCCATTTTTAGATGTTATCAGACGCATTCGCATTCAGAGTTCGGCTTCAGCACACAATCTCGAGGATCAAACTGTTGAAAAACTGAAATCATAGCCAGTCAGCCACCAGTCGGGTTTAAGCATAAATTTAAACCAAACTGTTTTTGTTAGCAAGAGGGCTGGGGTGGTTAGTTCTTATCAATGCTGCACTCATTGCGGAACACAAGTGAATGGCAAACGGATTGCTTATCGCAATTCGAGGTAAAGAATATTGGCAAACAGTACTGAGTTGAGCGTTCCTTTTTATGTTTGTGTCGCCACGATGACCCTTTATGAACACGTTTCGGGGAGAAGGTCATGCTAGAGTCGGATTTTTGGCCACTGATAAAAATGGATAGGAATTTTCATATTAGGGATTAAGGAAGAACACCACTGTACTAGGTGGGGTGGAAAGTAACCTCCTTGGGAATGAAAAAAAATTGTTAAATGTTTTTTTTATTTTATTTAACATAGTCCCCTTTTAGCTTGATACACTTATTCCAGCGATTTTCCAACTTCTTGATCCCGTCCTAAAAGTAATTTTCCGGAAGGTCTGCAAAATACTCCTCTGCGGCGTCGATGATTTCCTCGCGTGAGCTGAATTTTTTATTGATGAGCCATCTTACGAGGTTTGGGAAAAGATAATAGTCCGAGGGAGCCAAATCGGGCGAATGTGGTGGATGCGACAGCAATTGGAGCCGTAAGTCATTGATTTTAGCCGTGGTTGCGATGCTCTTGTGTGCCGGCGCATTGTCTTGCAAAAACAAAATTTTTTTTCGCTTCATGTTAGGCCGTTTCGCAGCGATTTCGGCCTTCAATCGCACCAATAATGTACAGTAATACTCGCTATTGATGGTTTTTTCTTTTTCGAAGTAGTCCACGAAGAGTATGCCATGACAATCCCAGAAAACCTAAGCCATAACCTTTCCGACCCATCGAACCTCCCTCGGCCGCTTCGGAGCACTCGTGCTGGCTGTCCATTGCCGTACACTCATTCTGTTCTGTGGTGTGTAATAGTAGATCCATGTTTCATCAACAGTTACCAATCGACGCTAAAAGTCCTACCGATTCCGCATCAGCAAGTCCAAACACTCTTTCGAAATGCGCTCGCGTTCCCAGCGGCAGGATAACTTTTTCATATGCAGAATATTGCCCAAAATATGGCGTGTGCGCTCAGTACTAATCTTTGTGGTATCTGCTAGCTCGCGCACCTTCCCTTTCGGGTCAGCCAACGCCATTTCACGTATTTTTTGACATTGTCCTCTGTAATCGCATCGGAGGGCCTGCCGCTGCGGACTTGATCGGTAGTAGGGTTGCAGCCACAACGAAACTCTCAAAACTAATATTTGACGGTGTAATCTGACGAAGAATTAGCCCCATAATATTTATTCAACCTTTCTTTTGTTTCCTTCACCGTTTTGCCTCTCAAAAAATAATGTTTTATGAGAGAACGAAAATCGTTTTTTGTCCATACTCAACATGATGCCAAAAACGTCAAAAACAATCAGCTGTCAAAACAAAACTAAAGACAGTATCGCACTGAAATTTGGCATGTCTGCCTTAATATGAACGGACTTCAAGGCTCCATAATTTTTTTTGCAGTAGCAGCGCATTCTGGCGGTCAAGGAGGTTACTTTTCACCCCACCTAGTAGAGTTAAAAAAGTCATTTTTTGGGAATTAGAAACCAAACAACAACCAAACCAACGCGCGGGGATACGCGCGGATTGCGCTCCAAAAGAGCAGTGAGAGGCGCCGAGCAAATTTAAAATTTCGAACACTTGGCGATTTTTCCAAAACATGAAACTTTGCTGCATGATTTCTATGATGATAAGGTATACTTTAGAGTAACAAAAAAAATTGATTTTTTGAAAATCCTACAGTGGTTTCCCACTTAAAGACATGCCTTTTATTCATTCAAATTTCATTTGAGAATTGATCAAAATGTTATATATATCTGGAAACGAGTGTTGATCATATTGTGTTCATGGCTTGTTCAAGACTTTAGTAAATGTCAGCAAATTTTTATTCAATAGATTTTATTGTGGAATAAATTATTTTTTCTGAAAAGAACCATAGAAAATCACCATATGTGTGTGTTAATTTATGAAAATCGCTTGATATATTACCCCTCTCTGTCCGATCGTCAACAACACCAGCAACCGCCAGCAATTGCATGGGAATCTTTTGGTGTCTTTCAAAACCAACCCATTTAACATCTAATACGACATAATCCCCCACTCATCATGCATAATTTGCATTTAACATCTCAATTCGAGTTGAACCTCAATCGGTACCGCGTAACCACCAAAAACGATCTAAAAACTATCACCACTATCTAAATGCGCGGTCTTCTATCTTCAGCAGCACGGTTGGCACGATGGCAAAATACCGACAAATCTCTACATATGTTCGTGATTTCAAGTTGTGTTATTAACAGTAGTTATATTTTTCACATATTTATTAAACAAACTATATTCCTACCTGTACCTACAACCTACGGTAGCGCATTCCCCGCGTGTTCACCTTGCAATGTATCTTCGCGCGTTACGTTTCGACGTCAAATAGATATGAAAAGATAGATGGAAAGATACAAACATATAACGCTGGAAAAGAATTCAAATAAATTAGCCGGAACGTATCCACAGACAATTTTGAAGTGTAACATGCAATGGTGAAGCTGTTGCCGCTGCACACACCATTATTATGTCGTTAGACGACAACACACCACGACGTGTGTAAATTAAGTTATTTCGGATTTAATTCATTTTTTCGTTTGAATGTTTGTTTGTGTCCCGACCCGCTATGATTAATGTTTGTTGTAATTCGTTGGTATTTTATGAGGACATGTGACACAGTAGCATTTTCACATAGTTTTGTCACATTTTTTCCTGGCCAAGTGCGTTGATGAATTGATGAATGGTTTCACCTGCATGTGAGTTTGAGGTGAAGTAGCACACGATTAAATTTTGATGTGTGACACATTTGTTTGATGTTAATTAAAGATATGACCAAACTAATGAATGCTAAATTGACAAAATTAGATAAATTAATGGCTAGAATGAGAGTTAAAGTGGTTGATTTGATTTATATCAAACGTATGGACTATAATGATGGCTGAACAATAATTTAAACAGCAAATTGTTGTACTTCCTGCTGTAGAAACGTTATTTTATGCTTGAAAGCAGGATTTTTTTACGAAACTTCCGTTGACAAATATTTTCTCTAGACATCGAATCAACAACAAAATATAGTTACCGTCAATATTTTTTTTCTAATGGGCCGTTGAACTTTTAAAACACAAATTCACTAACAAAAATTTCATTTTTTTTATAGAAAAAGAATTAATGGGGTTATAGGCTTTATACATTTTTAAAAATCGATTTTATTTTTTAGTTTTTTCCAATAGTAAACATCCTCAAAAATATTGTGTTAGATTTTTAGAAAGATCCAGCCATTATTATTACAGTTATGCTTGATTGAATGCGCGCGCTTCATGTATACTCATGGACACAGGCCGCTCTGTAATGTTCCGCCCCTCTGAATAGTGTTTAGCTCTAAATCTACAAAAAATGTTCGAGTGATAGATGAAAACAAATATAAATATTGAATTCAAAAAGAGAATCCTGGCCTCATAACCTTGTCTAAACGATATTTTGAATACTAGTAACGTTTTGAATTTTGGAGGAAAATCATTTCTCTCAAAACTTTGAATGCATTTATCTCAAAACCACTTTCTTCATATCGTGACAATAAATTTTTCCGAAACTACTGAACTGATCGTTCTGAAATTTTTACCATATATTCAAAACATGTATAGTTACTGTGTGAACCACAGGCGTTTCAAATTGTTGATTTTTTCTATTTTTTTGAGCTCAAAAATCACAAAACAAAACTCGAATTTCGAAAAATAATTTTTAACTGTCCGCCATTTTGTTATTATTGAATATAACTTAATTTTGGTTGAAACGATAGTCACTGGCTTTTCAAATAAAACTTTTTTTTTGGATTTTTTTGTTTCCGATCATTTCTCGCTTCAGGATCAATGTCACCGTTTAATATTATTTTTTTATATTGCTAGGAGAATGCCGCCATTTTGTGTAAAATAATAATAATAATTCAATAAAATATTTTTTTTAGTACGCTTTGACAGTATTATAATTGAACCCTAAAAAACTTACATTGATATCTACTCCATGGGTCTTGTAATAAATTTTCCCAAATAGGTCAGTTTTTTCATAAAAAAATTAATGAAGACATGATTCTTGCACTGAAGGGGGGAAATACATGTAACTGTTCGATTTTTTAATTAAATTAAAATGTTTCAAATGCTCTAAAAATACGCCAAAAAGTTGTATTCGTATTAGTTCTCAAGTTATAGTCAGATATAAGCAGCGCGGCGTTTCCTAGCCGGTCGAGCACACCTGCCGCGCGTTCCTGTCTACTTTCTCTTCGGCGCTATGGGTGGATCTCTAATTGTGTATCCCTACCATATTTTTATAAATCTGAAATTCAAAGGAAATAGGATCCAGAATCGCTGACTAACGAGTAAGTTATAATAAAAACTAAACTAAACTAAACTTTAAACGCGTCTTCTCAAAGTAGCACTTTTTCAACTTCTGTACAAAATATCTCAAAAAATATTGAGCCGATCCGGCTCAAATTTATATCATATCTACAAAAGAGTATTGTCTACTCGTCGAATCTACATGTTTTTTTTTTTGTAATTTCGGAGAAATAATTTGTTTATTAATGTTTGAAACGCGATATTTCTGAAAAATAATCGATTTTTTGTTTAATCTAAGATTAATATAAAAATTTAATTTTTTTTATAAATTTTATTGGTTTACGTTTGAACCATACATCTCAATAACATATATATTTTTTTTGATATTTGGAGGTTCCCCGCAAAAGGCGTTAAGTTGTACGAGACATTTTTAGGTGTTTTTTCATTCGTTCGCATCGACGCCTTTTTGTGTTGAAAAATTATATAAAAAAAATTAAGCACTTTAAGAAATGTACTTTGAGGATTTCATATTCAAAATTTTCTGTGCTCGCAAAAAAGTCAATTTTTCAACATTCCCGTTATATTTTCATAAGACAAATATAAGTTGCAAAATTTTTAACAATGATTTTTGCATAGTCAACATTTCTTGGGATTTTTTAAAAAAAATTAATTCTTCAATTTTTTACGTAGAATATTTAAGCTTAATTTCGGAGAAAATAAAATATTAAAACTAAACGCGTAGGGAAAATATTATTGTTTTATTTATCCTCAAAAATGATTTGACAGGAATTCAAACAGGAAAGAGACGATTATAAAATAAAAACACGTGTGGTTTCATATTTATTTTAATAAATAATTGTGTACAATTTTTAACTTTTCCGCATTTTCATGGCTTATTTTTTTTACAAATATCTCATTTGTTGCAAAAATTCTCGAAATGTTGGCCAAAAAATAAAAATTTTCATGCTTTTTCACACAATTTTAAAACCTATTTATTGGATAATTTATGTTTCAAAATCGATGATTCTCATGATTCGATTTGCCCAAATTTAAAACCAATTTTTTTGTCGGTATCATTGATATTGATGTTGATTTTTAACGGAATAATTCTCATAATTGATCGAATGAAATCGTATGAAGTAGTCCTAATTTTCCACACTCTGGACGAAGGAGTTCATTTAGAATGAATTTTATTAAAAATGGCGGCTATTTAAAGTAGATGTCCAATTGCTTTCTTAAAAAACGAATGTTTTTTATGATAAATTGGAGACAAAGTATAAATGTCCTTTCATCATTTTTGGCTTTGCTCGGAAATAACTGATTTGTTGTCTAATATTTCATATTTTGATAAACTGTCTCTGTTTAATCTAACTGATAAAAAATAAATTTTCCAGTAAATAATTTTGTCTAGTCCAACAAGGATTTTATTCGGGTAGTTTTTTATAATGTAACCAAACAAAAATATGGTATTCGTTCTATCAAAAATAATTTAGATCAATAAATATTTTTTGATGGTTATCAATACTGAAAACTTAAAATTAAAATTGCTCTAACAATAATATTTTATTTTAATAAGTACTAATTTTTTGTTGTTTTGCTGTCTACTTTTAGGTCGAGGCGAGCCATCAGTGGGTCTTGGTGACCCATGTGCGGGTTGTAACAAACCCATTTTAGATAAATTCTTATTAAATGTGTTAGAACGGGGCTGGCATGCATCGTGTGTGCGTTGCTGCGAATGTTTACAACTACTCACCGATAAATGTTTTAGTCGTGAAGCCAAGCTTTATTGTAGAAATGATTTTTTTAGGTAAGTAAACTTCCATATAAAATATTAGTTTAAAAACATTGAAATAAGTTTCAATAGTGTGTTTATAAACTTAGTTGTACATTATATTGGAAAAAGTGGTCCAAAAGTGGTCTCTGCTTCTCGAGATTTGATAAAATAATGGCACTGGAAGGCCAAGTTCTTTAGGAATTGTCAAAATTAATTGGATATCTTTTTGAGAAAATACTTATTGCAGTTGCATCAGCACATCAATGCACATTTTGTATAATAATTACGAAACCAAATGGTTGCTATTCGCTTCTGGAAGTTTTTGTAACTATATATTCATCCACCAAAGCAATTTCAAAAGAAAACCACCATAGAAACGGTTTTTCGCAGAAAATATCTTCTTTGCATATCAACGTCTCACTTGTCCAAACAATATCACCACAACAAGTCGCTTTCTTTTTATTTCATATTTTCCACGATAAAAAAAACCAGCGACATTGCAACATGACTGGTAAATTAAACGTTCATTTTTGTGTCTGGCTTTTAAGCTTTTGAAAACCCTACTCATTTTTGCCATCATCGTCATCATCAACAGGCTACCACCAAGCACTACCCTTCTTCAGATGATAGTTGAACGATTTCAAAGAGGACGAAAAACTGTTTCGACTCGCGACAAAACGATTGGTGGAATGAAATTTCTACAACTCAATGAAAAGCTTCATTGTTGCTTTTTCTTAATGGTGGAAAAATACAGTTGGTTAATTGACTTGAACGATTTTTCAATCGTCATTTGAGGAAAATTGTGTTTGAATCTTTTCAAGTTGATGTGGTCAAATTAAGATTGTTTGATTTTGCCGAGGTTTTTTACTAATGGAAAAAGCATGATGAGTTTTCCTTTCGTAACGAAAGATTTTGAAGGTTTTCTAGATTCTTGTGTTTTAATGATGATTGGAATTTTTTTAATTGATTTTTTATTGATTGTTTTTTCATTGATTACATTTGCAATTAGTTTCGAAAAATTATGTTGAGTGAAAATTATGTTGAGTGAAAAAGTCTCCATTATTCGAATCAGAGCCACTGTGATGCACCCATCAACATTTTTCATGGCGAAATTTTCAACTTAGGAACTAGGCGTTTCCCTTGAATGATATTTAGTGGACGAATTTATATACCTAATAAATTCTTTAGTCTGTTGAAAAGAAGAAAAAAATCTTACGGGAAACATTTATTGGTTAAGATATTCCAGAGACTATTTAATTAAAAAAAAGTAAAATTAAATCATTTTCAACTTTATGAAATCAAAACTTTCTTACACATTATTTTTTTTGGAAAATTCTTGTTTTATTCTTACGAGATAATCTAACAAAAACCTATGGTTTCAGACATAATTTTTGAAACAATACTTTAAAACTTGATACAATTCCGTCAATAACTTTCATTTTTCGAAGTTTTAGATAAATGTTTTCTAAAAAAAAATTTTTAACATGGAAAATCTCCATTTTATAAATGCGATCTTAAGCATTGAAAAAAAATTGTTTAGCCCTTTGTGGTGCATTTGTCAATAGTAAATGCTCAAAAGTTTTATTTTACATTTGACTATATACAAGGAAATCAAGGAATTTTTCTACACTAATATTTTAATTTAATAAGGCAATTCAAAACTTTATCAGAATTTTGGCTGCATTTTATTTTATTGAAAATATATCCTGGAATTTTTCGTGACATTTTTGTTCGTGTAGTTTGTCCATAAATTTATAAATAGAAATTTAAAATTTTATTCATAATTTAATGCTACACAAAGTTCTAATGCAAATTATATTCAAAGAAAATTTTTCCAACAATTTTAAACGAAATTTATTGCTCAATAAATTTTTGAATTATTTTTTTTCAATAATTTTTTTGGGCAAAATATGTTTCCAAAAAAATTTCTATGAAAAAAACTTCGAAAAGTTTCTAGGAAATATTAATTTCTAAAAATCATCTCGAAAATTTTAATCTCAAATGATTTCGGTTGGAGTACAACATTCAGCAAAATTTGGAAAGAGTTTTTCTTTTGAATTGTGAGCACATTTGTCAATAGTAAATGCTCAAAAGTTTTATTTTACATTTAAATAGATACAGATAAATCATTAGAAATTTTTAAACACTAATAAATTAAATCAAAAAGGCAATTCAAAAGTTTCTCAGAATTTTGGCAGCAAAATTTTTAGTGTGAAAACATATCCTGGAATGTTTACTTGCACTTTTTCGTGTAGTTTTGTCCATAAATTTATGAACAGAAATACAAAATTTTATTCATAATTTAATGCGACACAAAATTCAAATGCAAGTTGTATTCTAGGAAGTATTTCTCCAGCAGTTTTTAACAAAATTTATTGCTCAAATATATTTGAAATATTTATTTCAATACTTCTTTGGCAATATACGTTTCCAGAAAATTATTTATGAAAAATACATCGAAAAGTTTTCTAGAAAATATTAATTTCTAAAAACTATCCCGAAAATGTGTTTCTCAAATGATTTTCGTCGGGGTAAAAAAAACATTCAGCAAAATTTGGACGAAGTTTTTCTGTTGAATCTTGGGGGTTATATTTTCAACGATTTCGTTCTAAAGATTTGTGTTTTTTCGAAAATATTCTTACAAAGATCCTTAAACATATAAATTTCAATATTGTTCCAAAAATATTTTGAAGTGCAGAAACCATTTTTTTATATTAGCAATTATTCATTTTGAATTTTTCGATACATTAGTTACAGATTTGCGCTTATGGCTCGAAATTTTCGGTTTATAAATATTTCATAAAATTTAGTTAGTCATTTTACGAGACCTTTGTTTTCCAACAATTTCTCAGGGACATATTTTCAATGAATTTTGTTTCATGCAAAATTGAAATTTCTATTTGAATCATCCTTCCAGATCGATTTTTTCATTGAGTTAACCCTTCAAGTATTATTCGTTTTAGTTGCAAGATACATTCAGTAGATAGTTCAGATATCTCAGCGCACAAAAAAGTCTTATAAAGCTTCTCTTCAGATAGTTTTTCGTTTAAATTAGTCTACGAATTGATATTTTTGAAAGGGATCTCAAAATTGGGGACATTTTCTGTAGTTTTACGAATCGATGATTGACTTTTAGAAAAATAAATGAAAATTACTTTTGTACGCTTCAAAAACTACTCATCGTTTCCCATATATTCATGAGGGATCTACGCCACAAGCTTGCAAAATGGCGGAAATATCCAAAAGAAGTAAAATGAGAAAATGTGTAAAATCATCACTTTTTAAAACGATTTATGCGACTCCTGTAAAACTGCTCAAAGGACGCTTAGTACGTTGTGAAATTCAAGCATGGATTTGTTTAGTCTTTCAAACCCAACTTTTATTGCAACAAAAAGTATTCCGTTCTAATATATTTAATATTTACATTTTTTCTGAGCTCAAATCTTTTCTATGCTAATTTTAAAAATGGTTTGCAAATTTTTTCAATGAATTCTCTCCGATTTTTTTAAATTTTTTTTTGTTGCAGGCGATACGGAACAAAATGTAGTGGTTGTGGCCAAGGTATAGCACCATCGGATCTTGTACGAAAACCGCGCGATAAAGTGTTTCACCTCAATTGCTTCACCTGCTGTATGTGTCGGAAACAGTTAAGTACGGGTGAACAGCTTTATGTGTTAGATGACAATAAATTCATTTGCAAAGATGATTATCTGCTTGGCAAAGCCCCCGGACAGCAATCATTGAGCGGTAAGTAAATCACATGAATATATTCACATTACTACTACTATAATATATCTATTATATATACGTACTATAACTATGGATTTCCATAGAGGAGGATAGATACTTTAATGGTAGAGTTAAGATACGTTATCTTTACTCAGGGAGTTGGCTAATAAACATATTATCTCGGTTTATTTCTCTCCTGATGCCTTTAGTTATTAGATAAGTACCTTGTTACTCAAGATACTGTGAGCATTATATGCTGAGAATATATTTAATCTACTGCAGCACAATACGTTTTCAAGAAAGGACTCTTTCATCAACACCCAAAAATAAACGTTTAAACTCAGTAGTGTAGCTTATTTTATAGTGAAACTTCAATGTTAGAAAAAAATAACAAAACCGAAGCTCTCAATATCATCCCCTCAGCAATATAGTGTCGTAGCCAAACTGTAACCGTATCGATAAGAATGATATATGTGAACATATATTCCAATGTTGCATCCCAACCATCCAATCCTCGTCCTTCGCTCGGAGCACGGCTTCCAGAATGAACGCAGCAACGTTAGGGTACTACTCATTTGCATACATTCAACATTAGTGCCGTTATCATTGGATCACTTTTTATTTTGCCAATTTTCAAAGTAAACATAGCACATAAAGCGGCCATTCTAAGGATATCCTTGCGACACTGAAAACGGGCGGACAAACTCCTCGTCTTAATGTCCGCTGGGACCTTAGGCGCTCGATAATGTCATCCTTATCACGTACAAACACGTCCCGATGCTATCTTTTGCAGTCAAATACTATCGTCCTTCGAATAATCGAAAAGGATGTGTTTGTTGGACGTTTCACTCGGTTATGAGTAGTGTGGCAACTACCTTTTCATGATTTTACCTTCCACTACCACACCTAGTTGCCTCAACCTCGTGCTTCACAAACAGCCCCCAATTGAGCGTTTCTCAATATCAGACGTTTACCACTTTCTTTTCATCCGTTCGACATCACAATTTTCGTCCTTTGTGTCCTTTTTCGCTCGTCGCAGCTCGATAAGCATAAATAAATGTATGACAGGACGACTGTATAGGCTTATAGCCTGGAATATGATACCTACAATACTACATTTCTCATTTCACCTACACCCAAACAGTGACTATCGACAGAACGACTTAGAAAGGGAGTATCCTTGCACATCACGACCTGGAGGAGGTGGGTGGGCGGTTGGTATGATACAACAACATAGGGTTGAGCGCGACCAATAGCAAAGATCTCGAGCTGCGATAAACGAAAGGCTCCAAAAATATTTCGTCTCAGCTTGACTTGAAAAACTTCCCTGTGTGTATTGTAGCGTCCTGTTCTGTTACCCAGGCAAGCAACTGGTATCTCTTTCGTTTTCTCTGGAATACCCGAGCCAAAGGATCCATTCCAAAGCGTAGTAGCCCAGTGTCGGGTGGGTGTTCTGGGTTGACAAAACAAGAACGTGCTTCCGGGGAAGTCGGCTGCATGCAGTAGTCATGAACAGAACAAGGATATAGCCAGTTCGACAGCTGGGGAGACGATCGGAGCGGTGAATGGACGAATGTCGATATCTCTTCGGGATGGTTTAGTGTGGTATGGCATTGCGTTTGTGCTCCTTTTGTATGTGACACTCCATATGGAGCCTTCTTGTTTGTTGCTCGTTGTGTGCCACAGAAATTTTTCAATACAGTCCTGCATACATACCTACCTATTTTGAAAAGTGTGTAGACGGCAGACATATCTTTTACAGACGAGGTCGTTCGCAGCAGGGCGCATGTCTGCAATATATATATATATATAACAGTGTATTGGGGCACTTTGTTACGTACATTATATAAACGTGTTTGGCTATACGTATGTTGAATGGTACTTGAGGACTTAGTCATTTCTGTTTCATAACGTAGGAAAAGTTATAGTCAAGGTATAGTCCTATTCAGGTGCCTACGTACATATATATCAGATGTAATAGCTGCCAGTTATATGTATATGAATGTATGTAGCCGTGGTATACTAGAGGTCCTGCATAGAGCCACCTATTCAACTAGATCGCATAGATATATATACAACAATACATTTTGCCACGTTTCTATCTAGCAAACGACTACAACCACCACTCAAGCCAGGATGTGTATAGCATTAATCTTTAATAACATTTCCCTTTTCCTTCGAATCGGTTTTATACCCTTAAAGTTGGAAAATTTCGAGAAAATCCTCTCGGCACTACTTTACACACTTTAAACGGAGGGTATAGTAGCACCTTTAATCTTCAAGGAAATTGCTTTCGTACGTAGCAGCAGCCATCGTGGACTCTTTATGACAATAGCAAGTAAAGAAAACAGGCAAGGATATTCAGACTGGCAGGAAAGTCTACAGCGTATACGACACATCGACTTTTTGAAATATCCTAGTTCAACATTTTGTCAAGTATTTTCTTTCAAAACGTGGGGAACGGAGCATATAAAGTTCATCTTCTAAATACAATGATCATGATAATATTTAGATACATACGTGTATGTGTATCTACTCGTAAAAGTTATGTATATGTATATCTATCCGTAGATGCTATGGTATTTAGTGTTGTATATTTTAGGGGTTTTGAATTTAATGACCTTGGAAAGTTTTCATGGATACATGACGCGTATATGTGGTTGGCGGAGAGTAGGTAATTCAAATGGAAGAATCATGCGAAAATTATGGATGTGAATCGTATATACTTATGTACGTTAGTACCTATAGGTAAAGATCATTAACACGTTGTTGAAGCTGCAAAACTTTTTGGTGTTGAGTGCTTTATGGTCTTGCGTGGAATGTTTTTTGTTTTGTTGAAAAGAATTTATCTTTTTTTGACATGTTCAGGGGTTAAGTACCTTAAAGTACATACTTTTGAAAAGCTTTAACGATTTTATGATCAAAAAAGAGAAAAATTAAAGGAAAGTCTAGGACGGAGCGTATTGAGCTTCAAATAGAAAGGAGTATCACATCGACTCTGTTTCAATGTACACATACAATTTTTTGTTGCTTAAAATGATTCCCAACTAAAAGACAGTTGAAAAGTGGTTGTTAAAATGTTTGCAAGGGTCAGAAAACATCTTAATGCCACGAAGAAAAGTTTATAGTGCTAGGACCGAAAAAAGAAGCTTGAATCAAATAATTTGAATAGAAATTCGATGAGCTTTCAGAGATTTTTGAATCTTTAAACGCGCTACTTATTAATATCATCAGATAACAGAGTTTGAATAAAAAATTACTGATCAACTCAAAGTCCAATGCTTTATTAAGTTCTAAATGTAAACAATTAAACGTTGTTGTTTTTCGAAGTAAACAATCAAAATGTATATCCTTGAGCTGAGCAAAAATTTAAAAATTATAATCGAAAGATTGCATCACGAATTCGTTTTGTTTTTAAAGAAAACTTTTGCCGAAAAATTTCTTTAGAAAAGAAAATTTGGAACAGAATGTCGACCAAACATTGTTGAGATACATTTTCTCAATAATTTAAACGAAAAAAAATTTTGTTTAGTTTATTCGAATTTTTTAGATAATTTGTTGGAAAAATTTCGTAAAATATTTAATCATTTTAATATTTGTATTACAATTACTCCTGAAATTTATTCATGAAGTGGATTATTTCAAATGGAAATTTATTTGATAATTATTTCATGAAAAATTCTGTCTAAAACTTCATCTATAAATTTTTTGAAAAGATTTTATAGAAACACGAAAACTTATAGGAAAAACAAATTTAATCAGATATGTTTGCAAATGAACACGGTGAGGACAACATAACATTTTTTTGAGAGCAAAATACCCAAGATAATAATACCGAATCAGTACCATTTATATAAATTGAAAAAAAAACAGTGTTGAAAGTATTTATGAGTGTCCACAAAAGTTTTTCACCAATAATATTCGAACGGTTAGAGGTCAAACAATTCTGGATCATAATTTTTTGTCAAAATGAGCTTCTTTTCTGCATGTTTCAAGCAAATGAGCGAAATTATGTAAGAAATTTTATAGCAAGACCGTAACTCCCATAATTTGGATACATATCAACTTATTGAAAGAAAAACTCAAGTGAACTCGTTTAAAACAATTTTCAATCCGCGTCCAATCGCACGCCAATACAATTACGAAATTATTATTGATAATAATTCCAACAATTTAATGCTCAACCTAACAACATACCCTTCACTATTAAGAAGTCATAATAAATTCCGACAAAATGGCCTCGAGGATACATTTTACCTGTCCGTCCTCTCTCACCTACCTGCTCTATCCTACATATGTGCACATTGTGCTGTTGGGCTGTGTACACTTTTCACAATTTATAATACACATTTTGGCAAACAACTGCGAAAAAAGGACACACAGAAAATCTCCACATATAGGCGTTTTATTTCCCTCTGTACGTCATCGTAGCCGAGTTTATTCGTAGCGGATTTTGCTTTATGTCGTTCATTGTCGATTTTTCATATTTTCCATGGGATGCCTTTCAAGTACATAATAGCCAGAAAGAATTTATTGTTTGGTCGACAATAAAACTTGTCAAATAAACATTAACAGGGTCTCCATATCGTTCGCGAACGTTTGGTCCGCTGCATGGCCGCCGACGGCTCCTTCTTCCTCTTGAAGGTTTAATTCGCTGTTATGTGTGACGGGGCCACAATCATTGTTTTTTTGTTGTTGCCTGCCCCAAAGGATTGGAAGTGTTTGATCGTAAAATAGCTAAAAACGACCATGTGAATAAGTATGTACATACATTTGTGTATGTCTACATTCAAGTTCATGTTATATATATCTACGTTTGTGCCTCGTCCGTATGGAAATGTATCGCAGAAAGCCTATTTTTCTGACCCCAATGAAAGATAGCCCAGGCATGCTTTACATGTTGTTCCTTTTTTGGAAGGGATACGGTGATTTTGAGAAATGATTCTTCAAAATGACTGCAGACCAAACACTTTTGCCAAGTCATTTTCGGGGTGCCGATAATTTATGGATGCCTTACAAGGAAACCCGGATTCCCTTTTTGACTTTTTTTCGAGCGGCATTTATGTGGTCGATGCTTGGAATTGCACGAAGTTGATAGATGTGTAGGGATATCCAAGCTTTTTTAGAGAAATATGTCTTTATGTTACCTTAGAAAATAATAAATGTATGGAAAGGCTATATGCCCAACTTGGCTTCCATTTTATGAATATTAGTCACGACTATTAGATATTTATTTGACTTAACAAGAGAGTAGCTTGAAATGCTTTGTTCCATCCTTAAATTGTAACTGGACGTATTTGCTTCCGAACTAGGCATGTGTAAATTAGATTAGCCTCGAAATATCCGCTCATTTCATACTGCGTCACGGATATTTCATAATAAGAAAATCTGTTTGTTTGACTCCATCGTCCAACGCTTTTTTTTTTGTTTTTTTTTCCACTTCTTGTCGAACGTGACTTGCATTTATTTGCCGATATTGCCGCACTTCCAACGAACAACGATTCCATTCAACTTGATAGCAGGATATAACTACAATCTTTCGTCGACGGCTACACGTCAGTATCTATTAAAACTAAGATAGCTACAATCTAGACTGAATGCGTCTAATCTGTAAATCGTGACTTTGGTCGAAAGATATCTGCGGGTGTCCGTGTAACTCCAAGCTCATTGACTCATCGACCTATCAAAAGCATGTCAATATTATGATATCGAGTATCACTCATTCCGTGCTCGAATCCTTGGGCCAGGAATCCATTCTCTACGACGCGCCACCATAGTGCGACGTCAGCCGAGGTGACAGAAGTTCGATATATGGCCCAAATCCACTCGAAGACGAGCCAATCTGTCCCGGATTTCCCGGGTGGGGGCTGCAGATACTCGTGTGCTTGCTTAGACAGCACACTTTTGATTCAAGATAAGATACGTACGATTTTTGGAGATGTTGTTTGTTTCCGATGGAAAGTCTTCATTTGTCGACATGTGGATGGCATGGCGCCATATTCTCGGCCTGTGCATGATTCTACAATAATTTTATTGAGAAGCAAACAAAGGGAAATCGTAGGCAGAGGCGGCATTCAAGCGAGAGGTGTAACGATTGACCAACAACGTCTTGGGCCCTATTCAAATTAATGAGCAGATGGGATTTCCATGGTTGGATCGGACCAAGCCGAAAGGTGGATATTTTGGACTTCATACTGTGATCTTTCATTAATCAGCTATCGCCTATCTGTCTCGGATTCGGCGGCCTTTTGTTGGCGCTGTCGGTGATCCTGATGACCTGCAAAACGGGTATGCAGCATAATTTCCGGACGCTGTCAACAACTACTGCATATTGTTAATCATTTTAGAGTTTATCTTTGTCACGGTGGACAGTTGAAAAAATTTTTTAAACCAGCTTTTTGCTAGTATAAAACCACGTAAGTTCAATAGAATGCTGTAAAGTGAAGGTTTTCATGGTCATCCCATTTGTGTTGTAGTCAAAGCTTTTCGTTTCGAGTAAATGAAGGTGCTCGGCCAACTTGAACTCGATTATACAAGCCTACACCCTTAAACTTAAAGGACAATCTCACCTCCAATAAATCAGCACTGTTCGAAAAGTTGAACTACAGGAAAATTTTAAATTTTTCGCAGCAAGTCAAAATTCTCATAGAATAGGAAAACATGTAAGTTCTGATCACAAGTTGTGAGAAAAAAATTCAAAGAGGAAACAATGTCTGTTTGAAAAGAAAAAGGAGTTAAGACATTTAAATTTAATTACAAAATTAAACAGGAGCACTGTTAGATTACAGCCATTCATGTTTCTGTAAATAAAATTGGACAAACATCACTTGATGCTTTAAACTTCAAGTGGTTCTGCAACGTCAAATTGACGAATTTTCCATCAGAACATTTTATTTTCACACTTCAAGCCCTTCAAAACGTCTGGAAAAGTTTTTTAGCAATTCAGGACATGTTTTATAGATGCACTCTACAAAAGTGTGTTTTAAAGCAAATTCAATTTATTAGTAAATTTTTTAATGCCAATACTTCTATGAAAAATTTTTTGAATCCATTTTATGGAAAATAGTTTATGAAAGTTTTTCAACAAATAACTTTGCATATTTTTATCAAAAAAAAACTTAAATAATTTCTGAACAATTTAAATAAGTACTTTTAGTTAAAAGCAAACATAATTTTTTATCCCACAAAATATTTCTGAAGGTGAATTTTTGAGAAACTTTTCACATTGAAACATTTTCTGCGAAAGCTTCATTTAAAAAAATATTACGGCGCGTACTGACAAAATTTATGAAACAGTTTTCTGTTCGATTTGTTACAGTTTTCTGTACTATTTTGATAAATTTCTTACTATGACAGTTTACAATCGAAAAAAACAAACAATTAAGCCAATTCAAGACTAAACTACAAACTTAAAAAAGCAAGATAAAGTTTTGTTTTTATATTTTGAAGATTTCATGTCAGTATAAATGTTGGAAGGATTTTTCTTAAGAAATTTTATCATTCAAATGTTCTGGAAACATTTCTGAAAAAAAATATTTCTGCACAAAAGCGAAGGAATATTTCTTATTTGTCCTAACTATAATTCATATAATAGTAGAGCGCCACAAACCCAATTATATTTTACATTCAAGTCAAGTCAAAGATCAAAAAGAACCCATTCTGTCTAAGGCCGAGTAAATTCTAATCCCAGGATCAATATAACCATCCCCCAGCCTGATCACTGTCTACCTACCTACTCATCTAACATATTCAACCTTTCATCATATCAGCATTCACCGCTTCCACCAATAAATATCCTTTCATTTTCCTCCGATTCCGAATCGCTCCCCTCCTGTGTCAGCCAACCATCGAGCCAACCAAAAATCCTGACGCGTTCGACCGTAAGATGAAAGGTTATCCGTGCTGATCGTCATCACAAGACGAGTGTCATTTCAAGATAAGCTTCTTACATACGACACGTTGTGCATTTAACCGTACATACACCAAATAATATCCTTTTCCATCAACAAGAACAACATCAACCATCATCATCACATGCCTCCGTGTGATGCCGATGGCAAAGTGACGATGGCTCATGATGGCGATTAGTCGAATGGCTCTAATCCTGTCCCAGTTTTTCCTCGGTGCTTCTTGGATTGTCACGCAGTATCTAAAGGTGGTATAGTCCTTTTTGATACCTTTCCCGTGCCATTCAAAAGTAGGGAAAAAATTGGTGAAAAGAAAACATAGGCATTTGAGGAAGGACGGAGCTAAAATTCTTAAACCTTGTTTGTGTGTTAGAAGAACCGCAAGATTGTGGACGTAGATGCGGATTTCGCAGACTGCTATGTCGCCTTTTGGTTTTAAATAAGGATTCGGAGCTCCACAATTGAGATTTGGACAAGTCGACGAGAATATTGATTCGCTAGTGATTGTGAGTCGCTAGTTTCAACGAAACTTCAAGGACTCGAAAAAAAACCTGTCAAATGTTTATCTTCGGATTGATTCACAACTTGCATACCTAATCTACGAATGAAATTATTTTATTTATCTCATCAAACTTCCAATGGATTTCCCAACAACTTTCCCACACACGCAATAATGAAGGCGCTTATCGCAGCGAAACAACTCAAGGGCAGGCAACTCAAGCGTTCACCAAACACGACACCATTCATCCCTTATTGTTTTTACAGTCGGCAGTTGTGTTTTCTCGAAACGTTTTTGTTTTGGATAAACAAACGATCGTTATGAAAGAATAACAGAAAGGGCGTTATAGTGTAATCGAGACCCATCGACAGGATATCGTATTTTCGATGCATACCAATCGCGGACGTAGGGACGACGGTAATCCCGCGCCAAACCAAACCTACATATACCTATGATATCGTTTCGGAACATTCAACGGATGTATATTTGCACGTATAGTATTTATGCAAGGATATCATCACGAATTATTCGGTCATGGAGAAGTGCTCAGTAGTTTAGGGGATTTACGAACAATAGGTACAAAAATCAAGTGAACATTAGATGCGGAAAGATGATGGTTGTTGTTAGGTTACGGTTAAGTAACAATAGACCATGAAGGTGAGAAAAAATCTCGGATTTCATTCAAGATTTTGATTATGGAACAAATGTTGCGCTTGCGAAAATTTGCTTAAAGCGAAACGTATGCGACACCGTTTTGAAAACCATATGGCGCAATTCCGAAGCTGCTGCAAACTGAAGAGTTCATGATGAAATGTGCTTGTTAGGGTCATTTTATCGATTGAAGCACACTTATACGTCATTTAAATCATAGTTCCCTATCTTTACTATCATAGACTGATCCACCGTTGCACAACTGGCCCAGTACTTGGCCAGTGCTGGCTGAGCGCCTTATAGCACTGGCCACTGGCGATAGCCAGTGCTGGCCCAGTGCCAATTTACAGCACTGGGCCAGCACTGGGCCAGCACTGGCAGCTTACCGTTGGCTGTTCGTTGTACGCCGAGGCATGGCCGACGCTTGGCGTTATTTCCACTGCTGGCAAACCCTGTTCGGGTTGTTAGTATCGCCAACGATTTAAAAAAACACCTAATAGCATTTTTATACATTTCCGAAGACACTCTAACAAATTTTTGGTGGTTCGAAAGCAACCTTTTGTCTGTCTTTTCGTTGTGTAACACAACTCGGTGACAAATTGAAGTTATGAAATGCATTTTTTGACGTGATTTTCTATGAGCGATAAATTCAATAAAAGTCTTGTACTTAACAACTTTTCTAATGTGTTCATTGTTCGAACGACTGCTTCAAATTCCACCAATTTGAAGCTCTTGAATTAGCCATCATTTACATACTACTACAATTTGCAAAAAGATGATTATAAATACAACCTGACACCTAGTAAACTTTTAAAATAATGCAAATTTTTGCACATATTATTCCCCTGTAATTGAGCAAAGTAAGACTTTCAAGTTTTTCATAGTTTACATTTACTTTGCGTCATTACAGAATTATGGTAGCGTGACCAGACGTTATTTATAGCACTCTAAATACTTCATGATATATTACTAAAGATTATTGCTGCAGGATAACCATAAAAGCTAATTTCCCTATGAATATAGTCATTTTTTCCACTAATCACGTAATCGTGTTAATAATAGTAGGTACTTAACGTTTGCATGGATTTTATTTAACAAAACGATTGCAACTTTTATTCTGAATTAATCATATGTGATTTCATGGTAGAGTATTTCATTTATTTTTATATTACGTTTATTTCGTAAATGTTGTCACTATAAATAATTTTTTTTTTGATCTTCAACATTGAAATTTATAATACAAGGACGAAATAACCTTGTCTAAATAACTAATTTTATGGACAATTCAGACAATTTTTTTTAGTTTAGTGTTTCATGGAACATTGTCACTAAAATTAGATTATGAACAACCGTTAAAACATTTCTTGAATAATATTCTTGATAATATTTTCTCCGGAAATTTTTACGTTTATTTTTTTGTCAAATCTTTTTCAGCTTAAATTTAAGATGGATATTATGCCAAAATATTTTTTTTTAGAGAAAGTAACAATACCTTTACTATATTTTCTTTAAAATTTCATTGATTTTTCCATGAAAGCAAGACAAAACGCATAAATATAATATTATTATCATTAAAATTTTGTAGAAAAAAATGTCGACAAAAATATCCAAACCTTCACGTAAAAAACAAACATAAAACGTGTACAATGGACTCTCTCGTAAGCGAATACTGAAGGGACCCGAAAAAATATCTGGTTGGCAAAGGTGTTCGTTTAGAAAGGTTATATTGAGTTTGCAAAAAAAATGCTTCAAATATTCACGAAAAAATTAAACATATAAATAATACATTCAAATAGAGGATGCAAACCCGTTTTGCTACGCTAATTTAGAGTCCTATTAACGTTTGTTTCAAATACATTACCATTTCAAGATCTTCAGCTAATGTTTTCATTATTTTACCGACTGAGATTTAATTAGCATGAATACATCAAATTAATTTGCAGAAGCTGTCAAGCAACAAACACTACAATGTATACCTGAATCTTTCGCAGCTACAATGTGTCCCGTTCATGTGATTTATGGCAATAGTTCCTGAAATTTGTCTAATAATTTATTGATCTGATTTTTTTATTTTTACGACCTGTCCCTCCTCGACAAATTCGGATAACAGCTTATAAATATTTCGTTGCAAATTATTGGATTTTCTTCAAAAATGAATAAATTGGTCAAAATTTTATTCGCATAAAACTGCATGATGTGCACATCATACTACCAGCACTATCATATAGATTCTTGAGAAACTCAGGTAAAGTTCGCATTATATTACAGTAAAAATATAACCAGCCATGGCACCCTTTGGCCCTCAACCGGGCAGCAACAGAACAACATTGGTAATAATTACAGTTATTAGCTTCTGGAAATTTTTATTGTCCACCTTAAGAGGTTGATGGCGCAGTCAAATGCTGTCGTTTATGATAATTTTGATTTGGTCAGCAGCAGCAGCAGCGATTTGCAGAGAGATAATCGCATGCCTTGCAAGAGGGACCATAAAATGACACCGAAAAAAGGGTTAGTGGCCGATAATTGCTTGATGGTTATTGCGGGTGTGTGATCAATAATCGCTGAAGATGATCGGTGGCGAATTCAAGATCTTCGACACGGATCGATGGTGGTAGTGGTTAGTTAATCCAGTCGAGGAGGATCTGTTGAAATCTTTTGCACCCCCTGTTTAGCAGATGATGCAAGATGGACTACAAGATTGTTACTAGACGTTACAAGAGATGAGATCACACAAGGTGTAATATATGAGCACAGTTCGAAGCACTTGAGAGTTGATCACATCGTCTTTTTGGTGACTATTGAAACATAGCCCCAAAAGCACTCTTCTAAGCTTCAAAACGGTTAGTACTATATATTTTTATTCCTTTGATAATCGACTACCATAACGCCGGGCAAACTTAATGTTAATGCTAATAGTGCACCATTAACATTTGATGGGCATTCGTGGCTGGTAGTCGCACACAACCCAGCAGAGTTTCACACATGATCACACATACCCCAGGTGAATGAGGCAGCCTGATCTTCAGGCAGCACCTGAAATCAAAATCAGGCGCTCCACAAAATCCATGAAACCATCTTCTTCACACATCCCAGGTGATCATTCACCAAAGCAATGTGTGTAATTTATCACCGATGCTGCGCGCGATCAAGTTTTAAATGCAGGATTAGTGGGAGAGTTAGTGATAATGACCGGCATTTGTTAACAGTCCAACCCCAGGGATGCACAGATAATACACGACACGTTGCTTTCATATATACTCCTATATATGATGTATTTTTGCTCTCGTGGTAATTTTCACGGATATCTTGACTGTTCTTATTATTGTGAGCTGGTTGGCTTCCATTTGGCAAGAAACCTCATGTCGAGCAAGTCGATCAGTCATCATCATCAACGTTTTCGTTGTGTCTTCTTTGCAGCATCAAAAGTACGGCAGCACTGATCCTGAGGTGCTAGTGCGAAAAATACCATGTTCCAGCTGACAGGCACAATGTTCAGTTGAGAAAAAAAATTATTAATGAATTTGTACAGTCGCGATCGTTAGTGTATCAATTGTTATTTTGTAATGGTCTGAAGATACTACGGTGACTGAGAGGACATTTCAGAGTGAAAAGATGGCAACCGCTACCATTTAAGACCTTGCGATTCTCGGCTCATTCACCCATAATCCATTCGAGATTATCGTAAGTTCAATTGAAAAAAATTCTTTTCTAATAACTGTGTAATGTGTGATGTTTTAAAAAATGGTAAAATGTGCTTGTTAGGGTCATTTTATCGATTGAAGCACACATATATGAACATCATTTATATCATAGTTCCCTGTCTTCATTATCATCATAGACTAATCCACCGTTGCACAACTGGCCCAGTACTGGGACAGTGCTGGCTGAGCGCCGCATAGCACTGGACCCTGTCGATCGTCAGTGCTGGTCAAGTGCCAATTTACAGTACTGGGCTAGCACTCAAATGCAGACTGTTTGCAGCTGGTTGTATTTGCACTGTTTTTACCGCATATTTTTTCGCATAGATAAAAAGCATAAAATTCAAGCTTCCGTTGAGTTTTAAATAAACAAAACAATTCACGAAAATCTGAAAAGCTCTTCCTTTTTTATGCTTAGATTCCCCCAAAAATAGTTTAGCAATCATTTTTGATAAAGAGTTTTAAGTTTATTAATTTCTGGTTTATTAAGGGGGCAGTACTCTATTAAAACGGTGAAATGGACTTTTTTTAAAGTGTGTATAAAAAATAAACTATTAAAGATATCGACTTGAAATTTGAAATGGGATGTTGAAATTGAGATTGAAAATTCATATTCACATTAAAAAATAAAATTAAAAAACAAAATGGCGGCCGACTCGACCAAACGCTTGAGCAGTGCCAAACAAAAAAAAAGCGGATTGCGCCTCGTAAGATCCTGGGAAGAATATCCGCATGTGACCATATACGAGTATTAAAAAAAACCTTTTAGTCTGGAGTATAAACTACTACACGGGCCTAAATTTAGAGCCATAAGTAAGTTTTTCGTGATTTGGTGCACGTTTGAAGATATATGTAATGATTTTTGACTTTTTGTCGATTGAAAAAAATGTTCTAGAATCGTCAAAAAATTTTTTGGTCTAACTTTAGGCCCGTGCAGTAGTTAACTAGTTAATTAGTATGTGTGGAAAATTTCAAATAAATGGGATGAGTGGTTTTTTCGTAAATCTACGGGGAAAACACGTTAATTTTGATGTACGATCAAAGTTTTTGATATTCTTTTATAAAATTATGAACAATTTTTCAAACACCTTGAAGTTCAATCAGTATTTAAACACCATTAAACAAAATGTTGAACAATTCAAAAGAGTTCGAGTTCGCAGCTCCATTATCAATTTCGTCCTATTTAAAACTAAATATCGACTACGTAGAACCCACTTAGAATCCATCATTTCAACCGAGAATGTAGTGATTTCTCGCTAAAAGCACGCAAATATCCACTTGTGCATGAATGTAAGAATATATATATGTATATTTATACATATTTATACGTACACCGATGTGTGTCCATATATTACCTATTCGAATTTTTATTCTGACCATCTTATGAAAGCCACAACGCTTTCGGGTTACCGCGCATAAATCTCTTTTTATTTCGTTGTTCGCTACAGCTTGGAACTAATCACCTGGACCCCTGCCGTGACCCTCAGTGCACTGCGGGATATATATCTCTACACTTATATACGAGTTCGTATGAATATGTAGGTGCGCGAGTGTGTAACGACCAGCGACCAGAAAAAAGATGAGCTCAAACTCTAAGAAATTTCCAGCAGCAAAAGATCAAGACGGCATCCGTAAAGTAATAACCCTTTCAAAGATGTTTGCTACTCAGAATTTACAGAACAACACATATACACACACACATAGAATTTGGTTTGAAATATATAACGAGCTCATTATTAAGTCCTGCTGCTTGTCTCTGCAGTCCTAGAGTAGCATTAGCCACAACAAACAATACCCAATGATCATCAAACATTCAGACGAATTTTGTCATGCGTAATCCTTTTGCGAAACCATCAGGCAAGTTAACTTTGCTAAATTTTTAACGGTATTATCCTGAAAATATTATCAAGCAGGCTATAGATTAGTAGATCTTTTCAATGAACCAAAGTATCTGATGGATCAAAGATATCTATGTACATTCAAATGTTTCCACCCTGAAAATTTTGGTTGGAACCGACAAACATATCTCGACCGCACACAAATGATCCTTTTGCATGAACAACGTGCTGACATTGTTATCGAGCTCTGCCTACCCTTTTTGATCTGTCTTTACCTTAACGACATTGAGAACAGGATTAAATAATGGTTTTACGACGGTTTGGATTTATAACAAGACCAGGATTAGATCAGTTTGTACATTGAAAAAATATTGTTGTTGGTTTTGATCCTTGAAGGTGATCCTTAGCTGAATGTATGATTTTGAATTGGGTATTACTGGAAACTTCAACCATATTTGATTTTGGGGTTATTTTTGGACAGTTTTCAACAATAAGTGTTGGTCTTTTTGTGCAGTTATGCTTATTTGGGATTGCAAAGAAGTAGGTTTGGCTTTAGTTTGGGCATTCATATATGCATATCGTCGAACTATGACATGATGTGCGCAAATTAGAGTCACAAAAGGTGACAATTTTTCAATTTAGGGACGTATTGAAATTTAAAATTGTAATTTGTTGTAAAATTTCAAGAGATATTTTGAACTATATAATTTTGGGTGGTTGAAGAACTTGTTTCAGCTTCGTTAGATGTCGTACAAGCATTTTCAACTCTGTAAAAGAGAACGTGTCAATGAATCAATTGGATATTTTCATTTGAAAAAGGTGTCTCATACAACAAAATATCGAGAATAGTTCAAGGATGAAAGTATAGTATGAGTTTTTTTTGGCTTACTTAGAGATCTTTTGGTTTATTTTCATTGTGATTAGAGCATAAATTAGAACAAATAATTGAATCTGAATCAGTGTTTCAAATGAAGCAACATTTTTAACAGCCAACGATAACAGTCTACATGTCTTTTGGTTTAATCAAGACGAGCACGGAAATGTGCCAGCCCGAGCACGGTTGCACAACTGGCCCAGTACTGGGTCAGTGCTGACTGAGCGTCTTATAGCGCTGGTCGAGTCTCGTTCGCCAGTGCTGGGGGTTGGCACTGGGCCAGCACTCGAATGCAGTACTGGGCCAGCACTCAGCCAGCACTTGGCAGGCGCTTGGCGTTATTGCTGGCAAACCCGGTTCGGGAGCTTTCATTTACGTATCAAAAGAAGAAATAAGATAAATGAGCTTTATTTACAATAGTCAAATTTTAATTCGTATCTGAACAGAAATTTGTTTTGAAAGTCGAAAAGGAAAGCTTAATACATAAAGAATTTCACGTTTCACTTGGTAAAATAAAGATTAGAGATAATTAAAACATTGATTTATATTTTCAAAATTCAATATTTCATTACAATTATCAATTTACCAAGTCCAGAAAAAACTAAAACGCACAAAATGTGATGACTAGCAATATTTGAAAGCCATCATATTTTTATCCAGCGCTCAACGGCAGCATGCAAATTTTCTACATAATGATAGCCTTTTGCTGAACGGCATATCTCAAAAAAATTGATTTGTTTTAAACCCAAGATTGATGCCATACTTCAATATTTCCGAAATAACATTGACCCGCCTCGGAGCTAGAAATTTTCGCAACAAATTGCCTAAATCGACTCTCAAAACATTTTTTCTTAAAATAACTTCTTCGCCAAAAAAATTACATTGCCACCTACCAACAAAATGTTCCCGAAAAACTTAACGATTTACCGTCAAAAACAGAACGACTGTGACTGAATTGTTCACATAAAACAAATTCCATGAATTTTCCAGCCCAATGAAGGTTCAACGCATACCATCATTGTCGTCATTGCTGCCTGCTTTTTGTCCTTGCATTTCAAAACAAGGAGAAAATATGAAGTGTAGTATTGTCTGAATACAAAAAAACCTTGAATTCGACATTGACGACTCGACACATTTCCCCCACAAATTATTTGTTGAACTTCTTGCACCCTAACTAAGCTTGATGTTTTTTTCGATGTACGAAACACTCCATTTGAAATACAGTGAATTAAGACTCGATGCATGTCCTGCAGCCAACAACACGCATACCTTTCAACTCGACTTAACACCAGGAATTCTACGAACTTGCGATAAACTTATATCATTGGTTTGATTCTTGTTCCTGAGTAGGAAGCGAAGTTTGTGCCAACTAACTTTGCACCGTGATAAAAGAAACCTTCCTCCTCCTGGTCTTTTGTATTGATAGCTTCAATGAGTCTACATGTTATATGTTTGTACTGAGCGACATTCGCCTTTTCTGCTCCTTGTGCGGTTGCTAGTCAAGCGTGAAATTCCGTGCAGAAGTTCAACGTCAGTCATCATCGTCTAGAGGAAGCAGAGCGAACCAACTCATGTACCTACACGGGAACAACAAACTCGAAGTACTACTCTTCCAAGAACCAACAACAACAGCGAAATGATTTGGAAACAATTAACTTTATTTATAGCCAAATGGAGTGTTGAGAGCACTGTGAAGCGAATCGTATATGTATGTATGTGACTGTAGTGTGAGTTGACTCAAATCCAGAATGTTGTCATGACCAGCAAAAATGTATAAGAATGTCAGCGTTTTTCAGCAGAAAAGATTATGAGAAAGAAGAAAAAAACACTGGACAGAATTGTTTCAGAAGGTCTAGAGGTTAATGAAGGTTGATTGTTGAAGCATAGTCTGGAGTCAAAGCTAATTTACTATATAAATTTAGCTCCCATTAACTCAAAAATGTCCTTTTAGCATATGAAACCACGTCTCCCATTCATTTTTAGCCCCAATCTTTCCAGGATCTTTCTGATGCTAAAGTATTAAAATGCTGATTCCTTCATATGAATATTTTATCACAAACTGTACGTCATCCTCTACAATCAACAAGGTTATAAGTGTATGAGGTACCAACATCAAGACCCAACCGTTCAATATTCAAATACATAATCTCCAACCAAACAGAAAGCACCAGTCAATATTTTATGCTTAACAGATTTTCCGTCTTGCATTCTCCACGGTTTTTATTTCCAATAAACTTCTCCATATTTTCTTCAGGATTTTACGGTTTCGCTTGAATTTCCACGGTCGCATTTCCACATCGTTGGACATATGATGCAAAACTAATTCGAAATTAATGTTGCTCAATGTGTGCCCTCTGTGAAAATATTTATGTACACATGCACCATGCAAAAATCAATCCTTATCCTGCCGCGTAGTGATGAAATACCCTTTTGGCCACGATACTCAATAACTGTGCGCGTACAGCAACAAAAATAACAAACATCAAGTGATGCATCTCGGAAGTTACAAGAACAGGACAATGTGAGTAACAGCCCTCAAGTACCAGGAGACGAGCTGTTGGCAGTTTCCTCAATTGTTTAACCTCTAATATCATTCACTTAAATAATTTCCTAAACAAAACAAGTGTTTTACTTTAAACAAACGAACAGTGTTTGCTACCAGAGAAAAGAAGGGCGAACGCAAGAGCCAAGCATCATTGAACGCTGCACCCCATCGGGACCTAGGAGACGATTCGACATCACAGGGGTGGAAGCCACCTCACCAGCGACAAAAACATGGAAATGGGGTGGCGTCCCTTTGAAAGTATTTATTTTTTTGCGAGGCTGACTCCAATCCCTGAAGCCAATCTGTTTTAAACTAGCATTCAACTGAAAACACAAGAAAGCCCACATGGACCAACTGCCTCTCCTGCTTTTTTCTACAGCCTCTTCGATTCAGGACATTCGTCGGCAGGCTCCCTGCCATCGTTGGTGGAACATTTAAAAGAGATGTTCAACATAAAAGCAATGACAAAACCACTTGCTTCACTCACCCCATGCACACCCGTTGTGTTCGACTATGCCAACTGATGGCGATCAAGTGCCTATGAGGTCCTTTCTTGTCGACTGAATTTTCACTTGATAGTCGTCGTCCTGACAAAAAGCAAAAGGTTCCTTTGCCGTGTGGACAACTGCCTCAGAAAGTTGCTTTGATTTCGTTCGTTTCACGATGAACGTATTCATCACACTGAGACATTGTGACTGACTATTCAGGATGGTGATTGATTCACCATTGAAGTTTGGCCAGGATGATTAACTTTGCTAGCTTCCTTTTGAAAGTAACTATACATGGAAGTGAAGCCCTAGAAAGTGCTGAAATGGAAGGTTTCGTCAGTCTATTTGGTTGAGCGCACACTAAAGGCGCCTAAACCTTCACACGGTGACAAAGCGAGCTACGTTTCTTACTGGCTTGGCAAAAAATCTTCAGCAGCACATCCTGGATTTCAGTTAACAAATTGGATCAATCAACTAAAACGACATCACACCATTTTAAGATTCTCCCTACGAATCGAAACGACTCACTCAAGCCTTTCTATTTACATACATTGTTTCTACTTGATCCTCGAGCGTCGTTCGTCTTTGTTCAAACTACCAGCTCTTTGATTCGCTTGCATATCCTTACGCGGGATTAAATAGCAAGTACTTATTCAAATGCCAACTCCTTTTGAATTTCCCTAGCCCGGACAACTTCACGCTTGGGGAATTGCGAAACTAACCGGGACGTGTGTCAATTTAAAATGCGATTAATTTTCTCTCTACCGTTTCGCGTGGTTGGCAAAATGAAACCGTTGCAAGGATTTGCCACCGGAAAATCGGTGACTCGTGTTACCAACGTTTGCAATGAATGCCACACGTTCGTGTCAGGCGTCGTCAATCGTTGCTGAGAAATTCAAGAACAATAACAAATCTGATAGAACGCCCGTCTCATCTCTTTAAGGATCTAATGCACTTAATAGAGTAACTAGGATGTAATAGGATATGTATCTACATATTTTCTCACACTTCCCTGTCTGATTTTTTTTGCAAGGAGTTGTCCACGCTTTCCGCTGCATTTTAAATTCGTTTTTTTTTTCGTATAAAAACTTAATTTGTTAATCTGAGATTGAATGTTGATTTTTGTCCATTACAGATTCGTTGATGGGCTCTGGGAGTGAGGATGAAGATGATGATGAGCCGCACGTGAGAGGACCCTCAATGGGATTAGGCACACTTGGGCCAAATGGACCCGATTCGACAGGACCTTTGGGCACATCCGATTTATCAGTACAAAGTATGAGCACGGACAGTAAAAATACACATGATGATTCAGATCAGGTGAGTGTGTTTATTAAATAACTTTAAGAATAACAATTAAGAAAATTAGCGTGAAGGTGTAATTTTTAATGAGATTTTAAGAGCGCTTTTCAAAATTTGTACTGAATTGTACAGCTGTTCCCTGGACCCCAAAGTGTTTTCAGCTCAGAGGAAACTAATGGATCAAATTAACAATTTTTGCACGGTCTAGACCACACAAACATTTGGGAACTATTTTTTGGCTTCATTTTTTTTGAACCAATCATATTATCATATAAATAAAAGAAGATTTTAGAGTGTCTCTGTTTTTTGTTGTTGTAGCAGAGAATTTTCTTACAGTTTTCTCGGAAATTAAAATTTTCAAGAATAAAAAAACAATAAATTTGTTGAATATATGTTTTTGCTTTGCTTCGGTTTATTGCTGACCTTAATCTGTTTTTTTATCTTTGCGATAGAAGGTCATTTGACTTGGACTTGATCTCGCAAAAATATTGAAAGCATTTTTTCAGTCCTTTTTTTCGATTTCACTAGAATAATATTGAAAAATGTTCAATGCATTTTTTTCCAGGGCTCATTAGATGGTGATGGTGAAGGACGTGGTGATTCACAAGCCGAAAATAAAAGTCCCGATGATAGTGCCAACGGTTCAAAACGTCGCGGACCACGTACAACAATTAAAGCCAAACAATTAGAAGTATTAAAAACAGCATTTAGTCAAACACCAAAACCGACACGTCATATTAGGGAACAATTAGCGAAAGAAACAGGATTGCCAATGCGAGTGATACAGGTGAGTGGTTAAAGTTTAAGGATTTCAAAAATAGTTAGTAAATTAATTGATTGTGATTTAAAAAGATAGTCTTCAGTTTAATGAATGTTAAAAAACAGAAAAAAATAACTTGATTTTTGGTCATTATGTAACTCAAATTTTTAGTAAGACCAAATAGTCTAAAAGCTCATTTAATTCTCGGCTTTTGGCGTTCGATCGCTTCCAAATGAAATCGTATTTCACTGTGGGAAGCAGATGATGAAGAAGATGTTGTACTTCAACGAACGACAACTAACGAAACCTTCACAGAATGTAGGAGCTACTTTTTCGGTTGGTCCAACGATTGTACTACAGCGTAGAAGGTCAGGGATCAAATTCGATCCATATCATGATCACAGTCAACTCTACTATCGCATATAGTTTTTTTTTTTGGTTGAGTGACTGATCAGTATATCGCTGAGGTAAAGGTGTGACGAATAATAGGGTGGCATACTGAAAAATGATGATAAGCCCTAAAATACGGCGATCAATCCGAAGCTTTTCATGAGGCTCAATTGAAGGGGTTGTGTCTGTGCTTCCTCGGAACCTTACCAGGGGTATACTGGTACCAAGGAATACGGGGCTCCAGGGACTTGCCCCTGCCGTTGTCGATGAGGAACCTGTCGAGGTTGAAACTTGGGGGTTGTGGTTGTATACCCATTAGCGGGTTCTTTCATTTTAATACAGTTTGGGACCAGATAATTCGGCCACCTTTCTGTATCGTGGTGCATTGGCGTGCTGTTACGTTAGCAACAGGGATACCGCTTCCCAAAGAGCGGCATGGATGATTGATAGGTCCAAATCCTCACCCACGATTATGAAGAAGTCCAGGCAAGCTTTGGATGAGATCTGGAACCTGTATTCGGAAAAGCAGTACTCATACTTAGTTATGGGCTACTGACTAGTACGTTTATGGGGGGGGCTGTGGTGCGAGCCTGTCGGTACCCGTAGCCTAAGAAGCTCGTGGTGTTAAGACAAAAATGTCAGGCCACCACGTAAAACTCAGGAAAATCGCGGAGCTTCTTGATGAACTCGAAATAGTTAAGGAACTTTCATGATATTTTCGGCAAAGCTGTTCAAAGATTTAAAGAACAAATCCTTTTGGATCAAATCTTCGCAGCGCTGATACTCAACAAATACATGTGGTAATTCACTTCGCACCTCGTATATTCATGACATGTATTGAAACCGATGGAATTCCATTCAATCACTGAAAAATTCGCCCAACTTTCTCAAAGTCACTATTCAAGAAAAAAAGCAACACCACAGCTTTAAATTCCATCGAGTGCCCCTCATTCTCAATTTTTTCTCCTGACTATGTTGGCTAAACAAAAAATAACATTAAAACTACTACTTCACGTCCGGTATCTGAATTCGATACCCTCCAGAAAAGCCACAAAGATTATTCGAATCATGCACCCCGAACATTTATCATCAATGAAATGGATCAAATTGTTGATTATCAATTTTTAACCGTCGCAGTCATGCCGATGCGCATTTCACGTAGGTACCTACGGAAACGTGGAATTTAAATTTGGAAGCATATTTTCGCAACTAATTCTTCCATTTATGTGAAGGTCATTCGTTGCTTACCACCAAGTCCAATCAAAGAATCTCTCACGACGCGGATCATGATGAAGTCGAGGTGCTTCACGCGCCTCACCACCGAAAAGGAAGGCCCGGTCCGATTTCTCAGCATGCTGCATTGGTCTAAAAAAACGGTGGCGGCCACGAACCAGCTGAAAAGGTGATTTATGTCAAGCAGGAAATGTGCGGAAAAGCCAACCTCGAAAGTGTGTAAGCAATGTTATTGCCAGGGTCCCTGATTTGTTCCCATTGTACGCTGAGATTGCTTTCCATTGATTGAAACACCCGCGGTTTCTAGTAGTCATTCTTTGCTTTTTGAGGTCAAACCAGGCACCGAAAAACGGTATATATCCGTCTGAGCTTACCAACAAAAAAAACACACTCTGCATTGTCTAACCATGTTTTCTAGACCATGAATATTTGCGAAGCGCTGCAATAAATGTATCTTTACGGCGAGCCCACGATACAAAAGCAATCTTGCAGACAATTTGCTTTATGGAAGCTGATGGATGCCCCTGGGTTCATGATGAATTAGAGGTGCTGGCTGCTGCGCGGGCTACAACAACCTGACGCGGGTCGGGTCCACTCACCGCCTTCGCGGCTGTTCCACCTCTGTTTATGTACAGACACACAAAAACAGTAATTATCTAATGCTCAGGAGGTGGCCAGCCAGCCAGCACAACCTCGGGATCGATTCGTTCCACCATATGTTGTTACGTCGAAAATCTCCTCGACGATGACGATGACGACGTGAAGATCGGACAAACACAACAAAACAACCGCAGGTTGCACACAAAACCCTACAGATAAAAGATTCAGCCAGCAAAAAATAAACTTGGCGAATCATTGGCATGTTCAGCGCTGAGTTGTCTTCATCGACAAAAGAGATGCTGCTGCTGCTGGCTGTTGCTGCTGATGATCGGACGATCCCATCACAGGCTACGCGGAAAATCGACGAATAAGAGCATCATCTTTCATCTGCACGGATCAGGATTGACTATCTCGTCGATCAAATCTGGCAGCGCATCAAGAATGGATAGAGATGCCATATTGGGAAACCCTTGTTCACTCGCGGATATATGTACTCTGCAAGGAAGGTGGCTGATGGAGTCGACCACTAACCATTCCGCCGTAGGAACCGTGCATTTCGGATTCTGTTCTAACCTCTGTTTGGGTATACATATAAGCCCACAATCATCGATAGATACTCAGATACAATCGGACGAACAATTGGCGGGATGACATGGCAAATGTTGAGACACTGTGCGAGGAAGTTACCTTCAAAAAGTCGCCCAAACCCATGGTCTCTGCTGGCGTAGCCTAGCCTAAACGGGCATTTCGATTCCAGCAAATATAGTCAACAAGATAAAATGATAGGTTGATTTTTTGGCAGACCATTCACTATGCACTCCTGTATGATGCGGGACTATTTACTAGCGTACCTGTTTCCAAATTGGTTTTATTGTTAGGAAAACTTCGCTTCGAAATTGTTTTTTTCGTTTAAAATCCGCGTAGTATCTTTACATCGCTTGCTGCTGCCCACAAATACAACCCACTCTTCTGCAAAGAAATTATGGCCGGAATATCAATTTAGGAAGCATGCATTGGTCGATAGTATCTTTTTGTCATGCTCCAGGTGTCTGAATCGCAAAAGATACTTTGTTTAAAACAACACTTTCTCTCCGTTAAACTATTTAAAAAGGCCCAAAACTGCAGGAATTACTCAGAAATTAAAATGAAACTGCTTTATTCCCAGAATCCATCTTCTTTGAAACCATCTCACCTCCAATACGAATATTTGAAACCACTATTTTCACCAATCGGCACTATTCTTCTTGCTACTTCTTCATTTTATTTCAATTTTTTTTGGACTGAAACCAAAATTATGTCCGATTTTCAGTTAATTTGTCGACTATGACTTTCAGTTTTTACAATGGCGGAAAATCGAATCGTTTGTGTATCATCGTATTCGATCAATTTTTCGAAAGGCATGAATTGGTGTCGGTTGATTTTTATTTTCATCAAAACGGATCACTGTTTAACACGTGTTGTATATTCATGCATGTGAAAAGATATACAGGACGCCGTAGATTTGGGGAAAATAATGATCAAGTGGTGGTGGCACACCGTCGTCGTAGAAATGGTGATGATGATCTTGCACGGGTTGAATGGTTGTACAAGTTTTAGGGGTGTTTTTTGAATTCAGGAACTATAGTTTTTCTCGAAATGAATTTTTACACAATATTCTGATGTTGTTGCACTTGGTTTTGACAGTTTTATGGTATTAATATACTATATTTTAATAAGTCATTTTTTAGATATTTTTCGCAAAAATACCAAGTTTTTCGAACCTTAAAAATTAAGGAATAAATCTAGAAATCAGCTTTGTAAAACATTAATCTTCCATGTGTTTGGAAAAGAAGATTAGAAGAAGATTACAGTTGAATTAAGGGGTTAAATAGGTCTTGTATTTTCAAAAAATCGATCAACTTTTTTTATATCCATATGAAAGTATAGTACTTCAAGAGTATTCACACCAAATTTGAAGTAAATTCGAGCGGTATTTCCGGAGTTATAAAGTTTTGAATACCCCGCGGTCGATACGTGCGCTCTGCCATACCGAGCGTATTATACGCATGCAGCGCAGTTCTACCGCGTAAAATCAGCTCCTTTCTTTTTCATCAAACATCACAACACCAAAAGGATGCTCTGGACATCGCGAATGAGGCGAACGAATTACTGTATAGACCTGGAATCGACGACTCGATGTAAGTCGCTAAAACATAACTTTAATTCATTAAATCGTGGTAAAAAACAACTTTAAACGCCTTTTTCTCGAAACTTTGTTTTTCCGTGCGGTAGGCACGATTTCTCGAGAACGAATCGATCGATTTTGCTGAAACTTTGCACAGTTCCTCTTTATAGTCTTGACTCGTGCTTGAACGAAGTGATTTTTATTCGGTCGACTCATTTTTGTTTTAAAAGAAAAATATATTTTAAAATCAGTGAGAATCGAAAAAATCCAAAAAAAAATTGAGACGAAAATCCATTCAAACTCATTTCAAAACTTCAAATTTCATTTTTTTCAATTCCTTCGTTCAATCACGAGCCAAGGGCATAAACTATGAGAATTTTTTTGAATTTTTGATTTGAGATGAACCTGCATCGAAATATTCTGCTTACCGCAAAAAAAAGGTTGGACGAGGAAAACTGCAGAAAAATTGACAATTTTCAATATTTTTAGCTGAATTCGTTTTTACACTTTCTTGAAATGCTAAACTTTTCTGTGTGTAAATTTTAAATAAAATAGATTTTTGGTTTTTAGAATATAATTTTTTGAAAAAGGTGTTTTTTTCCTTCAAAACCTATATAACTCCCTAATTCAACCCCATTCGCTCGAATTTTATAAAATACTTAGAATTTTTAGTACCTACTTGATAATTTGTATTATTGCTGCTGCTTTTATTGCTTTAGTTTTTCAGATTTTCTTGTTTACGTACCTGAAAATATCAAAAAAAAAAGAATATTAGCATAGTGAATACGATTTATATGAATGGATGCTCATCAATATTTCAAAATATTTCTGCGATTTGTCGGATAAAATCTGAATGTTCGAAGTATCTCGTGAAATAATTTCAGCAGCTCATATTTTATAATTTAAAAAAAATTCCAAATTCAAAATAATTTCGGCTTTACAATTTTGTGTCGAAACAACATCAGATAAAGAATAAATGGCGCCAACTTCCATGTAATGTTCCAATTTCCAAAAAAATTAACGACATGCTTACCCTAAAATAGTTTCAATCAACCGATTCCTTTAGAAGGTTATTGGGCTGTTCAAAAAGGACGATTTCATCTTATTGTCATGATCCATCGTTATTGTTATTGGACCATCAGTCAAAAAGGGCGATTTCATCCTATCATTATAATAAAAATAATAATAATCCACGGTCTCATCTAATCATTGTGATTGTTCTGTTCTAAAAACTCTCAACAACTCGTCCAAACATTTCAAATAATTGCGGCATCGACGTGATAATCGCCATTATAATATTGGATTAAATAGTCTGTGTTTTTTTCTTCTTCTCTGTTTCTATTATGTATCCCGGCCCAAGGAGCTAAACGCAAAATTGATACGTTTACCGTTCTTGTAAAGTGATGCTGTTCAATGAAAGTGATGGACATGCAGTCGTCGGTCAGGCCAAAGATACATAATTCAGATACGTTCTGACCATATCGCGGATACTCTTATCCTGCAATAATTTCGTGCGCATTTCAGTGGAACAGCAACGGACAAGACATTTATCGAAATTATACGTTAAATCAATGTTGGACGAACGTAAAGGATCATTTACTGGAATTATGTCTAATTAAGGTAAACGGAGGCAACATCACAACTCTTACATGATTTCCTGTAGTTTATGTTCGTTCTTGTTTCTCAACGGAGGGAGTTGATCATAAACTGGGCAAAATTTCAAGAAAAATTGGTGCAATTTTGATAAATTCAAGTCCGGCAGGATATTTTAAGTGTATCCAAAGGATAACTTGTTACGTTTAGCTGCAATTTACTCGATTTGAAACCCATCATCCCTGTTTAATTTTCATACAACGTAACTGTAGACCGAATTTCCGATACCCATTAAATCGCTAGTTCTGATCCATCAATAACACGTGTTAATTTCTAATAAAACTACAGCTAGCCTTGCTTCTCATCGTTTGAATCTTTCCGAGCAATAAACTCATATTTATGGATCCAATCCACATTGATTACCCTTACCATAAATCTGATTGACTCGACTAGATCCAGTGCAAGAAGTCGTCGCCATTGTGGCCTCCACATTCTAATTATTTGCACTGCAGGCTCCCTACTTCTGTTTGGCGTCGCTTCATTCTGAAAATCAGTCACACCACATCACAGTTTGATCCACCACAGGCCACAACTATATGTCCAACTTAATTTTTATGCACATATTATGATATATTTTTTGTTGGACCACATTTCGTTTTCAAACCATAAAAAATACACACAATCAAGACAAGAAAAAGTGGTAGACCCACAAACGAAATTTTCAAACCGCTCGCCATAAATCACAAATCGGTGACTTTATGGGTGCCGGTCTTTTGCGTTTGCCTTCACCGCACAATTCATTCTTCAAAATCTTGCATAGAAATGGACTCTTTAAGAAAATATCAAATAAATATCGTCAGAAAAAAGGAAGAATCAAAAAGTCATATTTTCTCCCTCTTCGATGGACACATTCATGTTGTTTTGCTGCTGATGCTGATACTGTTGCTCCAGGGGCCAAAAAAGGGATACACAATACAAATCTTACAAACTAAAAATGGACATTCATAATTGAGCCTCCCAACAACAGCAACAACAGCACAAAATTTACATAAACGCCGAACGCAACATAAAAATTTATAATCTTCGGATAATCATTAAAATTTCGAAGAGTCAATAAAATTTTTTGAGGAAACCTATTCGTTGGATATTTATGAGTCGAAGGAATAGTAACGCGGTCTGCTCTAATGCCATTGTCCATTCGAAAACTGTATGTTTTTGTGAAGTCAGCGCCGCAATCTGAACATGTGCTTATTATAGAACACATATCCCAGTAGAGTATCCAACTCTTATGCAGATGAAATACTAATATAAGTTTACAGTTCACATGATCGTCATCATTAGCTTCCCGATGAACGTTACGTTCTCGGCGAAGAGCAGGTCCTTTGCACTGTTGGACATTTTGGTTGCAAATAAAATGTACACATTACCATGAAGACTTCTTGTTGGTTTCATTTCATTGTTATTAAATCGAAAACGATCAACAATTGTGCGACCTAGACCAAACAGAGAAATAAGGAAAACCACGATTTTTCGGACCATCAACACGTTCGTTTCGAATTCTATGACGACCATGAACGCAAGACCACTAGATGTTCGTCTGAATATTGCCGTTTAATTTGTTGTTATTGTTTTTGTTGTAGTTTCTTATTTTTCCATCATTTTTAAGAGTGCACCATAAATTGATCATAAAATTTTTTGAAAGCAAAGACATGAACGTTTATAATTTTATTGCCGGAATAAAAGCAGTCTATAAATTGTAGAAAAAAGTTGAACTGCTACCAAATACAACACCAAATAGAAAATCTTGTTTTTGGATGATTTCATAGTACACATCTCATATGCAGAAAATTTTGTTCAAATTGCATGTTTTGATTGTGAACCATTTAGCACCAGAAAAAAATTGAAAAGTTTTAAACGAAATAAAATAACAAAGCCTACAACAGCCATTCTCCAATCCAATCTTAAATTTGAAATCATACTGCCAAAACTTTATGCAGCCACAGAAATACCCTTAATATTTTAATTTTCTAGACGAACATATTCGGTGGTTCATCAAATTTCAGTGATGCCCCTTCCCATTTTACGCTTGTTTAAAATGGTGGTCCACCCTAAGGGAAATGGCGGAATAGCTTATTATGTTTTTTGAGCTTATTCAAAATAAAATAAAAAATACGCTTGAAAGACAAACATATGTAGGAGCGTAAGCAACAATTAGTGCTAGAGGGTTTCAAACTTGGCGATTATCACATAATGTCTATGTAGAACTTATGAAAATCTTGAACATACAGAGCTACCAAAAAACGGTCTTCACGCGATAAAATTCAGTTCAGTCGACGTGGAACCAAAACCTACATCAAAAAACTCTTTAGGAGGCAGTCTGGGTCATTTGGACCAAATTGCAATTTTTTTTATAAATATCAATATTTATTTAAGGGGGAAATACATGTAAAATTTAAAAAATGCTAATTTCAGATTGATTTAAAAAATATATGTTGTTTATTCAGAAGATTTTAAATATGAAATCCTTAAAGTACATGTCTCAAAGTACTTGAAAATATTTTTTTTTATAATTTTTCAACACAAAATGGCGACGATGTGAACGAATGAAAAAACCACCGCAAAAATGCCGCGTACAACTTAACGCCATTTCCGAAGATCCTGCAACATTCAAAAGAAGAAAAATATGTAAATGAAATGTATAATTCATAGGTTGACCAATAAAATTTATTTAAAAAAAGTTAAATTTTTACATTAATTTAAGATTAAATAAAAAAATCGATTATTTTTCAAAAAAGTCGCGTTTTAAACATTAATTATCAAATTGTTTCTCAAAAATTACAAAAACATGTAGGTTCAACTAGTACATAAGACTTTTGTGTAGATGTGGTATAAATTTGATCCGGATCGGTTCAATGTTTTTTGAGATATTTTGTACGGAAGTTGAAAAAGTACTACTTTGAGAAAAACGCGTAGTAGTTGTAAACCATTGATTATTAGTTTTTATTATAACTTATCCATTGGCCAGCGATTCCATGTCCTATATCCTTAGAAGTTCAGATTTATAAGAATATGGTGGGGATACACATTTAGACAACCGCCCATAGCGCCGGAGAGAAAGTAAGCAGGGACGCGCGGCAGGTTTGCTCGACTTACTGGCGAACGCCTCGCTGCCTATAACGGACTATAACTCGAAAACTAATATGAATATCGCTTCGAAACTTTTTTTGACGTATTCTTAGAGTATTTAGAACATTAAGAGAGAGAAAAATCGATATGTTTTTTGAGCAGTTACATGTAGTTCTCCCTTCAAATGGTATAAAAATTTTGTACTAAAACAAGCAACTATTGAACTTTCAGAAATTTTTTTTTTCATTTTTATTTATAAAATGACGGCTATCACGGAGCCACCCAAAAAACTGGTTGACATGATATCTCCTCGCTGGAGCATCTGAAACAAAAAAATCCGAATTGAATATTTATATATAATTGATTGGCTATAAGCCCGTAGCAGAATCAAACATTTTGGACGAAAAAAACAACAAAATGGCGGTTTTCAAATTTTTGGAACCCTTTTTTGCAATTAAATTAATTAATAAAATCGTTCAAAATTTATAAAAAATTCTGAATCTGGTAGGGACAGAAACTACAAATGTGCTGAATACTCAGTAAAAATTTCAGCCCAGATTTTTCGAAATCGTGTCAACCAGGTCAAAATAAGGTTGTTTCGAGAGAAAAACGCGTTTAAAGTTTAAGCACCTGATGGGTGCACTCACACATGCTCTACTGTAGCGCTGTATATATATATATTTCTTAGCTTTATCGACGAAAATAAAAGTTTTGACACATTTGGGCATATATGCAGTACCTAAAAATCATGTGATAAGAATTTCCATTTTTTTGAAAAAATAGACCCAGACTGCCCCCTTAATCTGGATTTATTTAGATTTCAATCGTTCAATATTTTTCACAAATACTTTGTGAGAATATTTTGGAAGTTTTTATTGATTTTTTTCCTTTTGAGAAATATTGTCTCCAAAATCGCCATGGGAGTGTGACAATCAAACAGATATCTCTTCAACAAAAGTATGCTATGCGTCACAAAACCTCACCAATAATCTCCGAGAATAAAGTCCTATTGACCTATTTTCAGACCGGTAAAAAAACCGAAATCCAAATGCATCTCTGCAGCCTTGAAACTTGACATAAAAGTCTAGATCTGTATCTCACGTCCCGTTTCAAGATGTAAATCACATCTTAATCACATCACTCGCTTCGCGTTTGTCAATCCCAATTTGAAAACATGAAGAAAAAAATGACTCGTTCCCAGGCAGACATAAATTGGATAATTTGCTCCACGGTCTACCGAACCTCGTCTACAAAACCTTGGGCCAACAACTATCAATCTACCCGCAGGACATGCATCAATGGTTGCGCTTTTCGTGCACAAATCGACTTCAAGGCAATTCTAGACACATTATATCCATCCCCCCGTCCCACATATCAACGTAACCATTCATCTGGAAAATCGGGACATAGACGAAAACACTTATTCGTCATCGTCAGCTTCAGCTCCAGCTCGACCACAAATCTTACCGGACGACATTTAGGACTCTAATAGGTGTGACGATAGGAATCAGACAGTTTGTGATTCGGATAATGCTCAGCCTCTCGCTGGGTTGGCTGTGCCTGTGAAATCCTAAGAAGTCTGCACGGCTTGACCTGGTGGTAAAATGAGTCAACCGTGAGTGGTCGCCGAATGGGGCTGGCATCAGCTATGTAGCTATTTCATCGAGAACCCGATCTGGACACGGAATTCCGAAATCCAGATGATCCAATCTGATCTTCTGTGAAATCGAGATGACCGCAAAGATCAAAAGAACTCATGTCGTGTGTCGAAAATTCAAAAACCGTAGGGAAGATGATGATCATGATGAAGATCAGTCTTCGCATGTGTCGAGGAAGGTGCGTATGGGGCATGTTTGCCGCCACCGTCACCACCGCTACAAAGAATCTTTTCTTGGCTCCGGATTCAATCTTTTCTGGGCTTGTGATTTTGGGACCCCGCCGGTCAATCCGAGATGTGCGGCTGGCAGGCAGGCATGGCGCAAAGCGGTCTACATCTTTTGACACTCGTCGAATGTGTGAGGATCATCATCAGATAGCGAGCCTGTCACCTGCTACTTTGCATGGTAACACGACACTTTCTGGTAACATACTCGACAGAAGAGTGTCAGTAGTCACAGTGTCGCCGTGGCTTGGATGTCTTCTTTGCATTGCAGCCGAATCATGCAGGCAAGCGGGGAGACTCCACTCGCCAAAAGAATGAGGATGAGCTGACATAGTGGAATGTTCCTGCACATATTTCGGACGGGACATGTGTGGTGAAAATCCTTTAGCAAACGATTAAGATATCACACCAGACCGAGAGTGGTTGCGAGGCTGGGAAACGGTTCGGGATCATTTACGCTTTCCTTTCAATCAATGTCAGGGTGAATTAGGCCGTGAACGGGGAAAATGCGCCGCAAAGTGAATATTATAAACCTTTTGGTGGAACTTTAGCTACGCTATTGGAATTCCTCGATGCACGTCTGATGATGGTCATGATGTGTGAAATTTATCTTGAACCGCAACTGACCGACCGACCGCATTGCTGCAATGGTGAAGGTTTTTATTTAGCGAGGTCTGTCTGCATGCATGTACGGATTGTAGGATGTTCAGCTCCCTACTGGGCAATGGCCACGCATCTATTGAATATGCCAGTCATACGTGGTCAATTAAAAGCACTTCCATTTTTCACTATCATTCGGACAGTGGTCACTAGTGTAATTTCCACTGTAAGAAAATTGTCTCACGACCAATAAGATATCATTTCAAGACCTTATATCGAATGAATCCTTGAAAATACTCGAGTCCGAGAAACCTCATCGACAAATTGATTTCTAAACAGTTCAATCTTGAATTGCTCCTATTTGAGCTTATGGTATTATTGGCAGCTCTGTTTGAGCTGCTGCTGCTCCACCATCAGTCTTTCATCTTTACAAGTCGACTTCCCACTTTGGCGAACCTTCCTTCTGTCCGCCTACCAAATTTCAACCCAGCAAAAACAAGTAACGAATGTTCGTTCAATAGTTTGCCATGCAGCAACTTATTTTTTTAAAAAAAAAAAACTTATTGTTTCTTGTAATGTGCGTATAAAAAGTGTTTTAGGACTTTATGATTTATGATCGGACGTCTGCTCGTCTGAACCGTGTCTAATATATAAACATTTTTCATTGGTAGCCTTCGTCCGAACGAATTCTGATGCAATATACTATAGAGCATTTTATATATATATACATATGTATATTTATTGGGTATTATGACTGTAAAGTACCTTACTCTTCGACATATACATAGGTAATAGGTAGTATATTTTGGCGAAAGGCAAATGATTGGGTGGATAGATGTTCTAGGTCAAAAATATGCATCAATGACAATGCCAAGGCATTTTTCAAGGACTTCAGGTGGAATGTGGGTCGTCGAATTAGCTTTTGAAAATGTATAGCGTGCTAATTTCGTTTTTAATTCAGGCCTTTTTACTCGTAAATGATGTGTAGTTCACATATGATCTAAGCATCTAAATACTTCCTGTATCGATCACAATTGAGAACTTTTACTAATACAAAAAAAAACATTGAGAAAAGTAACTCAAGCAGCCTAAAGGGCGCATGTTATGGGTGGTTTTATACAGAAACAATATTTATATGAAAAAACAATGAATAGAAAATTTTAACAAATGCTTTTGGAAAAGTCCATCCGAAAATTGGTAAGATAAATTAACGAAAAAAATTTCAAGTGAAAAATTAAGCTTGATGAAAAATGAACAATGGCAAATTGGATGTGATTATGATATGGTTATGATTTGGGAATACTCTAGAAAAGCTTCAAAAAATATCCCGGAACGAACCACACATTAAATGGAAATCATCAAAAAATCGCGTCAACACAACGAACATTCTTCAGGGTCCTTGTTTCGAATGGGAAACGACAAATGCGGATCCCAGTAATTTCATAAAAATCTCAACTACACGTTTCAAAGTTTACGGTGAAATTGTTTGTTGAAATTCATTCATAATTTTTAAAAACATTTTTTGGAAAAATCTATCTGAACAAAGCTCTGTAAAAAAATGGAATATATTCTGCTAAATATTTTGTTAACAAAACTTCCAGGCAAACAGATGTGATTAAATTTTTAACAAATTGTTACTTCTACACTTCAGCGAAAATACCCTAAAAAATCTGTTCCAATTAAAAAATACTCAACAAATATTTCGCATAATACTTTATGTAACAAAATTTCGATGTATATTTATATTCCCATTAACACATGTCCTTGAATAATGTCGAGAAAATTCTATAATTTTTTATATAGAAAAGAAAACATGAAAAAAATATAAAAAATTAATCAAAGTGAAATTTACAAATCTTAAGGGGTTACATAGGTCTTGAAAAATAAAACTTTTTCAAAAAATTATATTTTAAAAAACAAAAATTTATTTTATTTAAAATTTACACACATAAAAGTTTAGCATTTCAAGAAGTTGTAAAAAAAATTAAGCTAAAAACATTGAAAATTGTCAATTTTCTTGCAATTTTCCTAGTCCAACCTTTTTTTTTGCGGTAGGCAGAATATTTCGAGCAGGTTCATTTCAAATCAAAAATTCAAAAAAAATCTTATAGAAAGTTTTATGCCCTTGGCTCGTGCTTGAACAAAGAAAATGAAAAAAACATGAAATTTAAAGTTTTGAAATGAATTTGAATGAATTTTCGTCTCATATTTTTTAGCATTTTTCCGTTTCTCGTCGTTTTTAAAATATTTTTTTCGTATAAAACAAAAACGAGTCAACCGAATGGAAATTCCTTCGTTCGAACATGAGTCAATACTATACAGAGGAACTGTGCAAAGTTTCAGCAAAATTGGTCCATTCGTTCTCGAGAAATCGTGCCTACCGCGCGGAAAAACAAGGTTTCGAGAAAAACGTGTTTAAGGTTTTTTTTACCGCGATTTAATGAATTAAAGTTATTTTTTAGCGACTTAGATCGAGTCGTTACCATAGAATTCATTGAAAAAACGAAATAATTTTGATTCGAAATTCAAGAAAAATTCCAAATAAATTTATGAAAAGGAAGACAGTAGATTTTCATGCAAAAAAACGAAGATTATGTATTATTCATGTATTCTGAGAGTGAAAAATACCCCAGATAAATTTCTACAAACGTAATTAAGCAACACAAATTGATAGACACAATCGTACAATCAAGACTCCTTAATATTTAGTTCAACAAAATTCTGGAGAGAGAATTAGCAATTTTAATAAAGATTTGTATGATTGAGATATTTGTATTCTGAGATAGTTTCCTAAATATTATTTTTTCTTCGTAATTGTTAAGAAAAAAATCGTAACGAGTCAAGTCTTAAAAAGAATTCATCAAAACTTTTATCTAAAAATGAAACAGATTATTTTTTTTTGTCCAAGAGTTCACACCTTTTTTTATTTCATAGTGAATCGTTTTTCAACAGTACATATTTTAATTTTTTACGAGTAACCACGAAGGCAACAAATATAATTTACTTTAACAGATATAACCAATTATTGATGACTGTGTTTAGGATCCATCTGCTTCCTAATATTAACTGTTGATTATTTCTATCAATATTCAACACCCAATCAAGCCAAATGACTCGTCAACCCGATCAAAAGGCTCCTTTGCCTTCCGCGATCGAATCAAACCAACTGAGACTCGCACGCATGGTAACATATATTATTTATGGTTATTTTATTCATATTTTTTCCACACCGTCCTTGCTAAGAAAAAAGAATGCAAATCAGATGCACATATGACCGGGGAAAATTGTCTCTATTCATATTCATTCGAAATGGCCCAAGAATAGAGGAACCTGTCGTGGGAAGATTCGAAAGTGTGAACAAGCCAAAGAGCAGCATGCATGCATGCATATATCCATCCAAGTCACCATCGCAACCAGCTTCATCATATAATATCAACAATTCCATATTACATATTCTCCATCCGTATAGATGCACGAATATGTTAATCCATTGTTATTGCTGGTGCTGGCTGACTGTTATTCTTCTTCTTGCTGTTGTTGTTGTCGTCCGTCCTCAACAACGACAACGATGGACCGCTGCTGTGTCGGCTTCACGGTGTCTCCTCAAAGGATCACAGCATGCGTTCCTGGTACTTTTTCGGGTGACATGTGCTGGCGCCGCCCATCTTCACGGGATCCCATGCAATTTTCAGTCGTCCTGTTCGGATGTAGTCAGCCTTGTTCTGGTTAATATGTTACAATTGTGCAAATGTCATAATTATTGTGTTTCGACTGAGATGGAAATGTTACATGCTGCATGCTTGCAAACATGGTTTAGAGAAGAGTTGCGCGTGAGGGGTGGCTGAATGGTGGGACACGTATAAAACTGTGGGTGGAACAAATATAGTCAATGGAATTATTGTAACAATAGCAATTTTTGCGGATTAGCTCGAACGGTATCGGCTGATTGAGATGATTATGGTAGATAAATGCTAATTAGGTTATATGACACGATGCGACGTTGCGGGAGTGAAATTTATAATTCCTGTTTAATATTACTATATTATTATTGCATAGATCGATTTCCAACCTTGAAGGTGTCGCTGAAAGTGAATTCAAATTTGGCAAGGACATTGCCAGCCTTATCATAAAAGCATCAGCACACTTGTTAAAACGAATACAATTAATTTTAATACATCGTACGCATCAAATGAATTTAGTTCTGAATTTTAAGAGAATTTCGTTAAATTTTAGCTGCACTAAACCCATCATAGCTCACACATTCATTAATAGTACAACATTTATTCAAACTATGCACGCGCGTGCATAACGAACAATACCAGTTTTAAACAATTTCCTTACAACCAATTTTATTTGTATTTCAACTCGTTCTTCGGCAAGAACACATTTCAAACTCGATGTTATGAACACATCAACGATGAAAAGACGACATATGTGGACATTACAGATTTTCGCCAGGAAATAAAATTTATTGCACATTAATGATGATTCTGTTCATTTCGTACACCCATACTCCGCAGATTTTCTATTGATTTTATTCAAATTTAAATGTTTAATTTGTCTGGCAACGATATTATGCTAATTGCAGCTATCGATTGATAAACTCTGTCAAGTTTTTAACTATTAAAAAGTTGCCGAAATTAAATACATAGTTCTGGTTGATTTTGGGTTGTTAAAATAACAATAACAAAAAGAATATTAAGTTATTTCTGATGTTTCCTGGTCAATCATGAATGTTAAAATAGTTTCTTCAAAATGAGCCACACACAGGATAAATTTAAGAAAACCATGACATGCTTTTGGATTCAATAGATAATCAAGATACGGAAATAATGTGCAAGTCCTCCGAATAGTGGTGAATATGGCCGCAATTTTGAAAAGAAGACGCACACTCAATTTTTCCATATCTCGAAAAGTATGACTCGTATGAAGATGGAAAATGGCAAATATGACAAGAATTTTATTTGCCGCAACTTTCACACACCTTTTTTGCTTATTGCGAAAAAAATATGTGGTAAAAATAGTGCAAATACAACCAGCAGCAAACAGTCTGCATTTGAATTCTGGCCCAGTACTGTAAATTGGCACCGGGGCAGCACTGGTGATCTACTATGGCTCAATGCTTGGAGCTGAAAGTTTCAAAGTTGAAACTGAAATAAAATAATTCAGGACACAAGCAGAATGTTAAACGATTTTAAAGAAGTTCAATAGTGGGCTTCAGTGCAAGTTCATTACATTAATAAGTATTATTGAGCCAGACGCTGGGCCAGCATCAATTTACAACGCTCGCCCAGCACTCAACAAGTGCCGATCGCCAGTGCAATTTTACAGGACTCCCCCAGTGTTGGGCCAGCGTCAATTTACCACCCTCATCCAGCACACTTAGCGGTGATATAGCTGAGAAGAAAGATATTGCATTATTAAAAACTAAATAACTTTCCCTGGGAAATTGGTCTATAGCCACAGCTGTAATTGCTCAACTTTTTTAAAGCAATGACTCAACCACTTTGTCAACCTTCCCTCTAAGAATACGAAATGACCTTCAACTCAATCTTGTACAACCAATAAATCTGCTGTTGCAAAAGCATTAATTCAGCCGAGACAGAGCGGGAAAAAAAGCATTTTCCTTAAAATAGCATTATTCAGTTTGATGGCTAATTTTATTAGAATAGATTTACATCTTTATTAGATTTTATTACGTATTCATAATCTGTTGGACCCACGTTGTTGTGTGCACAAAGTGATGGTTCCGTAGCTTGTTTCTTAATTAATTGTTTTATCGCAAATCCTGGAGATATTGAAGTCATCCTTGTCCATTAATATTTTGTGTAAATTCAGAATTATTGACTTTTGATTTTGAGAATGATTGCATTAGACTATATAATGGATGCTAATATGTTCATTGATAAGTTTTCTTAAATTTTTAATTCGTTTGTGATTAGGTCACCGAAAGAATTCATGTTAAGACAGTAATTTTTTTTAATGATTTTTTATAATGTCCATCATTGTCATCATCATCATTTGTCCAAATTGATGTTGTAATTATCATGAAGACAAAAGTATTGCGTAAACCTTCATATTCCGTAAAAAAAACAGCAGACATTTCCTTACAAACTTTTAAATTTTCCACCCCTATCGGTTATCGAGCGACAAAAAGCATTTTAAGGTAAATTTAAAATGATATAAAAATAAAACACGTAGTGTAATATCATTGTTTCATTACCAGCGATTTGTAGTACGCGGTCGAAGTTTGGGGCTAAAAAAGAACTGGGCGTTTAGAAAATCATATAGTCCCAAAATAAATGCAATTGGAATGTCTGAGATAAAATTTAAATGTTGCTCTAAAATATAGACTGCCAAAACATAATTTTATCTCCTTGCACACGTACAAAATGCCAGTCGTTTTATCACATAACATGTCATATGAGAAATAACATTTAAATTAACAAAATAACTTTACGTCACACTTCAGCAAAACGAGTTCTTAAAGGGGGAGTATGGTATTTTTTATTCGATAGTAAATGTTTTCAAGAGTATTCAGTTAAAATTTTAGGTCGATTGGAGCAAAACTGACGGAGCTACAGGATTTTGCACCTCTGCCCTTCGACGCTCTTCAGTTTATACTGAAAATCGGCTGTTTCTCTTTTTTTTAAACGCGTTTTTCCAACACGCCTTTTCAAAGTCAGTGAACGCTCTAACTCAAAATCTATTTTTCCGATCCTTTTCAAATTTTGCACACTTATTCTGTACATAAATCACGAGCTAATCATCTGGAGATATGTTATTTTTTAATAATTATAATTTGTTATAATAACAAATTTATCGATTTTTTTTAAAAACTCGTTTTTTAGGTACTTAGAATTGATACTAAAATTGAAAATTCGTTAAAAAATATATTTCGACGTGGTTACCTCGGGAAACTCATAAACTAACGAAATCTTTTTGGATTTTTCTCATCGAATGATCGAGTGATGAGTTATGCTGTGCACCGCATAACTACTTTTTTTTAGGTGTCTACGAAAATTTGCTGCCAATATTTTTGGATCAAAATTTTAGAGAATATTCTTCAATAACTATATTATTATTTTTATATACCTTGTTCAGAAATAAATTTATATTTCCAGTATTTTCAAAAACGAATCTTAAAAACATGCAAAATTAACCAAACTTCCCCTTTAACATTGTTTGAAAATTTCAAAGTAAATAAAAGATTCGATGAAATCATGGCGGCCAATAAGAAAAACGCTATTTCGGGTAAATGCATTTAAAATTTTACGATCGAGCCAGCCATCGATAAATTTGCTTCGATTCGCCTGCAACAATCCATTGTTGCGATTTAACGACCACTTTAAAGAATCTTGAAGCTGAAATTTTTCGCGTAATTATATTTTGGATCTTTTAAAGTAAATTCTTTTGATTTATGGCATACTCTCTAATAATTTCGTCAGGAATATAGAAGCAATATCTTTCCATGATATTTGAATAGGATTTCAAAGATTTTTATTGGTCTGTAACCTTACATAATTCGAACTATTGAGTCCAGTTCCTCCAAAACTGACTCGAAGAATTTAAATGAATTCTAGAGCCTACCTTTCAAGAAAAGGAGCGTGTGGTCTAGATATAGTTTGATTTTCTGGCAAGTACTACATGAATCTCACTGATGGGGGATCAGTCTCTAAAACGTGAAACAAATAGACGTCGTTTGGCAAAAACCAATGAACCAATAATTCTTGAAAGGTTCAATGCACATTTCGTACCTTTATTTACTCGAAACAATCACTTTTTTACACCTAATTTTGACGGTGATGTCCAGACTGTATTGATATAATATTTTGAACGTTTTGTCACAGGTTTTCATCCAATAAAGTTGACAAACTAAGAACTCTTTTAATAAGTATTCTAGCTGTTTCATTCCTGTTTAATAGTACAATTTCTCGAAAAGTGCACCTTAACTTCTCACTGAAAGACTTTATCGACAAGCAATTGCAATAACAATATTTCAAAGCTAAAACCTATTAAAAGCTCGTTCGCACTCGGATTCCTTTCGACCTGGCCTTCACCAATCGTTCCGTAGACAATTAAACAGTAGTCTTACCAACATTTTCATGGAAATGAAGTTCGTAAGCGCTTTATGTACATACGACCTTGCTCAATTATGCCAATATAATTTTTTTTACATTTTCAAATTCATAGCCACCATAACAATTTGAAATATGTGTGTGTGAACAATTTTATTGTTGCCATTAGAGGTATGCCCCGGGGGGAGTTCTTATGCCGCCAACAGCAACTGTTCACCTGCTCAATCGTTTCAACATTAAAACATTTGAAATATGAACGATAAAGCGACAACGGCACTTTATCAAACATCTTGTAGAAGAATATTAAGCTTCTGTGAGGACTAGCCATTCTGTCGGCATGGATGTTGGAAACGACGACCAACGAGAGCCACATAAAATCAGTCCTAATCGACATAAAATGACCATAAACGTTTGCAATTAGCAGCTTGAGTACGCGAAGATACATCGAAAAGATAGGCACAGGTAGTAGGTACTCTTAGCACACCGGGTTGATGGGGATTATTAGGGTGGCGTGATCGCGCACAACCGCTATATGGCCTAGCAAAAAGATGGTCCCGTTCGATATGAAGCACTCACTCTGCAAGCTATGGTTGTATTAAAGTATCTATTTTACAAACGACGCCAAGTAGCTGTGCTCGAAACAGATAAAAATGGAAGTCGATTTTATATGATGACAACAGCTTTGAATGCACAAGAACAGACAGGGAGAACCATCGAATGTGCGGAGTTGGGGCACTTAATGTGCGTTTCCTACCATAAATCTTCTAATTTATAGCTAATGGGCGCCAATTAGGTAGCTGTTGATATAAAGCACTCGATTGGCGATGTCGTGATAAGAAGTAATTGTTGTTACTGCCGTCACCACATTTTCATTGAAATCCCTCTTTCCGGAAGATTTTCAGGGAGCAGTGAAGGAAATTGGAACGGTTACTCTTTCAAATATCATTGATGATCGCGATAAAGAACTAAATCCTCAACCAGTCCATCAGTTCTGCTTATTACTACATTAGCGGACTCCACAAAGAAGGAGCAGAATTTGAGCCTTTGATTAAAACGAATTTTAAAGTTATTACTGTAGTGGTCTAAATTTACGAATATCCTTGAATAGAATTCAAAAATAGACATAGTTACATGGGGGGAGTTAAAAGCCTCTAAAAATTGCGTTACATAATATATGAATGGCCCCTAGTATTGCAGAAATTCCCGAACACGGTGGCACAACAGCCAGTGCTGGCTGAGCGCCACATAGCGCTGGCCGAGTCTCGTTCGCCAATGCTGGCCCAGTAACATATAAGTGCTGGATGATAACTACGGGCGGACGTTGTATGCCAGTACTGGGCCAAGACCCACAAGCAGCACTCAGTCAGCACTGGCAGCTGATCGTTGACCGTTCGTTGTACGCCAAGGCTTTGCCGACGCTTGGCGTTGTTTCCACTGCTAGCAAACCCTGCTCGGGTTGATACTGTGTGCAGTCTCTTTAAATCCTGAAAATTCTACTCAAATTTTCCACAACAACGAACAAAACAATTTTATAATTATAAATATCAATTTTACACCTTTTTCAGGTTTGGTTTCAAAACAAACGTTCAAAGGAGCGTCGACTAAAACAACTAACGAGCATGGGACGTGGCCCGTTCTTTGGTGGTGCAAGAAAAATGCGTGGATTTCCGATGAATCTATCGCCAGGCGGCCTAGACGACGGTCCACCTGGTTTCCCATATTTTGCAGCCGACGGAAAATTCGAATTTGGCTATGGCGGACCACCTTTTCATCCGCATGACAGTCCATTCTTTCCAGGACATCCAGGCGGACCGATGCCTTTTAACGCACCAGGTAACTATTAACAGTTTATGGAAGTCATAATTCGATCATTTTACAAATGTAACAATTAAAACGATATTTTCTCAACATCAGACTTTCTTGCGAACATTTTGAAATCGATTGATTCCTTTTTATTATTGGTTTCCGTTTCAATTTAGGTGGTCCCATGGATCATGCCGGCCCCATTCCCATGGTCAATGAGTTTAGTCTAACACCCGAATCGAACTTTATCACCCAAGGTCAATCGGTAAACAATGGCAACAATGGACCACCACCCGATCATATAATGGGTGCGGGAGGACCTCGAAGCGGATCACCTGAATATATGAGTTCCGGTAATTTTTCCGAACCGCAGAATATGCAAAATGAAGGATTGGTTTGGTAATGCGCAATGTACAACATTATCGCCCATCCTGCAGCCAATTGTAGCAATTTTTATTTTCGAGGAGCTCATTAGGCAACCATCAACGGGGCTTATGGAATTCATCAAGGATCTGAAGCAAAAATTCTGATAGAATCATGAAAGCCTAGTGATATTGGCTGAATGAGGAGAAAAAAGTATATTTTTCTTGATCGTTGTATCTTCTCGGTCAAAATTCACCGCAGACTGACTGAGATTACAAAGATGCATCAAACGCACCCCTGCCGAATTATGTAATTGAGTTTTGTAATTGACCTACAAACAATAATTGATGAAATACCAACACCATGAAAATTATGAAATGCCCAATATGTTATTCAAAAAAAGCAGCAGTGATTAGTAATGAGCGCTTGTATATTTAAATCAAAATATCTTTTCGTTTCTGTTTTTTTATATTTCTGTGGAAAACAAAACATGTACACAATTGTTATGTAAGTCTAAAATTTGTATAGAAAATCTACTGGTAAGATCATGAACATTGAAAATATTGTTGTTGAAATGCTACTTTTCTGTTTTTTGTTTTGCATTTGTATGCTTGTCTTTTATCGACCGCATCGGATTTGCTACTTTGTACATCTTTTCATAGTTTTATCATTTCTTTATAAAATGTTGTACATAAATCTATAGTTGGTCTAAGTAAAATTGTTGCGAATTACTAACAAAGAAGTGCGAATAAATTTAGTAGAAGATACTCCAAATGTTTTCCGCCTTTAAATAAATTTCACAAACAAAAATTCAGCTTGAAACTTTTAAGCAAAAACTGAGATAAGAATCGTTTACTCTTTTTTCGTTTCTGCAGCAAAACCTGACTATTTTCGTGTAATAACTTATTTATTTTGTCCCTTAATTTTTTGTCCATATTCTCTATACATAGCTCTATCTTCCCCTAAATATTAGTGTAGTCGTAATTTATAGTGAAATAAAAAAAAACTATAGCACTAAGTGACTCGTTAAAAAAAATTATGCATATATATATATTTGAAAAACGAAATAAAAACACAGTAAGAAATAATTCTTATTATGCATTCTATTCGCAAAAAAAAACAATTCTTTCACATGTAGATAACAGTGTAAGAATTTGTCAAATATAAACTAAAATATGTACACTATCTTTTGAAATCTACATAACAACACCACTATATATGATAGAATCAAAAAGATACAGCCTTTAATGTAGAGATCTAATGTGTAAAAAGAACGAACATATATATATATATAATTACATTGTCAATGTACTGTAAATATATAACAAATCATTGAACGAGAGAAACGGAGATAAAAGAAAATCTTTAAAAAAAAATTAAGCTATAAAATCGAAAAACACTATAAATCTTTGATTGAGAGGAAAAATGGAAACATCAAATATGAAATTATGATGAAAATAATAATGAAAACAAAAAAATAAATAAATTTGTCGACTCAATTTGACGATTCATACATGAAGTTGTGTTGTCTTTTATTATATTGACCGTCATATGTATTCAATTTTTTTTCGCTATCGTTTCTTCTTGTATTTCAGAGTATTTTATTCAGTGGATTATTAATTTTTATGATATTGCTTAACGGGTTTTCACACCTACGCGCATATGGACTTGGAAAAGTACAGCTTTCAAAATAAATTATATTACCATTCCCTGAATGTTACGTCACAAGTAAAAGAGTTTTTGAAATGCTTGAATGAAACCCAGGAGGTAGACACTATATTCAATCAAGGTAGCTATAATCAGTGGTTGATAATCTATTTTGTTGAGATTTTTTTTAATGAAATAGATTTAGTCGAATTTCAGGCAAGTTTTTAAAATTGTGCATTAAAAAAAAATAACAAAACAATTAAAATTATTTTTAATTGCAAAGCATAAAACTAACTTGAAACAAATCTCAGTTTAAAAAAAATAGACTTAAGTTTTCCTCAACCCTTGTTTGTCTTCCAAGGCTATATATACATTCAAGAGCTCGACATTTTAACGGAAAAAACCTCACATGCTAGCATGAATTTTAGAGCCAGTTAATTTATTATAAACCATTGGTTTATTATTGCTTGATGCATTCATTTTTTCTCCAATCCCGAACAGGATTTACCAGCAGTGAAAACAACGCCAAGCGTCGGCCAAGCCTCGACGTACAACGAACAGCCAACGGTCAGCTGCCAGTGCTGGCCTAGTGCTGGGGATTGGCACTGGGCTAGCACTGGCGATCGGCACTGGCTCAGTGCTTGGAGTCATTACCGCAAAATAAGACTCAGTCTGCGCTGCAAATAAGAAAATCCATTTATGCCGCTTTATTGTGATATGCTTTCATACAATAGATATTCGAGATACGGAAATAATGTGCAAGTTGCCCGAATAGTGGTGAATATGCCCGCAATTTTGAAATGTGAGAATGATATTTTCATTCAAATTTCCATGACTCTTGTCGCCGCCAATTTCATTTTGGCATTTGACTGCTGGCGAAGTAACAAATTCGTTGTATGCCAGTACTGGGCCAGTGCTGCTTTTGGGTCTTGGCCCAGTACCTGTTTGCAACGTCCGCCCGTAGTTATCATCCAGCGCTTATGTGTTACTGGGCCAGCAATGGCGAACAAGACTCGGCCAGTGCTATAAGGTGCTCAGCCAGCACTTGGCCAATTGTGCAACCGTGTTTTGGGATATTTTCAAGGGTATTTTAATGTTTTTTTTAGACTTAGTAATAAGTTTTGGATGTCGTAGCAAATTTTTCTTGCACAATTCAAACTGAATTGAATAGTTTTTAACAAAACCAGAAAATGTTTAAGACGATTTTCAATTCTTTTTGAAGCATAAATACGACGTTTTCTTGCACAAAAAAGTTTTGTTCGAAAGTTAAATTTCGTCAATTGAAAAAGTTAACCATATTTTATTTTTTGATGGAAATATTTGTTGGAAACGAATTGACCATTTTTCGACCAAATTATTTTTTCTGATTATGTTTTAATTTTTTAATAACACTCATTTTTGTTTAAAAAAAATATTGTGATCAGAAATATTTCATCAAGCTTTGATTGAAACTTTTTATGTGAACTAGAAAGCATTGTTTTATCTAGTTTGATATGAATATTTTTTCTTAGTACAAAACTAATTAATTTAGGCAGAAAACATTTTTTGGACTACAAGATCTGTGAACAAACAACTTTCGGTTGGATATTTTCCACATGCCCAAAAAATCAAGAAGCACGACGAGAAGGATCATTGAATAACTCCAATTTTGAAATCCTCTCAACATGGGGTGAAAAATAGGACCCAATTTTCTCACTTCCGATTCATATAATTCGTCACAATTTTTCAGTTCGCGTGACAAGTTAGTGTTGCTCTGATCCTGTCACCAGTTGAAATATAAGCAATTTGTTTGATTGCGTGTTTGTTCCACGGATTCTTCAGTTGGTTCGGATGTCGCCAGTTAGCGTGTTACAAAATTGATATGAACTTATTAGGCGTTTGCAGTGGCCAACATGAACATAGTAGCGATATTAATGCATGTCCAACTGTCTCGAATCCGTGTTTTACAAATAAACACCTTTTGTCATAGCATACCGACGGATCCTTGACAATTTGTTATGACAGGATTTTATAAAGTGTTAATGAAATAGGTGTTTCGATAGAGACATTGAGTATAGGAACTTGTGAGTCAGAGGAGAAGTGGATAATCAACCCATAAAAAAGTCTTCGTCGGTAAGGTTAGATAAAACGTAAGGATTAAAGAACTCTTGGCGTTTGGAAAGAATTGTAGCGTGACTGTTGGAAGCAAATTTTTATCCCAAAGCCTTGTTATGCGATACATATTCTAGATCAGGGAATTTTCGATCCCGGACAATTGGGGCTGAAATTCATTCCGGTCATAAAACACATTTTTTGGAATTTATGGCAGTCATATTCTACCCCACTTCCTCTTACATAAAATAATAAAATATCTACCTTTCACATTCCTTCTACTATCATCAGTTACTCTTTCTAACTTCCTCCTTTATATTTTATATGTTCTTGATAGCCTTGATAGTCCTATCATAGACCACGACACAATATAAAATTGTTGTGCTCACATGTGAGGTGGATGGACAGCTGCTTCAAGTCACGCTACTTGATATATTGTTTTTGTGTAGCATCACGCTGACATTGTCTACTGATTGATAAATGTCCAGTCGTTTCATTGCCTACCATTATATTTAATGGTTTTTATGACACCAAGTACTGATGAACGAAAATACAATGGAATAGCACGTCTATCTATATCTGAAGACACTGTAATCTTAAGGTGGTGCAATGAATATTTTTTGAAGCGTAGATGAAGAAATAACACATTAACTATTGAGGGAAGTTGAACTATAACTTTCAGATCAATTCCTTGAACATTTTACGAGATACATCATCAAGATCGCAAATCCATCTTCCAGCTTCATCAATGAAATAAAGGAGATCTGTCCTGAACGGTAACTGAAACAAATCTTAATTGAAGACAGTAATGAGAACAACGCATTCTCTCCAGTGTAACTATATATGTAGCACCTGAATTACCCTCGATATTAGAGAACCGAAAAGGGTCAAAGGAGTAGCCTCCAGACTATTTTATAGAAATTATCGTTTCACTTTTCGTCGCCAATTAGACTCTGTTTGTTCTTTTCATCAATGCCCGCCAACAATAACAACGACATTAGCGTGTGATCCCAAAACGAAAGAAAGTGTTGTATTATAGGTATCTGTGGTGGAACTATCCCAACACAAAATAAATAAATCACACGTTTAGTCACGCAACAAAATACAAGATACATCGGCCACAAACCTACTAAATCAACCCCGGACTGGACACAACATTTTTGGTCAGAAGAGAATGATTGTTTATTGTTTGCCCTCTGATGAGGGAGTGATGAATTCAAGGAAGAGGAAGCTTTTGAATTTCTTTCTTTCCATCAATTTTGGTTTCGTGACGAACTATAACAGCACGCCTTTGACACGGCTGGGCTCTATTCTGCAATGATTGTTGTTCGCTCTTATAGATAATGCATGATGGCATGATCGATCATTGTTCTTGTTCTCAAATTGACACCCCCTTTATCCAATGTTTTCCCAATCCGAAGAGGTGGTAGATATAGGTTTCGTGACTACGACGTTAGCTTCACCTTGAGAAAAATGTCTTACTATTATTTTTTTATATAGAGGAAGCGATAAATGTCGATTTTCATTTTCGTTTTCCGGGTTATTCTTGAAAATCGTGGATATCGCGTGTATATACGATTTTTTGAAGCTAATTTCATGAAATCAATTATTGTACGATTATCGACCAATTGTTCAGTTTTATGGTTCGGATAAAATAACCAATTTACAACACTAGATCCCAGCAGATATTTTACAGTAAAAATGAAAATATATTTAATTTATAATAGACATTTTTTGGATATAATTTTTGGGACATAATTTTGAAGAGACAATTTAAGCGACACACTGTTTGGGAAATTTATTTTTTGACGGACTACCTTTTTTCTTGTCAGCTGAACAACAGATTTTTTAATATGTCGCTTTATACATATATGGCTATAACCGGTAGCGGAATTATTATGATCGGTATCAAATTTTCCAATTTTCACTCAATTTTCCACCCTCAAAAATAAATTGTTTAAAAAACATTGACGCCATTTTGTTATTTTTTTATGAAAAAAATCATTCTGGTATCCGACATAGGGGTGACATATGTATTGTATTTTCAAAAAATCGTATCGTAGTACTTCAAGAGTATTCACACCAAATTTGAAGTAAATTCGAGCAATAATACTGGAGTTATGGAGATTTGACTACCGCATGGTCGGTACGTGCGCTCTGCCTTACCCGGCGTATTATACGCATGCAGCGCAGTTCTACCGCGTAAAATCAGCTCCTTTCTTTTTCATCAAACATCACAATATCAAAAGGATGCTCTGAACATCGCGAATGAGGCAAACGAATTACTGTATGGACCTCGAATCAACGACTGAATGTAAGTCGCTAAAAAATAACTTTAATTCATTAAATCGCGGTAAAAAAAAATTTAAACGCGTTTTTCTTGAAACTTTGTTTTTCCGTGCGTAGGGCACGATTTCTCGGGACCGAATGGACCAATTTTGCTGAAACTTTGCACAATTCCTCTTTATAGTATTGACACGTCCTTGAACGAAGGGATTTTTATTCAGTCGACTCGTTTTTGTTTTATACGTAAAAAATATTCTAAAAACGATGAGAATCAACCTCATTGGCTCGAATTTCTTAGAATTTTTAGTACCTACTTGATAATTTGTATTATTGCTGCTGCTTTTATTGCTTTAGGTTTTCGAATTTTCTTACTTACGTACCTGAAAATATCAAAAAAAAAATATTAGCATTGTGAATACAATTTAAACGGTTCTTCATTGATATTTCAAAATATTTCTGCGATATGTCGCATAAAATTTTAATGTTCGGAGTATCTCGTGAAATAATTTCAGCAGCTCATATTTAAGGGGTTACCCCTTAAACAAGGATTAATTTAGCGTTTTTCTTTGTTTCCAGATGATCCAGTCACCTGAAATCACGTCCGCCGATATTTTTTGATGGTTTTTTTAAAAAAAAATGTTATGGGAAAAAAACCATCAAAATATCAACAACAATATTTCGGAACACCAAAAAAAGTACCAATTAACATATGCACAAAACATCAAAATGATATCTCGTTTCTTTCTATTGAAAAAAAATATGTATTTTTTTTTGAAAATCGTAACCTAAAAGACCCCTTAACTATCAAAGAGTAGTGTTTAGGCAAACAAGATATTTTTTTTCGAATGAATAAAATAATTTCTCCAGTTTCCTAGGTCTGTAGCACCTTTTGCTGGATTCGAATATTGTTGCAACATTTTTCATTAAATGTATCAAAATAATATCTTCATCATAGGTATCAGATCGAGATAGCTCGTCAAACCTAGTCATAAAGACAACAGTCAGTCCTTTTTCCGAATTTTAAGGAATGAATTTGTTATAATCGTACATCAATGAAATTATTTTAATAACAGATTGGTTTGTAACTTTTGTATATTCTTTAATAACCCCAAAACACCTGCTCTGATTTTCGACACCCACAACTCTTCTCACTCCAAAATGCATTCACCATTCCCTGACAAATGTCCTTTCTTCAATTTTCCTGAAATCACTGTCCACAACTTCCTCATCATATCACCATAGATTTGATTACCCCACCATAATTAAATGATCCAGCAAATCAGTCGCTAATTTTTCCGCAATTTGCCTCTAATGTAATAACTAGCATTGTAACTTTATTTTAGGGGGATGTTTACCCAAACTATCCACAAAACTCATAGCGGTGGTACATGTGTAATTTAGTTCTGCGTGTGTGCACAAAACAAACGCAACACAGCACACGTTATACAAGTCACTCGTCCATGTAGTCCTTGATCTCAAGTCCTGTTTAACACAAGAGGGTTTTCATCGTGTTTCTCTCAATTGCAATTCCACTTGCCTTTGTTATTGGATTATCTGACGATTCGATTTATATCTGCACTTGAGCTGCAATACAGTTATCTTGCAAACTTGCAGAGACCCTTGATACAATATCCTGACGAGGCATGTAAATAAGTTTCGCCGTGGAATAACTTTTATAAAAATACTCGTGGTTTTAGATAAATACGCTAGCATAGTTTTTTCATCGTGAAGATGAGCTATGAAAGCGTCGCATTATTTTGCAAAATGAAAAATTATATTTTACATCCACCATAAGTCCTTGATTTGTATTATAGAGATTAAGGATGATATATTTCATCACCACTTATCAAATCCGGCATTTAGCATCGCGCTCAACATGATATCAAGTCTTATTGGTCATTCATTTTTCGAACTACCAAATAAATATCACTCACCCTTCCGCGTCGACATCGAACGTTTTTTCTAAGGCAAGGAGTGCAGTATAGACTCTTTTAAATATCCTAGGGAATACCCGAAATTGACAAGGGGTTCCCGGGTCCGGGTTCAGCGAAACCAAGTCGATCAGATCAAATCGAAATTTGTGTACACATTGGATACAATTACAACTCGACGGGGAATTGAGTTCGGGGACGGGATGATAACAGATGCGACTTGTTTGACGGGATTCCCTAGGGATGTTGAAAACCTCCCACTGCGAATTATTGTCTTCCTTTGTGAAGTTCGCCCCCGTTTGAACGACGAGCGAAGCTTAGTTCTAGCAAATATATCGCGCACGACAGGAAGGATATAAGCGGTAAGTGATTTTTTTTGAGAGAATCTTCTTTGTGGACAAATTGAAGGTGGAGAGAACATTCCAGCTAAATAGTCATTCAATGGAAAAATGGTTATTTCCTCGTTCTTTTAGACCCAAATCTAATTCGTTGCAGCCACTCCTCATGTTGAAGGTATGACGCTCAGTGGAACGACAACAGCACGAATATCATCCTTACAACCCCATTCAAGCGTAATCAGATGACGAAGACGCCGCAGGTATCACTTTTGTTCAATGTTCAACACAGACAGGTTGCTCGCTCCCTTCATCCAACCACTCATTGTCCTCGTTGTTACGTCAGGATACTTTCAGCACACACCCAAGACTGAGAAGATTTTTGCGAACCTGGTTTATGCGTATGTACAATCTTTTTTAAAAGGGTACGAAAACTCTTTGGGAAACCAATTACTAAATACCCACAACCCCCAAATAATATAAGTCTAAATATTTATGTTTGTCTTGCGTTCACAATTCTCTTTGCGAAGGTACTCGAATCGTTTCCTTTTTTTTCATCGTGTACTTCATAGCCCGAAGGTGTTGAAACGAAATGAAGAAAACACAGAAAATGTGGGTGTTCAGTGGATCAGAAGCGCAGTAACAAGGATATAAATGTATGAATATCGGGGAATAGGCTTAGCAAGCGGTTGGTAGGTATTTCATCGCGGAATGAGGGTGTGATGTTGAGTACTTGCAAATTGTTATTATTTTTTTCGTCAAGAACGTCAAAACTCAGTTATGAGTTCATTTCGAATTGTGTGTAATGTGATTATGTTTGTGAAAATCGCTCCGAGGATTTATACAATAATATTAAAATGAAATCAAGCGATGATATTCCGAATGAATTTTATGAAAGCTATTAAGAATGCATATGATGAATTGTGCTCGTGAATTATTTCGAAACAAATATTATCGGAACTGATTTTGTTACGTACGTCAGATTGACTTCCAGACTAAAAGTGTACTCACTTTTAGTCTGGAAGGCATGAGTATAAGAGTACTCTTATGAGTCATGTTTAATTTAACTAACGATATAAAAATTCCAGTGACGGCTTTATCATGGAAGCAAGCGAAGTATTACTTCCCTTTTTTCATTTACTATTTTTCCCGAAAAAAATATGATCCACATTTTAACTTACATTTACTACCCAAACACGGTTGCAAAACTGACCCAGCGCCGGCTGAGCGCTTTAAAGCACTGGCCGAATCAGCGATTCTCCATCTACAACGAACGGCAGTGTTGGCTGAGCGTCGGCTGAGTGCTGTAAAATGGCACTGGCCCAGAACTGAGGAAATGCTGTAAAATGGCACTGGCGATCGGCGCTCGTTGAGTGCTGGGTGAGCATTGTAAATTGACACTGCATCGATGGTTCAGTGCTGGGTGAGTGTTTTAAATTGACACTGGCGATAGGCACTGACCAATTGTCTGAAGCTACTACTGCAAAATAGAAGTATGCTTTGCAAATAGTCATTTATGTTGCTTGATTGTTACATGATTTGATATATTAGATATTCGAGAATGTGCTAGTCGCCCGGATAGTGGTGGATATGAATGCAATTTTAAAAAGAAGGCATTTTTATCAATATCTCGAAAAGCATGACTCGCACGAAGATGTTATGTACGGCGAATATGGCGAAAATCCAGTTTTATAGTATTTTGGATCATGACGCCAATAATCTTGGACTATTTATTGGAAAGTCAGGACAAAAATATGTCTCGCAATAATGACATCCAGTTGATAAGACAGCTTTATCTTGCATCTTTAACTTTCACTGAAACTCACTATTGAACTTCCTTCAAATCGTTTAACATTCCGCTTGTGTCCTGAATTATTATATTTGAGTAATGGCTCCAAGCCCCAGTGCCACTTTACAGCACTGTGCCAGCACTCAAATGCAGACTGTTTGCTGCAGGTTGTATTTGCACTGTTTTCACCGCATACTTTTTCGCAATGAGCAAACAAGGTGTGTGAAAGTTGCGGCAAACCAAATTTACGTCAGCGCTGGGGGTTGGCACTGTGCCAACACACGAATGCAATACTGGGCCAGCACCCAGCCAGTACTGGGCCAGCACTGGCAGCAGACCGTTGGCCGTTCGTTATACGCCGAGGCTTGACCGACGCTTGGCGTTGTTTCCACTGCTGGCAAACCCTGTTCGGGTAATCACAAATTGATTTTGAGAGATAAATATCTCCGCATTAAAACCTATAGGTTTTAAAGTAATTCTCCAAGCAATTGAGCTAGCGTCAGCAGTGCAAACCCAAAGCTAGCAACAGATACAAGGATACATATTTAGTGTTAAATAATGCTTCAATCTAACAAATTAACGAAATTACGAACCAAAGTTCTCTCCTACCATTGTAATTCCTTAAATCTCATGGATATCATATCAGCATCAATATCCACTCTATCTCACATACAAATCCTGCAAACATCACGGAAACTAACAGCCCACCATTTAATAGGGGAGCATATGTGCACCACGAAGGGGTTTCCACCATAATTCGTCTTTGTCGTAGGACAAACTACATTCAGGCGAATAGTTGTTGCGCCCTTGAGAGTAGAAAACATAAATGTTAACACCATCGCCATCTGTGCACCTCATCTATATCTCATCATTTTTATATTTATGGTTTTCGTTTGGCATCAACGCCCTTGTATCTTGTTTCTGACTCCTTGGACTCATGGACATGGTTATTTCGCCTGGAATAGAAATTCTAAGCACTATACACCCCAATTCGATGATTCTGGCTGTCTTGCACGTCGAAAACGCAGCGGAGTGACCCGAAACAGTTGCAAAATTTCTCGACAGATGTGTTTCTCATTCGCCTTTAATACGGCCAATAACTTTTGCATTGCGGATACCTAATCGACAGGCAGAGAAAGCTTCCTCTACCCAATATCCCGAGGATCAGCCCAATCGTTGCTTACTGATGCAAAAGACGTGGAGGATTTGTCGATTGGAACCTGTTGGCCCGACTTCCCAAATGTGCACAAATTATAGACTACCAAATATTGCCTTGTTTGGTTTCATAATTGCTGGGTGAAGGATGGTAGGTGTTGCTCAATTCATTCAAGCGGGCTGTGCCTCCCTTTTGATTTTAAATTCAACAACTTCCCTTCCCAGGCTTCTCTTTTTATCTTTTTGTTTTTTATTGTGTTTGATTCCTCCCATTAATTACCTGAACGGAATTAGAATGTGAGTTTTGGCCATTCAGCATACTAAAGAACCAACAGAAAACCTTAAACTTTATCTAGAAAATGCAAGAATTCGTAGTGTCCTGTAAAAAGTTCAGGTTGAATCCACATGCACCCCTCGTTCGCAATTCTTAGGGTGCACTGCTTGTAAATTAAGGGACACATCTGATTTTTACTACGAAGATTAATCGTTCTTTAGGGAGAGTTTGGGTCAAATTAGGGTCGTCCTACACACAATGCACAGTTAACTTCGATTTTATTAGAAAGGGGTGATGAGTGGTTTGTTTGAAAGGCGGCCGTCACTTATGATTATACTAGGCAATGTCTATTCTACCAACAAGGATATATATACAACAAATGTTGAATGGTTACGCGCCTGTGAGAATTATGGTTTTTATAATTTGTTTAAAATGTTACACGGTTCATGTGTTCTCTTTTGTTAGACATGGAGGATTTGACTCACCTAGGTTGTTTTCTTTTTAAGGTCGAAATAGTTCGAATATTGTCGATGGATATTTATGGGACAGATTGTTGCACTTGAAAACTGGATATTATACCAGTAAGTAGAAGGAAAGCAAGGATTTGAGGTGTTCATATGATTTTTAGAGAAAAGTCAATTAACAACAATTTATGAAAACCTCGAAACATAGCACTTAAATATTTTTTTATAGATCCATTTTTCAAGGATACAATTCTTTTGTCTCCTGAATAATTTATTTATTATAACATCAGGAATTCAAGTAAAGATTAACTCAATTGAAAAGCTAACGAAACACTCAGGCTAAAAAAAAAGTAAACAATAATGCATTGCTAGCATCAAAAAAATTACGACTTCGAGAGAATATTCTGACTCGAAAAACTCGCGAAAACAGTTGAAGAAAACTTATGATTTTCTAAAAAAATATAGTCTGGCCCAGATAAAAAATGGATGGATCAAGAGAAAACCATGTTATGCAGAAAAAAGTAAATTTAAAAATAAAGGTCTCTAGTGTAAAATAATGCAAAAATTTAAGGACTTCGCAGTGTAATGAATTTTTTCTTTTAAAAATTAAACCCAGAAAAATATCTTGCAGGCTACGAAGAAATATTATTCATCATAAAAATATAAAACTGTTTCTTAAAAAACACATAATACCCCCGAAAAGATTCAAAATTCAAACTTTTACGTCGAAAATAAACCAATTTGAGAATAAATACCGTCTTATATAAAACTAATGATAATATATTAAAAAAATGTATGGTAAATTCACAGTTCACTTCTCTCTTATGTTAAATTTTGCTGATCGAGGAAAAATATTAAATTTTAAGGGAAAGCTTTTTTTTTGTAATCTCAAAAATAACCTTTTTAATCACGAAAATTTAGTCAAGAAAAAAATGGTTTAGATCTTATAAAACATTTTTTTTAAAAAAAAAAATAACCATAATGGAGCGATTCCATGTCAAGTGGGACAACTTTAGAACTTGACCCCCTTTCGATTTGTCTCAAAATTTTCATTTAATAGAGCTTTTTTTTAAACTCACGGATTATGTTTGATGTACAGGGTGTTCAAGCAGGTGAAAAAAATGGTCAAAATGCCATTCCTTATATAAAATTGTGCGAGGAATCCAAACCCGATCTCAGAAATGAGTTTTCAGTGGATATAGAGTCAGAAAATTAATGATTTTATTGAAAAATCGACTTTTTTAAACGATTTTCCGTACTCTTTGCGCTGTAGAGGGCGCAGATGTTAAAATAACCATCTTGAAAGAGAGTGTATTCTGCAACTTTTGACGGGAGTTAAATTATTTTTGCCCAGATGTAATTTTTACTATGAATTTATCAAAATTTTACCTATATAACAATATTTCCGGCTTTTCACGATTTTTTTGGGAATTTTTCTGACCATGGAATCGTGTTTAACGAGTCATTTTACGTCGAAAAGCATATTTTAGGTATTTTTTGAGCATATTAACCTATTCATGAAAAAAATGCAAAAGACACTTAGCAAATCAAAAACACAGCCAAAACTTTAAAAAATCACCCTGGGCGCAGTTTTACATATTTTGAGCTGAAACTTGGGAAAGGAGTCAAGCTCCGAAGCTGTTTCACTTGACATGGAATCGCTCAATGACTCTTTATTTATTTTGAAGTGTCTTCAAAAAAAATTGTTCAGGTAAAAAAACTTTGAAAGGGAAAATGTTTCATAGTCAAAAATGGCGCCCTATGTACCAAATACGAAAAACTACTCTACTCAAAAAAATAAATCATTTAAAATACACACTAAAATAATTACATAATTACAGAAAAAAATGATGACTCAGAAAATACTTGCATATTGATTAATAAATTATGTACAATTAAGAGAAAAAATTGTTGGTTTAATAATAAAATAAATTGATTCAGAAATTTTAAAATTATCGACATGTAAATCAAAATCTTCACAGAAAAAATATAAAAAGTATAAAATTATTAACGAGCAGCCAAAATTTTTGCATAAAAAATTAGTTTCAAAAATATTGGTAAATGTTAAGGTTATGGTCCCCACCTTCGTAGGGGGTGGGAGTAGTAAATGTAATATATATAGAGGTAACACTTTGGAGACACGTTTTTCACCCCCGGTCCTCTCATCCTCCCGCGCGGGAGTGCCACCTCTATTTATATTACATTTACGGTAAAAATGTCATTCGTCGATTTTTTTATATTTTTTTTTTATTTTTTACAATTTTTTTTTATTGTTTCGACATCCAAACAAGTCTAAAAATCACTTTAGAGATCATTTTTACGAGTTTTTATCTCTAAAAATAGACAAAATAACCATTTTTTAGTCGGGAAACCCCCAGAACTTTTCATGAGGTCGTGACCCCCGCGAAATTTTATGTCATAGCAATAGGGGAACCCCCGTCTTTCGATCCCCCCTAACCTTTACCAAAATATTAAATGAAATGATTGCGTAAAGCAAACAATGGCACTGAAACATTTTTTGAACATTGAAACCCTGAGTTGCTATAAAGATAATGCAAATAAAGGTCCTGTTTAAAAAAAAAACATTGGATACCAACGGCTTAAAAAATAGACCCCACAAAATTGTGTAATAGTCTCAAAAAATGCATGAAAAACTGACATATGATATAGGAAATTTTCCACATAGCTTCAGTGCGGACAGAGTATCCACACTTACACTTTTACACGTTTCCCAGACATCACAAAAGACATTTGTTCCTCCTTTTTTATAATGAAAAACAGCATTTCAAGTTAAAGGTAATCCATAACTTTTTCACTTTCAGCTCAACATAAAAAAAAATCAAAAGTCGCGTAACACTTCACGCAGTTGAAAAAGATTGAGAGAATAATATGTGGACGGGACGTGCAAGTACACCGTTCGGCTAATTAGTAATGGTTAGACACCATAGTCATATTTACATAATGCATACAAGTACACATATGTGAGCAGTTTTAACTGCATACTTAATTGCTCGCGTAAAATGCAGGCATTTTGCTGTATTGTAAAATATCTCACAATTTTTTGTTCGCTCGCTGCAAAGCCCAGGTGTTTCGAAAGGGACATCAGCAGAAAAAAAGGATTTTTCTAAAAGATATTTTCCATTCAACTTCATTATGATTTTCAAATTCAACATTAAAAATTACTGTGGTTATTTTTAATTCTTTGAAGGGTTTCAAATATCATTTTTTACATTTTTGAGAGCGCATTGCGGCGTTGGGAAATTGTTTCAGGTTCAATCAGTAGACAGGTTTGCCAACTGTACTCCTCGGAATAAAATTCAACATTTTTATAATGTATTTGTATCTTAATGATAGTGAGGTCAATCCCCTCCGGTCGCGGTGAGGACCCCTATAGTGGGATGGTGATCGGTCCAGTGTCTGCAGTCGGACATAACCGAAGTGGACCCGAGAGGGGCCCAAGTCCACAAAGCCTTACTCTTACCACAAGGACCGGGTTTCAGGAGGTCAATCCTCCCTCCGGTCACGGTGAGGACCCTTTATAGAGGGGTGCGAACCTGGTGGTTGTAGTTAAGACTTATATGCAGGTAGAGCCCACTTAGATGCGCTTTCAAGTCTTCATGCTTCTGAGCATGGGGACTTCTGCAGCATCTCTGGGGGCTCGGCGTGGAGTTACAAGGTAACCCGGTGCCGAAACCGTGAGATCGGCAGGAGATTAGATAGGCCTAGCTTTTACCACTAAGGTCACTGAGCCTGCACTCAGTAGGCAAACTGGTACTCCCAAGTGGTGGTGGGAGGGTGTTTGGCAGTCACTCAACACAAACTCGCGGCCGAAGAGGCCCGTGGTTTATAATCACCTTAATAGGTAAACACGTTACGCCCCCAAAGACATACTGTATCTCAATGAGAAATATTGATCAACTTAGTAATAAATATTAATGGAGGACTTCTATTTGATATTTTAGGAATTTTTGACTTCGCAGTCATAAAAGAGAGACGTCCTTAGAAGTTTCTTTTGGGTACCTTCAGATGTTCACAATCCGACAAAATATATCCGAATTCAAAAAAAATTATATGTTTTACAGCAAACCGAACGAATTACCCGCGGCTGAGAAAACGGACCATCAGCATACACTACCACGCGAGGATGCAAATCAAGCCAACACCAAATATAACGCTCTGGTTTCAGCAACCTATAATTTAAACATTAGCTACTACCCAACGACAACCAGGCATTTTAGCATGAAATACATTATTCGTGCTAGACATCGTCTCGTTATACCACGTCTCGAAGAAGGGTAGACTGATGCATGTTTCCCAATCATCCCCTTTTCTTCTGTGAGAAATTGGCATGTATATCGAACTGTTATCCACAGCACTTCTTGGTCACGTGTTGTTATTACACGTGCCGGCACGTGCATCTCGGTACTATCGCTATGTCTCAGGATTAGGATGTCATTCACATCGATTTCACCAATTTTTTTTTTCGTTCGCTAACGTTGCAAACGAGTTAATAGCGATAAGGTGAAAGTAAGGCCGCCCAGGAAGCAAGCAGGTCCTGACGCTTGTCACACTCTCATTACTTACCTTATCTGCATTTGCAACGATATTTGAATGGGCTGCACCCGGATAAGAGACATTGAGATCGCGTACAAAGTGTTAATCCTTTGAACGTTCTTGGTTTGTTTCCTGTCACCAGGACCTGGCAGGATATGAAGATGTGATCAATCTGTAAGCGCTTCAAAGAGATGCCAGAAACATTCAAATGAAAGTTGTTGTTTTTCGGAAGCAGTGAAGGGCGAGGAAATCAACTAGAAGTTGAAATATGTGATCATCATGAGAAAATTCAGAGAATTCGGAATTTTTATCTCCCATTAATTTCCTTACATATCAATCAAAAGGCTTAAACAGATGCAAATTCATTCTGCAACCATACAGGGGAACAACTCTCGTATGTGAACTATATTGTCGTAATTTCAACTAGTTGTTGTAACCATTCAGTGAAGTAGATACCACTTCGTCACAAAATTATAGATTAGTCATTTTTAGAAATGTAGCTTGATTTAAATATTGAAACTACAAGAAAAACTACAAAATTACCTTACTTTTAAGTATGATAAATGATTATACTATTTTTCTTTTTAAAAGAAAATAATCTTACTGAATTATTTACATAGCGTGTATCCAACACTAAAAAAATTGTCTATTTGCTATATTTGTTCTGAGACATTTTTAAAAAAAATGTTTCAAAACCTCAACACCAGCAAAAGTTTACGTAAATCGGTTTTCGGAACTAACAAACGTATTGTTAAAGCATTCAGAAGCGTATTAATGCAGTGATTCAAAGAAGTTCCCTACCAGAACACGGTTGCACAACTTGCCCAGTACTCGGCCAGTGTTGGCTAAGCGCCTTATAACGCTGGCCGAGTCTCGTTCGCCAGTGCTGGCTCAGTAACATATGTATAAGCGTCGGATGATAACTACAGGCGGACGTTGCAAACAAGTACTGGACCAAAACCCAAAAACAGCACTGGCCCAATACTGGCATACAACGAATTTGTTACTTCGCCAGCAGTCAAATGCCAAAATGAAATTGGCGGCGACAAGAGCTATGGAATTTTGAATGAAAATATCATTCTCACATTTCAAAATTGCGGACATATCCACCACTATTCGGACAACTAGCACATTATTTCCGTATCTCGAATATTTTATGCAATAAAGCGGCATAAATGACTTTTTTTATTAGCAGCGCAGACTGAGTTTTATTTTGCGGTAATGACTCCAAGCACTTAGTCAGTGCCAATCTCCAGCACTGGGCCAGCACTCAAATCCAGTACTGTGCCAGCACTCAGCTAGCACTCGCCCAGCACTGGCAGCTGACCGTTGGCCGTAGGTTGTACGCCGAGGCTTAGCCGACGCTTGGCGATGTTTCCACTGCTGGCAAACCCTGTTCGGGTAGTGCTAAACAAAAAAATGAAAACGAGAAATACTTAGATAGTTTAACGACGAAAATTTACTAAAAGCCGTAGAACACTTGTTACCGTAGTCTTAGTTTTATGTTTATGTTAAACTTGATGGGACTTACGTTTGTGTTCTATGGCATGTGAATTTACTGTTCAAATTGTTTCTGTGAATTCATAGGAAGCCTCTCCTATCGATTGAGCCAAACCGTTTGAAGATGTTTTTAACTGATCACCAAAACTTAAATAGTGCTTAAGAAACAAATCTATTTACTAAGTAGAAACCCTGCAAACCGAAAGGAACTACCTTGAAAACACCTACACAATCTTTTGAATTCGCATAGTACATCCATTTTAGCATTGTTTTCACTTCCACCAGGGAGGAATTTTTGCATTAGACATCCAGACATTGTCAACACCTGAATGGATCCTGATACTCCAATACCTAACCTTTTCAACAACCATTTCTTTTTCTACTGAAACGACTCTTCTTTTTACTATTCCCTGAGCTGTCTGTGCCTCATCCAGCTTCGTTTGATAAATCCACGCCACCTAAAACTTTTAAAACCTCTTATCCTTTATCTTTCGAGCTTCATAACGTTTATCAGCAGCACAAGCAGAGCAGCAGCAGCAAGACGAAGTGGCAAAAGGACAGGAACGAATGTATATTCCCAACAACAAATGTGAACGCCAAAGACAACTATATCCGCCGTCAACATCAACTGGGACGGTAACGACTACGACGATGACGATATCGAGTTCCAAAGGAACTTGAAACGAAAAATAAAGCGCATGTCACGAAAGGCTCTAGAATTTGTGATATCCATCAAGCGAAAATTCTTATTTTCTGCAACAATGAACGGCACCCTCAACGTGTTTGGATTTATGCTCACGTACAAGAGGATTCGTGGCTGCTTCTGGCCCCAACCTTCCAGCCAGCCACAGTTGTAGCCACAACCATCCCTGGCTGTTCGGTTCTGCTGCTCTTCATTCTAGGGGATGGTTGGCTGGCTGGCTGGCTGGCTGGCTGGTTGGTTGGTCGACAAGGATTCAATGCGCTCTTGTTGTCTCAGCTCGGGAATACCACTCGTTGTCTCGTGAATCCTGTACAGGCAAATGCGAACAACGCAAAGTAACCAACGAAAAAACTGAATGTGTATTTCGTTCGTCGAGCGCCGAGCTTACATCCCTCGTGCACTCGAAGCCCTAATCTGGTATTAGATTACTGATCCATGTCAAATCTCAGGCTTTAGGTTTTTGTTTTGATTGATATGAGCGAGAGAATACCAGCAGCCCGAACATGGATATAAACTTCCTATCGTTTCTATTTTATTATGCCTTTAATGCTGACTTTATATTCAACATTGGAGCCACCGGTGAAAAGATTTCTTTGCCGAAAGCCGAAGGACATTTAAAGTTTTCGCATGGCGAACGACAAGAATTTAAGGGAAGTGGGTGAACGTTTCATGCTAATCAATTTTTCGCGCCATTTTTTATTTTCTGCGTTACTCAAGGATATTTTTGTGTTGTAAATAAAAGTTGATGATAAACTATTAAATTTTAATTGTTTATGATTAGTTGTAAAACATGCAAATATTCTGGGATTGCTTCTATGATGAACGAATCGAATCAATAAAGTGAAAATTGTTTGAAGTCGATTGAAGAATTCAGGAGCGAATGGATCGCAATACTTATTCTGGGAACTCTAACTTATATTCTCATTCTCAGTGGCGTTTGTAAATACCAGAAAAAAAATTTAAGACCCATTTGCTTCAAGTGAACTTAAAAGGTTACACCACAATAGAGAGCGAAAATTTAACTTCTTTTGCGATTTTTTTTAAGTGGAAGGACAACTCATAGAGTAATTCTTTTTAAGGATGTTATTGAGCAAGTTTTTTTAAAATGTTTATTAATAAATATTACAAAATGGCTGAACAACAGCCGTTTCTGCAGAACGGTTTTTTTGGAGGTCCTCTGCCGCACGCAGTAGAAGTGCACCAAAAATTAATCTGGAACAAAATACAATTGTGTTTTCTCAAAAAAATTAGTATGGCTATAGAATTTACGTAAGGAATTTTGGAAATATTCATTTTTGTTAAATTGGCGAGCATTTGAAAAAAAAGTTCATTTTACTATCAAAAAAACGGGCACTTATTTGTACCTAAAAAGTGGAAATATTAAATTATCAAAAATTGGCTTCGTATTTCCATGCGGAATGTTGTTTTAATGATGTGATATTAATTTGAAGCGAAAAAAATAGAAAATTGTTTGAGCTATGCTGCGTGCCGATTTGAAAAAACGTGTTTCGAGAAAAACACGTTTAAAGTTTTGTCTTGACTTTACTTTACGTCTTCTCTAAACGTCAAGGGACCCTGTACTAACGTACTTTGTGTTCAACATCCTTGAAAATGTTTCGTACAACATTTTTTAATTTATTAGAGAATTTAGAAATCGAATGGTAAGACATAATGCTGTTATCGACGAGCAGGTGTCGTATTTACCGCAGGTAGTCGTTTTGGAGCAGTCGGGAGGGGTCGAGAAAAAGCTCGAAATTTCAATGAAAACAATTTCTGGCAGATATAAATCCGTTTGTCTCTTATTCTTGAGGGTTCAATCGAGCTTTTGAAATTTCTACTAACGCCGAAAAACGCGTGTATAATTTGCTGCGCATTCTCAAGCCGAGCGGTCCACAGGATGTAACTGCAAAACAACTACGAATTTCGTTTCAACATTATAGGACGGTATTCTTCTTATATTTAACTAAAATTCTATGCAAAAATTGCAAAAAGCCATTTTTTAAACTGGTAAATGGATTGGTCCCTTAAAGCGAGTAAATGCAACGCAAGGCTACCCAAAAAATTCCCAATGTTTTCAAGAAATTGCTTAAGAATATCTTCAATTTAACTTTCCCGTCCATACTCCCTCGCTTGCCCCGATCGATTCATCAAATATTACAAACAATTCCCTGCAATCGAATCATAGCATCCCTTATCAGATTTGAGCCCAAATAGTCCACATTAAAGTTTCATTCTACCTCGGCAATGATATTTCCATGAATAAATCAAACAAATACTTACTTCTTCTCGTCATTCTTCGTTTGCATCACATGAAATTTTCGTTAAATTATTCTGAAAGCCTTAAAAGTAAAAATCAAATCTAACGACAATGCCAACATTTTACATGGCGCGAAAATTATTCAACTGTCATTTATGTCTTATTTGAAATTCAAACAATCGCAAAATTCGCTAAAATGATGTACATCACGACAGCAATTGAGTTATTATCAATAATCAATGAGTCTTGAACTTAAAAATGAAGCCTTAAACCTAATATTTCAAGCGAATCAATTAAATATGTATTATTTTCATGGTGTAATCATCGTTTACGATTGAATTGGAAGAAAATTGTGTCAGTCAGTTTCCATTTGTTCCTACTGAAATGTTTCTTGCAGTCAATCGAGGAAGAAGAAGACAATATACAACTGTCAATTTTGACAATCCTCGTGGACTTCAACGTCTTCAGACAGTGTAAGTGTTGTTATTGGCAAAAACTATTTAATTTGAGTAGTAATAATCAGAAATCGTAACATTATAGCCGCCCAAACAGTACGCTTATCGAAACACTACCGTACACAATGTCATCGTGGAGAAAAGCATCGAAAACAAATCAACGCGTTTACCGAGAACGACATCAACCGAAATCGCGCGAGCATCTTGGCTTGCTCGAGAAGAAAAAGGACTATCGTGTGCGTGCCAAAGATGTGCACAACAAGGAGAAAACACTGAAGATCCTGCGGAAGAAGGCACTCGATCGTAATCCCGATGAATTCTATCATCACATGATCCGCTCGAAGGTGCACGATGACGAACATCACGAAGACGAACAACCGGACGAGCACAGCAAGGAGCAGATCGCTTTAATGGAAACGCAAGACATCAAATATGTGATTATGAAGCGTACGATTGAAGCGAAGAAAATACAACGGCTGCAATCGCAATTGCACATGATCGATGTGGCGAATGAAGTCCCGAACAAACATACATTCTTTGTGGACGACGAGGACGAGATGAAGCGTTTCAATTTGGCCGAAAGACTTGATACGCATCCGGAATTGGTGGCGCACAAGACGAATAGGCCGCGATTGAAGGATCTGGCGAAACTGAAGATTCCGGATGTCAGCGAAGAGGTACGTTACGCTTTTCCGCACAAATGAATTCAGGACTGACTGATTTTCTTCTTCTAGGAGCTTCGAAGACTGGAAGCAATGCGGGAGGCATCCTATAAGGAGCTGCAGAAACGTATTGAACGTGAGAAGGAAATGGGCGTGGTGCAAAGAACCATGGAATGGAAGCGATTGTTGCGGCAGAAGCGTGCGCTTAAGCCGAAAAAGGTGCAGCCGGCAACGAAAACATCCGCGGCTGTTTATAAGTTTCAGTATGAAAGAAAACGATAGCATTTTGTACGCAATTAAGATTGATTAAATAAAAGAATTGTCTTTCTCAAAAACTCATAAATCCTCGGAATTCAATCCACACGCCGGGACGTATCTATTCCGAGACTCGAACCCAAATCCACTTCATTGTTGTGACAGTTTAGAAGCATGTGCACTTTGTTGTGACATTTCAGTCGGCACGTTGTTAATAAACATTTGGCGACTCAAACCAACGAAGTTTTAATTGAAATAATATTAATTTACAAACTACTAACAATATGGTTAAGAAAAAAATCGACAATAGGATTCGTGTCATGATTGAGAATGGCGTTAAGCTTGGCCACCGGACAATGTTTATAATAATTGGAGATAAGGCGCGCGATCAAGTGAGTTTTTGGTCGTTCATGATATTAAGGACTATTTAAATTGAAATTTAATTATAAAACAGGTACCAATACTCTATGATATTCTCACCAAGTCAACCGTCAAAGCTCGGCCGACAGTGTTGTGGTGCTATAAAACGAAAGATGAAGCTATTTCCAGGTGAAAGATAGAACTCATAAACCAATCCTTGAAAACGTTTTTTCAGCATTTGGTTGGATGTAGTGGCAGCCCCCTTTATCCAAAGGTGGCTCACTTAAGGTAGGCCCATTGTGATACCACAAAAGATTGAGACGGCACTAGAACCTAGCTGCGGGATGACGAGAACCATCCAGATTCTCGAATGCAGCCAATGTTTAAATCAGCTACCTCCGTGAGGTTGTCCAGGAAGAGCGAACCCGAGGTTTGCGTGCGCTTCCTGGACAGTGCTGGGCATTCGCACAGAAAGTGTTTGATTGTTTCTTCCTCATCCTTTGATCTGCAACTTCGGCAGAAATCATTGAAAGGAACACCCAATCTTCCTGTGTGTCTACCGATCAGACAGTGTCCCGTCAGTACGGAAACGATGCAACTCAAGGTTTCACGGCTCGTGTTGAGGAGCTGCTTGATGTGCTTTGAGCCCAATGCGTGCCAAGTTTGCCTGGATGTTCTACAGGTTTTTCGAGCAGCCAAGCCCTGTTCGCAGCCTCCATGAAGTACTGCCTGAATCCTAGCTTTATGGAGGCTAGAGGTTGGTCGACTTGGGGGTAAGTGTATACTCCTAAAACTCAGTGCCAGCTCTCGCTAGGGCATCTGCTTCGCAGTTTTCCGGTATACGACTATGCCCCGGTACCCAGCAGAGAATCACTTCACAGTGAAGAGACATCACGTTCAGTTCTGAGCGGCATTCCATAGCAAGTCTACTGCCTTATAAATCGCAATGACCTCTGCCTGCAAGACGCTGCAGTGATCTGGTGATCGGAAGGATAGTTTCAGTGCTAGCTGTTCTGAGAACACGCCACAATCAATTCTTCCATCCATTTTCGATCCATCAGTATAGATATCGACCGATTCCTGTATCCCACCTCTTTCTGTGGTCCAGTCCTCCCCACTCGGGATGACTGACCTGAAACCATAGTGAAAATGAAATGAGCTGATTGCCCATCGTAGAAGCCTGCCATTTACAGACACAGTGGTTGGCATACAGCCCGGGAACCTGTGTGGATCCGCTTTGTCAGCCACATCCTCACTACCCGGGAAGTGGGTATCCACGAGAACGGACAACGTCTCGGAGCTGGATTTGGTCCAGACTCCATTTGCGTCTTCAACAGACCCTAACAATGAGGGGGAGCTCGCCATGACTTTACGCAGACGACTGACATTCTTGGAGTTTTCTATTTCTGCACAGAAACTTCTCCAAGAGGTGCGTTTGGCCTTTCTGATAGATCATTTGAACTTCTTCAGTATTATTTTATAAGAAGACCAGTCATTAGTTTCTTTACCTCGGTTGAAGGACTTCCTACATCCGTTCAGCAGCTTCGCAATGTCGCTGCTCTACAATGGGGGCTTATACTTCCCCCTAGGCTTCGTTGGACTACATCCAGACCTTGCTGCGCCATTGAAGGCCAATGTGAGGGTCTCAAGGGCTTCCTCAAGACCGAATATGTCTTCAGTTTTTGGAGGTCCGCCTTCAAGCGCAGACTCGAATACCGATTGGTATTTGGTCCAATCCATCCTCCTTTTGTTAATGAAGGTTTGATTTGTCGGAGGGTCGAAGGCCACATCGAATCTTTTGTACAGATGGTCGGAGAACGAGCACTCTTGTGATATGTGCCATCCCTTGATAGCTTGGTACAAGTGCTCGTTCGTCAGAGTGATATCCAGAACTTCTCTACGGTTTGCCGTAATAAAGGTAGGATCCTCACCTTTGTTAGCTAGGACTAAGTCATGCAATAAAATGAATTCGATTCAATGATTTCACCCCGTTTATTCGTGTCGGTGCTACCCCAAATACGATGATGGGGCATTGGTGGCCGCCTCGACAATTAATGGGATGCCTCTTGCAGTGGCTCCCCTTTCAGCATTTAATCATTCAGAAATCAACCAGACGCTAGCAAATGTTTATTCAAAAGTGTATTTCCGCGTCTGTTTTCCTAAAATAAATTCCGGTTCGATTTGAATAGCTCTCAGGTCGCGATAATTTAATTTTAAAATAAAAAAAATTCGGTCTCAGTACAGTAAAGAGTCTTGTGATGCACCAATCTAACAAACGTTTTTCCATGCGAATGAACTATTTATATAGGACACAGTATTGTTGGTTCAATTTTAAAAAGTGTTATTTGGTTTTGCCTCCTAATCAGTTATCGGTTTCCCTAATAAAACTTCAACCGAACAAAATATATTTGAAGGACTATTTCGAACCAGTTAACACTAAAACTGCCATTTTTGAGCAAATTTTCCATATTAAATCAAATTCCAGTCACGGCAAAAAGCGCACAAAGAAAATACAGGCTGGCAAAATTGATATCAACGAGGCTGATTTGTTCGACACGTTTCGGATGTCAACAACCATCCATGGACGTTACTATTCCGAAACGCATGCAATTCTCGGACGAACCTATGGAGTTTGTGTCCTACAAGTGAGCTGAATTCAATGAATGCCCTTCATCATTTACATTTGATCCACTTTTGTAGGATTTTGAAGCGCTCACACCAAATCTATTGGCCCGAACAGTTGAAACTGTCGAAGGAGGCGGTCTGATTGTTCTACTACTCAAATCGATCAAATCGTTGAAGCAACTGTACACGATGAGCATGGACGTGCACAAGAGATATCGCACAGAAGCCCATCAAACGGTGACGTGTCGCTTCAACGAACGTCTGATATTGTCGTTGGCCGATTGCAAACGATGTCTGGTGGTGAATGATGATTTGACCGTTTTGCCGCTTAGTTCGAAGACGATTGAAGTGCTTCCCGCCAATGTAAGTCCCAAATATTGAATATCTATTATCACAATTTTAATAAACTACAATCGAAAATAGGCGAACGAAAATCTGAACCCAGAAAATGAGGAACTTCTTCGCGAATTGAAGGACAATCTAAGAGATACACCACCAGCCGGACCTCTAGTGAATCTGTGCAAGACCTACGACCAAGCCAAAGCTGTTGCACAATTTATCGATGCTTTGGCCGAAAAGCAATTGAAGTATTACGAACAAACTTAAATGATATTCAATACGAACGCTCCTTATTCCAGACCACCTACATCCCTAACAGCGGCAAGAGGTCGTGGTAAATCAGCAGCAATGGGATTGTCTATAGCTGCTGCAATTTCTTTTGGCTACGTCAATGTGTACGTGACTTCACCGCATCCGGAGAACTTGATCACACTGTTTGAGTTCGCCCTGAAAGGATTCGACGCGCTAGAGTATCAAGAGCACTCGGACTACACGATTATTCGTTCAACGAATGTCGACTACAAGAGGGCTATCATAAGGATCAACATCACGCGGCACAATCGTCAGACAATCCAGTATATATCGCCGAACGATACACATCAGCTAAACGCGGCTGATTTGTTGGTGATCGACGAGGCAGCGGCGATTCCTTTGCCCTTAGTGAAAAAGATGCTTGGACCGTATCTGATTTTCATGGCTTCAACGATAAACGGCTACGAGGGAACTGGCCGGTCGTTGAGTCTAAAGCTGATTTCGCAATTGCAGAAGGAGAACAATGCACCACCGCCGGTAAGCCCCTAAATATTTAAATATCATATAATTCTCGAAAAAATCCTCATTTTTCAGATCAAACTCGACGAATCCATTCGCTATCGAGCTGGTGATGATATAGAAGCTTGGCTGACATCCTTGCTGTGTCTCGACGTGACGTCCGTTTCCTTTATAAATTCAGGATGTCCAACACCGGATGTTTGCGAACTGTACTACATCGACCGCGATGCCTTGTTCTCCTATCACAAAGCGGCTGAAGCTTTTCTACATCGAGTCGTTTCCATTTACGTGTCATCGCACTACAAGAACAGTCCGAATGACTTGCAAATGATGAGCGATGCGCCGGCCCATCATTTGTTCTGTCTGCTCGGACCGATCTACAAAAAGGATCAACTGCCCGAGGTGCTGGTCGTAATACAAATTGCACTTGAGGGTGAAATCTCGTCGAAACATGTCAACGAATCGTTGTCGCGCGGACGTAAGGCTAGCGGCGATTTGATCCCTTGGAATATTTCGGAACAGTTTGGCGATCGACAGTTTCCTAAATTGTCGGGCGCACGGATAGTGAGAATAGCGACACATCCTAATTATCAACGAGTAAGTGAAGTGTATTTGTTTTCTCAACGTTGGTTGGTTGTAGTGGCATCCCCGTTTGTCAAAAAGCGGCTCACTTAGGCCAAGGTAGGCCCATTGTGATACCACATTTAGATAGGCTGCGGCACTAAAACCTGTTGGGTGACGAGAGGTATACGCGTTGGATAATGATTGGATAGCAGCTTGACTGTCAGAGAAAATGTTGAGATTTCTTATGGAAATTTTCAGCCAGTCCACTACCTTATGTATTGCGATAACCTCTGCCTGAAAAACACTGCAGTGATCTGGTAGCCGGAAGGATAGTCTCAGGCCTAGCTGTTCGGAGAAAACGCCACAGGCAACTTTTCCATCCATTTTGGAGCCATCAGTGTAGATGTCGACCGATTCCTGAATCCTATTTCCTTCCATGATCCAGTCATCTTTGCTAGGGATGACGGACTTGAAACCGTGGTGGAAGCAGGGAATCGGAGGAGTGAATTCTACTTTCTCTGGCGTTGGTCCATCCCTCCGTAATATGGTGGAGCGGCCGATATTCCCATCATGCCAGAGATTTAGAGCTTTCAATCGAATAGCAGAGCACTTGGCCTGCTGTTTCGTTAGAAGCTCCCTCGGGAGCCAATTTAATAGCATAAACAATGCCTTTGTCGGAGTAGTGCGTATAGTCCCGGTGATTGCAAAGCTGCAGTCCTCCTGACCCTGTTAACCAGGTTCGCGTTTGATGTTTTATGCCATTGCTGGCCACCATATAGAAGGATTGGTTCCACTATCGCTGTATAGAGCCATGATACGATGAGTTTTGGGTTTCAGTCCCCACCTTTTTCAACGTTGGAAGATGGAAATCTACTATGCAATTGAAATAAACAATGTTAATTTGCAGATGGGCTATGGCAAGCGTGCAGTATCCTTACTACGCGATTATTTTGAAGGGAAATTCGCTAATTTGAACGAAGAAGAGACAGACGACAACAACGGCATCCAAGAAGTGGAGGAAGATGATGTCGGTCTGCTGAGAGAAGTGATAGCACCTCGAAAAAAGATACCAACGCTACTAAAACGTTTGACCGAAAGACATCCGGAACGGATCGACTATTTGGGAACGTCGTACGGGTTGACCAATGAACTGTTGAAATTCTGGAAGAGTCAAAAGTTCATCCCAGTGTATTTGAGCCAGAAAGCAAACGAACTCACCGCGGAATATTCCTGTATAATGATAAGCACGCTACAAAGACCGGGCGTAACAAAATCGAGTGGTGAATGGCTTCCACTATATTTCACAGACTTTCGTAGACGAATAATAAAACTGCTAAGCAAATCGTTTCGGGAGTTTTCAACAAGTCTGGCGCTTTCTATTCTAGATAATAAATTTATTAAAGTGGCGAATGAAGGTACGTATTGTAGCGTGTTAAATAAATCAATGCTCATTAAGTAATTGTTTTTCGTAGAGTTGAATCAGAGTCTAATTGATGCGTACTTCCTGCCCCATGATATCCAACGTTTGGAGGCATACAGTCGCAATCAAATCGATTTCAGACTAATCTTGGACTTGACCACGGATCTAGCGACGCTGATCTTTCAAGAAAGGATGCCTCGTCTGCAAATTGATACACTTCAAAAGGTGAAAGCGCTTCTGAATTGCACAAACAAATCTATATATCAACTTTTAACTATTTTTAACAGGCAATTATACTCGGCATTGGATTGCAAGGCAAATCCGTTGATTGTCTTTCCACAGAGTTCAATATACCATTGAATCAAATCCTTGCTAAATTCTATGATTTAACTAAAAAATCAATGAAATATTTAACAGCTAAGATTGAGGGTCATATCGAGAGTACGATGGTCAATGAAACTGATTTGGATCGAGGTGAAGGTCTTGCGCCTATATCGAAATCATTTAATGAGGAATTAGACGAAGATGCGGCGGTAAAATCAATTATCCTTGATTCTAACACGAAGCAACGTTGCTAATATGCATTTTTTGTAGGTGATTGCAAAAAAACAAAAGGCCGAATTGAAGAAATTGAAAAAAGAAAACTTTGCAGAGTACGCAATCAAAGGAACAGACGAGGATTGGACAAAGGCGCTAGCCAAAAAGAGTGGCGCTGGATTGATATCGGTGAAAAGGTATAAATTGAATTGATTTAGTTCACATGTCAGCTTGTCATATTACCGATTTAATTAATAGCGGAAACAAACGGCTTGAAGATACTATCGACACCGAAATGCCTGCTAAGAAGACGAAACTTAATAAGAAGAAGAAACAGAGACGCATGACGAGTGTTATTTAGAATCGTGGATTTTTGGTTATTGGAATAAAGTACAACTTGCGTTATTGCATCGGAAATTCTTTATCCGTAGATGATTTGAAGAAGTTTTGCGTGTTTTCACTGTAAATTCAATTGTTTTTACTCACCCAGTATGATGAGAAAGGATGAAATTCCGTGAGCCGTCCTGAAACACTACACAACACTTCACTTCACTCGCGGAAATACATTGGAAATGGATTTCAGTTTTGGCGGGAACGAAGCTACTGTCAAAAACAATATTCAACGTTAACCTCAAAAGTGATGTGGATCCTGGAATGTATCTAAACAATTACTTGCTGCTAGATGTTGACATCGCGAAAACGTAAACATTTTAAGAGTCTCGTTTAGTGTTTTTAATAAGGGTTGGAAGTGTTTGACTGTCGCGGGAGTGTTTTAATTTTATCCCAATCATTTTCCTGTAAGGAATCAAGTTAAGCACAAGAGAACTTAGATAGCATATGCTATATAAAAACTGGGCAACCAATAGTACAGCGAGAATTTACACTATCTGTTAGCTTGGTTGCTTGTAGTGGCAGCCCCTTTTTTTATCCAAATGTGGCTCAATTAGGCCACGGATAGGCCCATTGTGCAGCCACAGAAGATTAGGGCGGCACTAGAACCTGCGGGATGACGAGAACCATCCAGATTCTCGTATGAAGCCGGCTATGCAGCTAATATCTAAATCAGCTACCTTCGTGAGGTTGTCCAGGAAGGACAAGCCCAAAGTTTGCATACGCTTCCTGGACAGTGCTGGGCATTCGCACAGAAAGTGTTGGATTGTTTCTTCCTCGTCCGTTGATCTGCAACTTCGGCAAAAGTCATTGAAAGGGACACCCAATCTTTCTGCGAGTCTGCCGATCAGACAGTGTCTCGTCAGTTTCAAGGCTTGTGTTGAGGAGCTGCTTGGTGTGTTTGAAGCACAGTGCGTGCAAAGTTTGACTGGTTGTGTTACAGGTTTCTTCGAGCAGCCAGACTCTATTCGCGGCCTCCTCCTGCTTGAATCCTAGCTTTATGGAGGGTAGAGGTTGACCGACTTAGGGGGTAAGTGTATACTCTTGAAGCTCTCGCTAAGGCATCTGCTTCGAAGTTTCCCGGTATATCACTATGCCCCGGTACCCTGCAAAGAATCACTTCACAGTGACGAGACATCACGTTCAGTTGTGAGCGGCATTCCATTGCAATCTTGGATGAGGTATGCACGCTGGATAGTGATTGGATAGCAGCTTGACTATCAGAAAAGATGTTTAAATTTCTTATGGAAATATTCTAGTTTATCAGCCAGTCTACTGTCTTGTAAATCACAATGACCTCCGCCTGAAAAACACTGCAGTGGTCTGGTAGCCGGAAGGACAGTTTCAGGCCTAGCTATTCTGAGAACACGCCACAGCCAACCCTTCCATCCATTTTTGATCCATCGGTGTAGATATCGATCGATTCCTGTATCTCATTTCTTGCTATGGTCCAGTCCTCCCTACTCAGGATTACTGCATTAAAATCATGGTGAACACAGGGAATCGGAGAAGCAAGGGCTACTTTCCCTGGCGTTGGTCTATCACTCCGTAGTATTGTGGAGTGGCCAATGTTCCCCTCATGCTCATGCTTCACCACTTTACACAATTAACACTAGGAAGGTCGCGCCGGATCTGAGAAATCCACGGTGTGTGTTTAGGATCTGTGCGTTACAACCGATTCGATTCTGTGGCTAATGATTCTCAATATCCTCCTAAATCCGGTATCCATATTTTTCGATTGGGTCGTCGCTGTGAATGTTTGTGGATATTTCCAGGAAATTGACATTGGACGCTGATCCAGTATTGGCATTGTATCTCACAGATCCTACGCGACCTTTCTAGTGTTAACTACACTTTCTTTATCCTTAAGGCACTATTTTTTTTAAACCTAGCTAGCTAACCCTATCTATACTTAATTCTACTTACAATTTTCCTTCCTCTTATCCTAACGCCGCTAGCTCCTGATTCCTACGCCGCTTGCTGTCCGCCGTCCTCTTCTACCTTCTCCCGCAACGCGTAAGATCCACCAAGTTTCTTCCAATCTTCCGCGATTTCCCCAATCCGCCAAATCCGTAATGCTCCGCTTCTCGGCTTCACTGCGATCAGCACCCACAAGAACTCAGAACAGAACACACCCTTCAGCTGTTTTCTCAGCGATATTTATAGGATCCCCGATCCCGTTTTTGCTGTATCGGCGGTCAACGGCCAGCCGAGTTTGCTGAACTCGTTCAAGCTTTCCTTGCTCTGGACAGGTTTTGTGCCAATTTCCGACGCATGTCAGCTGGCGATTTAATCTCCGTGCTCGGTCTCCACGATTGGCCACAGCTTTGCACCTCGGTTGATGCTGTGTGTGTGTGTGTGTGTGTGTGTGTGGGCGAACTTTAGGCAGACACATTGTGACGCTAACAATGGAGGACCGCTGTGCAGATTGGTATCAACAACGTTGCCGACCTCACTCGTGTCATCGATGCGTTGGATTCGAATGCTTAGACGCTGACAACGTGTTCGGCATGTTTTAGCATACGTCAGTATCGAAAGAACTATCCCATGGAAATGATTTCGCTATAGATGATACTTTAAATTACGCAGCTTTCGCGTGCACGATCAGGAACAAACTCTCCATAGCAACATTACTTCCTACTTATCTATCTAGTCCAATATATGGGTATATAATACAATATCCTTAACCTAAATGAATCTATAGAGTAGATATATATAATTCAATACTATAACCTAAATTGGAACTAAGGGAACTTAGATAGCATATGCCGCGAGGCAGGAACAAACCGGTATCTTTTGAAGATTTCCACCACCCAACGATTAAAAAAAATTTAAACTGAGCAGCCGGTGGAAATGAGTGAATTTATAGAGAAAACTTTCACCTCTTAGGTCCTCGGAACTTAGAGGATATTGCAAAGATATCTGCATAGCATCACGTTCTTTTGAACACCTCAGATTGTAATAATCAGAATATAATAAACAGAATGTGCGGCATCTGTTGCATACTTCCCATCCACGAAAAGGATTCACAAAACGATATAGAACTTGATACCGTAATAAAATCATCCCAATTATATTCAATTCCTTTATATTATCAATTTCTATTGCAGCCGCTACTGAAGATTCTCAAAAATCGAGGACCTGATCTACAGCATCAAGCGACTCTTGAAAATGGTAGCATTTTCTATGGCACGGTTCTTTGGCAACAGGGCGAATGTCCTACCAGGCAACCACTTATTTCCGATAAGTTTATTCTACTATTCAACGGAGACATCTTCAATGCCGTGAAGGACGATATTGTATCAGACACATCGTGGCTAGTCTCAAGATTAGATGAATGTGATGTAAATTAAAACCTTATACTTTCTTAAAAATTCCAATAGATTAATAAGTCTGCTCATCAGAACGAAGACGATCTTCTGCATCTATTAAAAACTCTTCAAGGACCATACAGTTTGATATTGTATGACAAAATCAAAATGTGTTTGTATTTCGCAAGAGATCCTCTGGGAAGAAATTCACTGCTTCTGGAGCGATTTAATAATAGTATAAGGATATTGAGCAGTTCATGTAATGAAACATTTCAAAACAATTTAGAAATCGACCCGATTTATTTGATGTTATTTTAGATAGATCCGATGATAAAGATGCAATAGAAGTTCCAGCATTGGGCGTTTTCAAACTAACCAATTCTGATGGCGGTTGTACACTGTATCCTTGGAGCGAGACATGGACCGATCAATCGGAGGTTTTATCACTTGTCTCGAGTATCCTCAATGTTGAAGTTCAGATGGGAAATGTTCTGGATGTTAAATGGTCAGCCCGTGAAAGGCGAAAGGTTTGTTTCAAGTTTACAATCGGACGCGGCAATGCTTACATCCATAAAAAGCCTCTTTACTGCTTTTCAGACATACTCAAAGAGATTCCTTCAACTGACACTACATTCTGTGCATTCGAACATTTCCTTTCCGTAGAAATAATATCGAAAAATGTAGATCAATTAACGAATATCCTTCGTAAGTCTGTAGAAAATCGGGTTCGGAATACACCGAGATATTGTTCCAATTGTATTATAAACTTATTTCGTGGCGATGCTTCTGGAACTAATTGCAAACATGCCAAGATAGGCATATTGTTTTCCGGAGGGATCGACTGTACAATATTAGCAGCAATTGCGCATGAATATGTCGCGATTGGCGAGCCGATAGATCTTATAAACGTGGCGTTTGAAGCTGTTAATAAAAACTCATCTAGTTCAGATGGTTTCAACGTGCCCGATCGATTGACTGCCATTGAGTCCTTCGACGAATTGAAGTCTCTATTTCCTGAGAGGTATGAACAGCATTCCAATTTCGATTGAAATATCTAAATAAGATTCTATTCAGAGAATGGAATTTAATAGAAATTGATGTTAACCGCGAGGAATTGCAACGCATGATGAATGAACATATACGCCACTTAATATATCCACTAGAAACCGTGTTAGACGAGTCCTTAGGATGCGCATTTTGGTTTGCATCTCGCGGAATAGGAAGAACGAAAGGAATTAATTATACTACAACCAGCAGAGTAATACAATCCAACATCGTACCTGCAAAACTTTTTAAAATACATTGGAAAAACATTTCAGGTAATTTTAGTAGGCAGCGGAGCTGATGAATTGTTTGGAGGATACATTCGACATCGAAATGCATTCAATCGGTGCAAAGGCACCATGAACGACAAGATTCAAGCTCTCGAAGATGAACTGAACTTAGATTGGCGACGAATACCTACAAGAAATTTAGGACGTGATGATCGAATAATTGCAGACAACGGACGAACATCACGTGCTCCATTTATTGAAGAGAATCTAGTTCAGTTTGTGAGTCAACTTCATCCATTGGAAATTTGTTGTTTTGAGCTCCACGAAGGAATTGGAGATAAACTATTATTGCGCCTGGTTGGATATGAATTGGGGCTGAGAAATGTGACGCAATTTAAAAAACGTGCAATACAATTTGGATCGCGGGTCGCTGATAAACATCAAAATGCAAAAGATACATCTGTGTATTTAGCGAAATGTTGTTTAAAAGGTAAAATTGAATAGAGAGATTTATGATATTTTCAATTTATATGAACAATTCGTTTATTTACAACAATTTGATGCGCTATGTCTCGTACAGAGGAGCGAAAATGAATAATAAAATATCAATTTGATGATTGTTGCTGACTTTGCTGCAAAAAGATGGACAAATATGTAATTACTGACCATTTTTTACAGTAAGGAGCCATCCGTATATTACGTAACGCAACTTTTAGAGTATTTGAACACTTTCCCTCCCCGTAGTAACACTTAGTAACATTTTCAAAGACCGTCCCCTTTATTACGTAACAAATTCATCATATCCCCCTCAGACTTTTAAATATTTTAATCACAAACTATTAACAATGCATCCAAATTTTGTTTATCGCGCCTAGCATCTGCTGACTCTTATTAACATTTTCAAACACAGCCCCTCCTCCTTCCCCTTGAAGTACAGTAACAGTACAAAACCATGTTTCGTAGAACACATTTGCAAAATGTTTGCATGAACAGATAAACATTATTTTTTTAAATCATGGAAATGAATAGTTCTACAAGGAAATTGGGGAACTTTGCTAAAAAAATCGATCTTATTAAGTTTATTTATGGTCAACAGATTTTCTCTTTATTACAATTGAACGATTATTTTAAGGACATTTCGTATAATTATAAGACGCCTGAAATCAATGCTCTGAAATAAAGAGACGTACCTATGAAACCAAGCCTACCGGATCTGTACACTCCATTAATTTCCAAGTTACAGGGTTAGGTACCTCCTTCTGCGTACGCCCATGCATCTGAATTTTTGATTGAAAATAAAATGTATTTTTTACTGATCCGATAGCTTTGTTGCGACCACAGTGTGTTGACTCTGTAGTCATGGAATGTCATTCAACGGGGCTAGCCTTTGCCCTCAAAAGAACCACACCCACGCGCTGAGCCTTAGCCAGCATCGTTACGCTATCCAGAGGGTGAAAGGCTAGGCCAATTAAATTTTCCGTGACCGCAGGATCAACACGTTGTGATGGCAACAGCTTAATAAGATCCCATCCAAAAGTTACAGTCACTTTATTCAATGCTTCAGGAGAAATAACCCGTTTTATGATCACTTGACCATGAGACCCAAAAAAGACAAGTTGAACGATTGGATAGTATTTTTTTACACATTCATAAATAAGGAACTACATGGGTAATATTCAGATGGTTATTTTTCGTTATTTCGCCACAAAGAGCTTTTGAGTCTGTTTTTTTATCCGACTTATATTTTTTGCTCGTCAGATAATGATAATTTCATGAATATGAAAATTTATTCGCTAGGTTTTTGGGATGAAGACACTACACGTGACGTGACTGATATTTTTACGCTTGAAAAGTATTTTTTTAAAACAAAATACTTAATTGATTTGCTTCTTCTTTTAGCATTCAGCTGGATCTAATATTTTGTCCATCTATGCCAATGAAACCTGAAGAAAAGTTCTCAGCTTTAACTTACATAAAAGTCAGATTCATCAAGTTATTCAATTTTTGTAGAACTACCCAAATATATTTATTACTAGACAAAAAAATTCCGTAATTCAATATGCGGACAATTTTTTGTTCTAGGGTCAAGCAATCGATGTTTTTTTTCTAGTCGACAAGCACCCAAAAAACGTCGTTTTAGACCAGATACAAATATTGTTTTGAAGATCAGATAGGAACCCAGACAAGGGAATACATTTTTTGTTTGCCTGGTTGACAACGATTTTTAATGACCAATCAATCAATATCTTCTTCTGTTGTAGACGGGAATAATAGCCACAACTCTTTAAATGAAGCAAAGAAAATCTAAATATTTCTACAAATTAAAATAGCCAAAAATTATCTGATCCAGCTTACTCAGATCGATTTTCCTAAAGAAACTGATCCACAACCATACCGAACCCGTAGTCAACATCAATTTAAAAACATTCGCTACTATTCCAAGCCACTTTACTTCTCTCGTTTTATTTATTCAAGTCCAACAAACTTCACAGTGTGCACTAAAGCACGAGAAATATCTTAACAAAATATTAATTTTCATCGATTAGAAAACCAAAAAAATCTACTTCTAATTCTACGAGTGGTAAATAATTTTTAAAAAAATCAATGGAATTACTTTAAAATGACTATATGAAATTTTGAATCGTTTTTAATCGTTTGCCTCGAAAAATTCAGTCGATAAAAAATCAATACTGAGTATATCGAATAAATCATCATCTTGTTCCGGACTCAATAATCGCATATTAGCACCGAGTGTATCCTGACCGCATTCGAAATCATCGTCGATATACAAATCCTCAATGGATTTCATTTCCTGAAATTACAAATCAAAGCTATTTTCACCCGAAATTCAATAAAACGAAATGCAATTACTTCAACTGACGGAAATATCTTTTGTGTCGTATCCGCACTATTTGTCGGAGCTGGCGATGTAGAGAAGCGTCTCAAAAATCGTTTTGCACGAATTGCCTTTTCATTGACTAAAGTAAATAAGGAGAGTTAACGAATAATTATGTAACTTCTGAACTATATACTTACAAGCAATCTCATCCAACTTGAACACTTTAGATCCACACTTCCAGCAGCTGAGTTTGCAATGTTGAATATCATTCTCTGCTAAACTCATCACTGACTTATTGGACTTTTGCAAATGGATATGATCAGCATTGTTTGTGGTTTTGGGTCGTAGCAGATTCATTTTTGCCACATTTCTCACTAAATCGGTTCCGCAAATAGAATGTCTCAACGAGTTCTCTCGCTTGGCCAGCTTACGGACACATCCTATATCTGATGCACGGCGATTTAATTTCCTGATGTTGATACTAAACAATGTAGGCTTTAATTTACGCGAGGTAGTTGTCTCCTGATCATTTATAGCTTGCACACGTAGCGATGGGATCGTTAAATGACTTATTTTCGTTTCAACTGTTTCCGTATGGGTTGAGGAAACAATATTCTGAGATTGGTCCTTGGAAGATGTGGTTCCAGTTGTTTCATTCTTAAGATGCACATCCTGTTTGGTAATAGGAATGTTACCCTCGTGGGTTGTGCTATCCGCAGAGCTTATACTAATGTCGGGAATCACAGGAGCCGGTGATTCATTGCAGTTATTTTTCTGTGCATCAGAAATCGAAGCATTGGTACTGTTGCTCGCATTCATTGATTTGGCGCTAAGACTTCGAAGCGAAGGAATCCGTACCGTTTTATCTTTCTTAGCGAAGGATTCGAATTTATGAACGGTGTCTTTCACTGATGATCGGAGCGGTCTTAACACACCTTCCGTTTCATTTGTGATATGTTCACTGCTCCTGGGGCTCAGTTTTTCGCAGCGCTCCTTTTCACGTTTCCATAGTGTATTCTCGAAATCGGTATCACTATTTCCACATCTCCGTAGAAATGTCTCACTAAAAAGCTCCGGCATGTTTGGATAGTATTTAGCACGATCTTTCAACGCCTTCCTAATAATGGCTGATCGTTGCACAGGTTTCGCGCCCACTGATCTAGAGTATTTCTGCACTTTCGCTTGATCTTTCAATTGAGGGGTGCTCTGCTCATTGGGGAATGCATCTTCAATGCAACTATCGGGCGTCTTCATTAGTTCACTGTCAATGCCCGACGAACTCAATTCGGTATTGTTTCGCTTTTTCAAACTAAAGTCACTCGGCGACACAACCGAATTCCAATAGTCTATTTGCGAGGATACATTCGCTGAACTGTCTTGTGACTCGAGCCGATTTGGCGATATAATTCCTTCCTCCTTGTCGATTTTATTCTGTATGATCTTGATGTTCACGTTAATCAACTTATTTTTCACGCTACACTTGTTCAGGTTCTCATTATTCAACTTTTCGAGAGCATCTTCCTCGGACTCATCAAACGATTTCTGAAAGAGCATTCTATTCGAGAGCCAAGCATTTCGGCGAAGTTTATTCTTCCGAGCGATTGGAGTTGATGGCAACGAAAAGTCCTCAATCTTAAATCCATAGTCTTTTTTCGTTTTCTCAATCGAATTATGATCACGAAGGATATCATCCAGTGAACGGCTATTATACTTATTCGTGTTGGAATGTGATTTCAAATTATTTTGATTGTTTTGTGCTTCAGAAATATTTTCGATCGCAGCATTTGCCGATTTGTTACCATTCACATGAGTGTCCTTTTTGGAAGTACTTGTGCGCGCATACTGATTACAGCTTGCGATTTTGTTCCCATTACAAACTACCTTTTCAGCGCTAGGTAGTATTTGTTTGGAGCTATAACTACTCACTGACGATTTGCCTAACGTCTCGTTCACCTTTAAATGAACCTTCGCTTCGTCTATCAAAAACTTCATGGACTGCACGTTATCAATGCGACTGTTCGGGAATGTAATCAAACCATTTTGTAGTAACGTCTCGAACAGTTCGCATCGATCGCCATCAAATAATGGTAGTTGATTGCTTTCGTTCAATTGAAATAGATTCTCGACTTCTTCGTACGAGAATATGGCGAATGGCACGCATGAATTCAACATTTCCCAAAGTAATAGCGCGATACTGTAGACATCCGCTTGCTTCGTGGGAAACACGAAATGTTTGACGGATGATAGAAGTTCCGGCGGTTGATAGTAGTGTTCCGAATAAAGTTTCCGGTATTCCAGTAAATAGGGAAGAAATTGGCTTGGAATTTTACTTGTTGTTAGCAACGTGTTCCATCCTTCTGCGATGATTGTTGCTTTCAGAATTGATTTCTGTTTAAAATAAATAAATTAGTTATTTACTTGCTGTTGGTAGAACGGATAATAGGCTTTATTAAGGACTGGGTGATCAACAAATGGGAATATGTATTCCAGGAAGATTTAGGAAGATAAAATAAAATAACGAAAAGACAATCAGAAAGTATCTGGGCTCCAAGTCGTGAATGCTTTGATGAAATCATCAACAGGGAGACAGGCTAGCTACCGTCCTATTTCACTTACAGCTTGGGAATATTTTATTAAACGAACGGTGTTTCGTACACTCTGTGATGAAACGTAAGCTGGAGATAGCTTGTAATGTCATGAGAACCGTTTAAGAACGATTTTCTAAAAGCGTATTCGAAAAGTGATGGAATTGTCAGAAATTAAAATACTGAAAGGACACATTCAACGACGAATTAAGACCGTTGATAATAGTACGCAATCAGTGGATCAATTCAGATGTGGCATTTAATTAAAGCGAAGAAAAAACGTTAAATTTTTGTTTACAGTCACATTACGCAAAACGGCGACTATCAGCTTCGAACGAATTAGAGGATACATTGAACTTAGACTCCCCGAAATTGTTTAGGTGTTTATTTTTTTGTAGGTTACGTGTTAGGCGTAACATTCCAATTGTATTGGCAAACTCTTGTCCGATTCTATTCAATCCGATGGCGTATGGTGTTTCCTTTTATTTTTCAGTAAAAAAACATGGCCATTGCTACTTTTTTCCATATTTCTGCCATTTCTGTGGGGATTATCTTCAAATCGATCCGTTTTTTGGCATCCTCATAAGAATGGAGGTGCTGCTCAGCCAGACTATCCGTCATCGATCGAAACACTCGGCAATCGGAAGTATCAATGTCCGATAAATACGGCGGGTGTGGTAAGATTTCGCATCGAAGCGTTTCTAAGTAGGTTTTGAAGCTTTTGGCCGTGTACCGTTAAAGAAGCTGATCATACATGAAACAAAGCCGCTCGATGTCTCTCTGATTCAATTTCCTTGCTATTGAATCGTTCCTTATGCTATTTTAACCCTTCCAGTACACACGGGATCAATTTGACCGCAGGGGCGCCTTTGACCGATCGCAGCGCTTAGGCCTGCGAAAGAGTGGGGGTACTATAGGCTTCTAAGTATATTTCTGTGTCTTGACTATAAGTTTACACCGTTTGCAGACAGTCTCACGTCGTCAGTTGTCGTTGAGATGCCTTTGAAGCAAGCGTGGGGTCAAATTGACCCCCTATTGTACTCGACGTCAATTTTGAGGTAAAAATTCAATTGTTTTCACCTTATAAATGGATAGATTAATTTAAAAAGGCCAAAGACCATAACTTGAAACATTGAAGAAAGAGATAAACCGGAGGTTATCTTGTACTATAATAAAACCAATGGTGGAACTGATGTGTTCGATCAACTGTACCACGCTTATACAACTACCCGTGCAACAAAGCCTTGGCCAATGCGATATTTTTTTGGTATGCTCGATCAAGGTATCATGAATGCCAGGTGCTTGTACAGTTGTAAATATCCTGGTAACGCTACCAAAAAGAAATCTGCCCTTGTTGCCTTGAAAGAAGTTGTGGCTCACTTCGTCGAGCCATATCTACGAGAAAAAAACACCCGTATGCGTACAGACATTCGAAAAGGGATCGAACACATTTTAGGAATAAATATCCCAACTGTTAGATTGGAACGTGTTCAGCTCAGAAAAAGCGCAAGGCGTGCTTTGTGCTCTCGTCAGCAGGACCAAAAAACAAATATGGTGTACCCAGCCTGCAATCGACCGATGTGCAACGATTGTGCTGGATAAGAGTAATTTTTTTATTTCTTATTTGTTTTGTCTTTATTTTCATATATGCATGCATAAAAAAAGTTTTTTCAACTCAAAAACGTAAAAAATAATTTCACCCTCAAAATTCCCATTAGCAATATGCGTAACGAATACCTATTTTGCAACCTTTTATACAGGGCTATTTTTATTTTTTTGTTATTTATTTAACTATGCCTTGAGAGTATTCATATTAATTTTAAGCTCAAAATATTGAAAATTGACGAACTTATGATTTTTTTTTATTTTATATATGCAAATTTTAAAATTTTCAAAATCGCCACCGTAAATATGTAAAATAAAAACCTTTTTTTTCAAGGACCGCTATAGAACTATTATTTTTCCTTTATTCTGTCATGTCATGTCATGAGAGTATCCGCCTAAATTTTTAGCCAAAAATATTGAAAATTGAAAAAGTTACTATTTTTTTGTAGAAAAACTGATTTGCGTCGAAACTTATTTTTCGCGAATTTTTTAAGGTATGTTAAAGACATTTAAGGCACTTATAATGTGTGAGAACTATTAAAAGTGGTTTTAAACTATACCTCAAAATTTTTTCAAATGAAAATCTTTACTGGTGGCGATTCTATAGATTCTCAAAAGTGGTTGGGGTCAATTTGACCCCATATGTTCTCGATAATCGAAAAATAGTTGTGTACTCGAAGGGTTAAACGTTTGGCAACTGTTGTGCGATCAACAGGAGTCCTCATCAAGTAATGCTTCCAATTCTTCATCTTCAAATCTCTTCGGTGTAGAAGAGCGAGATCTTTAACATCAAAATCATGATTTTTAAAGCGCTTAAACCAATATATGCATATTGTTTCCGACAGATATTAGTCGTCGTAAGTCTTCACAAGAATTCTATGTGCTTCAGCTGCAGATTATTATTTTTTTGAAAAAAGTAATGCATAATTTGCGTAATTTGGTACGAAATTTCATAATTTTTATGTAAGTCTTTCAATTTCGTACAAAATTCTAAATCATTTTGTTTTTTTTTTTTAATACAAAATCATCTGTCCCTTGCAAACGACGGAATTCATTAAATCATACTCAATAAGGAAATATAAAAACATATAAAAAATACATTTAAAAAAAACTCACCTGAAAATTATCAACATTTCCATAAAACATATAAACGATTTCATTTTGTATTTGATCCACATCAACTTGTGTGGCCAATTCGAATGATGATAATTTCACGATTTTCTTATTTTCGCATACTAAAACGTTATGACTACATATATTCGAGTGTATTATATCGTTTTCGTGTAGATAAATAATTGCTTTGATCACTTGTAAAATATATTCAATACAGTCCTCCATAATTATTTTGCAATCCTTGAAATAATCAAAAGAATTTGTTAGGATAGCAATTTTTTTTGGTAGATATTCCATGTTTCAAGCATGCTAAATATTGAGAGATTTGTATCTAAAAAAAATGGTATCCAGACATGGACATGGTATCCAGAGACTTTATCCACAGCATGAATGGAAGTATCATGCTTGTCTTGATACGTGTCTGCCTTGTTGTTTAGATGATACCATCTACTGAGACATATCTTCTTAATAAGTAGCATGCTTAATGGACAACTTACTGAATCGTATATCAGACTATTTAAGTTGGTAATAAATGGTTCCAAAACTAACGATAAAATCCTATTGTTAATATCTAGACACACAGCCATCAGTAATGTCACATTTGGATGTTTTATTTTGCTGAAAGTAGAAAAATATAAGAGGTTTATAGGATAACGGGATCCAATATAACATCTAATCGTGTCATAAATACTGTCCGAAGTATCATAACTCATGGTTATGGGAAGTAAGCTTGTGATCATTAAAATCGCACCACACAGATATTTTCGATCATGAAAGACAGCTATGTGATAGATATGCATGAAGGATCGCTTTGAAAGCGCAGTCTCTATAAGGATAGAGTTGAGCCATTATCATCAAATCGATCATAGTGGCGAGAAAATCAGGAGGAAGTAACGAGAGATAAGGCTTTTTGCAAGTCGACTAATGAAAAAAATATGGATGGCTTGTCTAGAAGGAGGGAAAATTATGCAAAAGAAGACTGAAGACGTATGATTTGATCCAACGAAAGCAAATTCAATTTGTTGTATGACGGCAATTTAAAGTACGTGCTGCGATATTCACCAGTAGAAAAACTTATGAAAGGGTATACAATCAAGAAAAAGAAGTTTTCTCAATTTCAAATGGTTGTGGATCCTGTTCTTTCTACACTTTATGTCCTTTACACTTTGTTGATGGAACAAGAAATTCCCATAAGTTTGAGCAAGCAGGAATGGTACCAGCCATTAAATAGCACCCTTCGTTTACTGACAAAGTAATTTTCCAAGATGATTGTGCACCTTATCATCGTACCAAATCGGTAAGTGCAGTATGGCAATTGATCCTATTTAGTTTTTTCAAGCTGTATGATATATTCGTTGGTCTTAAAATTCAGAGAGTCGACTGGCTAGCGAATTCGCCCGAATCGAATCTCATCAAGCATGTATGGGGCATATGATAAAATGAATATTTTAAATTTTTTCCTTTCCAAAAACATAGTATCATAATTTTAAGAAGGATAAAAAGCAAAATAAAAAACAATTTACACTTTTTCAAAGCTGATAGATATAATAGTGCGGCCAAATTTCACTCGCGCATCATAAAAGAACTAAAAAATATGCCTGTGTTCTATCTTAAACTAACAAGGGGAATTCTGTAGTTATCGTCGATAAGAAGGATTACGATGATGCGATGTTTAATAAACTAACTACCGGAGGGTACTTTGAGCTATGGAAAGACCCTCTCGTAGTTTGTATAAAAAGAGTTGAGCAGCTAAGATGCTAAGAATGCCAAACCCTTCCCTACCAAGAATTAAAGGCTTGCCCAAGATTCATAAACCGGGGAATGCATTTAGGGAAGTAGTTGCTGCCACAAACACCCCCACTCAAAACATCGCTAAATAGTTATTGTGGAGAATCAAATGCGTTGGTGATTTAAACAATCCAAAATCTTTAAGAAACAGAGAGGATCTCGTGGGAAAACTGGAAAACGTAGGAGACATTGCGCCAGATGAACGTATCGTGTCATTTGATGTGAAAGCTCTGTTTTCCAGCATCCCGGTGAACGATATCCTTGCCATTATTCATAAAGAGGAAGCGGAAGAAACTCTAGAAAACCTGAACAAAGCCCACCGAAACTTACAGTTTTCAATGGAAGTTGAAAAGGAAGGAGAAATTCCGTTTTTGGACTTGAAGATCATTAGATCACAGGGAACGATTGATTTCGAAATATTTAGGAAACCCACTCACACGCATACAACGATTCCTTCCAATTCGAGCAATTCTTACGCTCAAAAAATGACCCCTTTTCATTCCATGATCCATCGCCCATATTCAGTGCCTCTCAGTCCTGAACAGTTTAAAGGAGAAAAAGAGTACATACTCGACACAGGCGTCAAAAATGGTTACCACCCGTCTATTATTTCCAACCTTATCAGGAACAAAGCCAGACGTATGGACGAAACCGAACTGAGCAGTCTCCAAAGAGGAGATGACAACCCCAAAATAAGGATAGGATTAACACACTCGACAGTCTCAGGGAAGATAAGGAAGCTGTTGAATAATCTGCATATAGATATGGTTTCATCGAGCAGAACTCATCAGCTGAAGAATATCCTAAGATTCGCCAAAGACAAAAAACTGCGACACGAACGAAGTGAAATTTATAAGATCTCATGCCCAGATTGTGCAAAAAATTTCCTAGGGCAAACCAAGCGACCAGTATCTGTACGATGGGAGAAGCATGTAAGAGAGGCGGCACTTGCGAGGAAGAAAAGAAGGCACCCTGCGTCGCTGAAGTCAATGGTAGCCAGGTACAACGTCGGGGGTGGAAAAAGCAACGGCTGCGATAATATAGCGATGATTCAAGAGTGAACAGATTGCAGGAAATTAGATGCGCAAGAAAGTCTTGCAATGCTAAAGGAAGCTGAAGATCAAATATTGAACTACGACGTGAGAAATGTGCAATCGAAGCTACTGAGGTCAGTAGCAAAGGAAGGAGGAAATCGACCGAGAAAAAAGGCGAAATGATCTCCAAAGTGATAATATTGGATTGGAATTGGAAATCTACCTGCCAGGAAAGGTCATAGAATTAATCAGTTGAGCTAGGTTTCCCGCTCCAAAAAAGATTGCATCTTAGGATTGTAATTAAGTTCTAATTTTGATACCTCTTCTCTTTGCTAAGGTTTGGTGATATATATAGACCCATCCATGGGTTAGTAGTAAAATGCACTGAAGAAGGATACTACTGGTGCTCGAAATACGTATCTACGAAAAATAAAACAATAAATATCCCGTCTATGTAAAGTAGCACAGCAGTTTGTTTTTTATCTATTGGATAAGGCGTGGAAAACATCGACGACAAAAATAGTTATAAATTTTATGTAGTGCGGTTTCTATGACCCCAAGTGCAGAAATGTTGGGAATAATTTTAAAATCTTCGACAGTATTTATGGAATTTGGACTTGATGAAAAAGTTATACAACACAAAAACACTTACTTCAAAACACACAAATCGCGTAAAAGTCCCTGTTCACTATGAATACGAACTCGTTTTTCAACTTTTCGTAGACTCACAGTTGTTTTGCGAAAATTGCCAGACGCTAACGAGATTGGGCCAGGCATGGTATTTTTCAATGTTGAAATTCTCTGGCTAATATCGTCACACGTGCAAACAATTAGTTTGTTTCCCTTTAATATAAATTAGATAATTATTATTTGTATGGTGATCTCGACACATTCTTACTTTAATTTCATCTGTTACGCAGGATTGAAACTCCAAAGGATCGTTAAGTCGTTTGCTCCAGTTTTTCAATGATTCTAGCTCCTCAAATATTTCTGCATCCGGTATTTGATTTTTTGAGTGATCTAGAATATTAATTAAACCAATTACGATATTTTTCAGACACATTTGTTAAGTTTTTTTTACCATCCGATTTATCCAAGTCGGTAACAATGATATTTTTCCGGATCTTCCGTAGTTCAGCGTAGATGTTCAAATCACAAAGGCTTCGGCTTGCACGCTTTTCATTTGACGCACCATTAACTTCGACGAGTGGGAAAGTTGATGCAATCAAATTGGATGTGGCCGGGTGCAAATTTGGTTGACGCCTCAACGACTCGTCGAATTCGCAAAACTCTCCGTCGTTTCGGTCATTAAATGGAACGGCATACTCCACCAAATCGCCATGTTTGTTGATTACAGTGTGATACATGGGAATCTGGCCAACACTATGCTGCTCCGCCTCGTTTTCATAGATCGCCGACGAGCTGAAGTCATATCTCTTCGGGGTACTGCTGGATGCCCGCGAATCACCTATTTGCTTCGGTGAAATCTGATCCCTATCTTTTGGCAACGATTCGCGCACCAACATATCAATCGAATCGTTTGTGCAGTGGAACAGCCGTTTCGGCTTGTTAAAGCTGCTTAGGTAATGCCGATTCCGACGTACTGGCGACCTAACTTCTGTATACGGATTGGAGTTGTTCCGAAAGAATGTGTTCGGAGGTGAGGATTGCTTCGGTGCAGCTTCCAAATCGATTTGCCGCGTCGCGATGCAATGATTATTTTCAAACTCTTCCACCTCGTTTTCGTCATTCTCGCGAATAACTGGGCATTTCGGGCATGATTTCAACACGTTGTTCGCCGTATTCTCAGCGTCCGCTGTGCCATTGTTGCCATTGCTAACGTTCGTGGGAAACGATTGGCTTTTTTGTATCAACTTTTTCGCACTGTCGAACAAGTTTTTTGGCCGGGGTCGGGGCCGTCGTGGAGTTTTCAACTCTTCGTACAAGTGACTTTCATCGTGATTACTTTCTTCCGGTGTTTTCACGTCTTTCATCATCGCCACGGATTGGGCCGAAATAGCAGTGATTTGGGCTGCTGATGTTTGTTCTGGATACGTTTTGATAATGGATCTCTTGCTTAGGCGTCGGGACAGGCGTCGAAAGCTGCCGGAACGTTCTTTGTGACGCCACTCATTGAATTTCCTTAGAGCTCGCACGTACGCCTCATCTCGCGATCGGGACAAATTCTTATTGTTGCTGTTTTTAAGATTGTATCCGGACACGGGCGCCACTGGTGCACTGTCTCTTCGCCTACAAGACTGCGTGGTGTCCCATTCCCTACAACAATACATAACAAACGAATTAGAGCACACTAGAAAACACCAGCCACAGAAAATCTAGCGACTTAAGACTATCGCATTAACACTGTATCTATCTAGTACGCGATCGCGGATCCATTCTTTCAAATCGATTGTACATCGATGCACTCGTCTCAAACAAATCACATCTTTTCGTTAATTACTAAATAGTCTTTTGATTTGCTGGACGGGCAGACAAACTGTGCGGACACCGCAAACCCAACTGAATCACCTTCAGCCAGAGCTGGAGGAGAGTTGCGTTGCGTCTGTGCACGCTGCCGTGCCGAGTCTATCCAAGAATGCTATTATTCCACGAGATTTCAATGAGGAGGAGATACGCTTCACGTCACACAAACTTCCAATCCATATCGCGGTAGATAGGTAGCTGCTGCTAGTCGGCTAGCAAGCCAACAACAGGTGTGCGGAGTGCAGGTTGAATCGCCACAGAATCTCACTCATCAGACGTAATAATCAAGTCGTAGGTAATTTAATAGCGGGCAATTGTCAGCCCAATATCATTGCGAATCAAGGTCGTGCTAAAGAGCTCTACCCGTCGTAACGGTGCATCGTAAAACGCTTATCATTCTTTCTATCCAAGTAATTAATCAACGTGAAATGGATCAAGTCTTGCTTACAACAACTTACTTGCCTTTTAATCCACCGAAAGATGTCCATTATCAGACACGGCAAAAGACGATGATCTTTTGTGCTCACACCGAATTTGGGGGGTTTAGAAATTCAATTAGAAAAAAATGCAACAAAATGTAGTTTTTATTTCACGGTAAACTAATTACCGCATGTCTTTGTGCGCGCGTTAGCATCCACCAAATGAGTGCAAAACGCGCATTACCGGAACACGAAAATCGCCATTTCGATGATATCACTTTGTTTTAACTTTAAATCCAGCTTCACCGCGCCACCAATCCTGACGATAATGATGGATTTCTTTCTCGCCTTCACCCAACCATTAAACAATCTGCACTATCTCCATTAATTTTTTGTTACCTCGATAGCTTTAAATATTTCTAGAGAGCGGAATTCCTTATACGTTTTTTTTGGCTAATTAATATCGAGATCACTTGCACAGACAATACTGCTAGCCAGCGCAATGGTCAGAAATTGAAATAAAACATACAACACACCGAACTGGATTTAATTGTGGCTGAAACAGTTAGAGTAATTGTTGTTTGCAGCACATTTCGGGTTCTGTTTTTTTTTGTTAGTTTTTCTGGTAAAATTCATATACATACTCTAATTCGCACCATGGGAAATGAAAGTGAAAATATATATATATTCTTACCGAATCTCCGATTCTGTTTTTATTTTCGTGCGACGACAAAAAGAAAATTTCCAACACTCAGACTTGCTGTCCACTATTAAATTCTATTGCAAATACAAAACTGGTTCTCTGAATAATGTTTTGGACGTGAAGTAAATTAGTGTGGTGCACAGCATCGAGCAAAGCTAAAATTAATAATAATTTTACTGTTTCATTTTCGTATGTAACTACAAATCGTGCTAATTGAACAAAATTAGCAACTGATATCACTTTCAATCTTATTCTATGATGATAGGAAGCTTATAGCGAATTTTCTGATTTTATTGTTTAGTAAAATTAATTCTCAAAATTTTATTTCGACCTAATTTTTTGTAGCATACAAAAGACAGTATTTCAAGATGGTTTTCTGATTTTACCTTTACTTAATGAAGATTTAAATGTTTGAAATTGATAAAGTTTCATGGAGTTAGCGCAGCATAAACTAAATTTTGTTTTTACAATTCATCAACACCATCATCAATGGCGTGTTAGCACAAATCGAGCCTTTGCTCCATGAATACATTGACTCCATCAATCTTGTTCCAACGATCACGTCCTTTAGTTTGCGAATCAATAGTAATTTTCTATCTGCGTTCAATAAGTCCTTCCAAGATTTGCATTTTCTTGTCTTTTTTCTTGTTTTGGTCGTGAATTTGGTCTTCTTTTCATTGCTTTTAATCCAACTTTCTTATCTTCCGCCTCAAGGTCGATGAAAAAGTTTCAAACGCGCGAAATCGAATAGTAGCGTTCCCGAATACTCTATCTGTAGTTTTCTAATGACGTACTCAAGGATTAAGTTGGGAAGCATAAGGGCGAGGCTATCATATAGTTTTATACTCAATTCAGTTTTGAAGCATTGGGCCAGGAAGCTTTTTTTCCAGAAACTTTATGGCTATGTATATAAATCGTAATTAAATCTTAAACGGAACTGTTCAGTGCAGCACATGAAGGTATTCTGCTCAGCTCAAAGGATACAGGGTTATAAATTCATTCATTAAATACCCAACCACAAAGTCTGGGCTATGGTTTTGTTGTAAGGTGTAAATGTTCAAAAACACACCGATCAGCTCCTGCTTCTCAGCATGCCGGATTTCTACCGACTAAAACCAGCTCAGACTTTTTCAAATCAGTCTCTCTATCAATTTTCATTGTTTTTTTCCATTTTTAGATTTCAATAAATAGTACTTCCCAGACGATAAGAATCGGTATAAGAAATAGTACCTTATTTTGATTTACGAGCCAGTTCACTGCCTTGTATAATGCCATAACCTCTGCATAAAAACTGCTGCAGTGGCCACGGAGATTTTTTTAAGCCTAGCTGTTCAGAAAATACACCACAGCCAATATTTCCCTCCATTTTTCATCCATTCGTGTAGATTTCGGCCGATTCCTATGACTCACACCTATGGCGGGACCAGGGGTTCAGAGAAGCAACGTCTAATTCCTCTGTCGTTGGACCATCTCTTATGATGGTGGAGTAATCGTTGTTTCCCGTATAACAGAAGTGCCAAGCTTCGAATTGACTAGCGGAGAAGATGCCTGCTGTCTCGTTAGGAGCCAGTTTAGTAGTATAAAGAGTGCCTTTGTTGGGGTAGTTTGCAGGGGTCCAATAATCACAATAGATGCGATTCTTCTGACCTTGTTTATCTAGTTTTGATTTCATAGCTTTGCAATAGCTGGCTACTAAATAACTACACCATACAAAAAGCGTTCCTAGATTTAATGTGGTGGCCTGACGCAGTCTTAACACCACGGGCCTCTTAAGCCACGGGCAACGAAAAGCTCGCACCAAAGTCCCCATAAACGTGTTAGTCAGTAGCCATAACTTATGTTATGAGTACTGCTTCGAGTATGAGTACCGGAATTTTATCCAGAGCTTGCTTGGACTCCTTCATAAGAAAGATCGGACCTATCAGCATCCTCACCGTTCTTTGAGAAGCGGCACCCCTGTTGATAACGCAACAGCACTCCCATGCACCACGATACGGAAGAGTTGCCGAATAGCTACCAATCCCAAACTGTATTAGAAATGACTGTATCCGCTTTGGGTGTCAACCACAGCCACCAAGTTTCAATCTCCACAGATTTCTCAACCGAAACCGACAGGGACAGGTCCCTAGGGTAACCGGGGACCCTTGGCACCAGTATACCCCCGGTAAGGTTTCGAGGAAGTACAAGCACAACCTCTTCGATTGAGCCCAACGCAAAGCTCCGGATCGATCGCCGTAATTTAGGGTTATCCTTTAAACCATAGGAATATATTAGATTATTGCAGGATGCTTCTCGCATTCTATCTTTAATGTTCGCTTTCCAAGCGAGTTTGGAGTACAAAATTAGACCAAAGAATTTGACTTGATGACTACAAAACAAAATAACAGAATACATTTTTATAATTTTTATGTCTCGAATCCGTTTGCTGTTCAACTGGTTAAATGCGGAATACTTTGCCTAGGAACTGCACGAATGTTCAACCCTAACCTGCAAATTAACCCGTTAAAAAGAAATGGCAAGGAACCTCCGAGTAAATCGTGGCTGATGTTGAACAAGCAGGAAAATCAGCAGTTGCTTAGATTCGTCTTGTCAGTCGTTTTGTCCGATTGTAAATTAATTCGAATGCTGGACTGGAGCAATTTTTTTAGTATTGTTTTAAAGGAATTTGGGCTGGTTGTGTTTTTCTATTTTATCCCGTAGCTATGCTTTGTTGAAGGAGTTTTGTTCTGATTTGCTTACAATATTGCTTACATAAATTGAAGGGATAAAATACAGCGAATTTACTTAAATCCTTTCACGTTAAAGGAGACTATTAGCCCCCAAACTGCAATTTCACCAACGAAATACGATTATGGGGCTGGATCTTTTATTCTTTAGAAACACATTGTGTTGAGTTGTACGAAATGTAATCGAAAAAACACAATCTTATCAAACAGCCTGAATATAATACAACAATAGAAATTGCCTTTTTAATTTTAGACAATTCGCTATCCAATTCCGCCCCAAAGTTTCGAAGTTGATGCAAACATCATCATGACCGGAAACATTGTATGCGTAACGGCAGAAAATAGCAAAAACGCAATATATCAATTTTAAAAGACAGTTATAACTAAACTCACCACTCAATTGTCGCAACATCATTTTTCATTAACCTCCCTTTTTTATCTGGCAAAACAATCGTGTTTTTTTCAATTGGCAAACGTTACACGCGTCCGACCGTTGACATCTAACCGACACATCGTGCATCAATTCACAATTGTTAGTTTTTTACACTAGAATACGCCTCCTGGAAGTTTTTTACACTAGAATACGCCTCCTGTCGCAAACAAATATTTCAGGAACGTCAAACCAACGTAATTCTGAAACATGTCAGGACAATCGGTAATTTATCTTGTAATATGTAAATTAAACCTTAAATAACCTCATTGCCCCTAGCAAAAGGACGACGACTCTTCGGACAACAACGTGTGGGATGACTCGCTCCTGATCCAGTCGTACGACAAATCGGTGAAGCTTGCAAGGAAGGCGCTCGCCAAGAAAATCGCTCGGGCCACGAACAAAAACAACAAAATCGAGTCGTCAGATCGCGGCGCCGATGCGACCACACCGACATCGCAGGAGCCCGGCCAAGTAGTCACTTTCAAGGCGGGAGATTACGTTCGTGCCACATACGAGGACGGGGTTGATTACGAGGCGCGGATCGTTTCCATCGATGAATCCCGCGAAGAGTGCCTCCTGAAGTACGTCGGCTACGAGAACGAACAGACCGCGAAACTAGCGGACTTGATTCCATCGTGGGGGAAGAAGACGCGACGGAAGCAATGCGAAGAAGCCGAAAAAGGCGCCAAGAAGGAAGAAGCAGCCGACGGCACGAACCGAGGAGTGCAAAATGGTCCGGCGACGTTCGGTCGATTGCCACCACCACCACCGATGCCCCCCAATCTGACCGTTGAAGATTCCGAACACCTGTCGGCGATGCTGATGTCGTGGTACATGAGCGGCTACTACACGGGATTCTATTACGGGCAAAAGACGCAGAAGCTACCGCGAAGGAAGTGAGAGAGCACGCTTGAAATTGCGCGAACTTTTCTATAGTTTATTTTCTCGGCTAGGTTCCAGTTGTAATAAATGTTTTCATATTGAATTTTACAATTTGTTTCCGTGCGTATTGTTCCAGTCGATGTATCGCTGATAGGTGTGCGCACATAAAGGACTTATTTGCTTGAAGGCGTCCACTATACTTTCATCTGATATGGAAATTTTGGCACCTGCAATCGAAAACAATAGTCCTGCTTGTTGATCAAACAATAACATGAACAATTTCACCGATTTGTGATGTATTCGCCACGCGGACCTGTTGCATCCCTACTTCCTTACATGCTATTCGAATTTCATCTCCTGAAAGGTAGGAACATTTCTTCATAAGTTTCAGACTGCATCAGAAATCCACCTGTAAATCCAACAGAAACGGCTGCTACCTTCTCGAGTAGTGCTGCTGAACATTTCAATTTGGCCGGCAGGAAAGAGTTTATCATTGCCTTTCGTCCTTCCGTGTTTGGCAAATCGGTGAGAAGCTTCTTTTCAAATCGTCTGAGAAACGCTAAATCGATTTCCCTGAACAAGATTTTTGAAAATTTAATCGCATTGAGACAGAATAAATTACCATGGCAAATTTGTGGTCGCCAGAATGAACACATCTCCATTATCCTCGCCGATGCCATCTAGTAACGATAGGAACTCGTTTTTGAACCTTTTAGACGCCTCGTGTTCTGTGGCGCAATCTCGTCGGGACGTGAGCGCTTCGATTTCATCGAAAAATATCACGGACGGTGCGTAGTATCTTGCTACTTCGAAAAGCACCTGATCGTATTGTTGAAATTGAATTTAAAACATAATTAAAAGTGGCATGTGTCTTACCCGAAGTATTTTCTCGGATTCTCCTCGCCATTTCGATATGATCGTACTCGGACTGATCCTAAAAAATGTAACACGTCCTAGTGCTTCAGTGCATAGCGCTTTTGCTATTAAAGTTTTTCCGGTACCTAAAGGATCATTCATTTAATTTTACTACTCATAGTTATTGATTGATGGACAACAAAACCTGGTGGTCCATGCATCAACACTGATTTCCAAGGCTTCAAGCCGTTTGAAAACAACGCAGGCTGCTGTAATGGCAGTAGAACCGCCTCCTTAATAACAGCTATTGCTTGACTATTTCCATATATACTTTTCCATGATGTTTTCAAATCACGCTGGATAATGTCCCTGAGAAAAAGTTACTGATAAAATTCAGCAATTCTGCTCAATGATAACATTTACCTGCATATCACTTCCGCCATTTCTTTCCAGTCTGGCGAATATTGTGGACAATCACAAAGTGGTGCAAACACTCGCAATCCATCGCCAACATTTTGATTTGTTCTTTCCTCACCAGCGAAATTGGTCACTTTCAAACTGAACATTAACGGTGGCACAGTATTATCTTCAGGCACTTTTTCAATATTTGTTTGTTGCTTATTTTCCAATCGGGCGACAGGAATCGGATTTGAATTCAGTACAGCTCTTGCTGATTTCAATTTTCTTCCATTTTTCACATTCACTTCGGGAGTTCCCTCAATTTTTCGTATGATTTTCGGGAATTTTTGAAATTTCATATGATAGTAGCTACAATATTCTAAATACATGGTGTCCAAATCGATATTATCACAAATTGCATAGTCCGGTTGCAATTGTGCATCCTGTTTAATCGTTTCAGCGGCATTTTGATATCCCATACTATTTAAATACTGATATATCAAGTAGAGTATGTTACGTTTACGTTCGGAATATGATCGTTTGGCATCCTGAAATGAAATATTATCATATAGTTAACTAATTCCAAGAGACTGCATACTTCTTGTGACATTTTCGAATTGTAACTCGATAGCTGGACTTGTATAAATAGTTAATAAAATATATACGTCAGCATAAGTAACATCAAATAACAATCTCGTTACCTGGGTAACTGGGAAACAACAAGATGCATTTGTTAAAAATTGATTGATAGCTTTTTGAATTAAAATGCTTTCAATTTTCCAACCTTTAACCAAGGTTTTTTCAATATGTTCCTGTCTTACATTTATCAACGCTGTAGTAGTAGTTTATTATAAAATAAATCAATGCAAAAGTCGGGGTATTTTTCGGGAAAATTGGGAGTATTCGTTATCAATGCCTGACGAAAGATCCCTACTGTTTTTTCCCTTTGATCAAAACGTGCAACAGGAAGTTATATTTCCAGTTTCAATACAATATATGGTGCTTTTTAAATAATTGGTCATTTTTTGTCGTCTTTGGGAGGTGGAAATCTTCAAAAGATACCGAATTGCTCCTGCTTTTCGGTTTGCCAGATTTCTACCGATTAAAACCACTTCCGCTTCCTACAAACCTATCACTCCATCATTCATTGCTTGCACTGTCGGTGTGCAATGTATTTCCTGAATGCTTGTTCATTTACTTAGTACCTCCCAGACGATGTACTTCGGTATAAGGCATAGTACCAGTATCTCAACAATTTTTATTCAGAGTCCAATATATCCAATTTTGTTCCAGATTTGTAGAATAAATCTTAGCATTCTTAATTATTGAATTGAGTTTTCAGTAAATGTTTACGAAGCATGATTTTAAACGATATTATGTTACGCGCTTCTCTTATTGTGTGAGGTAGCTCATTATAAAAATTCGATGCGGCGGTAATCGGATCCATTCTCAGGCGCTCTGTCCTAGCAGATTTTATTAAAATATCATTCGCGTTTCCCATATTGTAGTCATTTTTCCCCCATTTATATCTAGGTTAGGTTAGGTTAGGTTGAAGGGTGCTAAGCCGCACGGCTTCCGCTTCACTTAGGCCCCGTTGGCCCATTGTGCCCTGAAGACATGGAAAAAACTACCATATTATTCCATGAACCACCCCGATTCCTTGAGGAAATCCAGGAACTGGTCCATTCTCATAACACTTAGCTCACTTAGCTTCACGAAAAAGAAAGCACCTAAGTGTTTTTTCCTATTATTCGCTAGAGCCGGACAACTGCAGAGAAGATGCTCTACAGATTCTGTCTCCTCTCCATCACAGCAGCTTCGACACAGGTCGTTCGCTGGGAGCCCGATTCTTCTTGCATGTTCACCGAAAGCCACATGACCCGTCAGTATACCCACAAGGTTTCTTATTGCACCTCTGTCTAGGGATAACAAGCCCAGAGTGCGCTTTTTGTTATAATTTGGCCACATCTGTCTAGCGGTACAGCATGTGCCTAAATTTCTCCAGCGCCTCAATGCTAGCTCATAGGCTGATACCTTTATATCCTGCCTAAGAACTTTCATTGACACCCCTACCCCCACTTTCTCATGCAGGTGCGCCTCACGGGATCCCTCCCTAGCGAGCTGATCCGCTTTTACATTTCCGTGCACTTCGCTGTGCCCAGGAACCCAACACAGTTTTAAACTGTTCTTTTGAAAGATCCTCCCCAGTTCCGACCTACAGGTTTCAACTAATTTGGAGGACACTAAGACTGATTCTAGCATCCTTATGGCTGCTTTGCTGTCCACAAAGAAAGTGATGTCTTTATCGACCTCCCCTCTCTTGTTAACTTCTTTCGCAGCTCTCAAGATTGCCATTATTTCCGACTGCACAACTGTGCAGTGCACGGGGAGCTCCAACGATATACTAAGGCCCCAGTACTCGGAAAAGATTCCTGCTCCCGTGCCCGTGCTCGTTTTCGAGCCATCCGTGTACACTGACACAGTTCCTTTGCCGGCTAGCCCCCCGCTCTCCCACTCTTCTCTTGAGGGGACGACGGTCAAGAAATTTGTTTCAAAGTCCAGTGTTGGCACTCTATAGTCCATGTTGACATAGCCTTGCTTCCCACAAAGACTTTTCAGTACTGTGGAGTGCCCATAGGGCCTTTCCCTCCAGAAGCCTCCACCCTTCAGACGCACAGCACTGGCGGCTGCCGCCTCCTTACAGTGCAGATCTAATGAAAGAAGATCCAAAATGATCTCTAATGCAGCTGTGGGAGTAGTACGCAAAGCACCCGTTATCCCCAAGCACGCCACTCTTTGGATCTTAGTGAGTTGAGCCAGGTTACATTTCTTGCTCAGCGCCTCCCACCACACCATAGCCCCATAGGTCAGAATTGGCCTGACTATAGCTGTGTACATCCAGTGTACCACCCGTGGTTTGAGTCCCCACTTAGGCCCAAAGAGCGCCTTACACGTGAAAAAGGCTACTGTAGCCTTCCTCACTCTCTCTTCCAGATTTGCCCTCCAGGTAAGCTTATGATCTAGCACGACCCCTAAGTACCTCACCTGATTGGAGAGCGTAAGACTTTCGCCATTAAGTGTGGGCGGCCTAAAGTCTGGAATTTTACGCTTCCTTGTAAAGAGGACTATGATGGCCACGTCGTCGGCGTAAGCAGCGACCTTGAAACCTTCCCTTTCTAATTCCGACACAAGATTGTCCATTACTACCAGCCATAATAGCGGTGAAAGAACTCCCCCTTGAGGGGTTCCCCTGTCCACGTATTTCCTGATAGTCAGGTCACCAATGGACGAGCTAACTATTCTAGTTCTGAGCAGTGTATCAATCCATCTACAAAGGCTCATATTAACACCTTTTTGTTGAAGCCCACGACATATGGCGCCCGGCTCAACGTTATTGAAAGCCCCTTCGATGTCCAGGAATACCCCAAGTGCTACCTCCTTGTACCGAAGGGCACTCTCGATAGTGGAGACTACGGAGTGCAATGCAGTCTCTACGGACCTTCCTCTCATGTAGGCATGCTGTGACCGTGCTAGTTGGTCCCCAATTTTGCTCCTAATGAAGGTGTCCACTAGCCTCTCCAACGTCTTGAGGAGGAAGGATGCCAGACTAATTGGTCTGAAGTCCTTGACAGAACTGTGGTTTATTTTACCCGCCTTAGGGATAAACTCTTACTTGTCTCCATGCTCTTGGGATATAGCCCAGCTGGAGACATCCTTTGAAGATTCCTTCCAGCCATGGTGCGATAATCCCGAGAGCCTTTTATATCTAGCTTCATTGGTATCATTTCTTCATGGTGTAAATTTTTAAAGCTGAATTTTCCTTTTTCCGTGTAAATCAATCCGTCTACGTTAAGTTCTTGTGCTGTTTTATATACTTCAGATGTAGCGGTCATTCTTTGCAAAGTGTATATGGTCTTGTAAGCTTTGGTTAGTAGCCGTGACATGCTCATGAGGTTATTTATCGTAGTCTGGCTTCACATTATGATCCTGTATGTAATTGTTGAAAGTATGTATGCATTTTTAATTTGTATTTTATTTTTAACTGAGAAATAGCTGAAACGATGGATAGCTACTATTTTTTTCTTCATGCCATTTATATGCGGTGTTCACGTTAGTTTCTCATCGATTGTAAATCCTAGGTATTTCATTTGATCGACTCTCAGAAGGGTTTTATTTTTATCTGGGGCACAATATCCATTTTTTTGTTTAAAGATAACGTATTTGGTTTTGTCCGCATTCAATGTCAATTTGTTCTAAATGAGCCATTGGGAAAATTTGTCTAAGTCGGTGTTTATCTTTTGTTCTAAGTCAGCTTCATTTTTACCTGAGTGAATCAATATCGTATCCTCAGCGTACATTACAACTTTCCCGTCAATTTCTGCAGCCACCAAGTTATTTGTATACAACAGGAATAGAATCGATCCTAGTATTGATCCCTGCGGTACGTCAATAGTAATCTGCGTTATTTTACTGTTCACGTTTCCAATTTCAGTCCTTCGAAGTCTTTCTGTCAGATACGTACGCATAAGTTCTCTAGGCATACCAACAATTCCCAAGTCTACTTATCAATATATCATGCACCACTGTATCAAACGCCTTTTTTAGAACAATAAAAACTGCAGCAACATAATTACCGTTGTCCAGTTGCGTATTGATATATCTTATCACGTCCACAATCGCGTCTGTTGTTCCTTTACTTTCCTGAAAGTCAAACTGGTTTCTATCTAGAATTCTATTCTGCATTAAGTATTTTTTTAATCGTGAAGCTAATATTTTTTCCATGATTTTACTCAATGAGTATCGATGTGACTGCCTTCACTTCACAGTGAAGCTACATATCGTCTAGTTGTGTACGACATTCCATTACAATTTTGGCCGAGTTGTACATGGATCTTTGCTCGCATCGAATTAAAAACATTTAATGTTTGATTAGGAAAACTAATTGACCAAATAAATTAATTTTCTTTATCATGGCAGACATTTGTCTCTTTTGAGCTATATATCAAACTCTTTCTGAAATGAACGTGAAATACTTTTTACCACAATAATTTTTAGTGGCATCTGAAAACAGTTGTATACTCACGGCTAAGTCTCTCTAATTTATTTGAAATAACCTGAACAATGGAGGAAGAAACGATCCAACATTTTCTGTGTGAATGCCCAACATTTTCCAGGAAACGCATGCAAACTTTAGTCCCTTTCCTGAACAGCCTCACGGCTTCATACGAGAATCTAAATGGTTCTCGTCATCTCACAGGTTCTAGTGCCGCCCTTATATTTTTGTGGTATCACAATGGACCTATCGTGGCCTAAGTGAGCCACCCTTTTGATAAAGAGGGCTGTTACTACAACCAACCAACCAAGCTGACCAATGAAATATTTATAACACAAAAATTACCCAAAAAACACTTAATCTTTATTTTCATTTCTTACACCGAGTAAATTTTACTTTCTTTCAAACTGAGTGATCAATGCTTCCAACAAACCTTTTGCCGAAGGTCTGTCCTCGGACAAATGATTTGTACACAAATAAAATATTTCAATAATCGAATCATATTCTTCGGAGAGTTCAATTAGTAGTGGTGGTCGAGTGCCTGAAATACATGAAATAGTATCAAGTTGATTTCCACAAAATAGCAAGATTTACCCAATAATTCATCCACCCGATCATCGTTAACATTTTCGGGCGTTAACTCTTCGGAATCTATGCCCTTCGATTCGTGTAAGACCCAAGTGTGAGGCGGTATCAATGCTATTGTTTCATAGGTTACAAGACCGAAACTGAATATATCACTTTTGTCCGTTATAACACCTTTGAGTGTTTCAGGCGCCGACCAAAGCTTCGTTCCTGTTGATATCAATCCAAAAACTCAATATACAATTTTCTTTCTATTTTGGTAATACAAAACTGACCGATATAACATGCATCTGGATTTTTCTCAAAGTCCACTTCATTATGTTCGTTCAGAGGAAGAGTCACACCAAAATCACACAATTTGCATGATTCAAAATCTCCTTTTACTAAGACATTCGGCGATTTGATATCGCCATGAAGAATTTTCGCTACGTTGTGCAAATAATTGAGAGCCTTGCATATATCGAGGCACATCTATGGACGTATGTTTATAGTTTTTGGAACAAATGATCATAGAAGCAATACTCTTTTTATTTTTGATGCAGGCAATGGTTCCCAATCGCCGTCGTCCGTTTTTGCTTCGAGCAGATCACATAATGATACGCCAAAACATTCCATTGCGAGATTTTCACGTCCGTCTGATGTTTTTATCATTGCACGGAAACCAACAATGTTTGGGTGCGATAAGGTCCTTGAAAATAAATCATTCAATGTAGTTAAGTTATCAAGAGTCAGAGTTATTTGTTGTACAGTAGTTGAGCAAATATTCTAATAACTATTTCATGATATAATCTGTAACTGCAACACATACTGTTCTTGCAAATCCCGCTACCTTTGCTGAAATATAAAATCAAAAACATCGTAGATTTGTGCCTTACCTCAAAATCTCAGCTTCCTCCGTCATGCGGGACTCGTATTCCTCGGTCGATCGCTGGAGCCATCGCTTGGAGACACGTTTCAATGCCCACGGTGACATGATCTTCCCGTTTTTAGGAGATCGATTCAATTGATACACATTGACTCCTGTTCCGTAGCCGAGTTGTTTGAGTAGCGGCGAAGGCGGCACCTTTACAGGCGTCAATTGCGATAGGATACTGTCCAAATGCTTGTTGCGTGGTCGTCTTTCGGGAGTCTCCATCCTTAGGATCTTCTTTTCTTTCAATAAAACAATAGAGAAGATTAATTTTGGATACCTATAGGAAAATTAACGCCACAAAGCTCATACTTGTTTGCTTCACTGACAGAACAATTTGAACTCAAACAAACCCGCCGCGATAGATGACAGACAGCCTCAAGGGGTCCCAAATGGCGGTTCATCATCCAGCAATGTTGTACGACCGTTATTTTGAAATTATCTCCAAGTATTATTATTATTAGTTAAGTTTAACATCATTCTACATAATAACACGCATTTTTATTATCCTATTGAAGAAGAAAAATTGTCAACAAAAATTCATCGTTTCTAAATAATTTAAATATTGAAAATTGAACTTTAGAAGAGTTCGAAATAACCAAAAAAAAATCAACAAAATATGGATTAATTAGTTGAAAATCAACTATCGCTAAAAAACTAAAATAATATCAATAATTCATAACATTATTACAGTTCGAAGATGCGGTGTACTTTTTAAATGGAATTAATTAAAATTAAAATAGATACGAACTCATACAACATTTTCAGTATAACATGTGAATTATCCTGAATTGCATAAAGCATATAGCTGTGATTTATAAGCTTTTATTAGAAAATTCATGAAAATATTGAAAATTGAAAGTTTAAACTCGTTTCAATTTGTCTCTAGATAAAAATCGGGAATTATTGATCTTGCAATGATAGTTCATGTAATCAAATGGTATTTGTTAACAATCAAATCTATATAAAATTGTTGAATAAGCTGGCAAAAACACTTTCAACAATTCAATCCATAGACTCCAAACTCTTACTTAATCTCCAGATGTGCACAGTACACAGTTTTAAATGCGGACAGTGCTGCAAAATGCCAAACAGTTCATCCATTGCGATATTATATCAAATAATAGTGGAACAAAAGAAATCTGCTCTCAATTGTTATCGGCATCTCTCATTTTAAAAAAATTCAATCTAGCGTCAAACAAGTCGAGATTCAAATATTTTTAACCGACCGACATACACTGTTGCATCTTTTGTCTACGGTTCGCTTTGGGTCAATCCTTCTTTTGAAGTCCTAGTGATTGGTGTCCTGTAGTTCTTGTGCTTCGTGGATGTTCTTCAAGTGGATTTGTTGTCATACAAGCTATCATCACATCGTTGGCATCATATCAATTGAAATCTTCATTGACGCCACAAAGTGAACAATCAATACGATTGTCAAGAAATGGTTCTGTGGTGGTCAATCAAATATCTAAGAGGAATGGCCATGCGTCATTCAACTTCACATTAGAACTGTCTCGCTAAGACAATTTGTTTCTTTCCTTATTTCCACAGGTTGTACATATCATCCTGATCATTGGGGTCATCAGCAACATCTCTTCGTCATTCTGACTTCATCAATATCTCCTTTGCTTCAGCTACAGAACTTTATCAAAATAAATCGTATTGTATTAAAAATTGTAAAAAAAATTAAGCAAACAGTACACGCTTTGTAATCGATATTCTACATATATATCAACATGAGTCATTCAGCACTGAAAAACTTCAGTTGGAAGAAAATATTTTTCTTTAGTTTTCACTTGTTGTTGTATATTACAATGTACTGTAATACAAACAATATGTTTCATTTCTACAATAATAATTATAATTTAAGACAGTTAAGTAACGATATTCGTTTAAAAAATAACAATAACAATATTTTTATATCAAAGGTTAATTTTTTAATCCCTTAATTGTTTCTAACTCTGCCATTCATCTAAAGATCCGGTTTTTTATGAATCAAGATCAACTGAATTGAAGAGGATATAAATAAATATATTTCTTGAATATATGATCTGATCAGCTATAACGCTAGGTTGAAATTAGATCAATTATCATTGATTAAGATCTAAGACTCACTCTGATCGCTTCCATTAAATAATTGACTCTAAAGTTTAGTAGTCCAACATATTAAATCCAAGAAAACACTATAATAAATATGCGCAACACCATCAAGCGTTTAAATAAAATAGCGAAATAACTAATATGAGTCTAAAAACAATTAAATTTGCCTGAAAATAACACCCATCACCCATGATACTGATTAGAACGTGGCGACAATGTTGGCTTATTCAATTAAGAACTGTATCTGAAGACAATCCAATCGTGGTGACTATAAATGTTACATCGAAGAATATTCTTCAGTTACTACCATCAGCGTTAATGTTCGGCACATCAATCAGTATAAGCTTGGATAAGAAAATGGTGAATTACAGATTAAAAATAGTTTGTTTTTATACAACGGTTGTATTATCAATTGGTGATTGCTTTAAAGATGCGAAGATGCCTGACTTCTTAAAGAACAACCAAAGGAAATCGCGAGCACTTCTGTTCCCTGCAAGTTCAACACACGGAGTAAGCGGATTGTTGCTGTTGAAAATTATAATTTTGCTAAATTAAATTACTTTTCAATTAGATTCTAATAGCCATTTCAATGCCGCTTGATTTGGAAGACCAGAATGTGGTATTCTCGTATAATTTTGAAGCGAATTATAACATGCCAGCGTTAGGCAAGGACTTCATTCCTGGTCCCCTTGAACGGGTACGTGTTGTGAAATTTCTATGATTTATTTTTGATTTTATCATTATTATTAACGTATATAAATCGTAGCTGGATTTAGTGGACAATGATAGTCGTGATCTGAAATGTGCTCTGACCAATAATACCTGTTCATCCTCTACTACCGCTAAACCACGACGAAAGAAAAAGAAGAAGAAAAAGAAAAAGAGACCTAAAAGAGGATCCATTTGGGATGGTTTTATGACCCGCAAACAACTCTATAAGATTCTCATCGATAACATCAGAGGGTAACATGTTCTTCAACATATAAAGCTTCGACTGAAGCAATCGTTAATTTACAGTGCAGGTTACAATGGAAGGGAGTGCCTGCTTCGGTTAATATGTGAGGTCAACCTACATTCGATAGAGGTGAACAATGGCGTTGTAGGATCTATCATGCATATAATATTTTCGTGAGTATCGAATTAAGACCTACCTACTTGCTTCTTAACAGTACGATACTTTTCAGACCCTCTACGTCCGAGGATGAGGATCTTCACGACGATTACTACATGGCAGAGCATTATGGAGTCATGGAAGACTGCAGTTTATATGAGGAAACGTGCAAGCATAGCATACTTGATATGATTTCAAAGGACTTTTGGATAGGACCGAAATGAATTGAACGTGAATTGATTGACTTTCTTTCTGCCAGATTTTTATTCATGAACTTTGAATCTCTGTGATCTTTCATTGTAATATATTCGGTCTTTTTAGTCTATTCTGCATAACCATGAGCTGAACCAATGTGTGAAAACCCAATAATGTAAAAAAATACACTCGCAAAAGACACATAAGAGCCGTTACTGTTCGTCAAGCTTCAGTTGATGTGAATACAATAAATGAAACACGATTTAAATTGAAAAAAATTATGTATATATTATATCATTTTCAATATTAACTCACTTCCACACATCCTCCTAAAATAAATATTCAGTAATTGTAATCTGATTACATAATAGGAACATATTCTTTTGTAAACAACGCCAAAATGCTTTTCGGACAATCTTTATGATACATTTCACATTCTCCCATCAATCCATTATATTCGGCAACATAATAGTCATCCGAAATATGTTCATCTTCAGAACTAGATGGTCTTATAGACAAAACATAAATTGTTAATAAATTCTTCTCGTCAACAATTTGCAAATAAACATACTTGAATATCATATGAATAACAGTCCCAGTAACGCCATTATAATATCCTATATCCTCGGCATTCACTTCACATATAGTTCGTAGTAAACATGGTTTGCCTTTGTAACCAGCACTGCAAAAACCTTTATTTTAATACGATTATTTCGATAGTAATATTGATGGTTCCTACTGTTTGAATTTCTCTTCCAATCCCATATACACATTTTTACGAGTAATCAATTCATTTAGTGTACTTCGTTTTTCTGTTGATTTTGAAGACATCTTTTTCATTTTCTTTCGTCTTTTGGTTTTAAATTGTTTGTCTTTTGGTGTTTCAGTTGTTGCTTTACCATCACCATTTAGAGTTCTTGCTATTGTTTCTGTACCCGTGCCAGCTGCATCAGATGCATCTGATTCTTCTTCAAAATCAATTTCAAACTGTAGATGAAATATATGTGCTTAGCTGTATTTGTTTTAAAAACATAAATAGACATTCTAGTGTAATTGTTTTTTTTACCCTTTGATCTACTCCTGGTAGTATATCTGATCCTAAATATGGCATATTGTAGTTAGCTTCGAAATTGTACGATAAGAATACATTACGATTGGGAAGATCAAGAGGAATGGCTAATGCAACAAATAGCTGAAAGAAAAACGTAAATAATTTAATTTAGTTTTAGTTGGGTGTTTTGAGTGTCTTTTGGCGGTGTTTTAAGATTATTGAAAAAGTCGTGCTGTTGATTTTTACCAAAATATTTTGTACTTCCTCATATACGTATTTTGGTTGCTATTCGCAACCTTCTTCAGTGTTTTGTACACGACGTTACAATATTTTGGTAAAAAGCAACAACACGACTTTTTCAATAATCGTAAATTTAGTTTTTTTTTCACTATAAAATCGCTTTAAAAATTGTTATTTTGTTAAATAGCTCTTCAAATATTTTCCAAAAAAATTATTATTCAGGTAGCCTTGTTCGTTTTTTCTAGTTTTATTGACCACGCCGGAAGCAACTTTTGAGGTAACAAAATAGTCTTCAAATCGCAACTGGTTATCCAGTTTTGCATAATTTATGTTCCTTAAAGGGAAAAAATATGTCCTTTGAATAAATTTCCAGCCATTCAATAAGTAACCCTAAACTTTCATCGTCAAGAAAGAATATTTTAACCTTTTTTTTAATTAAAAGTTCACTATAGCAACTTAAAATTGCACTTATTTTCTCAAATAACTTCTTAACTACTATAGAACAACAAAACACTTGAACATATTTAAACGTACACCAACTGTAGTTGATGCAGGAAACACTAATGCTCTCGGGTTGCGTGAATATCCTTTTGGAATTTCATATAAATTAGCTTGACCAGCTAAAGAAGCTCCATAAAAAAGTAGAAACACTCTCATCCCTATCATGCTTAGTTTTGAAATGGTCCAAACCTCAACACTTTCTGATCAGAATAAATCAAACCACGTCTCAGCCGAATCGTAAAGGTAGTAGTTCGATTGTTAAATGAAATTCTCAGACCTCAGTACTGGACAAAACATATTGACGATTTTCATTAGACCTTTATTCGTGATTATCCATCAAACTTTTATTTACTTATTGTTGTGGATTCTGAGTAAAGAAATTTGTATGGCCCAATTCATGTAATTACTTAGTGATATGTTCGTAATAAGTTTTGATGCATACACGACATACCAGAATTTTTTGTTTGGATTTTAGTTCTCCAATTTTTTTTTTGAATATTTGATTCAGATAAACTCTTTAGTTGTTACTAAGTGAAGATTTTTATATCTCAGAATCCTCTTTTGCTTAGGATACCGTTATGATTTGTCTTCTACTGTACAATTTTGCCCAAAAATTTATATTTTTCGCGATCATTTGTTGAAGCTCGTGCAATTATTCTTTTAAAGAATAATTGAAGCAACAACAATTATTCTTTAAAAAAATTCATCCAGCGGAATAAATCGTTTTCTGTTTGTATATATGGGCTGGAAAAGTTTCTATCTGAAAAGCCCCAGTTTCTCTTCATAATGCAGCCAATATCAAATGAACTAACTCATTAATAATGTGGAGAGTCATTCGCAATGAAATATCCCCACAAAACGCTCGGAAAATTCTCACAAGTTAAAAAAATTGAAATAAATTTTCCGTAGAGAACTATTCTTTGTAATAAACAATTAAATACAAAAATTCGACGTAGAAAAATGTCCGCACAACATTTCTGAATTGCATTGAAATTCAACACAGACCGATCGAATTTTCCTGGGAAATTTTCTGGATTAAAAAAAAATTCCGAAGAATTCAATGTAATAAATTCTGCTAATAGACTAGGGTGGATCTGTAAAAAAAAACAACTACATTTGGTTGAGGAGGGGATGGGGGCACACTGATTTTTGCAGAAAAAGTGGTGGAATGGCTCGTATAACAAAAATTGACTTATCCTCCATCTCAAAAAAATCGGGAACATTAATAAAAAAATCGAAATGTTTAAGAATTATAGCAAAAATCGATTCTTTCCTACTTTTCTAACTCCTAACTTTGATTAGATTGCGCATAATAATTTTTCAATCTTGACTTATTAAAAAAAAATCAATTTTTTTAAAATTTTGCAAGTTTATTACCTCTCAACTTTGCCCGAAAATAAACCTCTTTAAAGTTAGGAGTGAGAAAAGTAGGAAGAAATCAATTATTGTTATAACTTTTAAACATATCGATTCACTGTAGTTCCCCCCTTTAACAATCATTTTGAGAACACCCATTTTCTGTACAATAAAATATCTAATGTACATATATATAAACGCATATTGATGTAAATGAGCGTTCACTGTACTTAAAAAATATGAGTTTCTCCTCGAAAAAAATTTTCACTACGTTTTATTGAATGTTAAATGTGCCAATAAAAATTTTCAATTGAAGTTTCGCACAATAAAATCACAAATTCATTGAAAAGGATAACTGTAACAAAAATGAAAAGAAAACAAGTTGTAGGTAAATTTACACAATTTTCTCCAAAATTGAGAATTTTTATCAGAAATTTTCACGAGTCTATTTTTGGTTACACTACATGACTGTAGAAAAATGCACACAATCAACTTTATATATTATTGCCTAAATAGGTACTATTTTTCCAGTGGAAATGAAAGTTCATTATCTACAAAATAATTTCAGTAGAGTTAACTTTATTGGCTTTATTTATTGTTATAGCCTAACACATTTTAGGTACAGGCCAGAATTTTAGCATTAACAATTTTAATATCCTCCACAAAATAAGCAATGGGAAAAAGTTGGACTAACTGTAATGCCTAGAGATTTGGTGGGCCTAATCAAAGAATAAGGAAAACCTGCGAAATGAAATGACCCTTTCCTTCCATTCAGCACTCTTTTAATCATTCATTATTAAATACTAAACCTAAAGATGATCTAAAGATCGAAACGCGTCGGAATGATAAAAATTTGTGGGTCAAAAAAATGTTTGTTAAGATTTTATTAACTTTATTGATTCAATGAAATTAGATCAAAACTTTTAAACTATATGAGTTCAACAGTTGCTTCTTGTTACACTCAGGTGTTATTAAAAAAATACATTAATTGTATAGAGTTTCTTTATTTTTTCAGTAAGTTTCATCATACAGAAAGCATCCTTTCAGAAATTTGAAAACTTCACGTTGTATCATAGCAATAAAATCATAATTTTGCTCAACAACAATCATTCAATTTATCAGTGAATATTTATAAGCTGTAAACTATATTTGTTTGGTCCTAAAGCATACTATATTAAATTCAATAATTTTTAAAGTACCTTGATTAGTATCCTTTAAATTTCATTAAGAAATGAAGATGAATTAAACTAGAAATTGAACATGGGAGTGTAAAACGATTATCAAGACCTTATTTGATTAAATTATTTATTATTTGCTACAGAACACTAAAACTCATCAACACATTTGAACTTACGCCAAGTGCATTTGACGAAGGAAACACTAACGCTCTGGGATTCCGTGAATGTCCCTTTGGAATGTTCTCATCTGAATTTGCTTCAACAGCCAAAACAGCGCCATACAATATAGGAAACACTCTTATCCACGACATACTTAATTCTGAAATGATGGATTTCGCATCATTTCGAGATTAGAATAAATTCAAATTAGACTCAACCGAATCGTTATGTTTGTTGTTATTTTCTTTATAGAGTTTTACATAGAATTGTTACTTTAGTACATGGCTACAAAATATTGACCAATCTGATTATACCCACCTCTGGTCATCTACCCAGATGCTATTTACCATTTGTTGTGTTCCGCATAAAGATATTTTAACGGGCCAATTCATGCAAATAATTGGAGATATGTTCTTAAAAGATTTGGTTACAGACGCTATCATGTTTTCAGGGAAATTATAGTCACTGTTTGATTTTTTTTTAGACTTAGATTTGGGCTGAGTTGATGGTACTGCCACAAAATATAAGTGTTAATAGTGAATGAAACTTATTTAATTTTTAATCATCCTCTGAGTTTGATGCCCATCACATGATCATGATTTATCCTTCTCTGGTTTAGTTAAACTTTTTGGTTCTGTTAACAGAACTTTTATGAGTTTTAATGTAAATAAAATCCTCCTAAAACAAATTCAAAAAGGTACAGGTACGTGCTGTACAAACTCTTGATGATCTGTTTCCGCAAATTTGTTTTTAAATTCAATCTTTTAAAAAAATATTAGTCGTCATGAATTGTATGATTCCGCCGCACAATTTTTTTAAAACAAATTTATAACATATTCAAAGTTATTCGAGAAACGTGTGAGAAAATATGAACGAAAATCACAGTCACATACTTTCTTGGAGAAACACTGTGATAATTTTAAGAAGATGGCGGGAGGGGATATTTTTATTTTTAATTCAATAGTACAGCCCTTCAAAAGTATCCAGTATAAATGTGAAATTGAATTGATCGGAGCAAAACTGAAAGAGGTACAGCCATTTTAAATATATGCTCTCCAACTAACATTTCTTTTATTATTATTATCAATTTTTAAACGTGTTTTTCTCAGATTTAATTTTTTTTAAAGTCGGTGATCACTGTATTTAAAAAGCTACTTATCCGATACTTCGCAAATTTTGTATATTTACTTTCTACATAAATTACGAAGTAACAACATCGATATTTTGTATTTTTTATTGCTATAATTTATTTTAAAACAACAAATTTGCCGATTTTTATCAATAAATTTTCATAAATTCAAAAAATTCGTCTCTTTTTGCTTCCAAAAATTGAAAAATCAATAAATTAAAAAAAACCTTGATGGTGTTATCTCGAAAAACTCATAAATTAACGAAATCTTTTCGGTTTTAAGTCAACAGATGATCCAATGATTAGTTATGGTGATCACCACAGGGCAACTTTTTTTTAGGTGTATACGAATATTTGCTGTCAGTGGTTCAATTCACAAATTTTTTACAGAAGACTCTTGAAATGTTGCACTATTATGTTCGTTACTTAAAAATAAATGTATATTTACAATACTTTCAGAAATAACCCTTGAAAATGTGTTTCATATATTGAAAATTAATCCCCCCCCCCTTAACAACGATTTCTAAAACAAAGTTAACATGTTACGCAAATACGGAACTATTTATGGGTGTGTCTATTTTCACATTCAGTGCAATAAAGCCGGGGCATACCAATTTATTATTATCTATTTAGTTTATTTAGATTAGATCGAATTACAAAAACAATTACACTAGTCTTTATATGTTGTACAGTTCTTTCTTCTTCTATCTGCGAGAGTTTAACACAATTTTCTTTCGTGGAGTCTTAACCTCGAGGATCAGTCCTGACATCTTATAGGTTCACTTAGTTTCGGTCCGATCCAAAAGTCCTGCGAAATCATATCTAGGATACTATCTTTGCAAGTTTCCTCATATGCACTGCAATCTTTATTGGCTCCATGATATTCTGCAATATAAAAGTCGTCGTGAAGATCCTCGTCCTCGGACGTGGAGGGTCTGAAAAGTATCGTGCTGTTAAGAAGCAAGTAGGTAGATCTTAGTTCGATACTCACGAAAATATTATATGCATGATGGATCCTACAACGCCATTGTTCACCTCTATCGAATGCAGGTTCACCTCACATATCAACCGAAGCAGGCACTCGCTTCCATTGTATCCAGCACTGTAAATTATTGATTGATCCAACTGAACTGATGATTTATAGCTATGTAGAAGAGATATTACCCCTTGATGTTATCGATGAGAATCTTATAGAGCTGCTTGCGGGTAAGAAAACCATCCCAAATGGCTCTCTTTTTGGGCTTCTTACGATGCTTTTTCCTTTTTTTCTTTTTCTTTTGACGTGGTTTAGCAGAGCAGGTACTATTGGTCAGATCACATTTTAGATCACGACTATCATTGTCCACTAAATCAAGCTGTAAATATTTCCATTGATTTTCGAAATGACTATACCAATTTGAATGAAATACTCTATCAAGAGGGCCAGGTATGAGGTCCATGTTGTTCACAGGTATATCGAAGTTCGCTTCAAAATTATACGAAAACACCACTTCTTGGTCGCCCAACTCGAGAGGGATTGCGAGGGCAAAGGCTATCTACATTGACACGTTTCCTGGGTATATTTAATGAAATAACGATCTGAATCACAATGCTTACACCTAGCGTTGATTCGAGAGTAAATAATGCTGCTTGTGATGTTCGATCGATGGTAGTACCACCAGACGATGTTGCGTCCTTTTCACCAGTGCTGCTGCTTCCACTTTTCAATAAATTTACAACAATTAGCCAACGTACTAGCAACAAATTTTCCATACTGGAAAATAGCGTGGAAACAACAGAGCAATCTCTAAACTACTGCGCCTATGGCGTGTTCTATGCAACCTATAGACATCTAAATGTTTTGTAGACGAATTAAATTAAATCCACAAACAAATCTTCTGTTGTCCGAATTAATGAACATGAGCGGTTACTGGTTTTGTTTATCTTAAAGTGAATATTTAGATCCAATTAGAAAGATTATGATTCTTTAGGTTGAAACTCGGAACGAACGAAAAAAAACATTTGACTAGCCGCCGGGTTGCGTGTAGGGTTTTTTATTTCGGGAAGAAACAATTGGACTCCGTTTCCTAATCAACCAATGCTAATTGGCTAGCCAAAAGTGTTAAATTTCTGGTAGCTACATGTTTTTTTATGATTTAAAAGCAAACTCTATTCAATTCATTCAGCTATCCTAGCCAATTTGTTTATTTAAAACTCGAATTCAGTTGTAATTATTTCAATTAAGCTGATTTCACATTCACGATAGTATCGTTTACAACGATTTGTTTCGCCATAGTATTGAGCATAGTAAAAATCATCGGATAGTCCTTCGTCCATTGATGTTGCTGGCCTAGATTGGACAATTGAACAATATTAGATGGTTAAATCCAGCGTTGGACGCTACTTACAGGAATAGTACGTGTAATATTGATCCCCAGACGCCGTTGTGTACTTCAATTTCATGATGAGCCACCTCACAAATTGTCCTCAACAAACATGCTCTACCATTATATCCAAAGTGTTGAAAATATTGTGTTACAGTCTTATAAAAGCTTAAACGTGACGCAAAAGGATGAGTTTTGATGCTTCGCTTTTGATCGTGGTCTCTACTGCTTATGTTGCTGGGCAAATATTCATCAGGATTCCACTGAAATAGAATGTGATAAGATGATTTATATTAGCTATGGGTCACTAAGTTGGTTAGAATTCTATCCTTAAGCAGAAAATATCGCGATTCATATGAGGTCTGAGGCTCACATTGCTAGTTCGCTTCTTGTTCTGCTGTTCTTGGTAGTTATTGGTCTATCTATATGTATACATACAGGATTAGATTCGAAAACCCTTGTAAGAAGGAAAAGAGCTAAAAAGTTACCTTTTGCAAAAAATCCTTATGAGTATTGTTATTCGGCAATCCGTAATTTGCTTCGAATGTAAATGAAAAAAAAGAGTTGAATTTCAAATCCAATGGAATTGCAACAGCAACAACATACTGAAAAAAAACAGTTGAAAAGCATAAAATTAACAACTATTTTCGCACATTAAGGTACTATGTAGTAAACATTAAAAATTTCAAAATATCAATTTATTTATTTTGGCATTTTTCAACTCCTCGCACTTTTAGGAATGACCTCTTAAAATATTTTCAAAAAGTTCGAACGTTAGAATAGTATAAAACGGTTTTAAGTGAGTGCGCGTTTTTGGCTGCTCTAGTAACCGTCTGCCACATAGCAACGATTGTGTATCCTCTCTTTCTAAAATATCGTTTTTTTTTCATTCATTCACAATAGAACACGAAATTTTCGTCTTCTTATACGTTTCAGTATTTATTCTGACGTTTAGTATACTCTTGTGTTGACAAAATGGGTACTAAAAAATGGAGCCAAACTTCAAACGCGATTTTCTCGAAATGACGTTTTTTCAACTGGCCGCTAGTTAATCTTCGGACCTACTCATTTTAGTGCGTTTTATTTATTAACATATTCTGCAAGACAATTCACCATAATTTGAGCAAAAAATCCACGTCCAAAAATTTGACGTTCACAAAACGACTGAAAAATAGGGTCGATATTTAAAAAAAACAAAGCACTGCAAAATTTTTTTATCCATTTTTCATAAATGAACTTTAGTCTTTAAAACCCTTTTGGGTTGTCTGTTTCAGGCTTGCAAATTTTGTGATTAACTGCCGGTCTTGCGATAGGATACTTTTCGAGGTAGCAAGTTTGGCTAAAATAGGTACATAATGAGAATTAAAAAAAAACATATTTTTTACTCTCAAAAGATATATTATTGAAAAAAAGTTGCATATTCATATTTAATGAGAAAGATGAGAAAAAACATCATAAAAATTTGCTATTTTAGGGCCTTCCAGTGTGTACTAGTACCTTGACGTAGCAACGGAAATGCTTCAAAGCCGCAGTAAAAGTAAGGCTTTTTGATGCATTTGCAACACTAAAACACAGAAAATAAATCTTACTCCAAAGGAACTAAACGTCGGAAAAACACCACGTTTATCTCTTTTCAAATTCGTATCACCAATTAGATTTGCACTAACTAAAATTCTGAAGGACGCAATTATTGTAGCAAACAAAATCAAGTTCATCTTAATCGTAACCAAACTAAAACAACTGTAGGCAGATTAGAAACAATTCAAAATTACTTACAATTTATCCACACATTCATCGGTTATGATTCGTCAATAGTAATTAGCTAATAAATATGTTATGTTCTTCGCGCAATTGCATGAATCAATAATTGATATATGCTAACATTTGTGTAAATGTAAAAACTGTTGAATACATGGCAATAATTTGCAAGTTAGAAAGAAACATCGATAGACACATCCGAAACATTTTGAATAGAAATTACATTTTAGCACCAAATCACGATTGACTTATTTACGAGTAATTAGTTAGCACATTGTTAGCTACAGGTCACTAAGTTGGTTAGAATTCTATCTATCTGTTAAGCAGAAAATATCGCGATTCATATGAGTCTGAAGCTCACATTCCTAGTTCGCTTCTTGTTCTGCTCTTCTGAGTAGTCCATCTTAGACTTTCTAATGCAGACGTTACTAAATAAATGTTACATTGATATCCACCACCTTGAATTTAAGGCAAGAAATGAAAGAAGATATTTTTTTTATTTTTTCAAGTGGAAAGAATTCATGATATGATTTATAAAAATAAATTTTATTTGATGTTATCAACCCCCACACACAATATTCTTAATCAATATTGATTATGATCGTTTAAGTCTCCGTTATAATTAATATTATCGTGTGAATTAAATGAATTCTAACACTTTTTCGTTAATTGATCAGTCAGAACGAACTATTCCCGAAATTTGTTTTAAGTTCTTCGAAAACAGGTAAACTATTTACCGTAAATGAAGTGTAGAAAGATTAAGTCAAGTATCTTTAGTATATTTTCAGTTGAAATCTTTCGATTTACATAGTTGGACACAAAACATTATAAACGATGCATTTACATTTAGTTCTTTGTTTTATTTTCGTGGAAATACTCAATGCACCAAGCGTGGCCTTAAGAATAGCAAGAACATTAACATTTCCTCCAACTGTACCAACAAGAATTCAGGTACGTTATTATTTCGATGAGTATTTCGTACTAATCGATCAAAATATATTATTATCAGTTGATTTGGGGTATTGGTATTCCCGTGCCGTTGGAATATGAATCAATGACAAGTGGGTGGGTTCTGAAAACGCAATACTATATACCAACACTGGCCAGTGAATTTCGACCACTAGTTATTACGCCACAACCAGTAGGCAAGCGTGACGCTAGCTCCAGGATGCATAAAACTCGACATGATGTTGACCAAGAGGACGAAATCATGCTGCATAATCTTCAAGAGGCGCAGGACGCTATGTATAGAGATAGTATGCGAAGTAAATATCGATGGGCGATTTATAAAGCTGTGGAAACTTTGGCACAACGGTCAGTAAGAGACAAACTGTTATATTTCAAAAATTTAAATTAATTTTAAATATACATTTTAGCATGGGTTTAAACGGACGCTCCTGTATGTTGCGAGCTATTTGCGAAGCGGCCGAAACTCCTTTCCATACTGGATACGGAGTGTATGAGGAGTTATTGCACATAGTTTTGACGTAGGTTCATCAAACATGTTCATGCTATTTTTCACCGTGTAATATATTTATAGACCATCGTCATCGGCAGACCAACTATCAAAGTATTCAGACAATGAATACTTCCATGCTGAAAAACTGGGAAAAACTGGAGCTCCGTGTAATTTAGTTTTTAAGGATTGTAAATTATCATTGCTATCAATTTTCTCGGGCACATATAATCCTATAACCGATGAACTTACTAGGATATTAGCGTCGCAAAGAAAGCACTAGTTACAATTCAAATTGAATTGATTCATTCAATGAAATTTAGTAATATATAATATAATCATAAGTTTATTTCATAAAATTAATTTTGTCCAGAACTTTCAATTCCTTGGTGCATTTAATTAAAAACAAAAGTGTCCAACAATAAAATGAAGCCTGTTTACAAATGAAAACCTGTCTCTAACAAATGTTTGGCCCTCCATAGATTTCATCCCATTAATTTTTCTTGGTATAGGATGCGTTTTGTTTCGTGTAGAAAATTATCTAGACCAGCAAAATTAATTTAATCTAGACCAAATTTGATCATCTAATAAAGTATGTTAGATAAGATAAAAATAATTTAATTGAAGCAACATATATTTCCTTCGAGAAGATTTGTATCAAGAAGAAATCCACATGTCCAATGCATAAAAAATGTTACCGAATGTTAAAAGAATTATTTGACAAGAAATCTAGTTAAGCCGTAAATTTAATTGGGCGTAGATGAAACAGTCAGTTTCAGAGAAAATGTGGCCACTTAAAATAAGTTTAAGGATCACATAATATTTTTTGGCTAGACAAATGACTCAAGAAAATATAACACACTGTTGCATCTGAAATAAATATTCTATCAGAAAAATATGCAAAGCGGACTTGCGTAAAAAAATGTATTGACAAGCAAAAAGGTTGCCTAGTCCTGAAATAAAATTGATATTATCATGTAGCATATTTGACTGCTCTAGAAAATAGAATTTTCCATTCTGAAACAAAGCGTCAGACCAAAAAAAGCCCTCAACTAGAAATTGTCCGTTTTTGCCCCCAAAAAAAGTAAGTTTTGATTAGAAAAACGTATTGCTTGCATAAAATATGGTGAATTCTGGAGAACTATCTTATCCGAAAGGGAGAGATCTCAAAGCTCCATTGTGCACCTATTTCGAAAACAACACAAGACAAAAAGATAAGCACAAAATTAACAACTTTTCATCGCATATTGGATAGTAAAGTAGATGCCTTAAGGGGGGGCTAGTTGTTTTATTTTTACTATCGAAACACTCATAAATTAACGAAATCTTTTTGATTTTTAGTCAACAGATGATCCAGTAATTAGTTATGGTGATCACCACAAACCACCTTTTTTGGGTGTATATGAATATTTGCTGTCAGTGACTCAATTCTCAATATTTTCTTCACAAAAATTTTACAGAAGACTCTTGAAATGTTGCACTATTGTGATCTTTAGTTATAAATAAATGTATGTTTACCATATTTACAGAAATAACCCTTAAAAATGTGTTTAAAATATTGAAAATTTACCATACCCCCCCCCCCCTTAACAGCTACAATTATAAGAATTTACATCGCTTGGTTGAGGTTTATCTATTTTCAAATTTGTTTCACCAACGATAGATACATCCCAATGCTCTTGAAATACAAATAAATACTAGTTACAAAGCAATGCATGATTGATTTCTTTAGGAGTACATATATAATTAATTAGCACATTATTAGCTTTTGGCCTTTAAGTGGGTTCGAAACGAAATTTAAATAATTGTGTTTGGAATTTCATCCCTAAGCACACTTTTGCTGGCATGATCATTATGGAAATTGCTGCTCACACTGGTTCTTGCATTTTTAATGAAGGATTTGCAAGTGTCTTAGAAATAATGCAACTGATAGGCATTGCAATAGGAATTTCAGCCTCTAGACGCGCTGCGGAAATCGATCGCGCTCGCGTAAAACAATCGAATCGTCGCAGCACTGAGGCCTCCACAGAGGCTAGAAAAGCTAAGAAAAACGAAAAATTGAGGCTTCAGGAGAAGTACGAGGAAGAGGAAGACCTAATGTATGGCGCAGGCATGTCAGAATAGAAGAACGTAGCATTTACTTTGAAAAATTAATTGAAAAAACTTTAAACGTTAATTTCTCGGAATCTAGTTGTTTAAGTTGGCGGACATGATTTAAAACAAAATATTGGGCCGATCACACTTAATATTTAATAAGTTTTCACTGACGTGTCTGGCTATCGCATGAACAAGAATCATGTTGATCAAAAATAAATTTTCCGATTTCCGGCCGATTTTCTAATCTCAAAAACCAATTTTTTTTTAAATGGCCGCCATTTTGTTATTTTTCGGCGGAAAAAAATTATCCTATTTCACGCGATAGCCATTTCAACAAGGATTGATTTCTGTTCTAATATTTTCACCTCAGTTGTTACAGTCAAAATTCGTAAAATTCAAAAAACAGTTTCGAAAATTCTGAAAAACTTTTTTTGTATACCTCAAATGTTAGTAAATATTTGAGCGAAATTTAAAAACGTTATTTTTTTTCTTCTATGAAAAAAAAATTATCGAAAGCAACGTGCTTTTGGAAAATCGTAACCTAAAATCCCCTTAAAAAGAGCTACTTATTCTTCATTTACATGTAAGGCAGTTTCAAGAAGTTATTAGTCCATCTCAAACCTTCCAATAGAAATGTTACTAAAAAAAGTTGTTAAATTGATCGTATTAAGCTTTTGATTTAAAAAAGGAAATATGTTTTTTGGCCCTTTCTTATGTATGTAGAAAAAATTCATGATTTGAATCATAAAAATATTTTTTAATTGCTTTTGCCAATCAGACACACAACATGTTCATTCAACATTAATAATTATCTTTTTAGTCGCCGTAATAGATCTTTTCGCGTGAATTCCATAAAATTAACACTTTTCCGTTAATTGATCCGACATATTTTCTAAATTTGTTTTACCTCTTGGAAAACAGGTCAACATTAACCGTAAATGAAGTATAGAAAGATAGAATAAAGCGTGCACCGTTTCAGTTAAAATCTTTCGACTTACGTAGTTAGACACACATACAAAATGTTCTAAACGATGCAGTTTCATTTGGTTTTTTGTTCTATATTCGTGGCAATAACGATCATCGCACAAAATTTTGCGTTAAGAAGAGGAAGAGCATTAGTATTTCCACCAACTGCGCCAACAAGAGTTCAGGTATGGCATAATTTTTTTAATCTGACGAATGTGAGTTGCTAATCGACCAGGATATAATATTATTAGCTAATCTACGGTATTGGTATTCCCCTGCCGTTGAAATATGAATCAATGACAACTGGGTGGGTTCTGAAAGCGCAATATTTCTTACCAACAGTGGCCGTGAATTTTCGACCACTCCAATTAACACCGCAAGGAGTAAACAAGCGGGGTGCTAGCTCCAGGATGCATAAAACTCGACATGATGATGACCAAGAGGACGAAATCATGTTACGTAACCTTCAAGAGGCGCAGGACGCCATGTATAGGAACGGTATGCGTGGTAAATATCGATGGGCGTTATATAGTGCTGTGGAGGCTTTGGCGCAATGGTCAGTAAGACAAAAACTTGTACCTTTCTAAAGTTATTATGATGCCATCATTCCAGGATGGGATTGAACGGACGCTCCTGTATGTTGCGAGCTATTTGCGAAGCAGCCGAAACTCCTTTCCATGCTGGTTACGGCGTATATGAGGAGTTGTTGCATATAGTTATGACGTAGGTTCATTGAACATTTTCATGCTATTTTTCACCGTGTAATATATTTATAGACCATCTTCGTCGACAGATCAACTATCAAAGTATTCAGACAATGAATACTTCCATGCTGAAAAACTGGGAAAAACTGGAGCTCCATGTGATTTAGTTTTTAAGGATTGTAAATTATCATTGCTATCAATTTTCTCGGGCACATATAATCCTATAACAGATGAACTAACTAGAATATTATCTTCGCAAGAATAATACTAGTCTTAATTCAATTATATAATTTTTTACGTAATTTAAGTGTTTCGCTGATAAGAATTTCATAGAATTGATTTGGTCCAGAAAATATTTAATCCTTTCAATTTCGAATTAGTCTGATACAGAAAAAAAATTGCGACCGTGGAAATTTACTAGCTATTCACTTCAGTAAATGTCCAATGAGTTTAGAAAAAAATTAACATTGATCCAAAGTTCGGAAAGAAATTGTTTTTCTTCTGAAGAAAATCATTTGAGACAAAAAATATTCTGCTTCAAAAAGTTATCAATGATAAAGCGTTTACAAATCTCATTTCAAATAAATTAAAAGTCATTAAAACACATTTTCCTCTCTTCAAAGTTGTTTTATCATCCGTACAAACATCATAACTAGTTATAACAAAAATTATACATGTTACAACCAAAGCATGGTTGACTTATTTACGAGTAATTAGTTAGCACATTGTTAGCTATGGGTCACTAAGTTGATTCAGATTCTATGCTTCAGCTGAAAATAACATGGTTTAACTGAGACTACACCTCAAGTCGCTTGAAAACTATTTGTTCTTCGTGTATATACAAGAATACTTCAAAGTATTTATTAGTCTATACTCTGCCCTTCAAATGCAGATGTATTTAAAGCAAACATTAGCATATTGATATTCACAACTTTAGATTTAAAGCGGGAAGACACTTTCTTAACTGGAAACAAGTCATGACTTCCATCATAAAATCATTTAATCGGGCTTTTAGCTACCACACACAATATTTTCCAACATTATTAACCATTATCGTTTTCTTCACCGTTATAATTCGTCTTCTCGTGTGAATTCCATAAAATTAGCATTCTTATGCTAATTGATTAGTCAGAACGGTTATGGTACAAGTCTTTTTTTTTATTTCTTTGAATACAGGTCAACTAGTTACTGTGAATGAAGTGCAGAAATAGAGAATCAAGCTGATACGTTTTCAGTTAAAAGATAATATTATAAACGATGCTGTTACACTTAGTTCTTCTTATTTTAGTGGCAATTCTTGCTGGGCCATGTTTTGCATTAAGAAAAGGAAAAACTTTGATATTCCCGCCAACTTCACCAACAAGAGTTCAGGTACGATATGATTACTTTAATCTGATGAATGTTACTTGCTAATCGGACCCGGATTTAATATCATCAGCTAATCTACGGTATTGGTATTCCCCTGCCGTTGGAGTTAGAATCAATGACAACTGGGTACGTTCTGAAAGCGGAATATTTCTTGCCGACAACGGCCAAAGAGTTGCGACCACTCAAACTATCACCGCAACCAGTGAGCAAGCGTGATGCTAATTCTAATCTGAATGAAACTAGACATATTAATGACTACGAGGACGAAACTACGTTACGTTATATTCAAGAGGCACCGGACGACATGCATAGAAATAGTAAGCGTGGTAAATATCGATGGGCGATATATAGTGCTGTGGAGACTTTGGCACAACGGTCAGTAGCGCAAAACTCGTTTCATTAAAAAGTAACTACAACGCCATCATTCCAGGATGGGGTTGAACGGACGCTCCTGTATGTTGCGAGCTATTTGCGAAGCGGCTGAAGCTCCTTTTCATGCAGGTTATGGGCTGTATGAAGAGTTGCTGCACATAGTTATGACGTATGTACACTGATAGTTCTAGACATAATTTTCATCATGTAATATTCATATATTTGCAGACCATCGTCGTCAACTGATAAGCTCTCCAAACATTCAGACAATGAATACTTTCATGCTGAACAATTAGGCAAAGCAGGAGCTCCATGTGATTTAGTTTTTAAGGATTGTAAATTATCATTGCTATCAATTTTCTCTGGTACCTATAATCCTTTTAAAGATAAACTAATTAGGATATTAGCTTCCCAAGGAAAATACTAATCTCAATTCAATAGAATTAATTACAACTAAAAATAAGTGTAAAGATAAAATGATTTCTATATAAATAAAATTAGTTTATTCTTTCAATCAATAAAGAAAAAAATGTGCTTTATCTGGCACCATAGATGAAAAAACAGAACCCAATTTTTTTTAGCTGATTCAGGAAGAGGGAAAGTGTTATTGAATAATATACTTATTTATTTGGTTCAGAATTTTTGTTGTCTATTCCATCAACAAAACACTATCTATCAGGTTCAGCTGAATCCAAAATAAAAACGTTTTTTTATAGTAAAGGGTATAAATCTTTGAAGTAGAATAAAATACGGATAAATTGTATTGATTGCCATGAAATTGATTTTATTGGAAAGATACTTTTTTCCTATTTTCATTCGAATATGATATTCAGCATTTGAGCGCCACGACTAGCGCGGAGGAAGTCCAAACGAGGGGTCCAATTTTCGACTACTATAACCAATAATTGGGGCCGTATCTCGCCAATAACGTGGCGAATGTTGTCTTCCAAATGGTCAAACTTCTCGGGCTTGTCGGCGTAGACGATTGATTTTACGTATATCCACAATAAATAGTCCAGCGGTGTTAAATCACAAGATCTTGCAGGCAAGTTCACAGGTCCAAAACGAGAAATTATGCGCTCATCAAATGCTTCTTTCAATAAGTCGATGGTTGTACGAGCTGCATGGCATGTCGCGTCATCTTGTTGAAACCAGAAGTCCCCTGCATTACGGCGAGTCAATTCCGGGACGAGAAAGTCATTGATCATGGCTCTCAAGCGGTCACCATTGACCATAGAACCGTTTTTTTCGAAATAAATCTGCACAATTTGGAGACGTTGCTCCGGCGTCAACCTATTCATGATGAAATGGCAAACCAAACTAACCATAAAACGCATGACAGCTGTCACACCATACGTGGCATTAAAAAATGTTGCCAAATTAAAAAAACACCATTTATTTAAATGTCAATTAAGTGCAAACAAATTATGATCCAGGTAAAAATTATATTAGTCTCAAAAAATGGTGTCTATTTTCTTCTAAAGAAACCTTAGTTATTCGACATGAAGAACGATGTTTATTTCCTAATAGAGAAAATAAGAAGTAATAATATACATATTCTGGTATAAGTCTAGAGCTCAGATATACTAACCTGATATTCTCTAATTTTATAGGTTTTTTTGGTACGACGTTTTATAAAATATTTTGTATGATCTAATTGACTATCTATTCCTAAAAATAAATATACAAACATATCAGAATAGCCTTTTTAAAATTAAAGAAGCATGTTATCTGATAAACAATTCCCACGGTCTCAGAAAAAAAAGTATACCTTATGCAGAATACAATAGATCAGTGATGCAAGTTTTGGATAAAAATTAGTAAAGGTCAAAAATCATTGAGTTGAGGTTTTATGGAAATAGTTCTATGAAAAATATTTCTAGAACTTGTAAGAAAAACAATGATTTATCCACTTCAGCAAATCAAGAACAATATCGCAACTGCTGCTGAGTTCCGGTACACACAGTGCGGTTTAATTTGAATTTTTTCGCACTCAAGTTGTCTCTTTGCAGAGTTTATATCTGATTCGCACTTAATACTTACCACGTTAAAATATCAATCCACGATGTCCGAGTCCATGCGATCTTCATTATTATTATTTATTATTATTATTTATTGTTCAAAAATATTATAGACAAAAGGAATTTAATTTTGCAGGAAGCAAATTGATCACGATTAAAAATGTTGAATAAGATTAATGTTATATTTTTATAATTATTATGGTGGCAGCTTATTCTACTTTCATATTTTTTAGTGATTATATAATCAACAATAATAAATCCATTTAAACTACATGCCTAACGGAATCTCATCCAATACAACACGACTAAATGTGTCCAACAGTGACTGTTTACATTCTTTAAATATTCGTTCGCAAGGAGCGCCAGACTTGCCAAGAAACTCTGCTTGGAAATATTCCATATCTGAATGTTTTGAAAGAGGTTCTTGCGAAGACGATGGCCTGTAAATAAACCGTTTTAATTTTCATATAAAATAGATCGTTATGAGGAGATTAGTACGTGAATAGAAGCTGTAGCACTTCACCCCATTCTTCATTGATTGGATCGAATGGTATCGATGCAACTTCACATATGCATCGTAACACACACGGACGACCTTCTAAGCCTACCCTGAAAGTAAAACAATTTATTTAGTCTCATTAGATACTTAAGTTTGCGTTTAATTGGATTAAGGAGCTGTTTTCAATTTGATAATATCTAAAAACTCTTGCAATTCAGAATTCACGAGCATCTACCATTTACTGAAGACATTCTGGATAGTCTGAACAAAATATGTTCTTTAGTTAGAACATAGGTTTCATATACAATACAATTAAGAGATATTACTGAGTTGTTTTTAGGTAAATGTATTTTAAATTCTATTAATAGTCACCTTTTAAAGGGGTCCTACAGAACTGTAAGATTTACGGAAAATTATCTACAAAGAATGCAAATAGAAAGTTTGACTATTGATTGCAGAAAGGATATCTTGAGCATTGAATAAAAACAATTAGCACAGATCAGACCGATAGGAACTTTAGCCCCTGCATTGACTGTGATGAAAGCTGAAAATTAGTACAGATTCTCTTTTCAGCTTTGTGTGAATTTTTCCTAGGTTCGTACTATTTTTCGTCTATTTAGACTGAACTATACGGGCCTAAAAAGTGATTTTGTTGAATAGATTAATTTTTACATCGTGAAATTTTTCAAGGAAAGCTCTACTGTTTTTTGTTCTGAATAACAATCAATATTTAAAAAACCAGCAGACCGCTTCCTTTATTTAAAAGTAGTTTAGGTTCTTCTCATTTTCTTAAGGAGGCTCGCTAGCTTGATTCTACCTCTGGGCTCATTCTGGCTCTCTACGGGTCTACTTTTAAGATGATTGCAATGGTTTTACCATCAGAAACTAATTAATAAATCCTAAATATTTACACGACCTGAAACTAATCTAAATCCTTATACAAACAATATGAATATTTACCTACTGGCATGCACTTCCATCACTTTATAAGCTGCCCATCGATGATAATCAGGATTCAAATGACTATGAATAAGTCCATATCGCTTTCTTATGTTATCTTCAAGGAAGCCCCTATTTCTCTTTTTCTTCTTTTCAAATTTGTTTGTTTTGTCAGCTTTACCGGATTTTTGTTTTGCTTTCTTTGCATTTGTATTTTGGATAACATTTTTACGAATTTTCCGCGATTTTGCAAATGGTGGTCTCCACTCTTGGATTTTCATAGGAAATATATATGGAACACGTATAGCATATCCTGTTGTCATATATCCGCCTTGAACATCCCATGGAATTCCAAAACCGTAAATTAACTAAAAACGAAGTAATAAAATTGATTGCATATACACAGTTTTCACTATATGTACTCACATCTACACGAATACTCCCTTGCGCCTGTTCTTCTTGACCGTTTGTCCATTGTCGATTTAAAATCCAAACTAGAAGCGCGAATGTTAGAAGCAACTGATGTTTTTCAAGCGATAATATTTTCATTACAACATGACCATTACATTATGCCTGAACTAACTAATTAATTTAGTCTTAAAAAATTGTGTCTTTTTTCTTCTAAAACAATTAGTTGTTATTCGGCATGAAAAAAGATGTTTATTTCTAAACAGAAAAAATAAGAAGTAATAAAATACACATTCTAGAAATAAGTCTAAATCGATTTTTTTGAATTTTAGGTGTTTTTTTTGGTATGACGAGCAACTGTATCTGTTTTATAAAATATTTTATATGATCTTATTGACTATCTGCTCCTTAAAATAGATATATGAATATATCAGAATTGACTTTTAAAACTGTAAAAACATCTTATCTGAGAAAAATTCTCACCATCTCAGAGAAAATTGTATAACTCATGCAGAATAGATTAGATCAGTGATTCAAGTTTTGGATAAAAATTAATGATGGTTCAAAATCTTTGTGGTTTTACAGAAACAGTTATATGAAAAATATTTCTAAAACGAATCTGGCACTTGTAAGAAAAACAATGATTTATCCACTTCAGCAAATCAAGAACAATATCGCAACTGCTGCTGAGTTCCGGTGCACAAAGTACGGTTTAAGTTGAATTTTCTTCGCACTCAAGTTGTCTCTATGCAGAGTTTATATATGAATCGCACTTAATACTTACCACGTTAAAATTCCAATCCACGATGCCCGAGTCCAACTAAAGACAGAGCATGCAAATTAACATATTGCAAATAATAGCATATATCACGACGTGTGCATTATCGCAAGTATAAATATCACTAACATATCACATCTGCAACCATAGCCAAGTAATGAAATCAGTCATTGTTTATATTCTCACTGTAGTCGTTGCTCTTCGTCGGATTCACTGCTTCCATAAATTAGATAAACGATTCCTGATTTTTCCGCAAGCTGCACCGACACGTACCCAGGTTGGGTTTATTCCTTTATTAATAAAAGTCCTCTGTGTTCGAATGTTTCTTGAAAACAGTTTATTGTAGGTGTAGGCATTCCGGTTGATTTGGAACGTGAAACCATCACCACAGGAGCTGTTCTGAAGTCTCAATTTCTACTACCATACAATGCGACGCAACTCTATCAAGGACTAGCAGCATCAGGATTGCCAGTAACTCGCCAATCAAGAAGACGCAAGAGGACTAATTCAACAAATCCTCGAGTAGCTGCATACAAGATTTTAGAATCTTTTCTAAACAGGTAGAGTAGATTTCGGGCCAACATTATACATTCATATATCACGTTTGGATCTAGACGTGGCCACGATGGACTCGATTGTGTTTTAAGAGCTATATGCGAATCAGCTGCCACACCGTTTCTACAACGCTGGCATTTTTGGTCCGAAATCTTTCATATATTTTTCACGTAAAGATGATTAAATCATTTCAAACAAGTGTAGAGAGTAAATCGCAATCATTTTAGGCCATCATCAAGTCCTGCTGAACTTCAATTGAAGTCCACAAAAATTTATTGGAATGCTGAACTTGCAGGAAAAATAGGTGATCCATGCAATCTTCATTATTCACGTTGTTCAATTTCATTTATTGATATTATAACAAAAATATTATAGACAAAAGGAATTTAACTTTGCAGGAAAGCAAATTTATCACGATTAAAAATATTGAATAAGATTAATATTTTATTTTTATAATTATTATGTTGGCAGCTTATCCTACTTTCATATTTTTTAATGATTATATAATAAACAATAATAAATCCATTCAAACTACATGCCTAACGGAATCTCATCCAATTCGACACGACTAAATGTGTCCAATAGTGACTGTTTACATTCTTTAAATATTCGTTCGCAAGGAGCGCCAGACTTGCCAAGAAACTCTGCTTGGAAATATTCCATGTCTGAATGTTTTGAAAGCGGTTCTTGCGAAGACGACGGCCTGTAAATAAACCGTATTAGTTTTTATATAAAATAGATCCTTATGAAGGAATTAAAAAAAATTTGTACGTGAACAGAAGTTGTAGCACTTCACCCCATTCTTCATTGATTGGATCGAATGGTATCGATGCAACTTCACATATGCTTCGTAACACACACGGACGACCTTCTAAGCCTGCTCTGAAAGTAAAAGAATTTATTTAGTCTCATTAGATACTTAAGTTTGCGTTTAATTGGATTAAGGAGCTGTTTTCAATTTGATAATGTCTAAAAACTCTTGAAATTCAGTCTCCACAAGCAACTATCCTTTATTAAGTCATTCGGGATAGTCTGAACAAAATATGTTCTTAAGTTAAAGTCTAAGCCTAAGTCTTAATACACACACAATACAATTAAGACATATTACTGAGTTGTATTTAAATGTGTTTTAAATTCCATTAGTAGTCACCTTTTAAAGGGACACAACAGAACAGGAAGATTGAAGGAAAATGATCTACAATGAATGCAAATAGAAAGTTTCACGATTGATTGCAGAAAGGATATATTCAACCTTGAATATAAACAAAATAGCACCGATCAGACCGATGGAAAATTTAGCATTTGCATTAACTATGATGAAAGCTAAAAATTAGTACAGATTATCTTTTCAGCTTTGTGCGAATTTTCCCTAGGATTCTACTATTTTTCGTCTGTTTTGACTGGACTACCGTGGCCTAAAAAGTGATTTTTTTAAGAGATTAATTTTAACAGCATGATTGACAGTTTTGCTAGAAATTTTTTCAAGGAAAACTCTACTGTTTTTTGTTCTAAATAACAATCAATATTTAAAAAAAAATCTGTAGACCGCTCCCTTTATTTAAAAGTAGCTTAGGTACTTCTCACCTTTCTTAAGGAGGCTCGACAACTTGATTCTACCTCTAGGCTCATTCTGCCTCTCTACGGGTCTACGTTTAAGATGATTGCAATGGTTTTACCATCAAAAACTAATAAATAAATCCTAAATATTTACACGACCTAAAACTAATCTAAATCCTTATACAAACAATATGAATCTTTACCTACTGGCATGCACTTCCATCACTTTATAAGCTGCCCATCGATGATAATCAGGATTCAAATGACTATGAATAAGTCCATACCGCTTTCTTATGTTGTCTTCAAGGGAGCCCTTCTTTCTCTTTTTCTTCTTTGCAGACTTGTTTGTTTTACCTGATTTTTGTTTTGCTTTCTTTGCATTTGTATTTTGGATAATATTTCTACGAATTTTCCGCGATTTTGCAAATGGTGGTCGCCACTCTTTGATTTTCACAGGAAACGTATATGGAACGCGTATAGCATATCCTGTCGTCATATACCCGCCTTGAACATCCCACGGAATTCCAAAACCATAAATTAACTAAAAACGAAGTAATAAAATTGATTGCATATACATAGTTTTCACTACATGTACTCACAGTTACACTAATACTACTCTGTGCCTGTTCTTCTTGACCGTTTTTCCATTGTCGATTTAAAATCCACACTAGAAGCGCGATAGTCAGAAGGAACTGATGTTTTTCAAGTGATAATACTTTCATTACAACATGACCATCATATTATGCCTAAACTAACTCATGATGGAGTTTAATATTAAATGAATCTTCGAAATTCTACGATCCGTTAACGAAAAATAAAAATTGATTTAGACTAGCATTTAGCACGTTAATGTCATCTTTAAAATACGAGACTAGCAAATGCTTTTTTTCAATTTGATAACGATATTACTGAAATGTTTACAATAGATTTTGCATTTCACATCACATAATAAATAAATATTGAATAAATATTATAGACGTTGCAAATCAACAAAATGTAAATAGAAATTATCGAAAGGAAACACAAGAAAGTGCAAGATGCTGTCTGGTATTTATCAAATAGATAAAATTGCGCAACGTGACATCGAATAAGGTATAGTTAAATAAAATGCTCGAGCAAATGCGCTGTTATAGAATGTAAAACACAACAGTTTTTAACGTTATACACAACTTTTTACTCTTATCAGATACGTTTTTTGGAACCTGGTTTATTATTGTATGATACTGTTTACTATTATAGATGTTACGAAATTTTTAAATCTAATAATGAATGAGAATGTGTTGTTTTCTAATATACTAGCTTTAATCTTTAATTTGAGTTTATCATCAGGAATTTTCCCCGAGTTTTGGAAATTAACTAATGTCTTTCCTATCCTTAAATCTTATGAACCTACCCAAGTTATAAACTATCTCCCTCCTTTCGTCTTTTGCTAATCTACTTGAGGGTGTCGTTCATTCCAGACTTTATTCTTCCCTCGAAAATGTAATAGCTGCTAAGCAGCATGGTTTTCGCAAAAATCGATCAACTGCGACTAATCTAGTGAAATTTGTGAACTCAGTCTCATCTGCTTTGGATGCTCAATAAGATATTGTTACTGTCTTCACTGACTTCTCCAAAGCTTTTGATTTAGTTAACCATGATATTTTGTGCTGTTAACTCTGGCATTATGGTTTATCCGGAGTTTTTATAAACTGGTTCCGTTCCTACCTCTCCAATCGTAGAAATAGAGTTAGCTTGTTTGGAGTATACTCCGATCATTTTTTCCTTCCTCTAGTGTTCCCCAGGGCTCCATACTTGGTCCTCTTCTCTTCTTGATTTATATAGATGATCTTCCCGCTCGGATTAATTCCTCATGTCTATTATACGCAGACGATTTCAAGTTGTTTCGTAATTTTAAGTCTTGAAAATGATTATAACATTTTTAAAAAGCATCTTGACGAGCTTATAAGATGGTGCAAGTCTAACCTTCTTAATCTAAATGTCTCGAAACCTGGCATTTATTCCTCTTTTTAAATTCAACGACTATCTTCTACATCCGAGTGAGGAAGTGAAAGACCTAGGTGTTATATTTGACTCCAGTCTTTATTTTTAAATACGATTAGAGTAGCGAGCAAGAATTTCGCTTGGTTCGTAACAATTCAAAATATGTAATTTTTCTTGTGAAAACACTGATTTTTTTTCTTTATTTAACTTGTTCAACCTTCCTAATTGATTTTTCTATTTTTCCGAAAATCGGTAGCTTCAGAGTTCAAAATAAATATACTTTTTGAAAAGTTCAGTAGAACTAAAAGGTTTTATGAAAACATACTATTTCCACAATAGAATTTCACAGTTTTTTCAGCCATATTGCAAAAATTAAGATCTTATTATTATTATTATTATGAATGAAATTTATTGTGAAAAAAGTCAAATTTTTCCTTTTTTTTCTCTTTCATGTTATTACGATTTAAAAATTAAAGAATGCTTATAAAAATAGTTGGCTTACAAAAAACATTAACATCAAATTAAAGTTTCTTTTGATATATATGCCCATAAACGGTATAAAATGCAAATGGCAACTATTTATTTCTCATGGGATCAGTGTAACCCTATATAACCAATTCGTTATTATTTGGTGGTATGATTATTATGGATTAAGGGATCTATTAAGCTAGGATTGAAGCAGCATTATACAGAAAACCCAAATAGGACCCGAATACTGAAAGAAAACTGTAGAACAACCAGGCAAACTTGGAACGCACTGAGTTTCAAACGCATAAAGCAGTTCCTCAATACGATCCGTGAAGCATTAAGGGGTTACATAGGTCTTGTATTTTCAAAAAATTTCATCGATTCTTTTTATTCCATATGAAAGTATAGTACTTCAAGAGTATTCACACCAAATTTGAAGTAAATTCGAGCAATATTACCGGAGTTATAGAGATTTGAATACTTCGTGGTCGGTACGTGCGCTCTGCCATGGGTATTATACGCATGCAGCGCGGTTCTACCGCGTAAAATTAGCTCGTTTCTTTTTCATCAAACATCACAACATCAAAAGGATACTCTGGACATCGCGAATGAGATGAACGAATTACTGTATGGACCTGGAATCGACGCCTCGATGTAAATCGCTAAAAAAATAACTTTAATTCACTAAATCGCGGTAAAAAAAAACTAAACGCGTTTTTCTGGAAACTTTGTTTTTCCGTGCGGTAGGCACGATTTCTCGGGAACGAATCGACCGATTTTGTTGAAACTTTGCACAATTCCTCTTTATAGTATTGACTCGTGCTTGAACGAAGGGATTTTTATTCGGTCGACTCGTTTTTGTTTTATACGAAAAAAATATTTTAAAAACGATGAGAATCGGGAAAATGCAAAAAAAATATGAGACGAGAATTCATTTAAACTCATTTCAAAGCTATGAATTTCATTTTTTTTTCAATTCCTTCGTTCAATCACAAGCCAAGGGCATAAACTATAAGAATTTTTTTGATTTTTTGATTTGAGATGAACCTGTACCGAAATATTCTGCCTAACGCAAAAAAAAGGTTGGACGAGGAAAGGAAAATTGACAATCTTCAATGTTTTTAGATGAAATTTGTTTACAACTTCTTGAAATACTAAACTTTTATGTGTGTAAATTTTGAATAAAATAGATTTTTCGTTTTTAAAATACAATTTTCTGAAAAATTTGTTGTTTTTTGCTTCAAGACCTATGTAACCCCTTCAACAATATCCTTTTAGTCGATTGATATTTCATATCATATTTTCCAATTTTCATTCTCGTTTCTACAGGAATTGCTTGACTTTTGCCGCTATTTATAATTAGAACGTGTAGGCCGTGAATGCGTTAATAAAGGTTTCCTTTTAATAAATTTTCACCGCCATTTACCCATTTTTATTATTTACCTACTAACAATGTTCTTTTCAAATAAAAAATATTCACATTAAAAATAAACTCGAACAAAACTCATCTGTACTATAAAAAATAAAGCATCGTGCATTTACCTTCTGCACGTACACAACTTGATAAGATGTCTACATTATACATATATTCAGTCGATATGAAAAATAAAATATTCATCGATAATACACGCCATGTTAAACACCTTTTAATAGAAATATAGAATAAAATGTTTCGCCCCCATATTACAAGTCCATTATAACAAACTCTAATTTGTTCAATGCTTGCTCATGGATTATTTATTCTCAAACAGTAACAGTAAGTATTTCAACATATACATGTGAAATTTTTCTATTAAATACAAGTTCTTATGATATACACACAACTATAAATTATCGACTGAATATTTTTTCGGGATCTCAGCACTAGTAGTTTTTCAACCGTTAACGAAAAGTTCTGTCTTAAAATATTTAAAAATTGAATGGAGACGATGATACTCTTATTCCAATCACTGATTGTCACAAGTTTTTTATTAAAATCAATGTGTGAGACTGTTGAAAATATTAAATTTAATACGGGTCTATTATTTCCAAAAACATCGACAGTTGGGGTAATCGAAGCTAAAGAATTCTTTGTGTAGTGTGTAGACTAACCGAACTGATTTTCTTCTCTTGACCATGATCCATTCGACTAACTCATTTTCAAATAGATTTCGAATATAAATCGCCATGAATGCCCGTTGCCTTGGTATGCGTTTAGAAGTTGCCTGCTGTTCATAATGCTTTTTATTTTTGTGTTCTCGATGCTGAAGTTATGGTTTTTCTTTTACCATGTGCTCTGCTACTTTTGATCGGACTTCTGCTGTTTTTCCTACTGCCGTGTTGCTTTGTGCCCTGATTGCTTCGCTTGTGTGCTCCTTACATCTGATAGGTAGAGATCTTCCCGTTTGTCCTATGTACTTCTTGTTTGCAGTCGTTGTAGCTCATCTCGTAGACTCCACATTTTTCGCGTTTTTCGATGGGATCGGGGCAAAGCTCCAGAACATAACAATCGAAGCATATCGTTTGCACCTAAAACTAGCCGTGGAATTCCAACTCTTCCTAACAAAGATAAAAATTGCCGAAGAATGCGAATCGGGAAAGAAAAGGAAGACGCTGGACAAAAAATTCAAAAAACTGAGAGACTAGCAGCCAATATGGATGCAAAAAACGGTTAGAAGTTCAACAATTAGAAAGGTTCGTAGTAAACCAATCGTCGCAACAATTCACGGAAGAGGAGAACAAACTACTAAACAACGGGCTTAAATATGCAATTCATGAAACGGCAGATACTAGGCAAGTCATCGTTGATATAGAAGCATGAATCAACAATACCGTAAAAGACCTAAGACTCACCAATGGAGAAAAAGAGGAGCTCAGGAGACAAGAATTCAAAGCCATCGACACCACTGTAATCAAGCAGCAGAAAAAAGAAAAGAAAATAACGAAACAGCTCACAGAAAACCCGTATACTATTTGAAAGCAGACAAAAGGAGTGCAGTAGTCATACTAGATAAAGAAGATTACAACAACAGGATTAAAGAAAAAATCAACAATGGACCATACAGACAACTAAGAAAAGATCCGTTGCCAGAACTAATAAAACAGGTGGAAAAAACAATAAAAGAATGCAAAAACATAGTTCACAGTGACGTAAATAGACTACGTGTGCAAAATCTCACGCTACCACGAATAAGGACAGCCGAAAATCCACAAACCAGGAAAGGAAATGAGTGAAATTATTTCAGCATAAAAGTCAACGGCGATGGAGATCGGAACATATTTGGTGATGAAATTCAAGGCAATGAAAAAACAGCCAGCATCATACTCAGTTAAAAACAGCAAGGAGTTTACCGAAAAACTAAAGGAAATCGGAAAACTAGGAAGAGAGAGAGAGAGAGAGACGATAGAATAATCTCTTTCGACGTCAAAGCACTGTATCCGAGCATACCAATTAAAGAAGCCATCAATATGTTGGAAGACTGGCTTAAGCAACAAAACGATGAAGTATCAAAACAGGAGATGAAAGAAAACATGAGAATGTCAAAGCTGTGCCTACAAGAAAACTATGTACTTTCAGAGGAGAATTCTACAAGCAGTTGGGTGGAGCACCCATGGGAATTCCCCTGTCAGCTTTTATCAGCGAAATATTCATGGGCAACCTAGAACAGACACTACAAAAGCAGGAAAAACTACCGAGAGGATGGATAAGATACGCAGACGACTACTTTGTCATAGTAAAAGAAGGAAAATTAGAAAAGACGCTCAAGGACCTAAATAACGCCTACAAAAACATAAAAATCAATATACTTCTCTCTGAATCCCTAACCAGACCTAACCTGTTCATAATCTCACCAAGAACACATTCGCAATACCTACTAAGAAGCATAATTAAACTTATCGTTATCGTGTTGATTACTTCCAGTTCTTAGTAGGCGCTACTATACCAATAGACCTGAAAGAACAAAATGCCTACGTCTTTTTTGGATTTGAAGAATACTATGTATTACCGGACAAACAGTACAATTGGGTAAAGTACATTTATCTTTCGATAAATTTTCATTGCGTAACTAATTTCCATTAATTTTTAGTTTCCTCGCGACGAAGCAAGAAGTAACAAAACGAAAAGATCCACGTCGGAGCAACTAAACTCTGATACGTTTGGCAGTTCATTGCTTACCAGGAAGCATACTTATCGTTTATTCGTGCGGAAACTAGAACTGTACGTACTATGTTAAGGATGCTCTACTAATCAATTTGCCTGAATGTTCTTTTGTACTTCTTCTAGATATGGTATGAATGGTAAAGCCTGCTTGCTGCGAACTATTTGTGAAGTCAATGAAAATCCTCTCGCAGGACATAATGGAGTTTATGGGGATCTAGTTCAAATTATATTCTCGTGAGTGATTGCTTTTTCAAGATTTTCAGATTATAGAAACTCTTTTAGTCGAAGAGGCGACCGCTAAGTCACTTGGTTGATCGCTAAAACGAAGAAAACTTATAAGAAATGTAGCAGACAACCTTGAAATGTACATGCACTGCTATCGTCTAACAAAATCGTGAAACGATGGCGTTGAGGGGAGGAGCCACTCTTCGTGCAAATTCCGATACTCACTTGACTTATTCATGAAAGCATCAAACTTACAGATTATGGAAGTAATTCATTTTATTCTATGTAAGTTTGCTGCTTTTAGGAATAAGTTATGTATCGGAATAGGCACGCCTTTATTAAAAGATTTGGTAATTATGCCGTACCTAACCAATTTTTGGATTTAAAAAATCAACGGATGACTGTATTTGCAATCGGTTTGTTTTTCGGAACATTTGTTGGCCCTGCGGATTTATAAAAAAAAATGTTCGATTCATTATATAAAGCCCTGAAATCAGAATACAAATAAATCCAGCTCCGTTCAAAATCAGAATGCTATTAAGGGCAAAGTATTTTTTGCTTATTTTTTTATCACGTTTGGGTCTACATTTTTCAAACTACATTCTTGAAAGTGATGATTTTGATTTCAAATGAAAGGATACAAAATTTCGTTCTATAATAGTGTCAAATATGTGAAATCCCGTTATGGTTGTCGAGATATATTTATGATTGATTTTTTATATACAAAAATAGGTAGAATCTCAATTGTGTATAATTACCGAAGTTTTCGTTAGGCGAGAACAGTCCATGTATGTTTATTGTCACGTCGTCGACTCCATTTCTTTTTAACGAAGAACCAAATGATCTTGCAGTCGCATTTTGTGTTTATATTAACCAACCATCAATATAAAAATGATTGTATCGAGTTATATCAAACATTCTCATTTGATTCTTCACTTATCTCTGTTTACAATCTTTTTACAGGCCAACAACTTCAAGGGATGAAGGTTTAGCGGATGAATACTACGAAGCCGAGTACAATGGTCATATTGAAAATTGTACACCATATTACGAGGACTGTCCATCTAGTCTACTCGATCTGTTTACAACAGAATACGACGTATATTGCTAGAATAAACACTAAAGTGATTTAACATTTAATTTTTAATTAATTCAAAATATTGCTCAGTATACATGATTGAAACAATTCATAAAATTAGATTTGGATGGTGTATCAAACAACTCAACTGGTTCATTTCTCATCCGTGAATTTAACATAACTTTTTTAAAAAATAAAATCTTTGAACTTATATTAATATCAACTAAAAATTATAGAATCATTCCAATTGTTCTTCTCTTGGTTATCAATGATATGTAGGTAATGTTAAAGGATATAAAAACGCAGCCATCATATTATGATCGTTCAGTTCAATTTTCAATTATTTCATCATGTTGAAACGATGTATCATCTTCAAAATGCTATTCTTGGAAGTGTTAAGATTGCAATGACTCCTGTGGAAAAACAAATAGAAATTGTATTTAAAATTTAATCTAGATGATAAATTGCGGCATGTAAATGGAAAAGGATTTAAATAATATGATAATTGATAATGATTACAGAAACTGAAATATTAAATGATATATCAGTTAAACACTTTTGATGCATCTAAAGTTTTCCAAATTGAAGGGTGTGCAGCAAAAAGGAGGCAGCTCAAATTTTCATGGTTTCGAGATTAAAACATTATAGCCCATTTAAAAAATATATCCACCTTGTGGTGCAATAAAGAGGCACTCCTAGTCATTAATTCTTCCGTTACTCGTTAGATCGCAGCAGCTCCGCTAGAGTGTGAAGTGCAATAATCGGGCAGCTCTTGGAGCTACCACTTTCTTGCACCACGCGTCAGGAGGTTTGAGGTTAAATCACTGAACCGGCAATGTAAATTGAATGCTTCTACTGTACACATCGTTACTATCGTGCATTCGTTTTTATTACATACTTAGTCATGCCATAAATATTGATACAACTATAAATGCGGCCCTTACGGATGATAGCTTGCAGGTAGCTATTTGCTATGTTAGTAGTCCTGATTGTTGACATATGCTTTAAAAACGTGCCAAATCTTGTCAGTGTAGCTTGAGCCGTTACGATGGAATGGTCTAGCAAAGAGAACCGCATCGCTGTGATTGCTTTACATAAATATGGAATGGAGAAAGGCCGAATTTTCGAAACACTAAAGCCATTAAAAATTACGCGTGTTTTAGTGTATCGAACTATAGCGTTATTCATTGATACTGGAGATGTAATAGACCGTAAAAGATCCGGCAAACCTCGCTCGGCTCGTAAGCACAAGGCATCAAAGCTGTAAGGTCCAGATAGGCAAGAAATCCTGTCCGCAATCGGAAAATCATGTCTCGTGAAATGAATATTGCGCCGAGCACCAAGAGTCGTATTATCAAAGAAGACTTGGGGCTTGCATCATTCAAAAAAGAAACAGGACACAGACTCAATGCCGCTTTAAAACGAAATAGGGTGGAAAAGTCAAAACAGCTGTTATGTAGATACGGTAAAGGGCAGTACAAAAGAATACTTTTTACCGACGAGAAAATCTTTACCGTGAAGAAATCCTTCATCAAACAAAATGATAGGATATGTGCGCGGTCTTCTAATGAGGCTACAGAAAAGTTCCCGAGTGTTGAACGAGTACATTATCCAGCATCAGTGATGGTTTGGTGGGGAGTGTCCTACGAAGGTGTCACTTCTATCCATTTCTGTGAAAAGGGCGTCAAAACAGCTACCAAAAACTATCAGTCGGATTTCTTAATGAAGGAAGTGGAGCCCCCAAGCCGAACCATGTTTGAAAATAAAGAATGGGTTTTCCAACAAGACTCTGCGTCTGCCCACAAGGCGAAAACCACACAAGAGTGCCTGGGCAACCATGTGCCAGAGTTTATCAGCGTTAATTTGTGGACTTTAGACCCCTCAACTACAAATTGTGGCCAGTATTAGAGGGTATGTTCTGTATAAAACGCCATCACAACCTGGAGTCGTTAAAACAGGTTAAAAGCAGGAAGACGCGGGATGATCCCGATGGAAAAGAAACATCCGGAAAAGTCTGAGGTGTGAATGTAAAACATATACATATGTATGTAACTAATCAAGTTGTCCCTGCTCGTTCTACTGGTCAAGACCGCAAATACGTTGATTTGACGGAGGCAGAGCTGCAAGACGACGCTGGCAAAAACAAACAATATGTCTGAATGGTGGCACAATCGCTTTCGGCTTCTCGTGAATGGAGCACACCCAGATTTCTAAACATTAATCAAGGAATTAAAAAAGGAGCAAGGAGGCACCGAAATTGCAGTAGTCGAATTATCCCTCGGAAAAAAATCAAGGCCGCGCCGAAAAAATGGGTTGATATACAGAAGCGATTGAAAACTGTTGTTAATAATTACGACACATATTACGACACATATTTAGAATATTTGCAAGTAATTGGTTACTTAATAATATTGTAATTGTATGTGTACGTGTAAATCAATTGAGTGTAAAAATAAAATAAACATGTTTATTCGGGAAATAATTAAAACGGTATCCGGGGATTTTTTGATTCGAAGAAATAGTATTCGGAAAAATAGTATTCGGGGATTAATTGATTCGGGGAAACGCATTCGGGGAAATGAACGGAAACAAAATTTTTGGATTAATTGAAGATTTTTGTATATTAAATTTTTTTTTGATCTGATTGCCACATGTATTCCTAATAAAATAAACGTGTTTGAAAACAAATTTTGTTCTCTTTACTCAAAAAAAACCTTAAATATTGGATGTTAATTAGTACACGGCATAATAAGGAGGCAACTTCAAACGTGAATCCTCCTTCCACCACTCAGAAAAGAAAGGGGTACAAAACGACCTATATTCATATGTAGGTGCCTGTGTTATGATATGCAAAAGAAAAAGAAAACCAAAAATCTAAATTTTAAAACGTTTTTTTTTTAAATTTCCCTAAAAAGTGAAAAATAGGAGCTGCCTCCTTATTGCTGCACAGCCCTCAATTGTTGGCACGGGAATATTTTACATTTGTTATTTAAAAACCACATTTAAGGCCGTTTGGAACTTGCACCCTATCCCATTTACATGCCTTAATCATGGCAAACTACTCACATTGTATGTCCCGATTGACCACAAATGTTGCAAACACATTTCCTTAATATCGGACAAGACGGCTTACCGTTTTCATATAGTGAATGTGTCGTATAGAATTCACTAAAATTGAACAATATAAATACAAATATCTAAAGAACAAATCTACATTTAGATGAATGAATATTAACGTACTAAGATTCCCCGTTCTTCCTGCAAAACGAGCAACACTTTCGAATATTCTTTCTATATTGAAAGTTATTTTCCGGTATAATTTGTTGCTGATACTGATTCGGATGCTGCTGCAGCTGATTGAAACATTTATTTGAAAATACTGGATTTAAAACTGGATTATCTCGCCAGGAGTTCTTTCCGATATATCTCGTATTTAGAATATTCTGATTGAAAAAATGTTGTTGTTGTTGAATCGGTAACATGCCACGTTGATTTGAATGCAGCATTGGATTCGGAATCGTATTCTCGCCACTATATTGATCCCAAAAATTCATTTTATGATATCGATTCGTTTTGGAGGCACGCAATAAAATCTCTTCTTGTGTATTAATATTATTGTTATTCGAATCAATTGCGTTATGACCAGAATTAGTGACGGGATGTTGTTCATTACCGTCGTTAGTTGACCATCTTTTGTAATTGATATTAATCGATGCGTTCATGCAGTTGATATTAGCATTGATATAGTAATTTTGATGAGATCTACAATTGATTCGTTGCGATGCATCCTTTACGGTAGCTGGCTCCAAGACTTTTTGAACGATATCCAATACTAGTCGTGTTGCATCATCATCGTTTGCTGTATCATTGACGGGTACAACCATTGTTGAAATTTTTTTTTTGCGAGATTGCTTCAAGTAAATCTGGAGAAAGGTTCGATTGAATTAAAACTACACATTAAAAATGCAACGATTTTGAAAGAAAGCGTGAAATGGAATCAAATGGATCAGAACAAACTAAAGATTCAAACAAACTCTTTTTTGGATTAACAGAAAAGTCGCTTAACAAATAATTTATGGTGTAAGTCGCCTGTTGTGGACTCACTTGTAATAAAAACTTGAATAAAACTAATAAATTCTATTTGTCCCGGCTGAAACAGCGCTGAAATTTTCGCTTATGATGAGTGCTGAAATCTTCGCTTATGAAACGTTTACTGTTCTAATAGACTTTTGTTTATTTTCGACTAATTTAGGTGCAATAAAATCGGATTTTTTTTTCATTTTGTGTATTGTCGAAAGAATTCAACACGTAAACACCGTAAGTAAATATTTTTATTTTGATAATTCTGATCAGAGGGGCCTGGGGTATAACGAAGCGACTTCTTGGGGCCCCTTCAAGCCCATTGTAACCAGGCTGCACACTGCACTTTCGAAGTGTCTATTCCGTCCGACAGCGTAGATATAAGCGTAACTATAAGATGCATATGTTGATCGACTGTGTCGTAGAAACAAACGAAGAGAGGAATATAGAGAATGACAAGTATAAGTATATGGAAGGATACTTTGCTGGCGACGGTTGATAAGTTGAACTGTAACAGTGTAAAGGGGAGAATATCAGTTGACTTTCTTATTTTATATATAAAGAAACGAACTGACCATCCGCACACCAGAATGACTACATATGAACGAATTGGGTGTACGCACTACGCATTAATCAACGGCTATTCGCACATGCAAATAAGCTGGGCTCATTGTTGACGCTTATATCCACGGTGTCGGGCGGATAGCCTTACATTTATAGGTTGAAAATCTTGGCCCTTGAAGAGATTCGTGTTAGTCTTGAATTGAAAATGTTGAATTTCTTCCTTTAATCATGCAGTCATAATTTGAAAAGAAAAATAATACCAGTCTTCCGGAAAACTACTTATCCAATCACCACGTTCAAAATGACTTTCCCGCCAAAATGATGAACCAATTGGATGGAAGTACCAAATTCAGATGGCATAAACAGTTTTACTATTTAATTTCAGTACTATATTCATGGAAATTCTCATTCGTCACAACACTCACTCGATTTCAAGCCCACTTTGCTATTGCGTTTCAATCCATGCGGCCACAAAACGTCCCTTGTTTTGCTGATTTCAACAATCGTCTAACGGTTTTAATCTTACTGACACACTGAGTGCAGCCCCACTCAATGTCTAAGAACTGCCAACGTTCACCAGCAGCTGTTGTAACTGATTAGAATTTTGAAAAAACCATTTTATTTTCTTTGTATTCAGGTAATATCGTTATAAAAGAGTCGGAATTCTTTCATTTATATTTTATACTAAATTCCTACTGAAAACAACTACTAAAAATTCATGATTTCTTCAATGACTGAGTAGGCCATTCAACTGTGCGTCAAGTTTTTTCCAGTAATATTTGGTATTTCATAATTTATTGCGTTTAATTTCAATATTTAGATGATACATTAAATTCAGCTGCAAATTGTAAATTGCAATTGTTGTATTTTCCACAAACATTTTCACCAGCAAAACGTGTCAAGCCGAGACACCTTCCCCCCATTACCAGGAACGACCGGCCGGGAAGTTGTCAGATGCGACAACAGAACAATTCTAATTGGAACTCTTAACTGGAACGATTGGAAGTCGGACAGAGCCGCACTCAGCCGTATTTTTCTAGATTACTCGTGCACCTTGCAGCTTAAGTTCAATTGTTGAAGCGGCCGTGTCACGACGATTGTCTCGTGTGCATTGAAGATTTGGAGGATTTGTGTGATTTTTTCCCCCGATTTGTGAAGTTTCATTTCGTATCATCCGACCGGTTATTAATTGTTATCAAGGTGAGTAATTCTTGAAGCAATTGTATATGGTTTTCATTGTAGCGGCCCCGTTGCTGCCGATCGTTCGTTCGCTCGGCTCGCCATTGACGACCCGCGCTGATAACGTTCGAAAGATGTTTCTGGAATCTGCGGTTAAGTCCGGGCCGCATGTCATTTTCTAAATGAGATATTTGATTTGTTCGCGATTTTCTGGAAATATGCCGGCAATTACGTAATGATAGTTGGTCACAGTTTGCAGGGGACGAAGCAAATTCTCCGGGACCATGTGAGCGACCGGCATGCTTCCCCGTCGTGTGTCAGAATAGGAACCCGCACATTTGATGTTAAGGTTATACTCGTCGGACTTTGATAGGCGAACAATATGTGGGGATGAATGATTTCGGCAGGATTTTGCCTGCTAATTTTATTTGTCAAGCTAATGCGTTGTAAACGCTGTAAGGAAGGATGTAGTTCGTCATGTATCTGTTATGTCATCGAAGATTTCGCCATAGCCTTGAGAATTTGCATCATTGGTTGGAGTTCGTTCCAGGGTTCAACTTGTGCCTAATTAGAATCGTTCTGTGTATTCCTGGGGATCGCAAGAGTTCTTAGCATATCTTGATATTGAAAAGTTTATCTTGAATCCTGTGAAATTCATCCATGACTCGTGCGCGGTCGCACCTTCCTCCCAGTCAATGTCCTTGCATTGGTTCCGATAACCAAAAGGTTCATTATCTAATCGGTGAAACGTCTGTTGAGGTTCTATGACCGGCGTACGGAATGAGATCTAGCAATTCTGGGCAAATCTCAGTGAGTTGAGCAAGTGGGGAGATTGGATGGCTTCAGAATCGTCAGATTTCCCAACATAAATGTTCAGAGGGACCCATTTGGAAGAATCGTTATATCTTATGAACCAAACAAGGTAAAAACTAAATCACATTTCCCATAACGTAATTATAATATGATGAATTTCTGTTCATCAAGGACTTCGACAATTGACTATTAAACACAGACGAATAAAAATAAAGCGAAAACATCAAAAAATTAATCCCAGCAATTCACTATTAGCCAACTTTATTGCATAAATGAATTCGGCAATGTTTTGCAGTTCCTTTGTTGCAAAATTGAGCACTCTTATGTTGGGACATCATCGCCTTACTGCATACAGGTTCGCAGTTTCAAAATTGGTTTATTCAAAAAAAAACGTTGCATTTTTTTCAACGTTGGGAGGTGGAAATCTTCAAAGGTTATTGAGTCACTCCTGCTTCTCAGCATGTCGGATTTTTACCGACCTAAACCACCGCCTCGCCCTCCAAGCCTCTCTCTCTCCATCAGTCTTTGTTCCTTTCAAAGTTATCCTCATCAAATAGTATACACTTGCCAACGTTTTTTCCAATCCTCGAAGCACTTCAAAAAATCATATTTTGTTCAGCTCCTCCTTCGATGCCGTCTTTATCTCCTCAATCGTGACGTAAGATTATCCTTTCATGAGCCTCTTCAATTTCGAGAATAGAGGGCCAGGTCTGGAGAATACGGTGTGGTGGCTGCAGCATCATTAGTGTGTTGTTTTTGACCAAAAATTTGCGGTCGAAATTGAGTAAATTTGATACGAATTTCGCGGCGACCCGTCTCAAGCCCAAATTACTGGTGAAAAATCGAATGGGACAAGCCAATCGACATGTTTAGGTCCTCCGCAACTTTATAAAGCTGATACGACGGTTGGTCAATACTATTTTCTTCACTTTATCAATGCTTTCGTCTGTTATTGACATGCTGGAGCGTCCGGCACGCTGTTCGTCGTTCACTCACATATCCCGGCCCTCTGAGAACATTTTGTACCACCAATAAACGTTGCTTTGATCCAAGGTAGCTTCAATATATGCTACAATCAACATTCGGAATGCGTCTGCTTACTTGAAGCTGCTGTTTTTCACACACAATTTGATACAGATTCTTTGATCCATTTTTTAAAATAGACAAAAATCGAAGATAAGCCAAAACACGTCTAAGCAAAATAGCTGTCAAAATTAACTGAAAATTCAAAATGGCCAAACTTGTCAGCATAAGTAAAGGACATGAATACCAATATAAAAATAGCACTGAAGAAGAGGGAACTCTCACCCTTGAAATATATATATGTTATTATAATATAAAATATTTGCGTTTGGAAAAGTTTTACTTAAAATAAATTATTACCAATATAACGTCACAAAAATACCGAAAATTGAATAATATGAAAACAAACTAATAAATTGTTGAACTTTAGGATTCAAGGATTCAAATTACCGAAAATTTACATTTAAGGGGTTGGACCATCTTGCAAGTAAAAATAGGGACGAATTTGGGGAATTTTTTTCAAGCATATAATAAAAGAAGATGATTTTTAAGTGTAGAGTATTTTATTATACATGTATTAAAGGGCAAAAAAATTGGGTGAAAAATAGCAGCTCTTGCATTTTATCTACGAGGGGCAATTTTTGTAACACGCAAAACGAGCGTATTCACTGCTCCCCCTGATTTGAACCAGGAACAAAAACCAAACGTTTTTTTAAAAGTATAGGGAAAGTATAGAGAAAATAAAAAATATGGTTTTTTTTCAATGGCTAACGTTTGAAAAAAATGTTCAATATTTCGCCAAAATCACATGATAAATTGTTTATAACAATAAAAGTTTAGTATGTAGTCTACTTGATTATACTTGGCAAAGGATGCTATACAATTTTCAAGGGATTCGATAAAGATTTGTAGCCGCTAGCGGTACGCTCGTTTTGAAAAATGTAGTTTCGAGAAAACACCTCTTTGCGTTTAAGTAACGCTTTACAGTCGTTAAACATAGCATATCTTTAATCTGCAATGCCTGCTCAGTGAATTTGACCTTCGACGTTTATGCTCATCTCCTTCCTTTTCTTGCCTCACAGATTTTAAGGCAATACGAGCTTCTTTTGCTGCCTCAGACAGTGATCCGTCCGATAAATTCATGCGGAAGTTCATCTACCTCTACGCAGAAATTGTAACAGTTTGTTCTTACAGCCATGTCCAAAGCTTTCATAAAATTAATTATGCTGCTGCTACTGTCGTCATTAAATGTGCATACGGCAGGATTCCCTGCAATATCCAATACAGTTTTTCCACTTGATCCAGATTTTCGAGCCATCGATCAAATCGAAGCATTGAAACTCTTGTGCTGTTTTGAGTAAAATCTCCAAGGTATCGATTTAGAAGGTCGTCACTACTTAATTCATCGTAGATGGGCATAATAGCTTTGAAAACTATCTGGAAGAGCTGTCTTGTGAGAAAAATTATCTAATGTGTTTGAGGCTTTTGATTTTTGCCATAAATACTATGAATTTTCGCCACGGGGTGCTTCGGTGGATTGCCGAAAATGAACGGTTTGAGAATTTCTATGACCATGGCATATTTTTTTTATTCTTTAGGGTTTAAGACGAAGATTTTAAGCTAATAAAAAACCCTTAAAGCCGGTCGTTATATTCAATCAGCTATTAACCTTCAAGTGATCGGGTGGTCTTTTGAAATGGTCGCGAAGCGTTCGCGCATATTTGATTCGATTTTTTTCACTTTAAGGTATTTTAAAACAAAATCTAATGTAGTTAATCAATTAGTCCTTGAGGTATTAATGATAGTCATTGGGTAGGGAAAGACTTCCACTTCAAAAATCTTACTTAGCACTAAAAAACAACATTTTTTCGACGAAAACTCGAACAAAATGTGTAGAAACCCGAAAGTGGTTAACTTTTTCAATCAGCCTTGTGAGTCATTGTTGAGAATAAAAATTCACGAACAACTGTCTGAATTTTGTTGATAGAAATAACAAAAAACTTATCGAAGAAGAATGCACGTAAATTTTTTGATTCCTTAAATGCTAGGCGTGCGTAATCGATCCGACACTTGAAGGCAACTTGAACAAAATCTATATGTGAGGCGCGAGGCGAAAATAGGGATGTAAATAGTTGATTTGCGTGCCTATTAAGTGTAGAGCAAGTACGATTATGTGAAGGAATATTCGCCAAGAGCGATCGATTTGACGACGCCGCGCGACCGCTTGATGGTTAAAGAGTAATGAACTGAAAGAAGCTTAACAAATTCCTAAAACTACACATCAAACATAAAGCAATCGCCGATAATGAGAGGGGATTAAAGATTCAATTTCTCCACCTTATTTGGAAGCACCAAACTTTTAAGATGTAGACATATTAATGCAACGAAAATTTACGAAATCTATCCAATTTTCTTGCAGATGTTTCGTCTCCCATCAACTCTAGCTCGTCTATCCGTTGCACGTCAATTTGCCGTACGCCGGTACGCCAAGGATGTTCGTTTCGGCCCAGAAGTCCGTGCTTTGATGTTGCAAGGCGTTGATATTCTAGCTGATGCAGTTGCAGTGACCATGGGACCGAAGGTAAGACAAAATCAGAATGCTTTTCCCCTCTTCTATTATAACTAATCGATCGATCCGATAATCCAGGGACGCAATGTAATATTGGAACAGTCGTGGGGCTCGCCGAAAATCACAAAAGACGGCGTGACGGTGGCGAAAGCCATCGAGCTGAAAGATAAATTCCAAAATATTGGCGCGAAACTAGTCCAGGATGTCGCGAACAATACAAATGAAGAGGCAGGCGACGGAACAACAACGGCTACAGTTCTGGCGCGTGCTATTGCCAAAGAAGGTTTCGATAAAATCTCGAAAGGAGCGAATCCAATTGAAATTCGTCGTGGTGTGATGATGGCCGTGGACACGGTGATTGAACATTTGAAAACGATGTCGCGGAAAGTCACGACACCCGAAGAAATCGCCCAGGTTGCAACTATATCGGCGAACGGCGATCATTCCGTGGGCAATTTGATCAGCGAAGCGATGAAGAAGGTGGGAAAGGATGGCGTGATCACTGTGAAGGATGGAAAGACGTTGACCGATGAACTGGAAGTGATTGAAGGCATGAAATTCGATCGTGGCTACATTTCGCCGTATTTCATAAATTCAAGCAAGGGTGCCAAGGTGGAGTTCCAGGACGCATTGGTGCTGTTCTCCGAGAAGAAAATCTCGTCGGTTCAATCAATCATTCCCGCGTTGGAGCTGGCAAATACACAACGAAAACCGTTGGTGATCATTGCCGAGGACATTGATGGCGAAGCGCTGAGTACGTTAGTGGTAAATCGATTGAAAATCGGACTGCAAGTTGCTGCCGTCAAAGCGCCGGGATTCGGAGACAATCGCAAGTCGACGCTGCAGGACATGGCAATCAGTACGGGTGGCATTGTGTTCGGCGACGAAGCCAATCTCGTGAAGATCGAAGACGTGCAAATGTCTGATTTGGGCAAAGTGGGCGAGATTATCATCACCAAAGACGATACGCTGGTGTTGAAAGGCAAAGGGAACAAGGACGATGTCGAACGGCGTGCGCAGCAAATTCGCGACCAGATTTCGGACACAACTTCGGAATATGAAAAGGAGAAGCTGCAGGAGCGTTTGGCTCGCTTAGCGTCGGGCGTGGCGCTGTTACGCGTGGGCGGATCGAGCGAAGTGGAGGTGAACGAGAAGAAAGATCGCGTCAATGATGCGTTGTGCGCGACTCGGGCTGCTGTGGAAGAGGGCATTGTGCCCGGCGGTGGCACTGCCTTGTTGAGATGCATTCCAATTCTGGATGGTCTGAAGGGACAGAATGAGGATCAAGTAAGGATCGCTGAATACATGTCACGCAATAATTTTAGAACGATTTCAATTTTGACTGTAGAACACAGGTGTAGATATAGTACGGCGAGCGCTAAGGATGCCAGCGCTGACCATTGCAAAGAACGCGGGCGTTGATGGATCAGTTGTGGTGGCGAAAATAGAAGAACAAACAGGCGACTTCGGCTACGATGCCATGAAGAACGAATATGTGAATCTGATTGAACGGGGCATCATTGATCCAACAAAGGTGAGTTTTGTACATACTCTCATATACATATTGATGTATTCTTATTTATTTGTATCAATCAGGTCGTCCGCACCGCCCTCACAGACGCATCCGGAGTAGCTTCTTTGTTGACCACTGCCGAAGCAGTTGTTACGGAAATTCCGAAAGAAGAAAGCGCTGGTGGTATGGGTGGCATGGGAGGAATGGGCGGTATGGGAGGAATGGGTGGCATGGGCGGTATGGGTGGAATGATGTAGACACATTATTTTTAATTCGCATTTTTTGTATTAAACTCAAACACACACACACACACGGTTCAATTCCATTTATTTGACAATACAGAAGCGTAGTATAACACTAGACACAGTTTTGGGGGTTGGAAAAAGTGCTAATGAATTGTAAATACATATTATATATGTATGATTCAAACAGCGAGATTGTAAACAGAATAAGCCTGTTGTAAAACTAAAACTTATTAATCTAACATCAACCAAACATTGTCATTCATTTAAAATGGTTCATGGATAGTTTGTTTTTTCGTTGTCACCACACAAATGGCTTATTGTAATTTCTTAGAGTATCATTCTTGTTGTCGCGTCGCCGTGTTACACGTCACGTTTCATCTCTCCACCCATTCGGCTGAGATTATTAGTCAGACGAGAAGTTCGAATGCATTTATGGAAATGTTAAAAGGCAGCAATTTTATTTGCCACAATTGTTTAGTTTTTATCCTACGTTATTTTCAATAAAGCTTAGTTTTTATTATAAAATAGAGTTGAATTGTTTGAATAATGTATTTTGAGGCTGATTGTATCGTTTTGGCGTTTGTAGGTAGGAAGGACTCCAGCATAAATTGAAAAAGATTCCACCCCGGCTGACCTATAGGACGTTTTTGTTCCTGACATTTTGGATAGAGCCCCTTAAGTTTTGATACCATCTACTAGTTGATGGTTTAACGTCTTCAAATGCTGAGAAGCAGCACCGACTCGGTATCTATTGAAGATTTCTACCTCACACCGTTGAAAAAAACCATATTTAGTCGATATTCTGTTCAGGTCCTTCAGTATGTGATATTGATTGCATTTGTTTTCCTATTTATTATTCTATGGCTGACTAGTGGACATTTATAATATTTTAGGATTTAGTTTAGATTTTAGTCTTCAAAGTATCCAAGAAATAAACTTCGGTAATACAGCGATAAATTTTTTTAAATAATTTCTGAATTTCAATATGCAAATTAGCAACAGTCATCCTCAATGGTTCAACAGAACTGGCTGAAAGCTGCCATCATCCGCGCTATGTACATTTAATGAAAGATGAATTCATGACTAACAGCACATGTGAGCAATGCGCGTAAAGATTTCGAATGAAAAGTCGATTTCTAATTACAAAATATTTGAGGAAGCAAACACTGAAAGCGGCCCATTAAATTACCCCAACCGACTTTTATAATGACACCATTGTGAACAGACATCCCAAGTGGATTCGAATTTGAATGTCGCCATTTATGGCAAAGCAGCCATCATAATCGCGATTCACCGCAATTCATTGTTTGATTTTCATATGGAGACTCTAATAAAAGAACACTTGCACAATTATTTACATGAAATTTATTTTTAGATTACAATTCAAAGCATCTCGAGCCCGACGACTACGACATCGCATCGGGCAGCCCGGCATAAATCAATTCACACTAATGGTTTCCAAAAAAAACATGGCCGCTGTCGTGTTCTGCTTTGTACCTCCGCTGGGTGTTGTGCGGGTTGAATTATCTGTTGCTTCGAATTGTGAAAAAGCAAGTTAAAGCGCCATCCAAAGTGCTAGCCGTGCGTGCGAAGTAACAATCGCGATCGAAATAATCGATTTGTGTGTGATAAAGTCGCGAGCGAAAGATAGAATTGGGTAAATGACATATTCGAAAGCGTCGTGTCACAGCCTCGTCGAAGAAGAAGTGTCGTCGTCGGTGGTGGTGGCCAGGGAGGTTCACATCAACTTTTTTTCTTGAGAAAATTCGCCGAGTCTACGCCTTGATTGTGGTGACGGAAAAGCCGTTTTCGCGACATTTGCGGGCAACTGGACGTGCGTTTGTTAGGCGAGGCCCGGGCGATTGGAACACGGACGCGTTGCAAATTCGGCCCAATAATCGAAATTTTAACATGTGACCTCAATTTGACGTTTTGCTCTGAAACTTTCTTGTGCGCTGCCTTGTTACTGCTGCTGCGGTCGCGGGCCGTTCGTCCGATGGACGGATAGATGCATTTTCCTCTGGCCCGGAATCTTGTGCGGAGTATATACAGCCTGCGTTTCACATGCTTGTGTGGCTTGCGGAGCGAGTGCAGTAGCAAAATATAACGATCCGAGGCATGCGAACAGTGATAAAGAACGAGTGAAATTGGTTTGAAGTTTCGCCGAGCGAGCCGTCCGTGCTAGCGGAGCGGTCCATACGCGAAAAGGAGAGTATTTCGGCGTAGCCAGCGTCCACGCTTTTGCAACACAACGCCTAGCCCGAAACTGTGAAATCACACATTTTGCCTTGCCGCCACTGCGACCGCCGAGGTGGCCGCGCTGCGAGCTCCGCAGTCTTTCAGCTCTTTGTCGATTTTTTTTGTATCCATGAGTCATTTTTGATTATCTGCCGCATCGAGTAGAAAAATCCAATTTAGAGTGTGGACCACGAGCAGCGACGACGACTGCAAACCTATTCCCAAGCCACACTGGTACGGCTACTATCTGTGAACCGTTTGTGCCGAGCGGCCGGAAGAAGTGGGGAAAAAACAGACGTGAACGCTGAAAAACAGTTTCTATTAAAGTTGCAAACGCATATAAAACACTTGTCGACCCGACGTGCAGTGAATGTATGAATGAAATACTTGTGGAAGGAATATCGCTTGGGCTCGGAAGGAGGCGACGACGACGATAACGATAAACAAGACAATTGCACGGCCGAGACTGCTGCGACTACGACCGACAACGGCCTTCATTGCCATGTGCAGCAGCGATAGAATGGACAGCAGATAAACAGCGCCCGCTGGCTGGCTGGTGGATGCACGCCGGTGATATGCACGGGAGGCATCCTATTCGAATGCAGTAGCACTCCCGCGAAGAATGGTTTTGCGAGTATGCACAAAAAGTAGCGCGAATAGAGTTCCTCACCAACAAGACGACCCATCATGCAATCTCAGGACAGCAGCCCAACCTGTGATAACTCACGTTATATATTGCAGGTGAGTCCGCAATGAGTCAACTTGATAAAGCCGGGGATCAGAAAATCGACTGGGCCTGAGCGATAAGCGTTCAGCGTTCAGCATTGATGTCGGGTGTGGAGGAAAAGCATTGGCTGTTCGTTCAGCAACACCCTGATTTTCACTCAGGCTCGGGCTCGCCGATAAACAACTTGTTTTCATTCAACAAAGTCGCCTGAATCGGCGGCTTTTTGCTGTTCCCATCAATTGCTTATTGTAGGCCGGAGCAGAGTCAGAAGCAAGCATTCTGCAAGCGCCACTTGCCTGCCTATGACTTATCATGCAGATATGTGTACTGAGAAGTCTCGACTTAGAATAGAATGCAAACAATTTGATTTGGTTGAAAAGTTTTTCCTTCCCAGGAAGTGGTGTGCTGCTGCGATAAGCAGCCCGAAAAGATAGAAATCTAGTCGGTTTTTGAGTCGAATCACAATAAAATGTGGTAGTTGATGTGGTGCGACCTCCTCGTGTGTTTTCATGACGGTGCTTGGATTTTGCATTCTCTTTACGAAGAGTTCAACTGTCTGAAAACAAGTTTCTCTGTATTGCACTTACTTGAACTCTGTAATTTTTACTCAACCAACTTCCTGTTGAATAGTTCCGCTCTCAATTAGAATCTCAACCCTGAAATACTTCAAACTCAATCACTACAGATATGATTCTGATGCCTAATTCACATCCTTAGCGTTGAATCTCGTGCAAAATCGATCTCAGGATGCAGAAACGGACACACTTATCAATAAAAAACACTGATCAAACGCTTTTACTGCAATATAATTTGACTATCTGCCCTTTAAGTATCCAAAAACATTAATCATTGGTCCTACAAGATATTTTTGAAGTGCTGATCAGCCTCCAAGATTCCTTACATGCTTTCGTAGATAGATAAACTAGTATCTACATCTACAGCAATATCAGATGATCTCATCAAGCTAGTCCCGATTAATACATCACTAATACCTTCAATGAATACTGAGCTTCATTCTGACGGACTCATCGATAATTTTATAAAATTCTCCACCTTCCCTTCGTCTGTATGAGGAGTTTATTGCTGAAATTTTGAGGAAAGCTTTGAATCACGTAAACTATTTCTTGAAAGTAAGGCTGTTGATTCGCTGTGTGCCATATTCTAAATATCTGACGATTGGAAGGCATTCGTTTACGTTAGATAAGCAGCTTTTATGTAATGCTGCCCGAATATTGGCTTCATGGGGGTTAGACGTTGTCCGATTTAGAGAGTAAGTGTGCTACCCTGAAGCTCTGTGCCAGGTCTCGCTAAGGCACCTGCTTTTCTATTCCCAGTTATGTCACTATGCTCATGTATTTAGGAATGAAAGGATATTTCATTTATTTATGCACGACATTGCATTGCATACTTGTTTTGGATGAGGTGAAATTGATTGAATGGAATTGACTATGTTTAATTTCTTGGGAATTTTTTTCAACGTTTGAGGGTGGATATCTTTCAAAAGATACCGATCAGTTCTTTGCCTTCCGGATTTCTACTGACTAAAACCACCTCCGTGTTCTTCAAATTGATCTGTCCATCAATTTTCATTGATTGTCCATATTGAATCTAAATATACGAAGGTAGTCCGATAAAGTTCTTAGCCGACAAAAGAAAAACGAAAATGTTGGAAAAGTGTTTTTTTCTTCAATATAGTCTCCTTTTAGTTCGAAACACTTGACCCAGCGATGCTCCAACTTCTTTAACCCGTCTGAAAAATACGTTTTCTCGAGGTCTGCAAAGTAAACCTCCGTGGCGGCGATGATCTCCTCATTCGACTCAAATTTTCGCGCGGCGAGTGACTTTTGCAAATTCGGAAACAAGAAGAAATCGTACGGGGCCAAATCTGAAGAATACTGTGGATGGGGCTGCAGTTCGTAACCTAATTTGGCCATGGCGAGGGCGTAGGTGTGCGTTTTCATGGTGGAAGAGCACTTTTTTCTTCGCCAAATGGAGCCGTTTTTTCTGCAATTCGGCGCCGAATCGGCCCAATAATTTTGCTTAGTACATCCCTGTGACAGTTTTACCCTTCTCCTGGTAGTCGATGTATATCACACCTTGCGAATCCCAGAAAACGGTGGCCATCATCTTTCCGGCCGATAGGACAGTCTTCGCCTTCTTCGGAGCACGTCCGTCGGGTGAAATTCACTGTTTCGACTGTTCCTTGGCCTTTGGTGTTTACCAGTGGATCCATGTTTCGTCGACGGTCACGAAACGACGCAGAAACTCCTTCGGATTGCGCTTAAACAGCGTCAAACATTGCTCTGAAGTGGTCTCACGGTTCCGCTTGTTGTCCGGAGTAAGCAAACGTGGGACCCATCGCGCCGACAGCTTTCTTATGCCCAAAATTTCATGCATGATATCATCCACGTGGTGTTTTGAGACGCCTACTGTCTCAGCTATCTCGCGCACCTTCAATCGGTGATCTGCCAATACGAGATGGTGGATTTTTGTCATGTTATCCTCCGTCGTAGCCGTTTTCGGGACAGCTGGGCGTGGCTCATCAAAAATCGACGTGCGACCACGTTGAAACTCGTCAAACCAATTTTTGGCGGTCGCCATCGAAGGAGGAAGCCCTCTTTGATTTCGCTGCGCGATTTCGCTTCCAAAAACAAGAATCGAATTGTCGACCGATATTGCTCTTTTTCCATTTTTCTAAAATCCATGGACACGCCCGCTTCCACACGCCCACTTCCACACGCGGTCAAAACAAAACTACCAGTCCGATTCGGCTGAAATTTCGACAGTAGCCGTCGTCTACGAGAATGTACTACACGATAGTAAATTTCTCTTGCGATAATGGCGCCATCGGGCGGTGAGGCTAGTTACTTATCGGACCGCCCTCGTACATAGTACATAATACTTCCCAGACGATAAGAATGGGTGTAAGGGATAGTGCCTAAATAGGGAACAGTACCTAATTTTAATTTACCAGCCAGTTGACTGCCTTGGATAGTGCCATAACCTATGCATAAAAAATGTTGCAGTGGCCACGGAGTCAGAAAGATAGTTTTAGGCCCAGCTGTTCAAAAAAACACCACACTCCGTATTTCCCTTCTATTTTTGATCCATCCGTGTAAATTTCGACCGGTTCCTATGACTGACACCTATGACCAAGGGATCAGAGAAGCAACGTCTAATTCCTCTCTCGTTGGCCCATCCCTTCCTAAGATGGTGGAGTAATCGTTGTTTCCCGCATTCCAGAAGTGTAGAGCTTCCAATTGAATAGTGTAGCATTTGACCTGCTGTCTCGTAAGAAGTCAGTTTAGTAGCATAGACAGTGCCTTTGTTGGGGTAGTTTGCAAGGGTCCAATAATCACAACAGATGCGATTCTTCTGACCTTATTTATCTGGTTTTGATGCGATAGCTTTACAATAGCTGGCTACTAAATAAGTGCACCATACAGAATGCGTTCCTAGATTTAACGTGATGGCCTGACAGGTAGTCTTAACACCACGGTCCTCTTAAGCCACGGGTGACGAAAGGTCGCACCAAAGCCCCTATAAACATACTAGTCAGTAGCCATAACTTATGTTATGTATACTGCTTTTCCGAGTATGACTACCAGAACCTTATCCAAAGCTTGCTTGGACTCCTTGGTAAAGATCGGACCTATCAGCATCCTTACCGTTCTTTGGGAAGCGGCACCCCTGTTGATAAAGCAACAGCACGTCAATGCACCACGATTCGGAAGAGTTGCCGAATAGCTACCGATCCCAAACTGTATGAGAAATGACTGTATACGCTTTGGGTGTCAACCACAGCCACCAAGTTTCAACCTTCACAGGTTCCTCAATTAAAACCGGCAGAGACAAATCCCTGGGGTAACCGGGGACCCTTGGCACCAGTATACCCCTGGTAAGGTTTCGAGGAAGTGCAAGCACAACCTCTTCGATTGAGTCCCAACGCAAAGCTCCGGATCGATCGCCGTAATTTAGGGTTATCATCCTTTAAATCATAGGAATATATGATAACCCTGTTAGATTGTGCAGGATGCTTCACTCATCCTATCTGTAATGTGTTTGGAGTACAAAATTAGACCAAGGTATTTAACTTGATGACTACAATCAAAATTACAGGATACATTTTTATAATTTTTCTGTCTCGATTCCGTTAACTGTTCAACTGGTTAAATGCGGAATACTTTGCCTGCGAACTGCACGAATGTCCAGGATTCTAAACTGCAAATTAACCCGTTTAAAAGAAATGGCAAGGAACCTTTTAGGAATTTGTGGCTGATGTTGAACAAGCAGAAATACCAGCAGTTGCTTAGATTCGTCTTGACAGTCGTTTTAACCGATTGAAGGAATCATGCCTAACAATTTCGTAACGATTCAGATTCCTTCCTTAAGTTTGTTTTCTGCCAATATTCGTATTTTTTTATTTTTGCCACTGTTGAAATCGCTGACAGTTTTGCAAAATTAACTTATACTCAACCGTTTTCCAGTCCTTTTTTTACTATATTACTGTTGCTATAGTCTAGCCGATTTGATGTTTGTTTGGATTTGAACTTTTTTATGGATTTTCTCATAGAACATCTTCAAAATGTGTCTTACTTTCAATAACTTATTTTAAAAAAAAGTCTACTTTCTTTCTGCCAAGTTAGATTACACTAATATTTCATTTACGAGCAAATTTTTTTATTAAAAATTATTGAAAGATAATTTCAATAAATATACCGGTCATGAATATTGTTTGCCTTAAAAGGTCTTTTAGGTTAGAATTTTCAAAAAAAAAAAACATTTTTTCCAATAAAAAGAAAAGAGATATAATTTTGAAATTTCGTACACATGTTAATTGGTACTTCGGGTGCACAAAAATATTTTTTTAAACTTTTTAAGTGTTTTTTCACACAGAACAATTTTTTTTTACAAAAAAAAACATCAAAAAATGACGGCGGACGTGATTTCAGGTGACTGAATCATCTGAAAAAACAACAACGCCAAATTAATTCTTCATTAAATGCCTGTCAGGTACCGGAATGATTTTTTTCATCAAAAAATAACAAAATGGCGGCCATTGTTTTTAAAAAATCCTATTTTTGAAGGTGGAAAATTGAGTGAAAATCGGAAAATTTGATACTAATCATAATGATTTCGCTACCGGCTATAGCCATATATGTATGTACAACAACATATTAAAAAATTAGAGTGATCGGTTGAGTAGTTTTTCTTAAATCGTGTCCGCCAGCTTAAAAACATGAATTCGATAAAATCGCGTTTAATTTTTTTCCATTTTTTTTAAACTATATTCCTCTACTCTGCTATGCCCGGGACATACAAAATTCCTTCCTCTTTTTCATACAGCTTATGACTAGTTAATTGTGTATCTCTGCGAGCTGTTCTGATTTTTTGAAAAATTGTAACCCCTTAAAGACCCCTTACATTCTGCGTTCGAATTTGTTTCGGTTCATTGGATTCTCGGAGATTGATGTGATCATTAGATTACGCAAAATCAAAGTATACATCTTGAAAAGAACACAAAATTCAATATTATTCAATTATTTTCCAGTTTATTAAATGATTTATGTTTGCAACATCAAAACATTAATTCCATGCTCATTGAAGTACATTTCATTACCAAATCTGAAACTCGTACACATTTGCTTTGTTGACTGTACACTCCCACCTCCATAAAAGGCAACTATAGCCCCAAAACATCATCATGAATTCAGATATTCTATTAATGAGTATAAGATTTGTGTCTAAATCATTCCATACATTCATTTATAACCGGAAAGAATGAATCAAACATGTATCCGCAATAGTAGCAAAAGCATAGTTTGCAGTGAAAGTGAAGTGCTTTTAACCTTGACGCCGCAAACGATTCTAGCCAAAAGCTAGTCACACAGCTAGCGAGACGAGGAGAAGTCCAAACAATTGGTTTTGGTGGTGGTGGTTGAATAAGAAAATCAACATGAATCGTCTCCACTAGGAATGTTCGAACTACAACAATCATTGAGTTCCGTCACTATATTCGTTTGGTACTAGAAAAAAATTGTGTCTTGCTATCATCAACCAATCCGAGCGTCAATTATGATGCAAAAGCCGATCTCATATTAATTAAAGTAATTAATCGTAATGCCTTGTAATCGCCTGGATGGTGTGCTAGTATCGTTAGCCTGTACATCCACCCCTCTTATAGACGGACTCAGCCAATTCTTCGCGACTATTAAGCGTACTCTGCAATTTACAATATCATCGAAATGACTACAAGTGGTGATAAAATAATTGATAAGATATATTCGCTTAATCACGATTGATTCGGGCGTTTGTACATTTATTCGCCTGTTTTTTATTCAAAGTACATAGTTGTCGGTAGAATTCTTATTGACTTCCGGATCATCATCCATCGTAGTAGTCAGTCTGATCCGCGGTCTAGTAGATGAATGAGTATGGGGCGGTACCGATCACTATTCCAGTTGTTAACTTCTTACTCATTCCGAACCATGTGGTATGACAGACTCATTAATAGGACCGCTGAATCAACATACAAATCGTTTGTAATTATTTTGAATTCTCATGTTCTTTGAATTTCAAATTGTTTATTGTTTTTCAGTCCCACTTGGTCGAGCTGTTTTGGTAGTTTTTTTTCTGAAATTTTTCAGAAGATTTGTAAGTTATATATAAATAAATATCTATTATAAATTGGTCATCCGATAGCCAAGTCTAATCTGGCCAAAAATTCAAAAATATTATATTTCCTTAATATAAAACGCTTGCAAAAATCGGTAGAATAGTATAAATCCATCTTACAATGACCAGCAAATATTTATAACTACAATTTGGAAGCAATCGTGAACATGCAATATGCATGTATTTCTGGTGTTGCGAACAACAACAAAAAAAATTCAAGTTCAACTGCATAATCTTGTGATTCAATGCAAATTTATTTGGAATTTGTCAAGCAAAATATTTTTTCAATTCTAATTGCTGGGGAGGTGGGGAAGGGGTCGACAAATTGGGGATGAGATATTTGTAAACAATTTGATATGTGTCATCGTCGAGTTGTAAGTTGTAGAATGGATGTTAAACCGATTAGCCGTGTTATTCGCTATTTTACATGACTCGAATACGAAAAAAAGAACAAATAATTGTTGAAGGAATTGCTAAGCGTAAGTGTGTCATTGAAATGTTGGATTAAACGTTTTGAATCGTTTGCTAGTCTATCTACGATGCATTGAAAATCGATTACAGACTTGTAGTCTAATTGCAATTGTTTACTACTTACATCATTAGCGTGTCAGTGCATCTGAGACAGCGTTAAAATACCACGAAATTGCTTAGCATGTTCTAACATTTTTCTCTTTTTTTTGAACGACACTTGATGGCTTTCAGCATACAGAGGTAGGTAGCCTTTAGTTGCTCTGGATCAACCGCTTAAAACAGAAACATACACGAATTGGGTTTCCTGGCAGCCTCCCTTTATCCAAAGGTGACTCATTTCGGCCACGATAGGCCCATTGTGATACCACAAAAAGATAAGGTACGGCACTAGAACCCTGTGGGATGACGAGAACCATTTAGATTCTCGTATGAAGCTGGCTATGCAGCTAATATTTAAACTGGCTACTTCTGTGAGGCTGTCCAGGAAAGGCGAGCCTAAAGTTTGCATGCGATAGTGCTGGGCATTCGCACAGAAAATGTTGAATCGCTTCCCCCCTCCTCTTCCGATCTGCAACGGCGGCAGAAATCGTAGAAAGGAGCACCCAGTCTTTCTGCATGTCTGCCGATGACGGATATTATGGAAATTAAGGGGACAGTCTGGGCCCATTTTTTCAAAAAAAAAAATCGAAATTCTTATAACATGATTTTCAGGTACTGCAGATATGGAGAATTAGTGTAAAAACTTTTATTTTAGTCGACAAAGCTAAGGAATATATGTAAACAGCGGTACAATAGAGCGTGTGTGAGCGCACTCAGCAGGTGCTTAAATTTTAAACGCGTTTTTCCCGAAACAACGTTTTTTAATCTGGTCGACACGATTTTGAAAAATCTATGTTACCGATTGGGCTGAAATTTTTACTGAGTACTCAGCACATTTGTAGTTTCTGTCCCTACCAGATTCAGAATTTTTTTTTATAAATTTTTAACGATTTTATTCAACAATTTAATTGCAAAAAAGGGGTGAAAATATTGAAAAATCCGCCATTTTGTTTTTTTTTCGTTCAAAATGTTTATTCCGCTACGGGCTATAGCCAATCAATTATATTTCAACATGCCATTCGGATTTGTTGTTTCAGATGCTCCAGTGGGGAGATATCATGTCAACCAGTTTTTTGGGTGCCTCCGTGATAGCCGCCATTTTGTATATAAAAGTGAAAAAAATCTTAAAGTTCAATAGTTGCTTGTTAATGTACAAAAATTTTATATCATTTAAAACAATATTTATATTTAAAAAAAATTATTGAAATTTGATCCAAAATACCCAGACTGCCCTCATAGTGTTTCACGGCTCGTGTTGAGGAGCTGCTTGGCGCGCTTTGAGCTCAGTGCGTGCCAAGTTTGTCTGGTTATCCTGCAGGTTTCTTCCAGCAGTCAGACCAGAATTTACTCGAAAGGCAATTTTTTTAAACAATATTAGAGAAGCGAAAGGAATATTTTAGTATAAAATTTGTTGATCGTTAAAAAACAAGCGAAAGAAATTTTTAAAAAATTTTATTTGGTAAAAAGATATTTTCTCGTGATTATTGTTAGCCTTTTTCGTTGAAAGTGAGAAAATTCCTGTGGATTTTTTTTCATGTCGTGAAATTAATTTTTCCGAAACTACTGAACCGATCCTTCTGAATTTTTTACCATTTATTGAACACATTTAAATTCATCGTGTGAACCATGGGCGTTTTAAAATATTGATTTTTTCTATTTTTTAAACCCAAAAATCACAGAATAAAACTCGAATTTTGCAAAAAAAAAATTTAACTTTCCGCCATTTTGTTAATATTGTATATAACTTGATAGTTTTGGTTCAAACGATAGCCACTGGCTTTTCAAATAAAATCTTTTTTAAAAAAAATTGTTTCAGATCATTTCTTGCTGCAGGATCAATTTTTTTTAATATGCATTTTTTCATATGGCTAGGAGAATGCCGCCATTTTGTGTAAAATAATAATAATAATAATTCAATAAAAAAATTTTTAAATACGTTTTGACAGTGTATTTAATAAACCCAAAAATACTTACATTGATATCTACTCCAGGGGACTTGTATTAAATTCTTAAAAATAGTCAGTTTTTTGGGTGTATAAAGTCTATAAGGAAAATATATTTAACTTAAATTCTGTGAAATCATTTACTATAACAAATATTCTTTGAAAACAGTTCGAAAGGATCATAAAAAAATCTCATTTAAAAATTTCGGCATATCCTATACATATATGAAAAAATCGTGAAAAAGTTATTAAATTAAATTAGTTTTTAAAAAATATAAAAATGTAACAAAAAATACAGAAAAAAAATTCAATAAAATTGCTTAATCCAACAAATAGTTTACTGCATACTTTCTTCCCCTCAACGATGGTTTTATAGGTCAATTCAAATTCTCCATTCAACGATAGCGTAATACATGTGTATTCAAGGGATCCGTGTGTATCTGTAGCAGTACTTTGTTCTATTTTTTGGGCTTCAATAGGGTCCTTCCATCTATTTTGTTGAGTTCTACTATCTGTTTGGCATGTACTACATTTCTTAGTCATACGCTATGGTAATCTATACATTTTTATTCGTGACCAGTTCAGTGCAGCGTTTTTTTTTGTCTTCTGAAAATTCACAGTGAAAAAGATCAATACATTTTACTGCAAATCCGTATCAAATACGCCACTCTGCTTTTTCGTTGTCTGAGATCATCATTTGTCACAGCGCATATTTTTAGTAAGGTGCAGTCCTCATTCCTTAGTTTATCGCTGAAATATGTAGGACTTTCACTCGAATTTATCGCCACAATTCGATCGTTTTTAAGGTGATGAGATTTCTTGAAGAGCTCAGAATTTGTATGATCCTCCCATCACTTTCCATTGATTGGCTCGAATTAATTCTCTATCCTTTTGTATAACGAAACGCGTGGCTCCTCCTTTTTTATGTGCCTTCTCTATAGAAAATTTCACAGTAGCAAGGAAATCTTGTATTGTAAGATTCAAAAAACTGTTGGTTAGATGGTTTGGCGGTCAATTTTGCTGGCTTAATTAATTCATCGGCTTATTTTGAATTCCTAAATGTAACAAGGACTATCGAGACTCATGTTCAAGCCTGTGCAGGGAAGTGGAGCAAGAGATGGACCTTGCCACTCTGTTGCGAAGGTTTTGGGAATGACGACCCCACACACATGAGACACTCGTAGAAAAAACTACGTGCTTTCAGGAGCAAAATCATAGGTTGTGTCCCTACTCTGTGGGATTGTATAGGTTACCACAGGATCGAGGAGCCCATGATAGATTACTATCACCCTTGACAAGTTGAGCCTTTGTAGGAGCAAGAGCAACGTTGTGGTAAGGTACGCTATATTGTCCGCGCTTGGTCAACCAGTGCCGCCATTACCGACTCTGTAAGCCGGCGACAATTGGGACACCCCCTGGGAAACAGTCTGCAGGGGTATGCAGAGTGTGCCCAAGAGGAGGGGCAATCAAGTCCTCTGCTAGGACCGTGTTTTAATAATTAATTTCGGGGGGCAATCACGTTAAATCACTTACATAATCTGATGTTAAAGCCATTGCTACCTTATCTGGCAGAGAACACTGTTATACGATGCTGAGAAATAAACTAACACTTTTCTACCCTAGCTAATTCAACTTTTATCCAATTCGAAGGCATACAGTCGAAAAATTTGAACCACATTTTACATTAGATAAAGAGTGAATATTATCTTGTTTCCATTCTTAACTTACCGTCAGATTTGTTAGTTTAACACTAATATTTTTTTTGCAAATAAATATTTCAACATCTACAGAAAATCTATTGCCCTTAATTGCGTTTGTATGTTAAAAATTCAAGTAGGTTTTGTATGCCTTTAACACGATTATATACACGTGGAAAATCCAAGTAACAACTTAGCGCTATCGTTTGTAACATGATGTATGATTGTGATAAGAGGACATGACTGGTGCCTAGAAATTCCATGAACAGTGAACCCTTTGCGATTTTCTAGTGGACAAAAATCGGTTCGATGTGTACTGCCCCTGTCACATAAATTTCTGTTGGAAACTTTAAAGATTAATTTTCGCTAACTATTTTAACGCTGAATTTAGTGTTGAGCATTCATCCTGAAGTTTCATGCAGAAAAATATGCTTATATCGATATATTTTGATCCTGTAAGTTCTTGTAATAGTTTTGAATGTGTTGAGGTGTTATGTATCTGATTCTGTGATTCCTCATTAAAAATCGTTCGTTCGTAAATCAAATTAAGCATTTTCAAATGAAATTTCAGTTGGAAAAGTCTTAATTTCGATCCAATTCTCTTTCTAGGTCTACGTTGGCGCACTTTCAACACACTATGAGGCGCTCAGTGTAGAAGCCTCGAAACAAACAACTGCTGAAGAGATTGTCTCCTGTATCGTTGAGCGGTTAGGATTACTGGTAACTATTTCATTAACAGTAGTAGCAAAACATATTCTTAAATATTGTCTACTATTTTTCAGGGCAACAACTATGAATTGGCTGAAGTTGCCGGCGAATATAAGGAGCGACGATTGGCTCCCGAAGAAAAGCCGGTTTCGGTGATGTTGCTATGGCCACTTCATTCCGAACGAGATTTTCATAGGTGAGGCAACGTGAATCCTACGAACAAGATGTCTTTATTTTTGATTAATTCTAGGTTTTATCTACGTGAAACGCAAAGTGATATAACGTGGCTAGATAGTTATGGTTTGGATTCGCATATTTTTCGAGATTTCATACCATTTCTTATGCAACCGGATAATAGAGAATATCCTGATCTTTGTCAGCTACCAGGTAAGATACAGACAAAATATTGATGAAATCCAGTTCGATGTTAAAATGTTGGGTTTTTACATGTTAATAGATTTGAACGAGTCAACACTACTTGAAAATCTGAAACAACGTTTCGAATCTGGTTACATTTATACATACGTAGGTAGCATTCTGATAGCTGTTAATCCCTTCAAGTTCTATCCTATATACAATCCAAAATATGTGAGACTTTATCAAAATCAAAGAAACGGTCCGATTTTACCACCGCATATATTTGCAATAGCCGACAATGCATACTATTCCATGTTGAAAGAGAAACGAAACCAGGTATGATTGTATTGAACGGTGAATTGTAGAATATACGGTTAAATTATGTTTTCAGTGTATCGTAATTAGTGGTGAAAGTGGATCGGGGAAAACTGAAAGTACAAATTTTCTACTACATCACCTCACGGCACTGTCGCAAAAAGGATCGCATGGATCGGGCGTGGAGCAAACAATTCTAAGTGCTGGACCTGTACTAGAAGCATTTGGAAATGCAAAAACTGCCCATAATAATAATTCCAGTCGTTTTGGAAAATTCATACAGGTATATTGGAAGCCAAACGAAGTTGGCCAGACGGTATAGATCTTTAAATGATTTCGTTTTGATTGTTTCAGGTGAACTACAGGGAAAATGGAATGGTACAGGGAGCGGTCGTACAAAAATATCTACTCGAGAAAAGTAGAATTGTTTCGCAGGTGAGTTTGTTTCTACTTTTCTTCGCTATAGTACTTGGATCTTGATGAAATGAAGCTGACGTTGTCCATATTTCCAGGGCTCGTACGAGAGAAACTATCATGTATTCTACTATCTGCTATCAGGCGCAACTGAAGCTGAACGCGAATATTTACATCTGCTACCGGCTGACAAATACAACTATTTAAATTCACGTAATCTAACATTAGAGAATTGTGATGAGAAATATGAATTCACACGACTGAAACAAAGCATGGAAATGGTGGGATTTTCAGCTGAAAAACAACGACGTCTGTTCAACGTACTCTCGGCTGTATTACTGCTCGGCAATGTGGAATTTTTCCCGAAAAAATCAACCTATCATCATGACGAAAGTGTTCAAGTGCGAAATCTTGATGTTGTTTCAATTATATCCGAACTGTTAAAAGTCAAACAGGATACCTTGCTGGCGGCGTTAACATCGAAACGTGTTAAGGCAAGCGGTGAGACGTTAGTGATGCAATATAAACTGCCAGAAGCAATAGCCGCACGAGATGCTTTAGGCAAGTGTCTTTATGGTGCTTTATTCGATTGGATAGTTCTTCAGGTAAATCGGATTATTCAAGTGAAGTGTGAACGTCTTGACTGTTAACGTTTAAATTTAGGTCAACCATGCCCTACTTAATAAAGATCAAACGCCGCATACTGGCCACTCAATCGGTGTATTGGATATTTTCGGATTCGAGGATTTCGGAGCACATAATAGTTTTGAACAGTTATGCATCAACTATGCCAATGAACATCTTCAATACTATTTCAATTTAGTAAGGAAAACATTCATGAAATTCATTGCTAAATATCAAACTAACATTCTCTCTTAATTTGCACTTTTAGCATGTATTTAAGTACGAACAAAATGAATACAAACGCGAATGTATAAAATGGAGTGATATAGAATTTATGGATAATTCAGGGTGTCTACAATTGTTTGAAGCAAAACCAACTGGACTGTTGTGTATCTTAGACGATTTGTGCAAGTAAGTAAAAAAAAAGATTAACAATCAATTGCAATGAAAAATATTGTGTCGTCTTAGTTTTCCCGGTGCCACAAATGAAACGCTATTGCAAAAATTTAATAGCGTGCACAAAGATAATGCTTTCTACGAGAAGCCACAACGCAAAGAAAACGCTTTTATTATAAAACATTATGCAGGAAAAGTGAAATATCAAGTAAGGATGTCAATAGTGTATCCAACGATATTTTACTTAAAATATTGCATTCTTACCTACTTAGGTTGCTGAAATGCGTGAAAAGAATTTAGATTTAATGCGACAGGACATTGTAAGCGTATTAAAAAATTCAAGCATGGCATTCGTACGGGAATTGGTCGGAGCTGATCCGGTTGCTGTATTTCGGTGGGCTATAATTCGTGCATTTTTTCGTAGTTATTTTGCATTTCGTAATGCTGGTGTGAAGCATAGAAAAGAAAGAAACGATAATGTCCTTAACAAATTGGCATCAAAACAACGATTTCGACCACAGAATGATGTTATACTAAGGTTCGTATTGAATTTATCTAAATAACAAAAACAAAACAAATTGATAAAATGCGGGAATGGAATATTTTCATTAAAATCTTCCTAAATAAATTTTAGAGGGTGAAGGCATAAATTAAAACCAAAAAATATCTTGTTATTCATTTCAACAATGAATAATTTCAATGTAGATTAGACTAGTTTCTACAGTTTATTTCTGTATCTATTCAAACTTTATATATGAAACTTCATCTTGATTTATTCTTTTTTCATATGATATGTGGTGGTTGGTTCAGTTTTCACATGTACATTTTCGGTATTGGAACACACATTGGCTATACTTGGCCATAACAATTATTTTCAATAGACAAAGCAGAAACTATGATAAAGAAATTGATATTCCGAGCTGGGTGAAAAAAAATAAACCAGGACAAATATTTCATTTGCAAAATAGTTGGCGCTTCAATTATCTTTCTTTAATTTTCTTTTGTCGGAAAAATTCGAAAAGATTGTACAATGCAAGGTAAAATATCGTTGAATAAACTGGACGATGTTCATGTCTAGTGTCTGTGTCGGCAGGATAATTAATCAATAACCCGTTCAACTTGTTAGAATAGATCATTCTGTCGTGTATGACATTTTCATGCTATTTGTTTGATGGCAAAGCAAATTGAGCTTTGTGGAAATATATATTTGTTATTAATCTCGATTTCGATGTGATGCCAATTGATGTTTCGTGAGCATATTGTTCATTTTTAAAAAAAAGTAAACGTATCACAGAAAACAAAACGACGGCAAGTAAAGTCTTTATGGTACAGGCGATGCCTAGAAAAAAGAATTGAACACACATTAACTAATTTAGAGTTGTTGAAATTGATACTAAATCATGACGTGTTCTCATAATTGGCTTGTAAGTGGTTGGTTGCTCTGGATATTCCGAAATTGACATGATTGTTAGGTGGATAGTCATTAGATTCATATAGGAAGTAAGTATATGAACGTGTTCAATGCAAATGGCTCCTGCGAAATAATTTACTACCAATACTACCTACCATATTCCATGCTGAATAAATCAACAATTTTACAAGAAAAGAAAAACAGATAAAGCTTTAGCCACAAAATTAAAGCATTCGATTGATTTTTTTGTTGCATTTAACATACTTGCTGTCTGAGAATTGAAATGTTGGCTTAGTAATTGTTTTGGCGACGATTTTTCCGTTTATTGATTTTTAGTAAGTTTCCTTTGATGACGATGTTGAGAAATAAATGTTTCTGCCTGCAATTTTGCTTTGGTGATTCGAGAGTATTTGCAGCTATTTTGTTGAATTTATGTTGAAGTCTACTGTATGATGTATCGAAATCAATTGTGTTGTTTTATTTAAACTATAATATCATTGAAATTTATACGAAGAACCTTGCTTTAGAATAGGAAGTTGGGTGGTAGTTATTGCACAGTGATATTAGTTTAGCCCTTCGATGTGCAGGACGAATTATTCAAAAGTAACAGAATCTTGAAATTTTATTCGATTTTAAAACAATGATCCTTGACTTTTGGTATAAAATGATGTTGCAATCAGTCTTTTTAAGTACAACAGCTTTGAGCTTAAGGTACTTGCATTTATTCTCTCTGCTCATCCTGTAGGTTGAGCGGCATTTAGTAAACATATTAATATTATTGACTTTGGATTAATTGAACCGTTAAATTTTCAATGCGTTTATTGAAATTTGATTACACCGCTGTCATAAAATTCGTCGTAAAAAAGGAAAAAGCGGCAGGAAATTTTTTTGAAGAAATGTATACAGTCATTGGCGAATCTCAACGTTTGCATCTAGACCGGTAAAACGTGGGGCTCGACCATTCCAACAGAATTCAGAGTCTCTGGAAGATGTGTTACAACTGTAGTAATTAATGCAACGTCTGCTATTGCACCGCATCCGATTCTGGCTACGGGTTGAGCAATCCCACCCGAAGAGTGGTGTGGGGATATTTTTTTTAAAAAGAGCGCCACCCGTTTTTGCGTCGGGACTGCCCTGTCCGCGAATCGGGAAACGGGAACTGGATTCGCGACAACTCAAAACCACCAACCAAAAAAGGGAATTTGAAATAAATGGAAACGAACCGCGACGCTCGCTTCGTCACTACTCACAATTAAAGACAATTTGATTTCACCTTAAGTCACTGTTTTTGTTTTCTTATCTCACCTAACTAATCCTATCTATGCTTAACTCTACTTACAATTTTTCTCCTTATGTTAACGCTGCTGGCTCCTGGTTCCTATACCAATTGCTTATCGCCGCTCGTCGTCCTCGTCTTGCTGCTCACGCGTAAGATGTCGCACCACTTTTTTTTAACCAAATTTCGCCCACTGATGACTTTCTTGGCTGAACCCCGCACACCCACGTCTGCCCTTCCTTGGTTACCAACCGCACCTAACAGGCTGTCCAGTTGTTCTCCCGGCGATATTTATTGGGTTCCCCGATCCCGTTCGCTGTATCAGCGGTCAACGGCTAGCCGAGTTCGCTCAACCCATTCCAGCTTTCATTCCTACGACTTGTTTTATGCCAATTACCGATGCACGTCAGCTGGCGATTTAATCTCCGTGCAAGGTCTTCACGATTGGCCACAGCGTTGCACCTTGGTGGATACTGTGCTGCTGTGTGTATGGGCGGTCTTTGGGCAGACATAAATTGAGGAACGCTGTGCAGATGAATCATCGTAGCCATGGAGTCGGGTGAAGGTCGCATTGACGGCGACCTGAATGGTTTCATTGGTGGGACGACGGGTAGCGTTGAGTTCGATTTGTTGGATATGACCACTTGGCGCAGTTCAACCCTTCACGACAACATTTTAGTCTACTTAACTATCTTATCCAATATTTCTAACCAATCTATTAAACTAATTAAGTGGCGGCCCGCGTATACCATTTCTATCGATTCATTTGCCCGCCCAGTGGTTTCGGGTCTTCAGGAGCAAAACAATCCTTTATTTTCCGCTTACTTTGGTTCGTGAATTGACCACGCTGTGTGGCGAACGTAACATGGGTTGGCTCAAAACTTTTCAGTCTTGCCTTGTAGACCAGGCGTTTTATTGGTAGGTAATTCTGCACAGACTTTAAACGCCCGCGGTTGCAGGATTATATCGGTCGTCATTAACCTACACTTTTTGTATCAACTATATTGGAATACAATTTTCACGTTTTGGGTGGCAATGGAGTGATATCCTAGACTATCATTCGTACAATTCATCAGTAATTTTAAGATGGCGTGGCAATTAATTAGGGGAAATTAATGTCTTTATCAAATTAAAACTATTCTTCAGTTGCTTTTGTACCTAGTCGTGCCATAAATATTGATACAAGATGTTTTAACTGTAATAATGAAACTACTAGTTGGATTTGACATAATTAAAAAGAAATTATTCAAAATGACCGCGTTTTGCTTGAATACAGCGTCGAAGTCTGTCAGGTCACTGGTCTATTGATTTTCGCACAAATTCCATCGGGAAATTGTCCATAGCTTTTTTCAACGCCTGTTTCAACGACTCCAGGTTGTGTTGACGTTTTTTTACAGACCATACTCTCTAATACTGACCAAAATTTGCAGTCGAGGGGACTAAGGTCTGGACTGGCTGATGGTCACAAATTATCGCTGATAAACTCTGGCACATGGTTCCCCAGCCACTCTTGTGTAATTTTCATCTTGTGGGCAGGCGCAGAGTCTTGTTGAAAACCCCATTCTTTATTTTCGGCTTAGGAGCTGCACTACCTTCATTAACATATCCGACTGATAGTTTTTGGCAGCTGATTTGACACCCTTTGCACAGAAATGGATAGAAGTGACACCTTCGTAGGACGCTCGCCACCAAACCATCACTGATTCTGGATAATGTCCTCGTTCAACTCTCTCGGGGTCTTTTCTGTAGCCTCCTTAGAAGACCGTGCATATATCCTATCATTTTGTTTGTTGAAGGACGCGTCTACGGTAAAGATTTTCTTGTCGGTAAAAAGTATTCTTTTGTACTGCCCTTTACCGTATCTCGATAACAGCTGTTTTGACTTTTCCACCCTATTTCGTTTCAAAGCGGCATTGACTCTGTGTCCTGTTTGTTTTTTGAATGATGCAAGCCCCAAGTCTTCTTTGATAATACAACTCTTGGTTCTCGGCGCAATATTCATTTCACGAGACATGATTTTCCGATTGCGGACAGGATTTCTTGCCTATCTGGACCTTACAGCTTTGATGCCTTGTGCTTACGAGCCGAGCGAGGTTTGCCGGATCTTTTACGGTCTATTACATCTCCAGTATCAATGAATAACGCTATAGTTCGATACACTAAAACACGCGTGATTTTTAATGGCTTTAGTGTTTCGAAAATTCCGCCTTTCTTCATTCCACATTTCCACTCCATCGTAACGGTTCAAGCTACATTGACAAAATTTGGCGCGTTTTTAGGGCATATGTCAACAAACAGGACTACCAACATAGCAATTAGCTACCCGCAAGCTATCATCCGCAAGGGTCGCATTTACAGTTGTATAAATATTTATGGCACGCCTAGGTATAATGTTGATAAGGTTTGGAGGATAGTTTCAACATTCAGTCTACGCTTTCATTAGCATAAACATGATTGCTTTCCACTTAATGCGTTTGCAGTGCAAATCTATTAATATTTAATTGGAAATAACATTGATTTTAAAGATTACTTCGTACTGATCTTCATGCACATTAAAAAATAACTGCTCAAAACATACACACTTTTACACACTGTCCAGCTATTTGAATTTCGTATATAATCATGCTTAGCTTATAACATCACTAACAGTCCAATCATTTCATCTATATTTGGTCTATCAATCTTCAGCAAAAATTACGGTAATAACAAAATTTCAAATGTATTTAATGTTAAAAAGAAATTCTAGTCAGTAAATTCAACATGGTATTCATTCGGACTCTTTTTAATTTAGCCATCTAGTGACAGTTTCATCCGTAAATCTAACAATAAATAGAATCGCGTAAGTCACTAACGCATTGTTGTTTCGTATAGTCGTATAATGTTTAATTGATGTCAAGCTAATTGCGCTAAATATATATATATATAGCATGATCTTTCCGTATCGCTAATGTATTTCTCGTTTGGGTGTTTACTTTGATATCAATGACTTTTCATTTCAGTGTCAAACTTTTATGTAAGAAATCCTTAGTATAAGGATGTTGCTAATGTTTTATTTTTCGTTCTTTCAAATTGTTTGTTATGCCTCTTTGATTTTGTTCCGTACTTTTATTGTCCTTATGATTTTTTTGTTCTCTATTATTTGTGTTTTATTTCTATTTCATCTAGTAAAAAATCGAATTTGATATGTGAATCGTCAAGTGCATTAAATATGCAACCGCTTAACGTGTGCTCTAATAGAAATCCAAGGCGTTCGTGGTCTAGTATTGCATTTAATAATAAAAATTTCCCCGATGGAAAACTAATCTATGAGAGCAGTCAAAATACTAATGAGAATAATGGAAATAAATCGTTCACTAAAAACTACGCACGTTTTGAACGTTCTGGCCAGGATGTTATGGCCCGAGCCACACAAATCGTCCAGTAAGATGAATATCCTTTTATTCGTTAACTAATTTATTTTCATTTTTTTACAAATAAGTCGTTTATGAATTCGATTAATATGTGATTTGTTTTAGTTTTCTGAGATTTTCAAAAACAAAAAAAGCAAAAAAAAACGTTTGTTGTAATTCGTTTCGATGTGTTTCTGCATGAAATTGTTGAAGAAATGTTTTTTTTATTTGAATTTCACTAATGTTTTTTGATAGTCGAATGCAAATTGCAAATAGCACAGATTTTGGTTCAAATATATATATATTGGCATTGTAACGCTTTGCAGGAAAAACAAATCGTTCCGTCCGAGAGAGCGACCGAAGAAAGGTTTGAAAAACTTACAAACGGTCAAAATGATGACGGCCGGATCAACCAATCAAACTGCGGTGAAAACACGCAAGCAGCCACTAACGGTTACTGCCCAATTTCAGAATTCCTTGAGTGCTTTAATGGATACGTTGAATCAGGTGCGATGTGGCTGTGAATGTTGTTTACTACGAAGTAGTGCTAACGTGAAATCTAATTGCAGGCAAATCCTTTCTTTATAAGATGTATAAAATCAAATTCGCATAAAATACCGAATAAATTTGATGATGTGACCGTAGTACGGCAGGTATGTTTTATAATAACAAAATAATACGGAAATAAGCTTTGATGGTAACCCGAATTTCAGTTAAGATACACGGGCATGCTGGAAACGGTTAGGATTCGACGTGCCGGTTACAATGTTAGGCTAACATACGAGGAATTCATTCAACTCTATAGGATATTACTACCAAAGGGATTGTTAAGTTCTCAAAAGGATGTGAAGGATTTCTTAAACACAATGGATTTAAATAAACAACACTATCAACTAGGTATATACTAGAACGAACGTGTTCGATATGATGTTTCATTTTCACATCGATTTAATTTGAATTTCGCAGGCATAACGAAAATCTACATGAGAGAGTCACAAAAGATAAGATTAGATATAAAGCTCCATACGAAAATAATCGATAGTATTAAATTAATACAACGATGGTTCCGTGGCATTCTCCTGAAACGGAAATTCCTTATGTATCGGACAGCTGCCATTACCATCCAATCGTATTGGCGAATGTATTTAGCACAAAAGAAATTAGGCTTGAAAAGGATGCAAATCAATGCGGCCACAATAATTCAAGCGACATGGCGTGGCTACAAGGATAGGAAATGGATGAAAAAATTGCGAAATGGCGTTGTTATGATACAGGCACATATTCGAGGATGTTTGTCACGCGAACGGTTCAAAATTATGAAACAGGTAAATGAAAGTTTGTATTGGAAAAATCGTATGCAATCTTCAATTGATTTATTTCAGAAAATTCAGAAAGAACGTTTGAGATTACGATCAACCCAAAGTTTGCCAACTACTGACAGGTAATTTTCATGGGGTACTTCTCAATAATGTTATAATTTTCAACCCCAATTCATATGCAGATCGCATCAAGATCTATACACCACAGACATTGTCAAGAGTGCATTTCGTCGTCCCCATCATAGTCTCGATTCTCATCTGGAGGACACATCAGATAGACGCGTTCTAACCCAAAAACTTTTGCCATCCAGCCATCATCTCATTGACGACAGCGTACTTAGCATGCAGACCAGTGACGTATTACAGAAAGCAGGCAATCAATTACGAAGCTTGATGATTTCGTCGAGCGGTGGCAGTAGAAATCTACTATCGCCGCCGTATAGCGGTGGCACAATAGGAAACGACAACTATTTTCGACAAAATTCTCACGACGGTAGCGGAAAGTATTCGCACTACCAGAATCCATCGGAAGACTACAGCAAGTACAGTAAGCCGAGTTCATACGAACCAATGCGAAAATACAGTAGTGATAATTCGGATAATTTAAAGCGGTAACTTAATTATTGAAGATCTTTGTATATTTATCCTTGATGTTGACTTGATATTGCAGACACGAAATATTCAAAGCAGCCGTACGTCGAACCGACTCTGGTCCGCCACCCGTGAGTCACGACATGGACTACGAGGATATAGCAGATATGTCCAGCTACACGCAATTCGATAGCCTTTCTCAACAATTCGGGCCGAGAGACACGTCGAAAACTTCTGATCATATTTTGGGCTCAGCATCGTATACGACGCCCCATATTCTGGCTCGTCGCACAGATTCCAGGGACGTGTTGCAGAATCGCACGCCGGGCGACGAGATCAACGCCAACTATCAAAAACACTATGAGAATATCGAACCGTTATCTGTGGATGATATGCAGCAATCAGGTTACCAAGCTTCACACCAAAAAAGTTCCTACACGACAAAGCCGCGACGTGCGCTGGATGAAGCAAATACTCAAGGAAGTCCGTCGTCAACGCCACGCGGCAAAGCGGCCACTCTGCTAGGATCGATTTCAGAGGATCAAAGCCAGAACGCGATGAGCGGACGATTGTACAAGCAGCCGGGCAAGGGGCGGCGCGTGAAATCGAACTTGAGCGATGATCTGAATGTGGCAAGCTTGACGCCATCCTATCGTCCCAACAATGATAACGCCACCGACTCGTTGAAGCGACGAAACTCAGATCCGACTACAAATAAAGTGCCGTTATTAGAAGTAAATCGTGGCAATGATATGTATCAATGGAGCACGCAAATCAACATTGCCGGTCACCGGTTTCGTAGTGCTGCTGGCATTGGGAAGGCGGAGAAGTGTGCCAGCTGCCAGGAGAGTGATGCTTTTGTTAATGAGGGCTATCGCTGCTTGGACTGCAAGGTCCTTGTTCACACGAAATGCATCCAGAATGGCGGTGTCAAGACGTTGCAATGCGAGGCGAAGCGATCGAAACGCTTGCGAAAGAACACGGACAAAACGTTGACGCCAAACTCTAAATATTCGGGCACGCGAGAATACACGGACTCGACCGATCGAATTATAAGCGATGCAAAAGAGTTGAATCTCATGCAAGATTTCATCACGCAAAAGATCTATAAAATGGAGGCAGAAGGTGAGAAAGCGTCGGATGTTGATCGTGTATTTAAACAGGCACTGCGTGCGTTCAAGGAGAATTTAGTGACGCAATACAGTGTGGCGCACAAACAAAATTCCGATTCGCTCAACATCAAGTACAGAGATTTAATCGATAATTTCGGGCAAGTGATGGAGACATGTTGCGGAAAGAAAAATGATTTTCCGCTAACAATGGGGGTGAATGCATTTCGAGGATTTATGAACGAGTTTATGAACACACGGGAAACGGAGAAGCCAAAAGTCAAGAGGAAAAAGGATAAGAAAAGAAAAACAGACGAACATACTAATTTCAATGGTAAATATTAATGAACAGTGTGATTGTTAGGTTACGACTAATTGTTGATATTATTTCAGGCCATTCATTTCAACTTACGATTATAAACATACCAACTGTATGCGAAATATGCCAATTGTTCTTGTTGTGGCCAATTGAGCGAGGGGTGGTAAGTATCTAAATTTTCTTTTCAAATATTAACAATCGAAATCTTTCAAATGTAAAAAATGTCCTTCTACATGATATAACCTAAGTACAGTGGGACTTGGACAATTCTAACTTCAAGGGACCACTCAAAAAATTCGAAGTATCCAAAAATTCGAATTAGAAAAGTTTTTAGGAAATGCTAAAAATAACACAACACTGCATGATCTAACAAATAAAACTTTATTACGTAAATTTAAGGTACTTCATTTACAGTTTCATGAACTAGTCCGGGATCTTCATTTGTTTCCTAGAATTAAGTCTCTTGTCGTAATGAACGATTCTAACTGATTTAATGACTGAAAAATCGATGTCCGCTTCAGTAAGCTCGCCACACACCGCAACATCTTCGTCTACGTTAAGGAATTCCTCATAGGAGATAGCAGGATCTGACATAATATTCTCCTAGCCGTTAACTGCAGGCACAGCTTCAATCACAGATTGGTTGGCACTTTTATTTCCTGCTTTTTTTATAAAAAAAAAACAGCTTTCTTGAAACAGTTCGTAATTGTTTCTTGTGGCACAAGATCCCAAGCTTGTTTACACATACGTGAGGTCTGAAGGACATCAAGTTTAATTTTGAGAGAAGTGAAATCTCCGGTGAGAATATTCTCAACCAATAAACGCCGGTAAAAATGTTTGAGGTTTTTTATTATGCCCTGATCCATAGGCTGAATGGCTGATGTCATATTAGCGGGGTGGGCGGGGAGGCTTTTGTGAGCAGTGCAATTGTCAATAAAAAATAAGATCTTCCGTTTTTCTTTTCCAAATTTTTCATTGATTTTCAGAGGCCACTTACCATCCACGCTCGAGCACTAGATTCATACTCTCCTTGTTTTGGCTTTACGTTTTTGACACAACGGGGACTAGCAGATTTTCCTATCATTAACAAAGGCAGTTTTTCAGAGCCATCCATGTTTGCTCCGACCAAAAGCGTTACTCTTTCCTTGCTAAGTTTCTCTCCAAAACATTTCTCGTCTTTAAAAGCAAACGTTTTATCAGGGGTGCATTTGAAAAATAGACCCGTCTCGTCAACATTAAAAATGTTTTGGGCTCCTTGTCCTGGATCATCTCTTCTAATTCTTTCTTCCACTGTCCGGCTTTATGCTGATCAACACTACCACTTTCACCACAAATAGATTTAAAAGAAATCTTAATTCACTCTTTGAAACCGTCTAGCCATCCTGTGCTTGCTTTGAAATTGGTTTTCCCCATTTCAGTGGCAAATTGTTCAGCTTTACATTTTACAAGAGGGCCACTCAGCGGATTTTTTTTTCTCACGTGCCTGCTAAAATCACGTTAAAACACAGTTGTCTACATCAGGATTAGCTGGTACTCTTCACCTTTTCCGGTCATTTCCGTTCTCAAATTCACTGCTTAAAATCTTTTTTTTTTTTTTTTAAATAAGTCGACAATGTGTTACAGGGGATTTCGAAGTCCCGAGCGATCTTCGATTTCTTCTTCAGCCCCTTTTCCACTTCCCTAATCGCGGCGACCTTTTGAGCTAATCTTAGTGATTTGTAAGCCCGCGAGTTTGACGATGAAATCTTGGCTCAATGTGAACGAACACACAAAAAACAACAAATCTGATAAAATTAATTTTTACAAATAACGAGAACACCACGTGCACAACAAAAAACAACCAATAATGTAAAATTCAGTCCCACAGCAAACTGAAACACTACACGCACTATAGATAAATTGTCTGTAGGCGTTGGCAATGACTGCTCAGGAGATCGAAAGGGGGGGGGGCAATGAGGACACTGAATATGCACAAAAGTGACTTCGTAAGAAGAGAGGCTATGACTTGACCATAACGACACGATTGTCTCCCACGTCAATGTAAAATAAGCCCATGCAGCTCTTGGGAAATCGCCGAAGATAGGCAAGAGTAAGGCTATCTTCGGGAGTCGCCAGAATTTATAACTGGCTCATGGACACTTTTGGCGAACAAAATATTCGAATTATCCAAAATAAAATCGAATCAGTCACGATTTTTTAGTATGAAATTCGTAGAAAATTTCGAATTAAAGACGATTTCGAGTTATAGAAGTTCGAATTATCCAAGTTCCGCTGTATTATATTCGCTCCATCTCTCATTCTTAGTAGCAAGGCATATTTCTTATCCTGCATCCCTGTCAATTTTTCTTGCTTGTTTATACGACCCAGAAACCAAGTTGTAGCCATGGCAATAGAAGTATGCAACAGACTTTCATGAATAAAAGTCGAATACTTTTTAAACAGATCTTGTAGATCTCTGCCGTGCAATGGCCAAACCGTCTAACTGCAGTTTCCTCGATATCGAGATAAATGGCTTTAAACATTTCGCGTGAAAACGCTTCCGCATTTCCCCTGTCTTGCCTAATTAAAAAAAGTTGTGATGCCCGAAAGTTATTCCCCCCCTTTTTGGGTACGGTTTTTGGATTGTATCTTTTTTATTATTGACACCACGCAAAAGTTATGTATGGACGACTTGCTAAAAATTATATTCTACGCAAGTTTGCCATACACAACTTTCTTGTGGGAGCCGTGGTTTCGGAGATATGGGTGTGTCCCACTTTATTTTGTTTTCAAGATGGAGCCCAAACGCCATCATCGGGGATCCCAAGAAATTGAACTTAAGCTAATTATACTATTTCCCACGCATTGCAATAAAAAAATTCTGCCTTTTGAAACTGCACGGTCAAACTCCCAATTGACTGGACTAGATATGCAACGGAAAATGGAACTAAATGCTTATAGACGTTTATTTTCCTTCTGATTTGTATAGTTGTACAATGGACAAACCGTCTAAAGTACTTTAGATGGTTTGCCACTTGTTTTTCATGTGAAATTGGCAGCAAGATGTATTATAGATGGAATGGCCAGGATCATAACTCTTGAAGGAGAGGGAAATGAAACAAAATGTTAAGCTCATATGAAAGAAGGGAAGGTATAATGTCCCTAAACGCACATATCTCAAAATCTCGAAAAATGTCATTTAGACGGTTTGGCCATTGCACGGCAGATCTATGGCATAGCCTTATTTTTCCAACTGCATAATCTATATCTGATGAATCTATGATAGTTAGTAATATTTCATTTATTTAGTTACCACAAGTTATCATACTCTTTTCTCCATTTTAGGTATGCCAAAATTGTCGTTTAACATGTCACAAAAAATGCTACCAAAAAGCTGCTGCTTGCAATAAAATTTCAATATCACAAGGAGGCGGTTCGTCATCGTCGTACGCATTGTCTGACTCGAGACTATTCGGTGTGCCATTAACAGACTTGTGTTCGGCGGAAGGTGCTAAAATTCCAGTTCAAATCGAACAGCTAATAACAAAAATTGAAATGCTTGGACTGTATTCGGAAGGTATTTATCGTAAAAGTGGTGTGAATTCGAAAATCAAAGAGTTACGTATCAAAATGTCGGATAAATCGCCAAACACAGAAATCGATTACGAATCGTATAACGTGCATGTGTTGGCCAACGTTCTGAAATCATTTCTACGAGATATGCCGGAACCGTTGCTAACATTTGACCGTTACGACGATTTTTTGCGCGCGGCCGATTTGCCAGATACAAATGTGCGTGTACAGACGCTTCTATCGTTAATCAAAAAGCTACCTCCCTACCATCATTTCCTGTTGGAACGGTTGATCTTCCACTTGGCATTGGTCGCACAACGCGAAAAGCACAATCGTATGTCAGCGAGTTCGCTGGCTATTGTATTTGCGCCTTGCGTTTTGCGTACCAATCGCCTAGTGCCGGCGCAAGACAGTTTGAACGACATCGGGCGACAGACGAAGTGCATTGAAACGTTGATAACGCAAAAGATGCTGAACGTGAAAAGCACCCTGGCGGACATCGACACGTTGGACACGGCAGCGCATACAGCAACCACGCGGCTGAGCACGTTGCGCAGCTCGAAAGTATTTTCGCCGGAAGAATTGACCACGCCCCGACCGAATATTGAGTCCGAGACGGAGGAGATGATCTTGGAGGGCCATATTCAGGAGATTAGAAAGGAAAAGGCGCTTCTGACCTCCACGTTGCCAAATCTCGTGCGTGCCACTTCAGATGATGATTTGCTGTCGACCGACTTGGAGGGCGAGGGCGGCAGTTTAGATGATCTGAGCACTGGTCGCGATAAGGACACCCACTCATTGTTGGAGTGCCGAGAATTCAAGGATAGCGTGGACTCGTCGATAGGCAGTCTTAGCGACAATCTTAGTCGGAAGACCATCGACAACGACTGCGGAACGTCGAATGTGTATCGGGAGTCCAGTATTCCCGACGATACGGGCTCCGATATCGACTCGATTGTATTTAGCTATAATTTACGTAAACAGAACATTGACTACATTCCCACGTCGCGTCATCTACCGTCCGCCGACGCGGACGTTTCCAAATCCTTGATAATCGATTCCGAAATAATTCCCCGTCGATTTCCGCCAAGCTGTCTGAGCGGTCGCTCCCGATTGACCGGCAGTCAGCAGAATTTGAATTACGGCGTGACGAGTAAAGGTAGCGAGATGTGTAGCACGGGATCGGCGGGAGCGTTGCTGAAGCCATTGGCGATGCGCAGCATGTCGGGCGGCTACGAATCGACCATTTTGCATAGCGCTTCGCAAGCCAGTGTTGTGAGCATGAATCCAGGATTTAGCAATAAAAACAGTATTAAAGATAGTAACAAGAATGGAAACAATCGAAGCGGAACGGGCGGCAAAAAGAAGCCTGACAATTTAGATGACGAGCCAATAATGGTGTAAAATATATATATTTTTTGAAAACAATAAGAGGATCACTCTGAAATGCAACAGAAGCAAACAAAAGGTACTGAACATTAAATATGCAAATCGTATGAATAAATTCACACAAAACACATCTATATATATATATATATATATATATATATATATATATATATAAATAGAATGTACGTCATTGGAACGATGTTTATATTAACTATAAATAATGAAAAATGAATAGAATTACATTTAATTTTTAATGTCCTCACTTTGTAATTGTTATTTTTCGATACATAACTATTATAATTAGTTTTATAACACGATACAAGCAGAGACAAATCGTCGATCGTCGTTATTTGTGATTCGATTCTTCTATACACTACGATAGTTCTTCATTGTTTAGATAAAAAAATGAAAGAGAAGGAGAGAGTTAATTCTAGTTGGAAATTGTTGAAAATTTCTATTCTTTTATTATTTCTATAATAATAATAATAATTAATTAATTATTATTAGTAACATTTAAGGTATTACAAACCGAAAACATGTATAGTTGAAACTAAACAAAAGCAAATGCAACATCTATAAAAATGTTTATCAAAATGAATAGAGTAAAATTCGCGAACATGATTCAATCAATTTAACACAACAGTAATAAATTACAACAACAAAACTGCATGTTTTGATGTGATTTCTCAAAACATAAGGAAAAAAACTGAAAACGGATAACGTGAGATTCTATTTGCATAAAATAAATGCATTTTGAAAGTCTTAAAAATATGTTTATGATAAAATAAATTAAATACTCTTGTTACACACGTATTTTTTTAATTATTATTTTCTTTTGATTTTAGGAATCTCTAATAATAATAATTATGATAAATAAACAAATCTTGTGTACACGACCAAGTCAATATATAGGAGTGAATATTTTTTGTACAGTTTTTTTTTGTCTTTTATTTCTGTTAAATAAAGAGATTTTTTTTCGGAAAACCTCATAATCAAAAAAAAATATGGTAAATGTTTTTTAATACGATGGTTGGGAAGATATGTATGGTCGTTCCTTATGAAACCACAGATTCATCATGCCAATATCACAAATTTTGAGTCGACTATTAGTGAAAAAACAGTTCAGAGGAGTTGATAGAACAGATTGAAGAGAACAGAGCAGTTTGGTATCTTTCGGCCAGCATTAACCCGGGAGGTCCCAGCGTATTTTGGTGGGCTCCTCTCTTAGCCTAATGCCAAGTGGAGTGTGTGTGCTACCTTGGGTCTATTTGTCAGAAGGTTTTTTCTCCTTGGTCTGGAAGGTCTCTCATCTCTTTCGTCTAGCAACCGAGAAAGCAACGAATTATCGCTACCCATCCTCACTGAAGCCTCTGAGAAGTGATGAGTTGCCTTGCAGCTATCTGCATAACAAATTGTAGATACCCTCCAGAGGTTACCTCACCCAGGTTTCTACATTCCCGGTGTGATGGGCGAACCCTCCCGCGTTTTTTCAGAAGCCATATCGGCACACGCTGATACGGGCCACTCAAACAAGGATACAATATTCAAGTGGCTGAAACAGCGCGATAGCGCAGCTATTTCAGTTTTTCCTGAACCGAATTTCAACGATTGTCGTGATGTACAACATAATGAGCTCTTTGAACGATTTTTTGACGATAATTTGCTGCAATATATTTTTGATTGCTCAGAACGATATTCCATGTTGCATTTGCAGAAGCCAGTCAACGTTATTACGGTTCCAGAAATGCGTACTTTCATTGGCATTCTATTGGTGACGAAATACAATACAGAACATCAAAGCATACTGGAATAGCTCAGACGATCTACGCAATGAAATGCTATTCCAGACAATGCGACACAATAGATTCCAAGAAATACTCCGAGTGCTACATTTCGAACCGAATTTGAATCCACCAGTAAATAACAAGGATAAACTTTGGAAGCTGCATCCGATAATGGATCATTTGAAGAATTTCCATTCTACACAAAATCTATCGTATGACGAAAGCATGATCGCTTAATTATGGTAAACAGGCTATAAAGTTTGGTCTCTGTGCACACCGTCTGGTTATTTGGTAAATTTCAAAATTTTCCAAGGCTCAAACCCGCGATCAAATCCGAAGTACGAAGAGAGATTTGGCAAAGCATCGGTGCCACTTTTTTACATGATTGACGACGAAATTTTTTTTTGTTCACCGTGACACGCCGAAAAATCGCCATTAAAAAAATTTTCCGGCCCGAAAAATTAAAACCACCTATTTTTTCGAATCTACGCCCCAAAATCTACAATTCCTGAAATGTTCATCGAAAAATTACAAAAAAAAGTTCTAGGACCTCCCGGGTCAACTTGAAATTTAAGGTAAGTGATGAGGGTTACTTGTGGTGATTCCGATTTTTCTTTTTCTTTTTACGATGGTGACAAAGCTTAGCGAATAGACGGCCCTAGAAGACGGGCTTTACTGGCTTCGATGAGGACCCTTAAGTGTGTGTAAATGTACAGGTGGTTCGAGACTCACATCGCGGATAAAAATGTAATAAGTACAACCAGAATCTTTTATAGGATCCTCTTTACACCTATCACCCGGTGTGCAGTTGTTTATCAATGCTGTGTCGTGACGCAAAAATCGGACCTCGTTTTGACCGGTATTCATATTATGAAGAAGCAAATGCACTCGAGATAAAACATTCCCCCATATTTGAGAGTCGAATAATCTTCTTCGTAGAGTAAGAACGTTATTAGCTGTATTCTAGTATACTCCATTCTAAGATGATCGTGGGGTCAAACCCTTGTAATTAGATCCAACATCAGGAACGGACAAATAATTTTTTATTGTTGCTTAAAGTTCTGGAGCTTTACATGAGTTTTTTTCCTCAATCCAGCAAGCAACAGCTAACATCTTCCTTTATCCTTTCCACGATTTCTGCCACAGCTGCAGATCGGAGGAGAAAACGATGCAACATTTTCTGTGCGAATGCCAAATACTACCCAGGAAACGCATGCAAATCTTTCTTGCCTTTCCTGGACAGCCTCACGGAAGTAGCCAGTTTAAATATTAGCTGCATAGCCAGCTTCATACGAGAATCTAAATGGTTCTTTTTGTGGTATGACAATGGGCCTATCGTGGCCTAAACGAGTCACCTTTTGATAAAGGGGGCTGTCATTACAACCAACCATCTTCCATTATGTATTTAGTGTCTAGTCCTACAATTTGTTTGAAAAACAACAAAAATATTCTTCTCTGGTGAATCAATCATCAGTTGTGACTAATTAACTGAGTCATCTCAACCATCTATATCATTTCTTTCCTTCCATACCATCCCCAATCCACATTTTCAACTACTAATCATCTGCGTCCCTGCTAAAAGCTAAAATCCGATCGACAACAGCCAAATAAAAACGCATTTCAACCTATACTAGTTGATTTTTATTTTAAACTTGATTAAATGTTAACACACATGATATTTCAACAAAATGAATTCACATGTATAGGCCTAATCTCTACACTGAATAATCCTATAGCATTCCAGCTTGTCTATTTACATAACAAAACTATGTCTGGTGCAAAATATGTACTGTTTTATTACCCGATATTCACTACGTTGACAGTAGTAAGGATTAATTAGCTTAATACTAAACTTAAACTTACACTTCATAAGGTGTAGATTTATTTTTCATGTTTTCTTTCTACAATATATATTTTTTGTTAGTCACAAATATTGATAATATCGCCAATTAAAACAAGGTTGTGTTTTGTGTGTGTGTGTGTAGTTCTGGTTAAGTTTCAACATATAAGCTACAAAGCAACATTTAGAATGTTCTTAAACAGTAAATACAAAAAATAAATGGAAATATATATATATTTAATAGACATTTATATATGTTAACATTTTTACCTAAAAACATCCGAAAAAAACGTTACAAAATGCATTGCAATCGTGTGGTGTAGCGATTGTAACAATCATCATCTTATATGCACTGTGTCGTCTCCTGCCTATCTTAAATGTAGCGTTTTAAAACTTAATACTTTTTCATGTCGCGTAGATCCGTTTCATTTTGTTTGTCGGTCAACCCGTCGTTATACAATTGTTGCGGATTCATATCCAGCACCGTATTCTCGTTTATAAAGCTCGTCACTTTATCCATGTTCAGATCGTAGAGGCCATTCGATTTGGGCGAGAGCATTTCCAGCACGTCTTTGTCCAGCAACGTCTCTAAATTCTCCAACAGTTGACTGTTTATGTTGAAGCCGCTCGTCTGTGCCGATTTCATTGTTTCCTGGAACGATTTCGCCACATTGCCCAGCAACATTTGTGACTTTCGTTGGATCTCCTTGGCGTCGAACCAATTCTGATCGTCAAATTGGAATTCGGGTTTGAGCTTCTTGCATGCAGGCTCATCGCTGTTTGCATCGCCATTTGATTTACACTCCTCCAACTCGTTCAGATAATCGCGTTCAGCGATGATCTCGCTGATCGGAATTTCGCTGGCGTTCGCCTCCTCATCGATATCTGTATTTTGACCTTTGACGTTGAACAACAAATTTCGTCTGTTTTGCAGAATCGTTTCTTGCACGACATCCGCCAGTTCGCTGTCCTTTCCGTTCTGTCCCAACTTGAGATTGGGCGCCGCGATCAGCGCTAAACTGAGCAGGAGTACCATCAGACAGGTGGTGGGCTGCGCGGTCTTATTCGTGCCTTTCGACAACAATGCCTGCAATTTCTTCATTTGCGACACCAAATTCTGATTTTGCGATTGCAATATTTTTATCCGTTTCAGAAGAGTTTGATTATCCTCGGTGCACTGTCTTACACGCTCCTCAAGCCCGTCCACGTATTCCTTCTTCCGCTTTCGCGAGTCTTGCGCGGAAATTTTGTTGCGAATCTTGCGTCGAATGCGTTTCAATTCGCGCTCTTCGTGTTTTGTGAGAGGATAGTGTGCGGGCAATGTGATGCCTTCCTTTGCCAGGAGACGCTTCTCTTCGGTCGTCAAAGCCAATTTCGGATACGGTGCTTCTGAATCGCTGCATTTACCTTCAAGATCGTCACAATCGTAGCCCTCGTCTTGATTATCCTCAAGAATGAAACTGTCCACGTCTGAGGTGTGGTCTGACATGTATTCTTCTGTGAAAGAAATCGAATGAAACTATTTATACCTAATCGTATATTGACAAGATGCTAGCATACCTATCACGGGTTCATTTTTCACTATGTGAACATTATTGTTAGTCTCCTTCACCGGCTGCGCCAGATTTACATGATTTCTGTTGCTTTGCTTGGACAGCGAGGATATATTTATGATTTTGAATCCCTTCAACTCCTTGTTATCTTGCACTGAAGCGGGAATCAGCACTGATCGCGGATTCGCAGCAGCATTTTGTACTCGAATAAGCTTTTTCACTAAAACGCCCACTCAATTAATTTCAAATTCAATCATATCTAAACGACGACATACCTTCCGTCAAGTTGCCTTTATTGATGAAAACTGTGCCGGGATTCGCTTGAATTTTAGCGCCGCTCTGTGAATTTTTCAATTGAATTGTTAACTTTTTGTTATTCGACTGGGTGAAAACGTGTGGCGACAATTTAACAATTTTAATTTCCTTTCCCTGACCGAAATTCATGGCGGTCGGTTGAATAACACTAGCATTCGAGACGGTTACATATTGCGGCACTTTTTGTACAATTACTTTTGGTTTTGTATCAATTTTACGCTTGTTATTGTTGTTAGTGACAATGTGAACGGATGCCTTTTGTTGTTGAGATGTAGGACTAAATGCAGGATCGTAGCGTATTGGTGAATTTTTCGTGCCACGCTCGCTTATCGAGGGTCCCGGCGATGACATGGCCGGACTGAGAGGTTCATATTCGGGGCTCATTTCACTGAAATCGTAATACAATTTCAAAAAGGCTGCTGGAGAGGATGCAAGCTGATTAATATTTACATATCCAAATTGTCGGATGATAGGCCGCTGTCCGATGAATTGCTTGATATTGGTACAGCTTTGAACGGGGATTTGGGAAACTCTTTCGTTTCGATACAATCATTTTTGATGCTGGACGAGTGTTGTTCGTATTCCTGAGCCTCACGTTTAATGTTGTCCGAAATGTCGTCTAGAGTTTCCAATCCTTTTGGCGGTTCGAATATTTGCAGTAGATCGTTGTCCCAGTTGATCAAGGAGTCCAGAAAACTATCGGGATTTGATGGCCAATCGGTGGACTGAAAGTATGAAGTGAAATTCTTCATGATTAAATATTTCGAGGAAAATGAATGGTAAAACGTTACGAATTAAGTTAACTTTTAGCGTAGATAATTTCCCTACTTCATTAAAAATATTTTCATCGACAATTTCATTTTCAGAATACATACAGTGGCTCATAGTGCTTCTTTAAAAATTTAAGTTGCAATAACTCAGAACGTTATAACAATATCAAAAAAATATGAATGTCATTTTAAAGAACAATGTTTGTTGTTTATAGAAAGTTGTGTGTTCTCTTGATGAGCTATAATGGAATAAAATCTTTATAAAATTAAACACTTAGTTTTTTTGACTCACAAACTTTTATTAATACGACGCGTTTCGATCCTTAGATCATCTTCACAGGTTTAATACAATTATACAAGTATTTCCTGGTTTTATTCTTAAATAATTAAAGGAGTGATGATTGGAAGGGAAGGGTAATTTCATTCAGAAAGGAAAACCTGCTGACTGAAATTACCCTTTCTTTCCAATCACCACTCTTCAACCATTAATTATTTAAGAATAAAACCAGGAAATATTTGTAAACTGTATGTAACCTGAAGATGATTGAAATGCGTCGGAATAATAAAAATTTGTGAGTCGAAAAAACCAAATGTTTAATTTTATAAAAGTTTATTTATGTGACAAAATTGATGTTTTACATCTTAAAAGACAAAAAAAAACAAGGCAATAACAAATTTCATATCACAGCTTATTTGGTACAGTTTGATTAAATATTAAAATTGTTGTGAATTATAAGGTTTCCAGTTAATTTCAATACTTCGTATGATAGCCCTAACTATAAGCAGAGCCTGGAGCCTATTCGGCATTGAGTCAACGAGCTTTTGTGTGAAGTCAGGAGTAATTTTTTGCCATTTCTCTAGCAGCGCTTTCTTCAGGTCATGTTTTCTAATGCTGTTATCCAACAAAGCTCACAGATTCTCAGTGACGTTCATATCTGGTGACTGTGCCGACGGAGACATCAAATGAGGGCAGTTCCAAATTAGCCAGGACTGCACAATTTCCGACCTGTGCTTTAGATCGTTGGCTTGGTAGAACCAAAATTTGTTTCGAACACCCAGTTTTTCAGCACTTCGCAGCAAATTGTTTTTGAGTATATTGAGGTTCTTTGTTTTGCCCATTGTTTCCTCAACAAACTCTAAATTTCCGACTCCGGCTGCGGACATGCAGACCCAAACCATCACATTGTCACCACCATGCTTCACAGTAGCTTTGAGGTTCTCCTTGTTTAGCTCAGCGTTTTCCTTGCGCCAGACATATGACATTCCGTCTGAGCTAAAATTGTTAAATTTGGACTCGTCCGCAAAAATAACCATATTTCCAGAACGCGGATGGCTTTCCCACATGCTCTATGGAAAAGGAAAATCGGCTTATTGTATGTTTTTGGAAGTGATTGGCTTCTTACGAGCTACTCGCCCGTTGAAATCATGGTCGCGAAGCACTCTTAGGATTCAGGAGCCTCAGTAGCATGTTTTGGAGCGGAAATCTTCTGGTTTGCTTCCACCTTTCTTAAAATGTATCGTTAGTCCGATACGGTGAAAATTATGTTTGTCGCATTTCTGCCCTTATTTTCTACCCGATTTTCGTGTACGAAGCGTTCAATTATGTGCTGCACTGAAGAGGCACTCAAATTCACACATTCAACAATTTTCCCGAACACTTTGTCCTTTTTAAAGTGGTTGAATATCAATTCGCGCTGTTCAATTGTGGCGCGACGACCCATTTTGCAACAACTACTCAATTTTGGCACTTCAGCTTGCAAGATCTTGCTAAAAAAATAGCCTAAATCAATGTCTAAGCACAATCAAAATATTCAAGAAACAAAAAAAAAGTTTATTCGCATTGAAGTGTCTGTATCAAATTAGCTGCGAGCTGCGATTCTACTGTGGCAGTGGTATTTCTCTTTTGCGTGACCCGGAGGAATATTTCTGGAAAAATTTCAATTTGCATTATATTCATTGGACATGCATCTAGTCAACTACGTTTAAATTTTTTGGACAAGGTTCCTTATTTCAAAGTTACAGTGATTTGCATTTATAAATAGTCACTGTATCAAATAAGCTGTGAGCCACTGTATATTGGTAAGAAGTACCTTGTTTACAACAGGATTAGCCAAACTACTTGGGAACTGAGAAGAATCAAATTGTCATTCCAATAATAAATATCATATTTACTAACAAAAATAAAGCTATACATGGCTCGAACATTATTCCATTACACTATTGCCTACCACGTATAAGTAGACAGAACCAGTTATCAAAAGAATCTAAGCGTATTAAGACATCAAACCTGGCAGTTTCATCGCGCCTACCGTCTTCTATGAGTGGCAATAGTTATTTCAAATATTTACCGGTCGATCAGTAAGTTTGCTTTTCTAGGCGCTTAATTTGTGCATGCTTTCTGAATGAAGCCGGCTTGTGGATTCAGCTTAATGGACGATTACTGGTGGCTTTACAACCTGAAACACGTTTCGGCGAACGTGTTTCTTTTGCTCTTATTTCGTAACAAGTTAGAGAAATTCTTGAAGCACCACCACTGACGATCAAAAAGACCTGGAGTGATGTCGCAAAATTTAGATCACGACTTTATAGTCAGTGTTGGGATCACAAGTCGGTCAGCTCAATAAAATAACGATTCCGAGTAGGGAATTCTATTCAGACGCTTTGTGTACGAAAGAGGAGCAGAAAACTGTGAAATTCGAATTGCTTAAGATATGTACATAGCTCCAACCAAATGTTCCTAACAGACAAATCGTTCGCCACTAATCAAAACGCGAATGTCGAACACATCAACAACTAGCGCGATCGATAAATCGATATTGAACACATTTATAAACCTTTCATCCATTTACACCATCTGCAATGAATATTCCCCATAAAATCAATTGAACCTCAGCATTGTAAATACAGCTTTGTAGCTATTCAAACTAAAATCTTGAGAAGACAGATATACAGATTGCCAAATGCTCATACAAAATTCCTTTCATGCTTTATTGACGCACATAGCGGACGGCGGTCTGTTAGTTTTATTATATTTCCATAATGCGGTACGTGATCGAATTTTTCAATTTGCTCAAATGATGTAGTGGAATTTCGTGGCTATATATCAATTGTATAGATACACATGAACTCAACTGAACTACTGAGTTGTTATCGAAACAGCCTCTATTTCGTTATGAGGTGCAGTAAACATTTTTCTTTTGATAAAGCTTGTAATATTATGGGTTTAAGAAAATGGTTCGTGTTTTATGGTTGCCGAAATTCCTTAACTATTGTTTTAATTAGAAGCATTTCACCAGAAAGACAAGCAAATACTGTGAACTCTGATAAGCGGACACTCATTAGACCCGAAAAAATTTCCGCTTAAGGGAGCAACCTACTTAAAAAAAATCAAAATAGTTTTATTGAATTTCATAAAGTATAATTGTTCAAATATATTCTCTGAAAATTTCATCGTGATCCGAATATTCCTTTGGTAGTTATAAGCATTATAACGTAAGCGTACAAGACGCGCGACTAGCAGAGGAGAGTGCGTTCTACACGTTGTAGGGTGCGTTTTACACAATTAGAGTGCGTTTTGCGCATTAAAAACGTATGTTCAAGCGTGCGAAAAAATCTTACTCTATTGCGAAAAAAAGAAAGGTTTACCAGCAAAAAACCACCTCCAAAAATACATAAAAAAACCGGTAGAATTTACAATAAAATTGATGAAAGATTTATCTAAGTATTACGGTTAATACATTTGTAGCAACGTTGACTCTGCAGAAGGAATGCGCAAAAGTATTTGGGCCACCTTTTATCAAAAGATATCAACCGATGAAAATCAGCAGTATTCATATTGTCCGGAAGAACTTGACTCCTGGTATGAGTATCGAAAAATTGAAGCAAAAAAAGGGCTGGAAGGCTATAAACACCCATCGCATACTCCAAAAGATTTCGACGAAATTTTGAAACCTATATACGAAGATTTATTAAAAGAGGAGCTATTAGAGATACACACTAAATACAAATGATAGCTTCAATGCGAGCATCTGGAAAATGTCCCCAAAAAATAGGTTTTGTGGAAAATACATCGTTGGAAATGCAACCAAGATTGCAGTTTATATGTGAAATGAAGGATGTGCACAAATTCTCAAAATTATGGAGACAATGGGGGTAAAAATCGGTCAAAGTTTCATGAATTTTGTACATTCGCGAGACTCGTCGCGTGTATACCGTGCTGACCGCTGCAGCTCTGAAGCTTCAAAGGAAGCTAAAACTCAACGTAGAGCAGCTAGTCCTGAGGAAAATGACATGTTTGAAGAAGCTAGCAGAATACTTCATGATGCTGGCATCGCAGATTAGCAATAGGTATGATTAATTAGCTTTTTTTCATTAAAATTTATTTTCAAACGCGCTTTTTTCGAAACAACTTTTTTTATACGATGTTGTACTTTTTGAAAAAATGACTGAACCAATCCTTACCAAGTTATCACATATTTAACACATATATGGCTATCGGCCGAACCTAAAAAAAATGAAATTTTCAAGATATAAATTTTTTCGGTATCAAATTACCCTAAAAAAATCTCATTTCTCTCTCAAAATTTTGGTTAAACATCTCCCATTTCAGTATTTTTGAATGAAAATTCATAATTATGGGTCGAACGATACTCATTTTGATAGCAATCATGAAACCGTTTATTATTTTTGTTTCAAATAAACCATTTGCACAAAATCATCAACACCACAATGGCGTGTATTTTCAAGACATTCTTTTTAAAGCCGCTTTTTATATCAAAAAAAAACTACAAAAAAACAAAAAGTATTTTTTTCTCTTATACTTCAATAGTGTACTTATGTTACTCAGAAAGAATTATATTTATATATTGTATTGTAATCGCTAGAAAAAAATCACAAAAATGACACATTTTTCGAGCGTCTAAAGTAGATTGCCCCGTTAAAAGAGGATTAAAAAGGAACGAGAACGTCGACTTTGAAGCGGATTAATGTGCGATTAATAAAAGTGTCTAATTACGAGATTTATCTTTTTGCAGAGGTTCGAATGTGGTTTGTTGTTCAAAGCGAAATGAAATCTGTTTGATTTGGAAAATAGTCAAATGCTTTCCGTTTTTAAAACCTCCTAAATTTGTTGATAAGTTCCAAAGAAGATTGTCAAGCCTTTGCTGTTGGTACATATTTTATTAGCCATTCTCATTCCAAGTGAAGCAAGATATATATTTTTTACCGAAATATCGCGTCAATTATTGTTTTAAACGAACAACACATTTTTTTTATATAAGGATAAAAAATGACGAAAAGAAAACATACAATTTTAGGTTTAAATAATTGATGTTGTGGTTCGTGAAACATATCTATGAATTTTCTACACTTTTTGCATCATTAATGTGCCACATTTCTCTAGGTACATTATGCATGTATATGATTTTCTTCAATTAGAACAAATAGCATCGCGAAACAGAAGCTCCAACATTTCGTGCTGCTTCAAATGGACTAAGCAACACAAAGCCTGAATATTTTTAAAACAATTTTCCACAGTAAACAGCTGAAGAAAATCTTTATTAGAAATCCGAAAGTTGAGCAATAAATGCTATAAAGCATGTGCAAATTTCACTTTGATATTATCGTTAAAGTTTATGCATAAATGTTTACATATGTACACGTACTACAAACATGAGCAACTTAATCAAATTAAAATAGTAGGTGCAGTCCATTTCACTTATGTACATACACATAGATTAGATACTGAAACTAATAAAGCTTAGAAGATACTGAATTTCGTTTTGAACTGTTCTCGTTGCGAATGAAAACACTTCATAAATGATTGCATAAATGAAAATTAACTACCGATCAAGGTCAAATAATAATCTATACCGAACAATTGAAGCGGTATTGGAATGATTAGATTCGATTATCAGATGTCAAATCACTGATTTGGCGATTCACGATAATATTATTATGAAATCAAAAAGTTGTCATAGAAATTCATTCGTCAAAATGTTTATCGGGAATCCTTGGCAAATACTGTCGGAGATTAATTTTATTTTTGAACATTTACCTTAAAATTGTCTTAGAGGATATTTATGCAAAGATTATGTACTAGAGAAATCGTGCAGGCCTGAGGTGACCATTGCATCACATCGATCTTCTCGGATATAAACCAATCTTTTGCGAGCTTGCTAGTATACTTCGGATCGTTGTCCTGTTTCTGTTGAAATGTCCATTTTATGGGCATTTCCTAACTGGCATATGGCAGCATTGTTTTTTAGTATGTCAACATATACAATGTTTGTCCATAATACCATTTATCATATGGATAGGGCCAACGGCATTGTAAGAAAAGCAAGACTATATCATTATACTTAGGCCACCATGTTTAACTGTTTTCTTGGTGTACCTAGGATTTTATTCTGTGTTTGGTGGACGTCGTACATACTGCCTAGAGCCTGTTCTATCAAATAAAACAATTTTACTTTCATCTGTCCACAATATGTTGTGGGCCAGACTAGATGAGTATTTGCAAATCTAAGTCGGCCTTCCACATGCTTTCGAGTCAAAAGGTGTACCTTTTTAGGACTGTGCTCAATTAGACGACGACGGGCTGTAACATCACTCATTTTTTATAACTTTATAGGATGCTGACGGCCGAATCTTGCTAAAGGGCACAATGCGTCTATCTTCAACAGCGGTTGTTTTGCGTTTCCCACCGCGATTTTCTGGTCTTTTTTATAATTAATCGCGTTAAATATCATTGTAGGTGAACACAGCTGTATATATCAAAATTAGAACTTAATTACAATGTAATAAATCTTCCTTCATCTCTTTGTGATTTCTTGATCGGTACTCCGCAAGGGAGATGCTTGTTTTGAGGCTATGTGAGAGACGGGGATTCGTAAAGTGTACAGAAGGGAAGAATAAGAGGGAGAAGACCTTACCGGCAAATCATTGCTGTTGCCACAAATTTGGCGCAGGATCCAAGACCCAAGCGTCCGATATTATCAAGCCACGTCACGGCTTGCAAGTCTACGTCTTGCCTAATTACGGCAAGCAGGACTGATCGTTGCCAAGTCACGGCAGTACAAATCAAAATCGTGTTTTCGATTTGAGTCGATCAGAAGAAGACTGATGTCGTCCTTTAATTCCATATTTCTTAAATACTATTTTTCATGTACAACTTACAACTAAATATATAATCCCTACTCTAAAATTCGTATTTACAAAATTAAATCTTATATTCCTAGTACGTGACCAATACTCAAAAGAAGTAATAAACTCTGATACTTTATTGACCTAATTTATTACTTCATAAACAGAACTAGAGTCCAATACTCATAATTTTGTCTACGCGCATAAATTATGAGAAGCACTTGACTCTTGCAGCACATACATGTACATGTAAGATGCTTATCATCTTATTAGTTCTGTCGCCGGCCAGATAATTAATGTGCATCGGCTGCCATCTGTGCTATGTGATTTTTCACGCGCCCATCTGTGCTATGTGATTTTTCACGCGCGTGATGTAGATCACGGATCACTTGTGTGGTAATTTATGTGGGCTATTTTATGTGGGTTCACTACACCCTTAACCTTTTGAGTTGAGAGTTTGGATCCAAATTCGAAACTACGAGAAAAATTTAATTTTTTTTTTGATTGGTCAGGTGTTAGGATTGGATTTTTACATTTTGCATTTTTTTTTTGTATTCTTATATTTGATATTTATTCTTTTGAAAAATCTTAAGTCTATTATTATGTATCCATTTTGTTTTATTGTCTATGTCTAGTAATGAATTTACTTTGGTTTTTTCTATTACTCTAAATGGACCTTTATACGGTTTTTCATGTTTTCGCTTATTCTCTACTTTTATTAACACAAGATCATCAATTTCAATATTTAGCGGATTTGAGTAAGGTTGTTTATTGGTTCTTGCAATTTTAGTTTTTTCGATTAAGTCTTTTGCTTTCGTTAGAGACATCTTTAATCTAAGTTTTAGTTCATTTTTATAGTCATCAAGATTGTATATTTTATCTGAATCTTTTAAAATGTCGTTAGGTAGGTACGAGAGTTTGCCAAAAACAAGTTCATAGGGTGTGTAATTTGTATCAACGTGTGGGGTTGTATTATAAGAGAATGTATAAAAAGGTATCCATTCATCCCAATTGTTGTTATCAACGAAAGATAGCAAATATTCGTTAAGGACTCGGTGGTTCCTTTCTACTACACCTAACGTCTCATGATGGTAAGGGGTTGAGAATATTTGTTTAATCTGAAGTAACTCGCATATTTCCTTCATTAGGCTATTGGTAAATTCAGTCCCTAAATCTGTTTTTAAAACTTTAAAATGACCGTATAATAATATGAATTTATTTACTAAAGCTTTTGCCACTGTTGTGGCATCCTTACTCTCTATGGGTATAGCAGTTATGTATTTAGTTAATTCGCACTGAATAGTGAGAATGTATCTATAAGTTTTTGAAATTCTTAACGGGCCAACAATGTCTGCGCTTACTATTTCAAAGCTTGTAGACGGTGTATTAGTTTTCATCATTTTTTCTCTAGTGTGCTTAGTGATCTTATTCAACTTGCACTTTTCGCATTGATTTATGTGCTTTTTGACCATTTTCTTCATATTCTTCCAACAATATCTCTGTTTTATTTTCAGTAATGTCTTGCGTACTCCTGTATGTCCTCCATGTGGCGAATTGTGGTATTCATTAATTAGTTCTTGTTGTTTTTCGGCGTCCCGAATTCTTATGGGCGGTTTATATATCAGTATTTTCAGTCTGTATTTCTCTTCACGTTGCAACGTATTAAATATATTCTTGAACTCATTCTTTGGTACGTACCTAAATATATCATCATTAGAAGAAAGTGCTAGTGCATCAATGCTATTGTTCCGTGAATAAATTAGCAATTTCTTCATGACAGAAACTAATTTCGTGTACGAATTGTCATTGCATTTATCGCGAACTTTCAGTTTATCGTTGGCGGAAACGGGTTTCTCGTCATCTTTATCGCTGTAGCGCACTATTATAAAATCTTTCTCTTTATATATTTCATTATTATTTCCTTTGCTGCTGAAAATATTATTTTTGTTTTCTTTCTTTTCGCTGCGTAGCATATTAAATTTTAATTTCATAGCCCCTTTTATATCTGACAATGAAGTGCAATCAAACGCATGGAGGTGATCAGTCTCTTCGTTCTGTTTGTCACTTTTATTGTTGATTTCTATATTATTATTTTCGCCTTGTAACTTTTTTGTCTTGCTCCTTGTTATTGCTAGCAATTTTTTGCTGATGTTCTCATCGTTCGTTGGAGGTATCATGGATTTTAACATACTCGAATCAAGTTGTATTCTTGACAGTGCATCTGCATTTGTATTTATATTGCCCTTTTTGTATATTATTTCGAAATCGTAATCTGATAGATCTAGCCGTATTCTTGTTAGTTTTGAAGATGGATTTTTGTGCGTAAACAGGGATACTAAAGGTCTGTGGTCAGATACGACTATAAACTTGCGTCCATACAAATATGGTCTGAAAAAGTTTATGCCCCAATGTATCGCTAATAGTTCCTTTTCTATGATCGGTTTGTTTAATTCGTGCTTATTCAAAGATTTGCTCGCGTACGAGATTGGTAAATCTGAACCAATTTCTCCTTGAGATAGAATAGCACCTAGTGCGAAATTTGACGCGTCCGTAGTAAGTATGAATGGTTTTTCGAAATCAGGGTATTGAAGTATTGCAGGTGAAATCAGTTTGCGTTTTAAAATTTCGTAAGCTGTTTGCTGCTCTTTTTCCCAAACAAACGGTGCTTTTTTCTTTAAGAGTGAATTCAAACTCTTGGCCGTTTCTGCAAAGTTTGGTATGAAACGACGGTAGTAGTTGCAGAACGCTACGAATCTTCGCACTTCATCCGCGGTCTTTGGGATGGGATAATTTTTGATTACTTCATGTTTTGCAGGGTCTGTTTTTATGCCATCTGCTGTAATAAGGTGTCCTAAATACACCACTTCTGATTTTAAAAACTTGCATTTGTTTGCATTTAATTTCAAGTTGTACTTACGAAGTCTCTGTAAAACTTTTCTCAAGTTGTCGTTATGATGTTTTACGCTGCATCCGAAAACCATGATGTCGTCCACATATAGAAATGCTGAGTCGCTTAGACCCGTTAGAGCAATAGTGAGCATCCTTTGAAAACTATTCGATGATATTTTCAATCCGAAAGGTAATCTTTTGAATTGGTAATGTCCATCGTTGGTGGAAAAGGCGGTTAACGGTCTTGATTCCTTTTCCAGCTCGATCTGATGAAATGAACTGGTCATATCCAAGGTTGAGAAATATTTTGCCCTGCCTAGTTTGTCCAGGACATCTTCCAACCTTGTCAATGGGAATTTGTCGTTCACTAGTTTGTCATTCAGTTTCCTGAAGTCTACAACCAATCTCCACTTTTTCTCATCGTTAGAGCTTTTCTTGGGTACAACTAACAATGGTGAGTTGTACGGGCTTGTTGATTGTTCGATGATGTCGTTATCTTTCATCTCACGTACTTGTTTTTGGATTTCTTCATTCTGTGTCTGTGGTAGTCTATAATTTTTTATGTAGACTGGGTTTTCATCGCATGTGTTTAGTTTTTGTCTGTAGAAATTATTTTTTGTGAGGTATTCACCTTCAAGGTGGAATACGTCTTGGTATTCTGTAATAATTTCCAGTAGGCTCTTGTTAGCTTGTTCATCGAGACTTTTGGTGTTGATAATGTTTATCAGTTCGTTCAATCGTTTCCTGTCAAATTTCTGCACTGTTTTTAATATTTCGTAATTCCTCAGCGGTTCTACCTCTGTTTGAAAGTCTTTTAGAGTTATGTCATGTTCGTTGGTATTAAGTATTTTCGCATGACATATACCTTTCGCTGGAATTATACAATTGCTTAAGAATATTCCTTTTTCAATCTCCTTGTTTAATATTATGCTGTCTTCTGATCTATCTACGTCTATTGGTAATATAACTTCTGTTCTCGCGGGAATTGTTATGCGTGCCATGTTTACTTTTCTCGTGTACATTGGTATTACTACATCTCTGTCATGAGTACTGAAGGATATGGTATACGTCTCGAAGTCTATTTTGCACATATATTTGATAAGCATATCTCGTCCTATGATGCCATCAATTTCGATAGGAAATTGATCATCTACCGCATGAAATGTGTTGGATATTATAGTGTCTTCAATGTTAAAGTTTAACCTGATTGTTCCCAGTGACATTGTTGTTTCGTTTGTTATGCCCGTTAATTTGCATCTGTTGTGCGTTTGCAAATCATATTTTGCTAGATTATGTAACTTATATATGGAGATATCCGCTCCAGTGTCTATTAGAAGTTTAAGATATCTGTGCTCAGATTGACTGAAGATTTTTACATAATTTGTGCATATACCCGTAATTCTATATATCTTATTATCTACCTTATAAGTGTTGTATTCGGCTTTAGATACTTTGTTTCTTCCGGGAGGTTGCCTTATTCCTCTCGGGAATTTGTTACGTTTCCCTGGTTGTCTACTAATCTTATTCTTCTGGTATCGTTTCTTCCGGAGTTACTGTTATATCTGTTGTTGTTATTATAACCATTGTTGTTCCTATTTTTGTTGAAATTTCTGTTATTGTTTGGAAATCTATCATTGTATCGGTTGTTAGTTCTGAATGTATTATTGTTAAAATTGTTTCGCGATTGATTGCGATTTCCCCTATAGATATTTCTATTAAAATTATTTTGATTATTTTGTCCTCTGTAGTTATTATTTCTACCTCTGTTAATGTACATTATGCCATTAGGTTGAGCTTCGTTATGCTCAATTTCAGTAGCTAACGTGATGGCTTCACTGAAAGTTTGCGGTCGTGCAGCGAATATAGTGTCCTTGATTTGATCGTTAAGACCATTTTTGAAGATTGTTAGTGCGTATGTATCGTTAATCGTTTGTATTGCTTTTTTAGCAACTTGGTTTACTTCCGCGCCAAGTGCGCTAATCTGTAGTTGGTTCAGGTCATTCACTAACGATAGGATCTTGTCTTTATATGCTGTGACAGGCATGCGTTTTTGCGTGAAATTTGCCAGTTGGGTATGGATTTGCGGAATAGTTTTATTTATTTTGTATTTGAGACGTAGTTCTGTTTCTAAGTTATCGATGTTGACTATTGTCGAAACGTTTAGTGCCGTTCTAACGTTTGGACTAAGTTTGATATGGAGAACTAGGTTTAGCAACTCTGTTTTTCCTTCTGGGTTAAGTTTCTTGTCCAACAGTTTTATAATAGTTAAAAATGTCTCTAGCTCAGTGTGTTTTCCCTCAAAAGTCGGTATTATTTTAATCGCTGTTTCGATGTTAAAGTCAGCCATGTCTTTGTGCGTTATACTTTCTTCAATCTTTACTAATATGTTCGCGGCGTTCAGCCGTTGTTTCAGGTTTGTAATTAGGTTATCACAAACTGAAGAAAAAGTTGATTTTAGTTCTATTGCATCTCCTTCATTGATGCTATCAAATAAATTTGTTCCTTCTATTTCAGCGTTTATAGTGTACTCTAACTTTTCTTTTAATGTATTGACTGTGTAGGTCTTTGATTTTTTCAAATTTGATAATGTATTCTGAAGTTCAAATAAAATTTCCTTCAATCGCGTTGTCGACATTTATGAGAAGTATGTTATTGAGTCCCAAAACAATATTCCTATCCACTACTTTCTAGTGCGTTATTTCTGCTAATTGAAATTATTTTGATGAAATTGATTTTTTTGACTATATTCTAAAATTATGTTTGTTTGGGTTGAACAATTATTACTCATTATAGTTAGTTTTTTACAATTCTAATTTTTTCAAATTTCTTAATTCTTTAGTATAAGTTTTCCGCTGTTCTCCCGCTGCTATGTGGACTAATCTGTGTAGGATGGCCTTGTCTCTCCTTTCCTTGTATTTTCTTCCGCCTCGTTGTCGCCTCTTGATCTTTGTTATTTGCGGATTTTCGTTTCGCTTCTTCCTGAACTCCTGAATGTTTCTTGGTTGTGGTCCCGGTAATTTCGTCGCTGCATATGCTGGTGCCTCAGGGTTCTTGATGATTACGTATGGTTGCACTATTTCTTCTATGTGTCGCTCGGCGTTGATTAAGCATCGCTTAAAGGCTTTATTGAACTCCTCATCGTTTGAAATGTCATCGTGTAGCTCGCCCTCCTCGAAGTCATCGGGTTGTTGTTTTGCTAATTTGTCGGTCGTAGGTTCGTAGTTTGCAGGATCGCCATGTAATAAATCTTCCTTCATCTCTTTGTGATTTCTTGATCGGTACTCCGCAAGGGAGATGCTTGTTTTGAGGCTATGTGAGAGACGGGGATTCGTAAAGTGTACAGAAGGGAAGAATAAGAGGGAGAAGACCTTACCGGCAAATCATTGCTGTTGCCACAAATTTGGCGCAGGATCCAAGACCCAAGCGTCCGATATTATCAAGCCACGTCACGGCTTGCAAGTCTACGTCTTGCCTAATTACGGCAAGCAGGACTGATCGTTGCCAAGTCACGGCAGTACAAATCAAAATCGTGTTTTCGATTTGAGTCGATCAGAAGAAGACTGATGTCGTCCTTTAATTCCATATTTCTTAAATACTATTTTTCATGTACAACTTACAACTAAATATATAATCCCTACTCTAAAATTCGTATTTACAAAATTAAATCTTATATTCCTAGTACGTGACCAATACTCAAAAGAAGTAATAAACTCTGATACTTTATTGACCTAATTTATTACTTCATAAACAGAACTAGAGTCCAATACTCATAATTTTGTCTACGCGCATAAATTATGAGAAGCACTTGACTCTTGCAGCACATACATGTACATGTAAGATGCTTATCATCTTATTAGTTCTGTCGCCGGCCAGATAATTAATGTGCATCGGCTGCCATCTGTGCTATGTGATTTTTCACGCGCCCATCTGTGCTATGTGATTTTTCACGCGCGTGATGTAGATCACGGATCACTTGTGTGGTAATTTATGTGGGCTATTTTATGTGGGTTCACTACAACAATCGTAAGATGCAATCTTCTTTGAAACGGGAAACCTAGCTCAATTAATTAATTTTATGACCTTTCCTGGCAGGTAGATTTTCAATCTCCTTTGGAGATCGTTCAGCCATTTTTTCTCGGTCGATTTCTTTCTTCCTTTGCTACTGACCTAAGTAGCTTCGGATGCACATTTCCCGCGTCGTGGTTCAATCTTTGATTTTCGGGTTCGTTCAGAATTGCAAGACTTTCATGCGCATCTAATTTCCTGCAATCTGTTCCGTCTTGAATCACCGCTATATTGTCCCAGCCGATGTTGTGTCCATCCCCAACGATGTGGCTGGCTACCACTGACTTCAGAGACGCAGGGTTCATTCCTTTCTTCATCGCAAGTTCCGCCTCTCTTACATGCAATAAGGATAGGAGTAACACACTCGGCAGTGTCAGGGAAGTCAGATAAGGAAGCTGTTGAATAAGCTGCATATAGATATGGTCGCATCGAGCAGAACTCATCAGCTAAAGAATATCCTAGGATCCGCCAAAGACAAAAAACTGAGACACGAACTATGTAAGTGGAATTTATAAGGTTTCATGCCCGGACTGTGAAAAAACCTACATAGTAGTAGTAGTATGTGAAAACCCATTTTTAAAACCGAAGTACCTTTCAAAACGGCACTGGGTAAATATCTAGTTGAAAAGCAAAACTCGGAATACAAAAATTTACTAAAGCTCAAGGCTTAGACAACCGAACTGAATGAATTTATTCGTAAAATTTGACCTTTATACTGAAATTAATGATGTAAAATATTCATCGCCTGGGAAGTACTCAGCAAATATAAAGGGTGTTTTTAAGAGGTATAGAACTTTAAGTTAGCAACATTTTTTAATGCTACGTATGGTGTGACAGCTGTCATGGGTTTCATGGTTAGTTTGGCTGGCCATTTTATCATGAATAGGTTGACATCTGAGCAACGTCTCCAAATTATGCAGATTTATTTCGAAAAAAAACCGTTGTGGTCAATGGTGACCACTATATAGCCATGATCAATGACTTTTTCATTCCGGAATTGACTCGTCGTAATGCAGGGAACCTGTGGTTTCAACAGAATGGTACGACATTCCATCGACTTATTGAAAGAAGCATTTGATGAACGAATAATTTCTCGTTTTGGACCAGTAAACTGGCCTGCAAGATCTTGTGATTTAACACCGCTGGACTATTTCTTGTGGATATACGTAAAATCACTCGTCTACGCCGACAAGCCCGAGACGCTCGACCATTTGGAAGACAACATTCGCCGCGTTATTGGTGAGTTACGGCCCCAATTATTGGTTAGAGTAGTCGAAAATCAGACCTCTCGTTTGAACTTACTCCGCGCCAGTCGTGGCGCTCACATGCCCGAAATCATATTCAAATAAAAATGGCAAAGAATTATCTTTGCAATAAAAGCAATTTCATGGCAAGTTCTATACCGTTAAAAAACACCTTTTACATAAAGTGAATAAGTATTTTGCGCACGGATGGTGCAAGCAAAGAGTGATGGGGAGAGAGGCTTGGAAGAGACGGAGGTGGTTTTAGTCGGTAGAAATCCGGTATGCCGAGAAGCAGAAGCGACTCGGTATCTTTCGAAGATTTCCACCTTCCAACGTTGAAAAAAAATATTTCTGGGATATACTGAACAACAGGATGCGGAACCATAACACTTCTAGTTGAACTCAATTGAAACTTGACCTGTTATATATAAAAGTTACTGCTAATTGCTCTAAATCTATTGTCTCACACAAATTTCCAAACGCAACGATATGATTATCTATAAAACTATATTCGTGAGATTTTTTATGGACGGTTGCATTAGTTTTTCTTCTTCAATTTTTAAGGTTGGCATTATTATTTTTGGAATAAATAAAAATCTGTATTTTAATCCATTTACCATCGATTTCTTTTTCATTATAAGAAACTACTGCCGGCGACCTTATGCTGCTAAGTTTCTTTTTCTTGAAGAATGTTGTCTTAATTGCGAAAGGGATTCGTTTCATACGTAACGTACACGTTTACAGTTTACTTTAAAACATCTGAACGTGATATGAACAATCCATTCGGATCTATAGGATGATCAACACAAAAACCGTTATTGTGTTTTCATACGAAATAAGTGACTAACTATCGAAATATTCCTGCACCTTCTCAGGCGGATCAAAACAATTCAATTCGTCGTAAAACTCGTGCAATCCATGAAATCGACGTGAAATCGATAGACAATCGTGCCTTATCTTATTAAGCCGCAATTTAACCCACACTTTCTAGAAGATAACCGAAATCGATTGATGCATGTTTCGGAAATGCTACGTAGTATAGTGGAAACATGACTCCCTGCTGTTTGGATGACTCATCCATCCACGGTCAGCTTGAGATTCGTCGGAAATGAAAGGCAATGGAGAAGGGAATGTGCCTTTCATTGAATCTCTCTCAGTGTAGCATGCATGCAACATAAGCTGCCGTGTGCGCCCCTTATGTAAAATCTGGATGAGCTACTTTGTGATAGCTTTTGGACGAGACATTGTATTTTTTATCAAGTGTGCTAGTGCGGTGCTTCGTGAGCGAAAGATTGTCCGGCCGACAGATAATCGTTGAGGGAAATTCACTCCACACAAGTACGTGCACGAGGAACTGCGATAAGCAGCGCTTAGCAAGCAAGCAAGCTAGCAAGAGACGAAAGTCATGAACTTGTTGCGGTGGCAAACGGGTTTTTTCTAGCTGCTACGTAACTACCATGTGGTTTCGTAAGGAATTCCTCTGTTCAGGCGATCCGGGCGGCAATTCCGTTGCAGCTATTTGGCTCCATATGGATGGATGTCCTGGGTTTGTGCTGCGGACGATTGCGACCAGCCAAAACAACAAACACACATGACTAAGCGGGCTAGCCAAAAACGCCAGCACAGCAAGTGCACGAACTACGTCGAAATGGGGTCAATGGTGTTTCCCGCTAGCGCTCAGCGCCGCGGCAGCTATTTTCAGAGAACATATTTACCATCAAATCGCCCGAGCACTTGGCATCCAACACGTCGTCTTTCAGATCGAAATCCTGCTGCATTGTCGCCTTATTGTCTTTCATGAATAAGAAATCCATTTTGCTGGTCGGCGGCACTGCCGACGAGCCCCGCGAGCGTTGGGCTGCACTCGTAAAGCGCTCCGAACCCGCTTCTTGCGACACACACACAAAATCGAGCCGATTCCGGTCGAAAGTTCACTTGCACCCAAATACGTTTTGGCTGGTGCTGTTTTCAACGTTCTAACAATAGATTGGGATGCACCACACAGCCACCAACAAATGCGTCACTATGTCAAGGGTTGATTTTTCATAATAAACAAATAATTAATCGAAAACGAAAACCCCATTTTCCTTCCAACGTGGAACTCCGGTAAACGTCATCAAAAACATTTCGGGCGTACCAACGTAACGACAATGAAACGACATCTTCGCATTTGATCTACCTTCAAATTGTGCTGCCGTGCATGTTGAATTTGAATGGTGGCCGGGATGACTAGTACAAAATGTGGCGGGCTGTGAATTTGAAAGGGAGATCGGTTCAGCAGGTTTTAATGGCAATATTGAATTATATGAATCAGTGAAATTTCCATACAGCGGTCAGCCAGACGAATAAAAATTCGTTTATTATAGAGATGTGTCCGCTGTTTTTCAACGTTGGAAGGGGGAAATTCTCAAAAGATACCGAATCGGTCCTGTTTCCCGGCATATCAGAATTTTATCGACTAAAACCACTTCTGCCTCCTTCAAATCTCTCTTCCCATCACTCTTTGTTGGCACGTTCCGTGTGAAATATACTTATTCAGTTTGAAGAACAATAGTAGGATTTTTTTGGGGAATTAATGTTGAACTGAAAGATGAAATCTAGGATTGTGAGCGTTAGAAAATGAAATAGGAAAAGTTTTTACAAATGAAAGATCCCTGAATCATCTTACAAAGTTGTATTAGGCATTGAAAATAAAAACATAATTTATTAGAACTTAACCTCAAAAATGTTCACAAATGTTTATTTTCAAATTATGTGTAGTCTGTAGCTTTTTTTGAATTGTTTTTTCATTGATAATTTTTATTTCTACATTTCCTTCAAGTGAAGAAGCTAACATACATAATTTAGCGTTCTTTTTTGAGCTAAAGAAGTTTCTCAATCGTTTAATTCGAGTAAGGGCTTCCTGCATCTTTATTGAGGATTCGATATTGCTTGTGTCTTCCACATTCACGATTCTCCAAGTCTTGACCCTCGCCAATATCTTCTTAGATTTAAAATTTGTCCACTACAAAGAATCCTCCGCTGTTGGCAAGTGTCCGTTAACGGAATTTTCACTGTCTACACTACACTCAAAATAGTCCTATGACTTTATTATCCTTCTCTTACAAAAGCCCACTCCGTCGGACAGACCTTTTATTGAGTAATGAAACTACTTGACCGCCTCTAATTATCAATTTTATTACAATTTAGCCTAATTCATCAAGAATATCACTTGATTCCTAATTTTTCCTTAATAATAAACTGCGGCAAACGTTTACCCTTCCAGAACCGCGGTATCGGCGTCTCATTGGCTAGCCGCAATTTTTCACTCACATATTCTTCGGCGGAGAACGCTTCAGCTTTCTTGATTCGAAACAACAGACCGGCCTGGAAACGTTTCTCTTTGCGCATTTCACGTCGTTGTCGTACCTGATAATGAAATCATTGAAAAATTAGAGTTAAACTCTTGACTATGTTCGCAAAAAAATGAATAGTACCTTAGCCCATTCAAATTTCATCTTTTTGCGTAGCTTCCTCAACTTGTGTTTCTTCATTTTACGTCGTCGGATCACAATCAATCGAGCCGCTTGAATGCCATCGTTCGTTTCGGGCGGCTTATTCGAAGGATCTTCTATAATTTGTTGATTGCGATCGGGTCGAATTATATCACGAATTTCTATTAGAAGCGAGTCTCGAGGATTTTCAATTATCCGAGATATGATCGGTATGTCGATTATTTCTCTTTGATGATAGTTAACTGGTGGAGGCGTTGTGATTTGTAGGTTTTCTAGTGTAGCGTTTAGTTGGGACGTTACGCCGATCGTCGATTGTATTTGGACGCTAGCAATCGATGCATGTCGGGGTGCATTTTGGGTGAGGTGTCGCGTGAGTGTTTGCGTGACTGTCGAAGAAATGGTAAAATTAGTTTCTGGCTTGCCGGTTTGAATTAGCAATAGGTGAATTTCTAGGCTGCGGAATTTCCAGATAAACTGTTCAATCGTCAACTTTTTCCGGGCAAAGTAGGAAGGTCAGTTGAGGGGACGTTGCAATGGGCTGAGGTTTCGTCAATAAATCAGAAACCGACACAGGAGGATTGCAAGGAATGTAGACAAACGTATGGAACCAAAAGAAGTTGATACTCTCACAAACCAATCGAATCTACTCAAATTTTATATGAAAATCTTAAGATCTAGTTGTTTGGTATGATTTGAAGTAAAAACTTCAGGATATCTTGAATTTAATAGAAGGTTTATTGCATTTTTCCGTTATACTCAAGAGGAGAGGTTCCTTGATTGCATGGTCAATGGAAAAGCAAAATTTTAGACCTTCAAGCTGATTAACCGATTAAAAGATTACCATTATTGACATGTTAAGCCACAAAGTGTATAGTCTGATCCTTAATTACTTACAATTAATTAATTTGCTACTGAAACGTAACATTTCATCGTCGGGTACCGCTTTTCCTAGTCCTATTTTGCACAATATAACCTCTTCAACTTCATCTGTCAATTTTCAAGAAGCAACAGTGCATCTCAAACTGTACATCTGATTGGAGCACAGCTGAATCGAAAACAAACCATCCGGGCAATTTATATATAAAATTTATCCATGAGGATGCGTTAAACTTTTTAATTTTTCCAATATTGTTTTTTTTACACATATCAATAATAGTTTGAATTCTTATCCACGTTTCTCACCACAATTAAACATTATTAATACTGTGCTCCAATTCGAACAATCTCAACCGAATAACCCATTTTCAAAAACCACAACGTGACTTTTTGGCGGTCAAAGTTGGCACTACTTGATACACAAATGGCGATTGCAGTGTTTGCAGTTTCGGCATTTTTAAAGTGATTTAACACGAAATCGTCTAGAATTCGCCTGATTGCAGTGTATTGTGAGTGTTTAGGGTGATTGCCGAATCGAAATAAAATCATTGATTGCGTATTTTTGTGAGAGTATTTGTCCTGTTTCCGAGTTGTGCAAATATGGACACTGTGCAGACAGCCGCCTTGGGCAAGGAGGACGCGCTCAAAAAAGTCATGATGGGTGAGTGTTGAAATCCGTTTGGAATGCATATATCGCCAATAGCGGGAACTGGCGACGATGCGCGCGGAAACATTTACGTATGGATTAGGGTGGTCCGCGTTGCGCCTGGGCCCCGGCCAGAGGTTACGGTAAAAGCCGGTTCAACTAGTGGGCATGCATTCCGGGGGTGTGCATGCATGTCGATTCGCGCGCCTCTTTTGTTTCCTTCCCAGCCGATATTGCGTGTTGCACTCAGGCCGGTGGCGCGGGATTGCAGTGTCCTGATTACTAACGCAATGTTTACTTTGCAGATGAAAACAATGCGATTGGGGATGGCGTGGCAGATGCTAAAACAGCAACCGCATGTGCAGGCGCCGATGACGGCTGCGTTGACTCGGCGCTGCCGGTCTGCGACAAAGTCGGCGGCGCGAAGGTCGCCGGCCTGCACATAAGCGCGCCGTCTGACTCGGACGGCAACGACGACCTGTTGGAGAAGATCGAGGAAGTCGTGAAGGACGAGGAGTCGAATGGGCGGATAGCGGTGGACAAGGCGATCGCCGAGAGTTCCGAGCAGGACTTCCTCAAGCAGCTGGAAGAGGCCGAGGCCGATGGCGATACAAACGCGCCATCGCAGGCGGTCGAGAACGAAGCTCACACGACGGCGGCGGGCGAAAAGGATGCGATCGACTTGACGGAGGAGAACGTGTCGTCCTCGGATGAGAAAGAAAGGGCGGGAAATGCCGCGACCGAGGATAAGGACAATATCGCCGACGACGAGACTGATCGGGCACATGTGGCGCACGACGACAATGTGGCCGACTCAACGAACCACGAACTGAGCGACAGCTCTGACAAAAGGATCATCCGCATCGATTCAATCGAAGACAGCGACGTCGAGATAGTGTCCAGCGAAACGATTGAAAAGCAACAGCCCCGCAAAAATGACGCAAATGAAGTGGAAAGTGACGGAAGAGAAGAAGTGATAAAGAAGAACGCAACAGAATCGATTAAACCAATCCCATCGGAGGTGGAAAAGAAGAGCTTAGAGAACGGCGAAATAGACTTGACTGCAGGCGATGATAGCGACCTTGGCTCGGAAAAGGATGACGTTGAATTCATCGGCAATAAAGCAGAAGATGCAATCGTAGTGTCATCCAGTGGCGTAAATGAAGCTGAGAGCAAAGCCAGCGCCGCGCCAATAGGACCAGAGTCTCGGCAAAAGGCAGAAGACGACGACGAATCGGGAGCAACCTCGACTCAAATCTCTAGAAAAGATAGCAAGGAAGCAGAAGAAACAGTCAGTGTTTCGTCAAGCGAAGAGGAGCCGGCCGTAATCGAAGCAACTGCACAAATACCAGACGCGAATGTAGAAAAACCGGACAAAACAGTGTCCAAGGATCAACCCATGTCCGTCGATCAAAGTCCCGATGCAGCAACAACGGAGATTATGGACGTGGACGAGGAAGAGAAAATGGATGTGGATATGATCGAAACTATAAGCGATGAGGAAATGCCAAACGCATCGGAAGGCAAACAAACAAATGACATCACCACGGCTGCAGAGTCAGCTTCCACGTCACTGCCACAATCTGTTGAAGCGTGTGTAGCTGAAAATGAAGCGTCCACTACAATTGTAGAAGAGGAGGAGTCACCAGAAGGAATTAAAAAAATCGCATCATCACCAGAATCAGTAAAGGCGGAATCTTCTACTACAAATCCGGAGGAGCCTGTCCAGACAGAAGAGAGCAATACAGAAGCAAGTGAATCTACTGATAACGCGCCAGAAGTATCAAAAGTATCAGCAGCAGAAGACACTAACCCGAAACGCGACATTGAAATTCTAGTATCCGACACAAAGAATAAGAAACTGGAAACTACTCGCGCGACTGAGCGACAAGTAAAAACGCCAGAAAGTACGCCGCTTACCATTGAACCTACAAGCGCTGCATCAGACAAAACATCCGAATCGGAATCTATTCAAAACAATCCAACTGCCTTGCTGACAGAAGAGCGCGCCTCGAAATCACCACTGCCTAAATGTCTTGAAGCCAGGGAAGGAAAAGAACCAAAAATCGTGGAATCAAAAGAATCACTAGACACGTCTGCCAGACCGTCTGAAACCTCTATTCTAAATACAACAGATGGCAGCGTTGATAACTTGCCTAAGGTGAATGATATCGAACACGAAGATGCGGCGGACAAACTGGGATGTGCCAAGCCTGAAAACAAACTACTCACAAACGCTATGAAGCATGGGGGTAGCACTGCGAGTTTAGATAGCAGTCCGATGGCTGCGCCAACATCTAGTGTATTCAATAGTACACCAATTCAGAAGCAATTCGACATTTCATCGGAGAATGTAAGCAAAATATCGGATGTGCATGAGGAGGTGAACCGAACGTCCGAAGAAAATAGTCGAACAGCTGAAGAAGTCACAAGTTCGTCATCAAAAACAGAAGAAACGGGCACCACCACAACCACATCAAGTAAGTTCTACAATGAACAGCACGATGCTGTCTTATTTTGTTTAAGGAAAAATGTCCTATCGATGTTGAGTAATTCATTTGTTTTATCGTTTGCAGACAGTGACGCGCATCAAACTACGGACAGCGCAACAAAATTCCTAAACGTCATAAAGCAACAATACAATGGCGCGACCTCGGACGACAATGATATTTCCCCGAAAATACCGCCAAAAGCACCGCAAGAAAAAGCGTTTGAAATAATGCCAGCCGATTTGCTTTCGAAATCGGTGGATTCCAAAGTAACGGGCAGTTCGTATGGCATAAGTGTGTGGTATGATGAGCACGACATTCGTTTCTTGTCGGTAGAGAAACTGGAGAAGCGGACAATGAATGCAGCAGTCCTAGAGAGTACCGGTGGCGGTGAATCTATTGAGAAAATGTCGTCGAACGGTAGTGTATCCAGTCTACCGCCATTCACGTTGGTAAATCGCACGCAAGATATGTTAAGCGGCTCGTCGACTAGCAGTAAAACGCCTGACGCCCGGCCCAATGTTTCTCAAGAAAATCGCAATACACATACCGTCACTGGCATCGTGGAACTATGCAAATTTATGATTGATCAATTTACGAAAATCAAAATCAAACATGATCCTCCCACTACGCCCACGTCATCGAAAACATCGTCGGTTTTAGTAGAAGATGATCCCTCCACGCCTAAGTTGAAAGGTCCGGGCAGCAGCAAGAAAGGGTTGAGTAAAACTAATGCAGAAAGTTTCCTGGAAGATGAGCCTGACACGCCATCGAAAAAGGCAGACAAACGCACCCTGAAACGAGCTCTGACGAAATCACAAAGCGACGACGAGGAGGAATACAAACCGAAACAGGCGAAACAATCGAAATCGTCGTCGAGCAAGCTTCAGGACAGCGCTGTGAAACACGCTGCCGACTCGCTGTATTGCTGTCTGGCCAAATGGGTGGATAAAAAGTACTACGCCGGACATGTAACGGAAGAGAAGGCTGGCAATAAGTTTGTAGTGTTATTTGAAGATGGCGCGTCCAAAGTCCTGCCACGTGAATCGATTGTGTTCGGCGAAGCTGGCATACTGCCTCTGATCGATCAATCAATATATGCACTTCTCGACGATGACTACGAACTGGGTACAGTCAAGTCGGTCGAGAAGACAGACGACAAAGTTCTTTATAGCGTTGATATCAACGGAAAGGAAATTCAAGTCAGCGGTTCCGATATCTATTTGACCGAACAACAGGCGAAAGTCATTCAAAGTTTAAGGGATGCGCAAGGCACGCCGTCATCGATGGCTAAAAATCTCGATTCGCCGACAGAGAAATCATCGCCGAGCGGCACGTCGTCACGATCAACACGAAAACGACCGGCAACATCGCCCATAACTCCGGAGGCTGGATTCTCGGGTGGCGTTACGAAAAGAGGCGGTCGTAAGCCGAAAAGGTATACATAAAATGTCGTTGAATTTAGTTTCTTGTCTCATTTAATTAGAGATATGCTTGTCTTGTTTTATTTTTTAATTTTTAAGTAGTGAACATAACTAATATGATGATTTAATGATCAATTTGAGAATGATGAGTAAGATAGATTATTTGTTTGTTATTCAAATTCCTGTGGAGTAAAGATATTGTTGATTGAAATGTGGCTGCGAGCTAATGACTGGCAGGATTAACGAAACGCAGTTAATTTCTAGAATAATCTTTGGGGCGTTTCAATTTTCTGCCACTCTTTCCATATTTTAAGGGGCTACAAAGATCAGCCATCGCTTCGAAGTAATCCGGAAAAAATATGTTCTATCATTTCACAAAATAATTTAATTTAACATTATTTTCGGTTACTTTGAAATGAAATTTCAATTGAAGTGTTGGCCATTGAAATTCAGAAAGAGTTGAAAAATTCTTCATTATCTCCGTTTCTTCAGTGCAATTTATGTTGATTATTTGAATTTTTTAGCAAACAAATGATCGGATTGGAATCTTATCGTTTTATTATTAATTTCAAAACTGGTATTATATTGCATGCGACGATTTAACTATGCGCAAAAAGACTATAGAACATTTATAAACGATAAATTTACTTGGAATGGTGACGGCTAAATTAACTAGGTGAAGATTAAAAATTTATATCGTTAAGATGGTTGGCGAGATGAGAATTTTTCTTCAAACAAAACAAAAGAATTTTAGTTACGAAGATTTTTTTGGAAAAAACATTTTTTTCCTTGATTCAGAAATTATTTTTAATAGTGTGAATCTTTTTTTCGGATTCAAAAAATATGTTTTCTTAATCCAAAATTTTTATGGTCAAAATTATGGCGTACAATTTTCAAGATTTTCTCTGGCCTAGTTACAATTTTAACAATTTTTATGACTTATTAGGTTTTTTCGGACTCAGAAGAATTTTAATCTGGATCAACAAAATTATGTGAGGGCTAATCAAATATAAACGGGATAGGTTTTTTTTAAATTTTGACTTTATTTTACGAAGTATAGAAAATATATTATTTTTCTATATACATAACTCCTCACCATAGACATTCATTTTTCTCAAGGGATGGGGGAGGGAGACCTTTTGCGTCTGCGTAAAAACTAGCGGCTCGTATCTATTAGGAGCTCAATTTCGTACGAGGGTCATTTAATAAGTAACGAGACAAATTGTTGTAGTTTAGAAACCGTTTATTCAATCAGTACAAAATTTTGGCTACTTTTCAACATACAACGTCACGTCACGTTTCCAGTGACTGTTGAAGCCTCTTCTTCAATGGGCTGCGGATTTAACATTTCCTCCAAGTCGGCTTTAGTCAAATCTTCATCTTGCGATTCAAGCAATGTCACTTGATACTATCTGTTAGAACCCATCTCGTCCTATTGAATTTGCACAGATTCTTTGTCATTTTCTGCAGTCAGAACAGGCCACAGTTGTTTCTAGCATGGTTTCAATGTGGATGGCTTCCGTTCTTCCAATGATTCTTTTATGTTTACGATGCACTTTGCTATGTCAAATTTCTTCCAGCATTGCATAACATTCATATCAGGATCACATGCCATATTATCCAGTATGATTTTGAAGGTTTGTCTAATATAATAGAGCTTAAAGGCCTGGATTATTCCTTGGTCGATAGGTTGAAGTAAAGCCATCGTGTTGAGAGGTAAAAGTGTCACTTTTATATTTGGATGCATAGTTCCAATTTCGCGAGGATGACCTGGTGCATTGTCCAAGAATAGAACTGCTCTAAAGTCTCAATTCTTTTTTTTAAAATAAGTTTCAACTTTAGAAACAAAACAATTCCGCAACCAGTCATAAAAAATTGTGCTCGTAACCCACGCTTTCTTATTAGCACGCCAAAACACTGGCAGATCGTCCTTGTTTTGATTTTTTTAAAGCACGAGGATTTAACGATCTGTAAAGCATCAGTGGTTTAATGACAATCGCCAGATGCATTAAAACATAGCAGCAGTGTAACTCTATCCTTTGCTGTCTCAAATCCAGGGGCGGATTTTTCGCTTTTAGAAATGAATGTTTTCTTTGGCATTCTCTTTCAAAACAGTGAAGTTTCATCTGCATTAAATACTTGCTCAGGTTTGTATCCTTCATCAGCTACTAGGTTTGCAAATTCTTCTGGATATCTTTCTGCTGCAGCAGCGCCTGCAGATGCAGCTTCTCTAACGATTTTAATGCTATGCAATGATTGGCGCACCTTAAATTTATTGAATTAACCTTCCGATGCTTGAAATCCCCCCTGTACATTCACCACCATCAGGTTCTTTAGAATGTGCGTAAAGACGCTTTGCCTTCTCCCGGAAACTAGGACCACTCAGGGGCACCCTTTTTTGGTTGCGGTCATCGATCCATAATGACAACACCACTTCCACTTTTTTCTATTGCTGGATCACGAACAATTTTCGCTAACAGTAAAGTTGAAGCTACAAACGAACTTATTTTATCTTCGGATTTTTTTATCGATCGTACGGATGTGAACGACTCTCCAAGGCGTAAACGATCAAGCATTTCTACTTTCATTTTAAGCGGTAACACTGATATTTTTCGCGTCGGAACTAGTTTTACATTATTTTAGTCGACATTATAAATTAGGAAGACAGCGGAAGAAACGTGTTACTTGATCATAGTTTTGCGAATAAAGGAAGCGTCAATAAGGAGCTTTTACTGTACTCATTTTGAATTTAATTATGGATCAAAACGCGTGTGGGTGATGCTTAAATCTATAATTTCCCTCGAGGAAAACATCCAGTGGAAGATTTGATTAATTTCGAATTATTGTAAATGCTATTCAAATTTAATTAATTGAACGCACGAACAATCTGCACAATCTACAATCAAATTCGTCAGGTGAAACCTAGCCAAGCGATCCAATCAATATTCTAAACAAAGTAGTGTTCAATTAAAATTTAACTCTCTAATTTTAAACTACATTAACTTTAATCCGTATTTTTTTTCCTGGTTTGAACTTAATCAATGGTAGATCACGTAAAGTTGATTTGTAATATATCCTTTGCGTATGTTATTTTCTAAGAGTAATTTTGGTGTTTGAATTGTTATTAGATGTTGTTTTCAGTAAAAGTATTACCCAAAGTGTGTAAATCAAGAACGCATAAATACTATAATGGCTCCTTGTGTCCAATTTCTAGTTCTTAAACGAAATCAAAACACGTTCATCTGATCTAGCGACAAACAAATAAAAACCAGAACTAAAAACCATTTGCTGCTGTTGCTGCTGCTGCCACGAATGACAAAAGGAACCATTTTTTTAATAACTATTCTTTTAAATTATCAGATCTAGTTGGTTTTAGAGTCTGTGTTGAATACATTCTTCCGGGCTCAATGAAGCAGCCGTCAATGTGAAATAAAATCAAATGAATAGCATAAGAACGGCATGGCAAGGATACGATGTAACGATGCCCGAAAAGAATAGACTTCCACTTTTGACAAAAAAAAACATATAACAACCACAACATAGCTGGATCAAAAGTACATTAAAGAATAGAATAAAATTTCCCCAAATAAAAACGAGCATGGTTATACCCACATTATTCTTTGATTTTTTAGTTGATTTTTGTTAGTTTCTTCTTTATTCTTTAAATGTAATTATATTCATAAGTTGTGTTCTCTGTAAGATAATTTAATGTGTGTGTGCATTCTGCAAAAAATAAAAACAACAACTGTGCAACTTGTCGCCCAGCAGAAAATGATGATTAAATGTTGAGAGGAATATAATCAGCAGCAAATGTGCGCGAGTACATTTTAATTAAATTTAATATTGCAAATATATTTTCGAATTCTCTCGCCAAATTGATTTTACTACGTCTACGTCGAAGTGCGAATAATAATAATAATAATAACATGACTATCTATATTTTATAATAATTCTGGATTGCATATTCATTTACACATTGAACGTATGAATGAATGGTATAAAAAGTGAGACAACAAAAAAATATATATATCAAATTAAATGTTAATTATTATATTTGCATACAATAAGGATTGGTCACGAAAGGAACAATTACTAATTAATACAATCGACACATCAACAACAACATTGCAACAGTTTAATTTAATAAAACTAAGAATAAAAGTGAAATAAATTCAATTAAATAAATGTTTAATATCTTTTGAATGTGTATCAATTAATGATAATTAGTTGTATTCGTTTCTTTCTTAGTACTTCTCAATTTTTATTAAGTCTATGTGTTTTTGTGCTTTAGTTTATATATATAATTTTTTTGATTAGAATTGTAATGTACTTTTTTTTCAAATTTCATATTTATTTGTTTTATTTCTCTAAAACTCCAATAGACAAATAAGTACACACGATAAAATGATAGTATAGTTGATTGAAGAAAAAAATGATTCGATAATAGTATAAAATAATGCGCGGCAAGACAAGACAAAACAAAATGCATAATTAAGAGTAACTCACAAGAAGACGATTGGAATGTAAGAAATGTTTTTAAATTGAAAGCCAATTTTAAAATATGGTTAACTGAAAATATGGTAAAATGTAAAATTTCAACTACGACAAATAGACAAAAAAAAACTTGATCAGATTTCATACGTTTTTATTTTCCACAGACTTTAATTATAGTCATAATTGGTGTATCAGATGTAGATTAATTTTATTAAAATAAATCTTGTAATCTATATTATATATATATAAACAATGCTTTTTTCTTGACAAAATACCTCGCATTTATTTGCCTCAATCTTTCGAAATAATCTTATCTATGGCTTACACGGAGCATTCTGTTTTGACTACTTAATTTTCCTGTCGTTTATTTTCTGATTTGTCCTTTGGCTATTTTTTTCCATCTATTCAAAATTACTTATTTTAATATTATTATTATTATTTTTTACAAGAAAGAACACAAACGAAGTAGTAATAAACGGAATACGTGTGTGTATGTTTTGTGTGTTGAAGCATTTGATGTCGTCGTTTAATTTCGGAGTGGATTTTTCTAGAAGTTGTGCTTAAGGTTTAAACGACCTTCAGAATGATGCAAATAAAAATAAAAACCAAAACGGTAGGATGTAAGTGATATGCATCAATTTTCATATGAAAATTCGCGTTTAAAATCAACAAATGTATTAAATTGAAGCGAAAAAAAATGTAAAACTAAAATAATAACGAATCATTTTCAGCATTTCCAACTAAAAGGTATTGAAAACCTATTAAAATCAAGATAATATTGAATATTTTAAATTATTAACTCTACTTTTAGCAATTGATCTAATTTCGAACCTCATCGGTGGGTTGGTTTGCATATATATGTATATATATTAATATTATGCATATAGACAAAAAAAATTTAAATTAGAACGAATATCATCATGTCAAGCGCAATTTCGATGGACGATCTGCTTTTTTATCGTACGCACACGGAGCTGTTAATTACTATTTCGTTTCACAATCAATACAAAATCTAATCTAATTGAGACGGAGATTTAATATATACAAGTAATTTATTTTATCCGTAATAAAATTAGATGAATTGTACTGAAACTATGTCTGTTTTTATTTCATATGAATCCTACAGAGTGCGAGCAGAAACACGATTGTCGGAAAGTACTGATTTATCGGATAGTCCGGAAGCGATAGCACCACCAAGTCCTGAATCGGCATTGGAAGCTATTGAAGGTGTACAACCGGAACTGCAGAAAACACCAAAAGAATCGGAAATAAGTCGTAAGACTTGAATTGAACACAAACATGCGATGTAAATCCGTAATTCGTGATTTTTTCGTTTGCAGGAATGATAATTTTGTCCGATTATATGAAAAACGATCCAGCCCGTGATATTGGAGAAGTGATTGGATTTATGCCAGGAACTAAGGCGTTATTTAAGAATAAATGTTTTCTGTTGACATGTACTGTGGCACAAAAATTACCACCGTACGGTGTAACGGATCGAGTAAGTTAATACGAATATATTGGGTTGCTTCCGCGGTTGCCGCCCCCCCCCGGAATTTCAGCTTTATTGTCAAAAAGTACTAACAGATGTATTATTCAAAATATTGTTCATCACTTGCTACAACTTTCGCCCATCTCTCCGGCAATTTTCGGATCCCATCTCGGAAGAAGGAGGCGTCTTTTGACGCGATCCATGATTGTATCCATTTTCGTACCTTCTCGTACGATTAGCCATGACGTGCGTCATCGAATGAAACAGATCGTAGTCGGAAGGAGCGACGTTTGGGGAATACGGCGGGTGGGGCAGGACCTCCCACTGCAGGGTTTCCAAGTATGTCTTGACCACTTTTGCGTGGTCGAGCATTTTCATGCTAGAGAATGACTTTTTCGTGTCTTTCTCGGTACTGTGACCGTTTTTTCATCAATGCACGTTTCAGATGCATCAATTGTGTTCGGTACCGATCTCCTGTGATGGTTTCATTCGGTTTTAGTAACTCGTAGTATTTTACACCGAACTGGTCCCACCAAATATTCGGTTTTGCTGTCGATGTGGAGGGTTTTCCCCATGACTTTCTGCGCTTGGGATTATCGTAACGGACCCATTTTTCGTCGCCGGTTACGATGCTCCCAGACCAGTTAGTCCAAAAAAAAACAACAGGCGACCATTTGCTTCGCAGTGCTTCTACGAACAACTTTTGTCGAGTTTGGCTCGTCTTGAAAGACCCACACAGACGATTGTCGATTTGTGCCGGGCTCATACGCATAGATCCATGATTCGTCATCTGCCACGATCTTATAAATGTCTTTTGAAGCATCGCGATTGAATTTTTAAGCATTTTTTTCACACCAATCGACACGAGCATTTTTTGAGCGAATGTCAAATTATGTGCGATGCAACGTGAACAAATTTTTTTCACGGCCAAATTTTCATTATGTTCGATGGTGGAACTAATGCCCAGGGATACCTCAATCTCACGGTATGTCACATGACGATCTTCCATTATCAGATTTCTGACTGCATCGATGTTTTCTGGCAAAATCACTGATTTTCGACAACCTACACGAAACTTGTCGGTGAGCGACCGACGACTACGATTGAATTCGTTATACCAGTTTTTTTTACATCACCAAACGTCGATTTACGTTGATCAATGCACTCCTGTCTTGATAATCCACGTCGAAAATCGTAGAAAATGATTATAGCAGCGCATCGTCTTGGCATACTTTCCACTAGCTTCTTGAACATACTGCTCGGAATATTCAAAATCGTTCAAATTTCTATGGTTTATCTTTCCAGCTTCCTTTTTACTATTTGCCACAAATTCTCTAAAGGATTTAAATCTGGGCTTTGCGCTGACCAATACATAATATTTATTTTTTGGGTTTTTTATCGATTGCATAACTAAGCGGGATTTATGCTTTGGATTATTATCCTGCATAAAGATCCATGTACTCGGCAAAAATTCATCAGTATAACGTTCAAGGTGATTTTCTAAAATACTTTTGTACATTGCACTGTCCATTATTCCATTGATCCTCACTAAAGGTCCAACACCATGTCACGACATAGCGCCCCACACCATTAAGGAGCCTACACCTTGCTCAATTGTGTTAATAGTATAAAGTGGAATGTTTGCTTCACCTTTCGGGCGTCTGACATAACGGTTTGTTAAATAGATTTCCAGTGCTCACAATCTTTTTGGATCATGATAGTTTTTTAGTCCAACCCTTGCTTAAAAATGTTCTTGCTCAGAAGAATTTTCTTCAGGCAGAGTAGAATTGTTAAAAACAACAACGATAACTTCCTTTGAAGTGGATATTTTATTTTTATACAAACATATGTTTCAATAGCTACTTGCTACCTTCCTCAGTGTTGTATCGTTACTAAATTACAAAGTCTGTGATGCCTATATATACCTAACATAAGTGGATACAATTAAGGGATATAATTAAGCCTAAGTTTAAATAATGATGAAAGGCAGTTGCCTGTATCGGTGTTTAATCTGTTCGCCACTGGTTCCTTGTTGATAAAAAGGCTTTCGTAAGGGTCCAATTTTGATGGCTTGGAAACTCCCTTGATCACTTCTGTATGCTCCTTCGATATCTCATGGTGGCTCTCAATGATGTGTTTCGCGATCGCTGACTTAAATCCTGTTGATTGTTTTCGCCCCTCTCGCACCAGTTCGGCCTCCCTTAGATGCTCCTGGAGTCGTACTCCCACTAGTCGCTTCGTTTGTCCTATGTATGTCTTAGAGCAATCAGAGCAGGTCACCTTATAAATACCGCTTTTCTCCCATAAACTTTTTGGATCTTTAGGGCTACCTAGGACCCCGTTTTAAGCTGTGCATATCTACTAGAGCCCACGTTTTCTATATTCCTTCGTTTCAATATTCGTTGAATATGTTTGAACACTGGGTGTAAGTGACTGCCGCTCTGTGTATAGTGTTCGGTTGTATTGCTAGATTTGTAAAGTTTTTGAATCGATCTTTCTTTTGTTTCTTGTTTACTATTTGCTGGATATCGTTTCCGGTGTAGCCGTTCAGTTCTGCTGTGGTTTTTATGTACGCAAGTTTCTTATTGAATCTATCATTGCTTAAAGGGACGGTCAGCAATCTCTGTACCATGAAATGGTAAGCAGCCATTTTTTGCTGCATAACATGCCTTGATGACACCGGTATCGTTCGTTGTGTTGCTGTTAGCTTTCTATGGATATAGTATTCTAGTCTATTGTTCTCCCTAATGATTAGTATATCTAGGAATGGGATTCGGCTGTCTGTTTCCACTTCCATACTGAATTGTATGTTCCTATTTATTTTGTTGATCGCTCCTAAGGTGTTTTCTAGGTCCTTCGTCTTCACTAGAGTAGAATTGTTTTCCTCTCGGTTGATAGGTTATTAGTATTAATTGAATAATGAACTTAATAAATAATCGTTTTAATTTGTTTTAGGGTTCATATGTATGCAAAAACATTCCGCAATGTAGCGAACAATTCACCACGATACCATTTATCAAGGAGAACTTGCGAAAACAAATCGAACAAGGTGGCGGCAAAGTCTACGATCATTTCGAGGACGTGCCAAAAAGCAAATACAAACAATGCAAATTGATTGCAAGTCGTCCGTGTACAACAGCTAAATATGTACAGTGTCTGGCAGCTGATATTCCAGTATAATTTTATATTAATCAAATAAATAATACAGATACATAAGGATTTAAATTTTCAGGCTCTATCGCACGAATGGATAATTGATAGTTGCAAAAATAATCAGCTTAGCGATTATAAAAAATATCATTTACCCAGTGGATGGTCCATAGTCCACAATAAATATCTACAATGGACGGTGGCGAAATCGGTAGATCATCGACAATCGAATAAACCGTTTCTGAAGGAGAACATTCTGATTGCTAGTGGCCATCAGGAGTTCGTTACGTTTTGGAGTCGCGTATGCAAAATGGCAGGTGCTACGCTACGCTATATTAAGTCGCTGAGCGATGTTACTCCCACAACGACTGGTTACATGGTCACGGAATTGGATTTTCCGCAAATAATTAAATCAAAAGCCGAACATTATGGTATTCCAATTGTTTCGACCGCTTGGATAGTGCAATCGTTGATATTAGGCAAAGTCTGTGATCCAAATTCACATACAAAATTGAGAGAGTTCTATAATGACGATGATTTATAAGGTGAACAGTGGCAAATGACTGTGAAATGTGAAGTTTTTAGGTTTAGCGGTTGTAGATGTGATAGTATTACTAATAAAATTAAGAATACTAAAGTGATTGATGGGTTTTAATGGTTGCGAATAGCAGGAGACAGCATAATCTCGCCATCACAAGACGGATTTGAGTCGGAAATAAATTGCTGGAAGTGTTCCACGTAGAAGTAAACACAATTTTTGGTGGATATCAAGATGATTGTGACAAGCATTAAAAATGTTGCAGCTAGACAGGTTGCAGCGTACTTAAAAATCCTCAAAAAGTAATCCTGAAAGGATAGCCTTCTCAGTAATTATTTCTCTTTAATATTATTCTAGGAACTTTGTCCAGAAATTTAATGTGATTTTAGGATTGTTAAATTTATTCCAGAATTTGATGCAAAATCTTTGGAGTTTATTTGTCATTTTAAATTTACGTTGGTCAGCAAGTTGATGTGTATTTAGGGAATGCCACTGGCCTGTCAATATTGTGATTATAAAATATATGGTATTACGACTTAAATTGAGGAGTTGCTTGGTGAGTTTCGATTTAAATGCGGGCCAAGTCTGCCTGCTATTTATTTCCTACACATTTTTTCAAGTAGCCATGCTCTGTCTCTTGTTTTCGACCGCTTCTTGTTTCATATCCTTGTCTTCGCATCGATCCTCTCTTCTGTTGATGACTGTCTTAAAACTGTGATAAGACAGGCGACGGGGATAACCAAAGTAAGCTTCTGTCGTTGGCACATTCCTCCTCAACATCGAAAAACAATAAAGAACATCGAAACTTTATCAATATCAATAAATCAAACAACATTTCAATCGATGAATCAAATATATCCTTTGCTCCCATTTAAATGATGGGACAAGTGAGATTTCTTTTATTTAAAATTTTTCTTTTAGTAATTTGTGCCTTAGAAATATTGTCGTTTGATTTCAAGAACATCCTTTTGCATGAAATTCCTCAAGTGCCACAATGCATTCACAACCTCTTCAGGCTTATCTTGAGCATGTTGTCCAAGCCATTGGCTTGGAAGTCTTGACGCCTCCACACTAGGTGTGTTGGCCTGTGTAGCACGAATTGTTTTTTCATACGGTGAAATGTATGAGGTGTTGTTTTGTAGTCCTTCAATATATTTTATGTACGCCTCCGAATGGAGGACACGTTGCGGTCGTGGCGGTACCGTCACAAACAATGGTTCGGGTGGGGCAGGAACTTGGACTAATTAAAAAAAAACAGATTAGAATATTTTTTTCGGATGTAGAAATCATTTGATTTGTTCATTTTGGGGATTTCTCATTACCTGCAGATTGTGCTGACTGTGTCAATGGTTGCGGAGAGGGTTGTTGTGGCGTTGATGTACCTGGAGTTGAGACGTTCGTATTTGGGACAGGCGTGGACGGTGTTGGTGGTAGTGGAGTTTTCCGTTGAACAAGTTGCCTTGAATAGGAAGAGAAACATTTACAATTGTTGTGTTCACGCATTATTTTCTGTTTTTATTTGATTTATTTTGCGATAATAAGATGGGTAAGCAATGGAAACTCTCTCATCACTATTACTCACTTTGTTTTATCGAATAGCATGCTTTTTCCACCCTTCGACAAATGAACTTCCCGAACATGTTTAATCAGTCGTTGTAAATGTGGAAACGCTCCCAAATTCTTCCGTATTCGCACACAATTACGCCACATGCAGAGATAGTCGACATCGCCTGTTTTGTTCGCATAGAAATTCTGCACATGACCCGTTCCATCTTGAATGCAATGCTCCATACAATCCAGCGAATCCTCGAATTGCAAGTTGCATTTGTCCCACAAACAGACAAACACCTTTGTGAATACAGAAATCTAATAAAAAACAATCTTCTAGACTATCACTCGCAATTACTTGTTGCGGTCCGGTTGATTCCAACGTAGGACTTCCACAAGGATTGCTACTCTCGTCCAGCACCAATGCCGCTTGATCCTTGTTGCATTTGGCTGCCTTCTCCTCCCACGCTTGGCGAATGGATGACTGCAACGCTTTCCAATCGTTGCCAACCATACGAGAGATCTCACCAAATGTGGCGTTAGGATTACTTTGTGCAATTGCTCGACGCATTTCACTCGAGAACAGTATGTAGCCGGTGATGACTTTCGGTTTATTCGATTTAGGCTTGCTCTTGGTCGAAACGGGAGTCGAGGCGACTGATGGTGCTGGCGACGATGTAGCCGCAATATCTGAATTAACTGAAGGCGGCCCACCGTCCAGTGAGTCCTCCAAAACTCCCATCGTTTCATGACTGGTTTCCAATTTCGTGTCCTAATTGTATAGAAATTAATTGAAATAAATGAGCGTGTTGCTTTTGTGCATATAGTCTACCTTTATGTCTGAATTTGATTGCAATTTATCAGAAATATCACGTAAACGCACCTAAAATGGATAACTTTATTAAGGACACGTTTAACGTACGACTTTATATTATAAATTGTCCGTTTCAAACAATAAAATCAAATTCAATAAGGTATTTTAAAATATCCACACATCAAAATGTACATATTTACTTGAATTACAATGCAACGAGAAATAATTACAACAAAAATCCTGCGACATAAGAAGTACTATATGGAAATCATGCTTCACAACAATAATCACATCGTGCACTCACCTTAATCGGCTTTATCGGTCGTTTAAAATGAAAGATCTCATCGCGCGTGACCATTTGCGTGTGCGTGAACTTTCTCAAACCGTTACCTTGACTGAATTTTTTCGTGCTCTTTTTCGTCTCGTCATAAGTCGAATCGCACACATAAACATCACTTTCTGGTATTTCCGTCGGGCGACATGTTGTAAAATCGCTATAATCCAGAACAGCACATTTATCGACAATAGCAACAATCGGATTTGTATCCTGGAGCGTTGAAAGTAACAATTCCTGTCGGTAAAATGTTTTTGTAGTGCTTGTGGATATTTCGGTGGGCGATAGAAGCCACGGTCCTTGGAAAAATGATTTGCCACTGTAAATTAAGGGTTATTTCGTGATTAGGGAAATTCAGTCTGATGTCGTGCTGTTTTCAAGCTTACTTAGAAGTCTCCCAAATCGATGTTATTTGTGATATGGATTGTTTCCCTGATTGTGTTGCAACGTAAACATAATCCCCTAATTTGACGACACCACTGCAAGTTGTGTTGTACTGTTCGAAATAGGTGTTGCTTTCATCCGCGTTGGGGACATAGAGAACGACATTCTAGTGAATAAAAGGGAAACATGTATAAAATTGCATTCCAGATTAAAACATTCATACGATTTAAAAAATTTAAAATTGCCTGGAAGTTGAAGTCACTCACAGTTTTGAATATTTGTTCCAGCTTAAGCATAAAATTTATACACACTAAAATTAATCCCTTACCGGTTTATCTTTCTCCACTAAAGCCTCCTGCAATTGCAATTCTGCCAATTCACCTTTATGCTTTTCCACGCGCTCCTTAAACACGGACATAATACGTTTCAATTCGATTGTATTATCGCGCAATACAAGCTTAATGGGATCATTTTCACGCGTGAACGGCCATAATTTCATTTTCTTGAAAAACCGCCCTTTTGTGCTGTAACGCGATTCACAAACATATACATCTTTTTCAGCAAATCCTTCCGGTCGAAATTTAATGTAATCCTTTACATTCATCACGCACACTTTATTCATGATTTTACTGAGCGGAATGGCTTGATGTTGGTCACTTTTGAATAGTTCCTAAATAATAGAAATTTCTGTTTTACACCCGACAAAAATACAGGATTTCAGGACAGACCTGTTCTAAAAACTTTCTGGTTGCGACATGATATGTTTCATGCGGTCGTAAAAATATATTACCGTACATCATTTGAATGTTATCAGTGTTCGTCCACAAACGTTCTATGTATGCTATGCCGGGATCTGTTATTTAAATTATATTAGAGGATATATAACGGAACGTTTCCGGTTGAAAGGTTACTTTTATTTTCTGCTTGCTCGAAATAGACAAAATCACCCGGCGAGTAGACTTTCTGATCAATTGTCATGCTTTCACCTTGAATTGTCTGAAATCAATTGAGATTTAGTGCGAAAATCAATTTATTTATTTATTTGAAAAAAATCTC